>CM029403.1:44517545-45951449 GCA_017139565.1 Luffa aegyptiaca | reverse complement strand
TATTTATGTGATTGATCTCAAGTCTTAATGTTACTTCAAGGGACAGAGAATATTCTCTGTTATTCTCTGTCCCTTTTAGGAGAAGGAATAACTCTAGAGATTGATTTGAACCCAATGGGCCTCCGTGGGCTTGTTACTCCTCTGGACTCTTATCATTCTGACTTTTTTAGAACTATGTCCAAATTCACTCATAACAGGTACAAATTAAATTGGATAATTGTAATGGGTGGCAAAAGTTTAGTGGTTACTTGCAAATATAGCAAGTTTTATAAAAAATTGCAAATATAGCAAAGTTTTAAAATAATTTTTCTAAATCCTAGTCTTGCCCCTGATTTTGGCCATGTCCTCCTCCTTCCTTTTGCATGTTTTGGTTTGGTTTCTCTCTCTTTCTTTCCCGATCAGTTTCTTCTTTGTTTTCCGATTGGTTCCTTCATCAGCTTCTTCTTTTTTTTTTCTCGATTTGGTTTTGATCGATCAACTCTTCATCAGCTTCTTTTTTTTTTTTTCGATTTGGTTTCTTCTTCGTCGGTTTCTTCTTTTTTTTTTCTCGTTTTGGTTTCAATCGCATCTTCTCGTGGATTTCGATCAGCTCTTCTTCGGTCGAAAGCTAGGAAATTCCAAGTTTGTCTTATTTCTGTTTTTCTTATGTTCTTTTTCCTTCGCTCTTTTTTTTCGATTTGGTTTCTTCTTCTCGTGGATTGTTTTCCAGCTTTGATTGTTTTCTTCTTTTTCCTCTATTTATTTTCCAGGTTTTTCTTCTTCTGTTCTTGATCAGCTTCTTCGTCTTCTTCTTTGCTCTGTTTTTTTTTTCCTTTTTTTTCATTATTTTCTTTCGTTTGTTTGATATTGAGTATTTTCTATTAATGATGATAGAGCGATAGAATTCTATTGCTTGTTGATAGAATCTATCAGTTATAGAACTCTATTACTGATAGATTTCCCTCACGGTCTCACTATATATACAGTTGTATATTTGTTTCATACCATGGTTTTTTTTATATATATAGTTGTATATTTGTTTCATATCATCTATATATTTCCAAATGTAGTAGTATATTTAATAATATGAGGGATATTGTATATAACTTTTTTTTAAAAGAAATATATCTGTGTATATATTTATGCAAATAAGTGGTGACGAAGAAATATATGGAGTATATATTTGCAAATAACGGAATATACCAAGTGTATTTAATGAAATCCAAAATAGGGGAAGATTTGTTTATTATTATTTAAAATAGTAGAGTTTTTATGGTTGTATATTGATTTTTCCAATATTAATGTAGGAGGTATATTTTCTTTTAAAACAATATAGGGGTATATATATTAGCAAGTAACTAAATATAACAAGGGTGTATTTAATAGTATAGTTATGAAAAAAAAAAAAAAAAAAACTCAGGTATATGTGGCTACAATAATGATTAAAAAAAATAAAAACTTAGTACATATTATATATAAACTGGTATATATGAATATAAATGTTTTTCCGCAAAATTAAAAAAAAAATCTGGAAAAAAATTATATGATATTGTTAGTAACTCAAAACTACAAATTAGTTTTTGAGTTGGTCTAGTCAATTCCTAGTTTCTAGGAAATAGTTGAAGTTATTTTTAGTTGTAGTCAAATCTAAGTTCCTATTCTTGTGGAGTTAGTAGGATTAGTTGCTAACATTGTGGAATCTATTTTTAGACTTAAGATATGTATTTATATGGAGTTTTCTAGAATGAAATGTACACACTTCCCATTTTTCTCATTTCCCTCTCATTAGTTAGAACTACAGTGGTATCAGAGCCCTCAATTCTTAAGGGATCTGTGAGTGAGAATCAGTGAAATATCTCCGAGAGAAACTGAGTGATACACCAGTGAGAGTTGTTAGAGATGGAATTAGGATCAAACAGTCTTTTGTCATTGGCTCCACCTGTGTTTGATGGTGAAAACTATCAGACATGGGCTATCAGAATGCAAGCCTACATGGAGGGTTGTGATTATTGGGAAGCAATTGAGCAAGACTATGAGATTGCTCCACTTCCTGATAACCCAACAATACATCAGATCAAGACTCACAAGGAGAGGTTCACCAGGAAGGCAAAAGCTCGAGCTTGCCTATATCCAGCTATGTCTCCCGCCATATTCAACAGAATTATGGCCTTGAAGTCGACAAAGGAGATCTGGGAGTTCCTCAAAAGTGAGTATGAAGGTGATGAGAGGATTAAAGGCATGAAAGTGTTGAACTTGGTCGAGAGAATGCAAATGAAGGATTCTAAGTCCATTAAAGAGTACTCAGATAAGTTGATTGGGATTGCTAACAAGGCAAGAGCATTAGGAACCAATTTATCTGACAATAGATTGGTTCAGAAGATTCTAGTTTCAGTACCTGAGAGATATGAAGCAACCATTACTTCCTTAGAAAATACTAAAGACCTCTCAAAACTCAAGGTGATAGAAGTAGTTAGTGTTTTGCAAGCACAAGAGCAGAGGAGGTTGATGAGACAAGAAGGAAGCATTGAGGGGGCATTGAAAGCTAGAGTGCAGTAGGGAGAAGGTGGAAGAGAGAAGAAGGGGAAAGGGAAGAAGGGAAGTGGCAGCAGTAGCTTAGAGTCTACTGCAAAGGATGCTGGTAGTACATGCAAGCAATGTGGGAAGCAGAATCATCCACATTTCAGATGCTGGAGAAGGCCAAATGTGAAGTGTAGAAGATGTCATTTATTGGGGCACATTGAACGATTCTGTAAGGAAGCAAAAACTCAACAACAAGAAGGAGCACATGTTGTAGTACAGGAAGAAGAAGATCAACTCTTTGTGGCTACTTGTTTCTCATCAGTCACTCAATGTGATGGTTGGTTGGTTGATAGTGGGTGTACCAATCACATGACAAGTGACAAAGAGTTGTTCAAGGACCTTGACAAGCCATTCAAGTCAAGGGTGAAGATAGGAAACGGTGAGTATCTAGAAGAAAAGGGGAAGGGCACAGTGTCAATAGAGAGTTGTCCTGGAACCAAGTTGATTACTGAAGTGTTGTTTGTCCCTAAAATTGATCAAAACTTGTTAAGCGTTCGTCAATTAGTAGAGAAGAGATTCAAAGTGTTGTTTGAAGAAGGAAAGTGCCTCATTTCTGATTCCAATGGGAATGAGTTGTTCAAAATAAAGATGTAGCACAATAGCTTTCAAGTGTTAAGTGAACGACACTGAGTTATGGCACAAGAGGTTGGGGCATTTTCATTAGAAAAGGTTGCAGTATCTGCAGAAGAATGAGATGGCAATAGGAGTACCAGTTCTGGAGGAGCTGAAAACAAACTACATAGCTTGTTTGACAAGGAAGCAAATTAAACAAGGCTTCCTTTCAAGAAGTCACAATGGAAAGCAACTGAGAAGTTACAGCTCATCCACACTGACTTGTGTGGACCTCAACCAACTCTCTCACTAAATGGTAGCAGGTATTTCATTATCTTTATTTATGATTATACCAGAATGTGTTGGATATATTTCATGAAGCATAAGTATGAAGTGTTGGGTTTATGCCCTAAAACTCGTAGATAGTGAATGTAAACAAATTGTATACTTGTTTTTTAAAGTGTTATTAAGTTTCTGCAATAAAATGTTATTGTTAAATATTGCACAATTTGACCCAAATCCAATAAACTAAACATCCTAGGCTGTTAGTATGAGGCTTGAACTAGTATGTAGGGATATACGGGGATCGATGTTCAAGATACAACCTAAAGGGTCTATAGTATAGGGATAAGGTTGGGTACCTTATCCTGGTGACACTATGGATACGGCCCGCTTTGTATTATGATATAAACGCAATGATCCAACGTGTTCGTGTAGTGGACATGGGAGTGGGGGTATCCTGTGCAATGAGTTTGCACAAGACCGGACCGCGAAATAGTTAACCACTAGATGTAACACCATTAACTAGTTAGGTTTCTATTTCACTAGGATGACCTAGGCAACTTGGTCTCAATCCTGAGTGGATTATGGACTCCTATTCACGAGGGATTGTCCTTTGATTTGTATGGGTGAGAGTGGCCTGCACGCCGACTCAATAAGCCTACCATTTTGGGGACAATACCAAGTGGGGAGCTGGGAACATAATCACACAAGATGGAATTCACTTCTTCCCGACTTTTGAGGAAGTAGATGAGTGTTCCCTTAAGTGGTGTCTCCGGGTCTTGAACAAAGGGCTCTACCCTCTCACTGGCCCGAGAGGGGTTTCTGTTTGATGGTTGGACCACAAACAGGTTGTTCATTAGAGGAGCACTGGTACTTAAGGTGGTAGAGGTAACTCAGGGGTAAAACGGTAATTTGACCCAGCTGGAGTTACGAACACTCGTGAAGGACCAACTTGCCGTTATTGGTTGATATCCGTGGACACAGAAATATTCTGCAGTAAGAACAGTGCAGTTGTGGGTCTTTAGTGGAGTGACCCACAGTTAACCAATGTTGACTAACTTGGTTAATGAATTTAGCCAATTAGTCTCGTATCGTTGGAGCTTCTGATCTGTAGGTCCATTAGGTCCCACTGGTAGCTCGTAAAGAGACTTGAAGCAATTAAGTATAAATTGTAAATTGAAAGTGTTCAATTTATTTGGGGAAACGTATAATGTATGTTGATACATTATAATATAAAGTTTATGAAACTTTATAATATAATTTTTGAATTAAATTCAAAAATTAATTCATGAAAGAAAATATTTGAAAAAGTTCAAATAAATTTAATATGAATTGGATTCATATTAATTTTAATTTTAATAAAATCCCTAAGATTAAATATGTGATATTTAATTGGGTAATTAATTAATTATGGAATTAATTAATTATTAAAATTAGATATGGTTCAGATAATAAATTTGAACTTATTCATAGATCTTTTTCTAAGGAAAAGGTCTTGGCCTTTACCTATATATAGGACCCCTGGGGTGGGGTGAAAGGCATCCCATTGACTCTCCTTCTCTCAGAGATCTCTTCCAAAAAGACTCCCACCAGTCTCCTGCTTCAAGAAGTCTTAGAGATATACCGGTGTAAACAATTGGTAGTGTTCGCACAAGAGAAGGTTGCTGGAATTTTCTGCAAGATCGTGAAAAAGTCAGTTTTTCTGTCAAGGCTTCTTCCAATAGTAAGTATTCTTGAACCTTGATCATTAGGATCATCTAGATTAGATCTAGGCTATTATTAAGCATGTTTATAGCCGCTGTACAGCACTTTAAACATAGTTTTATTGCTGTAATCTTTTGCAAATTGTATTGGTATTTCAAATAAAAAATCAAAGACTATGAGTAGGTTCGTTGATTCTTTCCGCTACGCGGGGCTTTTATCCCTTCATGAAGTAGCTGAAGTGTTTCTAAAGTTTAAAAGATGGGTTGAGAATCAAAGTGGCTGTAAGATTCAAAGGTGAGGACTGATAATGGGACTGAATATACATCGCACAGGTTCAATTCCTTCTGTGAAGAAGCTGGGATAGAGCATTAGCTCACTGCTCCATATTCTCCACAACAAAATAGAGTCAGTGAGAGGAAGAACATGAGTATTATGTAGATGACAAGATGCTAATTGCATGAGAAGAACTTGCCAAAGGAATTTTGGGTTGAAGCAACAAACACAGCAGACTTTCTATTGAATAGACTACCTACGAGGGTATTGGAGAAGAAGACACCTTATGAAGCTTGGTTTGATACTAAACCAAAACTGACAAATTTGAAGGTGTTTGGCTGCTTGTGTTTTTTTTTTATGTTCCACAGGTGAAGAGAGACAAGTTGAGTGAGAAAGCCGAACCAAGAATCTTTGTAGGCTATAACATGGTGTCCAAAGCCTACAAGATCTATCAACCTCACACAGAGAAGATGGTGATTAGCAGAGATGTTCAATTTTTGGAGGATGAGGAGTGGGACTGGATGGAAGAAGCAGAGGTGAAGTAACAAGAAGTCTCTCTGGATCCTGATGAATTAGTTGATGATGCACCAATTAAAGGGACTAGACTATTGATGGATGTGTATGAAAGAAGTAGTGTAGCTACATTAGAGCCTACAAGATATGAAGAAGCTAAAAGAGACACGAAGTGGATGGAGGCAATGAAGGAAGAATTGAGTATGATAGAGAAAAACAATACATGAGAGCTAGTGGAGAAGCCTGCAGACAGGAAAGTGATTGGAGTCAAATGGGTTTTCAAAACCAAATTAAACCCAGATGGCTTTGTGAACAAGCTCAAGACCAGGTTAGTGGTAAAAGGGTATGCACAAGTCTGGGGAATTGATTTTTCTGAGACTTTTGCACCAGTTGCAAGAATGGACACAATCAGGTTGTTATCGGTTGTGTCAGCCCAGCATGGATGGAAGGTGTATCAGCTAGATGTGAAGTCAGCATTCCTAAATGGAGTGTTAGAAGAAGAGATCTATGTTGAGCAACCAGACGGATTCATCATACCAGGACAAGAGCATGAGGTTATTTGTTGAAGAAGACTCTCTATGGGTTGAAGCAAGCTCCTAGGGCATGGTACAACAAGATGGATGATCATTTGTTGAACATGGGTTTTGTGAAGAGTCTGAGTGAATTCACACTCTATGTAAAGAAATCAAGTACTGCTATTGTGATTGTATCTCTCTATGTAGATGACTTGCTAGTGACAGGAAGTGATGATGTTCAGATAGAGATATTCAAGCAAGAAATGATGAAGGTGTTTGAGATGACTGATCTAGGTCTGATGCATTACTTCTTAGGTATGGAGATTCAGCAAAGGCAGAATGAAATGTTCCTCTGTCAGACGAAGTACGTAAGAGAGATATTGAAGAGGTTCAATATGGAGGAGTGTAAGAGTGTGAACACTCCAATGATTCAGAAGGAGAAGTTGCAAAAGGATGATGGGAGAGGAACCTGCCGATGAGAATGTGTACAGAAGTCTAATTGGATGCCTCATGTATCTCACATCCACTAGGTCTGACATTATGTACACTGTAAGTGTCTTCTAATTTCTTCACTGTCCAAGCAAAAATCATATGGTTGCAGGAAAAAGGGAGATCTCTAAAAGGCACACTGTCTTTTGGGATCAAATTTAGTAAAGTTGAAAATTTTGAGTTGCAAGGCTACTCAGATAGTGATTGGGTTGGGTCATTAGATAATATGAAGAGCACCTCTGGCTATTGTTTCACTTTTGGTTCATGGTGTTTTTCATGGTGTTCAAAAAAGTAAGATATAGTGGCTCAGCCAACTGCAGAAGCTGAGTTCATTACATCGACGACAGCAGTCAACCTAGCTGTTGGGTTGAAGAAATTGATGCATGACTGCATCTGAAACAGGAAAAGTGTGTGAAGGTGTTTGTGGATAATCAAGCCACTCTAGCCATTTCATTGAATCCAGTTTTTCATGGAAGGACCAAACATTTTAAGATCAAGTATTATGTTCTGAGAGAGATGCAGAAGGAAGGAGAAGTGCAGCTGGTACATTGTAGCTCAGAAGAGCAAATAGCTGAAATCTTCACTAAGTCTTTTTGTGTGGGTCGTTTTCAAGCTCTTAGGAGCAAGTTAGGTGTTTGCAGTATTTGAGTTAGGAGGAGAATGTTAGTAACTCAAAACTGTGATGCGCAATTTGCATACCGCAAGTGTACGGGTCAAGTAATAATATAGTGTTTTCGTGTAAAACGAGTGTCGTCCTCTGGATTGGATTTCTAGCAAATTAAGTACTGTGAATAATCTTGCCCAATTTTATTTAGGGAGCAAAACTTAAAGATAAAGATAAATCTAAAGACAAAAAACATAAAATAAAGGTGGAGACTCAAATGAAAAGACTCTTAGGGAATTGATTTCATTGTTGAGATTGAGGATTAATTAATGGGATGAATTTAGCATGCAATTATTCTACCAAGTCTAGGAACCTTTTATCACAACTATCTCTCCCGAGCATAATTGATTCTCATGCATGCAACCAACTTGATATCCCTATCTAAGCTCATTAACATGCAAGGCTTTGGGTTTAGTTCTTCAAGCAACTTCTAAAGTTATTCCAAATCCCGTCACAAACTTAGAATTTCTACTTTAGTCATGCAATTAAATAAAGTAAGTCTTAGGCCAAATCCTCTCTCCCGAGCAAGATTCAACACTCGACCATTCAACTAGTGATCAAGTAATTGAAAGCATTTAACCATAATTGCATAGGTAAAATAAATGCATATTCATACCACAAAATCAATCCAACAAACTAAAACAACTACATCAATCCCTAAGACAAACAACTAGCAATTCATAGTCAAGAAAAGCAATAAAAACTACAAGAGGTAAGGGAAAGAGAAAGGAAAACTCGAATCCGTCGAAACCAGCACGTCCCCGTCACGATCTCCACGTCTTCTCGCTTGATTCTCGCTCCTTGGCCTTGCTTTAGCTCCCACCAAAGGTCTCTAGTCGAAAATAGGGTTAAAATCTAACCAATTGGACTCCCCTAATCCGTAGCTCAAAAAGAAGATTATATAGAAAATCTGTCGATAGCGTCGCGACGCTGGTCACAGCGTCGCGGCGCTATGCCAATTGCCGCCATTTTGTTTTTGGAAAATTCCGAGAGCGTCGCAACGCTATAATTTTTTTTTTTTTCGGCTGGGCTGAATTTGACTTCTTCCAACTTGATCCTTTTTCGATCTTTAGCCCTTTATTCATGTCCCGAACACGCAATTAGCTCCAATATTTATTTCCTACAAATACAACACAAAAATTATAAAAGACTAGCTAAATTAATTAGGGAAAACTAGCTAGCTATGCTCGCTATCAAACTGCAAATTAGTTTTTGAGTTGGTCTAGTCAATTCCTAGTTTCTAGGAAATAGTTGAAGTTATTTTTAGTTGTAGTCAAGTCTAAGTTCCTATTCTTGTGGAGTTAGTGGGATTAGTTGCTAACATTGTGGAATCTATGTTTAGACTTAAGATATGTATTTATATGGAGTTTTCTAGAATGAAATGTACACACTTCCCATTTTTCTCAGTTCTCTCTCATTAGTTAGAACTACAGATACAAAATCAATGCTAAGATTGTGAGACATTTAAGAAAAACGTATTATATTTATATATACACACATACATACATAATATATATAAAATATATATGAAATTATATAAGGTATATATGAAATTATAAACGAATATCGACGCTTTTTTTTTGTAAAATGAAAAAATCTTGAAAAAAAATCGTTTAACCCAAACCAAAGCACAAAAATGGAAGGAAAATATGTCGGTAATTGAATAAAATGGAAGGAAAATCAACTGGATTCATTATGGCAAGAAATAAAATCAGTACAATAATATTTTCCTAAAATTAAAGAATTTGTTTAGATAATATTTTATAATAATTGATCCTACAATTTTAATTGAAGAGAAATTATGACAAAAAGGGTATAATGGTAACAAAAACTGCTGGAAATTTAATCTTGAAAATTTTCAAAACTATTGACATATATGAAAATATGCATCTCAAAAAGTCCATCCACCAAAATTTCTCATAATATATAGGTATAAGGGCTGAGGCCGAGCATGGGATTGGGCCAGCCTTGGCCTAACCCCCTTGGCCTATCTCTCCTTCGGGTTTCGCTTCCTGGTCGTGTGTTCGGGTTGGTGTTGTGCAACTTGTGCTGTCCTCATCAGTTCCTTACGTTTCAGAGTGATCCAAAATTACCTATAACAGAGCTTATGATCTTTGGTAGGACAAATTGGCAAACTCTTACTTCAAAGTAGTGGTGTATAAAAAACCCAACAACCCGGACTACCTAACGACCCAAACCGTAAGGGTTGGGTTGGGTTAGGATTTTTTTCGATCTGAGTTGGGTTGAATTTTTATAAAACTGAAAATTCAGTTTGGTTAACGGGTTTAAGAAATTTTGGCTCGGTTCAACCCGAACCAAACCGAAAATATATATATATATATACACCGAAATTTTTCATATTCACCATATGGCAGAGTGTTCGAGCTTCTAAAATACCAAATGCGTGTTTTTTTTATATATTATTCTTTGATGTTTTTTTATATATTATTCTTTGTTGTTTTTTATATATTATTTTTTGATGTTTTTTAACTTCTTTTTTATTTAATCTAAATAATTTAGACTTTTATATTTTGAAATTTACATTATAGTGTCATGGATAAGCATAAATGTTAAAAAAAAGAATTTTAAATAATTAAAAAAAACAACCCAGCAACCTAACCCAACCCAACCTGAAAATAGAAGGGTTGGGTTGCCATATACGTTCGGTGCATTCGGGTCGACTACTCGACCAATCCGAATTTTTGAGTTGGTCCAAAAAATCCCCCAACCCAACCCATGTACACCCCTACTTCAAAAGCTAAAAGCCTTTAGCCTTTCAATTGTAATCTTCTCTATTACAACCAACTCAAGATTGATGTTGAACTTGAGAAGCTTTATAACCATTGAAACACAAGATTATAATCATGTCTAACATCGAACACATTTCTTTAGTCTTTAAAATAAAGAAAGAGACGAAATTCTAACAAATTCAATATCGGACAAGATCAGGGACGAAATTATAACTTTCTCCACCAAATTTGTAATTTATATAAATATTTGGCTAAATTAAAAAAAATACCCCTGAACTATGGGATTTGTTTCAAAAATGTCCTTGAATTTTGAAAAGTTTCAAAAATACCCCTAAACTTTGAAAAAATGTTTCAAAAATACCCTTGCTGTTAATTTTTGGATGGAAACCATTAAAGTTTCAGTTTCAAAAATACCCTTGAACTTTAAAAAAAAATTAAAAAAATACCTTTGTTGAAAAATGCTTCTTTCTTTTTTTCTACTCTCATCGTAAATTAACGGCGAGGGTATTTTTGAAACATTTTTCAAAGTTCAGGGGTATTTTTGAAACTTTTCAAAGTTCAAGGACATTTTTTAAACAAATCCCATAGTTCAGGGGTATTTTTTCTAATTTAGCCTAAATATTTAGCATGGGTGACATGGCAGTTTCCTACACAATTTTTAGATCACAAAACTAGAAGAATACAAATATACATGCTTATAGGATGTGGCATGTATGGACGACACGTGGCACCATGAAATTGTGGATTCAACTTTCAAAAAACTTCACCAATCTCTAATGACAGCATGACACGTGGCACATCATCCCTCCAAGAGAACCCTAGAAGAGAGGAGGAAAGAGAGTGGCAATTCTGTAAATAAAAGAGAATCCGATGGCATTTAAATACTTTATTCACTTCTTAAACCTCATATTCCATTTCTTCACACAAACCATTGAAATTCTTCCTTCGTTCGTTCATTTTTCTTCTCCTCTTTCCCCTTTTTTTCCTCTTAAACCCCAAAGCTCCGCCGCCGCCATGTCCGTCCTCAGCCGCCTCTGCGCGGTGGCGCGGCCACTCCGCCACTGCCGCCGCGAGTCTCCGATCGCGATGAGATCGTACGGATCTGCGGCGGCGGTGGAGGTGGATTACGATTACTACGAGGACGACGAGGAATTCGAGAGAGCGAGTGGCGATCGGAGCCAAGGCAGGGCGATGGCGGACTCTCGAGGGTGGGTGCCGAGAAGAGGAGTGCAGTGGGTGGTTTTGGGAGACCCTGGGGCGAAGAAGCATGTTTATGCCGAGAGGCTCTCCAAGCTTCTCGATGTTCCTCATATTTCCATGGGGAGCCTTGTTCGTCAGGAGCTCAATCCTCGGTCTTCTATCTACCAGCAGGTTCTTCTTCTTTCTGATTTCCCTCTGTGTAATGCTTAACTTGAAATTGATGTATGGTTTTGAATGTCACTTATGTTGTCCGTTCGGAATAGAAATTTAGTTGGTGAAATTTGATGGTGGAGTTTATTTAGTTTCTGAATTTTGAAATCTTTGGACTAGAGTTTGAATTGTTGTGGTTTTATTTATTTATTTGGTTAATAATACTGTTAATTAGAGGCTGAATCATATGAATTGTCCTTGAACTATGTATCTAGTTTCAATTTTGTTCTTAATCTGAAAGTTTTGATTTAATCCTCAAAGTAAATTTTATTATAATTGAAGTCTTTAAAATGTTGGGGTGAAGTTAAAACTACTTACATACGAGGCATTTTGTATAATTTTGCATTAAATAAATAATAATGTGATGTTTATAGGAAAAAACATCGTCTAATTTGACATGAGAAACAAATGTAGGAAGGAAATGGATAGATAGATAAGAGAAAGTATCACAAGTTATACAATGAATTTGATTCGTTGTTCTTTGTGCATGTCATTTATTTTGTTTAATTTAGTTATGAAGGATGGAATTGAAACTTTTCAAGTTTGGTGGATAAATTGATTCATCCATCAAATTAAAGCGAAACTAAAATTTTATTTTATTAGATAAAATGATTGCTAGGAATCTTGTTTCTGTATAATTGATGATAAACTAGGAATTTTATGAAATCATGGGGATCTGGACTCATTTTCTAAAATAAATTTATGAACTTACTCCTTGTTGGTTTGTATGATGAGATAGTCTCACTTACTCTGTTCGCTCTCTTCCATTTCAGATTGCCAGTTCAATCAATGAAGGAAAGCCTGTTTTGGAAGAAATCATTTTCAGACTGTTGTCAAAGAGGCTAGAAGAAGGCTATTGCAATGGTGAATCAGGCTTTATTCTTGAAGGAATTCCAAGAACAAGGAATCAAGCAGTATGTCTCACTTCCTTGGGATGAATTTGGCATTCCTTTCTTCTCCATCTTCAATGATGCCTTAAACTTTAATCTTTTTAGTGATTCTTTAATAGCATTATTACTAGAGAGTATTATTGCCAACTGGTACTAAATGTTTTCCTTTCAAATGGGTGGTTCTTCTTTGCAGGAGATTCTTGACCAAATTGCAGATATTGATCTGGTCATTAATTTCAAAACCACTGAAGAGCCCTTGATTAGAAAGAATCTAGGTGCTGGAAACTTCTCTGGCTTTCATGAATATAGCACCATATCCAGCCCTGGGAGTATTAAAAATCTTCAGCCACAGGACAAAGAGCCAAAATGCCTTTCTGCTACCACAGAATATTCCTGGAAAGAAATGACCTCTATTGAGCAGGTAACATTCAACTCTTAAGTAGGCATTCCAATATTTGAAATCCAATAGTAAGGCCAGGATTTTTAAAAGCTCGAGGCGATTTAAGCTTCACAGTGGAAAATTGAATAACTTAAAAAATCTTGGTTGAAATATCATTTTGGTCTCCGTACTTTAGGACTAGTTCTACTTTAATTTCAATACTTTCAAATATCATACTTCTATTAACCTTCCCCCTATAAATTTTGGAAATATACATACATTGTGTCTTTTTAGACATTTGAAAGTACACGAAAAATGGAATGAGTTCTGAAGTACATGGACTAAAATAGTATTTCAACCTAAAACTTTTATTGTCTCCCAAAACTAGCTTTGAAGTAGGCAAACTTAAGATTAGGAAGCATGAGCCATGAGAATACTGCTAAGGGTGGAGCTTTCGATAACAAGTTTTGTTGCATTTCTATAACGACGTATGAACGAAATTCAACTTCGAGCTGATTCTTTTAATCCTTTTTGGGACTTTCAGAGGAAGCCATTGGAAGATTACTACAGAAGGCAGAGAAAACTTGTTGATTTTCAAGTGAGAGGAGCACCTGGAGAAACATGGCAAGGGCTATTGGAAGCATTACATCTTCAGCATATTAATGCTGTTAGTTCTACACAGAAGCTAACCACATGATTTAGCTTAAAGTTTTGGTTGCTTTTTGTTTTTTTTTTTTTTTTACCATTCCGGCGTAGTAGTAAATATAAATGTGAGAGTGAATTGACATAACATGATGCTGGAGTTTTCCTCCAGCTAATATATTGAGTTTTGAAGTTTTGTTCTATTAGTAACTTTTTTTTCACTTTTGTTTTTAACCAGTTTTGTTTGCTGGATGCAATGTAAGCAGACCAGAGTGTGAGTTTTGTAATGTAGAAGTCAGAAATAAGGGATATATAGAACACTGTTCTCTCTTTACTGTTATTGTTTTAGTATATAAAAGTGAGCATTTCCACGGATATGATCCCTAATCTTTTATGTTTTTCTCAATATAATTTATCTTTTAAAATTTTCTTGTGTTAAAAATTTTAGGATGGAAAGTTTATGTTTCATGGACTCTTACCATTTTGTTAAAATATTTGGACACGTGAATGTCATTTAGAATTAGTTTTTAGGTCCTCAGGTTCAACATCTGTGTATGTCTCTATTGGAAATGAACTTTGGTAAAAATAATAGATGTATAAAATAATAATTTAGGTCCCGTTTGATAATCATTTGGTTTTTTGTTTTTAAAAATTAAGTTTCTTTGTTTTTTTATTTATCTTCTTTCCATGTTTTAAAAAACCAAGTCAGGTTTTGAAAACTAAATTTGTTTTTATTTTTGAAATTTGGCTAGGAATTTAAATGTGTACTTAACGGGTATAAAACGGAACCTTAATGTTACTCTTTTTTCAATACTACATGAAGAATATATTACCTATAATCTTCTTAGATCTTTTGCTATCTTATGGGTTATCTACCTTGGGAGGAATAGTAACATTTTTAGAGGGATAAAGATCGGATGGAAACTTTGGAAGACAATTATGGACTAAAACCCTATGTAATTATCAATTTGGTTCTATTATTCTGGATTGAGACTCATTTGTGCGTTTTTTTTTTTCAACTTTTTTTTTCTCAATGAAAGCACAGTTTCTTATAAAAGGAAATAAAAATAAAAATGTTAGACCATTTGGTGTATTTAGTATTTCACTTGCTATCATTAATTTCACCATTTGGCAAATTTAGCCTTTCTTTGCTACCACTAATTCCAGTTTTACAAATTCAATGCAAAGAGAAAAGGATCAAAAATGGAGCTCAGGTTGAACATACATTATTACAAGAAACTCAGATTACTCTATACATATATACAGTCCCCAAACCCACTACTTAGAACACCTCAAGAGTTTCTCATCTTGTTACATATATTGATCTTCTAACATTGTAGCCCACATGAATTTTTTTTTTTTTTTCTTCCAAATTGATAGGTTCTGATCATGAGAATAGATTACTCGCTACTCACCCCACACATCTCGAAGAAGATCGTACCTCGTGGTATTTTGATTGCAACTTTTCTCGGATGTCGTACTCGGCTTAGCTGGAGTTGATGGAGAAATAGCAATGTCGAGAATGGAAGCAAAGGGTGAGCTCAACTCATCTAGCTCATCATCACTGGTGTTGGATTTTCTAAGCACTGAAGACCCGCTTCTTCTTAGCTCGGACTTCGTACCGACCTCACCAATGAAGGCTGATACAGAAGCTACTGAGGGTGGATGATAGGCTACCGGAGCTGCTGTGTGCGGGAGACTCGTGACGAATTTGTCATCGTCTTCAGATGGATCCTCCTGTGTTAGAACAAAGGAACTCAGATTCTCATATTTTTGGTGTAGTAACTAAAATAGGCATAAAGAGGACGATGTGCCTCGGAATGCCACAACGATTTCACATTAGCTAAATTAAGGACCAAAACAATGAGTATCTATACTCGAGTAACCTCGACATCCAGAGCTTCAAGAACAGCATCAGGGATCGGGTCCTCGCAAAACTCGTCAGGAACAAAATGTTCAAGAATTCTCTTGATTACTGGTGCACCAAATGAAGGGCATACCTACAAAGATATAGTTTGTGAAATGAGTAAATCAATTGGAAGTTGAATATTCAATTAAGAAAAATGGGAGACCATACAAAAGGATATCACAGAAAATGTACCTCTTTTCTTATCGATTGGCTCAGGAGCATGTCCTTTGGAAGCATCATGAGATCACTTAATGCATTTAGTAGATGGAAGGACTTGAGGGTAGTAGAATCTTTCCCTTCGTCGTTATCATTTTCATCCTCACATTGATCGTCGTCGTCCAAGCCAAAAAGATCAGTCAACCATCTCGACCAGTTTCCAATCTGATCCATAAAAACACAGCTAATGCCCTAAGCATCTTTGAGAAAGATCAAATCACTAGATTCCAATCTAATGCACAAAAACACAGTTAAAGCACTAATCGTCTTTGAGAAAGATCAAACCACCACTGTGAAATTGGCTTCACAAAAATATGGAAATTTTTTAGTGTTAAGTACATATTCTGTTGAGAGAAGAGCAAATGTTTGTTATGTTATCTGAACAACAAGAAAAATATTAGAAGTGCAATATATTTGAAGTTGTGTGCACAATAATGGTTTTCTTGCTAACCAAATAAAATCTGAACAATAAGACCTCGTTTAATAACCATTTGGTTTTTGGTTTTTGGTTTTTGAAAATTAGGCTTATATACACTACTTCTACCATAATTCTACCAATAAGTTTCTTTGTTTTACAACCTATATTCTTCCCATGTTCTCAGAAACCATCTAAGTTTTGAAAACTAAAAAAAGTAGTTTCAAAAAACTCATTTCTATTTTTGGAATTTGGCTAAGAACTCACATGTTTCCTTAACAAAGATGAAAACTATTTTGAAGAAATTGGGAGAAAACAAACATAATTTTCAAAAATAAAAACCCAAATGGTTATCAAACTGGGCCTAAATAATATAATTACACAGGAAACAAAGAAAAAAGATAAAAGAAGGAAGTAGTTCATGAGACAGAGAAAGTCAATAATGTTGAGCTTATGTCAAAAGAATTGTCATAACCCAATTTCATAGCAGACATCAGCTGGGATGTGGAAAGCTTACTGCATTTTTAAGTAGTGCACCAGCCCCAAAACTCGATTTCCCAACTGGAATTGGGAGAACTTTAGACTCACTGATGGGGTCCGATACAGGATCGGTTGGTATTTCATCAGCAGAATCACGAAGAATGGCATTGAACATTGCAGTATCCAATCTGGCGACACATTGCTCCATTATCTGTTCATGTAACAAAGATGCACTATAATTCCATTTCAAAAAAACTATGACACCACTACACTAAAAAATACATTGCAAGCGGTATGTCTCCAAGCTATACGAGAAAATAGTTATAGCAACCATCATGCACCCCAACAAATAAGAATTTATTTATAGACTGGTATTCGTCAGTGTCACTGATGTCTTGCTTGAACTGTTAGCCTGCTGATAATACTTAATTTAGGGGAAAAAAGGTTCACCTTTTATCAAACAAATACGATCATGATCTTTAAAAGTTGGTTAATATCACATTAATGGCTCCTATTTGATTGATAAAATACTCTCCCCTAGCTAACTTATCCGCTTCTTGAAGAAAATAATGTGTTTGCTTTAGTTAAATTCAATCACACGTACCAATCTAGACAGAAGAGGCAAGCAACCACACTCGTGTCCTCCAGCTCGGACGGGGCAGATTCTTTCACAGGCATCCTTGAAAGCTTTCTTCCAAAGGTCCAGTGAAAAGTTCCCTTGATCATGATTGACTGAACTAGAATTTCTCTTATAGCTCTTCCCTGAGGTTGGACTGGAAACTTGATTAATTGTTTTTGCTGTTGCCGACTGCATATGTGGAGTCAATGTCTAGAAAGGGAAGGAAACACGTTAGAAAGTCATACAATCTTGTGAAATTCTTTCAGTTTCTGAGTTCCCAGGCTATCTTATTTTAATTTAAAGGGGCAAAAATGTAGGTAGGAAATGCATTTAACACCTGCCACCAGATGGACTCAATGATACGCGAGAAGATCCAAGCCTCAACCTTCTCTAAGGCAGATGTGAAAGTATGTGTGTCTTCCCAGTCACCAGAACTTCCATGCCTGGCATTTCCATTCTCTTTTTTGTTTGGAGACGATGCTTTCCATTTCAATGTAGATGCCGCTTTACTACTTTCTCTGTTAGCACCATTTTTGCTTGAATGAGATCCAGAAGAAACTTGCATTTTCAGGCTCACGGCATCCTGACTTACGATTGTTCTTAGGACTATTGAGTTTGATAACCAGAATGTCAATCTGTAAATTGTAGTTAGATAATGGGTTAGTGACAATCTCACTGCACATTTGCTTGTCTTTGATGAATGTAAACATAATGATCACTGGTCGAGTTAAAAGCAATTATAGAAACTTTGGCTTTCAATTCTTTTCAAAGTCTTTTAATTAGTATTATTAATATTTTCCTAATTCACTAAAGCTAAAAGTCGGTTTTAAGAGAAATGAGGAATCCAATACACCATAACCATGAATTGCAGCTATCTCCACTATTTTTGGTTCTCCAAGCATGTGTGCTTTGGAAAAGCAACATGCATGAGGAGATGGATGATGAACAATACTTTAAGGGAAATATTGAACGTCATAACTAAAATAATAATAATGATAATAATTTTTTAAAAATACCTGGGCACGTCATTTCCACAAGCTTTTGCTATCAAAACAAATCCAGAAACAACACTTCTAGCAGCATAGGCTTTCCGTGACTGAGAACTTTCTCTACAAGAATGAAGATACAATCTTGAAAGACGCCGTGCAGGAGCATGGACCTTATTCATGGAACTTCCATGTTCAGCAACTATAGAGTAAAGCGCTGCCTCAATTGCTGCAGCTTCTCTCAACTCTCCCTCAAGCATCTTTATCTTGTGTTGTAATTGTTGGACTTTGCTGTCCAAAACAGAATTTTTTGTATCCTTTGCATATGGTTTAGAATCCCTTCTTTCATTCCGTCTGACACTATCTAAGCTGTTATCTGAATATCCCGGAGCACCAGTTTCCTCAACTCCAATAAGCTGTTTACTACCAAATCCATTGCTTTTAGCTGATTCTAATGGTGATCGAACTGACTTCACGTGCTTCAATCTGTCATTTTTCTGAACTATGCTAGATATTGTATCACTTCCCACGGCAACCTGCTTTACGGTATCACCTTGTCTCCCTGAGAGATCATCCTCTTCTGTTTCAACATTTGAAGCCTCCCTATAATTCATCCCGTCGAATTTCCTTGCATTACTATTCTTAACCAAATGTTCAGCATCTTCAATCTTCACATGATTATGGATATCACTCTCATGCTGTTTATGATTTGGAGATGAAGAAAAGTAAACTGTATAACTTTTTTTACCATTTTTCTCAGCTGACATTGAACCAACCTTTGGAGAGCTGGAGATAGAAGTATGACTATTTTCAGGACTCCCAGGATCAGAGGATAATTCTATTGATGAAGCGGAAGATGAGTTCACATTCAAGTCTCCATGTGCTCCATTCTCTGGTGTCACATTTGATTTTTCAGGCTCCAATATTGAAATGGAAGCATGCTCCTGTCTATTATCAGTTCCATGAATCAACGTACTCAGGCCACCCTGCAGATTCACATCAAGTGTGGTTTAAAACATTAAATCCTATGAGGCAGATGATAACATAAAGGAGACGGGTATAGGTCCAGCATCAGACTCGACATGACATTACAAAGATGTTGAGAGCATTGATTAATAATATATGGACCACCTGAAAAGTAAAGTTCACGTATTTTAAGAGAGAAATTGTGGACATGACGTTACAACAGCTGTTTAGAGCACTGATTACCGATTATTATTTTTGGGCCATTAAGAAAGATTTTTAATATATAATGTTAACGTAATTTTAGGGGAAAAGTATAAATACACGATAATGCATTATCCTATAAAATGTGTTTATTGGTAAGCCAGACAGCTAACGTAAAACCAAAAAATCCCTCAGTTGAGGCTTGAAGTCTAATGAGTAATGAAGACTTGCCTCAAAAGTAGTCTTCTATTTTTTTTTTTAGTACTCAAAAGTAGTCCGGTGCAACAAAAGGCAGCGCTGGTTATAGACAGTTGCATACAAGCATGATGAGAGGAAAAAAATTTAAAAACAAACTAATACCTCTTCAATTTGTGGTGGTACACAACCATCAGGCTCTAAAGCAGAAGAAGTCGTCATTGAAGAGTGGGACGAAACATCATCATCAGTGAAAGATGCAATCTTGTTCGGATCTGCATATTCTTCATGCATAGAGGCTGAAACAGATTCCCCGTCAAAACTATCCAATGACATTTTCCTGGACAGGGTATCCTTTAGTGAGTTGTTGGTCCGTCCCTTGTCGATTGGCTGAATTTTAAGGGACAAGATTGGCTGAAGTGTGTTCTTGAAGTTCCTCTGGCAATGCATTGGAGTATTAACAGACGTTGCCTCTCTGACAATACCAAATTCAGCCAAGTCTATGGTGGCACTAGCCAACAATTGGCCTTTAGCGGTCTTTTCTCTGCGAGACTCAAACAAATTGAATTCTAAAATGTTCCTCTGGAATGTATCAACATCCTTACCTCTAATAGGCATCTCCCTTACTAAAGCCACAGGTAACTTAAAAGATTCATTGAATTCAATTTTTCCCTCACCAACTATAGACCCAATAGTAGGAATAACAAGATTAGTAGATCCAGAGTGGCGGTCGCCATTCTCCCATTGAATAAACACAGAGCGGAGGGACATAAGCGACTGTGATGGTGGCCAGGGCTTTATCTCCTGAACATGAATCCTATAATCAACTTGAATAATGTCACCTCTCCTATGCTTTCCTTTCAAACCAAGCACCATTTTTGAAGAACCAAAGCAGAACTCTCAGGGCCTAAATAAACAATTTTCCCGTTTGGAGTAAAATTCAGTTATGTAATTTGTTCTCTCTTTCGCAGGAAAGGAAGAGATGAATTGATGTTCGCCAATATAATCAAAAGGTAATACAACTACATCACAAATCTATCGCCGAACAGAGAAAATCCCATAACTTGTAATCCCGAGGAGAAACAAATCACCACACGAAATTTCAGGAGCAAAATGAAACAACAATTTCTTATCTAAAACGGACTCTTCCCAGGGTACATCAACCTGCACGCTCCAGAACGACCATCAATCAACACCTACACTATAGAAACAAGCAAATTAACAAAGCAATTAAACCGCACTCATCAATAACCGCCATCACAGACCACGACACCAAGGCATTTAGTAACCAGCAAAAGAAAAATAAAACCCGAAACTATGGCAAAACATTCAAATATTTCTCCGTTTCCTCTCATCCAGAACAGGAAATCCATGGCTGCAAAATCGTTACTAGTTGATTTTGCCTCAGGATCAACAACTATACTTTAACCAGCATGCTCAAACCAAAAACGAAAAGACGAACTCAGTAAAACCAAAAATGCAAGTAGACGAAGCTTATTGTGAGTACCACCCCAAAGCTACTCCACTACTCACCAGATCCAGATGAAATGCAATCGGAAAACAACCGAAACACAAGAGAATCTCAAAAACTCAAAGAAGAAGCTCAAAACCATTCCAATGGAGCAGAAAGCAGCAATTTCAGAGAAGAGCTCGATTCCAGCAGAAACTAAACCGATAAAACGCAATGTAGATTTGGAAGTAAAGGTAGAGAAGAAGAAGCTTGGAGCTAGAGAAACCGGCAACAATGGCGGAAAGACGGTGAAACGTACCGTTCTGTAAGGAGACGGCTCAACCATTCCTCTCCACTGACTGTGACAGAGACCAACATCGGTGGTGGAGAAGAAGCCTGTATTAAAAATACAAATAAATAAATCTTTATTATTATATTATTATTAAAAAATAATATAAAATAAAAATAAAGTTGAAGGAATTTTCTGTTTTTTTTTTTTTTCATTATTGAGTATAAAACCAATAATGGTGCCACGGAGATTTATTTTTGGATTAATTAACATTATGCAAATGTCAAGAAAAATGCTGAACTACTAATTAAAATCATTAATAATTAAAGAAAAAATAATATTTTCTTTTTGTTAGCTTTCGATTTTCTTATTTTAATTTTTGTTTTTGTTTTATTATTTGAATTGCGCATGAGCACGAAATTGTCGGTAGAAGAGTGAAGAATAATTAATATTTCTTTTTTTTCTCTTTTTTCAAACTTTTTAATTAAATAAATAATCTTAAATTATTTTAATAAGATTAGGTGTGGGTAATGAGAACAAGTCTAGGGGCTATAGAATTGTGAGAGGAATAAAATATTAAAAAAGAATCAACCCATTTGCTCCACCTTTTTTTTCTTTTGTTTAGCTCAGTGGAAAATTCGAACATTTGAAACTCAACCCTAATTTTTTAATTGAGTGTATATTTTTTTAATCAATTAAGTTATGATCAAGTTGGTCGTTTGATACACTTTGACTTAATGAAAGTTAACGATCAACTTAAACATTGATTTTGAGGAAGTTAACTATAAATCTGAATGTTGAATTCAATAAGTTTAACTTAATCACACCAAATAATTCATGATATCTATAATCAATGTACTATTTAAGCATTAATTCAACGAAGTTAATAATCAACTTGTTTAATTAGTTGTCAATAAGAACATGTCTCAGTTGACCAAAAGGTTAGAGGTTCAATCCCCCACCTCTATATATTGTCAAAAGAAAATAAGAAAAAAAAAAATGGTTATTGAGTTTGTTCACAATGTGTTTTATGTTTGATAATATATTTATAAACCTGTCTTTAGTTATCAACTAAATCTAAGTCGAATATAAAGTATTATTAATTAATTCATAAACATGTTATATGTTATAATTTTTATATACTTATTATTTTACAATATCATATAATTTATAATACATTATTTTATGCAAATTTTAATTTCAAAAGAATGAATTGAGTTTATAACGTGAAATGCTATATTTACTCATTTTTTTTTATCTTTTTTTATTTAATTTTACATTTAAAAATTTCAAATTCAAAATATGAACATACTGAAAACATAAAAGAAGTTAGTTCATAATTTTCACTATTTGAATCATAAAATCCAAAAACAATTTCCAAAAATACATCTACCCAATGTATATTCAAACAGGTCTTTTATCTACTAAGTTATTAATTTTATAATTTAATTATTGTCAAAAAAAAATTATAATTTAATTGGAAAAATTATATATGGAAAAAATAGGCAAGATGAATCATTACCAAACAAATTATTCAAGTTTGGACTGAAATAGTATTAAAAAAAAAAAAAAAGGTTCGCAATTCTCATCATGATATTTCCATAAATTATAAAGCTTTTTTAATTTTTCTTTTTGGGGGAAATAAAATTGATGTTCTCTAAAAAAAACAATAATAACAAAATTTGGAAAATGAATAGTAATAAAATAAAATAAATATAGTGAAGAAAAAATGAAAAATACAAATACGACACCGTATAGCTCGTATATCAATGTGGTTTCACCAGCTCCGCACGTTGGCCGATGGCGACGCACTCACTGCCTTGCTTTCCAAATAATTAAATTACAGCCCACGTCACCCCCAGAATATCACCTCCACAGTCGCATTCAGCGAGTGTAAAACACGTCCGCGTTGTGACGAGTTGAATAGTTTGATAGAAACAAGAGGCGCGTGTTGAACAGTGTAGAATATGGCGAGTGGATGGTGAAATCGACGTGGGGTAAAGACTTTTAAAAGTACGCGTCGCTTTCAATTGACTGTTGCCACCTGTGAACTGTGGGATCGTTGTGCTTGGGCCCACTTGTTTTGGAACGGCGTCGTTTGTTCCTCGGCGGCTCTTCAGTCTTTACCAAAGTTTAAAATGTCGATGTCGATGGAAATGTAATGGATCCCTTTTTATCATCATATCTAAAAAGTAAGATAATATTTGGATGGAATTGTCGATTCAAATGTCGATATGTGCAAGAATTTTGAAAATTGGTGAAAATTATTTGAATTGTTAAATGAAAATTTAAGTTTAAAGGTAAAGAAACATGAAAATCTTTAAACTTAACTTAACAAGTGAAGATAGATAACTAGAGCTAGAAGACTAGAGCTCTTAATTTAAGAAAGTAATTGGAAAATATTTTGGGAGAATTTAAGAGAATTAAGGTGTGAAGAAATTAAAATGAAATAAGAATATTTATATAATATGGTAAAAATAATAAAATAATAAAAATGTAAAATTGTAATTGAGAATTTGAGAATTGTGGCGTGAAGAAGTTGAAATGAAATGAAAGTATCTATAGATGTTAAAAATAATAAAATAATAGAAATTTAAAATTAAAATAATAAATTAAAAATTATTTTTGTAGTAAACACTAAAAAATAAATTTGAAAATTTGTAGTGTTTTGATGTAAAATTTAATAAATGAAAAGCAAAAGAAGAAAGTATAAAAAGTTTAAATAAATGGAGGTTCAAAAATAAAAAAAATATATATAAAAGTTTAAAAAAACTGTATTTAAAAAAATAGAAAAAAATGAAATAAAAAATACGTTAAGCAGGATTCAAACTCTAGCCCACGCATATGTCAGCCACGCGAGCTTCCACCAGGACAAGGGAAGGTTATAAAACTTTGGGTTCAAACTTAAAACTTAAACTATAAAATATATTAAAAAACAATTAAAAAAAAATCGACACATCTCGACATTTCGGCGAAATCGCTGAAATGTCGAGATTTCGTCGACATGGGGGGAAGATCGAAACTTCCCCCCCTTGGAAATGTCGACATGGTCGACATACCGACATTTCCACCGAAATGTCGGTATGTCGATGGAAATTTGATACCTTGGTCTTTACAGATATTTAAATTATTCAATAAATTTTTTATGATAAAATTATTCAAGAAATTATTAGTTTATCCATTAAACTTTTTAAGTATATAATAAATTGGCTAAATTATAAAAAATGACTATGAACTATGAGGTTTGTTTCAAAAATGCCTTTGAACTTTAAAAAATGTTTCAAAAATATCATTGTCGTTAATTTTTGGATGGAAACCATTAAAAATTTCAGTTTCATTAATACTCTTTAACTTTCAAAAGATTTTAAAAAATAACCTTATTAGAAAATGCTTATCTTTTTTCCTTCTCTCATCGTAAATTTTTCGTCCATGAAAATTAATGGGAAGCTTTACCTATTTTTCATGTATTCATACATTAGAAGATTTTCTTCTCTTTCAACACATCATCCCAAGAGCTTGACTAGATTTTCGGCAATGGTATTTTTGAAACATTTTTAACGGTTTTAACGGTTTCCATAAAAAAATTAACTGCAAGGGTATTTTTTAAACGTTTTGTAAAGTTCAAGGGTATTTTTGAAACTTTTTAAAGTTCAGGGGCATTTTTTAAACAAACCCCATAGTTCAGGGGTATTTTTTATAATTTAGCCTAATAAACTTTCAATTTCGTGTACAATAAATTATTTTGAGGTATCTAATAGATTTTTAAATCTCTTACTTTATGTATAACATAATAATTTTTTAATGTATTGGATGTTTTTAAATAAATTAATTAATTTATTAACCATAAATTCACTCTTGTATCCAACAAATTCATAAATTTAAAAAAAAAAAAATAGATCAAAGGCCTAATAGATACCAGAGTGAAAATACATGAATATATTATATAAAAAATGTAGGTTTTTTTTTTTTAAAAAAAAGTCACACAATAATTAAGGATGAAATCATGAAGTGGATTAAAAAAAGATAGGAATTTTTTAGATTAAAAAAAAATTGTAGGATTTCATGTATATGTATGGAGTGAAATTTATAGCGTAATGTATTATTTTTTCTCTTTCTTTAAAAAACAAGTATTATTCGAACTATTCTTAAAAAAAAAAAGGGTATTATTTTAACTAAAAAGAAAAAGTATTATTTTCTCTTTACCATGCACACATTATTTCAATTTATAATGTATGCATTATTCTGAAATTATGTTATATGCATTATTCTATAAAATTTGTTTTCGACATAATAATTGTGTTGAGTTCAAAATTATAACATTTGGATCCACTTTGATGGTCATGGTCTAAAAATTTCGGACACATTATACCAATTCAAAACTTATTATTATTATTCCAAATTATTAGTTAATTTAAGGACTACTTTTCGAGGTTGAAAAGTCTAATGTCAAAATTAATTTATATGTATAGACAACTAATGTTGTATGTCAATGTGGTCCTGTCACCAAGGCACGGGGGGAGTTACAAGTTTAAATAGTGAGAGGTAAAATTGTACATTCTAACTTTTTTAGAGGCAATATTCGAGTTTGAAATTTTATATACCTTTACTAATTTAAAACAATTTGAGGGGGACAATTGTTCTCTCTTTTTCTTTCTCTACTCCATTTTTGCAAAGAAGTTCTAGAAATCTAGTTAAAAACCTAATGGGTATGGAAAACTAAGCTCATAAAAATAAGGTTGAATTGTTAATCCGAGCATAGTGTCACGGTCGTACTCTTTCAACCGTGCGGCGCCATGATCTTACACGCGACCATGGCCAGCCTTAAGGGTCATCTCTAACCCATAACACTTTTTCGCGGGACTTTGTTGCTTCATCGGACCTTTGGCGAGGTTCTTTCATCCTCAACCGAACTCAAATCATCTTGCAGCGGAACTTCATTCGGTCATACACGTCGCCCGTACGTGTATTTTCACTCATTCGCGACTCTAGCCGACTTGCCTCTACTCTAAGCCAAGTCCTAATGCTCAACCTTGCCTCTACATCAGGCCAAGGTCATCTGAACACAACATCGCATCTCAATCCATCATCTTCAATCTCGATAACACGGCCCACCCACTTCTACATCGATCTGGAACTTCGCCAGGATGTGTTCGGACCCTTCAACGGGTCAAAACGACCTTAAAACGCTCAATGGGAGCTTACCGGGTGATTTCAACACCTATCGGGACCTACCAGGGCTTTTCGACGCCTACCGGGGCTTATCGGGAGATTTCGAGCAAATACCGTGCCAATCGGAACTATCGGGTTCCACTGATGCTTCACGATGCCACCCCGAGCCTCGGGATGTCATCTAACTTAACCGCTCGCTCGGACCTGCTTCTCGAGAACCGACCCATGGGCTTTGCTTATAATCGGGACCTCTCGGACATCCATCCATCCGAGCACTTATCGAGGCATGAGCCCTTCCGTGCCCATGCCGAGTCATTTTCGTATAGCGTGCCGCAATCCGACCATATGGTGCAACCTTTAGCCCATGGGTCGGGGCGCAATGTCGACACACCCGTGCCGCCCAATAATGTCCTTGGAAACCCATTCCCAAAGGAAGACGCCCAAGACACTCGTCTTGCAACGCTCGCCCGTGCCATGACACACGCATGTGCCATGGGGTAGCTCACTTAGGCCACAGGGCCCAAGGGTGGTGGAGAACTGACACCATGCCTCCCCCTATAGTGCATTCTGAGGCATATTTGGTCTGACACCCTTGCACGTCATTTTCACGAGGAGTCATACGCCAACGTGGAGCGCCCGTTTGGTGTCCGATTGACACAAAACTTTGCGGGCTTGCATACTTCACTCATATGCACTTAACTCCAGAGCCGCTCGTCAAAACTCACGACGGAACCCCGACTTCCGAGGTCATGGCCTGGGGCCCCATCTGACCCCCATCAAGCATACCACTAACGCGTCTGACGACATTGTTGCTTCTCAATATGCTCATGCCTTCTTGTGACATTCATGCCCACTCATTTTGGTGTGTTGGATGATGCATCATCTTCCTCAATCGCATCATGGCACTTCTCTCTCTCGGCCCTCTGACATGGCCCGATGGGTGACACTCATCGTGCCACCATTGCACTGTCTACTCAGTGAGGGTCACAACCTACTCTCTTCTAGTATGGTTGTGACACATAACATAAGACATTATAACATCTAGAAGATCGATGGTTCAATCTCTCATATTATAATTGTTGAAACGAAAAATATATATATATAGTTTGTGTCCAATAAGTCTCTGGATTTTCAATTTTGTGCGAATAAGTTTTGACTCTTGACGGTTTATAAGAGCCCGTTTGGTAACGTTCTCGTTTCTTGTTTCTTGTTTCCAATTTTATTAAGAAATCTAAGCATTTAATAACTATATATGTTTCTTGTTTCTCATTTTTTAGAAACACTCCCAAAATTTGTATAGAACTTTTGGGAACAACTAAAACTAGTTTCTCCTTTTTTGTTATTGTTTCCAATTTTTTCCAAACATAAACAAGAATATAGATTTATTATTATTGAATGTATAGGTGTTAGAGTCATGAAATTCTATTTTTCTTTATTAAAAATGAAGAAACGGAAACAAGAAACGAGAACGTTACCAAACGGGCCCTAAATTTCACATACGTACTAGAGTTCATGATCCTATTAAATATAAAATTTAATTTTATATTTACTAGATTCATTGTTTTTTTTTTTTTTAAAAAAAAAGTTTGAATATGTATGGAACTTATTAGATAGGGATGACAAAAATCCCTGCGAGGACTCGTCCTGAATAGGGTGTGGGAAATCCCTGGTTTGATCGGGTATGGGGTTAAACCGGAGATTCTTTTCGAGTCTCCGATCGGGGATGTGTGTGTGCGTGTGCGTGTGTTATAATTATTTACAATAATAATATTATTTGTTCTTATATTATATTATATTATTAATAACATTTTATAAAGTTTAAAAAAAAAATCTTAAGTTTTAGTTTATTGTATTGTTTAGTTTATATATATATATATATATATATTAATTTAGGTTTTCAAAGTGTTTAATATTTTAAAAATTAATTATTTAAATAAATAAATAATTATAAAACTAACTTTAATATAAAAGTATATATACTTTTAATATATTTCTTAAATTTTAATTAATTTTTGTTAAAAAAAAAAACAAATTTTAAAAATAACTAAAAAAACTAGGATTTTCTCCAGCGATGACCTGATCCCCGAACGTGGATTCCCCGATATCGATCCAAATTCCTCGAAACGGGGAATGGGATGGGTCGAGGATGAAAAATCCTAACGGGGACAGGGATGGGGAGTGCATCCCCGACCCCACCCCGCCCTATTGCCATCCCTACTATTAGATAGAAAATTGAAAGTATAGAAATTTATTAGACACCTTTTAAAGCTCAGAGACTTATTAAACACAAATTTGAAAGTTCATTGACTAAACTCGTAATTCAACCTAAAACACAACAACGGAGAGTGAAAAGATCAATTTTCTTTCAAAACAGTTCACATGTCTCTTAGTGCATTAATGTTGAGAAATGACATTTGCTCATTATATATAGGGTTGAATAGAGTTATTTATGTTGCACGACAATTAAAAGTTAGGATGAAATAGGTTCATTAACTCTATTGGTAAGGTTTACTATACACGACTAGTGCTATATATAGTATATCGAGGCTATGCATTGAATTAAATGATAGACATATATGACAACTTTCATAATGCGTCACGAGCCTAACCTAACACGATTGGTTGAATCCAATGCCCTTTCAATGTATGTTACATTTTTAGTTGTGCCCTTGTTTTGATTAAGTGTATTTTGTTATGTGTGTTTCTATGAAACTAAATTCAATCATAATTTTTTAAATAACATTTATTGCCTTTTTAGCCATTTATACCAAGGACACATGAAAATTTTTAAAATACAAGAACATGCATATATTTGAGCTAACTTTGTAATTATTTTGAGTTTATGCTACTTTTGGTAAATATTTTTCATATAACCCAATTATTAGTTATAACAACAATTTCATAAATTTGAGTAAGTAATAACTTAAATTGAAAGTTCAAAAGTGTGATTTTATCTGTTTAAAAAATTTTGGTGTCTTTTTTTTTTAAGTAATTTACAAGAAGTTACAAAAAATTTATGATTGTGTTTAGTTGCCTGTTACATTGTAAAAAAACTTTGAATATGTTACAGATTTTTTATGTTTGATATGTTCACTTAACTTTTCTATATCATTGTTTTGTTTGAAAATAATTAGCTTTGTCTACTTGATAATTACATAGCAAGTATAGCACTTTGACTGAATTACTTGATAATTATGTGTGGCAGGCTTATTTCAAAAAAAAAAAATTTCTGGGTTAAAAAACACGTGGAGATGTGGATTTGAACATTTAACTTTTTTGTCGATGATATATGTCTTAACCAATTGAGTCATGTTTATTCAAATAAGTTTAGACAACTTTAATGGTATAGGCATTAAAACGAACAAGTCGAAGATATGAGTTGATTAGACAGAAAATAGAAACTTCAAAAGTCTCTATCCTAATTTTCTTTAAGTGTGGTCACATAGCTCCAAAATTTTGAGCCAACACGAGTATAAGTTAACTGGTAGAAAGACAATAGTTACCTTCCTAAACATCATAAATTTGAATATTCCCGTCTTTTATTTTTTTTCTTTTGGAAAGACTCCCCTCCCTTGTTGAACTTAGAAAAATTCAAATGATTTTAGACCAAACTTATAGTTTAACTTATTGAAAAGAAAAACTAATAAGGTATATGAGAAAATATACCTTCGATATATAAGAAATATTCCAGAGATTCACAATATAGCAAATGGTTCTCTATTTTTTAAATATACGAGGGAGAATTTAAATTTTGTATTATAAATCTCTATATCCATAAGTTATTAGAAACATATTGATTTACCGAGAATATAACTCAATTGGTTTAGGATATACATCATCTCGACACGAGCTTAATTAGTTGAAGACATATAGTCAATCAAAATGTTAGATATTCGAAACCAATCAATTTTGGCAAAAGTGAGGATAACGAAATGGTAATAGGAAAATTTTCAGTACTATTGTATTGTGGATACTTATTCTATTTATTGTTTGTCACGTCATCATTCTTTAACAAATGATGTGTAGTCCATCAACATTAGAAATATATTTATGAAAGCAAAATTATAGTATGAACAAATGGTGGAATATACTATATAGTACTACAATAGTACTGGAAACTTTCACGGTGATAATTGATATATATTCATATTATCAATTGAAAGGTTAGCGGTTCAGATCCTTCCATCCCTAAATATCGTTGAGCGGAAAAAAAAAAAAACGAATTAAACCAGCATCCAATAATTATTAGGGAAATTGTGACAAATGGCTAAGAAAAAGAACTCTAGTATATACGTCCATATACAGGTGCTAATGCCACCGTTTGCAAATTGCCGTTACTCATCCAAGATTCTATTTACCGAAAATTCAGGAACAAACAACCGGTTTTTTGTATTCCCATTTTATCCCTATTATTAGGGTTTCTTCGAATTATAGCTACACGAGCAGTGGCCCAAACCCGTCTCCCTCATCTTCGAAGTACAAATTCATATTCAGACTCGAACAGAAAAGACCCATCTTCGTCTTCGTCTTCATCTTGCTTTCTCGAAACCGCACCAGAATCTTCACATTGAGTTTTCAGCGGCAATGGTAACTCTCCATGTGTAAGCCTGTAAGGTACGAACCCATATCTTTCTTCAACCTCAAACTTCCAATTTTCAACCATGTGGTGCCACTTCCGCTGCAACAAATTCAAACCCACTTCACTCCATGGCCCAATTTCCATTGTTCCTCTTCGTTCAATCTTCGCCGTTGATTCTTCTCTTCAGTCCTACACCGTCAAGCCGCCGATCAAGCCCTGGCCGCAGTGTCTCTATCCCAAGCGCCTCGTCGCTATGATCATTCGCCAACAGAATCTCGACCTTGCCCTTCAAATCTTCCACCACGCCGGCAAATTTCATCCCGGATTTTCCCACAACTACGATACCTATCATGCGATCATTCATCGTCTCTCTCGCGCTCGAGCTTTTGAACCCGTCGAGTCTCTGCTCGTGGAATTGCAGAGTTCTGGGATAAAGTGCGGTGAAGATTTGTTCATTACTGTGATTAGAAACTATGGCCTTGCGGGTCGACGCTCGGTGAGGTCGTTGAACACGTTGCTCAATGCTTTGGTGCAGAAAAAACGGTATTCTTTGGTTCATTTGTTGTTTAAGTATTCGAATTCCAAATTTGGGGTTGTGCCTAATGTGTTTACTTGTAATATTATGATCATAGCGCTCTGTCAAAAGAATGATGTTGAGGGTGCACGGAAGGTGCTTGACGAAATGCCTGACATGGGTATGGTTCCAAATGTGGTTACTTACACTACAATCTTTAGAATTGGAATTATTCGATGGGTGGGGTGTTGATTTTATGGGTCATTTCCCCTTCTAATGTTAATGTTTTTACGTATGTGATTGCATGTCATTCATGATGCTAAGACGGTGTCGAGGTTTCTTCCATTGCACATTTTTGCGCAGTTTGGGACACTTGGGGCTCTTGTGAGCGATGAGAGTACACATTTTTGTGAATAATGTTTTAGCCAAGCTTTTAGCTAAATATGAAATTAAGCATAGGATAGCTACCCCTTATCACCCGCAAGCAAATGGTCAAACTGAAGTTAGTATTAGGGAAATTAAATCTATTTTAGATAAAGTAGTCCATCCATCTAGGAAAGATTGGTCTTTTCGGTTAGATGAGACTCTTTGGGCTTATAGGACAGCCTATAAGACTCCTTTAGGTATGTCTCCCTATAGATTAGTATAGATTAGTGTATGGAAAGACTTGTCATTTACCGTTAGAACTTAAACATAAAACGTTTTGGGTTTTAAAGAAATTGAATTTTGATTTAAGACGTGCAGGTGCAATTAGGCTCCAGCTTAATGAGTTAGAGGAGTTTCGTCAGTTTTCTTATGAAAATGAGAAAATGTATAAAGAAAAGACAAAACGGTGGCATGATAAGAAGATAAAATTGAAAGAATTTGTTAAGGGTCAAAGAGTCTTGCTGTACAACTCTAGATAAAATTGTTTCTTGGAAAATTATTGCGATCGAAGTTTTTCTTCATGGGGCAATTACTTTGAGAGATGGAAAAGATGGGCGAGTGTTTATGGTTAATGGACAGCGAGTGAAGCATTATTGGGGAGAAGAATTTCGTTCGAAATATCATTCCCTAAAATTGGCTTTGCGGGAGCATTTCATATTGCAATATTTTTAGCTCCCAGTAATTGTTGCGATTTTATTTTATTTCGTTGATTTGATTTGATTTTTATTTGAATTAGATTTTGTTTATTTTATCTTAGTTATTTTTAATTTGTTGGTATTTTTAATTTTTAATTTTCGGTTGGATTTTATTTTCGGTTTATTTATTTTGAATTTGGTCGATTTAATTATCGGATTATTTTTGTTTAGATTTAGTTGTATTTTTTATTTTAATTTCTGTATAGATTAGGTTTATAATAATATTTCCTAATTTATTCGGCATAAGAAAATTAGATTTGATTTGATTTTTGGCGATTTGAATTTAATTTGAATTTCCAGATAAAAGATTCTTCTAGAAGAATAAATTTTGAAGACTAGTTTGTTTTCGCAATCTTTTGGTTAGGATCAAAATATTTCGTCAGATTCTAAAGATATTGGTTGACAATTAAATATTTTTACCGTTGAGATTTAATCTTTCTATGGGTAGGTAAAACGCGTGGAGCATCTGACACTTCCACGTGTCGCGTAGTGAAGATCGAACGACCTAGCCGTTAGCCAGCACATCAAGCATTTACCACAGGCGATTATTTTACCGTTTATGTGGATTAATTTTCCATGATTACATGCAAATTAAAACGGTAATTTTTATTAATTGGGGCAGATCTTTTCGGTTAGGATTTTAAGTGCTGGAGCCCTATTTAACCCAATCCCTGGTACGATTTTTTTTTTTCACTTCATCTTCATCTTGCATTCGTTATTTGCTTCCTATTTTCTTCTATTTTTCTTCTGTTACTGTGAGTAAAAAAATACTCTAAGTCTGAGATGGCAAAGACAAGAGGTAGAAGGGAAAAGGATGCTGAAGAGGAAGAGATGCCAGTGACACCCGAAGCACCGAAGAAGAAAGCGAAAAGAAGAAGAACACCCGAAGAGAGAGAGACCAAAAGATTGAGAAGGCAACAACAAGCCGAAGTAACAGAGGTTTTGAGGAAGGTGATCGAGGATGTTACGGAAGAGGTGGCTAAGGACGAGCAGCCAGCAGGACCTGACGAAGGGAAAAATTCAGAGTAAGGAGATCAACCTGTTGAGGCTCAGCAGGAAAATCAAGATAAGAGAGCAGAGGATGTGCCGGAGCAAGGGAATGGTCAAGAAACTCAAGAACAGCAGGTTCAGGGAGAGGTTGTGCCGGAGCCGTCGCGTCGTCGCCGCCGCAAGCAAAAGGCGGGACGAATCAAGAGGGTTCGGATAGACACTCCATCTTCGCCAACAACTGAATCCGAGAAGGAAAATATAGAAAAAAAGGATCAAGAGAAAGAAGAGACTTAAAAGAAAACTAAAGAGGAGGCCCTAATGAAGCAACAGGAAGACAAGGGCAAAGGAGTTTCTGAAGCAGTAGTGGAAACAGAGGAGGTTGAGGCTGAGGAACCAAGATTGTCGTATGAGCGCTTCGTCAAAAATCTTGCCAGAGCAAAATACTTGGAAATGTTGAAGCAGGACTTTCTATTTGAGAGAGGATTTGGAGAAGACCTACCACACTTTCTAAGAACAAGAATTACTAATCACGGACGGGAACAATTTTGTGCAAAGCCGGAGTCGGTCAACTCAAATGTAGTTCGCGAGTTCTATGCGAACATTGATGAAGAAGAAGGCTTCCAGGCGATTGTCCGAGGGGTTGCTGTGGACTGGAGCCCAGGTGCGATAAATTCCTTATTTAATCTTCAAGATTTTCCCCACGTCGGATACAATGAGATGGTGGTAGCACCATCTAATGATCAGTTGAATGCGACCGTGAGAGAATTTGGAATTGAAGGGGCTCAGTGGAGGTTGTCAAAGACAGAAAAGCGCACTTTTCAGGCCGCATATTTGAAGAGCGAAGCAAACACCTGGTTGGGCTTCGTCAAATTGCGACTTCTGCCGACAACCCACGATTCTACAGTCTCCCGCGATAGAGTGCTCCTGGTTTTTGCAATCCTGAGGTCCCTGAGTATCGATGTTGGTAAGGTGACAGTGAGATCCACAGCTGCTGGAGCAAAAAGGTGGGCAAATTGTTATTTCCGAATACTATTACCATGTTGTGTAATAGGGTAGGGGTGTCCACAACTCCAGAGGATGTAATTTTGATTGACAAGGGGATTATTGACACACCCAACCTAGCAAGGTTTCAACGGACGCAAGAAGCACGACAAGGAGGGTTAGTATGCGACATCCATCAGATTCTAGAACAACTTCAACTTTCAGCCAGTAGGCAGGAGTTTGCTGAGAGGCAAGCTCAGACCTACTGGACTTATGTTAAGAGAAAGGATGTCACGTTAAGGAAGGCACCGCAGTCGAATTTTTCAAAGTCATATCCTGCCTTCCCAGTTTTCCCCGATGATCTGCTAAACCCCTGGATCCCACCGCCACCAGTCGAAAGCGAAAAGAAGAAGAGGATGATCTGGGTCAGGAAGATTAAAGAAGGAAAAGATGTTGGGCGAGCATTTATTTTGACCGAATATTTTTGTTGCTCGTGTATTCTTGACTCAAGTTTCTTTTGATGTTTCTGTTTTTTTGTTTTTGATGATTTTATTTTCTGTTTTCTGGGCCATCAAATTATTCTGCTTATTGTAAATCTTTTCTTTTATTTTTAATGAAATTCTGAAGTATTTCTTTTCTATGGTACTGAGCATTCCTAACTTAACTTTTCTTCTGAATTTTTGAAACTTGGACTAGTTAGCTTAATTAGATCAAGGTGTTCTGATCTCCAGAAACCTTTTGCTTGAGCATTTCTTCTAGCCTGGTCATCGCTGCGGCAAGAAGATTCTGAGGTAGTATTGTCTTATTTTGATCCACCTTAAGCTTAATCTTAGTCTCATGCTTAGTTTAAAATTCAGATAGAAAAAGAATTAAGTTTGGGGTAATAATTATATGTTGCTAATTCATTGGGGACAATGAATAATTTAAGTTTGGGGGACTTTTAGCTACTCCGCTTGTTTTGCTCGAGCATTCCTCTCCTTCATAATAATTTTTCTAGGTTGTTGAGTAACTAGGGACATTTGTGACACCCACAGTTTGTCTTTGCGTCAAAAGATGGCCTAGGAAATGTTAAAAAAATTTGTGAAATTTTGCTGTGAAAATTGAAAGAGCAAAAACTTTGAAGGATGAATGATAATCTAGCAATCTTCTATCTCCCAGGGCTTAGGTGAGCTTCATCATAAAATGTCCCCATTCTGAGAAGCAAGAGATGGATAACTAAGGATTTTTGGGTTTAGCAATGAGTCTTTAGCCTAGTTGGTGATAAGCTTGAGGCAAGGGTATACTGCACCATAAAGTGGGTCATCTCATGCTTGAGAGCTTATGACTGTAGGGTTGCTTTAGGTCTGAAGAACAAAAGAATAAATCCCCTAAAAAGTGTGTTCAAATTTTAAGCAGTCCTACAGTCATAAGCTTTTAAGCATAAGATGACCCACTTTATGGTGCAGTATACCCTTGTCTCAAACTTATCACCAACTAGGCTAAATACTCATTGTTAAACCCAAAACATCCTTAGTTATCTATCCCTTGCTTCTCAGAATGGCGACATTTTATGATGAAGCTCACCTAAGCCCTGGGATATAGAAAACTGTTAGATTATCATTCATCCTTCAAAAGTTTTGCTTTATCAATTTTGACAGCAAAATTTCCACTATATATAAATTTTATTTTATTATTTTTTTTATCATTTCCTAGGCCATCTTTTGACGCAAAGACAAACTGTGGGTGTCACAAATGTCCCTGGTTACTCAACAACCTAAAAAATTTTATTATGAAGGAGAGAAATGCGCGGACAAAACAAGCAGAGTAGCTAAAAGTCCCCCAAACTTAAATTATTCATTGTCCCCAATGAATTAGCAACATATAATTATACCCCCAAACTTAATTCTTTTTCTATCTGAATTTTAAACTAAGGGTGGGACTAAGATTAAGCTTAAGGTGAATCAAAATAAGACAATGCTACCTCAGAATCTTCTTGCCACAGTGATGACCAGGCTAGAAGAAATGCTCAAGCAAAAGGTTTCTGGAGATAAGAACATCTTGATCTAATTATGCTAACTAGTCCAAGCTTCAAAAATTCAGAAGAAAAGTTAAGTTAGAAATGCTCAGTATGCCATAACAAAGAAACACTTCAGAATTTCAATAAAAACAAAAAAGATTTACAATATGCAAAATAATTTTGTGGCCCAGAAAAATAGAAAATAAAAACAACAAAAACATAAAAGCAGAAATTTCAAAAGAAACTTGGATCAGGAATACACGAGCAACAAAAATATTCGGTCAAAATATATGCTCGCCCAACTTCTTCTTCAATCTTCCTGACCCAGATCATTCTCTTCTTCTTCTCTTTCGACTAGTGACGGTGGGATCCAGGAGTTTAGCAGATCATCGGGGAAAACAGGGAAGGCAGGATATGGCTTCGAAAAATTTGACTGCAGTGTCATCCTTAACGTGGCATCCCTTCTCTTAACATAAGTTCAGTAGGTCTGAGCTTGCCTCTCAGCAAACTCCTGCCTACTGGCGGAAAGTTGGAGTTGTTTTAGAATCTGATGGATGTCACACACTAACCCCCCTTGCCGAGCTTCTTGAGTCCGTTGAAGCCTTGCTAGGGTTGGGTGTGTCAATAATCCCCTTGTCAATTAAAATTACATCCTCTGGAGTTGTGGGCACCCCTGCCCTATTGCACAACATCGTAATGGTATTCGAAAAAAATAATTTGCCCACCTTTTTGCGCCAGCCGTTATGAATTTCACTGGAGATTACCTTCCAACGTCAATACTCAAGGACCTCAGAATTGCAAAAACCAGGAGCACTCTGTCGCGAGAGACTGTAGAATCATGGGTTGTCGGCAGAAGACGCTGTTTGACGAAGCCCAACCAGGTGTTTGCTTCGCTCTTCAAATATGCGGCCTGAAACGTGCGTTTTTCTGTCTTAGACAACCTCCACTAAGCCCCTTCAATCCCAAATTCTCTCATGGTCGCATTCAACTGATCATTAGATGGTGCTACCACCATCTCATTGTATCCGACATGTAGGAAATCCTGGAGATTAAATAAAGAATTTATCGCACTTGGGCTCCAGTCTACAGCAACCCCTCGGACAATCGTCTGGAAGCCTTCTTCTTCATTAATGTTCACGTAGAACTCGCAAACTATATTCGAGTTTACGTCCTCCAGCTTCGCACAGAATTGCTCCCATCCATGGTTCGTGATCCCTGCTCGAAGAAAATATGGCAAGTCTTCTCTAAACCCTCTTTCAAACAGAAAGTCTCGCTTCAGCATTTCCAAATATTTTGCTCTGGCAAGGTTGTTGACGAAACGCTCATACGACAGTCTTGGTTCCTCAGTCTCAACCTCCTCTGTTTCCACTGCTGCTTCAACAACTCCTTTGCCCTTGTCTTCCTGTTGCTTCATCCGTGCCTCCTCTTCAGTTTTCTTTTCAGCCTCCTCTTTCTCTTGATCTTCCTTCTCTGTATTTTCCTTCTCGGATTCCGTTGTTGATGGAGATGGAGTGTCTGTCCTAACCACCTTGATTCATTCCGCCTTTTGCTTGCGGCAGCGACGACACAATCTCTCCCTGAACTTGCTGTTCTTGGGTTTCTTGACCATTCCCTTGCTCTTGCACGTCCTCTGCTCGCTTATCTTGATTTTCCTGCTGAGTTTCGACAGGTTGATCTCCTTGCTCTGAATTTTTCCCTTCTTCAGGTCCGGTTTGTTGCTTTTCCCCAACCACTTCTTCCGTAACATCCTCGATTACCTTCCGTATAACCTCTGTTACTTGGGCTTGCTGCTGCCTTCTCAATCTTTTGGCCTCTCTCTCTTCGGGTGTTCTTCTTATCTTCGCCTTCTTCTTTGGTGCTTCGGGTGTCACAGACCCCTCTTCCTCTTCAGCATCTCTTTCTCTTCTTCCTTTTGTCTTTGTCATTTCAGACTTAGAGTATTTTTGTACTCACAATAACGGAAGAACATAGGACGCAAATAACAAATGCAAGATGAAGATGAAGTGAAAAGAAAAACGTATCATGGTTTGGGTTAAATAGGGCTCTAGCACTTAAAATCCTAACCGAAAAGATCTGCCCCAATTAAATAAAATTACCGTTTTAATTTGCATGAAATCATTAGGATTAAATCCCCATAAACGGTAAAATAATGCTCGTGGTAAATGCTTGATGTGCTGGCTAACTGCTAGGTCGTTTGATCTCCACTGTGCGACACGTGGAAGCGTCAGATGCTCCACATGTTTTACTTGCCCACAGAAAGGTCAAATCCCAACGATAAAAATATTTAATTCTCAATCAATCCCATTAGAATCTGAAGAAATATTTTGATCCTAACCAAAAGATTGCGAAAACAAACTGATCTTCAAAATTTATTCTTCTAGAAGAATCTTTTATCCGGAAATTCAAATTAAATTAAAACCGCCAAAAATCAAATCAAATCTTATATTGCCGAATAAATTAGGAAATACATGATTATAAACCTAATCTATAAAAATAAAAAATACAACTAAATCTAAACAAAAATAATCCGATTAAATTAATAATTAAATCGGCCAAATTCAAAATAAATAAAAAATAAAATCTGAAGAAATTTAAAAATACCAACTAATTAAAAATAACTCAGATAAATCTAAAATCCACAAAATCTAATTCAAAATAATTCAAATTAAAATAAAATAAAATCAACGAAATAAAATAAAATCGCAACAATCACTGGGAGCTAAAAATATTGCAATATGAAATGCTCCCACAAAACCCTCGTTCACTCATTCTTCAGCCAATTTTAGGGAAGGATATTTCGAACGAAACTCCTCACCCCAATAATGCTTCACTCGCTGCCCATTAACCTTAAACACTCACCCATCTTTTTCATCCCTCAAAGTAATTGCTCCATGAGGAAAAACTTCAATCACAATAAACGGTCCAGACCATTTAGATTTTAATTTTCCAGGAAACAATTTCAATCTAGAGTTGTACAGTAAGACTCTCTGACCCTTAACAAATTCTTTAGGTTTTAATTTCTTATCATGTCACCGCTTTGTCTTTTCTTTATACATTTTCACATTTTCATAAGAAAATTGACGAAATTCCTCTAGCTCATTAAGCTGCAACATTCTTATTGCACCTGCACGACTTAAATCAAGATTCAATTTCTTTAGGGCCCAAAATGTTTTATGCTCAAGTTCTAACGGTAAATGGCAAGCCTTTCCATACACTAACCTATATGGAGAGATACCTGAAGGAGTCTTATAGGCTGTCCTATAAGCCCAAAGAGTCTCATCTAACCGAAAAGACCAATCTTTCCTAGATGGATGGACTACTTTCTCTAAAATAGATTTAATTTCTCTATTACTAACTTCAGCTTGACCATTTGCTTGTGGGTGATAAGGTGTAGTTATCCTATGCTTCACTCCATACTTAGCTAAAAGTTTAGCTAACACATTATTCACAAAGTGTGTACCCTCATCGCTCACAAGAGCCCTAGGTGTCCCAAACTGCGCAAAAAATGTGCGATTGAAGAAACCTCGACACCGTCTTAGCATCATTCTGATGGCATGCAATGACCTCTACCCACTTGGACACGTAGGCTAAATTATAAAAAAAAAATGCCCCTGAACTATGGAGTTTGTTTCAAAAATGTCCCTGAACTTTAAAAAGTTTCAAAAATACCCCTGAACTTTACAAAACGTTTCAAAAATACCCTTTCAGTTAATTTTTGGATGGGAATTGTTAAAACCGTTGAAAATACCATTGCCGAAAATCTAGTCAAGCTTTTGGGATGATGTGTTGAAAGAGAAGAAAAACTCCTAGTGTATGAATACGTGAAAAATAGGTAAAACTTCTCATAAATTTTCGTGGAAGAAGAATTTACAGTGGGATAAAGAAAAAAAAAAAGCATTTTCTAATAAGGTTATTTTTTAAAATCTTTTGAAAGTTAAAGAGTATTAATGAAATTGAAATTTTTAATGGTTTCCATAAAAAAATTAACAACAATGGTATTTTTGAAACATTTTTTAAAATTCAGGGGCATTTTTGAAACAAACCCCATAGTTCAAGGGCATTTTTTATAATTTAGCCTAAAATTTATGGACCTACTAGAGTGTATGGTCCTATTAAATATAAAATTCAATTTTATATCTAATAGATTCATTAATTTTTTAAAAATTTTGAAAATGTAAGGGACCTATTAGATACAAAATAGAAAGTTTGAGAATCTATTAGACACTTTTTAAAATTCAGAGACTCATTAGACACAAATTTGAAAGTTTATTGACTAAACTTGTAATTCAACCCAAAAACAACAACAAAGAGGGTGAAAAGATCAGCTAAAGTGAGCTTAGCTCAACGGTAATTAACATATATACCCTTGACCAAGAGTTCAAAGGTTCGAATCCCCCCACCCCAAATGTTGATGTACTAAAAAAAAGAGTCAAAAGATGAATTTTATTTTAAAACGGTTCACATGTTTCTTAGTGCATTAATGTTGAGAAATGACATTTGCTCATTATATAGGGTTGAATAGAGTTATTTATGTTGCACGACAATTAAAACTCGACAAAAGTTATAATGAAACAACTTCATTAACTCTATTTGTAAGGTTTACTATACATGACTAATGCTATATATAGTGTATTGAAGCTATGCATTGAATTAAATGATAGAATTGCAAGCCTAACCTAATATGGTTGGTTGAATCCAATACCCTTTGGATTGAGCATGTATGTTACATTTTTAGTTGCACCCTTGTTTTGATTAAGAGTATTTTGTTTATATGTTGCTACGAAACTAAATTCAATATTTTTAAAAAAAAAATATTTCAATCATAATTTTTTAAATAACATTTATAGTCTTTTTAGCCATTTATACTAAGGACACATGTAAATTTTTAAAATACAAGAATATGCATAAATTTGAGCTAACTTTGTAATTATTTTGAGTTTGTGCTACTTTTGGTTAATATTTTTCATATAACCCAATTATTAGTCATAACAACAATTTCATAAATTTGAGTAAGTAATAACTTAAATTGAAAGTTCAAAAGTGTGATTTTATCTGTTTAAAAGAAATTGGTGTTTTTTTTTCTTAAAAAAAAAAGTAATTTACAAGTTAAGTTACAAAAAATTTATGATTGTGTTTAGTTGCCTGTTACATTGTAAAAAAAGCTTTGAATATGTTACAGATTTTTTATGTTTGATATGTTCACTTAATTTTTCTATATCATTGTTTTGTTTGAAGCCAACATGAGCATAACTCAACTGACATAAGACTTGTATTAATGATTGGAAGGTAAAAAAAAATATATTGTTTTGTTTGAAAATAATTAGCTTTGTCAACTTGATAATTACACAGCAGTATAGCACTTTTTCTCAATTACTTGATAATTATGTGATAGGCTTATTTCAAATTATTATTATTATTATTATTTTTGGGTTAAAAAACATGTGGAGATATAGATTTGAACATTTAACTTTTTTGTCAATGATATATGTCTTAACCAATTGAGTCATGTTTAAGTGAACTATTTCAAATAAGTTTAGACAACTTTAATGGTGTAGGCATCAAAGGAACAAGTCGACGATATGAGTTGATTAGACAGAAAATAGAAACTTCAAAAGTCTATCATAAATTTGTTTAAAGTGTGGTCACATCGCTCCAAATGTTTGAGCCAACACAAGCATAAGTTAACCGGTAAAAAGACAATACTTACATTCCTAAACATCATAAATTTGAATCTTCCATTTTTTTTTTTTTTTTGGAAAGACTCCCCTACCTTGTTGAACTCAGAAAAATTCAAATGGTTTAAAGACCAAACCTATAGTTTAACTTCTTGAAAAGAAAAACTAATAAGGTATATGGGAAAATACACCTTCAATATATAAGAAATATTCCAAAGATTCACAATATAGCAAATGTCTCTCTATGTTTTAAATATATGAGGGAGAATTTAAATTTTGTATTATAAATCTCTATCCATTAGTTATTAGAAACATTGATTTATCGAGAATATAATTCAATTGGTTTAGATTATATAATATATATCATCCCAACATGAGCTTGATTAGTTAAAGACATTTCATTGATCAAAAGGTGAAATATTTGAAACAAATCGATTTTGGCAAAAGTGAGGATAACAAAACGGTAATAGAAAAATTTTCAATACTACCTATCATGGATACTTCTTCTATTTTATTGTTTGTCACGTCATCATCATTTAACAAATGATGTGAGGTCCATCAACATTAGAAATATATTTATGAAGACAAAATTACAGCGTGAACAAAAAGAGTATAGTGCTGTGATAGTACTAAAAATTTTCACGGTGATAATTGACATATAGTTATATTCTCAACCAAGAGATCAGCCGTTAGAAAACGCCATTTTGAACAAGCATCCAACAATTATTAGGGTTTGGGAAATTCTCATAAATGGGTTAGATTTGAAAAGTGACCTAAACCCGTCTCCCTCGTCTTCGAAGTTCGAAGTCCAAATTCACATTCAGACTCGAACAGAAAAGGCTCATCTTCATCTTCGTCTTCGTCTTCATCTTGCGTTCTCAAAGCCGAACCAGAATCTTCACATTGAATTTTCAGCGGCAATGGTAACTCTCCATGTGTAAGGTACGAACCCATATCTTTCTTCAACCTCAAACTTCCAATTTTCAACCATGTGGTGCCACTTCCGCTGCAACAAATTCAAACCCACTTCACTCCATACCCCAATTGCCATTGTTCCTCTTCGTTCCATCGTCTCCATTGATTCTCCTCTTCAGTCCTACACCGTCACGCCGCCGATCAAGCCCTGGCCGCAGCGTCTCTATCCCAAGCGCCTCGTCGCTATGATCATTCGCCAACAGAATCTCGACCTTGCCCTTCAAATATTCCACCACGCCGGCAAATTTCATCCCGGATTTTCCCACAACTACGATACCTATCATGCGATCATTCATCGTCTCGCTCGCGCTCGAGCTTTTGAACCCGTCGAGTCTCTGCTCGTGGAATTGCAGAGTTCTGGGATCAAGTGCGGTGAAGATTTGTTCATTACTGTGATTAGAAACTATGGCCTTGCGGGTCGACCGAAAATGGCTGTGAAAACGTTTCTGCGTATTCAAACCTTTGGTGTTCGACGCTCGGTGAGGTCGTTGAACACGTTGCTCAATGCTTTGGTGCAGAACAAACGGTATTCTTTGGTTCATTTGTTGTTTAAGTATTCGAATTCCAAATTTGGCGTTGTGCCTAATGTGTTTACTTGTAATATTATGATCAAAGCGCTTTGCCAAAAGAATGATGTTGAGGGTGCACGGAAGGTGCTTGACGAAATGCCTGCCATGGGAATGGTTCCAAATGTGGTTACTTACACTACAATCTTAGGTGGTTATGTTTCAAGGGGCGATATGGTTGGTGCCAAGAGAGTTTTTGGTGAGCTTTTTGATCGTGGGTGGCTTCCTGATGCAACTACTTACACAATTTTAATGGACGGGTACATTAAGCTAGGTAGATTTACTGATGCTGTTAAGGTGATGGATGAAATGGAGGAAAATGGGGTCGAGCCGAATGATGTTACTTATGGAGTCATTATTGAAGCTTATTGTAGGGAGAAGAAGTCTGGTGAAGCACTTAACCTGCTTAATGATATGCTTGAAAAGAAGTATATACCAAGTTCAGCACTCTGCTGTAAGGTGATTGATGTTTTGTGCGGTGAGGGGAGGGTGAAGGAAGCCTGTAAGCTATGGGAGAAGCTTTTGAAGAAAAATTGTACTCCGGATAATGCTATTACGAGCACCCTTATTCATTGGCTTTGCAAGCAGGGGAATATATGGGAAGCAAGAAAATTATTTAATGAGTTTGAGAGGGGCTCAATTTCGAGTTTATTAACGTATAACACACTTATTGCAGGAATGTGTGAGATGGGGGAGTTATGTGAAGCCGCTAGGTTGTGGGATGATATGTTGGAAAAGGGTTGTCTGCCTAATGAATTTACTTATAACATGTTGATAAAAGGATTTCTTAAAGTTGGTAAAGCTGAGGAAGTGGTTAAAGTAGCGGAGGAGATGTTGGATAAAGGATGCTTACCAAATGAATCAACATACTCGATATTGGCTGAAGGGCTCCTCAACTTGGGAAAAGGAGGAGAGTTCTTGAATATTCTTTCGATGTTTATGTCAAGCGGAGTTGTTAACTTTAAAGCCTGGCATCTATTTGTACCCAAGTTCGTTTCTAATATGGATGAACAAGCAAATATGCTTGACAAAATATTGGTTGGGACTTCAAGTTAGAAATTTGTTGCATTGGTGTGGAGGTCAACTGTTTAAATTTTTTAGTTGCCCTCAGGGTTTAGCCTTTCATAGAGAGAACGTACTGTACGTTGAAGTACTACCAATCCTTTCTCTCTTCTGGTCTTCGGTTTCTAACTGAAAGATCCTTCTAAAGCCAGTCGTTTGTTTGCTTCAGATATTGATTTGTAGACCATCTTGGATGAACAGGACTCTGGCAGTGTAGTCGTGATATATTTTTGAACATGTTTGAGTAATTTTTTTTACTACACATAGATATTTCAGAATCGAGGTTGTTCTGCTGATGTGCCATTGGGGTGAAGAACAAATTCTCTCTTCAAGGTACTTCCAAAGGAATACAAGTTGTGCTAGCATTTGTATAAGATACTTTATGACTTATTTGATGTAAGTTGTTATCTATGACATGACTCATCAAAATGTCACTCATAGTAAATTTAGGTCTTTGCTCACTGCTATGCTATGTGTAAAGCCCAGCCCATTCTCGTTTTAAGTTTTTTTTTTTTTTTTTTTTTAAAAAAAAGGGAAAGAAAGAAAGAAAAGTTGGAAATTTAGGAGGTGGATGAGGATTATAAAATTAAAAAAAAAAAAAAGAGAAAATGAAGGGGCTGGGGGAGAAAGACTCACGAAGAGAGAGAGGGAGGTTCTTTAAAAAAAAAAACCCACGAAGAGAGAGGTCTTAGAGAAGAAGCAAAACAGAGAGGGAGAACCGAAAAGAGGGAGACGAAGGGATCGAGAGGAGGTGCGATTTTTGTGGTGTTTGAGCTCACCCGCGACGTTCCTCAACGAATTTGGTAAGTTGATTTAGAAGTTTTCTTGGTTTTCTTGAAGCTTTGGTTATGGGTATATTTGTTTTGGATGTTTTGGGTGTTCTTTTTGGAAAAAAAAAAAGAATAAGGGAGATGGAGGTGATGGATTGTTGATTGTTGGTTGTTGAAGAAGAAAAGAAAAAAAAAAACACAAACAAAGAAGGGAAGAAGATGAAGAAACTGAGAGGTGAAGGATGTGAAAGAAGATGTTGGTGGTTTAGTGAGGAAAGAGGGAAATGATGTTGTGGTTGTTTAAAGGAAATGTGTAAATTAAAAAAAAAAAGAAAGAAAAGAAGGAAGGGTGTGGAAACGTGAAGATGGGGAGTTGATGGAGGAAAGAAGGAATAAAGTTAATGGGAAATTGTACCTTGTGTTAATGAAGAGAGAGAAAGAAAGGAAAAGGTGGATGTTAATTGGGGGAAAAGACAAAAGAGTATCATGTGATAAGGAAGGGAAAAATGGGAGTTTATGGAATATTTTGAATATGTGCCTAAACTAAATTAGTCTTTTGGATTAAATAGAAACTTATATGTTGGTTTAATCAATTATTTCAGGTCAAACGGAGATCGGGACGGCCTACGACCCGAATTTCTCTCATTAATAGGACTGTGAGTGGTTGTTTTTTTAATAATTATTTTTCCGCTAGTAAAAGTACTATATTTATGAGTTTGAGAAAAATTAGAGTTAAACATGTGTAGAGAAATGATTTAAATTCCATTTGCTTTATGATTTCTTAGTTGGAATATGCATTTTAGAAGCATTCGAAACAATGTGCGCTTATTTGAGAATTTTAGAATGTCTTCGATATTTGTAAACGTTGCTTGTGTTTTTGAAACGTTATCTTACAAGAGAAAATGATTTCAGATAAGTTTTGAACAAAGAAATTCATATTAGAAAAATAGTTTTTACGTCGCTAGCTCTACGTACCCTAGGTGATTACCCATGTGCTGTGTGATTATGTTTCCATAGTACATAGGGAGAGATTTGTTCTGCGTGCACGTAAGACTAGAGAATTGCTCTACTAAGTGTGGAATGTATTCCATGCCTAGTATGACAGAGTTTGCTCTGCTGAGCGTATTGAGAAGACTCTGCGCCGGTATGACTAGAGATAAGGGTACAGGGTTAGTGAGTTTTCTTGTTGATTCTTTGGTTATGCTTCAAGGGAGTTGTTACTGCATTTTCCTTTTGCAAGCTAATATTTATGAGTTCCCGAGCTATACGTTTTACACAATCTTCTGTTGGTTGAGTTAAATATTTTCAAGAACTATTTTAGTAAAGAAAATGAATACCACTCACTGGGCGTTAGCTCATTCTTTTCTTTTAAAATTTTCTACCAGGTAGCGACTGAGTTTCGACAAGCCTACAGAAGCCGATCTTGCCACTCGAGTCCGTGTTTAGAGTACCTCTTGTATGTATATGATGTTTTGGGATGGAAGTTATGTAAAAGTTATATGTTGCGAAGAGTAGTTGGTTGTAAATTATCGTATCCCGAAGTGTTGGACTGAATATTGTGGTTGAGACGCTTGTGTTTCAAATCTGGTTTCTGGTTGTGATATAGTTTATAAGATATGCATATATGTCGTTTCTTTTCAGGTGTGTTTTGGCCAAGTTTTAGGGGAAGCTCTGCCCAAATTTTCTTGGTCCTTGAGAGCCTAAGCATGGTTAAGAACATGTAGAAGGCCTTGAGTCCTATAGTTAGTTAGGATTCATTGCCGGCACACCACGTCACTAGGTAGTTAAGGGAGAGTTGGGGCGGGGTGTGTCACTATGAGAGTAGGTATGTTTTCTAGTTGGATGACCTTGCCTTTTGAAATACAGTTTTACCTCATTGCAACTACCACCAATGCGGACGTGCGTTCAGGGAATGTACCTCTAACCTGTCTTCAGTTTCGAACAACTCAACAAATCGTCCAGGCAAACCTCTAGCACGATGTTGAACGGCGAGATTGAGATCTCTCTAAATCAGTCCTCCCTCCTCTTCCACACCGAAAGCATTTATTAATAATATCCTGTTAATTAAATATTTGTTATTTAGTTATGAAATAAAAGGAAAAAAAAGGGAAGCAATCAGTAATTGCTTCCCAACGAACTGCAGAGATAATGGCTATCTGTTGTTTTTTGAATTCTGACTTTAGAGAGAAGGGAATTTATTTAGAAACAATCTCTTCCCTTTCCACTATGATAGTTCTCTCAAAACAAAATCCATTCTATGTATATCTGTTGAAGATCTTATGATGTGATTAAAGGGAATTTTTTGTTTGTGATTATTCTCCACAGGTCGTTATCTTGGATTTCGTGGGATTCTCTGCCGCAAGAGGTTGGTACTCTTTTCTCGAAAATCCCTACATTACAAGAAATTGTTTTTCATATGCTGGTTTCCCTTAAAGGCTCTAATACCTATGTAGGGATTTTGAAGAAACGGGTAGTAATATTAACCTCTTGTTGTAGCGAAATCCATGAAAATCTAAATGGAGAATTTCCTCTCTTCACAGCCTAAGATCTTCAATAAAGATGTGTAGAATGATTTTTATTTGAGACGAATATCTTCTCTCTGTAACGGTAGGGAATAGACTTTCCTCTCTCTCGATTCAAAAAATAATAGAAAGCCATCATCTCTGCCATTTGTTTAACTGCCTCCTTTTTTTTTCTTTAATTTCATAATTAGATAATAACTAACAGAATATTATTAATAAATGCTTTCACACACGTATTAGAATGTTGGTTGAGTTCAGAAACCTTCATTAGGCAATGATTACTGAGGCAGACATACGGATGGATTTGGAGTCTATTTGGAGCAGATTGATATAGCTTTTATTTAGTGATCAAGAACAAGTCTGGGCCAAGAACCTCGGAGTCGAGCCGTGTTCGACTCGATGTCGATTGTAAGGCAGCTTTGCAAGGTACAATTCTTTCCTTTATCTCAATAGTTCAACTTTCATTTGAATGAATAGTAGCTCCTTCATAGTGAATGATAGTCATCTCTTGTCATTGGCCTTGCTGTTCCTATCTCTTTTTCGACAGGATGGAACAACGTTGAGTTTGGCTGCTGCGAGAGTGCACGTGAAAGCTTTGCCGTCAACAAGAATCAATGGCCACCGAGCTGCTCAGAGTAAGAACAACTTGAACAAGGAGCTCATACTTGCCAGACCATCCAATCTAAGCTTTCTAGACTTCAATGTTTACTTCATTCATGATGCTTATTGAGATGAATTCAGCTTTGACAGGGACCGTGCTAGCAATAGTTCAAGGGGAAAAGAAATCTTAGTCGTAGCTTGGTTACTGCTTTCATTTGTTGTCAATCATAAAAATGGATGTGGATTTGGTAACATTCAATAATTATTTATGAAGACAAATTCATAGTGTAAACATAGGGGAGAGGTAGTACGTAAATACTGAATTTTTGTTTTTCTAGTTTGAGTAGTTAAGGTTCCATTTGATAACCATTTGGTTTTTTGTTTTTGGTTTTTTAAAAAGTATGCTTATTATCTCTCAATTTTCTTAAGGTCCGTTTGGAATACATTTTAATTTAAATGTTTTTCAAAAATGCATTTAAAAAAAAAACATTTTGTATAAAAATTGTTTATAAGTTAAACACTCGTATGTTTGGTTACATTTCCTCACAAGTATTTTTATGTCAAGTTATACTTAAAAACTTTTTTTCAAGTGTTTCACTCAAAATGGTTTATTTCTTAATCTCATTTTCTAATAAGTCAGTTTTAGTGGTTGCCAAACATTAGAAACTTTTTCAAAATTAAACACTTGAAAAGCTAAACCAAACACACCCTTCTTGTGGTTTTGATCTTTGTTTAAGTACACATACACATTTGAATTCTTAGTCAAATTCCAAAAACAATGACAAGTTTTTTAAAACTACTTTTATTTTAGGGAAAAATACATTTTTGGTCTCTAAAGTTTGGGTTAAGTTAGGTCTCTGAGTTTTAAAACTCAACAAAATTACCCTTTGGATTTCGTTACACTTTTGGTCTCTCTTTCTGTTAAACCCTAGTAGTTTGCTGACGTGGCAATATTATTTTAACAAAAAAAATATTTTTAAATTTTTCTAAATAAAAATATTATTATTTTATCCTTTTTTTAAAAAAATTCTTTCTCCCTCCCTCTTATTCTTCTCCTTCTTGTTCTTATTCTTTTACTTCTATTTCTTCTCCAACTTCTTCTTCTTCAACTCCGATGGCCGGCCGCCGCCGACGAAGTCTTTTTTTTCTTTCTTTCTCTCTCTCTCTCTTTTCTTCTTTCTTTTCTCCCATTTCAAAACCCTTTCTTTTTTTTTTTTTAATAAAAAAGAGGGAAAGGGCTCCTCCTCCCTTTCCAGCGCCGGTGACGGGAGGAGAGAGGGTCCCTCCTCCCTCTCAGTTTCCGACGCCGTCGTCGGCGCCGAAAAGGGAGAAGGAGCTTCCTCCTCCCTTTCCCTCTTTTTTATTAAAAAAAATGGTGGAGAAATGGAAGAAAAGAGCTTCCTCTTCCCTTTCCCTCTTTTTTATTAAAAAAAAAAAAAGAAATAGTGGAGAAATGGAAGAAAAGAGAGAAAGAAAGAAGAAAAAAAAAAAAAAAGACTTCGTCGGCCGGCCACCGGAGTTGAAGAAGAAGAAGTTGGAGAAGAAAGAGAAGTAAAAGAATAAAAAGAAGAATGAGAAGAATAAGAGGGAGAGAGGGAGAAAGAATAAAAAAATGATAAAATAATAATATTTTTATTTATAAAAGTTAAAAAATAATTTTTTTATTAAAATAATAGTGCCACGTCAGCAAACTGTTAGGGTTCAACAGAAAAAATGGACGGAGGGACCAAAAGTGTAATGAAATCCAAACTTCGGGAGGTAATTTTGTTGAGTTTTAAAACTCAGGGACCAAAAGTGTATTTTTCCCTTTATTTTAGTTTTTAAAACTTGGTTTTTGAAAACATGAGAATGTGGTAGATGATAAAACAAATCAACTTATGTGTGGTAGTAGTGTTTATAGGTTTAATTTTCAAAAGTTAAAAACCAAAAGGTATCAAACGGTGGTCTAAATTATTATGGATTTTTTTTTTTTACAATATGTAGGGTTGAGAGATTTGACCTTTGACCTCTTGTTTGAGATACAAACTTTATTTCAATTGAGTCATGCTCTTATTGGCTATTATGGATGTTGTCGATGGCGTAGACTTGGATGTGTTGCACAAGGTAATATTGGGTAAAGAAAATTTACTCAAAACTATCTCCTTGCTAGATTCTTATGAATAAATTGTCCTATTTGGGAATGAGGTATCTAATATTGTCCACGTTAGAGACAATTTTTATTTAAGGTTAAAATTATTTAAAAATTAAACCATGATCTTCTTTTAAACTATTCTCCCAAAAAAAAAAAAAAAATCTTTCAAACTAGAGGCCATTAAATATATATACACACACATGCACATACTATTTTGAAGAAAATTTATTATATTATTCTGGTAGATTGAGATCTCCTTTGACTCTGATTCTTTTGAATAATAGTCGTTCTTTCTTTTAGTTCATTGTCTAGCTGCTAATAGTTAGATTTTGTTATATGTCGTTTAACCCCTGCTTTTGCACGCATGTATTGTCCTAAACATTAATGAAATACCTTTTTCATGGGACCACCAGTTATCTATTCTCATGTGATTGTTTAATTCTTATGTTGTTGTTTTGGAAAAATTGCTCTTCTGTTGTTATTTTGGAAAAATTACATTTGGACCTTGTGCAGTAAATCATATTTACACTTTGGCTCTGACTCGTCTATTTACACTCCACACTCGCTCTTCTTTTCGATCATTCTATCATGTTGCTCTTGATCGTTACGTCCTTTGGCTCTTACCCATTTTTAACTCTTTGCTCTCGAAACCAAAAAAAAAAAAAAAAAAAATCAAACATCATTTATAAAGCATAATACACTAGAAAAAAAAAAGTAAAAAAAAAAACATTAGCGAGGGGGATAATTCCAAACAGTGGAAGGGAGGAGAAGGCGAGGTTGATGTGAGTTCCATGTGAAGGAGAGAGAAGAGAAAATGATGTAAAGTAAACCAAAAGATGATGTAGGTTCCATCCATGTAATAAGGAATGAGAATTAGATTGATCGTTTTTTTTTTGTATGTAATCATGAATGGAAATGGGACTGCAAATTTTAGGAGTGGGTCCCATGTTTAGTTCACATCCATGATTTTGGTGAATACCATCAATTGCAATTAAGAGAATCTCATAATTTTCATTCTCATTCCTTAATTACGCTGACAGGTAAGTAAACGAGACCTAAGTTCAAATTACAATGACTAAAAAAGTTAACAAAAGTCTTCATTGCTTTATAATATGCCCTATTTCTCTTTTAACTTTGAATGGATGCTTATATTCCTTTTTGACCTAAAAAAAATGCATCTACTTCTTTACCAATCTGAGCATATAAGTGGATAGGACACAATTACAATCCCAACCGCGGTTTATTTGATCTCCCACCTGCAACATGAACATAGCTCAACTAGCATAAGACTTGTACTAATGACCGAGAGGTCTGTGGTTCGAATCTCCCGTCTCTCACGTGTTGTAAAAAAAAAAAAAAAAAAAAAATATATATATATATATATATATATATATATATATATATATATTTATAATAAAATCAACGAGAAAAATATATAGACAAATTGAAGGGGACTATATCCCCTCTTTAAGAAATATCAACCAAAATGATCCAAAAGTCCAAAAGTCATTCAACTATTATGGTCACATAAAGCATAAGAGATGTTAGGGTTTAAAAAATGTTGTCATGTCTTAGACAATTTTCATTTCCAAATCATATATGCACAATTGTCTCAAGTTCTTTGTGGCAAAAAGGACACAAAAGATAAAAAATTACTCCATTTCTTTTTGTAGGTTCAAAGTAACAATTAAGTTCTCATACTTTCAAAGTAAGAATTTAGTCTTTGTACTTTCGAATTTTTAACAATTTAATCGTTGTCGCAAAAAAATTTACTAAAATTAAATGTTGATTTTTATTATTTAATGATTAGACTTTGTTAGTAACTCAAAAACTAATTTGTTTTGAGTTAGTCTAGTCAATTCCTAGTTTCTAGGAAATAGTTGAGTCAAGTCTAAGTTGCTATTCTTGTGGGATTAGTTGTGGAATCTATTTTTAGATTCAAGATATGTATTTATATGGAGTTTTCTAGAATGAAATTATCACACTTCCCATAGTTCTCATTTCCCTCTCATTTCCCATTGTTCTCATTTCCCTCTCATTAGTTAGAACTACAGACTTTCAAGTTATAAACATATTGGATCCTAAGTTAGTTTATTAATCTATCTACATAAGAATTTTTATTAAATCTTAACATTAATTTCCACGACAAAGACTAAATCCTTATAAATTTTAAAATACAGGGATTAAATTATTATATACGAAAGTTCACGGACTAAATTATTACAAAATTAAAAATATAGAGATTAAATTGTAACGAATCAAAGTTTAGAGACTAAATTATTAGTAGTGGAGCCAAAAATGATCTTTTAACCTAATAATAATAATCCCCCCTACATTGGTTGTTCAAGAAAGTAATTTGTGTATGTCGTGGCCTGTCTTCATTTCCCTCCAACTCTCTGCAGCTGTTTCTTTATCCCAACATTTGGACAAATCCAAAACTCACATCACAAATTTCAGATTGAGAAATCCAAACAACAAAATATCTTAAACCCAAATCCAAAGCCATCAATTTCTCCTCTTCTCTCAGTCTCTCAATCTTCCACTCTGTACATTCATCCACCTCAAACCCTAAAACCATCCATTAATCTCAACCTTGTACTCCTCCCATGGAGCTTTGTCCTTTACTCGACACTTGTTGCTACTCTTCTTCTTCCTCCCACCGCCCCCTTCTTCTTTTTCCCAAAATTTCCCTTTCTGCGCGAACAATTCCCCGTTTTTCGCATTCTTTTCGCCCAATTCGCCGCCGGAATGTTTGTTCTGCTTCAAGCTCCGATACCCTTGTTGCCGGGTCGCGCAAGGAGGATGGGAAGAGTGGAGAAGCTGTAACCAAGAAGGGGGAGGACGAGTTTGGAGATTTGAAGGCTTGGATGCACAGGAATGGGCTTCCTCCCTGCAAGGTTGTTCTTGAGGAAAGGGCTTCGCATGATAGTAATCATAGGCCTATACATTATGTGGCTGCGAGTGAAGATCTTGAGGTGAATTTCTAAAGGTTTTTGTTTCTGGGTGTTTGTTTGGAAGTGTTTTTCGTTGTCGATTCGATGGATTTGTTGTGGAGCTTTTTGGGGTTGTTGATTTTTCAGGTGGGTGATGTCGCATTTTCGGTGCCGAATTCTTTGGTCGTGACGCTTGAGAGAGTACTGGGAAATGAGACTGTTGGTATGATTTCTTCTGTCGTGAAACATTTGAGTGATGGTGCTACTTCTCGCTGCTAATGAGGAAGTTTAGAAGTGGCTGCTGGAGAATAGCAAGTGAAATAAAATCTGTTTTATGATCTTGATATACTTGGTTTGTAGCTAGAAGCAATGTTGGAAGTGAAATGTTTATAGGTCTCACGTGGACTGAAAACCTGTTATGCTCTCTGTTTTTCTTTTTACTGTATAGATTAAGCATTTCTGCTCTCTTTTCAAGACTTCCTTCACGTTGCTTTCTTGGTCTAAAATATTGACTGCTGCAAGTGTTCTAGTCTATTGTCGTGGCATGGTTGTGGAAATTTTATATGCCCCATAATAATTGAATTTTACTGTGAATTTGAGAGCTACAAGACAATTTTGATTTAATAGTTTTATTTGTAATGGCTGTTTGGATTTTCTTGCAGCCGAATTGTTAACAACCAATAAGTTGTCAGAGTTGGCATGCTTGGCTTTGTATTTGATGTATGAGAAGAAACAAGGAAAGAAGTCTTTCTGGTACCCGTATATCAGAGAGCTTGATCGCCAGCGTGGGAGAGGCCAACTAGCCGTAGAGTCACCTCTTCTATGGTCAGAAGCTGAAATTGATTACCTTTCAGGCAGTCCAACAAAGGTAACAAGATTGACGTGCAACTTATTGCATGCCTCCTGGCTCCTTCACCTAATTACTCATTCCGAGTTGGAAATTTCCTGGCTAAAATTTGTTCTTGGATGGATCAGAACGAAGTTCTTGAAAGGGCGGAAGGAATCAAGAAGGAGTATAATGAACTCGATACTGTCTGGTTTATGGCTGGCTCTCTGTTTCAGGTAATGCCCCTTTGTACTTTGGACTATGGAGAACCATTAGATGATGGGAGAATAATCGCTTTTGTTGAGTCTTGCGGATGATTCTTTAAACTATTTTTTTATTTGGAAATTTGCAGCAATACCCATATGATATTCCAACTGAAGCATTTTCCTTTGAGATTTTCAAACAAGCCTTTGTTGCAGTTCAGTCATGTGTGGTACATTTGCAGGTAATTGACTCCCGTTTAGTTTCACTGTCCCTCTTCAGTCATGAGTGATTCTTTAACCTAATTGAGTGTTATGATTAATTAGATAAAGTGCTTCTGTGAGACAAAGGTTCATGTATTTCATTTGTTCATGGGCTGTAGAGTTGTTGTATGATATTCATATACATCCTAAAATTACCAATTTCTATTGGAAACATTAAAAATGATCAAGATAGAAATTTATTGCTTTCCTTCTTATAAGAAGGAAGAAAAAATTCCTGCTTTCTGTCCTTGCTTCATTGTCTGGAAATTTCATAAAGATATATACAAGCATTCATTACAAAGATTGCAGTGGCACTCACTTGTCAAATTACATCCTTCAATTCAAAATGAGAAGTCAAAATTCTTTTGTCATTTCTTTTCTGCAACAAGCATTTTCTTGATTCTGTCCTCTTCGCACAAAGTGCATGCATTTGTGACAATATTGCAGATGCACTCACTAGTCATTATGCCCTCCAACTTCAAATGAGAAGCGAAGATTCATATATTGTTTTTTTTGGAAATGTGTCCGTTCTTGATTCTATTCTCTTTGGTAAAAGGTGCATGTCTTTCTGGCAAGGCTAGTAGCTACATCACTGTCCCATAAGCTGTATCTGGTCTATGTCTTTTCTTCCAAATATTGTATCTCACTTCTATGATTTCCTATTTGTTTCCAGTAATTACAAGTTTTCTCTGCTTATAAATAAAGTAAGATTTTTTTTTTTTTTTTAATTATGCTTTTTGAAAGCTATACTCTTCTGAGTACGAAAGTTCACTTATTTTCTTCAGGAAACATTATTTTAAGATTTTCTCTGTTCTTAAGAGCTTCCAAATTGATTATCTAAAGGCTTATTGAATTCAGAAAGTAAGTTTGGCTCGGAGATTTGCATTGGTTCCTCTTGGCCCTCCACTGTTGGCTTATAGAAGCAATTGCAAGGCAATGTTAACTGCTGTTGATGGTGCTGTGGAACTAGTGGTTGATCGTCCATACAAAGCTGGGGAATCAATTGCTGTTTGGTAAGTTTGTTATGTGATTGAAACTGTGCGACTGTTCACAGGATTGCTTATTTGTGAATGTTTTTTGTTTGTGTAGCCTGTATTTTAATTACTTTAGCAAGATTTTCATTCTTGTTCAAAATCTTGAGAACAGGTGTGGGCCGCAGCCTAATTCTAAATTACTCCTGAATTATGGCTTTGTTGATGAAGATAACCGCAATGACCGCTTAGTAGTTGAGGTAAGGCTTTGTGTTTGATTGTGATTGATCTTTCGGATGAATCTCGCTTGATATTCTTGTCCTTATGTTTCAGGCAGCTTTGAATACCGAAGATCCTCAGTATCAAGATAAAAGAATGGTTGCTCAAAGAAATGGCAGATTATCAATACAAGTTTTTCAAGTACGAATCTAAAATACTGGCAGAAATGAAGGTTTTATAAGTTGTTGCTTTTCATGATATTTCATTTCTGATGCAGGTTTATGCTGGAAAGGAGAAAGAAGCTGTCTTAGACATGCTTCCTTATCTTCGGCTTGGCTATGTTACGGATCCTTCAGAAATGCAGTCTGTTATTTCTTCTCAAGGTCCAGTCTGTCCAGTAAGTTGTTATTGTCCCCGCTCTCTCCTTTGTTTGTTTAAGGCTTGGATGTTTAATAGAAATTGGAAAGTAAAAATTCTATAATTAGATTCTTTATCTAGATAACTACAAGCGTACAGGTTTTATTTATATATCTAAACTTATTTTTTCTATATCATGAATGTCTGGACCAACTTATGCACGCCTCAACTAATCTCACATGACCATTTTTGGACAGTGACTCTATAATATTTATTTTAGGTAGATGACTACCATGTAATTTGAATCATTCTCCTAAAATTCCTTTATTTTTTCACTTGCGTCGATGCCATTATGCCAACACATGGTGGTTAGCATAGGCTTAGCTACATCTCCAGATCATCAGATGTCCTATTTAAACTTGAAGGTTGACTTATTTCTCCAAGTTTGTATTCCCCTAACAAAGGATGTGAAACGTTTCTGGTTATTAATGTTGATGGCTAGATTCAGATAAGTAATGTGCTAAAACTTTCTGCACATGGAATGAATTTGAGAAGAAAAGATACAGGGGAGTATACTTGTTAGCTTGTGAACAAATCTAGGCCAATCCACCGATGTTGAAACATTTATTTGTAGGTGAGCCCCTGCATGGAACGAGCAATGTTGGATCAAGTTGCTGATTATTTCAAGAGACGCCTGGCCGGCTACCCAACTACCTTGAGTGAAGACGAGTCTCTGGTAAATTTTGCCTTCCGTGTATTCGATTTACCTATAATTCTTCATTTTAGCTTACCCCCATCTCTTCGATCAGTTGGCCGATGGTAATTTGAACCCGAAAAAGAGAGTCGCTACTCAGCTTGTTAGATTAGAAAAGAAAATCCTTCATTCATGCTTGCAAGTGACGATTGATTTCATAAATCAGTTACCGGATCACACCGTATCTCCATGCCCAGCTCCCTATGCCCCCTTGTTGAGATGAGTAAAGGTATGCACAATTTTGTTTATGGAGTTTCACATCATTGTCTTTGCACTGTTTTCATCATCTCTTTCCTTTCACTTGTAGTTGTAGATAATTCTTCCAGCAGCGGTCAACGTGTCTGTTTTATGATATTGCAAACCCGAACTGCTATGCAAAATCCTCCATTCCACGATGAAGCTGAAAATAAGGTCAGTTTGATGAAAACTCATTCATCTACTAAACTGTTTCTATTGCTGCAAAAGGATGATTTTATCATTTCTTGATAATTGGGGTTTGAGGGCTCCATGCTCGCTAGCGGTTTTGAGTTGTGTTTTCAACTCGAAATCTTGAAAGGTATCTCCATATATCTCAAGTCCTTACCACTAAAACTCGAGTAACTCGATGGTTGTATGATTGCGTATCCGTTGGTTCGAGTTGGAAAATTCTGAAAATGCTGCTTGTATGCTATGAACTGCTCGCCTCTTCTATCGAACCAGTTTCCGGGTTTTGATATTATGTTGTTATTTGGCAGGTAGATCTATGGTTTTTGCTGGTCTGGTATTGATGATGATGATGATGATAATCATAATGAGTTCAAAAAAAATTGGAGGCCATGGAGATTTCAAGTTATTACTGAGAGTAAAGGCTATATAACTCACTCCAACGCCCTGTAAATAACCAGAATTACTCCATCCTTCTTTCAATGTAATTCCCTCTTTTTCTTTTTCTCCATCTCTTCCTTTCATTTCTAATAGATTTCTTTGGTAGTCGGATTCTTGATTAAAACAGGTGTGTCGAGATGAAATCAGAATACTTGAAAGTTTAGGAATCAAAATGAATAAGAATGCTTGAAAGTTCAATAAGGACCATAGAAAAAATAAAGGGTTTAGAGGGAATGAGTTCAATCCATGATGGCCACCTACCTAGGATTTAATATCCTACGAGTTTCCTTGACAACCAAATGTAGTATTCAGGCGGTTGTTCCGTGAGATTAGTCAAGGTGCGCATAAGCTGGTCTGGACACTCACGGATATAAAAAAAAAAAAAAAACCTAACTTTTTTTTTTCTTCTTATGGAACCTACTGTTTTTTTTTTTTCAAGAAAGTTGATTGTATGATGTGAAGCTTGCATTGTTTAAATTTTGTTAATATGATTAGAATATAATTAAATTTTAGGTTACTATTCAACCTACAATGTTCAACATTAATTAAATTTGAATACAATAAAGTGATAATTGGCAAGTGGATGAGAGTGAAGAGTGTCATTCTCTTTACTAGGTTTCTAACTATCTGAGTACTATGATTCAGTCTCTGAATTTATTTCGATAATTAGATTAGAATGAGGGATTCAATAAATGTGAATAAATAAACCAATCTATTAAAGGAATCTATGAGAATTGGATTCATCAATTGAACCTATGAATTAATGAATTATCGATTTTAAATCTTCCGATCTTAAAACAGTATCTTGGTTTTGATGTTAAACTATTACTCGAGCGTAAAGTTTTTAAGTCTTATCAATTAGCCTATAATTGGTAGATTAAAATACAAAATCAATTAAGAGAAATAAGAAAATTAATTCATAAATTTTGGTGCCTACATTCAACTCTAAGAATGATAAGAAATGAACTCACTTGTATAGATTGTACATCCCGATTTCAATCTTCACAATCTCGATTATTTAAAATACTTCTTGTCAGATTGATGCAATATATATTTTTCTTTTAGAAGTCAGTATAATCAAATCCTCAACCCAATTATGATGTAATGTTTTTTTAAGAATTACTTTAGGGGTTGTATCACTTGAAAATTGAAGTCAATTTAAACTCTAAGTGGACGTTTGGAGCGTTGGTTTGGAATTAAAAACCTTAGATTCTAAAATCCATTGGATTCCGTGGCTGGATTTGTGTAACTTGGGATCCTAAAGCATTTGTTTAGGGTATGAGTATGGTCAACTAGATTTATAAAGACTGTGTTTAGGGTGCAGGGCTAAGTTAAATATAAATCATCAACAAAATGTGAACTATGAAAACTTAGGGGTGTTTTTTTTTTTTTGAGTACAACAACATTTGGGGGTAGGGGAACCTCTGACCTTTTGGTCCATAGTACATGTCAATTACCATTGAACTAGACTCGTTTTTTGCTTTAAAGTTTTAATTGATAAATCATAAAATTTAGACGTATAAATTTATTTATTTATTTATTTTTTATCAGATGCTTCTAGCAGCTTCTTTATTAATGAAAAGAAAAAAAAATAACGAATCAGCAATCACGGATTAATCAAATATCTATCCCAATCATATATTACGTCAGATTTTTTAGATCCGTATTCAATCTTCCTTTATCCTTTAACCAATCAAATTCGCTCCGTCATTTACTTTTCTCACCGACTGGCAAATATTAAAAAAACCCCTCCCCACTGGGATCCACATCCAACGGTCACCATCACCCGATCCACCCTCCGGTGGCTTCGATCTCAGCCGTCCAATTCCCTCGACCCCGTGTGGAAAAATCGCGGGCTTTGCGTTTTAGCATAGTAGACTAGAGAGTGAGGGCTTCGCACTTTCTCTCTCTCTCTCTCTCTCTCTCTCTCTCTAGGTTTTCGACGCGCTTCTCTTTTCTTCTTCGATCTTCGATTTCGGCTTCGATTGGCGTTGTTCTGCTTCACGTTGTCAAGGATTCGAGGTTTGGATGTTCTGTTTACAGCTTCTGTTTCGGTTTCAAGTTCGATTTGAAGTTCTGGGGTTCAGTGACGGGGTCTGATCTACGCTGTTGGGGATTGGGTTTCTCTCGGTTTCTTAGTTGTTGGGCTGTTCTTGCGATTCAGGCCAGTGCGAGGGGCTTTCTTTGCGTGGAGCTGTTGGGATTTACTGGGAAGCTTGTGAGGCGACTGGTAATTCATCTAGGGTTGTGGTCTGCTTTTCAATTTTGGGTTTTTCTTTTTCCCTCTTTTTCTTCTGGCCGTTTGTAGATGGTCAAATCTTGGGGGGTTTTGTTGTATTTGGTTTATTTGTAAGGAAAAAAGTATTGGGATGAGAAAGATCTACTTGTTTTCTCTTTTCGTAATTTGTACTATTGACTTGTAGTTCTTTTAAAATTGAACGGAAAAAAAAAATTGATGTGATTTGCTTTTATGCTTTCCTTATCTTGTCATTAGCTTGTCGTTTTGAGTTAATGAATGGACGTGTTGGTATTGAGTTCAGCTGAGTGGTGAAGAGTTTTTCGCTCTAGGTATTTTCACTTTCTTCAGGGTTCGGCCTGAATAGTTTGGCGTGATTAATCTATTGCAGAGGTGTATGATCACGTCCGTGTTCAGTTAGTGACTGCATTCTTGAAGAAGCAGAATTGATCCGAGGCGTTGCTGAAGCAGTAGGTGGTTTATACAAATGGATATGAGGACGGAAAAGAATATTAGATACCCGGAAAGATACTATGGCAATAGTTCCTTTCGCACTGCTGGTGAATCAGAGGGTTCTGGAAGCTCGGGAAGAATTGATCCTGAAATTGCTGCTTCAGAAGTTTCTAGTACCCCTATGAGGAGATGCATTAGTTTTAATTCAGATAGCCGTGACGGTTTGCGAGTTCCCACCCAAGTTCTTCCCTTGACAAACCTGCGGCAGTCTGAGAGGAAGGACTTGGTTTATAGTTTGAGAAAAGAACTTGAACAGATTCAGACCCTCAGAAAGAAAGTAGAATTGCTTAGAACAAATAGTTTCACAGTCTCGTCTTCAAGTGATATTCTTAGCTGTAGCAATGTACGCAATGGGCCAGCAGCTGAATACATTAAGAATACCTCAAATTTGACTTCAGGGCAACGGAAGAAATCTAATGTTCCAAGCCATAAGAAAGGGCAAGGATGCAGGCAGGTTGCTTCAGGTAGAGTAGAGTCTACTGTACAAGCATCTGTTTCCAACACCACAAACCCTTCTTCAGCAATTTTGATGAAACAGTGTGAACAACTATTGAAAAGGGTAATGTCGCACCAGTATGCCTGGGTATTTAACACTCCTGTTGATGTAGTGAAATTAAATCTCCCTGATTATTTCACAATTATTAAGCACCCAATGGATTTGGGAACGGTGAAAACCAAGTTATCTTCTGGAGCATACTCAAGCCCATTGGATTTTCTTGCTGATGTGAGGCTTACTTTTTCCAATGCAATGACTTACAACCCACCTGGAAATGATGTGCACATTATGGCTGATGTTCTCAATTCATATTTTGATATGAGATGGAAAGCTATTGAGAAGAAACTGCCGAAAGCTGATGGTCATGCATTGCCAACTAAATCTAGACCTCGAGAAGATGTTGAGACTGTTAAGCACATGCCTCCTAAAAAGATGAAAGTTGCTTCTAGGCCCCAAGAAGTTACACCCATACCCACCAAGCGTGTAATGACGGACGAAGAAAAGATAAATCTGGGGAGAGAGCTGGAGTCACTGTTAGGAGAATTGCCCCTGCATATAATTGACTTCTTGAGAGAGTATAGCTCTGGTGGAAGGGAATGTGGAGAAGATGAAATTGAGGTTGATATTGATGATCTCAGCGATGATACACTATTCAAATTGCGGAAGCTTCTAGACGATTATTTTCAGGAGAAACAAAAGAATAATGCCAGTGCTGAACCTTGTGTGATTGAGGTATTAATACCAATTCGACAATTGTGTTCTATTGTACGCTTTATGTATTTGACTGCTTTTGTTTTAAATAATTTATTACTCAGTTACAGATGTTGAATGACTCTGGAGTAAGCAACTCATCAATGCAACCATCAAAAGGTCTTAGGCCGTCCTTGATTTCACTATGCATGCTAGCGACCTGATTTTCCTCTAGTTCTTTATTTATTTCTTTCCCATTGCAATATCAGGGAGTGAGCCAATTGATGAGGATGTGAACGTTGGTGGACATGAAGCTCCGGTTTCAAGCTGTGCTCCTATGGAGATTGAGAAAGTTGCTGCTATCCATAGGAATAGCAAATGCACGAGCTCAAGAAATTCAAAGGGTTAGTCCAGTTATCCTTTTCTATCTTTTGGTACCTCTGTTAATGTGCAACCCTTTTGTTTTCTTACCTACGTCATTGACAATCTTGTGTATCATCAGCAGATTCGGATTCTTCTAGTTCTGAAAATGATTCCGAGTGTGAAAAAGCTCCAGTTCAAGTGCACGAGGAGGTATTGTATTGAATAGTAATTTCTTGTTAAATGGTTGGCCTCTTGCCAATTTGCATACTCGCTTTGCTTGTATTGTTTAATTGACGTCAAAGGTTGTTGATTTCTTCTCTTTGGACTATCTACAGGTTCCAGAAGCCATTGGCTCTGAAGGTCCAATAATTGAAACTACAACTTCGGATGGACCTCTTGAAAGGAATCGTGGGTGTTCTTATCCTTCTTCGTTCCTTTAAAGAAATAAGATTATGCGATACCTTTCTTTATCTTCATGAAATTGATAACTCTGTGCTGGCTGGACAAGTATTCAATATACATGCTAAGAGTCCAAAAGATATGGACACAGGCACATTGAAAGTTTAGGATATGGACATCGAAAGGACACATTTATTGAATATACTTACTAAAAAGGTTAAAAAAACACTTTTAGTCCTTCGAACTTTTGTATTATTTTAGTCCTTAACTTTCAATTTTGTAACAACTCAATCTCTAGTTTGTAACAATTGAAACCCTACAGTAAAAGAAATTGTTAAGATTTAATGATATTTCTTACTTATGTAGATCGATAAATTGATTAGGGACCAAATGTATGTATAAACTACAAAGATTAAGTCATATATAACAAAAATTGACACTATTTAAAAAAAAAAAAAACAAAAACAAAAATTGACACTTAACTTTGATGAGATTTTTCACTTCACAAATTGTAAAGTAGGACTAAATTGTTACATACTAAAGTATTGGAGCTAAATTATTAAAAACTAAAGTTCAAGAATTAAATTGTTAGTTTCATGAAAGTTTAGAGTCCAAGTGTGTTTTTTAACATTTATATACTTATTCTCTTTTTCAAAAAAAAAACATTAATATACTTATTCATATACTTATACATATACACACACATACATATATACATATATTGTTTTTCTTATAAAATATATCATTTTTAACTTGAAGAAATTTAATGTCAATAAGTTTATGCAATAATTTGTCCAAAGAAAGGGAGTTTGATATATTTTGCTCTATAAATTTTTTTTTTTTCTAGGGTACAATTAATGTCTATATATTATGTTTCATAACGGTTCAATATGAGCTTAGCGAGTCTTGAATTCATATTCAATTTGTACAACTAGTGGTTTAAGTTATAACACATGTTTATTGTGCTAACAAGTGTTTGACATGTGTCCAAGAAGTATAACATGTGTTAGACACGGCAATGTTTCCATGTTTCTGAAACTTAAGTGTTGGTGCATTGTTGGGCTTTCTGATTTAATTAGTATTCTGTTTTGGCAGCATTGGTATATACTACATAGGTTTTGATATTCCTAGACTAATATAATGTTGAACTTGGTCCTTTTATTTTGTTTGGAAGTTGATATATTTTCCTGATTTCCAATTATTGCTGTCAATAATGAATCAATGGATTCAACCTTTTGGGACTAATTGATAAATATCTATTGAAACATCGCTCCAAGCATCGCATGTTTATATGTTGTTTTTCATTTAAGGAATGATAACTTGCGCCAGTGTCTTATCAAAAGAAAAAAAAATTGCACGAGTGTAACATTGTCCCCCGGGGGGGGGGGGGGGGGGGTACATGGGTTCTGGTAAAAGGGTTTCTTGATTGCTTAACAATTTTTTGTCCCGTAGGTGAAATGTAGTAATAGGTACAATTGCCGTTAGTAGGGTGGATTTGTTTTTGTTTTTAAAATTTAATCACAAATAAATAGGAAAAAGTTTGTACTTGTGTGTTCCTTTGTTGATACACTTTAGTTTTGGCAACATATGTTGACACTTGTTCAACACAATAGACACACGCGAGACTCTAGATGAACAAATTAAATATGAGTCTGACACTTAGTGGGTGCATGTCAAACACTTTTCAAGCACAACAAACATGTGTTGAAATGCTTGTAGTCAATATTTTGAATGTGAAATACATATATATGCATGGATCTAATGGATATCAAATTTCCTTATTTGTTAAGATGTTAATTCATATCCTATGAGTTCTCTTGCCAACAAAATGCGATGTACAAACTGACCTAGACAATTATGAATTTATAAAAATAAAGATGTTAAGTCAATTTGAAAATTGATGAGTTGGTTTGGATGTTTCTTTAAGTATTCTGATATAAAACATTGTACTATAAATGCTTCTGCATCATCAACTCAAACAATCTTTTGGCAAGAGAATTGTTGAAATGTATGAAAATAAAATATATTTACATCTATATATAATATAAAACGTGTTCTTGCCGTGTCTTTGTACCAGATATATTTTAGAAATTAGAGTGTCACCGTGTTTGGGTTTGTGCCTTTTAGGTTCTGATCGAATACCCCCTTCCTGAAAAACTCGTACTTGACCTTTCTCCTGTTTGGAATGTCTTACAAAATTTTCTTCTTTAAACGATGTCTAGTAATGATGCCCATCTGCAGTGGGATTGGTGTTTTCTTTTCTAAAATCACAAACAAAATGAAGAAAACTGGCATGAGTGTGCCTCTCTATTGGTTCGTGTTGCGTGTATTCTTTATCATTTAAATCTTAATAGTTGTCTTTAAATAATTCCTTAATTCTCGATACCATTCTCTGAATTTTTGTTTCATATTGTTATTGGGCATGATTGTTGAAACATTTTCTTTGTCACTCATGCTATTTAATGACTTCCCACAGAATCTGAAGGTTGCTACGAACAACTTGAGCAGACTTCCGGCAAGCCTAGTTCTACCGAGTCAGATTGCAATCAAGACGGTGAGTTTTAGTGTGTGTTTAGAGTTGCTTTGAAACAAAATTACTTTGTCTATTAGCATTTTAGAGGAATTAGTAATTTAGAATGTGTTTATGGTATGTTTCAGACCAAAATCACTAAAAAGGATATGTGGTTGTTCCAAAATCACTCTCAAACATGTCAAGTTTTCTAAGTGATTTTAGAGGACTAAACATTTTTTTAAAAATTGAGTGTTTGGTAATAAATAAAAGAACATCTTCAAAATCAGATTGATGTGAAAACTCTTTTTGAAGAAATACTTAAGAGGTGATCATCCAAAAAGTGACTTTATAAATCACTTCTAAGAAAGAAACATATTTTTGGCCAAAGTGAGTATAACTCAGCGGTAATTGACATGTATCTTCGACCAAGAGGTCAGAGGTTCGAATCCCCCACCCCAAATGTTGAACTCAAAAAAAGAAACATATTTTTTATTAGTAGGATGAATGTAGTACAACCAACCATATTTGTTATTGAAAGCTGAGAGAGAGAATTTTTACCCCTATTTTGAGAGCATCAGTTAATTCTTTTATCAACATTGCAGGTAACTACAATTCATCTGAGAAGCCAGTCTCTCCTGAGAGGCTTTACCGGGCTGCTCTGTTAAAAAACCGATTTGCTGACACAATTTTAAGGGCTAAAGAAAAGACGATGACACAGGTTGGTTCAAAATATGGACTACTTGTTTAACCTCCTACTTTTTATGGATTTTGCAATGAGAGATTGCAAGTTTTGATCTGGATGGTGTGCATTTTGATCTGGACTGAGATCAGGCTGACAAGGGTGATCCTGAGAAGTTGCGTCGGGAGAGGGAGGAACTGGAACTGGAACAGAGGAAAGGTAGTTGGACAGACTCGTAAATTTGATCGACTTTGTTCGTGTGGTTTTGAATGTATTTTTGTGTGTAATTTAATATTTTGCTTCTGTGTTAACAATTTTTGTACATGAAATGTAGAAAAAGCACGACTGCAAGCAGAAGCAAAGGCTGCACAAGATGCACAAAGACGAGCTGAAGCAGAAGCTGCAGCTGAGGCTAAACGAAAGAGGGAGCTCGATAGAGAAGCAGCACGACAGGCGTTGCTGCAGGTAAATTATAATCGGTCCAAGTGTAGAGTAATCACCCACAACTTCCTAGTTTTGACTCATTTGCTTGAACATAATACAGATAGAGAAAACTGTTATAATAGATGAGAACTCCCAATTCCTGGAAGACTTGGAGATGCTTAGAGCTGCTCCTACCGAGCAGTTGCCAAGCTCCGTCGACGAGACAAGCCCCGATCACTCACAAGACGGCCTGGGCAGTTTCAAGTTTATAGGGAACAATCCATTGGAACAACTGGGTTTATTCATTAAAGCAGACGAAGAGGACGAGGAGATCGAACCACCAAATTACATTTCAAACTCCATAAAAGATGTAGAAGAAGGTGAAATTGATTAGGATACAATAGTGTGATGTTGAATCCATGATAGAATTGATCAAGGCTATGAATGGAATATCCTTTTGACTGAAGAAATTGCTGTTCCTTCCTCTGATCATTGATTATTTATTTAGGTAAAACTAGGATAGAAGAAGAGCGCAAGTGCTTTTGATTGAAGCATCATTTTGAAGTGCTTCTGATTTGGGGGGTCTGGCTTCTGCTTGTGATTTGCAAATTAGTTTGTGAAAGATTCCCCTTCCCTTTTTTCAGTACTTGTCTGTGTGTTGTACATTGATACTTCAAACATACAAATGGGTCTGTGAAAACAGGATTTAGTTTTAGCCCTACATTTTCTACATTTTCTTCCTCTTAATTGTATCTTATTTAATGAAAAGTGTCATATTTTTTTTTTTTGTTAATTTAACTTTAAGTCATGAAATTTTCAGGCAATTAATGTAAACTAAATTTAGTGATCATTTGAAACACAAAAGCTAATTAATTAATTCAGATGATGTCAAATGATTATTGGTTTAATGTATCAGATCTCTTAAATTGATATATGTTGATGTTGAAATTTTTGTGCAGTAATTCAACTTTCACATTTATTTTGCTTTTGCTTTTTATATTTATGGATTTTTAATTTAGGTTGTTAGAATTTCGTAAATTTTCATTATTATTACTTCAAAGTTCAAACAATATTGGGTATTTTTGGTGTTTTATATAGGCTTAAGAAAAAATTGTATGTTTCAATTTCGTCGAAAAAAACTTGGCTGTATATCGGTTTGTAGGGATCTTTCTATGGGAAAATTTCTAATACTAGTATGGAAATTTTTTCATACTATCTACATTCATTGTTTGCCATAAAGGAAGTATTTAAGAATTGTATGGGACCTATGAAATAAAATATTATATCATTAAATGTTCACTAAATGACATGTCAAATGCTGAATGGAGGTAGTATGTATTACCATAGTACTAGAATTTTTCCCATCTTCTTGCATATTGCAGCAGGGAAATTTCTACATATCACCATTAAAATCTTGACAACTAGGAGAGATAAAAAAGCTTTGTCATTTTCTCTCTCCCTCTTTCTTAGTTGTCAAAATTTGAATGGGGTATGTAGGGAGATTACTACATATCGATATCCAGCCAAGTTTTGTTCTATTTTAAAAGTCTCAACTTTTCTTTCGATCTTTAAATTTGTTTCAAAAGAACCCACTTGTTTGAGACATTTTGTATAATTTATTCTGTTTTAACTTTTTTTTTTCTCTATTTTAATTTCTATGCCATTGGTTGTCATTTTTTAAAATAAAACATGGATCTCAACCTCTTTGGCTATGCTCATGTTAGTTGAGTTAGTCATAAATATTAATTTTTGGACTTTATTTCCAAGCTTTTTTAATAAAAATTTCTAGATTCCCAAATTTTGAAATGATATTATTTAATGCATATGGTTAGAATAATAAGTTGATGTGAAAAGTCACCCACTTTTACCTACCTTTATAAATGGAAATTAGGGTTGATTCATTAACTTTGAATTGTGCCATTGCAAAAGCTCACTTGAGATTTACTCTTTTCTTTTCTCTTATTTTTTTCCAATAAAATAATTTTATTTATTTATTTATTTTTATGGGAACAAGTTGTTTACTATAAAGTATAACCTATCCTTTCATATTAAAAAAAAAAAAAAAGTATAACCTACCCTTTTACATTTTTTATTCTTCCCTACACAAAGTTTACTTTATTTGATCACCAAATCCAACCATTTTTTTTTTTTTTAAATCTCTTTTCTTGTAAGTTTTTAAATTAAAAATGATTGATTAAATTATAAGTTTCATTTTGAACTTTTTAGAAGGGTAACTTTACAGATTCTTGAACTTTTAGAGTTGTGTCTATTTACCTAGTCTTTTAGAGTTGTATCTATTTAGCTCTTATACTTTTAAAAAATTCTATTATACTTTTGAACTTTGGATTTTATGTCTAATGTATATTTATCGTTATTTTCATCTTCTGAACCTTCAATTATATATCTACTATGTATTTATCGTTAATTTCATCAATTTAACGCTTATGTCACCTAATGCTTAAACAAAAAATTGAAAGTTTGTAGACTTGTTAAAATCTTCATGAAGTACAATGACCACAGACGAAAACAATCTTGAAAGTTAAAAAAAACAAATTTATAATTAACAAGATTTTTTTTTTGTACCAATCATCGTTTTAAAATACATTATGATCACTAAGATTTGAACATAGTTCTTCTTTGGTCTCTGGACTTCCAAAACTAAAACATTTTGTTTTTTAGATTTAATTTAATTTTTATTTGGTCATTGAGTTTTTAAAAGTGACATATTTGGTTCACGAAGTTTGAATTTGATTTCAAATAATTGGTTCTTGAAGTTAGAAATTGGTTTTTAAATAGTATGTGAGTATAGTTGAGTTAACAAATAATGACGTGGCTGTTAACATACATTACTAGATTTTCCTAATATGCATTTTTTTTAAATGAGTTGTTTTTTTTTTTTTTTAAAAAAAAAGAAATTTAAGGAAAAATTACAAGACCATCCATGAACTAGGGAATTTGTTGCAATCACACCCTTAAACTTTTAATTTGGTCAATCACCCTTGTAATTTGTTAAGTGTTACAATCACACCCATAAATTTTTCGAAGCCCTATGTAATTTGTAAGTGTTGCAATAAGCCCTATGTACTTTTTCATGTGTTGCAATAAACACCTTGTATATTATTTAAAATATACAACTAATAAAAGAAATTGATTGCAACACTTAACAAACTACATGTGTTAAAATATACAACTAATAAAAGAGGCTGCTTGCAACACTTAACAAAGTACAGAGGGCTGATTGATCAAATTAAAAATGGCTAAATTATAAAAAATGCCCCTGAACTATGGGGTTTGTTTCAAAAATGCCCCTAAACTTTCAAAAGTTTCAAAAATACCCCTGAACTTTGAAGAATGTTTCAAAAATACCCTTGCTGTTAATTTTGGATGGAAACCGTTAAAGTTTGAGTTTCAAAAATACCCTTGAACTTTCAAAAAAATTTCAAAAATACCCTTATTGAAAAATGATTCTCCTTTTTTCCTCCTCCCTCACCGTAAATTCTTTCTCCATGAAAATTAATGCAAAACTTTGCTTATAAAGGTTGTGTGCAACTCAATACCAAATAAAAAAAGACTTTGAAATCAAGTTTTCTCTTTTAAAAAGCGTAAAGAAGATAAGTGTGAGAAAACAACATATATATGTATATATATTATTTCATTTTTTTCTCTCTCTTTGTTTGTGTATCTTAATGATAAGACGAAGAAATGTTTATAAGACGGTGGGTTTGGTCCAATTTATAAGATTAATCAATCAAAAGTTTTATATATGATTTTGTTCTTATTGATATTTAAGAATTGTTAGAATCCTTATACAACAATAGTTTCATTTATTTTTCGTAATAGGAATATAGAGAAAGCTAGGAAATAATATTGAAAAGACTACCAACACATGTAGAATTTCAAGAACAAAACAAAAGTCATCTTGAAGATTCGATACGAAAATCTAGCCAAGTGCTTTGGATGTGTTGAAAGAGAAAGAAAGCTCCTAGATTATGAATACATGACAAATAAGTAAAGTTTCTCATTAATTTTTGGAAGAAGAGTTAATTTACGATGGGAGAAGGGAAAAAAAGAAGCATTTTTCAATAAGGGTATTTTTGAATTTTTTTTTTAAAGTTCAAGTGTATTTTTGAAACTCAAACTTTAACGGTTTCCATCCAAAATTAACGGCAATGGTATTTTTGAAACATTTTTCAAAGTTCAGGGGTATTTTTGAAACTTTTGAAAGTTCAGGGGCATTTTTGAAACAAACCCCATAGTTCAGGTGTATTTTTTTATAATTTAGCCAATTAAAAATTCATGTGTGTGATTGTAACACTTAACAAAGTAGAGAGATTGATTGATCAAATTAAAAGCTCAAGAGTGTGATTTTGACAAACCTCATAGTTCAAGAGTGGTTTGCATCATTTTTCTTTTTCTTTTTCTTTTTATTTTGTATACTTAGGGATCAATAAAAAATCCAATCCAAAATTTGAGACCAAACATATCACTCTTAATGTCTCAAGATCCAAATAGAAATTAAATTCAAATCTCAAAGACAGAAAATGTTTTTTTTTTTCAGAATACAAAGACAAAAAATGTTAGTTTTGAAAATCCATGGACCAAATAAAAACAAAGTTTAATTTCCATGGACCAAACATGTCATTAGTAATTTATCTACCTATAAGTTTGAGTTTATGAAACAAAAATTATGCCAGATAGTACATTTTGGAACATATATTTCACAATTGTCAATTTTTAGAAAAAAATTCAATGAGCTTGACTTGAGTTTTTTTTTTTTTTTTTTTTTTTTTTTTTTTTTTTTTTTTTTTTTTTTACGATTTTACCATCATTTAATATTATCTCTTCATATTTTAATTCTTCATTTTGAATTAATTCTTTCCTAATCTACCTACGTTAATTTTAGGGCATTATTCCATACATATAGAAAGTTCTTTCATTTAATATATTTAGTTTAAGGTTGAAATTCATATATAACTCCATATAATAATCCAACATCACACACACATAACTCCATATAATGATCTAACATCTCATACACACGCATGCACACACGCACTCAAACTTGTGAAACAACTATATGAAAATGAAAACAACATATACAAAATATAAACATGTATATGTTTTGATGGTTATTGATGGAAGAATAAGCTTATTCGCCAGAAATAGAACCTTCATTAATTATTTAAAAGAAATATACTACCGATGGAATAAATATATCGTCGTTGGTTGCTGTTCTGAATCGAAATGTTGTTGGTCGTTGTTTAATGTTAGAAAAGGTTCAAATTTCAAAGATATGAAGTCAAAATAAAGTGTGTGTTCATATATGAGTTCAATAGATGTGTATTGTGGGTATTCTTTCGACCCAAATTTAGAGTTGATTGGGTTGTAAGTATTGTGGGTTGAATGTCCAAATCCCATTGAAAGGCTCGACCATTGCTGGAAGGAGCCAACGAACGTGAGCGAGAGAGAATGGTGTTGTAGTTCATGGAGAAGACGCTCAAATTGGCTGGCGCTTAGAGGATAAAATCGTGTAGGTTCGTCGAAGATCGTGTGGAGTCACTGTCGAAGGGTGATTGTCATTGCATTTTGCTAGAGAAGACCCTATCCACGTCGTTTGTGGCCATTGGAGGCACGTGAGCAACTATCATAAAGACACAAAACATAGGGGCGATTGACAAAAGAGAAGAAGGAGAGAAGAAAAAATGGGGAAAATAATAATAAAGGCTCTCTCTTTTTTCCATTTATTTTGGCGTGAAGTTATGAAAACTACGAGTGATTTTAAGATATTTTGAAATCTATAATTGTATATGGAAAATATATCCAATTTATTTTATTCATTTTTTAAATTCAATGGACAAATATGTAAAATTATTCATCTATTGGGCTTAAATTGACCAAACTCGAAACAAAGTTGATTTTTTTTTGAAACTTGACAATGATGTAATTGATGTTTTTTTTGAAAAGATCAATCATTGGAGTTAAAAATGACAAGCTCACTTTTACTTTTTTATTTTTTTAATAATGAAAACTCTAATGAATTTTCACATTCAACGTAGATGAAAGATTACTAATGTTTTAATTAGCTAAACTATGTAGACAATAAAGATTTTACCAACTAACTAAAGTAATAGGTTGAGTCACTAACCAAAATACATAAAATTTGATTTTTTCTTCTCTGCTTATTATATGAATTAAGAATCAATAATTAAGAATATTTGAGAATTTAGATCCACAAGTAATGGAAGTTTAAATTAAAAGTGAAGCAAATATACTTATTTTGCAGGATTTGCCCAATACAATTATGTCTTTTTCTATTGATTAATCCTGACTTGAACATTCTATTAGCAATTATTTTAAAACAAAATGTAAAAATAACACTTAGAATATTTAAAAAGTCACAATTAATCGGAAGGATTATTTTGGTTGTGGATTTGAACCTCCAACTTTTTGTTGTTGAGGTAAGTTCGACTTGTAGGTTGAGGATACAATGTTTAAATCTTTAACTTTTAAGAAATATTTTTTTAATTTTTGTTTAAATATTCATGTCATAGATGTGAGATAAAAATTTGAACTTAGATTTTTTCAAAGAGGTATATATATTTTAATCACGAAAATATGTTTTAAGTCTGTCATAAAATGATTTGTTTTAGAGCCAATCAACGATCTCTTACTCCACATTTGTTGAACTGACTCTTCCTTTTTAGAATTATCTTCATAATTTTTGGAAAAAAAAGAGTATTCAACACTTTCTTATAACCTTATGGGGCTGTTTGGGGCACTGAGTTGGTTATAATAGCTGGGGGTTATAATAGTCTGGGGATTATAATAGTCTGGGTGTTATAATAGTCTGTGTTTGGGGTGCAGATTATTATAGTCTGGGATAAAATAGTCTGTGTTTGGGGTGCAGATTATTATAGTCTGGGATAAAATAGTATGTGTTTGGGGTGCAGTGTTTTGGGATGCAGATTATTTTAGTCTGGGTTCAAATAATCTATGTTTCAAGTTGACTGTTTTTTTTTCTTGACTTTTTTTTTATTATTATTTTCCTCATATAACTTTGTACTTCAAATATTAATAAAAAAAATGGGTTTAGTTGTAAAAAAAATAAAAGTTTTGGGTACAGGGGTTAAATTATGTGTTTAGCTTAAAAGGAAACAAAAATAACCTAAAGTAAAGATTGATTTTCTTTGTTTTAGAGTCATGGTTTTTTCACAAAATAAGTCATTTTATGATTTCATATAGAAAAGCCATATTTGTTTCATTTATGTATTTCCAACATAAAAATGGTAAATGCTTATTCAAAACTCATTTTACCTTTATTATCAAAAGAATTAAATAAAATAGAAATCACATAAAATAAAAACTTGAGTAGTATTTTTTTTAAAATTATTATTATCACGGTAAACTTAAATACGATAAGTATAATTTGGAATGAAACATATGGTACGATGAAGGTAAACATTCATATACTTCATTATCAAAAGTAATTATGTAATTAAACTCCATATTTATATATGTACAAAGACAACCTAGTATCTAACTCTCCCTAGAAATTTTATGATTTTTCCGATGACCACCAACAAATTTTTCGGCGATCGAATTTTTTCCCTCTTTTTTCCTTTCATTTTCTTCTACCTCTTTTTTTTTTTTTCTTTATTTTTCGTTTTTTTATATTTTTCGAAATGAAAATGAGAAGAAGATTTTAAAAAAAAAAAGTCGCCGGAAAAGTCGTCGGTGATTGCCGGAAAAGTGGCCGGAAAGTCGACGACGGTCGTCGGAAAAGTTGTCGGTGGTCGCCAGAAAAGTCGTCGGCCGGTCGTCGGTAGAAAAGTCAATGAGTCACATGGAAGAAGAGAGAAAAGAGTTACCGTAGAGAATGGATAGAATAATTGGGGTGAGTTGAATAGTGGTTACTGTAGAACACGGAGGGGAAAAATAACCAACTCCACCCGTTATTTTTGTTGGTGCCCCAAACACTGGGTTGGTTATAATAGCGGGGGCTATTATAACCAACACAGTGGGCCAAACGGCCCCTATAACTTTTCTAGTTAAATTAATTTATGTCTAGTATATCCTTGAACTTTTTTTTTACAACTAATTTTAAAAACTAGTCTCTGAACTATGATTTTATATCTAATAAATTTTTGGACTTTATTATTATTTTTGGACAACAAGTTTTTGAACTTTAAAAGTGTCTGATAGTGATAATTTAATAAACTCTCAATTTCGTGTTCAGGACATCCTAAGATATTTGAAAATTTTAAAAATCAATAGATTTATTAGATATAAAATTGATTTTTTTTGGTCAACCCTAAATGACAAATGACATACAAAATAATAATAATTTTTTATTTAAATTTTTTTTTTATTAAAATAACAGTGCCACGTTAGCAACCGTTAGAATTTAATAGAAAAATAGACGGCAGGGACCAAAGTGCTCCTTATCCAAACTGTAACTTAACCCAAACCTCAGGAACCAAAAGTGTATTTTTCCTTCAAAATATATTACATCCTTTTTAAAATTGAGAAACTTGTTATAAACAAAATTAAAAATGAGAAGATTTATTCAATATTTTTTAAAATTTCGATACCAAGCTTATAATTTATTTATTTTTTAAATATTTTTTGGGAACATAATCATAATTCTTAGACATTTCCAATTATTCGTAAATACCGATACAATCATACAACAACATTTTCAGTGGCTCTTTATTAGATTCTTCAAAAAGAGAAAAAAGAAAAAAAAAAAAAAAAAAAGTTTGGATCTTTGTTTATTTATTGGGTTTCAATCTTTCCAATTCGAAAACCCCATCTCGCTTTTCGATTTGATTTCCCGAAAAAATTCCCCAAAAATCTAATCCCTTCCCTCCCTTTTCCCAAATTTCAATTTCCCTCTTCTTCTTCCTTTTCCGATCAATCTCCGGCGATCTTCCTCCGTTTCCGATCACCGGCCGATCATCGGGTTTCAATGGAAACCCATCTCAACCCTCTCCCTTTCTTCTTCTCCATCTTCTTCACCATCTATATCGTCGCTTATTTCGTCATCTTCCGTAATTGGAGCCCTAAGATCCGCCCTGAAGCTTCCAGTTGCGCGATTTCCTTCGCTCATGGCACCCCCGCCGTGTTCTTAGCCTCCGGCGCCATTCTCGCCGACGCCGCTCGCGGTTTCGCCTCACCCAACACCGATCTTCAAAACTCCGTCCTCGATTACAGCATCGCCTACTTTCTCATGGATCTGTTGCACTACCTCGTCTTCTTCCCTGCAGATTTGCTCTTCATCGCCCATCATTTGGTCACTCTTTTCGTCTTCGTCACTTGCCGTTACGTCGTCTCCCATGGCGCCTACGCGATTCTTGTCCTTCTGATTCTCGCCGAGGTCACCAGCTTTTGCCAGAACGCTTGGACGCTTGCCAGAGCGAGGAGAGGCGACGTTGAGTTCGCTGGTAGAGTTTATAATCTTCTGTCTCCTCCTTTTTATGTGCTGTATTCGATTGTTAGGGGATTTGTTGGGCCGTATTTTCTTTACAAGATGGGGGAGTTCTACGCTAATGGTGGAGCTGAGAGTGTGATTCCTAAATGGGTTTGGATGTCTTGGATTTTTGTTGTTGCTACTGCCATTTCTGTGAGTATTTTGTGGATTACGAATCTGTGGGTTGAGTTATACAAAGAAAGGAGCAGCAGCAGGTTGGAGACGAAGAAGGCGAGGTAGGAGGAAGCAATTGGGGCTTCTTCACCTTTTTAATTGTAGTTAGATTTTGTTATAATTGACAACAGGAAAAAGGGTATCAAAATTTCTCACACTTTTTTTTGGTCTGCAACAATGGAGAAGAGTTCTGTGGGGATTGTTTCAACCCACATCTGGAGAAGAAGAAGAAGAAGAAGAGGTAGGAAGTCATTGGGTTTCACCTTCTATTTATTGCTTTTGGATTCAATTATCATTCTTAGAAGGAAAATGGGTAGCAAAATCTCACAATGGAAATGATGAGTTTTGTGGTCACTGGTTTTTGTTTCATCTCACTCATATGGAAATAAGATGCTCTCTTCTTCTTCTTCAATAAGTAATTTATTTATTGTTCTTTTCCATGTAGCTGATATATAAATTTATATATATATATATATTGTGAATTCCTGTGTTGTTTCTTAGTATGATATGATTTAGACACATTTGTTTAATAATATATGGGATTCTGACTTTTCTTTTGAGCTATACAACTAGGTAAGATAATGTTGAATAAAATGACAAAATGAATGGAGGATTGATGATGACTGTTGGGGCTTCTGTTGCTCATCTGTTATTTTGTATTTGTTAAATTAGAGAGGATTGAAGCCAAGTAAATAGAAGCAAAACTGTTCCATTGATTGTGGATGATGATAAAAAATTTGACATTGTATGAATACAGAAACTATCATTGAAATTACTGTATTTGCAAAGATACTGAATAGAGAATTAGACACTGTAAATCCCTCTCTAAGATAGTTTGAACTCTAAGATTTTCTTTATCTTTTACATAAAAGTGACTACTTTATCACTCAACAAACATTCATATGGACACTATCATCATCTGCTTCTTATTACTGATTCATTCTGAAGCAGTTGGAGGGTAATTTATGAGTAGAATTTGTAGTTCCTGGCTTGAAGTATGATATTTCTCAGTCCGCCAATAGGCGATATAACCGTTAGAAGCACTCCTAGTACGATGCATATCTGAAACCGACGAAGAGTTGAGGATGTTAGCTTCATTTGAATTTGAAAGAATTGCTATAAAGAAACTTAGATCAGAACAGAGAACATTACCCAGTTAGTCCACCAAGATAAGCCAAACCTTCTGGGTTTGTAAATGGCGAGCCATATAATACAGGGAAGCTGAGAAACCAAAAGGAAACAAAAAGGATCAACAAGTTTCTTAATTTCTTTACAAGAAATCTTTAGATAGTTTTATCTTAAGTGTTCGAGAGCTGAGATGCTCGAGCACGAAAAGAGAAAAAGAAGAAAAAAGATGACCAAAAGTTAAAAGTTGTAGCTTACGAAATATGTTGTAGGAGCAAAGGCAAATCCTCCAAAGAATCCAAGTAGACCACCAAAGAAAGGGAAGGTAATGCCAATGAACATTGTAAGTCCTGCAGCAAATCAAAGGATAAACATAAAACGATTAGAACTGTTCAAACTCAACCAGTTAAATTTAATATGTACATTGGTTGTTTGATAGGGCAGGAAAAGTGTAGAAGTTTACTTACCGACATATACGTTACGAGCAATAAATCGAAGTGTAAAACTAGGCTTGAAATGCATTTTCTTCACCAATACAGTTTCTATCATGTCAAACACTGGCATTGCATATATCTGCAGTGATACAAATAAGCACGTATCGTTTAATTATGTTGAACAGTTAGCCCTTTCAGATTGATTGTAGAAGATACTATGACACAGATTTAGAAGTTTACCTGGTAACTTCCTATAACATGGATGACAACAAACATGTTAGCCATTGCAATAAGCCATGCAGGTTTCTCCAGTGAGATCAGAATGTTGTCTTTGACAGAGTTTCCAAACGTCCAGTATCCAATCAAAGCAACAGGGAAGTAGCACAGAGCAACAATTATATAGGCGACGACGACTCCTCTCCACATGGGTCCTTTCGAGGGCTTCTCCGGTGTAGATGGGATTGTTGCTTGGATCTCCAGCACCACGTTGTGCCCTGCATATGCAAAAGCCACATCTCCCAGAGCATTTAAGAAGTTAAAAACTGTCCCTGGTGCAGTACTAGCTTTGTATCCATACTGCACATCTGGCTGAACACCCTTTGCAACCGAAGTTGTCCAAGCGATCGTCGAGTAACTGCAAATCAATCAAGAAACCAAGGTCAATTTCTGCTATATCTTGTATACATTTCATAAAGAACAATCAACATTAAAAGCTTTTTGAGAGCATCATACGTCAAGGACATAACAGCTGCAGCCAAAGAGACACCAGAGATGGAGTTGAAGTTGGGGAGGTGGGAGAGTACAAAGTGAACCGAGGCGAAGATCATGATAAAGTAAGTTAATTTGATACTCTTGCAGCTCGGGCAGACGATGTCGTGGAACTTTTTCAGCGATTGACCCCCGGTGACCATATAAACTATGTTGGTACCAACTTCGACAATGAGTTGCTGAGGCACCACAATGTAAAGGCCCAACTTCTCACCAAAAGCATGTTGACCAAGCTCATGGTATCTATCAAACCGCTTCCCAGGAACCATTTCATGCATCTCCACCATTTGCCATAATGTGTATAAAGTGATGATCCATGACAATACCAATACAACCACACCAGGACCCCTGCATATTCAAATTGATTAGAACGATGTCAATCCGAATTCCTCAACAAATTAGCTCACATTTGTGTTCAATTCGTGGTAGCTACATCTATATCTATACTTAAGTCAAAGTTTTATCGTGTTCTTTCAACTATCCGGGTTGGGCTTATTACCATCCAAGGCTTGCCATTGCTGATGGAAGACTAAGGACACCAGCACCAACCATGGCAGTGACATTGTGAAAGGCAGAATACCACCATTTTGCATTCCTTGAAGAAGTAATTGGAAGCCAATCATCTATTGCCTTTTGTTCCTTTGTTTTATTGGTGACCTATCAATCAGCCAAAACAGAGAATATTTCAATGACAAGCATAAAAAGAACAAGCAATTTAAAAAAAACACAAAAAAAAAAAACCTCAGAAAAATCATAATCCATAAAAAAGAGCAAGCAGTCAATAAAAAAGAGACTGTTTTGAGTTCATCAAAGTCAGTATTCCTCAACAAAAATTTGCCACTCAAAAAACCATTTCATTAAAGTAATAATATTATAATTTTAGAGGACATATTTTAATCTGAAAATCACTTCTCAAATTAAAGTAATGATTAAACAATGATGTGGGTTACTTTTTGTTCTCCAAATACTTTTGAGAGGAAATCTCAAAAAGGTTGTCCTTTTTGTGTTTGATCTTGATGATCCAAAATTTCACAAATGACTCTAAAATCTTTTTGGGAATTGGACCCACAGGCCATTTTCCAAAGTCCTTAAGGTCAATATTGTTGATTCAGCCTTTATTACAATTCAAATATGTGGACAAATGGCCACAAAGTGACACCACTCATCAAAGTCAAAGTCCACAAGTTGCCAGTTTTTCACACCAAGATAACATAAAGTAGAGAAATTTCTTTTCTAGATTTCATACAATTTGACAGTTGGTCCAATCTATTTATATAATATCATTAAAAGATGGGGAAGAAAAAAATTGAAAAAACCAGAGCTGTTGCTGTTTAACAACAAGACAAAAAGAAAGAGGTGGGCAAAAATATTACTCTAATCTCATTTGAAAACTCTATTCTTCAAATGAGTGGTGTTCAAATTACTAATTAGCATTAAAAAATTAAGTTGTAACACTTCATATTAAGAATCCTAATGAATCTTTTTTCCTTTTTGGACCCAAATTACAAATCATATTCACCACCATCATATTAAACTAAAACAATCTCCTAATATGGAAGCACACCACAAAAGCCAGCCTGTTCTCTTCAAGTTGTGCAATAAAACATTTATGAATAAACAAGGACAAACCATCACCATTATGAAGAGAAACATTAAATCACCATAAGCCAACAAGGAAAAAGTAGGTTTTAGCTAACTGTGGCTCTCTTCTACCCAAGTGTAACATTATGGGACCATTGGTAAACTCAAAGCATGTATTAACAACACACAAATAACACAAAGGTATGCCAATCCAATCCGAATGGGTTAAAAGGTATATATCCTCGACCAAGGAAAGTTCGAGAGTTGGTCAGAGAAGTCAGAATCCATGGTTTTATATATTGTTGAACTCTAAAACAAAAAACAAATGGACATATCACCTGAACTTGGCTCAATTGGTTTTTTTTTTTTTTTTTTTTGACAACATGTGGAGTAGAGAGATTTGAACCACAAACCTCTCCGATGATTAGTACAAACTTCATATCGGTCGAACTATGTGACTCAATTGGTTAAGACATATATTACTTAACAAACACATCAGCCGGGAAGTTCAAATTCCTACTCCGTTGAACTAAAAAAGTTTAAAAGAAGATGGGTTAACGAAATCAAAATCAAATGGAGAAGAAAAACGGATTGGTTCATAAATGGGCTACAGAATCATGAACTTTTCCCCTAAAATAAACCATCACTCCAACAATTTAGCTTCAGTTCAACACATCGATAACCATGAAATTCCGAAAGCAAAATCAGAAAAACCCTCAATGGGTTTCAATTAGATTCAGATTATCAAAGAGAAGGAGAGAACAAACATCGTTGCCGCCGCCATTGATGCTCGTTGCTGGTGGACGACCTTCAGTTCCCATGAATGGCTGAAACCCTGAAAATCCCAGAGAAGAAGAAAGAAACGAACAAGATTTACAGAAGCTTTCTGAGCTGCAACTGAGAGAAATTGAAATGGGGCGAAGAATTTAAAGAAAAAGAGAGAGAGAGAGAAGAAAAGAAGGGCTGCAAGTTTCAAAGTGAAGGATCGCACCTTTGAATTTTCTACCTTATTCGGCTATAACAATTTGCCATTATTTTAATTTGACCAAAAATCAATTGTTTCTTTCTTTTTCTTTTCCTTGGAAATCAAGAGGAAATTTCGTTCACATTGATTGATGGGTTTTTTTAGAAGTCAATTCCTAGTGAAAAATAATAGGAATTGTGTTTGAAAATTTGCTTCTTGTTTCTTAGTTTAGAATGTTGTAATTATAGACCTAAGTTTTTCTCTTTATTATATTTTCTAAATCCAGAAAGATTTTCAAAGTGAACATAGTTCGTCAAAGCGAGGATAGCTCAGCGGTCATTGACATATACTTCCGACCTCGCTCGATGAACATAGTTCAACCATAATTGACATGTATTCTTAATCAATAGATCAGGAGTTTGGATCTTCCACTCCATATGTTTTTTAACTCAAAAAAACCTAGAAAGATTTCAAAAAAAAAAAAATCTAGTTATTTTCGGATTTAGATTTTAATCACCCATACTTTTGTTGGAAGATTTTAAACGATATCTATTAGAAACATGTGAACGACGAGATTTGAACCTCTAATCTGTCGGTGAAGATACAAGTTGAGCTATTCTCTTGTTAGTTTGTGTATTTTGTTTATAAGCCAATAGAAGCATAGTTTAGTGGATAAAATACTAATATCATCACAAAATTTGATGATTCGATTTTCTACTTCACAATTGTTGAACTAAAAAAATCTGTTTTCTAAAACGACAAAATGTGTATATATATATATATATATATATATATATATATATTTTAAATCATTTTAAAATTTTTGAAAAGATAGGTCACATATGTCCCTATGATTTTTTTAGGATGGGGATGGGAAATAAATTCTTGGCCCCACCTTTGCCTTGTGCAGTTTCCTCCTCTTAATTTTTTTTTTTCACATTAATATTTACTCATATATTTATTGATTTTTTAAATTATTTTTAGTGGGAAAATTTGAATATCTAATATTTAGAGTATAATTACTATCTTAACTAGTTAAACTATATTTAAGGTTGTTTAAAAAAAAACTATATTTAAGGTTAGTTTGAATTTTTCTATTAAATTTTAATAAAATTATTATATATTATTTAAAATAGTAGATAACGTATACGCTAATTTTCCTTAAATCTATATTTAAATTAAAAATAAAATACAAAAAGTGGAGATTCTCTTATCTTGACCCTAATTTCCCAAGTCGTCTGATTAATTTTGCTAGTAAAATCAAATTATATTGTAAATTTTTTATAGCAAAAAAAAAAAAAAAAAAAAAAAAAAAAAAAAAAAAAGATTTCAGAAAATACTCCTTATTCTGCGTGTATGTCTAAATTTATAGTGACAGACAAAAATTTTAAATTATAAATTCAAATTTAAAGTTTTTTAATTTGCAACTAGACAATTTTCTAATATAATGAAAATGAGAAATTTGTAATAATTTATTTTCATAGACGAATTTTCCAATCATTGAGGTCCGTTTGGAATACATTTTAATTTAAATGTTTTTTAGGAATGCATTTTTTTAAAAACATTTTGTATAAAAATTGTTTGGAATTTAAACACTCATATGTACCCAAGTTATTGTATCCCTAAAGACTCTTTTTAAAAAAGTTGGTTTCAAGTGTTTCTCTCAAAATGGTTTATTTATCAATCTCATTTTCTAATAAGTCATTTTTAGTGGTTGCCAAACACTAAAAATTTTTCAAAATTAAACACTTGAAAAGTTAAACCAAACACACCCGAAATCTCGACTCAAATCTTGTTCATGTGACAAGATCAAAGTTGTAGAATTTATATTTTGTACTTAAATTTTTTCATCCTAAATTAAAATTTTTGTTGATTTTAACCCTATGTTTTGACTATGAAGGTCAATTCTATAAAAAAAAAATAAAATAAAAATAAAAATAAAAATAAAAAGGAAAAAAATAAAAATAGAAGCAATTAATAAGATAATTTATTTATCTACTTATGTTTTAAAATTATTTAAGTGGGATAAGTAATTTGAATCCTAAATAAATACTTCAAAATTAATTCAATCTTATCCATTGGATCATTGTTACTACTCTAATACATATTTATAAATATAAATATAATAAAAATTTCAAACATAAACATATAATTAGTAATTTATAATAAGAAAGTAAAAGTAAACACAACTTTAAGTTTGTTTGAAGTTACCAAAGTAGACCAACTAGCTTAGGAATTAGGTATGCCAAAGAAGTCTTTAATTTGTGAAGATTTTTTGAAGTTAGAAAATGACATTTCTTAATTTACTATATAATGTAGAATTTTAATAGAATTTTAAAAATAAATAAAGTTCTATTATTTAATTTTTCATTTTTTAGATTCAGTTAAATTTAAATTTTTATTCGCTAATCGTTCTTTAGGGACGATTTATAGACCATATACCATTTTCTATATAGAGAACAATGCTTTGTTGATTGAGAAGTAGAAATGTTGTGCATTAAATGTTTGACACGTGTTCTTTTAGAAGAAAATAAAAAGTTTGTCTTCTAAAAAAAATATCTTTTTGATCTCTGAGATTTGAAGGTTCTAGCACTCGCAGACAAGCGAGAGAAGAGAGGGAAGAGAAAGAGGAGAGAGAGGTTTTTCATTTTAATTTCCATGTCAACCCTATTTTTCAAAATTCGAGAACTAAAAAGGTGTATTAGTTTGAAATCTCGGAGACCTAATATGCACGATCCTAAAAACCGAGGAACCAAAAAGATAATTCTCCTATAATTCCACATGCACATTAATTTTTACACAAACCCATAAATAAAGTGCATGTCATATGAACTTAAATTTATTTAATTAACTCATACAATTCAAATAAGGAAAAAAAAAAAAAACAATTTATTCTTTATTTTTATTTTTAAGGACAAAACAAGTAAACAGAAAAGAGTGGGTTGAATATGCCAAAGCGAGCTTAGCTCAGTGGTAATTGGCATGTATCCTCGACCATGAGGTCAAAGGTTCGAATCCCCCACCCGAAATGTTGATGTACTAAAAAAAGAAAAGAGTGGGTCATTGGGTCTATCCACCCCTTTTTCATTCTATAAATTTTTTCATTCTATAAATTTGATTCCACAAATTTTCTCTACTATCGCAGTAGTTCCTGCCTTTAAAAGATCTCTTAAACACGTGTGAGAATTATGTATTAACAGTTTTAAAACAAACTGAAGATATAAATAGATTTACTTACGAAACTTTAGAGTGTTAATTGATTCTGTCAAATTGAGGAAGAAATATACCGTCAACTAATTAGTTAGAGGTTTGAATCCTCTCTACCGTACATGTTGTTGAATTAAACGAAATCAAATCAGCATATGCAAAGTTTATGGGTTGAAATTATTTTTTTTTTCATTCAAATATTATTATATAGACACATGAGCTTATTATTAAAGTATCATCTCTTGACCAGATATGATGACAGTTGTATATTTATTTTAATAATTTTTTAGAACTGAAATTATTAATTTAGAAAAATATTATGAATGACTCAATTACTTGAAATTAACAACCATTGACTTGTAGAGTCGTATAAATCCAAATTGAATGATATCATACCAAGAAAATTAGATAAATAGTCAATTATAATATACTTATTATTTCCATATCAAACTACCCAAGTCCCAATAGAAATATATATTTTTATATTTAATAGGAAATTTCTAAAACATTTAAACCTTAATAAAAAAAAAGAAGTATATAATTATCCGAAATTAATTTTAAATTTTCTCATTTTTCTTTTTATTTTTCTTTTTTAGAAACGTAATTTTCAAGTTAGCTCTATGTTATAGAGCTTGGTATAGTACTCGAGGTGTTCATCGGTCAGTCGGTGTCGGTTTTCCAGAAAACTGAAAATCGATAGCTACCGAAGAGTGCTGGCTACCGACCGACTGACCAGTCGGTTCGGTCAGTTTTCTTATTTTCTTTTTCTTTTTCTTTTGTAAATATTTTAAATATTATTTAATAGGCGATTTGTTACAGAGTGAGAATAGATGTTTGAGGGAGAAAGACGTCGATTTGTTACAGAGAGAGAATAGAGGTTTGAGGGAGAAAGACGTCAATCTGCTACAGAGAGAGAACAAAGGTTTGAGGGAGAAAGATGCCGATCTATACAGAAGGAGAAGAGAATAGAGGCGTGAGGGAGAAAGACGACGATCTTCATTGATCTAATTACAGAGAGAGAGCAGAGGCGTGAGGGAGAAACTGAAAGAGAGATGGCGATGGACTGATGGAGGTGATGACGACGGAGAGGAGTGATCGGAATGAGGCCGAGGGAGACAACGACGACCACGTGAGAGAGATCTGAGATAGGTGATGGAGGAGGCGAAGGCGTGACTGCGTGAGACGTGAGTGAGGAGAAATGAAATAAGAAATCTGCACTGCAACTAGGATTTTAATTATTTCTAATTAAAAATTGTCGGTCAGTTCTTTGAGAAATCACTGAACCGACCAACCAACCGATCGATTTTTCAAATGGAAGAACCAATACCAGCCGACCGCCGTCGTTTCGGTCGGTCGATTCGATTTTCGGTGTGAAGACGAACACCCCTACTTAGTACTTTGATTTTGGTCAAATAGATGTTTTGATAAAACATTAAATATCTTTTAGAGACTAAATTATTTTACTTTTAACTTATTACAAGAAAGCTCTTGTTAAATATATAATTAATAGAGACGATATATAATTTATAGGTTTGGTTAAACCTACACTTTTCTTTTAATTTTTTACTTGATTCTAAACTCAACGTCAACCAAATAGAAAATACTCGCTCATAGCTACATAAATAGAAAATATATATTCAATCCCAAAAAAAGAAAAAAAAAATATCACGTACTAATTATGGTAATGATTTGTAATATTCTAAATAATTTGTGAAATTTGATCAAACCACATGATCAAATTGAAATTGAGTTTAGGAATAAAAGATTTAGGGAAAACATCGAATTTAACCCTAAACTTGGTAAGGTGTATTTATTTTCACAATAAACTTTAATTGCACCTTAAACTTTAACAAGTTTTTTTTGGATCAACTTTGATAAGTTTTGTAATCTTAACTTATGAACAATTGATGAATCATATGTCTATTGCAAAATTAAAGAATTAATAATCAGACTTAATTTTGCGTAAAACTTGATTTTGGTTGAGATTAATGAGTTTTTAAGATATTTTTACTTTACTTTTTGTTAAAATTGAGGCAACTTTACGAAAACAGAATATGTGGTGTAAATTGCAACACGTAAGTATAGGGTTTAATTTAATAAAATTAAAACTTTAGGTTGAAAATTGATACAACAATGTGACTAGTTTAGAGATTAAAAAATTTGAGTTTTTTCCAAAAATAAAAAATCTATAATATAATTTTTTTAAAAGGGAAGGAAAAAGAAAAAAGAACTATATGATTGTATGGACAAATCTTGTCCATTGGCTTCATCTGACCATTCACACAAAACAAACTCATTGTCAAAAATAGATGACATCATAATTCATAACACAACATGAAAACTGGGATATTGGATAGGGACATAAATTAAATTAAATTAATTTTTAATAAAAAATAATATATGTATATTTTGTAAAAGTCAAGTCAACTTTTATCCAGTTAAAAGGCCTGAGGACCAGAGGATGTGCAAACCATGTAATTTCCTCTTGTTTTAGAAAAATAAAATCAAAATCAATTACAAAAAATAATAACACTTTATATATTTCTTAGGCAAATTATATTAAATAATTCTTAATCTTTTAATAATGATTAATTTAGGTCCTATTCTTGTAAATTTCCTAATTTTACTCTTTATGTGTTAGAAGTTATCAATTAGGTCATTTTCTAAAAAAAACAATGAGAATAAAAAAATTTCTAAAAAATCAAATAGTTATCAAATAGAACTTTAGAAACCTATTGACACAATTTTGAAAATTCTTTGAAGACATGATATTGAAAGTTTAGGGCCCGTTTGGTAACGTTCTCGTTTCTTATTTCCGTTTCTTCATTTTTAATAAAGAAAAATAGAATTTCATGACCCTAACATCTATATATTCAATAATAATAAACCTATATTCTTATTTATGTTTGGAAAAAATTGGAAACAAGAACAAAAAAGGAGAAACTAGTTTTAGTTGTTCCCAAAAGTTCTATACAAATTTTGGGAGTGTTTCTAAAAAATAGAAACAAGAAACATACATAGTTATTAAATGCTTAGATTTCTTAATAAAATTGGAAACAAGAATGTTACATTAATTTTCCCCCTTTTTTCTCTTAATAAATTACAAATTTGGGTTTTCTGATTTGGATTTAATTTCAATTTGGTCCTTCATAGTTTTTAAAGTTTCAATTTAATCACTATAGTTTATTTTTTTAAGAGAAAAATTAAGACGTGTAGTTAAACCTTATAAATCATTACTCAACTGTTTTATCCGCTCGTAAAAATCCATCAATTTCCTTTTATGTATTTACTCAAACCTAAACCCTAATATCGAAAACTAATCACAATTAGCTAAACACATCAATACACAATCGCCAAAAATAAAATGTCAAAGCATTAATTTGGTGAGGACAAATTCTTAACAATGGACTAAAATATAAAGTCTAAGTTAAAAATTTGAAAATTATTGGGACCAAACTAAAATTATGTCTCAATCAAATGGACCAAATTTATAATTTAACTAAAAAAACCTTTCTTTTCTTTCAAATTTAAATCACTAAATAAATTTGTATCAAAATTTGAGATATTAATATGTCAAAATAATATTTATTTAGAATATTATATCACAAGTGAGGTGAAGGTTCAAAACCTCTGACTTTATAGATGTTATAATATCTTAATTATATATGGTCTTTTCATCAAGGTTATAACGCTAAAAAAACATTAATGGTAGAGTTTTATAGAAATATTTAAAACAAAGATGAAAATTAGATGAAAAGAATTGATTTTAATTGAAACAATATCTTCTTTAACATAGTATAAAAATGACAAGAAAAGAAATGTAAAAAAGTGGAGGGTTTTAAATAGGTTAAATTATTAAAAATACCCATGAACTATGGTGTTGATTTCAATTTTATCCTTGAACTTTAAAAAAATTTATTATAGCCATAAGTTTGAAGTATGTTTAAAAACCATCATTGAGAGTTTTTTTTTTTTTTTTTTTGTTAAATTTATGGACGAAAATAGACGTATATGCATATGTATTGTTGCTTATGTGTACATATTTTATACATATACGTAGAAAAAACAATAAAAACACATGCAAACACATCATTTTTCAATCACAAATTTAACAGAAAATGTCTCCGAAAATAGTCTTGAAACAAACTTCAAGAGTTAAAATGAAACTTTTTAAAGTTCAACCGTTTTAAATAATAGCCGTAAAATATAATCTAATTTTAAAAAGAAAAGATGGGAAAATTTTCATTGGATAAGGAGAGGACCTCGTCCGACATGATTCATCACCAGAATCTGAATTCAACCACAGCCGACATATCGACACATGTCGGTTTTCCAAAAGAAAATAATAATGATAACGGAAAGAGTAAACTAGTTTCTTCAAATGTATGACGTTAGCTTTCTTATTTAAAAAAAAAAAAAGAATGACGTTAGCCAATAATCTTTAGATAATATATCATGTCACGCAAGCGTTAAATTGACGTAGTCCATGATAAAAATTAGGTTACATTATTAAAAATATCCTCAACTATGAGGTTAGTTTCAATTATATCTATGAACTTTCAAAAAGTTTAATTTTAACTCTTGAAGTTTGAATTCCGTTCCAAAACATCCCTTGAAGAAATTTTTTCGTTAAATTTATGAACGAAAAATGACATGTGCAATATGTATTGTTGATTATGTGAACATATTTGAATATATAGGTGGAGAGAAGAATAAAAACACATGTAAACACATCATTTTTCGTCCATAAATTTAATGGAAAATGTCTCTAAGGATCGTATTGAAACAAACTTCAAACTTCGAAGCTAAAATGAAACTTTTGAAAGTTCAAGGGTATAATTGAAAATCGAAAGCAAACGGAGGAGGGAGCTCCTCCTCCCTCCTCCGCTTCCTTTCGATTTTTGAAAAAGAAAAAAAAAAAAAAGAAAATAAGGGAAAGGAGAAAAAAGAAAGGAAGAGGAAGAAAAAAAAATCTTCGGCGGTCGACTGGTGCAGTGCTTGAAGAAGGATGGAGGGAAGGAGGGAGAAATGAAATAATAAAAATATATATTTTTAATTAATTTATTATTATTATTTATTTTTAAAAATTTAAAAATATTTTTTTTAAATAAAAAATGGTACCACGTCAGGAATCAGTTAGTAATTAATAGAAAATTGGACAGGGCGACCAAAATGAATCGAAATTCAAACCTGCTAAAATGTTGAGTTTTAAAACTTAGAGACCAAAATGAAACCTAACCCAAACCTCAGGGACCAAAAGTATATTTTTATCATTTATTTTCTATTCTCTTAGTAGAAAAGATTTATTTTCTTTTCTCTTATTGAAAAGAATTTATTATTCCTCTTATAAATTGTATCTCTACTATATTTCTTTTTCTTACCTACAACAACAATTTTTTTTTTTTTGTTCTTTTTATTTTTTTTTACTTCATAATTGATTATTTTACGGAAAGTCAAATTATGCCGCTTAGACATGTTAAAAATCTCTCAAATGTTATGTGCTACAATTATTTTTAATTTTTTATTGTACTAAGCACATCTAAGTTTTCTTCCTTTCACTAATAATATTCACCTTCACACCCTTTCAATTTCACAAAATTATTTGATTATATTAAATTAAAATTTTCTTAATAAAATGAATTTTACCAAACACATTAATCTTTTCATGCATTTTCAAATTCATATCCAAACACAATTTTCAAATTTTGAATTCACATTTACAGTTTTTAATTGGAATCAAACGTCTTTTCAGTGAAAACAAGAAATTTGTTTTTATTTTCTACTAAATTTTTTGTTTCCGAAAACAATTTTCGAATCATGAATAAAAAAAAATATAAACATAAATTTAAATCGATTATAAAGGATTAAAAAAATAACTTTTTTTAGAGGACTAAAAAGAAGATTGATAAGTCATTGATAGGAAATTGAATTGTATGGGGAAAGTAGTGGGCTCCAAATATGAACAAAAAATTGCCTCTTTGACTTTTTTTTTTTGCTATATTGTTGACTTTGAATTTTGAACCACAAAGCTAGTTGAAGGACTTTAAAATATCTCTTTGGATTACCTTTTTAATTTATTAAACAAACAAAGAAAATTATATTTTAATATTAAAGACAGTTATGGATTGCATCTTTTTAAGAATAAATTACTTGACGGTTAAAATACCATTTTGGTCTATGTACTTTGAATTTCATTCTATTTTAGTCACTGTATTTTTCAATGTTCAATTATAGTTTTCATCAAGATTGGATAAACAATAATAATAATTTTCATACAATAAAAAACGTGTGAATATATTTCTAAATTTTACAAAAGAAAAATAATAGAGACTAAATATTTTTTTTGAAAAACTTAACAATAAATTAAAAATAAGGATTTTTCTTCTATTAAAAAAAAAAAAACTGATTTTAAGATTTATTAAAAGTACAAGTACTAAAATGAAACGAAACTCAAATTAATATATATATATTTCAAAAAGATTATACAAATATTTAAAGCAAATTAATGTTTATGTATTAGTTTTTAAAAATCATTAAAGAGTTGACTTTTTTTAATGCTAATAAAAATGATTGATGTTGTGATAGATAATATTTGCCATGGATTAAGGCTTAATTGGAGATTCTTGTGGTTGTTCACATGACAACTATGTTTTTTAAAAATTAGTTGTAATATAAAGTAAATTAGTGTTTGATAAATTTCAACTTTAAACATGAAATTTAATATTAAAGTATTTGATAAATATCAATACTAAATTGATTAATGACTAAAGTTGATATATTATTAATTACGATTTTTTATATTCGTACTTAATATCTAAATTTTTTATAAGGTAATTATTTAAAATTATTTAAAACTATTTAAAAGTTTCCTATAAATTATTTAATAAAGTTTTTGGAAAAACAATGTTATAAAAAAAAAAAATGAATGGATCAAAGTTTCGTTCAAATTTTAATAAAAATATAAGAAAGATATAGGGGACAAACGAAGAAATAGAAAAAAAAATACAATTGAAAATTTTAAAATTATATAAGAGAAGGAGATAGACTTTTTTTAGGAAAAGTAATTCTAACAGCCGCCTATTTATGGACAAATTATTTTATGAGACCACCACATTATGACTATCTCTTTAAAACCATCGAATGTAGATCTTAAAATCTAACTGCATTCCATTGATACAATAACGAAAAATTAAATAGAGGAACCTAAATGCTACTAAACTCAAAGCTCGAGAGTTAAAATGTTGACTTGAAAAACTTGGAAACCTAAATGCAATCCAATCCAAATCTCAAGGACCAAAAATGTAATTTTTCTTTTTCTTTTTTTTTTTATTGTTTACTTTTTAACGTTTTTGAGAAACCGTGTCATTTTTTCTAAACTCAAACCTAGAAGGTTAAAATGTTGAGTTTAAAAATTCAGAAACCTAAATACAATCCAATTCAAATCTTAAGGACCAAAAATGTAATTTTTATTTTTTATATTGTTTACTTTTTAACTTTTTTGAGAAACCGTGTCATTTTTTCTAAACTCAAATTCGAGGATTAAAATGTTGAGTTTAAAAACTCATAACCTAAATGCAATCCAATCGAAATCTCAGGGACCAAAAATGTAATTTTTCTATATTTAATTGTTTAGTTTTAACTTTTTTGAGAAACCGTGTCGTTTTTTCTATTTCCATTGCTAGAAAAAATTTTGGAGTGCAAGGATTTATGATCTCATAAAAATAATACATGAACCAATCGTGCACAAAACATTAAGTGCAAAATAACTTTAGCAATTTACTAATCCAACTCATTTGATTTGATTGACAAACTCATTAAAATTATTAAAGCTATTTGTTTGAAATATATGTAGAAAAGCTCATAAAATTCTATTCAATAATAATAAAAAAAAAAAAAAAAAAAAAAAAAAAAAAAAAAAGGCATAACTTTAACAAGGGCATATAAAGGTAAAAAAAATGATGAAGTGTCAAATTTTTATTTTTGTTCGAAAACGTACTAAAAATGATGAATGCTTTAGATTTATTATGAAAATCACTCAAAATTCTGAAACCAATGGGAGTTTTTAAAGTCCCATTTGATAATTATTTGATTTTTGGGTTTTGAAAATTATGTTTGTTTTCTCTTAATTTCCTTACCATGGTTTTCATCTTTGTTAAACACACATTTGAATTCTTAACCAAATTCTAAAAACAAAAAACAAAACATGGGAAGAAGGTAGATGACAAAACAAATAAACTTATGGGTGGTAGTAGTGCTTAAAGGCTTAATTTTCAAAAACAAAAAACTAAGACCTCGTTTGATAACCATTTGGTTTTTAGTTTTTGGTTTTTGAAAATTATGCTTGTTTTCCCTCAATTTTCCTACCATGGTTTTCATCTTTGTCAAGGGCACATTTGAATCCCTAGCCAAATTCCAAAAACAAAAACAAGTTTTTGAAAACTACTTTTTCTAGTTTTCAAAATTTGACTTGGTTTTTGAAAACATAGAAAGAATGTATTAGAAAAACAAAGAAACTGGTAGGTTGAATTAGTGTTCATAAGCTTAATTTTCAAAAACCAAAAACTAAGAACCAAATGGTTATCAAACGAAGCCTAAATGGTCATCAAACATGGCCTAAAATTTTAAAATTTAACACTTGTTATGACCTATATGAGTACTTATTTATATTGTTGATATTTAATAAAAATAGAAACACATAGCAACATCAAAAAAAAAAAAAAAGTTATGTCGCTAACGACTTCACTCCGACCAACTCTTCGTAATTCATGAGAATCTTTTTGTTTCTTTCTACTGGCTACTTATATGGCTGACTGTCCCTATTCGTTCATTTTTTTCTCAATGAAAGCTTGGTACCTCATCAAGAAAAACGAGTTGATTCCAAAAGCATCCATTCATTAATTTTGAGACAAGAAAGTTGACTTGTCATTATCAACCATTTGGAAGCAAATGCAATCTCTTCAAGCATCAACTACACCTAACTAAGTTAAGGATGTAATGTTCATTTTTTCTTAAATGTGAAATATAAAATCCTCTAGTGGGACATAAAGTGTTCCGTACACATTCAAAATTTTGACAATTCAAAGGTTTTGATTACGGAAAGAATCATCCTTTTTCTTGTTCTCATTCAACTAAAGAATGTGTAGTAAACCAGAAGTTGTGTACTTTTGACAATAAGATGATGGCTTACAGATCTAAAAATGCATTGCTCCTGTTGTAAGCTTCTGCTTGTTATTCCTTCCACATGCTTGCAGGAGATTGACTTGACTCTAACTCTCTTATTTTCTGCAAAATATAAGATTATAACAAGATTGGTCAGTGCTTATCAATTCTATCTACTAGCGCCGTGCTGGTCGGGTTTGAATATGCTTGCAGAAACTAACAGAAAGTAGACATCAGAATAGACTTTGAAGACAACAGTGGCGAAAAAGGAGAAAAGGTGATAGCAAGACACATCACATATGAGACTTGAGACTTCCTAGTTGATATTGATAATCATTCCATAGTTCATATCTCCTCATCATAATATATTTTTTTTTAATATTCATGAGTCAAGACAACCGTTTGACCCTACTACATTTGATTGTCAAGGTAACTCGTAGAATATTAAATCCTGGGTGGGTGAGTATCATGGCTTGAACATATTCCCTGTAGAACCTTTATTTGTATGTCCTTTTTTACCACTAGGTCAATCCATGATGGTTATCTTCTTATCATGTTTCTATGACATGCATATAACTATCCAATGCTTAAAGACTAAGTCCAAGTCGAACGGGGTGTAAACGAAAAAATATAGACCTAAGTTAATCATATGATTATAGGAAGAAAGAGCTGCAGGAACAATAACAAAGGCTCTGCTAGATTCTTACATCAGTTCTTGGCCTTAATGGAGTTGTTTTCCTTAATCCTTGCTCGGTTATCCAATTTAACGAAGCGTTTGAGATCCTCGTAGGGAAGGGTATCGACATTCCTCCTTCGTAATTCACTCAGAGCTGGATGTTTATCGATCAGATGCCACAGCCAATCAGGGTACTCTGAGTCTGCCATAATTTTTGGATCTGCACCTTCCTTGAGAATATTGGCACCAACTACAGTGGTAGACTTGACCTCTTTACTCAGAATTGATGCTTTAGGAGCATCAGCAGCCGCACCCCCTTTAGAGCCCTTCTTTGATTTGCCTCCAGCAGCAAATGTTCGCACAGATGTCAGTTGAATTAGATCTTTGGTATTGACAAGGCTTCTTCTAAACAATCTAATTTGGCTCATAGCCATTTTTGTCTTCTGCAACACATATACCATTATCATGAAACAGACACATTTATTAATTCATTAATTCAAAATGAACTTGTAACAATTAATTCATTGATTCCGATGAACTAATTTGTAACACAATGTGTTAGGAGCTGAAATTCCTACTTTAACAGCTTAAACTAAGATCTAATAATGATTTAACATAAGTGATGTTAACAAACAGTAAACAGAACTTTCATTATTAAGAATTTGCTTGTTTACAAATGAAGTTTGTACTAACAACGAAGCAACGGATTGTTTAACAAATTAAAGGGGAATTCAACTCTTAAACCCCTGCATCAATAAGTAGTAGAATAGGGGGTTTGATGTTTAAAATTTCCAGAACGTTATCTTTCTTCTATATCATACTAATAGCCTACAAGTTTGGCCTGGTAAATCAAACAAATATTCAAACGTAAAGGGGAGTGTTTGAGAATCTCTAGCCTAACAACTCAAGATCTTGGAGTCTAAAGCAGATTAACATTAGGAAAAGCAAAACATGTTTTATCTTCAATAGCCTAGAGCCAAAACGGAATTTACCCTAAAAAATCCACTAAGAGATTCACCTTGAAAAGGAAAAAAATGGACCAACATAAATCAAGTTAGTTGAAGTCTGATAACATTATTAATGTGCAACCAAGATATCTGCGTCCGAACAAATTCAAGTACAAGGAAGCCATAATAACACATCAAAAGCACAGCCATCTAAGTCCAAATTAACCAGTGAACAACTACATCACGAACATAAAATTACAGTCTCATATTGTGTAACTATCCAATCATAAACTAATCAAATACATAATTTGCGAAGAGAAGAAATTGGGCTTGAATTTCACTCCAGGCCCGTCCTTTAGCATGTGCGGGTTGTGACTCATCACCACAAAATTTAGGGGTCCCAAATTGAAAAAGTTGCTTAACCAAACACTACCACAAAAAGAGGATAGACCATATTCTTAAACCAAAAAGAGAAATTTAACCCTTGACAATCAAATGTAGTAAGATCGAGTAGTTGTCTTAGGAGAATAGGCGAAATGCAAACAAGCTGGTTCAAAGACTTAGGGGTTTATCCTCGACCGGTCAAAGGTTTGAATCCCGACCTCTTGTTGAACTAAAAAATGTTATATAGAATCAAATAAAATATAGGGGCATAAAATAACAAGAAATCCAAAGTTACTAGAAGGCAAAGACCAATAATCTCAAAATCATAACTAGCCCCGACCAATCCACTAATTGCTTCAAGTTATTTTGGATTACTATTCTAACAAAATATTAAAGTACTCAAATGAAAAAACAGATACTTAACCATAGCCCCTTCATTTTTCCACAACCCCCAAAACAAATCAAAACACACACCAAGTGATGACACACCAAATAATGACAGTTCATTAAAAACCTCTTCCAATTAAAGTATTCTCTTTAGATCTATTTCATGTGCAATGCCTACTTTGTACTTTATCCACCCAGATACATGATTAAACTTATTTGCATTGTCATTGTATCTAACTTTCAATATGTGCAGAGAACTAGTATGGGGGATTTATAATGAAGAGCAAATAATTTAGACCCTGTTTGATAACCATTTGGTTTTTGGTTTTTGGTTTGAGAAAATTAAGCTTATAAATCCTACTTCCACCTACAAGTTTCTTTGTTTTGCTAATAACTTTTCTTTCCTTGTTTTTAAAAACCAAGCAAATTTTGAAAACTAAAAAAAGTAGTTTTCAAAAACTTGTTTTTAATTTTAGAATTTGGCTAGGAACTCAAATGTGTCATTGGCAAATATAAAAACCATGGTAGGAAAACTGTTAGAAAACAAGTCTAATTTTCAAAAACCAAATGGTTATCAAAACGGGGCCTTAGAGTTTGACAAAATAATAGAATAGGTGGTCAGAGGCAGGGGAAGTTCGAGTCCAGCAAAAGGCTGAGAAGGCAAGGCAATTTTCTCATCACTGTCAAAGTTGAATATAGGACAATTTCATTCATGGAAGTTCCTCGGAGTAATTAATGGCAATTTCTCTTCACACCCTCCTCCTTAATCCCTCTCTTTCTAACCATCTCTTAAACATACTTACTTGGCCACTCCTTGTGTCTCTCTCTAAACTAAAAGTTTCAATCTTGAAATCAATATAATATACTTGAGGAAACAAAAATTTCTCTTCACACACACATACACAAGGCCTAATTTTCTCCTTTGTTCCACTGTTTTTCTGTTCTCTATCCTACATCAAAGTTCAAACCTAACTTTACTGACCATTCTAGAGAGAGAAAGAGAATAAAGCAGTTTGAGTGGGTGACCAATAGAACAAATGCCCTTCAACAAGTTGGGTCAGTCTTGGATTTTGGTTTAATTTTGCTTTCTTGAAACACACACAAATACGCACACAAACTCACAATTTAGAGAGAGAGAAGAGAGACAGAGCCTTGTTACCTTAAAAGAGGAGAAGATCACTAGGAAGAGAAGGGAAGAAGAACGACGCCGGAACCTGCTGAGGACTCGCCGGAAGGGAAGAATATCACAAGTCTGGCGCTGCTGGGCTCGCCGGACGATGGTCAGAATGAGAGATCGCAGAGGGGAGGGAAGCCGACGGGTAATCGAGAGAGGAAAGGGATTTGAGAGAGGGGAAAATCGGGGGAGAGAGAGACCAAAGGGGTTTTCAGTTTTTTTTTTTTTTTTTTTTTTTTTTTTTTTTTTTTTTTTTAATTAATTAATTTATTTATTTATTTATTATTATTATTATTATTATTATTATTATTTATTTTTAAGTTGCCCTACTTCTCATGACTTTTTTTATTAATATTGTACTTTATAAAACTTATTACGAAAATAAGGTGGTTTTGAAACTTTTTATTATAATATTGTAGTTTAAAATCCATGTTTGCAGGTCGTTCTGCTGACGTGGCAAAAATTTGAAAATCGAAAAAACACGCTAAACGGATTTAAAAAAGAAAAACGTTTGTTAACGTAGGGAGACGACCTACGCGTGTTTTATAACATAAAGTAGTGTTGCTATATTGGAAATTTGCCTACACTAGTATCTTCAACGTTCTGTGTTCGAACAGTGTGTGACGTAAGTTTTTTGTTTCTTTTCCTTTTCTCGGCCTGCTTTTCTTTTTTTTTTTTGCTTGAACACAGAACGTTGAGGATACTAGTGCAGACAAATTTCCAATATAGCGTCACTACTTTATGTTAAAAAACACACATTGGTCGTCTCTAACAAACATTTCTCTTTTTAAATTCCGTTTAGTGTGTTTTTTCGATTTTCAAATTTTTGCCACGTCAACAGATCGTCTCTGAAGAGACGACCTGCAAACGTGGATTTTAAACTACAATATTATAATAAAAAGTTTCAAAACCACCTTATTTTCATAATAAGTTTTATAAAGTACAATATTAATAAAAAAAAGTCCCTACTTGTGAACCAATATTACATAATTGCTCCCTCTCAAAATTATAACAAAATTATAAAGAAAGGTATTCTTGACCTTTAAATTATGACAAGTAAATTATCAATAAACTTGACATTTTCTTTTCAAAAAAAAAAATAATAAACTTGACATTTTGAAATGAAGTTTTATGTTGGCGTGAAAATTTTCGAAAAATTCCGTCAAGCTCCGTGGTTTTTTTCAGTTTCCTTCACATTTTTTCATTAAAAAATACATTTTTCTTAATAAAAAAAACATGTTACTTACATTTTTTCGTAAAAATATCAAGTATTTAAAATTTACAAATGTAAGTAATATGGAATTTGTAGTAGTGAAAAAAAAAAAACAGAAGTTATACCAAAAATTTCAATCTCACCTTTTCATTTCTCTCTCCTCTTCAACGGAAACTCTTCCAATTCTTCTTTTTGTCAAATTCTCATGCTAAATTAAACATACAACCTTTTAATCTTCTCTTTTATCGTCTTAGAAATTCAATTGTAATCAATTATGCCTAAAAAAAAGGGGTTTTTACAAGAATGGGCTGAAATCAGCCCATATTTTTCACTTTTGTCCAAAAAGTTTATAAACTTCATTTCAGTCTAGTCCGTTTTAATTAATTGTAGCCCATTTCCCATTTTGACCGTCTGATATTAAAAATAAAAAATAAAATAAAATAAAAAAAGAAAGAAAGAAATTACAAAAAAGGAAAAAACCATTAGATTATATAAATTATTCTTCAACCAAATGTTTCCCAAAAATGAGGGAATTTGTATGCTAACATGGAAAGTATTCCCCTAAATAAATTTTATATTTTATTATTCATAATTTCCTTTTCTTATTTTCAAATTTCATTATTTTGAGATTTCAACCAAAATTTGGTGTTTTTTGAGATTTCAATTTTTTTTTTTATCAATTTTTTGAGATTTCAAATCGAGAACCCGCTACCCAATATGGAATGTTTTTTTTTTTAATTTAATTATAGATATTCTTTTAAATATTTATCTCAATTCATTCCTTTTATGTAACAAATATATATAATTATTTTCAAATTTATTCACACATCCAGTTTGGAATTCTTAAATTCCTTTTCAGTTTTTTGCCGCCTGCTTCTCGATTTGGTTGATTCAAAAATCCATATCGGGTATTTAAAAATTCATACCCGGTATTTAGAAATTCATACCGGGTATTTAACAAGGAATCGTAGAAGATGCAAGAAAACTCAGATCTATACGACAAAAAAATCCCAGATCTATACGCAAAAAAAAAAAAATGCAAACTTCAAAATCCATACCGGGTATTTAAAAATTCATACCCGGTATTTAGAAATCCATACCGGGTATTTAACAAGGAATCGTATAATATGCAAAAAAGCCCAGATCTATACGACAAAAAAACCCCGATCTATACAAAAAAAAATTATTGCAAATTTCAAAATTCATACCGGGTATTTAAAAATTCATACCTGACATTTAAAAATTATTATATACTACATACAAACCGGTATGAAATTAGCCAAATCATAATTTTTACGAATTCATACCCCTCCTTATAGAATATTGGGGTCCTATGCATGAAAAATAAGAAAATGAAGGTGAAAATGTTGTTGGACGATCTTCGACAAATGAAAAATAAATGGGAGGAAAGAACAAAAAATGAATTGAAAAGAAATTGTAGGACAAACGGTGTTATTGGAGAAAATTTATGTTTTTTTTTTTTTTTTTTTTTTTGACAACGCAAACAAAACATAAAGACAAAACCAACAAAATTAACACAAAACACCACTCAATCCTTGCCCTAACTCATCTCTGTGAACATTAGACAGCTACTGTGGGAGCTCCTCTATCCAGACCCCTTCGATACTCCCCTCTACTGCCAATTTAGCCATCATGTGAGTCAACTTATTATGGTTTCTCTTGCACTTGCTGAAGGAGATTTTCCTAGCTTGCTTGGAAACTATGAGAATATCTTCCACTACCATGCCGAGTTCAGACTCATAACCTCGCCGGCATTGACGAGAAAATTAAAAGATTTTGCTATAGGAAGACAAACATGCCCTATTTTTAGGCAAAATGGTAACAAACCTAAAGAAGGAAGAAAATATTATTATTGACCCAAAAATTAAGGAGAAGAATCAAACATTAATTGTAAATTTGGTATTGGATCCGATTTCAGAATAAAAAAGTAAATTCAAAATATTTTTTTACTTTATTGTTTATATTTAGTTTAAAATATAATATTAAATTAAATTTGATTCCATTCATTGAGGTGAGGGTATTTTAGTAAGAAAAATAAACTAATTAATTGATAAAAACCTACCAATAATAATTATATTCATTATGGACATTTTTGAAATTTGATCATCAAAAGAACCCATCCGCTATAATTTCTGTAAAAAAAACCACCAAATTTATGGGCTTCAACGAAAAAAACTTAGGTCCCGTTTGGCTTGTGATCCATTTTCATTTTTATGTTTTTTAAAATAAAAAATACAAAGGAAACAATTAAAACGTGTTTGGTGTACTTATTTTCAAAAACAATTCTCGAAAACAACTCAAAAAATAGTTTGTTTTAAAAAACGATAAAATGTTGTTTTCATTGTTTTTTTTTTTTTTTTAATTTTTCTTTCAAAATAATGGAAACACGACATACAACTTTAAAAACACGAAATACATCTTTTTTTTCCATCAAACAATGTTGCATTATCCACAAACAAATTTTTTTTTTCGATATATCCAAATTCTCTCCGACTCTAAATAAGAAAAAAAATACAAAATTGATGTTGTGTAAATAGTATATATGGTTGTAGTGATGCTTTGGTCGTTATTTTTACGTAACCCTATCAATTTTGATGTACTCCTCCGCTCTGTAAATCAAAAGCTTCATACAATACAATTATCTTGTATGCTTCTTTTTTTTCCATATAATTTCAATTTCAACACTTTTTTAAAGAATGAATTTCAACAACATTGATTCCTAATATCTCTAAAAATGAATAAAATTTGAGTAAATGTCTTCCCTCTCGTTAACAAAATGCAATTTTTTTTTTTTGTTCTTAAGAAAATCAACAACCAATTTAATACAACTCACCGAATTTATTTTTGTTTCTCCTATCGGAAAGACTTAATTTCATTTCTCTTACCGAGAATATTTTTTCGTTCTTTCTCTAGTTAGAAAGAATTTATTATTCCTCTTATATATTATACTACTTGTATTTCAAGAAAATCAAATTTTCTCTTAATTACACCCTTTTATATGTACTAGGTTTTTACCACGTGCGTTGCATATGTAATAATTTGAGAAAAATATTATGAACAAAAAAGAATTTAAAACCAATTAAGATTAGTTCTATACATTCTAACAGAAGTTTAAGCAATATATAGCCATATTTTAATACGTACTTATTGTCCATCTATATAATCTCTCTTTTTTAAAAATGATTCTTATAGATATCGGTTTACCTTGGATTATTCCACTCATCACATCTGTAAAATGAAATCAATATTAGTAAATAGTATGATAATGCTAAGATAAGTAATGTATCTTTAGAGTTTTTGCTTGTTTATCATTCGCCGGGATTTCAAAATCAACCATATTTTGATTTTTTGTGTTGTATACTTCTCCTTCTAGTTCCTTCTAGTCTTTCTATCTCAGACATCTGAGATAATGAGATCTCAATCCTTGCATGAACATTTTGATACCTAATATCTAGTGGTTCTATATTACTGTTATATATGGATCATATATGGTTTACCCTTTTGAAGTTTTTCACTGAATTTATCAATGAGCTCATTGAACAAAGTGACCTGAACACATGCACTCTGCATATAAGATATTTGTTTAAAAAAATATGCAATTATATATGTTAAACATGGAGAAAATAACAAAATGTGTAATATAATACTTCATTGTCCATAACAATCAATTTCATAATTCTTACACGATCCCCCTCTGATCTAGTTTTGAATTGTTGGATTGAGAATTTTCACTTACACTCTTCCAACCTTTGTCAAGAGGTTTGAGTTCTCTAATTAACATATATGACATCTACATTAAAAAAAAAAAAAAAAAAAAAAAAAAAAAAAAAAAATCTAAGAAATTGTTTCAAAGAATATAATACACAAAAAAAAAAAAAACATGACATCAAAATTTTGAATTCAATTCAATGTTTATGCAATTAAGATTTTGAATCTACCTTAATTTGGAATGAAATTATCATGTTTAATTTTAAATTGACAAATTTAAATTTAAAAATGATTTTTCTAAAAGGAAAATTGAAAAAATCAAAGCCCTTTCCAATAGACACAAAATGTGAAACAAAAAAATTAAATTGAAGAAATCAAATTTTAATGAAACTTGATTTTAAAAAAAATAACAAAATTGACAAAACCAAAATCTTTCCTACAAAACATGAAAAAAAAAAAAAAAAAAAACATCTAATTGAGAAAATCAAATTTTAATGAAACTTGATTTTTTTAAAAAAATTGAAAATTGAAAAAATCAAAATCCTCCCGGTAGACACAAAACGTGAGAAAAAATTAAGAAACTTGAACAAAAAAAACATTTGAATTTAAAAATTCAAAATTTAATGAAACTTGAATGTTTTAAAAAATAAATTTGACAAAACCAAAGTCCTTCTCAAAGACAAAAAAAGCATCAAACAAAACAAAGAAAATTAAACTTGACAAAATTAAATTTTAATGAAACTTGATTGTTACAAAAAAAAAAAAAAAAAAAAAAAAAAAAAAAAAAAAAGACAACATCGAAATCCTTTCTAGTAGACATAAAACATAGAAAAAAAATTATATTGACAAAATCAATATTTGATTAAACTTGATTTTTTAAAAAAAAAAAAAAAAGAAAATTGAAAAAATTGAAATTCATCCCAGTAGACACAAAACGTGAACAAAAAAACATTTAAATTTACAAAATCTTCCCGGTAGACACAAAATGTGAACAAAAAAATAAAATGAAAAAATAAATTTTAATGAAACTGAATTTAAAAAAATTGACAAAATTGAAATCCTTCCCAATAGACACAAAACGTGACAAAAAAAATTAAATACAAAAATAAACTTTTTAAAGAAACTTGATTTTTTTAAAAAAAAAAAAGAAAAAAAAGAAAATTGGAAAAATCAAAATCATTCCCAAAAAATGTGAAAAAAAATTGACAAAATAAAATTTTAATGAAACTTGATTTTTTTTAAATAATAAAAAAAAGAAAATTGACAAAATCGAAATCTTTCCTAGTAGATAGAAAATGTGAAACCATAAAATTAATTGACAAAACCAAAATTGAATGAAACTTGATTTTTCAAAAAAAAAAAACAAAAGGAAAAAAAATTGACAAAATCGAACTCCTTCCCGTAGACACAACACATGAAAAAAAAATTAAAAAAAAAAAACACCATCCTGATAAACACAAAACATGAAACAAAAAAAATTGACAAAATCAAAATTTAACGAAACTTGATTTTTTTTTTTTTTAAACAGAGAACAGTGACAAAATCAAAATCTTTTCAAGTAGACACAAAAATATGAAAAAAAAAAACATTTAAATTGAAACAAATGAAATTTTAATGAAACTTGAGTTTTTTTTTTCAAAAAAGAAAAAAGAAAATGGACAAAATCAATTTCATCTCTAGCAGACACAAAACGTGAACAAAAAAAAATTAAATTTTAAGGAAACTTGGTTTTTAAAAAAAAAATTGAAAATTGAAAAAATCAAAATCCTACCCAATAGACATTGAAAAAAATTTAAATGGACAAAATAAACTTTTAAGGAAACACTATTTTTTTATTGGTGTAAATGTAAACACTCTTTTAGAGACTATAGTCTTTCTTCTTTAATTTCCAATTGGACCTCCTTCTTGTAATGATCTTCTTGGGAGCCCTTTCTCCCTTTATTTCATTTATCAATGAAGTTTTTTTTTCTTCTCAAAAAAAAAAAAAATTGAACAAAAATATTATAATAATAATAATAATTAAGGGAGGTACTTGAAACAAACAATGAGAGGAGAAAAATAGTTGTAGATGTGAAAACCAATTGGAGGAGATGAAAAATTTATAGACGAAATTTAGATTCAAATTAAATATTCTTTTGAATTTTATTAAACTACGAAGTTTGATTCTCGAATTTGAAAACTAAAAGATAAAATCACATACTATTTTGATTTTTATTAAATTACGAAATTTGATTATGGAATTTGAAAACTAATTATGTAGGCTCCATTTGATAACCATTTGGTTTTTGGTTTTTGGTTTTTAAAAATTAAGCTTGTTTTCTATCAATTTCCTTACCATGGTTTTTATGTTTGTGAATGACACATTTGAATTCCTAGCCAAATTCCAAAAACAAAAACAAGTTTTTGAAAACTATTTTATTTAGTTTTCAAAACTTGACTTGGTTTTTGAAAACATGAGGAGAAGGTATATAACAAAACCAAGAAACTTAGTGGTGGATGTAGTGTTTTTAAGCTTAATTTTCAAAAACAAAAAACCAAAAACCAAATGGTTATCAAATGGGACCGTAATTATCTGAAATTTAAAGAGATATTCTGGTCTAAAAATGTTTTTCATGAATCCTTGTTTTTTAATATAGTATAGATGTATGGATGGATACATACATACATACATACATATATATATATATATATATATATGTAGATGTATGTGTGTGTATATACACACATGTACACACATATATACATGTACACACACATATATAAACATATATGCATGTATGTATGTTTTTTAAAAAATATATATATATATATACACATGTATGTATGTATATATGTATGTAAATATATATATTATAACTTTGTATAATACAATGAATTTTGATATTTTACAACTTTGTCTTTGTTATAAAATATTTTAGGGTCTCATTTTGAAAAATATCACACGGTCCCCATCTCATTCACTCCATTGCAAAAGAGGGAAAATTAGGTAAAGTACGAGAGCCCTTAACAATAAGGGGATGTTTGGGGCATATGATTGGAATGGAATGTGATTCCAATGTTTGTTGGGCCGGATTTGAGTTGGAATGGAATCACTTTTTGATTCCAATGTGAATCCTTGGAATAGAAAGATGATTCCAATCCATTCCAACACTCTATATAAAATTGGTGGGCCCCACCATTTCTCTTTCTATTTTTCTTAGTGGTGGATGTAGTGTTTTTAAGCTTAATTTTCAAAAACCAAATGGTTATCAAACGGGATCGTAATTATCTGAAATTTAAAGGAATATTTTGGTCTAAAAATGTTTTTCAGGAATCCTTGTTTTTTAATATAGTATAGATGTATGGATGGATACATACATACATATATGTAGATGTATGTGTGTGTATATACACACATGTACACACATATATACATGTACACACACATATATAAACATATATACATACATGTACACACATATATACATGTACACACACATATATAAACATATATACATGTATGTATGTATATATGTATGTAAATATATATATTACAACTTTGTATAATACAATAATTTTGATATTTTACAACTTTGTCTTTGTTATAAAATATTTTAGGGTCTCATTTTGAAAAATATCACACGGTCCCATCTCATTCACTCCATTGCAAAAGGGGGGAAAATTAGGTAAAGTACGAGAGCCCTTAACAATAAGGGGATGTTTGGGGCATAGGGTTGGCATGGAATGTGATTCCAATGTTTGTTGGGCTGAATTTGAGTTGGAATGGAATCACTTTTTTATTCCAATGTGAATCCTTGGAATGGAAAGATGATTCCAATCCATTCATATAAAATTGGTGGGCCCCACCATTTCTCTTTCTATTTTTCTTTTTAATTTTAGTGGATCCCACTATTTCTCTCTCTATTTTCCTTCATAATTTTGATGGGAGCCACCATTATTCTCTCCATTTTCTTATAATTTATTTCTTCAATAATTTATATTTAATTAACAATAGTAGAATATATATAAAATTTTATAATTTTAAGTTAAGGAAAGTATATTTTAGATGATGGTTAAAATATCATCTTGATCCCTATACTTTCGGTTTTGTTTCATTTTAGTCCCTATATTTTCAAACGTTTAATTTTAGTCGTACGTTGTACCCTCAATAAAGCTTAAAATTTCTCCCTATAATGAGTTTATTGATAAATTTTCTTTAAAAAAATTAGTATTCATGGTCGATGAGCAAGGATGAAACCTAATATATAAATATTTATTACTAATATATCGTCTCATCGATAAATGTTTATTAATCTATTAGTAAGAGACCTAATATGTTAGCACATAAGTCAAAAAGAAATTACATAAAATATCCACGTAGAGTTATAAATGGACAAATAAACTAATTTTACTATTCATTATAGATTTTATTTTTTGTTTTTTATTTAATTATATTTGGTACACAACATACATATAAGTGAAAGAAACATTGGGTATTTTACAAAAAAAAAAAAAAATCTCTTATACATTAAATGAATTATAAGCACGTGTGAAATCAGTTTGATAAAATATTTCAGATAAAAAAGACATTAAAGCTAAATTATTTGTTGAAATTTCTGAACTTTGACAAAGTTATTCAATGGTTAATTTGTTTATCAGTGAAACTTATTTTTGTGTCTGATTTTATTGAAATTAACGAGCTTATGAAGATTTTTACATTACTTTTTGTTTAAACTAATAGATGAATTGATGAAAATAAAACCAAAACATTTATATAAGTTTAGAGTCCAATTTAAGGATTAATAAGAAAAGTTAAAAGAATTTAAAAAAAAAACGAACGAAAATAATTTGAATAGAGTAATACGTCTCTCGAAGAGACAACTCTGTCCTTTCGAGCTGAAGAAACTTGACAAATTGGCTAAATAAGTGTGTTAGCATTTTTATGTAAAACTAGTCTTTAATACATGCGTTGCACGTGATATTTCTTTTTGTGTTATTATATATTATAATGAGTTTGTTTTAAAAGTTGAATAATGTTGTCATTGTTTCAAAGAAGAAAAGAAATTAAATATTAAAATCAATAAAATAAAATAATTTAAATGCTTTCAATTTCAATTTTATAAAATATATGAATTAAGGTTTTTTTCATTACAATTAAATTTGATTGTACTTATACTTATTACATAACATTTATATATATAGATAAATAGATACTGATAGTATTTTAGAGATTTTTTTTTAATAAGATATAAGTGGGAGATTTGAATCACCAACCTCTAGATATGGATGAACGTGATAAATCAAAACTATCATGTTCTATATATCATGTGGAACATATTTTACTAACCCTAAAAAAATTGTAAAACAGAAGATAGAACTAAATTTACATATGAAATGGATGTGAAATGGTGTATATATTGACCTTAATATAACATATAACATATATAATTTGATAAAACTAATATGTTTAAAAAGTATAAAATATAAAACAATAATATATTTATTTTATTATATTGTTAACTAAAAAAAATAAAATGGGTTTTTTAAAACATTTTACCATTTGCAATTTAAAAAGCCCATTTGCATTTTATCATTTAGTTTTTAAAAATATAAATCAAATGAGAAAAGAATGCAAACCAACTACATATTACCCCTTTGAAAAATGCAAATGAATGATTTATTAAACTAAATATATTATAACAACTATGTACAAAAGCAATAAGGACCAATATGGTAAAAAAACAAACAATACTATACCAATATTTTAAAAAATATTGTACCAATACTATGATGTAAAAAATTGTACTATAAAGACATGAATGATTTATGAGTTTTAACTAAACCATTGAAACTAAATTGAAAACTTTTAAAACCTTAGGTACCAAACAGAAACTAAACCTATACTATAGACACTAAGGAGCTGTTTGGGGCACTGAATAGGTTATAATAACCCCCTTTATTATAACTTATTCAGTGTTTGGGGCATCAACAAAAATAAATGGTGAGGTGGGTTATTTTTACCCCCGATTATTTTATCCATTCTCTACAGTAACCATCATTCAACCCATCCGATTATTCTATCCATTTTTTACAGTAACTCTCTCCTCTCTTCTTCCATGCGACTCCTTGACTTTTCCGACGACCGCCGGTCGCCGTCGGCCGGCGACTTTTCCGACGGTCGCCGACGACTTTCCCGACGATCGTCGACGACTTTTTCGACAACCATTTTGTTTTCCTTTTTTTCATATTTCTTCTCATTTTCATTTTGAAAAATATAAAAAATGAAAATAAAGAAAAAAAAAGAAGAAAAGAAAGAAAACGAGGAAAAAAATTTTGGTCGTCGAAAAATTTGTCGGCAACCGCCGGAAAAGTCGTTGAAAACGTTGCCGGCATTAGGGTTAGAGGAAGAAGAAAATGATGAAGATGGAGTTTGAGGTTGAGGAAGAAGATGGAGATGATGATAGAAATGGAGGAAGAAGATGATATGAATTCTACCAATAAAGAATTCAAATAGAGTTGAAGGTGTTGATTTTCAGTTACTTTATGTGTAGAAAAGCTTCAAGATGGAATGCGTTAAATGCACTCCGGGTTCATGAAAGCTGCACTTAATGCAAATCAAGCATCAATTGATGGAACTATACTTTAAGCTACTTCGAAGGGAAGCTTAATTAACTCATGGAATGTTACACACAAAATGAAGGTTAACCAAGACTTCAATTCTCGGATTTATGGAGTCCATCATGTAATTTTTCAGTTTTTTTTGAGTCTTTTCAATGTTACATAGGTTACTTTTGTTAGTGGTTCTTTAATACATTAAAGTTAGGAAGGTTACACACTTTAAGGTGACCTAGTGGCTGAATTTAGGTTATATTTTGGAGGCTATAAAAAGCCATCTTTGATGTAACACAAATTAGATTTTGATGATGTTTCAATGAAATTGAGTCTTTTGAGCCTAAAGGCCATGAGCAACTTTCTTTGCATATCTTGTGTTTAGATTTGCATGCTAGGATCATTCAAGTAGCTTTGATCGAACTACTTGTGGAGTGATTCGAATCTCGAGTTTAGAAACGAGTTTTCTCTACTCTTGATCTTGATCATCAAGGTAAATCCGTTTCTATCTTCTTCCTTGGGATGAAATCATCTTGGTTTTGGGGTTTTTTATATTGAGTTCTATGAGTCTTGTTTGCTAGCAAGGTTTTTAGATCCAATCATCAAGGGTTTCTAATCAGAAGATGATGAAGATGAAGATGAAAATTGAGGAATAAGATGAAGATGATGGAGATGGAGGAAGAAGATAAAGATGGAGGAAGAAAATGAAAAAGAAGGAAAAAAGAAAAAGAAAAAAACAATTTTTGGTCATTCCATGTTAGAAACACTTACCAGTTTCTCAGTCGTTTTTTTACATATATAAATATGGAGTTTTATTATATAATTTCTTTATACATAAGCATTTACCATTTTTACATTGAAAATACAGAAATGAAACAAATATGGTTTTCCAATATGAAATCATAAAATGACTTCTTTTGTGAAAAAATCATGACCCTAAAACAAAGAAAATCAACTCTTACCTTAGGTTATTTTTGTTTCCTTCTAAGTTAAACACATCATTTAACCCGTATACCCAATACTTTATTTTTTTTTACAACTGAATCCAAACAATTTTTTTTATTGATATTTGCAAAATATAATATTTGACATACAAAGTTGTATGAGGGGAAAAAAAAGTCAGGAAAAAAATAGTCAACTTGAACATTTGATTCAGAATCTCATGTTAAACATATCAGTAATCCAAACACAGACTATTTTAACCCAGACTAAAATAATATGCATCACAAACACAGATTATTTTAACCCAGACTAAAATAATCTGCATCCCAAACACAGATTATTTTATCCCAGACTATAATAATCTGCACCCCAAACACAGATTATTATAACCCCCAGACTATTATAATCCCCAGCCAGATATTATAACCAATTCAGCGCCCCAAACAGTCCCTAAAAATTAATATTTTTTAAACGATAAGAACACAATTAAAACTATATACCATACATATATAAATTTATTGGCAAAATATTAAAAAGATAAGATATTTATATTTTTCAATGTTTTGTAAAAGTTTAACTAAAACACAAGATAACTAAAAATAAAATATGTAAATTTTAAGTATTGTATAGATCTTCAAAATATTAGAAACAAAATAAATGTGAAGAAAAATCATGGTGTATATATATTGTATAATTATTTAAAAGAATAAACTTACCTTTCACCAACACTATTTGAAAAAATTGGAATGGTTAGTGTTTTATTGCATATTTAAAGAAACCTAAAAAAAATATAAAAATCTTGAGAGAGAAAATCATAAAAAAGAAGAAGAATAAAAAAAATGATCTTCAAGTTGTTTGAAAAGAGTGGAAGAGAACTTTTTAGAGTGGTAGGAAATGAAAGGGTTATAAAACCTTTTAAAATTCTTAAACCTTTCAACTTCTGTAATTGAATATAATTAAGTGGTAATAAAAAAAAAAGAAAAGAAAACTAATGAACTTCTTCTTAAAATGAAAAGCCACTGTAATATAACAAAGCCAAAAAGTCACTAATTCAAAAAAAACATACATTTAGGCACATGCATGCATTTTCCTTAAAATTATTATCCATTAATTAATATTAAATTACTTTAATTCTAATTTATAATGACAATTTATGAAGAGCTACATATTATACTAAATTAAGGGTATATTAGGTATTTAGTGAAAATTAAAGGATAACATTGTCCAAAATAAGTTTCTTCCGTACTTTTATATATATTATAGATAAGACTACTAAAATAGGCGGGAAAATAGCTTTGTATATTGACAAAAAAAAAAACAAAAAAAAACAAAAAACAAAAAAGCTTAAAAAAACAGCCAACAAATTCCAACTCAATTTCGACCCTGCACTCCAAACACAGGCATGAGAATAATTCGAGAATGAGAATAATATTCGAGAATGAGAATAATTGGTGTTTGTGGAAAAAGAACTTCCATTCTGAACATGACAACGAAGGAAATGCAATGAACCTAGAGTGAAATGGAAAAAATAAAAAGAATAAGATGATGAAGAGGAGGATGACGATGAAGATACCTACTGACGGAAAGAAAGCAGCAAAGATGGTGGAGATCGAGACTGAGAATCGGAGCTTGAAGAGTTCGGCAATGGCAGAAGAGAAAGAGATGCGCTTGAGAGACGTTAGATGGGTTAGAGTTCCAGTGACAACGAGGCTTGACATTGGGCTTGGGCTTTTTTTTTTTTTTTTTTTATTTAATTTTAGGTTTAATTACAAGTTTAGTCCTCAAACTTTAGTCGTGTCTATTTGGTCTTTCAACTTTAAAAGACGTCAAATAGTTCCTTTAACTTTCAATTTTGTATCCAAGATGTCGTTGAATTTTAAAAAGTATCAAATAGTTCTTTAAACTTTCACTTTTGTGTTCAATGGGTCTCTCGATTTTCAATTTTGTGTGTAATAAGTCTTTGATAAATTTGGTATTTTTTAAAATTTACAAGCCTAGTGGATACAAAATTGGAAGTTTATGATCTCAATAGACATAAAATTCAATTTTATATCTAATAGATTGGTTAATATTTAAAAAATTTGAATATGTCAGGGACCTATTAGACACAAAATTGAAAATTTAGGGACTTATTAGACATTTTTAAAGTTCAGAGACCTATTAAATACAGAATTAGAAGTCTAGAGACCTATAAGATACTTTAAAAATTCAGAGACCAAGTTGATATAACCATGAAAGTTGAAGGACTAAACTTGTAATTTAACATTAATTTTATTATTAAATTACAAGTTTAGCATCTAAACATTCCGTTTGCGTCAAATAGGTCCTCGAACTTTAAGGCCTTAAATTTCGATTTTATGTCTAATAAGTCCAAGTTTTCAATTTTCTGTAATGGGCCATTGACCTATTTTACACTTTTTAAAATTCACTAACCCATTGGTATAAAGTTGAAAGTTTAATGTGCTATTAGATAGAAAATTCAATTTTATGTCTAATAAATTCATTAATTTTAGTAATTGTTTGATTAAAATATCATAATCATTCAATTTTAGTCAATGTACTTTCAAATGTCCAAATTTAGTTCTTATATTTGAAATGTAAAATTTAGGAACCTATCAAGTATGAAGTTGAAAATTTAGGAAGATACTAGAGGCTTTTTAAAGTTTAACGACCTATTAGACACAAACATGAAAGTTCATGAACTAAGTTTGTGATTTTCTTTTAAGAATATTACCACATATACGAGTGTGAATTTAAACCTATGACATTTAAAAAAAATATATATATATGGTTTGATTTCGAGCATAATCTATATCAAATAAAGGTCTTAGCTATCTCAATCGCTCTTCTCCATAACATAATAGAGTATTGATTCAAATACGAGTCGAAGCAAGTTCCATGGCATTTCCACTCATGGCTTCACAAAGTTGCATTTGTTCTATAAACCACACTCGGAGAATCAATTAGTATTTTGATTAAACATTCTTCTAGGAAAATGTATTTCATGATTACCATCATAGAGGGGAGTACCAAAACATGTGTTCTAAACATATATTATGATATCTTACACAACAACCTTAAATTACTCAAAACTATTAGGATTTACCCCTTTTAACTCTATCCTATGCTTTTTCATCTATTGACATTGTTGAAAACCCTTCATTTTCTATCAACTTCTCTATAATCTTCTTCAGTGCTGGGGCACTTACCCCACATTTCTGGTCACCAAAGCAGGACCTTCCTTCTTCTGCTGCCTTGCAAAGCTGTGGATCCAATGGCACCTTCCCTAGAAATGGCACCCCCATCTCCCTACACATTTTTGCAGCCCCACCCCCACTGCTATCAAACACTTCACTGCAACTAATCAAATTCAGCAGCTCCGGTGCTTTCTCCCGGATGTACTCCGCTGCCCATTCTGTTACGTCTGCCTGCTCTCCTGTCTCAGTCGTCTTCAAAAACTTCAGATCTAATAGCGGTTGGCACAAGCCGCTCATGTTCTCTACGACTCCGAGAACTTTTACACCAACTTTTTTGCAGAAGCTCACTTCCTTGCGCACGTCGATGAGAGAAACTTGTTGTGGGGTGGTGACGATGATTGCACCGTCGATTCCAGTGGCCTCAAGGCATTGTACAATTGAAATGTGCTCATCTGAAGTCCCTGGCGGGGCATCGACAACCAGAAAGTCAAGTTCTCCCCAGTACACATCCTTTAGAAACTGCTTAATGAGCCCATTTTTTCGAGGGCCTCTCCAAATGACAGCTTCGTCGGGGTTAGGGAGCATGAATCCAATTGACATGACTCCAAGGTTGGACTCTATGTAAACAGGGGACCATCCAAGGTTACTCTGATGCACATCTTGACCTTCTAGGCCAAGCATCTTTGGGATACTTGGGCCACATATATCAATGTCGAGGAGACCCACCTGGAAGTCCATGGCTGCTAGCGCAAATGAAAGCTGGGCAGAGAACGTGCTCTTTCCGACCCCACCCTTCCCTGATAGAACAAGAATCTTGTGCTTAACCGTCGCCATGCGTTCTGCTATTGAAACCAGGTCTGAAAACAGGTGTGGTAGGAACGGTCAATAGAGCATAAACACACAAATAGATAATAGATTCTACTAATGTATGTATATATAGGATTTAGAAGATCAAACAATTCTAAACACTAATGCTCTTCATGATTCCAAAAGAAATTAGCTAAACACACCAATACAAATGAAGGAGATGAAGTTACTTAGTATCGATTATCAGGAACGATAATCAAAATGCATGACACATACATCGATTCCAGATTTTTTTTTCTTTTCGATAAGAAAATCACTTTCATTATCAAGGATGAAACTTGAAAGGTTACAAGAAATGCTGTTGAAAAACACAGGCCCCAACCAAAGAAAAGATGGAGCCACAAAAACCTATAACTCCAGTCTCTAACTATTAAGATTTCTAATCAAATATGTAAAATATATCATCAGGAAAGACAGGCAAGAAGATGATGACTACTTGGATCAAAAAAATCATAAATGTGGTGACCTCTAATACAAAGTATTTTTGTTATTTATGCAGCGATTTTGCCCAAGAACCCCCTAAACTCTCTTATTTCTTTCTAACCAGATAATTTTGACCTGATTCAATATAAAATTTTAACATGCAACTAGAGAATGAAAAACAATTCATTTCCTCTTCTTTGCCTTTCTCTTGCAAAATTTTAGAAGTAGATGAGAAAAACTGAAACAAGTAACTCCTGTAGCAAATAAAAAGGCAGATAGAAAAATAAAGATAAAACTGAACAAGGTAGCTTCCTAAGTAGCAAGCTAAGAGAACCTTCAGACCGTACACCACAAGTACACCATCTTGAACAGTAGGCTAACAACAAACTCAAAGCTTGTAAAAGTTTTTAAACTTAGAACATTTGTCTTGGGTAAGCCCTCCAAACTTATAGAAAAATTTATTTAATAACTTAAAAGGCTTGAATCCTATTTGGCCCCTGCACTTTCAACTTTTGTCTATTTTGGTCCTTGTACTTTCAAAAGACCTATTTTGGTCTTTGTACTTATAGAAAGTTACTGTTTTGATTCCTGTTTGAAAAATCCAAACACAAACTTAATTATATGCTCAATGAAAACCTTACATATAAAACCACGATAACATTTTTATAAATTTATTAAGTGCGACTTTGTGCGGAAGTTACGATTGGAAAAAAAATGAAATTAAAAATAAAATAAAGAGATAAAACGATCATTTTTTTAAAGTCCAATATCAAAATGGACAGAAGTTGGGATCAAAACTAAACGTACAAGAACCAAAACAGGATTTAAACAACCTCAAAACCACCTCGATATCCATTTTGGGATAAGCTAAGGCTCTCACGAATTTAGTGGGTGGCCAATGAACTTAATGCAAGAAGTCAGCCACAGACACCCCAATCATCAAGGGGAAAAAATACAAGAGCTGCATGGTTGCCATATAGATAGTAATCTCATAAAGTGATTAATGTTAGCCTCAAAAATCATCAAATCAGAGTAAACCAAGCAGCCCCAAGTGCCTATGTAATCTGTAAGCACAAAACCATCTCTCTCTAAAAGTAATCCAAATTTTAGTAACAAGCAATTGAAAGCCAATAGATTCATAGGGTTTATGGAGGAGAACTGGAACCTGGGTCAGGGCCTTTAGGAGCAGTAGCACAAATTGATTGGTTGGGACATCCTTGGCAAGCGTCAGATTTCCCCGCCGACTCCGATTGAGGACCTGGGCAATCTGAAACCCAAAAACCCCCCCACAAAGATAATATCAAGGACAATGAAATACAGAACACAAACGACGAAGATGACGAATAGAAGGAAGGGAATTCATTACTTTCATTGGCGTTATCGGGGATTTCACCGTTCTCCATTGGCTCCGGCTCCTTCAACTCCGATGAGAGGCTTTTGTGAAAAAAATGTGTTGACTCTCTCGTTTAGAGGAAAAATTATTCGCCTTCTGCATATGAAAGGAATGGGTTAGCGGTTGGAGAAGTAACACTCTGTTTGGAAACCCGAATTTGGAGCGTGTTTGGTTTGAATATTAAGAAAACATATATAGGATTGAAGAACAATCTGAAATTGAAATATCGCTTTATCCCAAAAGAATTTCCGTCCCAAATAAGTCGGTTTTGGCAGGATTGTAGATTAAATTTGACCTCATTCCAAAATTTACCCTATTTACGAATTGTTTGAATCGAAGAAAGCAAAATGAACCAGGAAAAAAAAAAATGATTCCTGCAAACTCAGCAACGACCGACTGAGAGAGGGAAGGGTGCGGAAGAGAGAGTGTGGACCTTGGCGACGAGGTGTCGTGCTCCTGCGTGACGGCGCGGTTGCAGTAGAGAGGAAGATAGATAGAAGAAAGAAACGGGCGTTGCCGATGGAGATGTGCCGCCGTGCGGTGCGGCGGAGAGGGTTTCCCAGGCGGCGTGGGCTGTAGAGGAGAGGGCGATATGGAGAAGAAGGAAAAAGGGGGCTGCGCCAATGGGAGGGAGAAGAAAGAAACAGGGAATTTAGGGCGTTTTTTTTTTCTTTTCTATATTTTATAAATTCAATTTTATATTTAATACATCCATAAATTTTTTTAAATCTCAAATATGTCAAAAAAAATCTATTAGACACAAAATTGAAAGTTCAAAAATCTATTCACACTCTTTAAAGTTCAATGACCAGATTCATACTCTGAAAATTCGGAGACTAAATTTTTTTATTTTTTAAAAGAATTTGAAGACTAAACTTTTAATTTAACTTTTATAGACCTACAATCTATATTTATAATCTATAACCTATATTTATAATTTTTTTTTCTTGAAAAACCTATGATAATGTTTAGAAATGACAAGTCAAACGGAGTATTAATATAAGATTTTTAATTTTAAAAAATATGCATAAGGCTTTTTCATGACGTGTTTTGAATCTCTTCTTTGTCAATAAAGTCATTTTTTTAGTTTTTCAAAAAAAAAAAAAAAAAGAAAAATAAAGTCATTTTTTTAGTAGGTTGGGCTTGATAACTAAGGCTCCGTTTGATAATCATTTGGTTTTTTGTTTTTGGTTTTTGAAAATTAGACTTGTTTTCTACCAATTTCCCTACCATAGTTTTCATATTTGTTAATGACACATTTGAATTCCTAGCCAAATTCTAAAAACAAAAACAAGTTTTTGAAAACTACTTTTTTTAGTTTTCAAAATTTGCTTGGTTTTTAAAAACAAGGAAAGAAAGGTATTAGAAAAACAAAGAAACTTGTATATAGAAGTAGGATTTATAAACTTAATTTTCAAAAACCAAAAACCAAAAACCAAATGGTTATCAAACGGGGCCTAAGGATTTTTGTTTGATATACAATTTGAATTCTAAATATATGTTTGATAGATTTGTTTGGTTTTAGGATTATGTGATACAAATAGTGGAAATCTAAAAACGTGTTTATGTTTTCATTAAATCCATATTTTAGATTTGAAATTTTAAAATGTTGAATTTCCCTCTAAGGAAAAAAAAAAAAGATAAAAGCTTGGAATAAGCCTATAATTTCATGTTATAAACTCATTTAATTTTTCTTTTTAAATAAAAATGTATATAACTTAATATATTATAAATTATAATATTGTAAAATAAAAATTATACACAATTTAAAACATTAAACATGTTCATAAATTAATTAATAATACTTTTTTAAAAATAATTAATATTAACGATAGCTAAGATGCAATCAAATATTTAATTGGTAACTAGAACCATTTTTATTGCATATAAATACATTGTCAAACACATTTTGAACAATTTTTTAAATTATTATCAAATTTCTAAACTTTTTACCAAATACATAGTCGAAAACATGAAAAATATGAAATACAACTATATTTTTCACCAAAATCAATTTCTATCTTCAAATCACTCACCAAAAGCACTCTAAAATGTCTCTCCATGGTCACATACAAATTTTGAAAATATACAAACTTCACTGACAAATGGTAGCTCATAATGGTAATTTGAGCTTCTGACCTTTAGGTAAAAAACACGATATGTCCTAACCAATTGAGTTATGCTCACGTTGGCATATACGGATTAAGAATTTTTATTAAGAATAGCTAAGATGCAATCAAATATTTAGTTGGTAACTATAACAATTTTTATTGCTTATAAATATATTGTCAAACATTTTTTGAACAATTTTTTAAATTGTTATCAAATTTCTAAACTTGTTACCGTTATAGTTGAAAACATAAAATACAATTCTATTTTTCATTGAATCAATTTCTATCTTCAAATGTCTTATCGAACGCACCCTAAAATCTCTTTCCATAGTTCAAAGTTCATAATCATATACAAATTTTTATAACAAGTTTCACTAACAAATTGTATCTCAGAGTGAGAATTCGAACTTCTGACCTTTAGGTCAAAAATACAATGTCTTAACCAATTAAGTTATGCTCAGATTAGCACGTACGAATTAAAATTTTGAATATTTATATCTTAGGCCTCGTTTAATAACCATTTGATTTTTAGTTTTTAGTTTTGAAAAGGATGCTTGTTTTTCTTAATCTTCTTACAACTATATTCATATTTGTTAAGGACACATTCAAATTCGCTAACCAAATTTAAAAAATAAAGACAAGTTTTTGAAAACTATTTTTTTTTTTTTAGTTTTCAAAACTTGCTCGGCTTTTGAAAACATAGAAACAAGGTAGATAACGAAACAAAGAAATTTACTGGTGGAAGTGATGTTTATAAGCTTAATTATCAAAAACCAGAAACCAAAAACCAAATGGTTATCAAACGGGAATCGAATCAGGGGAAAATGGAAGGAAAATTGCATTATTATTATTGCCACTGGCTGTAAAGCTCAGCGTTCTCTTATACACGCCACACTAAACCTTATTTTGATTGATGATAAGTTGCAAACTCTCATACACTCACTCTGCAGATCAGGCTTTTATATCAACTACAACAGAAAGCAAATTAAAGTTTTCTACAATGTGGGAGGGATCCATATGTAGCCATGGGTTTGAACATAACCAGCTTTTTCCAGCAGCTCGTCGGCCTCGGCTGGACCTCGGCTCCCCTGTTTGTAGGGAAGCGACTTCAGTTCACCGTTGTCGATTCTGTGCAGCAATGGCGTGAAGATCTCCCAGGCGGCCTGGACACAATAAAACTGTTGGTGAGCAAGAAGTCATCCATGAATTTGATGATTCGTAATTCGTAGGTGTGTTAAACATTACCTTCAGCTCGTCTCGGCGGACGAAATGTTGCTGATCGCCCCTTATTCTGCGAGAGCGTTTAATGAATTTGTTAATGGATGTTAGCATGTAAATGACATGTTGAATGTTACAGAGGACATAGGATAGGTCTTACGTGTCGAGGATGAGACGCTCGTATGCCTCTGGGATTGAAACGCCCTGGTAACGTTGGCGATACGACAAGTCTAATTCACTCTGCACAGTTGACATTTCCAGTCCAGGTTTCTTAACCTACAAAGTCCACGGCAAAGAAGATAAGGAACCGTGTTGTCTTGTCAAGTGTTCTCAATCAAGGTAGTTGGTATGGAGTCGAGATATCGGGATCCGAAATTTCTGTATGGACTATTAAGCAAAATCAAACACAACGAGTTCATATCTTCCATTCGATTCGATTCCAATCAGAATGTTAGCTTCAGGGAGTCATGGACATTGGCATTTTACAGAAGTTAAGCCACAAACAGAAAATGTGCTATTGAGCTGTAGAGTAAATATTCTAACTACAAATTGACACTTTCAACAAGCTGTCAATCAATCACCCATTTGATATCTCAACTAGATGCGCTTTCAAGCATTATGAACATAAATTTCTAATGGTGAGGAGGTTAGCTTAAAAGAATATTTTCCGTACCGTAAGCTTCATGTACATGGCCTCCGAAGGTTGCAAGCGAATCACGAACTCGTTCCTCCCTTGCTTTTTGCCTGCATCGCGAACATTTATCAATTTCGAGCAACTCATCTACAGCATGTTCAATTTCGACGATTTAATTTATTAAATTCTATACATTCATGACAAAACGTCAAGCACTATACGCGTACACAAGTGAGATTAACCGATATGATATAGATTACAAATGGCGCTTTAGATCGGAGGCCTTACATCTGAAAATGTCACCAGGAACATCCTTGAACTGAACTCGAATTTCTGCTTTTCTTGAGTTCAATGCTTTTCCTGCCTTCATTATAAAAGGGACACCTGAAAAGGAATGACACAGTTAACTTTACAAATTAATATAGAATTTTTAAATATTCATAAAAAGCACACCTAAAAACTATGTAACTTGTCCTAAAATATCTAAATGAGAATGACTACAAGCCAAACTAATGAGAGGGGATTAAAACTTTGAATAGTATTCTTACCCTCCCATCTTTCATTATGAATCCTCAACACCATAGTTGCAAAGGTTGGTGTATTTGACTGATTAGGAACTGTAGGATCATCCCTGTAACCTTCATATTGGCCAAGAACTACCTCTTCATCCTTAATTGGTAGCACTGACTGAAGAACCTGTACCAACATGACGGATGGCATAAGAGAGTAGAAAGAGGAGATTCAAATTCAACAGCACTCTTAAGAAAGTTGAGAAACATATATAAATATACATCTGGAAGATTTTATTCATATCATAAATGTGCCCTCGGCCTTCTAAACGAGGGCATGTCTGCCTAGGCATCATGCATCACCACGAAAAGAAATACAAATAGACTTCTGTCTATTAGAATTCCTACCTTTACTTTCTCATCTCGGATATGCTCGGGTTTGAGCGAAACAGGTTTTTCCATAGCAACCAAACAAAGAACCTGAGAGGGCAGAAAGAATAAAACAACTTTTAGGCATGCAAAAGTAGTGGACAGTTGAATAAAAGTTGAAACTTTTAGCAGTCAACGATGAATCGAATCCGAAAAATTTATAGTGGAACATTGGTTCTTTGTTTAAGACACGTTAGAGTCATGGTCAAATTTCATTTCAAATATACGGAAACATTAGGATTTTTGAGCCACTAGAACTGGAACAGACAATTACTTAAGAGCACAAGTAGAGGATAAATGAAACTGTATTTCATTTTCAGTTTAGGAACCAAAAATATTTTGAGTCGAGATCAACTTCTCACCTGTAATAGATGATTTTGAATGATATCACGAATAATCCTGCAGAATAGAATTTGAGTAAGTGACTTGTTTAGATTTACAAGTTTTCATATATACTACATTTAAAATGTAAGTCAAGTGTTCAACAACATTAAATATCAAATTTAGCTTCACACGTGACGTTTTCCGATGTTTAGTAGTAAATAAAAAATCATACCCATATTCATCAAAATATCCACCACGCCCCTCAGTCCCAAAATCCTCCCTGAACACGATCTGCCAGGAAACAGAAGGAAAGGGAAAAGAAAAAACAAGGATTAGTACATAAATTAAAAAACACTCAACCACACTTCAAATTTCAAACCAATTATTTGTAGTTCAGCAGCCTTCAGTTTATTGTAAAGGCCTTCATGGGCGTTTATATAAAAATAACTAGTCAACCGTAAATTCTCACCTGTACATTATCAATATTGTCACGGTTCCAAAGGGGCAAGAAAAAGCGGTTTGCGAAACGAAGTACCAACTGCAAATTCAGATCATGCAAGAAAATACATAAGGATGCTATTTTAAAAACCAGTGACAACGAATAATACCTTATTTACGTGAATATTACCAGATTTTGAACCAGTTCCTTTCCCAGATAGTGGTCTATACGGTAAATTTGTGGTTCGTCAAACAATTCTCCAATCTGGGAACTTAGCTTTTCTGCAGATGCCAAGTCCTTGCCAAAAGGTTTCTCCACAACAATCCGGGTCCATCCACCAAGATCAGCTAAAAAAGGATTAAACAACCTTTAATAATCAATATTCAGCGTAGACGAATGCCAACCATGAAAATAATCTGCACTTTAAAGCTTACATTTATTCATGCAATAATGCTTGATCATCTTGCAGACAGATGGATATACCGATGGAGGAAGTGCAAAATAGAACAGCCTGCGAGATGATCCTTCTGTACTATTCTTGGAAATCTCATGCTCTGAGATTTCCTTATCCAACTTCTGAAAACCCTCCGCCGAATCATATGAACCACTTACATATTTGATCTGCAAAAATTATTGCATTTATGCATGTGTAAGATTCTACGGGGCACGCACCAATACTAGGACAATAATCATGCATAAATAAGGTAGCACTAACCAATTGCAGAAACTTGGATACTTCTTCTAACTGCTTCGAGTCAGCAGTTTTTTCTTGGACAAGATACCTGAAATCATTATTCACATTGAGCAATCCCTAATGACGGCTAAAGTCGGTATAAATTATATAAAATATGAGAATGGGAGAAAATGCTTGAAAGATAATCCATTGAAGCATCAAACCAGAGGTAGAGCTTCTAACTACATTCAAAGTAAAATAAATAGATGCCCAGTGCATAAGTGATTGATTATGAAGCTAATGCTCATGGCTGAATGCATTAAAAAATCAATGATTCTGGTATGTTGACTCAATCAAACAAAGAATGACATTAAGAATAAACCTAGAGAGGTTCCATATCTCACCCACGTATGCGGTTTCTTAGATCCTCATCCGAAATCTTTGACCTCGCATAACCAAATATGTGAACTTCATTTGATTGAAGGAATCCCTAGGAACAACCATTGATAAAAAGATAGTTAGATCATAGAGCATGATTAAATAGTTACTTAGAGTAACAATTGTCCATTGGAAAAGAAAAACACTCAGCAGTTGAATTGAATAACTAAAGAGAATAATTGCAAAGTACAAATCATCCAGTAGTTAAGAACAAAACATAACCCTCAAACTCATTCAAGATTTTTTTTTTTTTCTTAACAAGAAACAAACTTGAAGTCATTCATTCAAGTTGCCAAAAACACTATCTCAAAAACCATTAGAAGGACAACCAAATAACCAATTACTCCTTATAATGAATATGGGAAAATCCTTGTATGCTTGGGCATGTTGGAAAAGTTATTTGAATGAAGGAATTACCACCACAAAGAATTCTTGGAAACTTTACACATATTAAGTTAAGCTATGAGCTATTCTACTCTTCAATACAAAAGAAAAGGCCAAAAAAGAAAAAAGAAACCTGGACAAAAAGGTGGAAGAGAGCTGGAAAAGTCTTCTTTTTAGCAAGATCTCCAGATGCTCCCAGCACAATGATGGAGAGACAGCCAGTTTCCGGCACATCCTCCTCTCCAGCAAAAGAGTCATTTCGAAGAGTAGATCTTTTCACAACGTGCCATGATCCAGGTTCCATCTTTTAAGCTGCAGTACACAAAATTCAAAGAAACCACCCTATTAATATCTTCCGGACAAGAAGTCTAATTATCAACATCGAACAAAAATGAGATAATCAAAGCTCAAATTGCACTACAAGATTCAATTAGAGGCACCCTGGGCAGAAATTTGTACTTGACTAACAACAATATCTAATCAGCCTAATCTGAAACAGAAAGAACAAAGATATACCTTAAGAGGAGAAAAAGAAAAAAGAATGTAAAAGGAGAACAAATCACTGTAAAAAGATGCCGTCAAAGTCAACAAAAAGAGCAAAAAAAGAGAGATTACAAGGAATCAACTCTAATTCCCGGATCTGATTCTCTGAGAAATGAAGATCAGACAGATTTAACAGCAAAAATTCTCAACTAATTCAGAAACGATCAGCAAATCAAATTCCACCCCATCATTCCGAAAACATCCAACAAGAAAAATAAACAAACCCCACGAAATTAAAACCCAAATCAATGATCATGGTAAAAAAGAAGCTCGAATAGCAGAAGAAAAACAGAGAGAGCACAAACCGAGGCCTCTTGTTTCCGTCTTCTTGTTGTTGTTCTTCGAATTGGGGTCGAAATGAATGGAGATTTTGGCGATTCTGAGTGATTTTAAACCGTTATGTCGCTCACCAAACTCCTCTCCGTCGTCTGCAAATGGCACTCAGCTACTGCTAGCCGCCGTTCTAGACACGAAAAGAAAATCATTTTTTGCTTCGATTTTACATCAACCTACCCCACATTTTTGGTATTATTGTCCTTTTAGCTCCTTTATTGTTTTGTAATTTGACTTATTTTGTGGAATTTTTGTGGTAAAAAGGATATATTTTACCTTTCTGCATCGTGTTCGAGTTTAAATTGGAATGGATAGATTGGAATGGATAGAGTGGATAAGACATCAAATATCATCTCGTCTCACAATTTTTTAACTAAAAAAACTGTTTAAAAATTTTAAATTATAAATTATTAGATTTAAAATATACTTTGGACTTTGATTTATAATGATTTAGTTCTTATACTTTCAATTTTATAACGATTTAGTCTCTAAACTTTTCTATGTAACAATTTAGTTCTTGTACTTTAAAATTTGTAATAATTTATCCTTATCATGAAAATTGATGTTAAGATTTAATGAAATTTCTTACATAGATAGATTATATAATAAACTAACTTGGGATCCAATATATTTATAAACTGTTGTAGGTAATTTTGGACCACTCCGATGTACAAGGAGCTGACGATGACAACCCGACACGAGCCCAAAAATAGGACCGGAAGATGGACCCCGGAGGTGAAACGGGCCAAAAGGTCGGGCCAAGTTCGGAGGGACCGGGCCTTGGCCCGACCCATATGGGGCCGAGGTCGAGTCCGTCTGCCTCCGTTCGGTCTCTGCTGCCCCTGGCCGCTTCGGTTCCACATGGTTCAGCCCGAAACGCCTCCGAATGCCTAAAAACCCTAGAGCAATAACAGGTATTTAAACCCTTATTCATCACTGAAGAAATGATCTCGAACTCTATTCTCTACTCTCTCCTCTTGCTCTCTTGCTCTCCTCCTTTTGTTCTCTGACTTAAGCATCAGAGGTGGTGTGTCAAGCACCACACCGGTGTGCAGGTTTACTGTATTGCAGGTCACGTCTTCCCCCTCTCAAACTAATTTACTGTTGGTGGCACGCAAAGGTCATGTGAGTTTCTCCTGTCCAGATTTTGCCATAAACATAAACTACAAAGTCTAATCATTAATATTAAATTGTTACAAAATTGAAAGTATAGGGACTAAATCGTTACAAATCAAGATTCATAGACTAAATTGTTACTTTCGTGAAAGTTTAGGGGCCAAAATGATTTTTAACCTTTTTGTTTCTATGTTTATCTTATAAAACTTTATGTTAATATTTTATTTTGGTACCTTTATTTTTGTAAAAGTAAGATAAAACTTTATGTTAATATTTTATTTTGGTACCTTTATTTTTGTAAAAGTAATATATTACAAAAAAAAAAAAAAAAAAAAAAATAGGGCATCACACTTCGAGGTCAAGGCACAAAGTAAAGCTAAAGCAAACACAAACAGAAGCCAAAAAAAAATATAGCTCAATAGAAAAGCTCATGAGGGAGAGCAATATAACCTCATTAGGATTGAGTGCATGTGGTCAAGAGGAACATCTAAAAAATATATATTATCGTACCGCCTGTAGCAAAGCTTGAGAAGATCGAGAGGGAGATCCATGAACACGAAGGTTACACTTCTAATTCCCTACTTTTTGACCCATGTGTTTGTTTTAGTTCTTGTATTTTCAAATATACAAATTTATTTCATGTTTTTTTAATTGTCTTAAAATTAGTCATCATTGTTAATAATATTCATTCAAGAAAATGTACCGTGTGGATTTGTTTTCCAAATTTCTATAGGGACTAATAGTTCAAGTCTTAAATATATTGCACGGAACAAAATAGTATTTTAACCAAATTTATTTCCCCAACTTGTCTTTGTTTATCTAGTTGGTAAGTTACTTTGTACTAATTTGTTGTTCATTCATCTAATTTACATATCACGTCAATATATTAAGTTGCATGCTTGTAACCCTTTTTTTTTCCTAAAATGTATCATCACCGTCGTCCAATTTAAACTTTCAACTTTTTTTTTTAGTACATCAACATTTGAGGGTGGGGGGATTCGAACCTCTGACCTCGTAGTCGAGGGTACATGCCAATTACCACTAAGCTAAGCTCGCTTTGGCTTAAACTTTCAACTTTATGAAAATGTTGTTGAGTTATATTAATATGGGTTAAATAATGATCTTAATAGTAATGTGTGTGTTATAATTAGAATCTTAGCTAGTTTGTTTGAGGTACTAAAAAAAACATGTACATCTAAAAAGTTTGTTTCATAATTATCTTTTCACCTTTTTATTTTAGAAAGGCTACTTTTGTAATAACTAAATTAATTATTCATTATAATTAGTAAAGTAGGCTCCTATTTATTTTCTTAAAATTAAAAAAAAAAATCAGCAATTTGTTTCTCGAAAAAAAAAAGTGCAAATAATTTGGGCAATTCTTTTTTTTAATTAAAATAATATCTAAGCAACCCATTAATTTATGAAAAATAAAATATGGCACCATTTTTTTTTTTTATCGAATCTCAATTTTTTTCTAATTTTTAAAGTCTGACGGCTTAGACTAATAGTTTGAAAAAAATACAGAAAATGACAAGGTGTTAACAACGTGACAATTTAAAAGTGTAAAAACAAGATAAGCTTTTTTTTAGAAGATAAATAGATGATTAAGGGGCTGTTTGGGCGCTAGATTGGTTATAATATCTGAGGATTATAATAGTCTGGTGATTATAATAATTTGTGTTTGAGGTGCAGATTATTATAGTCTGTGATAAAATAATCTGTGTTTGGGTTGCAGATTATTTTAGTCTGGGATAAAATAATCTGTGTTTGGGATGCAGATTATTTTAGTCGGGGATAAAATAGTCTGTGTTTGGAGTGCTGATCTGTTTTAACATGGGGTTCTGAATCAAAGGTTCAAACTGATTGTTTTCTTTTTCTAGTTTTTTTTTATGATAAGATTCACTTTGATTTAGGGTTATGTTTTTTTTTTTTTACAAAACAAAAAATTTAGGATTTTGTATAGAAAAATCATATTAGTTAACTTTTAGTATTGCCAAAATAAAAATTGTAAATGTTTAGTTCAAAAATCATATTAGTTTTTTTTTTTTTTATCAATAAAATCATTTGAAATAAACTTGAGTGTGGTAAATACAATTTCGTTTGAATGTTCTTTTTTTTTTTTTTTTAAGTTGGTTAACCTTCAATGTTGTCAACGACTTTTTCCGGCAACCTTCGATGTTTTTTTTTTCTTCTTTATTTTCATTTTTTATATTTTTCAAAATGAAAATGAGAAGAAATATGAAAAAGAAAAAAAAAAAAATTGGTGGGCGGAAAAGTCGTCGGCGATCGTCGGAAAAGTCGTTGGTGGCCGTTGGAAAAGTCGCCGGAAACTTCGCCGGGCGGTCAAGGAGTCACATGGAAGAAGAGAGGAGAGAGTTACTGTAGAAAATTGATAGGATAATCGGGTGGGTTAAATGATGGCTATTGTAGAGAATGAATAAAATAATCGGGGGTAAAAATAACCCACCTCACCATTTATTTTTTTTGATGCCCCAAACGCTGAATAGGTTATAATAAAGGGGGTTATTATAACCTATTCAGTGCCTCAAACACCCCCTAAGTATTACATATAAACTATTAACTTATCAAATAAAGGTTAAATTATTTGTTTAGTCTTTGAACTTTCAAGATTGTGTCAATTTAATCCCAAAATTTTAAAGAGTTTCAAATAGGTCTTTGAACTTTCAATTTTGTTTCTAATATGTCCCTGAACTTTGAAAAGCATCAAATAGGTCCTTAAACTTTCACTTTTGTGTCCAATAGGTCCCTCAACTCTTAATTTTGTGTCTAATAAGTTATTAACTTATTCAACATTTTTCAAAATTCAAAAGCCCACAAGACACAAAATCAAAAGTTTAGAGTCTTAATACGCATAAAATTTAGTTTTATATATAGTAGATTTGGTTAATTTTTAAAAATATCAAATATATCAAAGACTTATTAGACACAAAATTGAAACTTCGAAGATCTATTAGACATTTTTAACGTTCGGAGACCTATTAGAAACAAAATTGAAAGTTTAGAAACCTATAAACTTTTTTAAATTCAGAGACCTGCAAAGTTCAAAATATTATATTTATATTTTAATGTTTTTTTTTTCTTTAACTAATTTTAAAAACTATTCTGTCAACAAAAGATTTTTGCATTAAAAAAATATATAAATGTTAAAACACCAATTTGGCACTTCCCAACAACTCTTAAATTATCCATTAAAAAAAGAAGAAGAAAATCCGGAAATTGCCAATCTGGAGATCACGGAATCGGAAACGTGATCCACGTGGCAGATAAGATTGCTGAGATCCTACGTGGGCTATGATCAGCCGAACACGTGTACGAGAAAAACGAATCTTCTGTGGTATCGGGAACAGTGAATCATAGAAACTTTTGTCACAAATTCAACGCTCTTTTCGTCGTGAAGCACGTCGTTAGATAATTGGTAAGGCTTAGGCAAAAATAAGTAAATATTCAAAATTTAACCCAAATTTAGATTAAATGAGTATTTTTTTTTTTCCATTCCGAACATAGTTTAACTGACATAAAGTATGTGTTTATTTTTTACCACTGTTATTATTATTATTTTTTTTAGTACATCATCAACATTCGGGGTGGGAGGATTCGAACTTCTAACCTCATGGTCGAGGGTACATGCCAATTACCGCTGAGCTATGCTCACTTCGACTATTTTTAACCACGATTAGATTACACGAGTTTATTTATCGTTTCCTGTTTCTTTTTTTCAATATAGAAAAATATAATTGTGTTTCATAGTTGTTTCTTATTTTTCATTATTTCTTTTTAACTAAAAAATAGAAACATATTTGATAATCATTTATTATTGAAATTTTTATGTTAATTTTTTAAGATCTTTATTATACATTGTAGAAGTAAATAATGATAAAATAGTATTCGTGTTATGAAAAAAAATATGAAAACATAAAATAAGAAACAATAAACTTTTGTTTCTAAAAATTTCTACACAATTTTGAAAATATTTATGGAAAATGAGAAACAAGAACCGTTACCAAGCACTTCTATTTTCGAGAAACTAGTAATTACAAAAAACGAGAAATTAGAAACAAAAACATTATCAAATGGATATTAAACTTTCAATACATTGTTTAGTAGATTCTTGATCCTTGAAAAATATATCACACATAATTGTAAATTGTATACTTAACCAGTCCCTAAAATTTAAAAGTATTTAATAAATCTTTATTATGTCCCACATTTAAAATTTGTGGACCCTATTAGATATAAATTGAAAGGTTATAATTATGTGAAAAAAAAAAAAATTAATTCATGTCTAATATAATAAATAGACACAAATTGAAAAATTCTAGAATCTATTGCAAACTTTAGAAACTTATTATATACGCAATTGAAAGTTCAGAGTTTATTAGATAATTCTCAACTTGAAAGACCTATTTGACACAAAATTGAAAGTTAAAAAATCTCTTAAATATTTTTTAAAGTATATTGACCGGTTAGACACAACTTTGAAAATTCAAGACTAAACTTATAATTTTATCTTTTATTAGACATTCATTTAATATTCCATCTGTTTGACTTTTTTATGTTTTTTTTTTTTCCTTTCAGTATACTATAATAATTGAATGGATGAAGTTTTGAACATTTTTTTTTTTTAATTTAACAACATATGGAAATGAGAATCCAAACTTCTTACATGGTCCAATGATATAATATCTAAATCAGTTGAATTATGCTTAAGTTAGTATTAAATCAACAATAAAATGAGAGATTGGAAAAGCTTGTTAATTCAGGTTGAGGCACGTTAACATCATCCACAAAGAAGACGCATTACAATAAGTTATTTTGCACACTCCACTCAAAAGATACTACAATCCTTCAAAAGACTTGTGTATAGCTAAGTTCTCTCACAAATCTTCGATTACTTGTATTCTCAAAATTGAAATACACTTGAGAATAAAATTTCGGTTAAATTATAAAAAAAAAAATACCCCTGAATTATGGGGTACGGTTGGTTTCAATTATACCCCTGAACTTTCAAAAGTTTTATTTTAGCCCTTGAAGTTTGAAGTTTGTTTGAAACCGATCCTTGGAGACATTTTTCGTTAAATTTATTGACAGAAAACGATGTGTTTGTATATGTTTTTATTATTTTTTCACGTATGTGCTCATATCTATTCACATAAGCAATAATACATGTGCACACACGTCATTTTCCATCTGTCACCTGACCTTCACGTGACATCAACGGTGAATTTATTTGAAGAGGAAAGACGTGGCCTGCAAAATAAGAGAAAACTAAGCACCGGTGTGGTGCTTGCCACACCAACTCCGATGCTTAAGTCAGTTGGGAGATCATAGGTGAAACAAGTAAAATAGAAAATAGATACCAAGTTGAGTCCCCCTACCTTGGGGTTAGTCTCTTCTATTTATAGTTGAAATTAGGGGTTTCCCTCCCTTTTAGGAGAGGGAATAGCCCATTTGGGCCTAATGGGCCTCCGTGGGCTTATTTCTTTTCTGAGCTCTTATCATTCTGACTCTCTTAGAGCTAGGTCCAAATTCAGCCATAACACCATCCATGAATTTAACGAAAAAAAATCTTCCAAGGATCATTTTGAAACAAAACTTCAAACTTCAAAGACTAAAATGAAGCTATCGAAAGTTGTATAATTAAAACCAACTCGAGTATTTTTTATAATTTAACCTAAAATTTCAATAAGAGAGATTGTCGCCTCGTGGGTCCTAGTGCTGCCACAATTCGATAGATAGAGTGGATTGATTGGGATAAAAGATTAAAATGGAATAATGAGAAGTTATTTAAAAAAAGAAAAAAAAAACCTTAAAAAAAAAAGGAAAAAAAAAAATGTCCCTTTTGAAACGTGATGTGGGAATTGTTGTGGGATAAGATAAGAACATGTCTCAAAGATATTTTGAAAAATAATTATTTTATTATTATCCTCAATTTTATTTCTAAAATTAATGATTGAATGACTTTGAAAAATAATGACCCTAAAAAAGGAGTTTTTAAAATAATGATTGAATCGAACGACTCCTAAAAAAAAAAAAAAAAAAAAAAAGTGAATGTGAGCATTTTCTTCCAAGAAAAAAAAAAAGTTGATGTGAGCACTTAATATTGCATTTCACATCTCAACTTTTTTTAGTGGAAAATAATTTATTATTATAAAAAGTTAGGAGATGTGTACTTTCTTTTCCTTTGACAACATGAGGGGTGGAGATTTGAACCACAATTTTTTTTTTTTTTAGTTCAACAACAATTGGGGTAGAGGGATTCGAATCTGACCTTTTGGTCGACGGTACATGTCAATTACCACTGAGTTATGCTCACTTTGGCATTTGAACCGCAAACTTTTTGGTCATTCCTACAAGCAGTTGAACTATACTATTGTTAGTCCCTTTATATACAAATATATGAAATATGTCTTGGATTTTTTTTTTTTTATTAATAGTATGTATAAATGGGATGGTCTTGATAGTATTTTGGAAAATGTGATTATTTTGGTGATGGATAATCAATCACTAAAGTGACATGCATTAGGAAGAAATCGAGTCAATCAATATTTGGTCCAAAATTTCTAATAAGTCACTTAAACTTTTAATTTTATGTCTATTGAATTTCTTAATATCATATAAACCTTGTAAGTTTAAGGTTGATGTACATTAACATATAGTTATACTGAGACCTGAGAGATTGAGACTCTTCACTTTTCCATCTATTTTAGTAGATATTCAACTAGGTGGAAATTCTCGCAATCTGTATAACCATGACCATATTCTCATAGTTTTAATTGTGCATGAGTATAATAATAATAATAAAAAAAAGATATAAGTGAGAAACATCATTTTCAATGGTTTATATAAAACATTTTAGATAATAAAACAAAAAATAAAGTTAGAAGGACATATGCTTAAAAAGACGATATTATATCATTCAAGAAATATGGAGAGATTCGATTGTCTTCTGACAAATCTAACCTTTAGAACAAATGCATGATGTCCTCGGTTTTTGAAAATTAAACTTACAAACACTACTTCCACCTATGAGTTTCTTTGTTTTGCTATCCACTTTTTAGACATATTTTCAAAATTCAAACCAAGTTTGAAAGGAATTTTTTTTTGGGGGAAGTTTGAAGAAGAATTCTATTATTTCCTTAAGAAATGTAAAAATCATAGTAAATAAATGGCAAGAAAACAAGCACACAATTTTCAAAAGCAGAAGACAAAAAACAAAATTGTTATTCGTCTTGAAAATCTATTATAATTTTTTTTTTTTAAATTACATAAACGAATTAAATGAACACAATTCTAAAAATTTAAACGTAAAAGTAAGAGTTTAAACTTTTTTTTTTTTTAGAAACTACAATATTCTTGAGAACACCTTGAATGGTTGTGGATATAAAAACAATATTTTATCCCTGATGTTTGGAATAGATTGATTTGAGTTTTTGAATTTTCAAACTCAACAATTTTATCCTTGACATTTACATTTGGTTCTATTTTGGTCACTTTATCCAATTTTTCATTAATTACTAATGGAATGCTGATGTGACATTTATTTTTATTAAAAAAGATATTTTTTAAATTTTTAAAAATAAACAACATTTTAATATTTTTGTTCATTTTTTTCCTTTTTCATCTTCTTCCTCTTCCTCCTTCCTCACCTTCGTCTACCTAAACCCTAATTATAGCCCCATCGTTGCTAGTTGCTGCATATCGTTGTCTGATTTTCCCCTCCACTTTCTCTTCTTTCCTCTTCTTCTTTTACTCTTCTCCATCAGCACCCATTGTTCACACGTAACTTCGGAGATGGAGACACGTGGAATAAACTTTGATTTGTATTGATATTGTATGCGTGTGAGTGCACAATCTCTAATACATAATCCTCTGATTCTCACTCTTGTGTGTGAATGTGTTTCACTCGAGGGCTGGAGCGCTTGTTCTCGAATTTGAAGTCATCTCAAGGGCTCTGCAGCTTGTTCTTGAGATTGAAGTTGTATCAAGGGCTTCGTGACCTTCGAGAAGTTTGTTGATCTTCAAGAAGTCTTTAAGAAGCTTTAGTATTCAAAGTCTTGAAGTTGTGTTCTTCAGACAGATTTGAGTTCTTTTGGATGGATTGAGGTAAGCTTCAGTCTTCTGGTTCGCAGGAGATTCTGAGCTCCAGACTTTGGTTTTGCAGGAGGATTTGGATGATCTGAGCTTCGATCTTCAGTTCTGCGGTGAGATTTGAAGAGGATCTGAGCTTCGATCTTTGGTTTTGCAGTAGGATTTGAAGAGAATTTGAGCCTTGTTCTTCAGTTCTGCAGCTAAATCTGACGAGGATTTGAGCTTCGATCTTCGATTCTGCAGCGGGATTTGAAGAGGATCTGAGCTTCGTTCTTCAGTTTTGCAGCTGGATTTGATGAGGATCTGAGCTTTGATCTTCAATTCTGCAGTAGGAGCTTCAATCTTCAGTTTCTTCTGAGAGCTTTCTCTTCTTATTTTCTTTCTCCCCCTCAAATGGAAGAGAATCCCTCCATTTATAGAGTTCTCGCTGGATGGGCTCTAGTGACTTTTGGGCCAGCAACTTGGGCTTGGGCTTTAGTGGTCTTGGGCTCAACTATTCAGTTTTGGGTTTGGTTCATCTTTGACCCAAAACCTTATGACCCAAATATTTAAAAGACCCAAACTTGATCCAAATAACTATTTTTTAATTAGTTGGTCAAATTAATTAATTTGATCAAAATAATTTAATTTTAATTAATTGATCAAATAGAAATTTGGCTCTATAAATTTATAATTGGCCAACTTTGTCTTCAAATTAAATTTGGGACACATGTTAATTTATAATTGGTCTCAAATTTAATTAATTATAATTTGGTCATTAATTTCATGTAATGACGTGGCAATTGGTGATTGGTCAAAATTTCTTCTTCAACACCCACCATTTGAACAGAAACAAAGGAATGAGAGGGCTCCCCATCGTTTCATATCTGAAAACAAGGGGGTTTTCCCACTTGTTTTAGGTTCTCTCTTTCCATGGTCGTCAGAATTGGCGGAGAAGAGAAAAAGAAGAGGATAAATAAGAAAAAAAAAATAGAAAAAAAATTCTGACGATAATGGGGTTGTAATTAGGGTTTAGGTAGATGAAGGTGAGGAAAGAGGAAGAAGGAGAGGAAGGAGATGAAGAAAAAAAAAAAAGAAAAAAATATTTAAAATATATATATTATAAAAATTTTCATTTCGCATAATGATCCGTTAGCCCTTCAGAAATAAAAACATAAAAAAGAAAAGTGGTTGAGGGAACCAATAGTGACAAAGGTAATTGAGTCGACGTGGCTAGTAAAATAAAACATATATTTTTAAATAAGAAATAAATGTCACGTAAGTCTTCCATCAGTAATTAACGGAAAATTAAATTGAGAGATCAAAATGAAACCAAATGCAAATCTCATAAGTAAAATTATTTAGTTTGAAAACACACAAACCAAAATATAATATAATCTATCTCAAAATTCAAGAACCAAAAAAATATATTTTAATCTAAAAACAAGAAACTACAATTAAAAACAACTTTGAAGGAGCCTTTAAAATGGACCTAAATGGGAAAAAAAGATATAAAAAGTGTTATAATGTTTTTTTTTTTTTTTTTTTTTTTTTTTTTTTTTTTTTTATGTTCGTAATCTATATCTATCTATCTATCTATATCTATATTATATATATATATATATATAAAAGCCACAATGAGGAGAAACTTTTTGTGTCAATTTTATCCCTCAACATTTAAATTGTATGCCAATTTTACCCTTAAATCTTTCATATTCCTCATTCATTACTTAGTGGAATAACTTTTTTTTTTTTTTTTGAGAAAGAATAACTTCCTTTTAATTGCAATTCTTTGCAAAACAATAATAAAAAATATAAACAAAAGACTCGAAGAGAGCACAAGGGAGGGGAAGAATAAAAGCCGCTCAATAGTATTTTAATTTTATTTTTTAAATTGAAAAAAGAAAAGTATAATTTTAACAAAATATGCCTTAACAATAATAATTTTAACAAACTATAATTTTAATTAGTCATATTATATTATTATTGGAAAAAACTTTAATAGTATTTTAATTAGTCGTTCCTACACTTTTTTTTTAATGTGCTACTAAAATGGTGGAATGTTAAAAAAGGTTTTCCTATATTTTTTAAATTATAATTCATAATAGTATTTTAGAAGTTATAGAATTCAAAAGGTTTTGTAACTATCATATTAACTTTGCTAAATGTCATTTAAAATATTGGAATATGAAAAGAAAAACTCTTTAATTATCATTTAATTATTGAAGATCAAAAGTTGTAGAATCTCAAAGGTTTTTCAACCTCTCCATTTTCTACAACTATAAAAAGGCTCTCATCTATTCGTTATCAACAACAATTTGAGCTCATGATCAACTTTTTCTTCTTATATTTTTCTCTCTCACTTTTTCATTTTCTAAAACTATAAAAACACCCTCTTCTAGATCTTACACATTTTCAACAAGTTCTTATATTCTCCTCTTGTGGAGAAATGACATCACCACCCTAAAATCTCTCTCTCTCTTACCCTATGATTCTTCACTCTTGCCATAAACCAATTACCACTCATTCCAATTTCCTTCCTCTTTATTTTTTTTTAAATTGATATGCATGTATGTATTTTTTCTCATTTTTTTTTCCTTTTTAAGACAGATGCAAGATTCGATTCGCTTTAACAAAAGACTTGGTACTTTTCCAACCACGACGATGCAATCACAAGAAGTTTCAAGCTAGAAAAAACACAAAGTGCTCCATGATCGCCGGTGTTTGAATGTCCACCAATCATAATAACGTTGTTTATAGTAAATGTTATTCTATCAGAATGAACGAGGAAATGTTCATTGTATTTGTTTTTTCTTTTATGTTGATGATTATTTTATAGAGTTTATTTAAAAAAATTAAAATTTATTTTACTTTCTTTGATTTTATTTTATAATGCTTTTTTTTTCCTGTTTACAAATAGTTTGTATCTATTTTTGTTAATTTACTTTTAAAAATTAAACTAAAATTTTAAAAAGTCTTTCTCATAAAAGTGAAATACTCTTTTAGAATGAAATTTAAGCGTTAAAAATATTGAGACCACTAATTTAGATGCATTTATAAAATTGAAAAATAAATGGAATGTGAAAAGTCTCATATATATATATATATATTTTGGAAACATATTCAAATTATCTATATATATCATATAATTAATAAAAATAACATATCGAAAAATAATTTTGTATACAAAATCTAGAGAACTAACAAGAATAAGAAAAGATTTATCAATTTATTTCTGAAAACTAATTCTAAAATGGTTAGTCATGTCTTTAATTACAATTTTTTTTTTAAAAAAAGATGTATTTAATTATAATTAATTATAAAATTTCAAAAGTTTTGAAATTTTAATAATTATGTAACTTACTTCCAACTCCTACCTCTATATAAAGAATATTCTCTTCTACTTTTTAATGAGAAATGAAAAGAAAAAAACTGTCTTCTGCAGTGTTTTTTTTTTTTTTCTTACTCTCTTAATTGTCTTTGTCTAAAATTTAAAAGTTTACCATATAAAACATAAAAGTAAGGAAACATCATTAAATTTAATATATGATTAAATAAAGATGGAAATATCACGTGCATCACACGTGTTAAAAAGTAGTCTATAGTATATATAAAAGCCACGATAGGGAGAAACTTTGTGTTCCATTTTTGCCCTTTCATTTAAAATTACATACCAAATTTACCCTTACACTTTTACATTTTCACGTAACCCCTTACATTTTCACGTAACCTCTTCTCGATCAATAAATATATCTCATTAATTATATGTCAAATTTTTCCTTTGAGAATAATTTTTTGGTTACGAAATTTGCCCATTAGAACTTTTTAAATTTCCCTTTATAATTATACATTTTTCAAGTTGGAGACAATCTTCTTTTTTTTTTTTTTTTTTTTTTGACAATGGAGACAATCTCTTCAACTTCCATAACATTCATCATTTTTGTAATTCAAATCCATGAAACTGTTAAACTTTTTTATGCATTGAGGATGAATTTAATGAAGAAAACTATTAAACTTCTCAAACCATTTGGCTTCCCCTACATTCCTACGTGGGTTTGCTTGTCATTAAAACCAAAATTGTGCAACTTTTTTATGCATTTAGTATGAATTTAATGAAGAAGATTATTAAACTTCTCAAACCATTTGACTTCCCCTACTTTTTAACATATAAATATCTATTCTCTCCTTGCCACAAAATATGTCAAGTTCATTGGTACGTACATGAAGAATTGGAATTGCAGAAAACATCAAGTGGAGGGGAAGGAGCGTAAAGGTGAAGATTCTTCTCCATCTTCAGCAATGTGTGGTAGATGAAGGAATTTCTTTTGAATATTTATTTTTTTCATTTTGTATATATATTGTTGTTTTTCGATTACACAATATTACTTATATTTAGGAAAGATGAGTCCCTTATGAATTCATCAATATTTTGTTTCCTTTTTCTTTCTTTGAAATGAGAGAGAGGACGAAAAAAGTTCAATCTCTTCAATATGCTTTTTTCCTCTTCTCAAAATTTTCAATAGAAATGTTGGGATGCTCTTGAAATTAGATGGTTTTTTGTTTTTTTTTTTTTAAACGAAAAAAATAATTAGTGCTAATTTAATGGTTGGTTTAAACGTAACTTTAATTGAATTATTAATATATTAAAAAAAATTAAAATTTTGAAAAATAAAAAATTGAAACTTCAAAAGTTGTTTCATTATCTTAATTAAAAAAAAAATGGATTTAAGCCCAACAAAATTGTTCTAAATTTGGGTGCTACACATAGCAAAGAAACATCACAATTTCATGGTGTGTTGAAGATGGCAACCGTGAATCATGAATGAATGACTCAAAATTGATCAAGAAAACAACAGGGTGATGAGAAGGGAGGCACCCTAGCTCTATGAGTTTTTTTTTGTTTAGAAAAAAAAAATCATTTAATAAATCAGAGCGAACTGGACTGGGTAAGGTGAGTTTCAATTTTTTTTTCTTTTTCTTTTTTTGTATTAATATGTAATCATGTTTATATTTAAATCTAATTCTTAAATGCAGATTTAAAATAATAACATAATACCATTGCAATTTTCAATGTTTTGGTTCACTTTTTTTTTTTTTTTTTTTCCATGTATTTGGTTCATTTACAATAATTATAATTAATTATAAATTAAAAGTAAAAATTATAAGAACAAATCAGAATAGAAAAAATCGTAAAGATCAAAAAGATTAAAAAAGAGTAAGCGATAATATTAATGACATAAAACTATTAAAGGAAAAAAAAACTTTCAAACAATCCACATCTTTCTTCACACACTATATTTCACATTTTTTCGATTTTATCTCAGCGTCTTTTGAGTCTCCTACCATCATTTTCTTTTTTACTTTAATTTAATTTATTTTATTGTTCAACAATTCGGGAGGAGATTCAAGAATCCTTTAACCAGTTAAGTTAATGCTATGGATCACATTCCATTATCCTTTTTAATATATTCAACCAATCTTCAGAACTCTAATATTTAATTTAATTTGCAAATTCTTTTTGTGCAATATATTGTATATTGAATTTATCTAATTAATATGTCATTGAAATTTATCTTAAAATTTTTTTTAAAAATAATTATTATTATAAGATATGGGATAGAGACTTAAACCACTGATTTTTTAGTGAGGATATGTCAAAAAAAAAAAAAACATAATTCAATATTGAACTATGTTTTTGTTGGAAAAATAATAAATAATAATAATAATACGTAGTTCAATTGACGAAAACACTGTGAAGTTGATTACAAGTCTAACTTTCAAAGGAGACATAAACTAAATTATATTTTAAACATTACAAACTAAATTATATTTTAAACATTACAAACCACGTGGCACGTGTTATAAAACTAGTGATTTTAAAATTGTCAAACCACAAAGTAAATCCATACGCATTTCATGTCGGTTATTTTCTAAGTCTTAGAATCAAAGATATCCAATATTGATGGTCAAATAAATAAATAAATATTTATATCAAATATTGGTTTTTTATTTTCAAACTTGATTTGATCTTGACTTAAAATTTTTCCTCTCTCTCTCTTTTCAAATTCACCTACCTATCATTCTTTTTCTATTATCTAAGGTTGATTTTCCTAAGGTTTACGACTATCATTGCGACAAAGAATTCAATTACTCGTTGTTCTAATGCGGCTTCAAATACTTTCAAGTAAAATATTCATGGATCAATTTGAGCATATCTTTAAATGATAGATTTTATACTATATATATATATATATATAGATCCAGAACTTCTATGTGTCACAAATTCATATAAAGATAGTTTGATTTTGAAAATTATGCTCGTCTTTTTTTTTTTAAGTCTAAATTTCTTACAATGGTGTTTTCATCTTTGTAACTGACACATTTGAATTCCAAGTCAAAATTTAAAAACAAAAACAAGTTTTTGAAAACTAATTTTTTTAGTTTTCAAAACTTGATTCATTAAAAAAAAAAAACATAGGAAGAAGTTAAATAACAAAACAAAGAAACCTATAGGTGGAGGTAATTTATAAGAGTTTCAAACACCAAAAAACCAAATAGTTACTAAAGGAGACCCTAGTTGTGATGTAATATGTTTTTTTTTAAAAAAAAAAACCATAATGTTAAATGTCTAAATCAATGTTTGTACTTCCAATCTTTTTTTTTTTTTTGACAATATGTGGATGGGAGCATTCGAACTACAAATCTCGTGGTCATTAGTACAATTTTATGTATGTTGAGTTATGCTCTTGTTCGTTGTACTTTCAATCATTCTTAACTAATCCTTGTTGTTATTTTGATTTTTTTTTAAATTCAGTAATATTTGGAAGTAGAGGATTCAAACTTCTAACCTCTAAATCAATGGATACAAGCTTTATGTCAGTTCAACTATGTTTTTGTTGGTGACTTTCACACCATAATCGTAAACTTATTTAATGTGTGTGAACAAAAATGAGAGGTTTTTGTCACTTTACAAAAACAAGAACCCTATTCAAATTTGAGATATGAATATGACATTAGCAAAGAAAAAATAATTTGACTTTGAAATTAATAAAATAAATAATAAATAAATAAACAAATGGGAATTAAAATATCTCACCCACCGACCTGCGGCTGCCCGACATAAAACTGGAGCTGTCAGATACGACCATTCAGTAGACTCTGATTCGCGAGGAGAAAAAAATCCAATGGACGAATTTACCCTTTTACCCTTGATCTTCCTTTGGCTAATGCAATCGTGGGCTTTTGGGTAATTGCAAACTAGAATTAGAAATAGTGGTCTTGTTTGGAATTTATTAATTAAAATTCAATCCATGATTATCCAAAAATAAATAAATACAATTTAACAAAAACAATCATGATAAGAGTTAGTCAAAGCGAGCTTAGCTCAGCGGTAATTGGCATGTACCCTCGACCATGAGGTCAGGGGTTCGAATTCTCTCACCCCCAAATATTGACGACTTCCTCGCCCCCCATTTCAATCATCGTTCCTGCGAAATTCTCCATTAAATTTTGTGGGGAATGGGGCGGGGATTCCCCGTGGGGAATTATTCTCCATTTATTTATTTATTTAATTGTTTGTTTTCATTGAATCAAATAATTCTTTTGATAAATTTTCAAATAGTTAATTTTGCATGGAAAATATTCATTAATTTGCAATTAGATAGTTAATTATTCATTTAAATAGTTAATTTTCATTAAAAAAAAAAAAAAAAAAACCTCTTTTTAAAGAAAAAAATTCTTAAATCTCCTATCAAAACAAAATAATATTTCATATCAAATTATCTATACATATAATTCAAATGTTTAAATCACATAATTCAAACATATCCAATTTCTAAATCATCAACAATAAAACTATAGAGAGAAGTAATAATAATAATAATACTAATAATTAAAAAAAAAAAAGTAAACGGGGCGAGGAGCGGGGATGATGAATACATTCCCCGTCCCCGTTTAGCTCGCAGGGAATTTTTCTCTCATTCCCCGCTTAAACGAGAATTTACCGCCCCATTAGGGGTGGATCCCCACGGGGCCCATCCCCGTAGGGCAAATGAGCATCCCTACATAGAACCTGTTTGGTTTAAGTCTTCCTTAATTATGCAACTTAGACTTTGGATGGACAGTTCTCTCTTTCAAATGGGGAATAGATGACCAAGGAGGCTTAGTATATTGGAGACCATAATTTTGTATTTATAAGTTGATTCTAGGGTTCCCAATAATCCCCTAGAATCAACACGCACATATGAATTAATCATCAAAATTAATTCCAACACTATATATTCATGTTGACATAAAATTATATTTATTTGGACAATTATAATTTGTTTAGAATATATTTTTGGTCTATAAACTCTAGTTAAAGTAACAAATTTAGTTTTGAATAACAATTTATCTATGTAGTCTTGATTTTGTGACAATTTCATATCTGAATTTTCGTATATTGCAATTTAGTTTTTGTAATTTTAAAATTTGTAATGATTTAGTCACTATTGTAAAAAAATATTGTTAAGATTTTTTCTTACATATGTAGATCAAAAAACTTATTTGGAACCAAGGAAGTGTTTGAATTGAGGAGCTGGAGTTATGAAATCTAAAATTGTTTTGTCTTGGAAGTTGGAGGAGTTAATAAATTTGTGGAATCCACAATAAAATGTTAGAATAGAAGTAAATAAGTTAGTGGGTTCCACGATAAAGTGTTAAAATAGAAATAAATAAATTTGTGAGTCCCATGATTGAGTGTCATATGTCCTTGAGCCAAACAAAAAGTTGAGTGGAGCAGTTAACTCCACTCCACTCCACCTAACTCTTCAATCCAAACATTCCGAATGTTTTTATAAACTATAAAGGCTAAATTGTTAAATAGTTACAATGAAAACGAGCATTGGTCAATTGACATTAAGTTTGTACGCTAATGACCGAGAGGTATACGGTTCAAATCTCTTATTTCCACCTACCTACTACCTACTAAATTAAGACTTTTAAAATGTAATTGACAAAATTCAAAGCACTTCAAATATTGAGTCTAAATAAACAAACATCTAGAAAATCATCTTGTTCCATTAATAAAATATACAAAAGTATTGGTCAAACAATATTTTTTTAAATAAAAAAAAGTATATTAAATAGATATGCAAGAATTTGAAAAGATAAAAGTAACCATATTTTAATATGCTTTCCTTTCTATCATGCCAGTTTATTACTTTAATGATGATAAGAATACAAGAAAGAATTTGAGTCTAATCTAAACCTTTTTTTTAATCTAAAAAAAAGTCCAATTTAACTTTTTCCTTTCTTATTTTTTATTTTTGTTTTACTTTTATTTTGGAAGACCACCCAAATAAAGGAAGAGGGAAAAGAGTGTAATTGAACAGTGCACCAAATGAGAAAAGCAAGAAAGTGATAAAGAACATATATGTGGTTCCAATATGTAAATGTTTTTCCCTGTTTCTAAAGTTGTTTATTGCAAATATAATTATACAATCACCAATGTCATATGTTGAGAGCATTCTTTCATTTAGGATATGTTTGGAATACATTTTAATTTAAATGTTTTTCAAGAATGCATTTTTTAAAAAACATTTTGTATAAAAATTGTTTAGAATTTAAACACCCGTATGTTTGGTTGCATTTCCTCACAAATGTTTTTATACACAAGTTATTGTTTACTTAAAAAGTCTTTTTTAAAAAGTTGGTTTCAAGTGTTTCTCTTCATTTATCAATCTCATTTTCTAATAAGTCATTTTTAGTGGTTGCCAAACAAACTAAATTTTTTTTTTAAAAAAATTAAACACTTGAAAAGTTAAACCAAACACACCCTTAGTCTTGATTGTTTAAAAAAGTTTCAATTCAGTCCCTTTATGTTTAAACATGTTTCAATTCTACCATTTTCGTTTGTCAATGTCAAAATCGTTGATCATAAGTTTATATGATATGCTATTTTGTGAGTTGACCAAATGTTAGAGAAAAATTGAGGTTATCTTAAAAAGGGAAAGGCTCCAATTCTCTCTAAAAAAAAAAAAACAAAAGTTTACATTAAGGTATCTATTATTTTCTTTAAGGTACTACAACAATTAAGGTCTTTCCCGACGCGCATATGCGTCGGGAAAGATCGGAATACGCGTCGGCAAAGGTTCTCCCGACGCGTATTCAGACGTCGGGAGAATAGTCGGGAAAAACGTGTCGGCAGAGCCTCTACCGACGCGTATTTGTCATGCGTCGGCAAAGACCGTATCTGCCGACGCATAATGTGGGGAGCAATTATGGGCGCTTACTGCCGACGCGTTGACTATCGCGTCGGCAGAGAGCATTTCTGTCGACGCGATGGTCAACGTGTCGGCAGAAAGCGATGGACTCGATTTTCTGCCTACGCGTTGACCGTGCGTCGGGAGAAATGGTCTCTCCCGACGCAGAAGTCAACGCGTCGGCAGAAAGTTTTGCGGAGCAATTTCTGCCAACGCGTTGACTTGCGCGCCGGCAAAAATGCCCACTGCCGACACGTTGACTTACGCGTCGGCAGAGCCTTTATTTATCTTTTTTTTTCATTTTGCTATTTTTTCTGTTTTGAAAGTCTAAAAGAAATACATTCAAGATATTACACATATACATAAAATCAAAATGCATTCAATTAAATTCAAGATATTACACATAAATTCAGTTACATGAAAGTCGAGAGATATAAAATCCTGCATTATAAATTAAAGTACAGAAAACTAAAAGTATAAAAAAATACACGAAATTAAAAATATTGTTCGGTACACCTAATTCTAATAAAAAGTTAGAAGCGAAAGTCTTTAGTTACAGGAAAAACATCTGACAAGCTCTTGGCGGCCTCCAAATGCAAATGTGTCCTTCCATATTAAGATTGAGTCGAATCATCTACAAAAAATCAAAGGAAGAATATCAATTAGATGCTAGAAGCGAAATTCTTAACTTGAAACTAAGTTTTACACTAAGTTTTAAACTAATTTAAACCATCTAAATTATTAATTAGATGCTCCGAAAAAATCGGCAGCATAACGACATAGATAAGAGTAACCCATATTTTTTTAGACCTGCTAAACAAGAGAAATGCACTTCAATATAGCTAGAAACACCCAACTACAACCCTCATAACACCTGGGCAACACCACAATCTCCAAATACAAGCGAGTCAGATTTCGCATAACACAGTAATCCAAATCATAACTAATGAAGTTAAGATGTAACTAATGAAATTACAAAACTATACAAGCAAAACACCAAATTTAAGAAAAACAACCAAGTTGATCTAACTTTATTAAGTAAAACAAAATTACAAAACGGTAAGTAACTTTTCCTAAACCAAAAATACAACAATGTACATTTACCAAAAATTTAACTTATATATATCTAATATTAATGAGTTAACTTTTACATCATGTCATTGCAATTCAACTCATATAGCTTCATGATTCCAGCAAACCAACATAATTGGTAAAAGTTATACAACGCACGCTAATAAAGAAGCTAGCTCTAATTCGAAATTTCCAACTACGAGAAAGCTTTTTCATCTTCCAAATGATCAAATTAACATCTGACAAGAATATGTCAAGGAATAAGACTATTAGCATGTAACATCGAATACTCCAATGCCAGATATATGAGCATATAAAACTTATGAGCATAATCTATGGTTCGGGTGAAAATTGAAACGAACATAATATTTTCACGACATATTTGCATAATTATTTCCAATCAACTATAGCTGCAGGAGGGCATAAGTTGAACCTAAAGGAACTAATCAAACCAACTGAATTCAGCAATTAGGAAACCGTTTAGTTAGTTAAGGGAAAGTTGGACTGGAATCCATTCGGAAATCCTAAAACTGAACTAATTTCAATGAGGTTTGAGTTTGAGCAGTTTGGTCAACTTTGGTGTAGCGGTCAATTCAGTTCTCATTAATGGTTTGTTTGGTTCAACCTTCTTTTTTTCTGAGATGAACTGGATTTCACTCCTACAAGGGTAACGAAGAGAACACCAATTGTGACTGGTGAAGCCTAGTGTTATTGAATTAAGAAAAGTCAGAGCACCAGTAGCAAATCCAAAATGAAAGGTCCTTTGGTAGGAAACAAAGTTTCATCGATCAAATGAAAAATACAAGGACAAAAGATCTTCACAATAGATGTAGTAACTGGAAGAATTGAGTAGAATGGTGCAAATTTTAGAGTGCTCATTTGATTTTTATGAAGATGCAAATTATAGAGTGCTCGTTTGATTTTTATGGAGAGGCACTTAGTAATGGTAATGGAGAATTTGACAAGAAAATCTTGAAAGTTCAGAGAAAGACAACACCTCCCCTTGCAGAAATGTTACAAAAAGATTCATTTTCTTGAAGTAAAAATTCTAAATATGCATTTCAATAAGCTCAAGATATCCATGACCAAGATATTGAGTGGTTTTTAACTAAGATATTGAGTGGTTTTTGGAGATTTTGAAGCCATCCAGAAACAAGAGATGTGAGTAATGGTTTCTACAAATTTCCTCAATTTATATAAAAAGCTTGTGATTTTGCAGTAAACAGAAATGTCAGATCCAGTACTTGGCTAAAAATTAATTGAATTGATCCATTGGATATCAATATCTTCAGTTGTTTTCATCAAGCTCAATATCTTGTTTTTGGTACGTATACTTTTTGGTACGCATTCCAATGTTAGAAATAACAAATCTAGTAAAAATTAGAGGTAGTGCAAACAGTAAAGAGATAATGTTAAACCTTTTCAAACACGAAACAACTAAGAAAATGGGGGAAAGGGTTAAATTAATAACACTCAATGTGTTTCCCTTCCCAAGCTATTAAAGTTGATAAATTGATGGCTGCATTCCAAAAAAGAAAGAACAAAAACTGGAGTTCAGCCCTCTATACCAACAAGCTACACCAACGCAAAAAACCAACCTCCAATGTCAAATATTGTAAATAAATAAGAATCAGTCAGTTTGTCGTTGAATGGAAATATATAGCCTTCTTCTTTAGGTGAGCTAAGTCTCTCACATTAACAAAGCCGACATTGTTCAGCTAATTGTGCAGTAAGAGTGACCACCAAAGCAAGCGACAGTTAATGGAAAAAGAGAAAATAATATGGTTAAAGGAAAAAGAGAACTTACATTGCCAACATACATTGACCGAGAATCCACTTCCTCCCTATTTGCTTGACTTGCAGCAGCACTAGCTGGATATGGTAGTACAAGAAGTGGTGAAATATTTAACGATAACAGACATGATTGAACTTCTCGAGTATGAGTAAGTAATTAGGTTAAAAACATGTACTGGAAAATCAACACAAAACAAAGTCCTCAATTCCAGAGTTGGTATCTTTTTCAAAGAACGAAAAGAAGTACAATAGCCAACTTCTCTTAATTAGAAACAACCACCTAATGATCAAGATGATAAACAAATTGAAAAGCAGCAACCACAAAAGTAAATCAGAAAGTAATCTGAACAAACATGAGAAAGGGAGAGATCGAACCTTAATCAGGAGAGAGCGATTGAAAAGAGATCAAGAGTGAGGAAACTTGATGGCGTTATTGACGAGGTGGGGCGAAGGGGCAAGGCACGGCGCAGCGATGGGCAAAACACGGCGAGGTGCGGCGCGGCGAAGGGCGAGGCACGACGGCGCAACGGAGCGGCGAGGCGCGACGGGGTGGCTAGGAGTGGCGGAGAAACAGAGAAAGGTTGGAGGAGGGATGAGACTGTCGAATGAGATGAAGGAAAAAGGGACGAGGGTTTTTTTTTATCAACATCTCTGCCGACGCCGTCATTAACCGTGTCGGCAGAACTGTGTCTCTCTTGACGCGGATGGCTACTGCGTCGAGAGAGACACCTTTTCTCTCGACGCCGTGTATACGGCGTCGAGAGAAAGTCTCAACCTCTCTCGAAAGTTTCTCAACGAGAGGCTTGGGAGACCTTTCTCTCGACGTCGTATACACGGCGTCGAGAGAAAAGGTGTCTCTCTCGACGCCGTAGCCATCAGCGTCGGGAGAGCCCTATTCTGCCGACGCGGTAAGTGCCTGCGTCGGCAGAAAGCGAGTGAAAATGCTTCTGCCCACGCCATTGTATACACGTCGGCATAAAGCCCTTCTCTCGACGCGTTTTGCGCGTCGGGAGAAATATGCGTCGACAGAAACCTTTTTCCTTGTAGTGTACGAAGGTTCAAATCTTCATCTATTTATTGCACTTAAGGAAAAAAGATTTTTTTAAGTTAAAACAATTTTGTAAATTTTTTTGGTGAGTTAGCTCAAATTAAAAGCTTGAGAGTTCGAGTCCCGTTTGATAATCATTTGGTTTTTGAAAAGTATGCTTATTTTCTCCTTATTTCCTTAAAATGGTCTTCATCTCTGTCAGAGACACATTTGACTTCTTAGTAAAATTCCAAAAAAAAAAAACAAAAAACAAAATTTTGAAAACTATTTTTTTTTAGTTTTCGAAACTTGGATTAGTTTTTGAAAACATGGAGAAAATGTGGGCAACATAACAAAGAAACTTATTAGTGAAAGTTGTGTTTCTAAACTTAATTTTCAAAAACAAAAAACCAAATGATTATTAAACGAGGCCTTGATTATAACAATTTATATAGAGTACATGTGGGCAACATGAGCATTAGTTAAAAGTTAAGGTATCTTATGCTTTCCTTGAGATCAAAAATTCAAATTTTCATCCCACAGTATATAATTTATTTGTTTATTTATTTATTATGCTTTAGATTTGTGGATTTCATTGTAATTTTATGATTTCAATACATGTGTCAACAAACCCATAATTTAAGATAAAGCATGTAATATCACTTGACTTCCCACTTTATGTCATACAAATTGAACTGGTAAACTAGAAAAACTCAGGTTGGTTAAATACTTTATCCTTTATCATCTTTACAGTTGCATCTAAAAGTAATTAAAAAAAAAGGGAAATCGTTAAAAATGAAAAATGGCCAAACAGATTTATTTTTAATAAAAAATAGTCAAACAATGTTTTTAACCTATTTCTTTGCATTTTATTCTTCCAATTATACCCTTGAGCCACGTCCCACCCTATGATTGTGCAACCCGTATCTTTTTTTTTTTAAAAAAAAAAAAAGAAAACTGCTAATCCCATGAATCAAGAAAGGGACAGTTATAACATATATCCTCCCTCCCTTCCCATTTGAAATTAAAATCCAGATTTTTTTTTTTTTTTTTTTTTTTTTTTTTTTTTACATTCTGATAGGCTACCCAAAATGTACGTTTTTTATTCAATTTTCCAATAGATTTATACGGATTGCTTCATCGTCCAAGAAGTTTGATAAGTTTGTTGGTTCACCGTTTCTTCCAACACCGTATATGGATTATCCCTAAAAAAAACTTGTTGGTGCTTGAAATGAATAGCCCCTCCCCCATATTTCAGTTCTACCTTTATGTTTTTTGGGCTTCTTTTTTATTGGGCTTTGGCCTCCAATATATGAACTCATAAGCTCAGAAGGACTTAGGGTTTATGGTTTAGGATATAATACATAGAACACAAGCAAAAGGAGGTCGAGAACGGTCTCGTGGAGTGACGAGCAAGAGATGAGAAAAGAAAATTAGTCGACTATCAATATTAACTAGGGAGGAAATTACATTACAGTTTTTCTGGTAAACTAGAAAAACTCATGTGAATTTTTAACTAGAGAGGAAATTACATTACAATTTAATGTTGAATTTCATCAAATTGAACATTAAATTGACATTATTGCATTTTTCACCTAATAACTCGTTACGATTCTTACCCTCTAATAGCCTTCATTTGAAAATTCGTCAACCAAAATATTCTCATTAAAACATATGTTTAACATGAAATTAACTAAGGTTTAGATAAAAAGAAAATAAAGCTAGATATATTTGTAAAAATTTGATGATCTTGTGTATTAATTAAACTTAATTTTATGCAAATTTTTTTATATGTTGAAACAATCGAGTTTTGTGAGGTTTTTACCTTGTTTTGTAAAAATTTGTGAATCAATTTAGTTAATATTGAACGATTAAAATTTGCAATACTTTTTTTTAACACTTATTTAAGTTTAAAGTTCAATATAAACTTTGATTTATTTTCTTTCTTTAAATTTATTTTTATATTTTTAACATTTTTTTAATTTTATATATCTAAAAAAAACTTTAAAATGGCAGCCCATGGGCCTGTCTGCAATCTTCTTCTCGTCGGTTTATAAGCCACCCAAAATCATAGGCCCAGCCCAGTAGTTGACTTTCTTCCAAGGCTATGCATAAATGGGCCTAAATTAACAACCCTCGAGAAAAATGGGCAACTACATAAATGACCAATTTTAAAGGGTCATTTTGAAAAATGACCATCTAGATTTTCAATTTGAATAATGACCAATTGGTAATTTTAGTAAGTTTTTGTACTAACAAAACAGACAAGAATGCCCCACTGAAATCTTAATTCAGAGATTATTTAAATTAAATACACTATACAAAAGGGAGGAAATCTAGGAATTTACCCATTAATTCAATGTCAAAGTCAATAAACGAATTTCAAAATTCAAAAAATAAGTATTAATTTATCTTAATAGTATAATTTGAAAATAAAATTATAATTAAGAAATTTGTTAATCACGAATTATGGAGGATAAATTGGAGAAGATATAAAATACAGTATATTGATTAAAAAAATCATACTGATGACATCCATCATCATGCAAATTGAAAAAACCCAATAGACATCCATCAATAGCCTTTACACCTAACACATCAAATCAATTTTAACTCAAATAAATAAATTGAAGACACTTTTCAAAAAAAAAAAAAAATTGAAGACATTTTCAGTAATTTGAAAAAATTCTTGAAGAATCTGAGATACCCTTGTTTGCAAACATTCTAAAATAATTTGAAGACTCATCCCATTAAAAAAACTTTTCATTCTTCAAAATAAAAAAGTTTGAGATTTGGAAACTCGAATAGCTAAACCGAAATTGGAGAAGAAAAATAAAAGACAAAATCTAGATTTGATTTTCAAATGATAAGAGAGAAGATATATCCTGTAATTGTCAATTGCTTGAATCATGGGATAAGCAGTTTTCTATATACATATTTTTAAATTAGATCAGACGGGTACCTCAAATACATGATGAGGCTTGAAATTGACTCGATGGTATAATTGGAAGAATAAAAGACACGAAAATATGTTAAAATCACGGTTTGACCATTTTTCATTAAAAATCTATGTTTGGTCATTTTTCAAAGCTACACGGTATATATTTCAACTAAAATATACTCACAATTTGAACTTGAAGAGTATAGCTCAGCAGATATATTCCCAACAAATATATATATATATATATATATATATATATATATATATTTAAATTCTCCACCCCATATGTTATTAAGTTATTGAACTAACAAACAAAATCGTATAATTTGATTGTTTCAATTGGATCTTAATAATTTTAAATGATTAATTGGTTTTTTTTTCTTTTCAAAGAGGGGTAATTATGAGAAAAATTTTCCTTTTCCTTTTTTGAGGAGTATGAAAATTTTTATACAGAGGGAATAGATTTGATATGGAACGTTTCTATGGAGTCACCTATGAAAATTTTTCAAAAGGTAAAACCTAAAAGCCCATACAAAAATTGTCTAATGTTTTGGGCAATTTTCAATTTAGGTCCCATTTGATAACCATTTGGTTTTTGAAAATTATGCTTGTTTTTCCTCAATTTCCTTACCATGGTGTTCACACGTAAATTCAAATGAATGAGACACGTGGAATAAACTTTGATTTGTATTGATGTTGTATGCGTGTGAGTGTACAATTTCTAATACGTAATCCTCTGATTCTCTCTCTTGTGTGTGAATGTGTTTCACTCGAGGGCTGGAGCGCTTGTTCTCGAATTCGAAGTTGTCTCAAGGGCTTTGTAGCTTGTTCTTGAGATTGGAGTTGTCTCAAGGGCTTTGCAGCTTGTTCTTGAGGTTGGAGTTGTCTCAAGGGCTTTGCAGTTAGTTCTTGAGATTTAAGTTGTATCAAGGACTTTGTGAGCTTCAAGGAGTCTTTTGATCTTCTGGAAGTCTTTAAGTGGCTTTAGTCTTTCAGAGTCTTGAAGGTTTGTTCTTCAGAAGGATTTGAGTTCTTCTAGATGGATTGAGGTAGACTTCAGTCTTCAGGTCTCGGTTCTGAACTTCAGTCTTCGGTTTGGCAGGAGAAGTTGAAGAGGATCTGAACTATGATCTTCAGTTCTGCAGTGGGATTTGAAGATGATCAGAACCTCGTTCTTCAATTCTGCAACAGGATTTGGAGAGCATCTGAGCTTTGATCTTCAATTCTGCAGCGGGATTTGAAGAGGATCTAGACTTTGTTCTTCAGTTCTGCGTCGGGATTTGAAGATGATCGGAGCCTTGTTCTTCAGTTCTGCAGCTGGATTTGATGAGGATTTGAGCTTCGATCTTCGGTTTTGCAGAATGAGCTTCAATCTTCGGTTTCTTCTGAGAGCTTTCTCTTCTTCCTTTCTTTTTGCCCTCCCAAATGAGAAGCCATGCCTCCTATTTATAGAGTTTCCCAAAGGCCTTCGTGGGCTTGGGCTTGGTTGCATTTGGGCCCATCCATGGGCTTGGGCCCAAAACGTATTTGGGCTCATCCATGGGCTTGGGCTTGAAATGCATTTGGGCCCATTCATGGGCTTGGGCTTGAAACTTTGGGCTTCTGACCCAATTACCTTAATGAATTTAGGTTTAAATTGAACCCAATTCAATCTAATTTCATGAAATTAGCATATTTTAATTTCACGAATTTAGATAATTATTTGAAGAAAATTTTCTATGCCAACACATGGTTTTCACTTTTATTAAGTAGACATTTGTTCTTAGCCAAATTCCAAAAACAAAAACAAGTTTTAGAATTTTTTTTTTTTTTTAAAAAAATTGACATGGTTTTTGAAAACAAGGGAATGATGTAGATAACAAAAAAAAAAAAAAAAAAAGTTGTGGATGGAAGTAGTGTTTATAAGCTTAATTTTCAAAAACCAAAAACCAAAAACGAAATGGTTATCAAACCGGATCTTAGTTTTCAATCCGTTAAAATTCTCAAAGTCTACCCTTGATGTATTGAAAATATTCGATGAAGTTCTTTGGTACGAAAAATAATGGTTAAATTTTGTTAGTTGAAAACTAATGGGTCATACTAATATAAGTACACTTGTAACTAGGGGTGAAAAAAACCGAACCGAACCGGTTCGGTTTGGTTCGGTTCGGTTTTCAAGTTTATTTGTGACCAACCCGAACCGAACCGAAAGGTTCGGTTCGGTCCTTGCATATTAATGGCCCGAACCGACTTACGCACGCACATAGTTAGGTCGCAGAGTTAGGGTTCCAATTTGCCGCATCTTCTTCTTACGCACGCACAGTCTCGCAGAGTTAGGTCGCAAAGTTAGGGTTCCAATTTGCCGCATCTTCTTCTTCTTTGCTCGTAGTCGCAGCCGCATCTTCTTTGCTCGTAGTCGCAAAGTTAAGGTTCAGCTTCTTTGCTCGTAGTCGCAGCCGCATCTTCTTCTTTGCTCGTAGCTCTCTAGGGAGAGAGAGAGAGATTGGGAGAGCGGAGAGTGCGAGGCTCTCTGAAACTTCGTTCCTCTTCTTCGCTTTTAGGTATCGTCACCATCAGCATTCTGTTTGTTTTCATTTCTGTTTTGTTTGCGTTTTTGGTTGAATCTGTAAGCTGCTTGGACAAGGCTGCCTCATTTATTCAGGCCCGTGTTGATACTTTTTGTTAGAATCATTCTAGTTCATGTTCGACCCATACTGATTACTGACCCATTTTTTGACCCATTGAGTAACCATTGAGTAAAATGGTATGTATGACCCATTTTTTGTTCTTTCATTTTATTCCTCGATAAATGTGGTTTTTGTATCTAACAATGGAGCTGGAGTTGTATCGAGAATCATGGCTTTCTGGGGTAAACTTGTTCATCCCTTGTATTCTCTTCACCATTTTATAAGAACTACTTGTTATAGAGATGAAAATAGTCCTCAAGTCTTGATTTGAGTTTAGAATGCTTATCATCTAAATACAATGGACCATTCTTTTTGGGGAGTGGAAGGTGCTGAAAAGAAAAGGGAAAAGGCTGATTTTTATGAATATTTAGTGTTGAGATAATTAGTATTTCAGTTTTCTCTAAATAGGTTGGTGAAAGATTGCTTTTTTGTATCAGTCTTTCCAAGTATTTTACTTCAATCCAAGTTTTCAACATATAGAGTTGTGTTACTCTGGGGGTTATACTGCTGAAGTTACAAGCTTGTCACCACAGAGAATGATCTTTATGACTTTTTTTCTCATTGTGGCACTGTCGAGCATGTCGAAATCCTCAGGTGAATGAAACATAAATCTCTTGGCTTGATGGTTTGTTACAATTTGTAATCATATATATTTGGTTTGTTGTCTGGTGTATCAAGGCAACTTTGTTATAAGGCACATACAGGAGCAGTTCAAGGCGAAGTCTGGAAAATCTGAGGCATTCAATTCTGTTTTACTTGTGATTGAATCAAGGCAACTTTGTTTGTTAATCTCTTGTTCATCCTCTGTCTGAATTTGATGGATAGCTTTGTTTCAAAGAATATATGAAGTTTATTGAATAAACAAGCTATGTAAGGAATGGTCTATGCTATGCCATTAAGAGTAGAGTTTAGGCAAGCAAGTATTGCATACTATTGATCTTAGCCAACTGTTATTTCATATTGAATACTCTGCAGCCAGATGATGATGAGCTTTGTTGAATTCTAGAGGGTTATGGATGATTTGTTCTGTTGAGGTTGGATCAAAATCGTTGAAAATTTGGGATGCTTGTTAGAATTTATCTCTTGCATATTGCTTTCTTATAGAAGCTAGGTATTTGATTGAAACCGGTTTGATGGCTCCTATACAAGTCAGACAAATGACTTGATTAATGCCCTTGCACATGATCTCTTTATTACTCTTATTATAAAGAATGGAAACTTATTTTTTTTTTTGGATTAGGAACTTACTTTTATTATAGCTATTTGAAGCAAATGGAACTTACTCTTATTAGGAACAGGAGGAGGAGCTGCTACAAGAGCTGCTGATGTAGCAAAAAAAAAAAAAAAAAAAAAAAAAAAAAAAAAAAAAAAAAAAAAAAAAAAAAAAGGTCAAGCTGAACCGGGTCGGGTCGGGTCGTCCGTACAACCGACCCGACCCAGAAAATTTTCACCCCTGCTTGTAACTATCGCAAAAACTAATAGTTTGATTCTCTGTGCTACAATTGTTGAACTAAAAAATGTGGGCATGCCTATTGGACGTGTTGAGAAGAAATGAATTTTGTGGATGAGTAGGTAAAATGTTGTGTCAATTAGCATCCCAGTGTCATGTTCACACTCCAAATATGCTAATAAAATGACAATTTTTTTTAGAAGAAATGACAATTTAATGATGCATCAACTTTTTAAAATAATTTTTTTTTAAAAATCAATTTATACCCCTAAGCTTTACATGTTGTATTAGTATAAACCCTAAACAAAAAAATGTATCATTTTTTTTAATTAAAAAAAATTGTATCAATTAAAAGCTTGAACTTTCAAAAGTGTATCACAATTTACACCATTCATTAAATTTTGGATGACCAATGTTAAATATTGGGAGTTAAAAACCTTAGATTTTTTTTTTTTTTTTTGAAACTTATGGAGTTAAAAACCTTGGATTTAAAGTCTAGAATAATAAATATGTGTGTTTGAATATGCATGATAATTAATATCTAGGAATTAAATATATGTGTTTGTTTTATTGGTTTTGTTTATGGAAAAAATAATTTCAATTATTAGATTTAATTAAAATATTTATATTAGACAATTAATTAATAAATAAATGATAATTTTAAACATTTAAAACATTAAGTAATGATTAATTTTCTCCTCTCCCTCCTCTCTCTTCCTTATTTTAAAGGAAAAAATTTTCCTAGTAAAAAAATCTCATCTCCATTGTATGAAACTTTATAATTGTAGTTCGTTAGGATTCCCTTTAAAAATTGACAATACTTCAATGCTCGCACATGTGTAGACTTTTTCAAATGTCGAATTAACGAAATGTGGATAGTGTTGTAGCCAAAATCTGGACAAGGGAAAAACGCACCCGACCTTCTTGTGACAATAGCAGTGAATTGTTTGAGGGGGGAAGACATGACCTGCAAGATAAGAAAACTTACATATTAGTGTGGTGCTTTCCACACCGACTTTGTTGCTTAAGTAAGTTGAGAGGTTTTGAGTGTAGCAAGTAAACTGAGAATGAGAAAGAAGCTTACTCTTTCTTAAGTTGAATAAAGGTATTTATACCTATTCCATTTAGGTTTTTTTTTCCCATTTTCTAGACGATTTAGGTTAAAGATGAACCAAACCGGATCACCACAGGGCATTGAACTGGGATGATTGCTCTAAGGCTCAATCTTTTCATGTTTCTTTAACTTCATTCCATGTTGGTTTTACCATTTCCTCTATTATTGGTATTAGGCAAAATTACCCACAATAGACATTTCTCTTTTACTTATATTTTTATTTACTTATTTAAGAAGAACTACATAATAATTAAATAATAAATTACAAAAAGACAATCCTGTAAAAGATATACTAAATAGAATTATTTTAAAATAATGTGATAATAAATTACAAAAAGACAAAAGAGACAATCATAAATTTTCAAAATCTAATTGGTCAATGTAAATCAAATTGTACAAACATCTTAGCCTTTTCATGGACCAAATATTTCCAAAACTATTTTGACTCAGATTCCATTTGAAATCAATACAAATTTATCTAAATAACAAAATTTTTAAATTAAATATGGGAGAAGTACTATTGATTTTTTGGATGGATACTCCGGTTACAACCAGATTACAGTAGTATCTAAAGATCAAGAAAAGACAACATTTACCTGTCCATATGACACCTTTGCTTTCAGAAGAATGTCCTTTGGACTATGTAATGCGATAACAACTTTCCAACGATGTATGATGACAATTTTCTCGGACATGGTGGAGAAAACGTTAGAAGTTTTTATGGATGACTTTTCCGTTTTTGGAACGTCATTCCATGATTGTTTGCAGAATGAATTTGGAGCAAGTCCTAAGAAGATGCGAAGAGACGAACTTAGTACTAAACTGGAAAAAGTGTCATTTCATGGTACGAGAAGGAATAGTATTAGGACGTAAGATCTCTCGAAGAGGAATCGAGGTGGACAAGGCCAAAGTTGAAATCATTGTAAAATTGCCTCTGCCCACAAGTAGAAGGGAGAAATGGAGGAGGAGAAAGAAGAAGGAAAGAGGAAAAAAAAATTACATACATTTATATATGATATTTTTATTTTTTTAATAAAAATATAGAATATAATATAATTTATATTTATTGTTTTTTAATTAAAAAGAAGTCTCACGTTAGCATTCCATTAATATTTAATGAAAAATTGGATGAAGATACCAAATTGTAACAAACTCCAAAGCTTATGAATAAAATTGTTGAATTTGAAAACTCTACGACTTAAATACAACCCAACTCAAACCACAAGGACAAAAAATGTAATTTTTCCAAAAAAAAAAATGTTCAAGGTGAGATAATGAGTTGTTAATTCATCTTTCTTAAAGAATAGTTAAATTAGAGATTTAATCGAAAAACATTCTAACTATACTTTGTAAATATTGGATTTTGATTCCAACGAGTTTTTGAATCGAATGAATTTGAGGCAGGTGGCTTACCCTAAAAATTTTTAGGTTAAAGACTCGTTGGAATCAAAATCTATTACTGTTATCTATCTACCTCAAGACTCCCTCGATTAAAAAAGGAGCGAGACTCATTTGAAGAGAGAGAAGATCAATCAAGACAAATGTTTTGTTAAAACAATTATCAGAAAAACACTGATACTTCAGACTATCGATTACGACAATTTCACAGAACAGAGAATATAACAATCTCAGCTATCACCAAACCGATAATCAAGATTCAATAGGAATAAGGAAATGAAGAGAAAGGGAAGAGAAGAAAGAACACAGCAGGTTTTATAGTGGTTCGATCATAAAATTGATCTACATCCACTTGAGGCTCATTCCACTAGAATCAACGTTGCAACAAAATACACAGAAAAATTCTCTCTTAAACAGCCCTTTTACAATGATCTATCACAGATCATTAATGCTTCAAAACACCTGCAGCTTCAATGCTCATCAGCTCCACCTTCTTACCACAAATGAAGCTTTACAAAAACAGAGCATTCACGCACCCTATTTCTAGCTCTCTATTTCACTCAGAGATTCAAATCAGCCCTAAATCTCTCTTATATATGAATACACGTCACTCACTTAAATTCCACTAACTCAGGGAATTCTATTTATTACAACCACTCATGTGCCCAATAACAAAAAGCACAGTAATAACTAACTCCTTCAGGTGGCTGACGTGAGAGAACAAATACAGCTTATTATTCAAAAGAAAATAAGCTGAGCTGGATGGCTGACTCGGGTTGACTCCAGGTAGGCTGCCACACACACTATACTGGTGCACAGTCACATTTAACAAGCAACAATTTGAGCTGAGCTGTCACAAACTATCACATGTTTATATAGCGAGGAAAGACCAATGAAGAATATAAAATTTTAGAGAGCAAGAGGAGAGAGAGGGGGAGAATTCATTTTTTTCATTCATAGAGAATATACTCTGAAACTGGATAAAGGAGAATAAGGGAAGAAGAAGAAGGCTAAGGAAAGGAAGATATAAATGTCACATAAGCTAATTTTATTAAGTTAACTACCAAATCATCTATTGTTAGTCAACTAACAGCTCAGGGGCCTTTTAGAACTATTTTCTAAAGGCTAGAGATTGACCTATCGGTTTTTTTAAATTTATGGACCGAATAAAAACCTATCCTCTTGAGATTTGAACTTAATTTCTATTTAGTCGCTATGTTTTCAAAACTATCACTATTTGTATTTGAGATTTAAATTTACTTTTTATTTGGTTATTGTGAAGTTTCAGAGGTAACATGTTTAGTACTAGAAGTTTTAATTTAATTCTAATTAGTCTCTAAAGTTTGAAATGAGTTTCTAAAAAATGATGAATGATTGAATGGCGAATGGTTGATCTCTTACTAGCAATCGGGGAACTAAAAATAAAATAAGGAGTGAAAATTTTAAAGTTAAGATACATTTACCAAACTATGAGGATAAATTTTTAATTCAACAGAAATATATATTTGTTAGCTTAAATCCTATTCTAGTCTTCGACTTTAAGCTTTTGTTTATTTTGAAAGGTAAAAGAACCAGGACATCTTGAAAGTAGAGAAACCAAAATAGATGTTTAAAAATACCGACATCATAACAAACGAAAAATGGAGGTATATAAATAAATGAGAAAATGTCGAAATTTACCTCTAAACTTGTCAAGTTGTATAAGTTTTGTCCAACAACTTTCAATTTCACTAAATTACGCCTCAAACTTAGTGAGTGTTACAATCTTAACCTCAAACTTAAAAAAATGTTGGAAAATTTTATTATCTAATGAGTTTTCGTTTTAAAGATCATTAAAATAAAATATTCTCACATGCATTCAATGAATTATAAAACATATGTATGATACAAAATTGATATGAATTCAAACAAAAAAAAAATGATATCAAAGCAAAACTTTGTTAAAATCGATGATTTTTAGAAAATTATTCAATGATTAATTTGTACATCAATCTAAATAACTTTATATTATTGAAATTAGCGAGTTTACGAAGAATTTTACATTGATTTTATGTTAAAATTTAGTGGTAAGGGTAAAATTTAAAAAATTTAAAAATAAAAATCTATAATAATATATATTAAAAAGCAAGGATCCGTGAAAAACATTTTTAGACTAAAATACCCCTTTAAATTTAAGATAATTACTTTATTTAAAATTTAATTATTTTATTTAAAAAAATAAAAGATACATACAAAAATTAAAAAGTGGTAATCTGTAAAAAAAATTAAATTAAAAAACGAAAAACAAACGTAGTGATTTTCATAATTATCTATAATAAATGATTATCTATAATCTATAATATATATATATTAAAAAGCAAGGATCCGTGAAAAACATTTTTAGACTAAAATACCCCTTTAAATTTAAGATAATTACTTTAGTTAAAATTTAATTATTTTAATAAAAAAAATAAAAGATACATACAAAAATTAAAAAGTGGTAATCTGTAAAAAAAATTAAATATATATTAAAAAGCAAGGATCCGTGAAAAACATTTTTAGACTAAAATACCCCTTTAAATTTAAGATAATTACTTTAGTTAAAATTTAATTATTTTAATCAAAAAAATAAAAGATACGTTTTTCAAAAAAAAATAAAAGATACATACAAAAATTAAAAAGTGGTAATCTGTAAAAAAAATTAAATTAAAAAACGAAAAACAAACGTAGTGATTTTCATAATTATCTATAATAAATGATTAAGAAAATAAAAAAAATCCGTAATCCCTACCAATATGAAATTTTGAAAAAAATCTTTTCCTTAAAAAAAAAAAAAAAGCATAATGTTTAAAAATATAAACTTGGTTATCTAAAATATATATATTTAAATTGTTTTTTTCAATTTTAAACTTGGTTTTATCTCAAATTTCGTAACAAATTCTTTTTTTTTTCTTTTTTTTTATCTTTTATTTTTTTTAATTAAAACAATCATGAAATTTGATTTCCACTTTTTTATTTTGTTATCTTTTATTATCATTTTAGTTTGATAACTTATAATAATATTATGGTCTATATTTCGATCTAAACCAATATGAAATTTTGAAAAAAATCTTTTCCTAAAAAAAAAAACATAATTTTAAAAATATAAACTTGGTTATCTAAAACAAAAAAAAAAGTATATATTTAAATTTTTTTGTTTAATTTTAAACTTGGTTATCTCAAATTTCGTAAGGAATTTTTGTTTGTTTGTTTTTTTTTTTTTTTATAAAAACAAATAGGGTTTTTTATATCTTTTATTTTTTTTAATTAAAACAATTACGAAATTTGATTTCCACTTTTTGATTTTGTTATCTTTTATTATGAATAATATTCTGGTCTATATTTTTTATCTTATGATCTATATACAATATCCAAAATCTAATCAAATTATAATTTGAATCTAAATTCCCTCTATAAATTGTCCACCGATTAGTTTTCACATAAAAAACCATTCATCCCCTCCATTGTTGGTTTCAGGTAACTCTCTTTAATTATAATTATAATATTTTTGTTTAATTTTATCAATTTAATTAGAAGAAAGTCATGAGATTTACTTTAATTTTTTTCCCCTCCAACTTTATCTTTCAAGTCTAAAATTACTTATCTCTTCCAATTTCTTCCAATTGTTCGTTTATATTTCAACTATTTTTATTAGTTTGACTTTTAATTGTTTATTTATTAAAATATAAATGTAGGGAATGCAGTCCATGAATTCAGGTATTTTCTTTTTGGGATGTGTTAAATTTTGTCGGCTCTACGATACCCAAAAATTTATGAATATATATTATAATTTTCATGATTTTGCATCTTTTAATTAAAGGTGCTAACGATGTGGAAAAATCAATACTCCTATTAATAGTCTCTTAATATATTTGTTCTATAAAACTTTAAATAACAATTAAGTAAAATTTTAAAACAAAATTTGAAAATTAAAAAAACAAAAACACTTTTAAGTTTTTATGAATATAGCATAAATTTAATTTTTTATATTTGAAATTTAAATTGAGTTTTGATTATGTTATTTTTGTAAAATTTTAAAATTCTTGCTACATGTATTTATAATTTTATATATATTATATCACATCTAAAGAGGTTGAATATGAGATAACCCATTTTTGTGTAGTGGGAAGAATTCTTTTTGTTTTGGATTATTCATGGTTGTTTTTAAATTACATTTTTAAAAAATAGTTTGGTAATTAGAAAATTGATTTTTTTTATTATTGAAATTATCCTATACCATGATTCTCAAATAACTTTATACAGTTGTTTCTAAATTACATTTTAAAAAAAATAGTTTTGAATTTCAATTATTTTTTTAAGAAAGTACTAATAAATATTTGTTATTATGATGATTTTGTTCTTAATTTTATTTTTTCCTTTTTGCTTACCACTATTTTAGTTTGAATATAGTGAGTCAATTTTGAATTTTGTCAATTTAATTAGATGTTGATTTTTGAATATCATATTTGAATTAACAAGCCACCAATTTTTTGATATAATATTTTTGAGTAGTGAGTCAAATTTGAATTTAAATTTAAACTCATTTTACTTCAAATATATTTTACTAAAATTATTACACGTGCAACGCACGTGGTAAAAACCTAGTAATATTTAAATGTATATATTTGTTTTATTTGGAAAATGCCACGGTGTCAAAAGACAGCGTGGGCGCACGTTAGCATTAACTCTCCCATCATTTCAAAAAAATTTGACATCCAAAAGTCTCGTTTATTTCTCGGGCCCACGCACTTCTCTTTAATCACCAAAACCAACCCCACCAACTTTTCCCAATTAACATAACCGCCCCAAACTTTTTCAAATTCGGGTAACTTTCGCAATTATACCCATCATCAAGCCCCTGCCATTTCCAAAACTATTTATTTATTATGATTAAACTACAACTTCACTCCTAAACATTCATAATTGTGTCCATCAAGTTTCCATTATTCTATAAATTTCTTATAAGTCCTCTAGCATTTTAAAATTATATCTCTATTTCTTCATCAATTTTTTTTAATAATTTAAAATTTACATCCATATTTAGTAGATCATTGTTGTCAACTGAGCAAACATAAACATAGCTGAGCAGTTAAAACATCATTCTTTAGTAATTATTAAGGTTTCATTTGATGATCGTTTGGTTTTTGGTTTTTGAAAATTAAGTTTATTTTCTCTCAATTTCCTTAGGGTGATTTTCATCTTTGTCAATGACACATTTGCATTCTTAGTCAAATTCTAAAAACAAAAACAAGTTTATGAAAACTACGACCCCATTTAATAACAATTTGGTTTTTGGTTTTTAGTTTTTGAAAATTAAGCCTATGAACACTATTACCACCCATAGGTTTATTTGTTTTGTTATCTACCATTTTCCCATGTTTTAAAAGCTAAAAAAAGTAGTTTTCAAAAACGTGTTTTTGTTTTTGGAATATGACTAAGAATTCAAATGTGTACTTACACAAACATGAAAACCATGGTAAAGAAATTGGGAGAAAACAAACACAAATTTCAAAAACCAAAAACAAAAATTGAAGACCCCGTTTGATAACCATTTGGTTTTTGAAAATTAGGCTTCTTTTCTTTTCTTTCAATTTCCTTACCATGATTTTCATTGTTGTTAAAGACAAACTTGAATTCCTAACCAGATTCTAATACACAAAAACAAGTTTTTGAAAACTACTTTTTTTTTTTAGTTTTCAAAAAGTGACTTGGTTTTTGAAAACATGAGAAGAAGGTAAATGAAAAAGCAAAGAAACTTAGATATGGAAATAGTGTTTATAAGCTTAAAAACCAAAAACCAAATGGTTATCAAACGTGGGCCGAAATGGTTATTAAATAGAGCCATTGTTTTAGTTTTCAAAATTTTTGTTTGTTTTTTAAAATATGAGAAGAAGATAGATAACAACAAAAAGAAACTTACAGCGAAAATAATGTTTGTAGGCTTAATTTTCAAAAACAAAAAACAAAAAACAAAAAACGAAATGATAATCAAACGAAGTCCAAACTAACGAAATTTAAACTTACAACTTTTTATAGTTTAATAACACATGGGATAAAGAGAATCAAACTTTGAATTTGAGGATATATGTCTTTAACTGGTTGAGGAGGTCACGAGACACGAAATTAAAATTTAGAGATTCATTAGAAATTGTTTCAGAGTACGTGGATTAAATAGACGCAACTTTTGAAAGTCTAAGGACCTATAATAAAAACTTTTGAAAATACAAGGACTAAATAGACAAAATGGAGAATAGTAAGGATGAGACATGTAATTTAAGATTGAACCAATATTTATCTGTTTTTTTAAAAAAATGAAAAAGAGCTTTCGGAATCGTGCAGGCGGAAAAGGGAAGAGAAACCAGAGAAGAAGAAACCTAAGAGAAAGCAAAGCAAGAAATCTAGAGAGAGAAAGAGGAGCAGAGGAGAGAGAAACAGAGGTTGGTTTCAGTTGGTGATGACGATGGACAGAGAGAAGGAGAGGGAGATTGAGCTCGAAAGTGCAATGTACACTAACTGTTTGCTTTTGGGCCTCGATCCGGCGGTTATCGGCGTCGGAGCTTCCAACGGCACCCCGCGGGTCGGCCTTTTCCGTCACTCCAATCCCAAACTCGGCGAACAGCTCCTCTACTTCATTCTATCTTCCCTCCGAGGACCACTTCAATCCGCCAAAGTATCATTTCGTTTTCACCTCTCTGTTTAATTTCGTTTTCCAATTGCGCCCGATCTGCTCATTTTTTTGGATCTCGGCAGGATTTCGATAAGGTTTGGCCAATCTTCGATTCCGCGCAATCGAGGGACTTCCGGAAGGTAAATTTTCGATCTCGTTGGTTTTTCTGATTCTCCTACGAATTCGTCTGGAGGAGGTAATTTCGATTTTTTAACTTTAATTTTCGGATTAATTTAGGTTACTGGTTGGTGGAATATTTTTTTAGGTCGTGCAAGGGATCATCAGTGAGCTTGAATCTCAAGGTGCATTACCCAGGAGTAATTCGAGGGTTTCGTCTCTTGCTACGTGCTGTGGACCGAGGTCAGTTCATCATGCTACTTATTATCATTCGTTGTTTATAATTTCCCGCTCTGCAGAATAGTTTCTCGTGAGTTCTTTGGGTATAGAGTCAGATTGGTACTCATAGAGGCACTGCTGATATCTTTAGTGGGCATGTTCCAGAAATGATGCTAGAATTTGGGTCGTAGTTTCAACCCAGTTTGGAATGAGATTCATGTGAACAAACAAAAAGAGATTCATTTGAGTTGGATAATTGTGTGCAGGTTTGTTGAACTGTTGTGGCAACTTTCCTTGCATGCTTTGCGGGAGGTTCACAGACGCACGTTTGCTGCTGATGTTGCATCTAACCCACTTCCTGCACCGTTGACAGATGTAGCCTTTTCACATGCAGCTACATTACTTCCTGTGACCAAGGTAGTTGTTAATTAGAGTCATCAGACAACTGTTTCATTCCCCTGTATAATTAATAACCAAATAATAAACTTCAACCCTACTTTCTTCCCTATATGATGTCTGACGAATTGATTGATCGTGTATATATAATTAATTTGTCATGCACAATGATGCCTGTAGCTTTATGAAACAGTGAGTTTTGAACCCTTCTATTTACAGGGTCATGACTTTCCTCTCTCCCTGTGTTTTATGTACTGGTTTTTCCCCTTTGGTCGATTCTGAGTAATTTGGTTGTTACTTGTGAACCATTAATTAGATTTCTTGTCTGAAATAGGCTAGAATTGCACTTGAAAGAAGAAGGTTTCTGAAGAATGCTGAAACAGCGGTGCAACGTCAAGCTATGTGGTCTAATTTGGCTCATGAAATGACCGCCGAGTTTCGCGGCCTTTGTGCTGAAGAGGTGTTCACATTTTCCTAAGAAACTTATAGCTATCTTTTTTAAGATACCTTTTGGAGTTCATGATTGTTGCTTTATTCTTCTTCTTTCTTTTCACCCACTGTTTGGGAATCTTGGATGCCAGGCTTATCTGCAGCAAGAGCTAGAAAAACTACATGATCTGAGGAACAAAGTAAAATTGGAAGGGGAGTTGTGGGATGACCTTGTATCGAGTTCAAGTCAAAACTCACATTTAGTTTCAAAGGCAACTCGTTTGTGGGAGTCTATATTAGCACGCAAAAGTTAGTATAAAGTTTTTGTTCTTGCACAAAAATGCTGATCTCCGGACTCTTGAGCTACATTGTTAATTAGTTTTCTTTAATCAAATTATATTTTTTAGGTTTCGTTTTTAAATTTAATTTTATTGAATATGATCAATACTTCCCTTTGAAGGAATAAGGAATCTGTAGATAAAGGTTTCAGTGGTTAATATCTTTTCGAAACTCTCAATTTTTTTTTTTAATATTCAGTGTTTTTCTTTCAGTAAAGTTGCTTTTTATTCTCTGGATGTCCAATACATGTTAGTAGATGATGTAAAATTCTCGGGTCATACATTAGAATTTCAAGTTTGGTCCTTGAACTTTAAAGGATGGTGTTTAGTAGGCCTCTTAGCTTGAAAAGTTTTTGATAAGTTACTAAACTTTCAACGTTAATACCAATAGGTATCTAAACTTCAGAAATAGTCTATTAGGTCTTTGGACTTTCAATTTTATATCTAATAGTGCTATGAAATTTCAATTTTGTTTCTAATAGATCCCTGATTTATTACACTTTTTAAAGTATAAGGGTCTATTAAACACAAAGATGAAAGTTTATCGATTTATTCAACACTTTTTTAAAGTTTAGTGAAATATTAGATGTTTTTCTAAAAAAAGGTTCAGAAACTTATTAAGCACAACTCTCAAAGTTCAAGGACCAAGCTTGTAATTTAACTTTCTTTTTTCTTTTATAGAAAAAGTTGCCTTTCTTTTTTGGTAGACTTACAGATACTAGTATAATGTCATGTGGCTTACAATTTAAATAATTTACATGCTCTATTGTTTTCAAACTACTTCCATTTTCATTTACCATGGACGAAACGATGAACTTTGGTCGTGCACTTGTCCGTGTATTTGGCATGCTCAATCTTTTTCAAACTACTTCCAATTTGTCATGGACAAAGCGTGAACTTTTGTTGTGCACTTGCCGTGTATTTGTAATGCTTCCATTATGTTCTGTTGTTCAATACTACTCCTACTTAAGAGTATATATATTTCAGATTTGCAATTCAGTGAATTAGATGTTCTTCAATGCTAGTATCGCTGAAATATATATGTATTTTTTAATGATTTAACCGATCATTCATGACTAGTTATGAGACCATATTAATGGAAATGGGAACAATGACTGATTTCTAGGTTTCTTCACAGCCCCTTGAATCTTGAGTCACTTGTTTACCCTTCCAGTAGATGGAAAAAACTAAATTTTTGGTGAAGATAAGATATCTGAACTTAATTAGTTTAGCTCGTAGATTATATTATTATTATTATTATTGAATTTTATTTGACAATCATTATCAAAGTCAGGTTGCTCAACATTCTTTCTCTAACTTGATATCTATCTCCATGATGTACAGGTCAACATGAAGTTCTTGCTTCAGGTCCTATAGAGGATTTAATTGCCCACCGGGAGCATAGGTATTTTATTGCGTTTTACTTGTTAGGGTATAAAGATGCGTCGTCAAATGCTAAGCAAATTTTTGTACAATTTTGATCTTTAGGTATCGCATTTCTGGATCATCTCTACGTGCAGCGATGGATCAGAGCTCTCAGGTTCCTTACACAGACATCCTGGCCAGTCAGTCAAGTGATTTAGCTTCAGCGTTTGTGGATGACAAAGATCAGAGTGACAGGTCATATGCCAGCTCTCAAATAAGTGACGATTCAGCATCTTGGATGGATGATAGGAGTGGAAGAGTCCATCCCACTGTTGATGTTGCAGAAATCATAAGGCGTTGGACTCATGCTTTACAGCGTATTCATAAGCAGTCACTCCATCTGGTACGCCCTTTTTTCTTCTTTTTTGGATATTGTGAAGTAGTTCAGCCTCTGTAGGAATTGGTATATGATTTGATGCAAGTGATTCCAGGGTTGTACTTGGGTTGTTGGATGTCTTAGTTTTGGGAGTGCACATGAAATCTTTCTTAGTTGTAGGCTTGTAGCATAGTTTGAAAGCTCAGTGTTCTATAACCAACATGGCACCTCCTCCTTCCCTGGAAGTTGGAGGTTCAAATCCTCCCACATATTTTTGTACTAAAAGGAAAAAAAGATGTCCTTTCATAATTGAAGTTGTAGCTTGTAGCGCTTTCTAACCAAGCTTTTATTGACAACAAGGGAAATAATACAAGGAGCGTACAACAAACAACCCAAATAAAAGGAGCTAAGCTATAAAAGAGGTCTCCAATCAAATAAAATAGAACTTAAAGGATAATTACAAAAAGCCTTATATATGGAAGCCCAAAACGAGATATGGAATCTAACAAGGAACCACAGATCATCTAAAGACAGGTCAATCCTTCTAAAGAATCTGTTGCTCCTCTCACCACAATGGCCCCACAAACTTGCACAAGGTCTACCCCGAAGAATACATTCTAGTAACTTCGAACTTTAATGAATCAACTGTCTTGAATGCAAAGCCCCTTTTTAAAAGAACTAGAAATGGGTTTACCGAGACAGTGGAATATCCTGACTATATCCTAATCTCCACCCATTCTTTGCCCTGCCACCACTTCCTCATCAAAGACCAAGACCAAGTATTACCAATTCCCATCGAGAAAGCAAGCAATCTCCACTGGAGCAAGAATAACTAGAAAAGTAACCGTCAACTGGTTATCCAACTCGTTCGTACCTTTTCTAACCTCGTTGGCTTGAATTCATCTTCGTCTCAACTCTTCCCTTCACGTACTCACTCGCATGTGTGGATTCACAATCCACTGCCTTGATCCACTTGGCTACGTCTGCCCCTACCCTCGCACAGGTTTCAGTCTCGAGATACGATCAGATCCTTACCCTATGACCACTATCAAAGAGAAGCTTTTTTCTATATGAGAGTTGCAAGTCTATTGTTGTGTTTTGGAATTAGGGGAAGCAAAAATTCAACAAGTCAGCCGCTTTTTGGCAAAGCTTACAAAGAGGTTAGACTGTTCACTTCATTAATTTTGTTGAGGATCCCACATTGGAAAAGATAAGTGGAGACCTCACAATTTATAAGATAGATGGGCTACTCCTCTCATTGCCAATTGGTTTTGAGATGAAACCCCATATTATCTAATATGGTATCAGAACCCATAAAACCCAAACGGGTATTCCGTCCAAAGAAAAAAATTGGGATCCGATCCAAGAATGGTGAACCCAAAGAGGCACCATCTTGAGGGGGCGTGTTGAGGATCCCACATTGAAAAGATAAGTGGAGACCTCACAATTTATAAGATAGATGAGCTACTCCTCTCATTGCCAATTGATTTTGAGATGAAATCCCATATTATCTAATATGGTATCAGAACCCATAAAACCCAAATGGGTATTCCGTCCAAAGAAAAAAATTGGGATCCGATCCAAGAATGGTGAACCCAAAGAGGCACCATCTTGAGGGGGCGTGTTGAGGATCCCACATTGAAAAGATAAGTGGAGACCTCACAATTTATAAGATAGATGGGCTACTCCTCCCATTGCCAATTGGTTTTGAGATGGAACCCCATGTTATCTAATGACTTCACTCTACTTAAGATTCAAAAAGATAGAGGCCAGACGGGCAGTGAAGGCTCGTTTAGTAGACAACAAGCTACGGCTTTGACGAGCAGCAAGTACCTACTCCTATCAAAATGAAAACCAACCAGCTCCTTTTGAAGAAGCAAGCCCCTATTAGAGAAATCCATTGCACGCTAGCCTCTTATTTGTATAGGGTTCCAAACTTGCACACCCCTAAACTCAAGGCTTTTCAGCCCAACTTTTTTTATGGGATATTTGAAGAAAAGGCCCATTCCTATATTGAGTCTTAGCCTATAGCATTTGCAAGCATCTGCATGATTAGTTTAACTGTACAAAATCTGAACCTTTGAGAATGGATTATAATAACATGTCTATGAATTTTTATATCTTACCATTTTCCTGATTTTGTTTCTATTAGTTGATTTGATTGGTTTGGCAAATGTTTTTCCTGCAAACAGGCTGCATTGTTTTGACTGTGTTGTTACATGCTGACATTAAAATATGAAAGATCTTCCCTGCATGTATAATTTAACAGGCATGTATTTATATATTTCCCTCAGTGGGAGATTTAACTTTTTCTCTTGTTTAGTAGTTCTTTTCTGGACTAACTTTTAGACTATAGCTCAACTTTCCTGTGGATTGCTTATCCAATTTGATCTGTTAGTCTTGTCCTCTCAACGCACCATACTTAGACACAACGAATATAGGCCCTTTTACCTCGTTTAGTAAAAGTCTATCATGAACTGATTTGTAGGCAAAAGCTAACGATGGAGAAGGTCCTGAAATTCTAAGGGGTGCACATGATGGCGGTACAAGTGGCCATGCCGAGTCTTTGGCAGCAACTCTTGCTGAACATCAACAACACCTGGCAAGCTTGCAGGTTTTCACCATACACCCTTTTGTAATTGTGATCAAACAACATTTGTGTCTTTTTTGAAGTACCTTTTTTTCTGGTAGCTTTTAAAATACTCTCTATTAAATGTACTCTTAGAAAATCACAACTGTGAACCCTAAAATTAGCTAGGATATGAAGTAAATTAAGTGTTTGGTAAATTTCAAACTTAAAGATGAAAAAGTAGAATAAAATGGGAACTTTTAAAAGTTGGTTAATGGTTAGAGAAGACATAAAATCTCACAAACTACAATAAACTAAATTTTACCAGTCAACATAATTGAAAAAGTGATTTTCCTTAAAAATAATTTATAATCAGTTTTATCAAACACTAAATATAGTTAAAATTTTCCCATAATCACTTTTAATGCCTGCAAAATCAATTAAATCAAGGAGTCGTTTGGGTTTCCAAGGCCAGTTATATATATGTCCTTAAAATTCTGGTACAGGAATTTGTGTGTATATGAATCTTATTACTTATTGGTTTCTGTGTTCTGAATGTAATACTAGCTTTAAAACTGCCCTGTCTGTAGGGGGCTAACAAGGTTAGCCATGTGAATGGTTTCGTATCTTTGATATCGATGTTTGTACATGCAGGTGCTCATCAACCAATTGAAGGAAGTTGCTCCTGGAATACAGAAATCAATATCAGAGTGTACGGAGAAAGTGAACAATATATCTTTAAGCCTACCTCCAGTGACCAAACATCCTGTTCGATCTATGTCACCTATGCAAGCACAGACTAGTGGACGGACATCGGTAATTGTTAAGAAGCTGTTTTATGACATCCGAAGTGATTCAATCTGCTGAACCCCATTTTCTCTGTTTTTTCTGAATTATTCAGGTAAGTAGCACTGATGAGGTTTCTGAGGTGACTTCAAAAATGTCTTCCGTTCAACTTGACAAGGTGTCTGCCAGTCCTACTTTAAAGCTCCCACAATTATTTAGTTTGACACCAAACTCTTCTGGAAAAACGGGAAATATGCAAAAGCGACACAATTTGGCTTCTCAAACCAGCCAAATAGAAAATTTATCAGAAAGCAAATCACCTGACCAGCCTTCCTCAAACGATCATTTGATTAACCTACCTCAAGGTTTGCTGCATTGGTTCCCATCCTTCATTTCAGCTGGCTGATTACATCTCATTTTAACTTCAACAATAGGTTCTACTTATTCAGTCTCATCTTGATCATCTATGTTCTATTTTCGTTTTCTTCAACAGATACGGAGATTTCTTATGTTCAGAATTTAAAGAGATCAGTCAGAGAGGCTGCTCTTTCAATGAAATACAGCAATTCAGAACCATCACGAGAAGGTCATTCTGATGGAAGTGTGGAACACTTCTTTGTGCCTCTCTCAGGAACTGGATTTTCTCGTTTAGGACCAGATAATAAAGGAGCTTCCGCTAGGAGTAGAAGGCTGTCTGTTCCTCAAATGGATGTTTCCTTGCCTGAGAGTCCTGCTTGTGATTTTAGTAATGGAATCGATTTCATTGACTTTACTGATGCATTGAATGATCTGGATTCTCTTAATGACTTTGATGAATTAAATGGGTTTCTTTCTTCTGCTCGATCAAATTCTGCAACTTCTGATGCTCGGAAATTACTATTTGACATCGATGAAGCACAGGATCAAGTATTCTCACCACCTTTGCTGATGGACCCATCACTTTTAGCAGATTCTTATGAGGATCTACTTGGTAAGTTGGCTAGGTTAAAAATTTCTCAGTTTTGCATCTATATATTCTGTTTCATAGGTATTGAGCTGTAAATCGAGTGCGCAGATTTTTGCCTTGAAGTTATATCTGATGGCTATTCTGGTTCCTTTGCAGCTCCATTGTCTGAAACTGAAACAGCAATGATGGAACATTAAGTTGAAATTTCAGCAGCCTTGCATTCTTCAGTTGGAGATTCTTTGCTTCTCTGACACTCGTTCTATGAGGTGCTTACATCAGTTCACCTCGTAGCCCCTACCTCACAGTGGATGGATATCCTTGCTATTTTTTGTGGTAGCCATGTGTCAACTCAGCAGCTATGCGATAAATGGATCACACAGATCTTCGAGCATAGCAAAGAATTCAAAGTTTTGCGACTCTTCGTGGACTGGCCACGATCGGGACGGTCATTCAGATTGGTATGGTATTTAATCTTTTTCTCGGTTGGTTTTCTGTGATGGTTTTTCAACAGCGTCCAATCCCATCGCCTGAGGTCCTGAGGTCTGAAGTCAGGTAAAGCGATTGCATCAAAGTGGTAAGCTATTCAAACATTGGGCTAAAATACTAAATTCGGATCAACGCTCGGGATTGGTAGTCTATTGTATCTATTGTTTGATTTAAACATTAACACTGATTGACGAGTTCATTTATATATTTGCTGATTTGTATGTCATTACATGAATTTGTAGCGTCCTTAGAAATTACTGTACCTCAGAACTCTGTACATTCTCCCACAGAATTGTGTTCCTGATTTGTTCATCTTTCAGCTGGGTTGTTCATTCAAGTGCATCAGTTTTTCCCTAATCCAGGTTTGAGCCGAACTCGGAACACGTGTCTCGGGTAAGCCCCAAAGACCCTAGATTTTCATGACACATCACATTCATCTTGGATTGAGTAGTTTACTATTTTAATATGACTTCTGAGCTGACCAATGAAATAGATAGATTCCATAGCTTTTTGTATTTAGGAAGTTGCATGCGTAGAAAAGTATAGGCAGCCATTTACGAAAAGATGGCGTTGGGAATTTGACAGCATTAAGTTGAATGGAAAAATTCAACGTTAAGGTGTAAACATGGTCCTGTGGGAGGTGAAAACTAATTATATCAGCGTTTGAAAGCTTCTTTTATTTATTTATTTATTCAAATTATGTCATCATCGATTACTTTGGGACAAGTATCTAGATTCCAACTTGCATTGAGGGTTAAATTTTATTTTGGTGTTTAAGTTTCAAATATTTGATTTAAATTCCTTGGTTTTTTGAAAAATTGCTTGTCTTTATTTGTTAATTCTTACATAAAATTTGAATCTTTTGGAAACTTGATATCTAACCCACGTAGCTTGAAAGTTTTGTTCGACCATAAAAATATTTACATGGGAGTTATAGAGGAAGTAGAAATATCTTAACTATTAAAAATGGTTAAAAAAACATGCATGTGGAAAATAAATAAAATGGATGTTTTCATCTCATTAGAAAAAAAAAGAGAGAGAAAGAAGTGCATGTGTTAAATTTTTATTGAAGAATTTACGAAAGTTATTTGAAATTTTGGGGTTTAAATAGAATATTTAAAGGATGAAAATTAAATATGAATTTCAAGGAGAATGGTATAATAGTAATAATAATAAAAGAATACGTTGTGGTTTTTCTGAAGGACGAGACCAAGATGTCAGAAGTTCGCATTACAAAGTTTATAAATATTATTTTGATGATTTGTAATAAGGGTGCTAGTCGGTTTGGTTCTCTCAATTTTGACTTAAATCGGGAATCGAATTGACATCTTTGATTTTCTTAACTACAAAGGTGAACCAATATCCAATTAGGTGAAAACCAATCGTTTTGGTCGTTAATTGGTTCAGTTCCTTTGGTTTGGGATTATTGAACCAATAAAGTGAAAAGAAAAGATTGGGAGGGAGGAGTGACGCGCTAGATAGCTAGAGTGAATATTCGATGGCGAGACTTACACTCGAGGAGGCCAAATCTGCAGGCATCTAGAGCAGATTTGAGGCAAGGACGCTAGATCTGAAGGCGTCGAGGCAAGAAATAAGGTAAGGAGGCTAGATCTGCAAGTGTTAAGCCTAGATCTAAGGTGAGTAGGTCGGATCTGCAAGCGTCAAAGCCAGATGTCTAATTTAATATGAATAGTGATGTATAGGAATCTCTCTATAGATCCCATTAAAATCTTGGCAACTAAGAAAGAGAAATGTAGAAAATGAAAAAAAAAAAAATCTTCTCATTGTGGACATTTTAATGATGTTGTGTTGGAATATACCTACACATCGATGTATGACATTTTGTTACATTAAAAATTAAGCGAAAAGGGAAATGACAATGCATCATAAAATATGCAGCAAAGTTGTATAAATGAATGAAAAGGTCAAGGTGCACACACATTTTCAAATGACTTAGGTCTAAATTCAAATTCTCCAACTTTTTTTTTTTAAATTCAAATATTCTATTTGTTCAAATTGTAATATATTTTTTTAAGAAATAAAACTCTTTGATTTAGATCGAGTTAAACCATTCAGATCTAATTTCAAATTGTATAGTTCAAAAAAAAAAAAAAAAAAACCGTGTATTAAAATAAAAACTCATTTGTATAACTAAAAAATAAATGGAATGATTTTATGTGTCACATCCTCTCAAAGTTGAGTTGTGATTTCATTTTTTTTTACATGTGTGGCTGAGAATAAGTATCTCTAGTCTATTGTTTAAGGTTCAAGCTTTGTGCCAGTTGAGTTATGTTTTTGTTGGCACTGTCATTCTATTGTTGTAATCTTAGATCAAAAGTTGACCGATTACCCAACAACCCGTCATTTCAAGAACGAGTTTTCCTCGACACCCACTCGTACATTTGTCATGGTGCATTACATATGACATGTCAAATTAATACAACTTTCTAGCATCAGTTTCACGATGTTATACGAAATATGCTAATCACATGATTGCTACTTTTTTCGCAGCGATCTCATTTCCTATTTGGCACAAAAATAAATCTCCGACACCTTATAAAAGGTTAAAAAAAAAAACAAAGAAACAACAAAAAGAAAAAGTAAAAAGAAAAAACCCTCCTCTTTAGTTATTTATTATTCAATTAAGACTCTAACCCTTATTAACTTTAAGGTGTATGTCTATTTACTCGCTTAATTAAGTTTTTGATAGATTATTAAACTTTCATGATTTTTTTCTACTTAATTTCTTACCCTTATAAAAATTTTAAGATTTTTGCTAAATTCAGTATGTTACCAAATCTTTAATAATTTTCAAAATCTTGAACTTTGTATCTAACAATTATATAGGGTAAGAGATTGAATTATAGATTACTTAAGAAATCATTTCACTACATCCTTAAATAATGTACAACTTATCATGTTATTGTCCGTGTTAAATGAATAAACAACGATCGATCTTGACAATAAAGATGTTGATGTTGAAGATTTTCTTCTTACCTCGAGGAAGATGAACGAAGCTACTCATAACTTAGCAACACATGCAAAAAGAACAAGTTTCTCAATGCTGTTAATCAAAGAATATCCCTTCTAGACTATGTGTATTATGTGTGTCGATGTTCTTTACTAAGACAAGTAACGTTCCTTTTGTTTTCCTTAGTTTTTACTATACTGAAAAAAGAATTGACAATAAAGATTGATTAAATATAAAGTTGAAAGTCTATGAGTACATTAAACATATTTTGAAGTTAGAGATGAAATAGATGCAACCATGAAAATTAGGAGATGTGTAGCGAAATACGTTTCAACAACAAACTTCCAATCTAATATGTATTTATTTATGATTAAATTACGAGTTTAGTCCATGAAATTTCAAGGTTTTGTCAATTTGATCTTTGAACTTTAAAAAATGTCTGATTGGTTCCTAAACTTTAAAAATATCTAATATGCTCTTAACTTTCAATTTTGCATTTAATAGGTCACTGACATATTTGAGTATTTAAAAAATAACCAATCTATTAGACATAAAATTGAATTTTATGCTTATTAGGATCCAACTTCCAATTTTGTATCTAGTCGGTTGAGTTTAAAAAAGATTATATACAAAATTGAAAGTAAAGGGATCGACTGGACACAAGTGAAAGTTTAAGAACAATTGAATACTTTTTTAAGTTCAGGGACCTATTGGATACAAAATCAAAAATTCGAAGACCTATTTACACACTTCTTAAAGTTTAGGGACTAAATTGACATAACCCTAAAAGTTTGAGGACTAAACTTGTAATTGAACCTTAAAAAAAGGTTTTATTACAAGTTCAGTCCTTGAACTTTCAAAGTTTGTATCAATTAGGTTCCTTAACTTTAAAAAGTGTCTAATAGGTCCCTGAACTTTTAATTTTGTGTCTAATAGGTCATTTTCAAATTTGTGTCTAATAGGTCCTTGACATATTCAAGATTTTTAAAAATTAACCAATCTATTAGATATAAAATTGAATTTTAAACCTAGTGAGATTCTAAACTTCCAATTTTGTATCTGGTACACCTGTGAATTTTTTAAAATATCAAATAGGTCAAAGACTTATTAGACACAAAAGTGAAAGTTTAAGAATCTATTGGATACCTTCTAAAGTTCAACGACATATTAGACACAAAATTGAAAGTTTGAGGACCTATCTAAATTGACACAATCAAAAGTTCGGAAACTAGACTTGTAATTTAACCCCCAGAAAAAAAAAACCATTTTGTTTTTTAATTAATTAAATAATTTCCTTTTTTGCTTTTTTTTTGAAGGAAAATGAAATAAACTCGGTTGGATTTGGGGGTATGGTTCGAATGTGCCCATCACGGACCCAGAAGAGCCCTCTTCTTCTTCTTCTTCCTTCCTTCCTTCTTCCTCTTCTTCTTCTTCCCTCTTCCTCTCTCCAACTCCGAACGCCATTGAAGCGTTACAGAGAGATCTCCAGAGCAATTTCCCATTTCAACGACCCCCAATTCCCTCGATCCATTTTCACACAGCCAACCCAATTCCCTATTCGCCCATGATTCGCCCATGATTCTATCTCTGTCGTCTCCTTCCGATTCGGCTCTGCGATTTCTGCTCTGAATTCTGCAAACACGAGAGAAAAGAGAGAGAGGGAGAAAGGGAAGGAAACAGAGAGGGAGAGCGAGAGGGATTGAGAACAGAGACCGAGAGAAATGCCAAGCGTGGCTGTCAAGCTCTACAGCGTGTTCTTCAAGTTTCTCTTGAAGCATCGTCTGCAGAATCTGATCCAAGCTCCACTTGACGAATCCAGCCCTTTTGGAGTCACATCTCGACCCGAGGAAACCGTTGCTTCCGCTAATCCTTTGTTCACCGACGGCGTTGCTACCAAAGATATCCACATCGATCCGTTTACATCTCTTAGCATTCGGATCTTCCTCCCTGAATCCGCTCTTACTCCGCCTGAACCCGATTCCAAACCCTCTTCCAAATCGTCCAAGCCTAAACCTAAACGGTCCAATCAAGATGCTCAGCCCGATCTTGTTAACCAGAATCTGAATAATGTACAGCAATATCCTTCGCGGCGAAATAGCTATGGCCCTTCGGGAAATTCTAGAGAAGAACTGCGGATGAATAGAGTTGGGAGTTACAGTAATGAAATGGAGGGGTTGAATTTGATTCCGGGCCCTGCCACCGGTGGCGTTTACAGGGGGTATGCGCCAGCCACGGAGAATAGTCGGAGGTTGCCGATAATGTTGCAATTTCACGGCGGGGGGTGGGTCAGTGGGAGCAATGATTCGGCGGCGAATGATTTCTTTTGCCGGAGGATTGCAAAATTGTGTGATGTTATCGTCGTTGCTGTTGGGTATCGGCTTGCGCCGGAGAATCGGTTTCCGGCTGCGTTTGAAGATGGGTTGAAGGTGTTGAATTGGCTGGGGAAGCAGGCTAATTTGGCCGAGTGCAGCAAGTCTATGGGAAATACCAAAGGGAATAGCAATGAGTTTAAGAAATCAGATAATCATAGGCATATTGTTGACACATTTGGGGCGTCAATGGTAGAGCCTTGGTTGGCAGCCCACGGAGATCCAACAAGGTTATCATTTTTTATATCAGCATTCTTCTTAGTACATTTTTCTTGATTCATATGGCTTAATGTGGTGATGACATTGCTTTGATTTTCTTGGTCCTTGTGTGATAACAAACCTGGATAGTTTTTGTTTTGGTGTAGTTATAAATTTGGTTGATCATGTCTCGGTAGTTTAATAATTTTCTACTAGGTAGTTGAATATTTGAATCCTGTCTATCTAGTTTTTGTATTTGGAAAATTTTTTTAATAGGTTTTTGAAAATTTGGTTTTGTGTTTAATAGGACACTGTTGTTAACTTGTCGGTTTAGCACTTAAGTAGTCTATCATGTAAGGATTAGGTGCTGGGCTGAGATCAGGCCGATTATGGCATTTGGTGGTGTGAACATAAACTTTGAAGTTAACTTATAGGGAACCTATTAGACAAGGTTTATGGGCTTACTAAAAACATTATAAAGTTTTTGAAGTATGAGGAGTAAACAGAACTTTTGCTTTTTCTCTTTAAAAATGACTTCCTGTTTCTGGATGTTTGATTCCTTGAAGTTGGGATTAGAAGCAAGGAATGAACTTAAAGGTCTATGATCTGATTTGCACATTGGTTTTCAAAATGCACGAGGATAAAAGATCATTCAAAATGATGGTATGGTTTTATAGGTGAACTCCAAAGATGTAAATATAGTTTGAGAAACTAGTCCAAACTTAATGATTTGTAACATAAGAGGTTTGCAAATGCTATGGAGATCAAAAGTTGGAAGCAACAACTTCAAGCTGTTTGGATCTGGGCTGCAATGATGAAGTGTATGGTTATATCAAAGAGAAAGTCTCTAGCTTGCTTTTAAAACTTATTTTCACCTTAGCATAAATTAGAAGTATGCACGAATGGATTTAACAACCATTAATTTTCAGTCCATATTGCAGGGATTGGATGTAGCTTGAAATGATTGAATTGATTTACTTGGGCTATGTAAGTTTATTGCTAGCTTTCTAGAAGTTAAACTTAAAGCATTGTAGATGTCAACTTCTTGATGCAAACTAATGCTTATATGACATTCTAGTATGTGTACTTCTGTTATTAAATTGATATTTGATCTGCTGGGTTATTTTGATTCTTGGTCTTTCTAATCAAAATCTGTTGTGGATTTGTTGGGGGCTGGTAAAATTGGACGTGTGTATTTTAATAGTCGGTTGTGGATTTAGTTGGGGGCTGATAAAATTGGACGTGTGAATTTAAATAGTCGGTCTTTGTTCTGAACTGTACTACTAGAATAGTTGAGCAGTTGGAATAGAGTTATGCGACTTTTTCCTCTGAATATTTGCTGAAAGCATTGCCATATATCCTGCTTGCCCCAGTTTCTTGGCTGAAGGGATGCCACTCTTCGAGAATTGAGATTCTGGATGAACCTAACGTTTGCAGTGCTAGTTAAATGGCTAGAATCTCTTGTTTTCAACATTTTAAAATCGTTTTCACTGTTCTGAAAACGTTCATAGTGAATAAGAGGGTGAATGTTGGAGGTGGGAGAGAGGTGTGGCTACTGACACTAGGTTTCACACCTCTCTTTGGGTGTCGGTGCCTGATTTTTTTTTTCTTTTTGAAATTACTGTTTTATTCTCTCTCTTGGATTCTTTTTTTTTTTTTTTTTTTTTTTTAAAAAATAGTTGTCTGGTGTCTTTTGTATAGGCCCCTTTTGTAGTGGGTTTTCTTTTTTTATTCTCCGTTTGTTTTCTTTCATTCCTTTAATAAAAGCTTATGTTTCCCATTAAAAAAAAAAAAAAAAAAAAACCTCTTGGGAGAAACTTGACCTTTTTTTTTTTCCTTGAGCAGATGTGTTCTTCTTGGGGTTAGCTGTGGAGCAAATATTGCAGATTATGTGGCTCGAAAGGCAGTCGAGGCCGGTAAGCTCTTGGACCCTGTCAAGGTAGTTGCGCAGGTTCTCCTGTACCCATTCTTCGTCGGGAGTGTCCCCACACATTCGGAATTGAAGTTGGCGAATTCGTATTTTTACGACAAAGCTATGTGCCTTCTCGCTTGGAAACTATTCCTACCCGAGGAAGAGTTTAGTCTTGATCATCTAGCTGCAAACCCCCTTGTTTCTGGTAGAGAAGGTCCACCTTTAAAGCTCATGCCACCAACACTGACAGTGGTGGCTGAACTCGACTGGATGAGAGATCGAGCCATAGCTTACTCTGAAGAACTTCGAAAAGTGAATGTCGATGCACCTGTTCTCGACTACAAGGATTCAGTACACGAATTTGCGACCCTCGACATTCTTCTCAAGACACCTCAAGCCCAAGCTTGTGCAGAGGACATTGCCATCTGGGTCAAAAAATATATTTCACTACGAGGCCATGAGTTCTCTTATTGATGTGCATTCTGAAGAAGCCAGGCATAACCCGAGTCGAGGTAGTGTCACGGTTGGAGATCATGTCATGTACGTAGAATGAGGGAGTGTAACATTTTTTCATAGGTGTTAAATCAAATTTTGTTCCTCCTTCCATTTTGATCTTTTGTAAGATAGAGAACTTTCCTGAGTTTAGGAGATACATATATCATTGGTCTTGTAATGTAAAATGCTTCGAATTCTCTATCGAAAGCGAACGCCAAGATTGAACATCGTTCTTTCTATTTTTTTCCCACGAATTGTGTACAATTTTTTTCCCAGTTATTGAGTCCTCTCTCACTCCCAGTCCATGCCCGTGGGAATTGCAAAAGAAGGAAATTTTTATGCTTCTAAGATTAATTCTTTACCCAAGATTTAAGAACAATCAACATTAGTTGAAGAGTTTTGCGATTACCGAGCTCGTACAAATAGAAGTTCAAAACTTCTGGACAATTAAATGTTGTAGGGAAAACACAAACCATTGTTTCGTGAGATTAATTGATGTATCTGGACACTCATAGATGTCGAAAAAGAAATAAGTACAAGACTATAAATCCCGACGGCCATTAATGCGAAGGTTAATGGCTGCCCTAGAAGCCATTGCTCTGAGATTAGCTCTAGCCAAGGACAGTGAGCTTCTGGTTTGCACTTGAGTGTCTCTGAAAACCTCCATAAACTCTTCCCTCTGTAACCTCAATGCCAAAGCAGCATCCTGATCTTGGTTTGGCGTCCCTCTCCTACTACTACTTCTCACGTCTGCCTCTCGAGTCATTGTCCCTGTGGGTCGAATACCTCGAAGGTGCATTCTGGACTGAACTCTGCTTCTTTCAGCATTTGAAGACGCAGCTCGCTGCGTCATCCTGCTGTTCGATTCGCCATCCTCGTCCCGAACTGTTATTTCTCCTCTTCTTCTTGAACTACTGCCATGTCTACTCGACGTGCCGGTTACTTGTGTATTATGGTTCCGCAAACCACTATAAAAGGCCTTTTCTGGGTCTTGAATCTTCTTCTTCTCATGGCTACTACACCCTTTTGCTTCCTTTCTTGCTTCAACCTCTTGGGGAAAGAGAAGTTGTATTGTGTTCCAAAGAACTGTATTTACAGTGCAAGATCTCCCATTGCTGCACATTTAAAATCAACAAGAGACATCATAATATAAGCACTAATGTCTGAAAATGAAATCATCCAAATGATTTGATTCATGGAACTTTGGAGTTGCAAATTCAACCTTATTAGCTGTCTGCATTTGGGGCACTTTTTTCCACATTTATCAGCTGCAGATCTTAGACATTTCTTGCAGAAACTACAGCATACAATAAAGCAGACAAGAAGAAAACTTAGAATGGTACAACATGACAACTTGAAGCAACAAAAGTTCAGCAATATATTTCTTATTTGCTGGCTTTACTTTGCTTTACAGAAATCATATCAAATCTTAAATGCTAATCAACAAAAGTTCAGCAATAACAAGGTTTGAATTCCTAAACTATCATACCTAAATTTTGGCCCTTGAACTTTCAAATATCTTATTTGAGTATACAAATTTTTGTAAAATGATTAATGAAAAATCAATGGTAAAAACTAAAAGAGTTTTTGTACATGGGACTGAAAGAGAAGATTAGGCTCGAAGATGAAACATGTATGAAAATTCAAAAAATAAGATTGAAGTGTATGAATCAACGAGTCAGTTTTGGGCTTACCTGTGTCCACAAGGTGTGGTACTAGGTTCAAAGCAAATTTCCAAGCAAATCTGTGAGAAGAATTAAAACAAAACAATTAGGAACAAGATAAGAATCCAAAAAGCTCAAACTTAAAAGTTAAGAGAATATCCTTACAGCACAAGAAAGCTCTTCTCTGAGCTTATCCATGCATGGAAGAGTGGAACAAGATGATAAAGAAGCACCAGCTTTCTCTTCAGCCAATGAGTCACTTTTCTTTGGTTCAGCCTCTGCAGTTTCTGCATCTTGTTTTGGAGCATCATCTATTCATATCATTAGGAACAATAATTACTTCATCCCATAACATTTTGGTTAAGTTGCAACTTTGTTTTAGAAACTTTCTAATAAATCCTTAAACTTTAACTTTCAATTTTATATCTAATAAGCCTATGACTTAATTTTGTTAGTTTAACATTTACACTAACAAACGTTTCTACGGCCGTGTAATTCAAAGTTTAGTTACATATTAAGAACTTCTTAAAGTTTAGAGGCTAAACAAAATCCTTTCCACCAAACTTATAATTTAACCTAAAAAACTTTCAGCTACCAAAGAGGGGATTGAAAGAAATCCTCAAAGATCTGCAGAGGAAACTCATACCTTTCACAGTCGATTCTTCTTCATCGAGGTCAAGAACAGTCACCGGAATCGAAACTAGGCTCGTCGAAGTCCTTCGTTTCCTACAAAAAAGAACAAGAAGTGAACTCCAATTTCAATTGGAAAGAAAGCACCTCAGATCCACTCACAGATCTCCATTTTTCTAAAACAATGCCTACCTTCTCGAACCAGACGGAGGGCTCTTGCACTGCAGAACTGACCGTTTCTTCTGCCGGAACTCTCTCTCCGGCGTGTCGTCGACGACGAGGCTCGCGATTAGAAGCGCTTCTTCGTCCCAGCCGGCCATGGCGGCCGCCGATTTGAATCTAGGGCTAAGAAAACTCTCCGCATCGTTTCCAATTTCAAGTGGTTTCGATTCAATCGTCTCGCGTTCTGGTTCTGAAGCGCTTGCTGTGGATCCTTCTTGCACCATTTTCAGAGCGGATTCGAATCGGTGACGAAGATCATGAACGAGAGAGTGAACAGTTTTCGTTGAACTCTGAAGAAGAATCTGGAGAAAGTGATGAACTTCCCAACGGTCGGATATTTTTCGTATTTGAATGCGATTCTTGTCGGTATTTTTGCAACGGCTACATTTCCGGATAATTGTTAATTCATTAAACACAAAAAGGGTCCAAAGTTTAAAATGGATAGTTTTAGATGGTTGGATGTAAGGGAGAGAAATTGTAAAATTACCTCAACTTCATATCCAACGACTATTAGAGGTAGACACACATTAAGATTTACATCCGACGGTTTTGAGCGTTACGACGACCTCATTGAATAATTATCTTAAAATTGGAGAAAGAAGTATTCCATTTTTATTTGGAAAAAAAATCATTTTTAACCCTAAACTTTTAATTTCATCAGATTGAACCTAAAACTTAGTAGGTTGTATCAATTTTAATCCTCCAATTTTGATTTCATCAAATTGAACCTCATATTTAGTAACTTGTATCAATTTTAACCATAAACTTGCATAAGTGTTGCAATGTAGACTTTTGATTATCTTCTGTTTGAACCACTGTTAAAGAATACAGTTGAGTATTTACTCATTTTTCTTTTTTTAATTCATATGGCATCTGAAGTTGGTTTGTTGTAAGAAATTTATATTGGAGAAACTTTTTATTCGAATAAACTTTTGTTCTCGAGAAGTTGTACATGAGTTTTCTCTCATTTTCTTCTTATTGTGTTTGTAGGTTTTGTTGTTTTTTTAAGCTACTTAGAAGAACATGCAATTATAGAATGATAGGAAAAAAAAATTGGGGGTTTTTTTCTTTTCATTTAGATGATTTTTTCTTGTTGGTGAGAACTTCGATTGTTTTTTGTTTGTTTGTTTTTTTTTTTTTGTTGTTTCTGTCAAGGATTTATTAAAGCAAAGCAATTTTGGAGTTTTTTTTCTTCAAATGTTTGCTAATTTTTCCTTGTTGCTAAGAACTTGGTGAGATTTTTTTTCCCTCCTAATTGGAACATGAAGGGTAGGAAACAAAAGCAAAACAATTTTAGGTTTTTCCCCTCATATTTTCTAGATTTTTCTTGTCGCTAATAACTTTGTGATACTCTTTTTTTGGAGGCTAATATTAGTGAGAAGAATCAGTTTAAAATGTTTGGTTTCTTCAAATAAATAATTTCTCCAACAAAATTCTTACAAGAAAGCAATGCAACTTAGGTGTAATGTGATTTTTTTTAATATAAAAATGGAGAAAATAGCCAATCACGTGTTTTAATGATGATTCAAATGAAAAGTTAACCAAAGGTCTACAGGTCTACATTGCAACACTTTTGCAAGTTTGAGGTTAAAATTGAAACAATATGCAAAGTTTGAGGTTCAATTTGATGAAATTGAAAGTTGAGGGTTAAAATTGATACAATCTAAGTTTAGGGTTGAAAATGATTTTTTCCCTTTTTATTTCCTAAAATATTGGAGGTGAGACCATTTTTAGTTAAATTGCAAGTTTATTCCACGAAATTTCATGTTTGTGTTTATTTGGTCTTTGAATTTTTTAAGATGTTTAATAATCTCTAAATTTTCAATTTTGTGTATAATATGTCTCCAAGCTTTAAACAATGGGGCTGTTTGGCCCAAGGGGTTGGCTTAGATTTGCTTGGATTGGAAAGAGATACCCTTGTTTGGTGGGTCGGATTTGGGTGGGGTTGGAATGGAAGTGTGGGAATGTGGATTCGAACCTATTTCCCACATTTTGGTGGGTCTCATTATTTCTCTCTCCATTTTTCTTCATAATTTTGATGGGACCCACCATTTCTTTTTCTATTTTCCTACATTTTGGTGGGTCCCACTATTTCTCTCCATTTTTCTTCATAATTTTGATGGGACCCACCATTTCTCTCTCCATTAATTTCAACCCAAATCCAGCGCACCAAACACAGGCATCATGATTCCCAGGAATCCAGATGCCAGCAAAATATTCCCATGGGAATCACATTCCATTCCATTCCATTCCAAACCCATTCAATTACAACGCACCAAACGGTCCCAATGTGTAATAAGTTTTAAACTTTTAATTTTGTGTTTAATAGATCTTTTTTTTTTTTTTTGAAAATATGGAATATCATTAGATTAAGCAAATCCCCTTTGGGGTACAAAGAACGACTTCTCACTATATATCAGTTGTTCTAACCAAGTAGGCCACAAACTCTTCCAAATAGTCGGGGGAGAATTTAGACTTAAGCATGCTAGTGTATGTGCAATCCCATTCTGTTGTCGGTGAACAAAAGTAAACCGCACTCGTTGGAAACATGTGATAATATTATCAATGTCCCACATGGTAGAGAGAACCTCCACTTCTCTATTTGCCGAGCCATTGAGCATGGAAATCAATCTAAGCGAATCAGAACACAAGTGAATCTCTGGGATCTCCATTCGTTCAGCTAGACGGAGTCCTTCTAAAATAGCAAAAGCTTCAACACATAATGGGGAAGCGAACATCTGCTGATGACCATGCATAGCGGCAACAATATCACCATTACTATCTCACATCACAACCCCAAAACCGATAGTTTGTCTCTGTTCGTTATGTGCACCATCTACATGGATGACCATGGTATTATTCAACTCGTGAAAGGTTACTTGTGTGGCCTCCCTATAACTTGGACATCTTTGTAACTGTGTCGCCTTCTGAAACTCTTGTAAATACCCTTGAATCCAATCACATCTTTCATGAATCTATGGAATCGGTCTTCCATGCATCAAGTTATTTCTATCGTTCCAAATAGTCCAAGCGCCGACACATATCCAACCAAGCAGATCATCGCTTCTGGACTCACTAATTCCAACCAATCTGTCTTGGATAGATTGGTGATAGTCAATCCTATGATTTATATCAAGTTGCAGTTGTTTTCATATCCTTTTAGCCCGCTTGCAACTGAAGAGAGCATGATCGGTTGATTCTGGGCATTGAGCACAAATCAGACAGATAGCATCCGTACTCACATGATGTCAAGCCAAGTTTGCATGAGTGGGAATATATTCATGATAAGCCCGTCAAGCAAATACTTTAATCTTGGCCAGAATATTAAGTTTCCAAAGCCTCCTTCACCACTTTTTGGCACGATCAGACTCCAATGTCGATTCTGATGTTTGCCCTTGCATATAAACTTTATATCCACTTCTCACCGTGTATTTTTCAAATTTATCATAATGCCAAACCCAGCGATCCGGAGCCGTACCACTAATAGGTATATTAACAATTAAGTCAACATCTTCCTGATATAAGTGGTAACTCAGCTTTCGGAGATTCCACTGCCCAGTGGAAGTTATGAACTCCTTGACCCGTCTATTGTCATTTTCACAACTTGGGGTCACTGTCTTAAAAGTCATGGGACGTGGTAGCCACGAATCCCTTAGAAGACAAATATTATCACCATTACCCAAATTCTTACGCAATCCTTTTTTCAGTAGCTCCAAAATCCCCACACAAAAGCTTTCCAAAAGAACGATGATGACCGCGACGTGGATGGGAAATATTTATACCGAAGCACCTGAGCCAAAGTAGATGTAGGATTGTCAAAGACGCTCCAAACCTGTTTAGCGAGCATCACTTGATTAAAACCTTCAATATTTCTGAAGTTCAGGCCTCCTTCCTCCTTAGACCTGCATAAACATTCCCACCGCTGCCAATGGATCTTCTTCTTTGTCTCACTACTGCCCCACCAAAATTTAGCATAGAGGGAAGAAATTTTAGACATCAGGTCTTCGCGAGACGAAAATAGCTCATTGCATATGTGGGGATCACTTGAATGACACTCTTTATAAGTATCTCCTTCCCACCTCCTGAAAAAAGTTTAAACTTCTTAGTATGCAGTTTCTTCCAAACTTGGTCGAGCAGGTATTGAAAATCTCTACATTTACTTCTAGAAAAGAACGACGGTAATCCTAAATAATGGCCCATGTTCTCAACCACACCTCTACTTGGATGAAGTTTTTAAGAAATAACTTTACATCAGATTGGACCGATGGGGAGAAACACATGGCCGATTTATTTAAGTTCACACACTAGCCCGATGCTCGTTCATATTCTTTCAAAATATGCTTTAAGACCCTGAATTCAGAGGCAGTTGCCCTTAAGAACACCAAATTGTCGTCGACAAAAAATAGATGTGTAAGCTTTGGGGCATTTCAGGCTATCGAGAATCCCGATACTAACTGAGATTTAGTCGTAGAATACAATAGGGTTGATAAGTCCTCGAAGCACATGAGGAAAAGATATGGGGATAGAGGGTCCCTCTGACGAAGGCCCCCGGAAGGAATAATATGACTCATTTCTACACCATTTAAAACAATAGAAAAAGTAGTTGAGGAGATGCAATGCATTATCAAGTGAATCCATTTCGGATGGAATCCTAATTTAGCCATCACTTGTGAGATATATGACCATTCCACACGATCATATGCCTTATTCATGTCAAGCTTTAAAGCAACAAGCCTGAGTCCGTATACTTAAATTTGGAGATATAATGTAAAATTTCATGGCCAAGAATGATATTATCGCAAATCGACCTTCTCAGAATAAAAGCCAACTAGAATTCGTCAATAATACTATTAAGGACTCCTTTCATTCTATTAGCAATAACTTTGGTAACAATTTTGTAAGTAACATTGCATAAACTAATAGGGCGATAATCAGTGACTAACCTGACATTTTTCACCTTGGTAATGAGTACCAAATTGGTATGATTCCACTCCTTTATGAATTTCGCATTATTAAGGATGTCCAGACAATCCTTAATCGTCTGGTCTCCAACAATCGCCCAATACCGTTGATAGAAAAGAGCAGGGAACCCATTTGGTCCCGGAGCTTTGGTTGGGTGAAAACCCTTAATGGCACACTCAACTTCTTCCTTTGTAAAGGGATTGATCAACTTTGCATTCATTTCATCACTGACACGACAAGGAATATGGTTGATCACTTTGTCCATATCCTCAAGTGCATGATTTACAGAACTAAAAATGGTAGAAAAGTAATCTATAAAGATGTCTCCCACCAAATTCGGGTCAGTCTGCCAGGCCCCTTTACTATCTGTCACCCCTGCTATACGATTTGTCTTTTTTCATTTTGAAGCTTTATGGTGAAACCATTTCGTATTCTGATCCCCCCATTGCAACCAGTTCTCCCGAGAACTCTGATTCCAATACATCTCCTCTTCGAGAAGGTGTTCATCTATGTTGGCTTCTAGTCAATGGATAACCGAAAAATCTAACGGAGTTGGTTTGGCGTATTCCATCTGGATCAGAGCTCTCGACATCTTGACTCGATTTCAAATTCGATTTTTTTCCCTTCCCTCATTTACTCAGAGCTCGCGCACAATATGCTAATTTGTCGTGTAATCACCGTCCAGATCTGTCATTTGAGTCATATATCCCCAAGTAGGTAATAATAGCTTTGCATTCCTCCCGTTTCGTCCAGAACTCTTCAAAAAGAAATAGTCTACTACTTCCTTTGGTTATTCGTACCTCCTGACCCTCAAGACATAGCTCAATAGGCCTATGATCAGACTTGACCCATGCTAGATTTGTAACCTTATATTCGGGAAATAGCTCACAGAAGTTGAGGATTACCAAAAAACGATCCAACCGGATGTGCGCCTGTGCCCACGCATCCCTGCAATTACACCAAGTAAAAAAACCTCCTTGACAACCTTAAGTCTTGGAGTGCACAATCATCCACTACATATCAGAAATTACTGATTAGATGTTGATCTCAATCCGGGCCATCATTCTTCTCTGAATTCCATAATATTTCATTAAAATCGCCACTTATCACTCATGCACCACCCATAAAATCATTTAACCTCCTAATCTATTCCCATGTTTCATGCCTCTTAGAGTTGTCTGGTTGACCATAGGTACCCATAAACCGCCATAAAAGACCCTTCCAATTAATATTGGCATCAATGTGAAATTTTGAATAATTTTGAATCGTCACATCCACTTCGTTTGTCCAAAAAAGGCATAAACCTCCGCTTAAACCCACTCTATCAACAACAAAACACCTCGAATAATGTAAACGATCTTTCAATTTATTTAAAACAATAGAATTACACTTTTTCTCAGAAAGGAAACATAGATGATGGGAGAGGCGCGATAACTCAACGCTTACATTTCGAAATGCCCATGGGCTCCCTAGACCACGAACATTCCAACAGATGGTTTTCATAATTCTAGGTTGGGCTATCCTGCAGTCCCCGCCTCATTACCCACTAACTCTGAGAATTTCGATCGTTTTGAACGATATGGAGTGATCACACTAGGTTGTCTTTTGCGTTTGTGCATCTCCATAAGGTCTGCTTGAGTCAATCCTTTCGAGAAAAACCCACGCGCGCTTTCTTCTTCCATGAAGCTCCTTTACCTGAGATTTTTTATGAGGATTCGCGAACCGTAGGATCACCCAACTGAGTATTCGGAAGCACCTGATTTGGAATTGCCGATGGAGGAGGCGTAACATAATCCATCAAACCAGCCGTAATCTCCGTAGATGGTGCCTTCAAATTCTCAGATGACTGTGGATTTAATTCCTCCAAAATCAACCGCTTGACACATGTGATTGCAGGCATCCCTTCTTCAAGTCCCCTCTCTCCCATCTTAAATGCGGCATTCAAGGATTCATTTAGGTGCCAGTTACAATTGTCTATTAACTCTTGTTTATGCATTAAAACGACTTCAAGAAGTGTAACCGATGAACTTGTAACGGCTTTGTTTGTCATTAACGCCGTTGTCTGAACCAGTCGTCGGGAAATCCTTCACCTCCATCAACGAAGCACCGGATAAACTCGAGCTTCCGACCATCAACGTAGAAACCTCCATGGGTGCGAACATCACTGCTTTTCCTTTACCAGAGAAATCGGGTCCCCCTGTTAAGAGTTGACTTTATGTGTACTTTTAGTTCTCTTTGTGTACCTTTAGTTTCTCTTTAGTTTCTGTCTTATGGCTCATTGTTCACGTGCTCTATATCTGAGTTTAGTCAGTTTAGTTTAGTCAAGTCTTATCTTCTCTTTTGTCCTTCTGCAAAAGGTAGGTAGTTCAGGGTTGTTCAATGTGTTTTCTTTTCATCCGTTTCTCACGTCATCTTCATCTTGCGTGTATTTATTGAGGGTTCAAGCCTCCAAGATCAATAAGAAATATTGAAGCATCTTTTATCAAAACTTATTCTGGTATCAGAGCAAGTCGATCACCATGACTGAAACCGAAATCCCAAGCCCAGATCCGTCTGGTGAAACCTCATGAAATACTCCTGCTGCCGAAACCAAATCCAGCAAAGGGAAAGAAATCGTTGTGGAGAACAAACCATTTGAAGTAAGGTATGGAACCCAAGCACTGGGAACACCAGCGTTTGCAAGTCTCCTAAATCAGGTGACTTTCATTAAGCTCGACCGAACAAATTACCTCCTGTGGCAGAATATTTTCATCCTCATTCTCAAGAGCTACAAGCTCGAAGGTCACTTATAGGGAAAAACCTCGGCCCCTGAGATGTCAATCATTCTACCTCCATCTGAAGATGAACCCGATGGCTTAAAAATGCCAAATCCAGAATATGACTTATGGCTAGCAGCAAATCAATTGCTGGTCGGCTGGCTGTATAACTCAATGATGCCAGAAATCGCTTCGCAAGTCATGGGGCACGATGAAGCCAAACCTCTACGGGACTCAATCCAGGAGTATTTCAGCATTCAATCCCGATCTCAAGAAGACTATAATCGCCTGATGCTTCAACAAACCAGAAAAGACACAATGAAGATGCATGAATATCTCGAAACCATGAAAAGGTACTTTGACAACCTTCAAATTGCTGGTTTTCCCATGGATATGCGCAGTTTTGTCTCTCATGTAACAGCTGGACTCGATGAGGAATATACACCCATAGTGTGTGTGATAAGAAGCCAAAATTTCACCTGGAGTGAAATTCAGTTGGAGCTGTTTTCGCTTGAACAAAGGTTGGAAAGGCTACAAGCTTTGAAGGGCAACATATCAGTGAACTTAACTTCACCAAATCTAGCCTCTGTCAATGTAGCAAGTGCTGAAAGACAAAGAGGTGGAGTTCAGTCATCCAACCCTCACAACTACAATCAAAATTGTGGATTTTCTTCCCATAATAATCAGAACAGAGGATACTCATCAAACTGAGGAAATCGGTACCGATCCAGGGGTAGGTATTCTCCTTACCCACCTAATAACCGACCCATTTGCCAACTCTGTGGCAAGATGGGACACACAGCTGTAATCTGCCATCACAGGTATGATAAGGCGAATTCCAACACGATGGGTCTCGCTGGGCAATCCACTTCTCAATCTACTGTCTCTCAAGAACCAGTCTCTAGCAATCCCACTGCCTTAATGGCCTATCCTGAGTCCCTCCAAGACCCTTCATGGTATATGGACAGCGGAGCTAGCAATCATGTAGCCACTGACTTGGGAAAACTCTTAGTCAAAGGTACCAACTCCTCCTTGTCTAATGTTGTTGTCGGAAATGGAACAAAGGTACCTGTAAAAAGCATAGGTTCAGCCCACATAATGGGAAGGAAAAGATCTATGTTTCTAAAAGATATCTTATTTGTGCCTCATATGAAAAAGAACCTTATAAGTGTTTCAAAATTAACCCAAGACAACCCTGTTATAGTAGAGTTTCATGATGTGTTCTGTTTTGTAAAGGAAAAGAGCACCAGTGAAGTGTGCTTGATTGGGAAGCTTGATAATGGTCTCTACAAACTCTTAGAAGATCACGATGCCTCAACCTACCTTAGTGAAGTGAAAAAGGAAACTCGTAGTTAGCATTTTGGAGCCCCATGTGCCGAGAAAACTGTTCCAAATCAGTTTTTTGTTACCCCATCTGCTGTGAAAACTACTAGATATGATAATGGGATGCTGATAAATGTAATGCAAAGTGTTTTGTTAACTTGTAAGGTGGACGTGTGGCACAAGAGATTAGGCCACCCCTCTCCCAAGGTTTTAAACCAAATTCTACATCTTTGTAAAGTTGCTTCTAAGAGTAATAAAAGTTTATCATTTTGTGAGGCCTATAAATTTGGTAAATCCCATCGCTTGCCCTTCACGCTCTCTGATTCTCGTGCTTCTGGTATATTAGACCTAATTCACTTAGATCTTTGGGGTCCTTCCCCTATTCAGTCTACTCATGGGTACTCATACTATATTGCCTTTTTGGATGATTTCTCAAGATACACTTGGATCTATCCCTTAAAACACAAGAGTGGTGCATTGACTGTTTTTACCCAATTTAAGGCTAGAACAGAAAAACAATATAATGTTGTCCTGAAAACACTAAGGTGTGATGGTGGTGGTGAATACAAACCGATCATTCCGTTTGCTAAGGAACAAGGGATAGAAATTCAGCTTGCTTGCCCATATACCTCCGCCCAAAATGGGAGAGTTGAACGGAAACACCGTCATGTGGTTGAAACCGGGTTAGCCTTGTTAGCTCAAGCCAAGATGTTGTTACATTATTGGTGGGATGCGTTCTTTACTGCCGTTTATTTGATCAATCGGATGCCTTTGCTCACTATTGACAATCAATCTCCTTATGCTCTCTTGAAGCAACAACAACCCGATTACAAGTTCTTTCGTGTCTTTGGCTCAGCGTGCTACCCATGTCTTCAGCCATATCAACAACATAAATTTGATTTTCATACTGAAAAATGTGTGTTTCTTGGTTATGCAAATCAATTTAAAGGCTAAAAATGCTTAAATGCTACAGGTCGGGTTTACGTCTCCAGGAATGTTTGTTTCAATGAGGCTGAATTTCCCTACACTGAGTTGTTTTCTTCATCCTCTCCGACTGCTTCCATGGCTGAACCGACCATCCTTTCTTAGCTGTCCCTTTCTTCACCCTTAATTTCCCCACCAGCTGCTGCTCATGCTCCCACTGCATCTCCCATTGCCACCCCTTGCCCCGCACGACCACCCCCTTCCCCCTTCAACCCCACTATTTCCTATCCCAGTGCTTCTCCCCCTGCTACACCGCATACCTCCCAGTCGCTGCCTTTGCCTCGCATCACTCAACCCCACTTTTCTCCCAAGTCGTGCTCACCATCTCTGAGTATTTCACCCACTGCCCCATCCATAATACCCCAAAATGCCCATCCCATGACCACTCGGTCCAAATCCGACATATTTACACCCAATTTCCCTTTCACCGGCATCACAGAGGTCCCCTCCTCCTCTCGTGATTGGACTCAGGCCGAACCTCTCCGTTTCCTTGATGCCATATCTCACCTGGTATGGAAATGAACCATGGATGAAGAATTTCGAGCCTTGCAACAGAACCACACTTGGGATCTTGTTCCCGCCTCTCCTCAGCAACACTTAGTCGGCACCAAATAGATTTACAAGATTAAGCGCACTGCCACCGGCCACATTCAACGCTACAAAGCCCGTCTTGTAGCCAAAAGCTATCTCCAACAACCAGGCCTTGATTATGGAGAAACGTTCAGCCCGGTCATCAAGCCCTCCTCCATTCGCATTGTTCTTACCTTGGCTCTTACTTGGAAGTGGGAACTTCGTCAACTCGACGTGAGCAATGCCTTTCTCCATGGCACTCTTTAAGAACAAGTCTTTATTGATCAACCTCAAGGCTATGTTGATCCGCAATTCTCGACTCATGTTTTTCGTCTCCTTAAGGCTCTCTATGGCCTTAAACAAGCTCCTCGTGCGTGGTATGATGCTCTACGCTCCACCCTTTTGCAGTGGCAGTTCACCCAATCCACCACTGACATGTCTCTTTTTATTTATCGCACTGCGGCTGGTACCATGTTCTTGCTGATTTATGTTGATGATTTAATTCTAACCGGCTCTAATTCTGGGTTGACCATTGCCAAATTGCAATCTCTCTTTGCAGTTAAGGATCTTGGGCCCCTCCATTACTTCCTTGGCATTCAAGTGCACCGCCTACCCGACGACCTTCTTCTGTCTCAAGCCCAATACGTCCTTGATCTCCTTGCTCGTCTTAAGCTCCAGCTTCTTAAACCGGTTTCCACTCCTATGGTGAGTAATAATCAGTTGAGGCTGAATGATGGCCCACCTCTTTCGGATCCTCAATTCTATCGCAACACACTTGGATCGCTCCAATATCTTCTTCACACCCATCCGGACATTGCTTTTGTCGTTAACAAGCTCAGTCAGTTTAATCAAGCCCCCACGGTGCATCATTGGCGTGCCCTCAAACGTGTGCTTCGGTATCTCCAAGGGACTGTCCAGCTGGGCTTATTTCTCCAACCAGCCAACTCCATTCATCTCACTGCCTTCTCCGATGCCGACTGGCCGCCTCTCCCGATGATCGAAAATCAGTTGGAGGCTACTGTGTTTTCTTAGGGACCTCTCTCATCTCCTGGTCTTCTAAGAAACAAGTTGTTGTTGCCCGCTCGAGCACTGAATTCGAGTATCGCTCCCTCACGCACACCACTTATGAATTGATGTGGATTCGGTCGTTACTCTCCGAACTTCGTGTCACTCTCTCTGATGCTCCACTTATTTGGTGTGACAACATTAGTGCCACTACCCTTGCTCTTAACCCGGTGTTTCATGCTCATACAAAGAACATTGAAATCGACGCTCATTTTATTCGGGATTAGCTTCTTGCCAAACGTCTTACCATTCACCACATTGCTTCTCATGATCAAGTGGTTGCGATTGTCTCACTAAGTCGCTGCCTCAAAGTCAACATCAAATTCTTCGGGACAAACTCGCTCTTCGACTGTCACCTACGTCTCGTTTGCGGGGGCTGTTAAGAGTTGACTTTATGTGTACTTTTAGTTCTCTTTGTGTACCTTTAGTTTCTCTTTAGTTTCTGTCTTATGGCTCATTGTTCACATGCTCTATATCTGAGTTTAGTCAGTTTAGTTTAGTTAAGTCCTATCTTCTCTTTTGTCCTTCTGCAGAAGGTAGGTAGTTCAGGGTTGTTCAGTGTGTTTTCTTTTCATCTGTTTCTCACGCCATCTTCATCTTGCGTGTATTTATTGAGGGTTCAAGCCTCCAAGATCAATAAGAAATATTGAAGCATCTTTTATCAAAACTTATTCCCCTCGTCAGTGAATAGAAAGCTAGTCCATCATGAATTGCTTTCTCTAGGCTTCCGCGATTTTGATCCAAAGGAAGTTGAAGAGCAGTCGACACTGGTGAGTCATTAGTAGTTCCAGTGTCCATGGCCACGGGGGAGATGGAAGATTGGGGCCTCTCTGGTGTCCAGAACGAATCCGAACAAGCACTCAAGTCTTTTGTCGGTGATCGGGCTAACAATCCACCTTTGCCACCATAATGGAGCCACTTACCATACTGTGGAGAGGAATTATGTGATCGTGCAAACTTGTAGAATTGACTACATGCATTCTCTGGAAACATGGCCAATGAGCCCACAAAAGGAACAAAATTCCGGCAATCTCTCATACCGGATGGGAATCCAACTGCCACTCTTTGGTCCATCAAGGTTAATCTTGATTCCCCTTCGCAATGCCGAGAAACATCCAATTCGAACACGCACACAAAGACTTGCACCCCAAAAGTGAAAACCATTCCAAATGTCCACGACTTCAAATTCGCCTATCGCATTGCCTAAGCGCTCTCCCATCTCTGAGTTGTACCAATCAAGTGGAAGATCCAAGAAATGGATCCAAAAAGCTACAAAGGAGAATGTGTACTCGGAAGGTTAATAGATCCTTGAATCAAATTGATCATTGCTTTATTTAATATTTCTTCAAATTTCTAGACCTATTAGATCCAAAGTTGAAAGTTTAGAATTCTAATTGAAAATATAGTTCAATTTTATTTATAATAAAGTTATTACTTTTTTTAAATTTTTTTGTCACCAACGTTTAGACACAAATTGAAAATTTGGACATATTAGATATTTTTAAGGTTTAGAGGCCTAGTAGAGACGACACAATTGAAAGTTCAAATACTAATAAACTGGTAGTTTAAGCCAATTTTTATCGTAAACTATTAATTTCATTATATCAAATCTTATGCTAGGATAAATATTGTAATTTTTATTTTAGACTTGGATTGATGGTACGATTCTTCTCTTTTGTTTTTTGTTTTCTAATAATTCTTTTAGAAAATGGTATTCTCACGTGTGTTTAATTGAATTACAAAACAGAACTCGTGTTGACGAATAACCAACCTACAATGAATAGAGAAGGTATAGTAATGCTATGAATGACCCAGTATCGAATAATGGCAATAATATTGCAGTGATTAGATGTAGCTTGAAATGATTGAATTGATTTACCTTTCGTGCACTACATCCTTATAGTCGAGAATAGGTGCATCGACATTTACCTTTCGAAGTTCTTCAGCTATGGCTCGATCTCTCTCATCTAGTCAAGTTTAGCCACCACTATCAGTGTTGGTGGCATGAGCTTTAAAGGTGGACCTTCTCTACCAGAAACAAGAGGGTTTGTAGATGGATGATCATGGACTAAACTCTTCCTCGAGTAGGAATAGTTTCCAAATGAGAAGGCACATATCTTTGTCGTAAAAATACGAATTCGCCAACTTCTCAATGTTTGGGGACACTTCAATGGGTACATGAGAACCTGCACAACTACCTTTGACAGGGTCCAAAAGTTATTGGCTGCCTTTTGAGCCACATAATCTGCAATATTTGTTCCACAGCTAACCCCAAGAAAAACACATTTGCTCAAGGAAAAAAAAAGGTCAAGTTTTTCCCTAGATTTTCCCTAGTTTTTTTTTTTTTTTTTTTTTTTTTTTTTTTTGGAAACAAAAGGTTTTATTAAAAGAAATTACAGAAAACAAATGGACAATACAGAAAAGAAAACAGACACCACACAACTATTTTTTTGGGTTAAAAATCACTATTGGTCTCTAAACTCTCATAAGAGTAACGATTATTTACTCTGTTAGAGGAGAGCAAGAGAGTAAGAGGAGAGAGTCGAGAGTTCGAGTCCCCTTCTTCAGTGGCGAAGAGGGGTATAAATATCTGCTCATGCTCCTAGGGTTTTTTAGGATTTTGGAGGCGTTTCGGGACAAACCAGGAGAAACCGGGGCGGCCAGAGGCGGTAGGGACTGAACGGAGCCGGAAAGCGGGTCGAGGGTCGGCCGAGCAGGGGGTCGGGCCAAAAGCCCGACCCCTTCGGTCTTGGCCCGTCCTACTTGTCGGTCTCGCCTCTGGGGTCCATCACTTAGTCCTATTTCTGCCCGTTGTCCTCGTCAGCTCCTTGTACATCGGAGTGGTCCAAAATTACCAATAACAATGATTTTTCTAGGATTTCAAGGTTTCCTTAGAAAAGGAATAGGACTTCTCTTTCACTTACTACTCGACTGTAGTTTACTTAAGAAATCAAGGATTTTCTACTACATTGAGATCACATATATTTTGTTTTTTTTAGAGCCAAGTATAGCTATTACCAAAAAAAAAATAATAACATTGAATAACAGGCGCATAACCATCAAAATATTGATTACCATCAACAAAATAAAAAACATAACATGAAAATCTTAGGTCCCCATTTGAAAATTAAAAAGTTTTGAAAACTAAAAAAAAATAGTTTTAAAAAACTTGTTTTTGTTTTTTTGAATTTGTCTAAGAATTCAGATGTGTCTTTAACAAAGATAAAAATCATCCTAAGAAAATTGAGAGAATACAAGCATAATTTTCAAAAACCAAAAACCAAAAGTCAAATTGTTATCAAATGAGACTTAAGTTTTGTCATTTATTCCATGGATCCAAGTGCAAATTTTAAATTCAAAATAATAGTTCATAGTAATGATATTAATCATAATGTTATAAATTAAATTAGTTATTGAAAAAAAACATGGTTCATGAAAAAAGAAAAATTTGGAACATAGAATTACATAAAGAGCAAAATTTGCATGGCTTTTGTAATTTTAATTTTATTAAATAATAGATAAAATACAATCTATAGGTTACTTTAATAACTAAATTAAATATAAAATTATGTATATTTATATTATTTTAATATAAATAAGTCCAAAATAAATATCATATGCCAAATTAAACTAGGTTTAGCGGTAATTGGTATATACACTCAATCAAAAGGTTAGAGATTCAAATATTCCCACATCAAAATGTTTTTGAACTAAAAAAATTGTACTTATAAATTTGTTATTGTTTTTGTGTATGTAATTTAAAAATTAAATACTTTATTTCCTATAACAGATTTAAAATTAAATATTATTTATTTTATTTTAATAAATTCAAAGTGACATACCATTTATTTTTGTTACTTTGAATATTGTTAAATTGAAATATGGTTAATTAAATATAGAGAAATGAAAGAATTACGAGAAAAATGGAAAGAGAAATGATGGGACCCACCAAATTCATGATAAAAATGAATAAAGAAATATTGGGTTTCACCAATTTTAGGGAAGAAAGAGAAATCATAGGTTTGGAGTGGTTTTGAGGTGAGTTTGGAGAGAAAACCCATGAGGTTGCGTTTGCAACCCTAAGATTGTGATTACAATGGGCCAAACATGGTTTAGGTTTTGGAACCCAAAACTACCCAAACCCAAAACCATGAGCCGAACACCCCCTAAATGTTGTAGGGTTCCCAACGGTCGAATATTTTTCGTATTTGAATACGATTCTTGTCTGCATTTTTGCAACGGCTAAATTTTCGGGTAATTGTTAATTCATTAAAACACAAAGTCAAGGAAAGTTTAAAATTGGGGAAAGAAGTATTCCATTTTTATTCACTATTTTTAGTTAAATTACAAGTTTAGTCCATTAAATTTCATTTGTTGTATTTATTTAGTCCCTGGATCTTTTAAAGTATTTAATAAATCTCTAAATTTTCAATTTTGTGTACAATAACTTTTCAAACTTTAAAAAGTGTCTAATGAATTTTTAAATTTTTAATTTTGTGTCTAACATAGATCCTTGAATTTACAATTTCGTATCAAATTGGTTTTTTTTTTTTTTCAAATTTGTAGACATACTAGACATAAAGTTAAAAGTTCAAAAGTTTTATTAGAAATATAGTTCAATTTTATATTTAATAAAGTTATTACTTTTTAAAAAAAAAAAAAAAATGAATATGTGAAGGACTTTTAGACACAAATCGAAAGTTTAGACATATCAAACATTTTTAAAGTTTAGACATATCAAACATTTTTAAAGTTTAGATATCTATTCGAGACAAAATTGGAAGTTCAAATACTAAATTTATAGTTTAACCCAATTTTTTATCATAAACTATAAATTTCATTCTATCAAATCTTATACTAGGATAATATTGTAATTTTTATTTTAGGCTTGGATTGATGTGGAATTCTTCTCTTTTGTTTTTTGTTTTCTAATAATTCTTTTAAAAAATGGTACTATCGCGTGTTTAATGAATTACAAAACAGTTGTCTAATATGAAATATTGATAGGGCAGTTTTTGTTGAAATTGAGTTTTGGTTCAATGGTCAAATTTGTTTATTGGTTTATGTGAATTTAATTTTGTGTATTGCTTTGTTAGAGTTTGATTTTCAATGAAATGAGTGAGTTTTTTATTTTTATTTTTTTTTTGAGATTTTGTTGGGAATGTGACGGTTGTTCATAGGTACATAGGTGAGAGATAATATCTCCATTAATTTTTTGAGTGAAATGAAAAGCAAAATCACGAGAGTTTATGTCCAAAGCGAACAATATCATACCATAGTAGAGATACATAGGTGGTTTTAGTGTCCCTAACAAGTGGTATCATAGTCATGCTTCTGATTTAGCTATGCCGATGTGCCTTAATAATATAGTCACAATGATTAAATTAAAGGTTTAGAGTAAACCATGATTATAGCCCAATCTTTTTTTTTATTTATTTTGAGACGAGCCAAATCCATTAATTGATTTACAAAAATTTGAGTTTTGTATCTATTTAGTTTTCAAAGTTGCAAAAAGAGGATAATTTAGTTTATGAAGTTTGAAAAGTTATTATAAACATGAGAAAAATCTGTCTTTTTTTTTTAGTTCAATGGTACATGGAGTGGAAATTTGAACATTTGATATTTTGATTGAGATTAGATTATCTTAACAAGTTGAGTTATACATTTTTTTTTTTTTTGACAATATGTTGTTGTGGGTGTCCAGCCCACTTGTTGCACAAGCAAGAGTTTTTTTTAAAAACTTGTGTTTATGAGTCCAATATGTCGGGTTATGTGTTTAGCCCAATTGAGGTTAAATGAGTGGGCTTGTCTTGTAAGCCTAGGGTTTTTTTTCCTTTGATATGGGATGACCTAAGGAAGACGGCAGCAAGAAAAATACACAGAAAAACGGAGAGAAGCAGGGAGAGCAGTGCAGTTCGGATTTTCAGCAACAGCGTTCACAAATTTGTCTATTGCTGGAGTTTTAACCGTTGGATTTTGCTGAAATTTGGTCAGCTTGTTGGGGACACATAGAGCCTCATTTTTAACGGTTGGATCATAGTTTGGAGCTCTGGTTTGTTCGTAATCGCTGCTGGACAGAACCTGTAAAACTGGAGATATTTTCATCTTCTTTATCTCTTTTGTGTTGATCTCTTATGTATGAAAGTATTGGTGGGTTGTGAATCTTTGTATGACTGATTTGGATTATTTTTCCCTCAATGTTATCATAATAAGAGAAGGTGACAAGGGTGGACTCCTCACAAGTCCCGTGGTTTTTACTCTTCACATCAAAGGGGTTTTCCACGTATAAATCGTGCGTGTTTTTGTGTTTTTAGTATTCTGAATTTTATGGTTGATTGCTGTCCGTGGTTGGTTGTTTTCTTGGTGATAAATTGGTGATTAATCTGTTGTGTTTTTGGAACACTATTAATTGGTTGATTGTCTTGGAGGTGATCCTAGTTTTTGGAGCACTATTAATTGGTTGATTGTCTTGGAGGTGATCCTAGTGGGTAGTTAATATACTACTTGGGTCCTATCATATGTGAGGGGGGGAATTCGAACCCCAAACCTTGTGGTTATCAGTACAACTTTATGTCAGCTGAACTAAACTATTGTTGGAACAAGTTGATACATTAGTTGGCAAAAAAAGTCTAATATTTTGAGATAAAACTTTGTACCAATTACCACACATAGTTCAAAGTTCATATAGCCACTTTACCTCAAGTGTGAAGTTTGAGATTTTATTATTTCATTTGAAAAATATCTATTGTTCTTAAGACTCACTTTAACTTCAAATTAGTGTTATTCATACCCTAAAATCAATACATAATAATTTAAAGAAATATTTCATTTTTTAAAGTCATCAAAAGAAATGGTTAATTATATTATAGGTAATTTAAATACAATAAAAAATAATCTACATGGATAATGCCAACATGGTCCAAACTCAAAAATCACCGTGAAAGATACATACTAAAGTTACGACTTATGAGATAAGACTCATCCGCTCAAAGTGTAGTTTGGATGAGATTATCAGACTTAAGAAAACTCAAAAGACTAGACACAACTCTAATGTCAAAGTGAGCAATTGACATGTATTTCTCGATCAAAAGATCATAGATTCAAATTTAAAAAGCAATATTGAACCAAACCCTAATCAATGTTTGGTCCAAAAAGTGAGGCAAAGGATTCTATGATGGTGAGTGTGATTCCTATCTTGTGTTTCTCTCTCTACCCTCTGTTCTTCTCTTAGGATATTCTCCTTTGTCTCTCCCCTTCCTTCCCCTCTGCCCATTTGGTGGGCATGTTCATAAGTATTTCTTATTCTTATGGCTGAAAGAGAGAGAGAGAAATGGGCAAAGTTGCCTTCCATTTTCAGAAACCATTATGGATGTTGAAGAATGTGCATAGAAATTGGATTGCCAAATGGGGTTTGCTCTATGAATCATTTCATTTTTAGTGGCCCCTCTTGTCTGCTGCTTACTCCAATGGTGATTCCTTCTCTGGGCTCCTTTCATTTCCTCTGTTTCTCTCTCTCTCTCTTCTATGCAATTTTAACTTCATTATTATGTATTGCCCCACTTGCATTCAAAATCCCTCTGTGAATTCAAGTGTTCTTTAATCAATCTTCCTTCTGGGAACATGAACTTGTGTTTATGAAATGAATGGTGGAAAACCCATGTGAATTCTATTGTTGTTTTTGCTCAAAATTGATCAAATTTCCTCTCGGAATGATGAATTTTACATGCTTGGAAACTTTTGCTCATGTATTGACTGATAAAATGCCCAAGTGAATTCTGGTGTTGTTTTTGCTCAAAATTGCATCAGTAATCAAATTTCCACTTGCAATGATGAACTTTCCTGGAAAATTCATGCTTGGAAATCTGAGGAACTTTTGCTTGTATATTGAATGATGAAAAACCCAAATGAATTTGAGTGTTTTCATTGCTCAAAATTGCATCAGCAATCAAATTTCTTGTTGGAAAGATGAGTTTTCCTGTTGAAAATCTGAGAAACTTCTGCACATAATGGATCAGTCACATACCCATAAGTGGTTTCCAAGTGTTTTTTGTGCTCAAAATTGCATCAGTAATCTAAGAAATTGTATATATATTGAGATGGTAAAAAAAACCCAAGTGATTTCAAGTGTTTTTTCCTCAAAATTACACCAGTAACTTAATTTTCTCTGCCTGGAATTCTAATGAAGTTTTGAATACAATGGATTTGCCACATTGGTAAGTAAAGTTAAGTGTTTTTTTTTTTGGCTCAAATCACATCAAAAGAATTTGTTGCATGGTAACTAACTAGCAATCTCATTGACTCTTGGGAAGAATGAATTTTCCAAGAAAGATAAACTTTTTGCCCCTTTTTCACATATAATAGTTGAAATTAAAGCCACTTAGGAGTTGTCTTCCAAAGACAAAAGTGGCCAGCCTTGAAGAGGAGGAGGGAATCTTTTTAACATATCTGTTTAGGATTGCTTCTTTAAACTAATATTAGAATAAGTGAAGTTTTTTGGGCTTTGGCTATTCAATAATCACACTGCTCCATGCCTTTCTCTTTTCTTTTCTTTTCTTTGGACTTGAATGCTTTTTCCATTTCAATCATTTATCACCCTTTTACACAACATCCTTCCTTTTTTTTATATGTTTCAATGAACTGGCACCATCTTTGCCAAAGTTCCTTAGCTCCTTTTTAAGCATCAGTTCCATGGGCTTAAACTCATGCAAACTATTGCACTTGTTCCCCTCGAGGTTGAGATATGGGACGACAGCCGTGCTGCGACAAGGTCGGACTGAAACGAGGCCCCTGGACGATCGAGGAAGATCACAAACTCATGAACTTCATCCTCAACAATGGCATCCATTGCTGGAGATTGGTGCCTAAACTTGCAGGTATTTTTTTTCTTTGTTGTTGCTAACTAACTCGACATTCTTTCTAAATTTCGAGTCTGCGTGGTAGCTCGTTTCGTCAAATGAGGTTCTGAATGTCGGTTTTAGTTAGTACTTAGTGTGATTGAGTGACTTTTAAATCTTAAGCCGATCGTGACGCTTCAAGATCACATAGTTTTTTAAGGAAGAATGTCTTTATTCTAAAAGTAGACCTCTAGTGAAACTAGGTGCCAAAAAAAGTAGTCAACCAAACATGTTATTAGAAAGCTTTCCTTAGAGTTTGTTTTTAAAAGTAACTTTCTTACTTTTGTTTTCAGAAGACATTAGTAAAATACATTGAATAGCTCGTAAAAGTTAAAGTTATTGTGAACTTGAAATCGCCTGAAAAAGAAACAACTTTTCGAAAACAACCACCTGGACATATGTTGCGAATTCTAAACAGTTCTCGAACAACCCGAGATCCTTGATGAGCGTTTTCTTTTATGTTCTTCCCTATGGCAAAGGCTTGCTGAGATGTGGGAAGAGTTGCAGATTAAGATGGATCAATTACCTGAGGCCTGATCTCAAGAGAGGTGCTTTTACAGAAATGGAAGAGAACCAAATCATTCACCTTCATTCCCTTCTTGGAAACAGGTAATGAAATGAAAAAGACTTCATTTTTTGCTTGCTCAATTTAAACCAAATTCATATGGTTTTCTGCTCACTCTTGCAGATGGTCGAAAATCGCAGCACACTTTCCGGGTCGAACCGATAACGAAATCAAGAACCATTGGAACACTAGAATCAAGAAGAGATTGAAGCAACTTGGTTTGGATCCTTTGACACACAAAAAAGTCACTGAGAAAACAGATAGACTGAAAGAAAAGTTGTTTATTGCATCAAATCCATCAAGAAAACAAGAGCCAGCAATGCCAAATTTTGATTTTGAGACAAAGGAAATGAACCAAGTTGCAGCCCATATGATATCAGATGGTTCAAGTAATCTGGTGTGCAAAAGCATTGGATATGAGATGTGGACGGGCGAATTAGAAAGCGACAGCAATGCGTCGTTTTCTTTGGAGTATTGTTCTTCAATGAGTGAGTCTCCCTCAATCATCAAAGGGAACTCTGTACAGTTTGATAGTTTGGATTCACTTCCTTCATGGGATGATGGGGTTCCCAAGTTCAATCAGCTCGAAGAGAGCGACATTTACTCGCTCGGGAACGGCGGAGGCTACTACGTCGATGCTTTCTCTCACTAATCTCTCTTTCTCTGAAGCCTACATTTGTTCCATATTGTGAACTTGGGGTCATATTTCATCAGTTTTTGATCATTGTAATTACTTCCTTCTTTCATTGTCATGCCCAATAATCACACACATGCTTGTCCAAATAGCATATAAAGTGGGGAAATTTCCATTTTCTTGAGTGAATTTTCATTTTTTTTTCCATAAAAACAATTGGGATGGAGAACTTTGAAACTTTTTATTGGTGATTTACCCTAAAGGTGTGTTGAGAGAGTGTTTTAAAAGTGTGTTTTAAGCCAAAGTATTTTAATTATAAGCAAGCTTAGTAAAAAGTGTTCGATAACAAATTGTTATGATGTTTAGTTCTACCTTCTTGAATGTTCTTTTGGAGTACATTCGTGTAGTTAAGCATTTGGGCAAACACTCGACAAGTACTTTATCATAAAGTAACTCGTGGTACTTTTGACTTTTCTTATAAAACACATTTATGTTATTCTTAGACATAACAATTTTGAGTGGGAAAAATAGTTAAAAGTAGCATTTTTTTAATATGAATAGAAACAATCAAACATGTAGGAATCAAAATAAATTTAGAAAGGAAGTTTTAGAGGAAACTTATATTTTAACCTACATATTTCTATATGGAAATGTCACAACTCCACCATACATAGAAAATAGTTAAATTATAGGTTTCATTTTAGTGCTTTCTAAATTTAGTTTTGAAACTTTTTTTAAAAAAATTATTTATGTTATTTGACTTGAATTGTGTTTATCTTTAATAATCCTCATCACCAACCACTTATGGATAGATGGTTGATGTAACATTCTATTTGATGAAATTTTGATGCATAATGGAATATTGACATGACAATCCATTAGATAAAGTTTGGATTAGATTAATGTGATTTGGTTAGCTAATTAAACCGACAACAAACGAATGGTTAAATAGAATTACGGTTAACTAAAATATAAAAATATTGCAAAGTTAGAAAGTTGAGCTGAACAAGTTACAAATTTGTGTTAAAGTATATTTAACTGGTTTGTATTGTATTTCATAAAATTTTGTAATCCATCAAATTAACTATTATCCAGAATTACATCGTATCAGTAATATGCTAAAGGCAAACATAAGACTCTTTAATTCTCGAAGTAATTAGGGCATCTCTTTTCGAGAATTGATGCACTTTTTTTTTTACTTCATAGGGTACGTCCCTTCTAACAGGAGGGAGCCTTTTATCTCCATCAAATGACCTGGTTTCTCTCAACTCTTCCACCATTCGGCTCTCTTTCCTATCTATACCACGCTCTCCAGTGTCAGTTCATTGTCGTGAGGCTCGCGCTTGCCACGTCTAAAGTCAAAATAATAACCAAATTTATAATCGAAAGAAACTTCTTTTTACAAAACCTATGCAATAATATATTTTCATCAAACAAAAGGCATATGATTTCATTCATCATGGGTGAAAGTAACTTGAAGCTTACTTCATGAAAGGAAAGAAATAGAAGGAAGGTGAGGGGGCAAAAAGCAAAGTGATGGAATAGTTTTGTCTGCTGAGAATATCACCTTTGCTTCTAATCATATTGTATCAGCTTTAATAATTATTGAACTTTTTTTTCTCTTTACATTCACAAATATATATATATATATATATTTATTTATATATTACATAATAGAGCCTAAGCTGCTAACTTTTTTCATTATATTATTAAATTATCTTTGTGAATTTGTTAATTGGATTCAATGTGTACAATAAATTAAAGCTACACCCACCTCAAAAGTTGAAACTGTGTACTCCATCATTCAGCTAGCAATTTAATAAAATGAATTTGGAGGGTGTTTTATTTAGAAGGAAGTTTTTAGAGTTGATGTTTTTTTATAAACTATTTCTTGAATCACTTTTTTTAAAAAAATATTAACTTTGGAATCAATAGTTCAAAAAATGATTTCAAATCCCATGATTTGAGAAATCTTTTAAATGAATGTTATTAATTTTTTTTTTTATTTGAGAAACTAAAATGTTTAAATATTATTTTTTGTCGTTTTAGTTTTACTACATTTTAGTCTCTATGTTTTTCGTTTTGGTTCATTTTGGTCTCTATATTTTTAAAAAGTGACTAATTTGGTCCTTTTATTTTCATTTTTTTCGAGCATAATTTTAGCATAACACTTCACTTACTAAATTTTTTGAAATGTAGTCATAAAGGTGTATTAAAGGGTTTATATTGGATATAAAATTTAAGCTTAAATTTTGGAAACATGGACTAAATTGGATATAATTTAAAACTATATGAACCAAAATCAACAATCTAAAAAAAATATGCGGATCAAAATGAATCGAAATAAAAAATACATGGACAAAAATGGATGTTTTAAAAGTAAGAGGGCCAAAATGAACCAAAACCAAAAGTATAGAAACCAAAATAGTATTCAAACCTTTTTGGAATTTGAATCAGAATTCAAATTGTTAATGAAAATGTTTCATTAACTGAGATGAAACATATACCTTTCAAAAAAACAAAGATGAAACATATTGTAAAGAACTTGTGAGAAAATAAATACAATTTTAAAAATGGTTTAAATATTATTTTGGTCCCTGTACTCTCAAAATGTTCATTTTGGTCTCTACACTTTGGATTTTAGTTCATTTTGGTCCCTGTGCTCTCAAAGTGTTCATTTTGGTTTTAGTACTTTGGGTTTTAGTTCATTTTGGTCCTCGTACTTTCCAAATGTTCATTTTGGTCTCCATACCTTTAAAAATTGATCAATTTGGTATCTTCATTTTCGTTTTTTTTGTCATTTTTTAATCACAATTTTAACCTGACACTTCATCCACTAAATCTATATCTATAATGGACTTGGTAGAGAAACTTTTGATTTTCCCTTTTGTCCTTCTTTAATCTTCAAATTTCTTATCTGTCATTTTTATTTAATTATTAATTATATTAATTTGAGGTTTCAAGCACTAAAGGTTGAACATTTTTCGGAGGTTGAGTCGGTTGTGAAAATTTTGAAGGATTTTGTATTTAATTATTAATTCTAATTTATTTTTTATTAGAATAATTATGAAACAATGATAAATATTATTATTATTTTTTAAATAAAAGCATTAGGGGAGGTTGAGCTAGTTATGAAAATTTGAAGATTTTTTTTTGTATTTAATTATTAATTTTAATTCATTTTCGGTTGTGAAAATTTGAAGATTTTTTTTAATTATTAATTCTAATTGATTTTCTTATTAGAATAACTATGAAACAATAATAAATATTTTTTTTAATAAAAGCATTAATGGAGGTTGAGTTGATTTTGAAAATTTGAACATTCTTTTGTTTAATTATTAATTATTAATTCTAATTGATTTTGGGTTGTGAACATTTGAAGATTTTTTTTTAATTATTAATTCTAATTGATGTTCTTATTAGAATAATTATGGAACAACGATATTATTATTATTATTTTTAATAAAAGCATTAAGGGGGGATTGAGTTGGGTGTGAAAATTTGAAGATTTTTTTATTTAATTATTAATTATAATTGATTTTCGGTTGTGAAAATTTGAAGATTTTTTTTTATTAAATTATTAATTCTAATTCTACTTAATTTAATCGTTTGGTCTATAAACTTCAAATTCAAACTCGGTAGGATAGAAATTTTTGTTTATCATATCTATTTAATGCACGTTTCAAATTAAAATATCATTATTTATTAAAAAAAACTATTATTGTTTACAAATAATAATAGATTCTGAACTCAATATAAAATCAATTCGGATTTATTGTGGTTAGATCATACATAATCAGTCTATGTATATAGTCGTTCTACAATTGAATTCTTCCACATAATTTTTTTTTTTCGATATTTCCATCATCTCTTCAAACCATTTCATCATCTCTTGAAAACCATGTTGATTCCAATCAACCATCTTCAACCTTATAAAAAAGAATGAGCGATTAAAGTCTTCATTCTAAGAAAAGAAAAAATAGAAAATTTTCAAAAACATGGTGGTGATGACTTACACGTTTTAAAAATCATCTTATTAGATGAATAGGTAATTATTTATTCATAATAATGATTTATTTTTATCTAAATTTTCAAGGTACAGAGATTCAAGTTCAATTATACTATTGAAAAATTAGGTCACATGCTTAAGAAAAAAATAAGACTTATATTATAAGAAATGGTAATATAAAGTCAATCAAAAATCAATTTGTAAACATCTATGACTATGATAAATTAGAATTAACATTATCTTCTGCCACTGAAGTTACTGAAATTGACGATTCCATTTCTATTATGTCAATGATTCGGAGTTTGAGTGAATTTCCTCTCAAAGAAGAAAAGAAAATGTGAGGTTTCATATCATACATTTTTTAAATTTTTTTTTTTTTTTATATACATGATATGTAACGTCTAATTTTTCAGGTAATCTTCATGTGCTCGATTTTAAGCTCAACTAATCTAATTTTTGTTTTAGTTGGATTGAGGTGCCAAAGCGAGCATAGCTCAATGGTAATTGACATATACTCCTGACCAAAACGTCACATGTTCAAATCCTCCACCCTCCAATGTTTTTGAACTCAAAAAAAAAAAAAAAAAAAAAAAGCTAAATTGAGGTGATTTTGTTGGTTTTTTTTTGTTAGTTAAGCTAAATGGCATTTTGGTGAATAAAACGACTTCTAGCCAAGCCAAACTAGGCTTCCCCAATTCTCCATCTCTTCCTTTCTTCCACCATCACCAGCCACTTCTTCTTCTTTTGTTTCAGCCGCCGGCCAGCGCCTGTTCTCCCTCATCTCCGACGCCGTTTCCAAACGTTCCTCCGGCGAGCAGCCTCATCCACGGCAGCAGAGCAACGTCGGCGGCGGATTTCGAGCAGTCCTTCACGTCAGCAGTGGGTATCGTCTTTCCTCGCGTTTTTCTTCTCATTTTCGCTCGGGATTGTCGTTCTTTTGGCCGACCTCTCTCTCTATATTCCGCTCATTTTTCGGTGTTTTCTCCGGCGTTGCAGCAGCTTCTAGTCGCGATTCTGGCGGGTGTGCAGAGTGGGCGCGGACAGCAGTGGGTAAGTGGAGAAAATCAATTTTGGTTGATTAATGTAGTTTGGACTCACCCATTGATTTTGGCTAATGATTTCAAGGTATCCATAGCTTTTGGAGGCCGAATCGTTGAATTAAGGTGAAATTGGAAGTCTAGACAGCAAGCATTGGTTCTGGATTCTGTTTTTGGGTATGTTTTGGGTGTTAAATCATCTCAAAATTAATTGGCTCATGGTTGAATGCTTGGTTTAAACTCCAATTGATTTGAGAATTTTTCCCCCTTTTGTGTAGAGCCTTGGAGCTAAGAAAATTTATTTAAGATTTATCAGTTAATTATTTTAGATTGAGTTTCTATGTTTAGACTTGTTTAAATGAGAAATTTTATATACTAGCATGATATGGGTTTAAGCTCTAAGTTGGCATTTGGTTTTAAGTAAGCATGTTTTGATTAAAATTCTGAAGTATGAAGTTACATGGAATTGTAAAGCATGATGAGAATGCCTTATGTGATTATGGCTTAATTGGAGTTTGGGGCGTGATTGTCATGTGAGCATGACTTTTCACGTTTTATTTGGCTTGTCATGATATGAATGCCTTGAATGAATTTATGTTGGGTTGCTGATTTCTAAAGTTATAGTAGCTATGAGTGAGCATGCCAAATATGAATCGTATAGTTAGAATGTTAATGACTTGAGTTACTCTAGGTTAGAAGGCCGTAGTAGCTTCACTTTAGGGACCTCAGTCATGTTCTTAGGGCCTCAGCTAAACTTAAATAATATTTAAGTTTTATGTTAGCTAGGCTATTTCCTTCCCCATCTTAGGACTATTAGAGCTCAATTCAGACACGTAGTCGTGCGTTCTATCAGTCTCAGGACGATGTTGAGCTTAATTTCAAGCACATTCTCGTTTCTTGAAATGTAGTCATAAATTTGATTAAAAAGTTTTCATTTTATATAAAATTTACACTTAAATTTTGCAAATAGAGACTAAATTGGTTAATTTTTAAAGGTTCTATTACAAGTTTGGCCCCTGAACTTTCAACGTTTATCAATTAAGTCCCTAAACTTTAAAAAGTGTCTAATAGATCCCTGGACTTTTTGTTCTGTTTCTAATAGGCCACTAAACTTTAAAACTGTCTAATAGGGGTTCCTGAAATTTTATGTTCGTGACACATTCAAGATTTTTAAAAATGAACTAATCTATTAGATAGAAAATTGAATTTTATGCCCTATTGGAACCCTAAACTTCCAATTTTGTATCTAATAGGCGTGTCAATTTTAAAAAATGTGCAAGGACTTAGACACAAACTTGAGAGTTGAAGGATTTATTGGACACAAAAGTGTAAGTCTAAAGACCTACTAAATACTTTAAGTTTAGGGACTTGACACAAAATTAAAAGAACTTATTTGATAACGTTTTAAAGTTTAGGGACCAAATTGATGGATTGAAGGACCTGATTTGGTTAAACGTAGCAACTTTAAAAATCTCAAATGGTTATCAAATTGTCGATGCTCACTGCTTTTCAAAGTAAGAAGAGATTTTAGAATCCATGACCTTCTAAGATTTGAGACTGAACATGTAATTGGATGTTGGCGATATTGAAAATAGTTAACAGGCCAGAATTCAGCAAGTAGGCGCGAAAACTAGATCGAAAATCAATCAGTGAAACGAATCGAATCGAAATCGAGGTTTTGAGATATTCAGCGATTTCGATTCGATTCAGAGGAACAATGTTAGCTTTGCATAAAGCTTTCCGGACGATCCATACCACCGTCGATGCTCCTCAAATTACCAGTTTCGCTCTTCGCGTCCCCAAATATGTAAGTCTTTCCTCCCCAAATCTTCGTTTAATTTTCCATCTGATTTCATTTCTGCTTCAGCATGCTCGTTATATCGATCTGTTCTTGACTTTTGATTTCTGGGTTTTGTGTATATATTCGTTTGAGTGATTATAGAATGGTGAATCAGGACTGCCCATTTCATTTCGTCCTTGTGGAATCTTTTGTGGTTTTGGAAGCAGAATCTGTGACAAAAATCACATTGGAAAGCGCCATCATGTTAACGGAAGGGAAATGATAACTAACTAGTGTTCTTCTTAGCAAGTCATTATCCTAATAAGTTGATTTAACAGAAAATTGATTGCTCGATATCTCTCTCTGGAAAATGGGTTATGAATTTAGGATGCCCCCATTTTCATTAAGAAAGCAGTGCCACAGATTTCATTAAGTTTCAACCTCTGTTGGTGACGTGCAATTTTTCTTCATAATTTCAGTGGATGTGATAATTGATAAAGGCTTTGTGGCTAATTTCACGGCAATTTCAGTGATTGAGATTGGATGCATACTGGATTACTTCTTGGAGACTTTGAAATCTTGAAAAGTTTGTCAGTCATAAATTTGGTTGAAAATGGATAATACATTATATTTTTATAGCTTTGGTACTTTTCAGTTATTTAAACTTGGGTGGATATGTTGTACAACATTCTTTCATCACAACTTCGTTAGGAGCATAACTTACTTTAGAAGTTGATTTTGCTAAATGTTGTGATGTGCTATTTGTTTTCAGTTTGTGAATATGTTTTTTTTTTTTTTTTTTTCACATACACTGTTTACTATGATGCAGTTCACTAAATGTTTCATTTTAGGTAGAGGTGAAATTTGCAGATGGAAGTGTGTTCAACTTGTCAGCTGAATTCTTGAGAATATATAGTCCAGCTGTTGATGCTAAGGTCCGATCAATTGGAGGTGAAAAGGTACTGTAGAAACAACTTTTAGTTTCATTTATCTTTCTATCTGAAATTGTGCTAATTCATCATAGGCTGGTCAAACAGGAAAATCGATAGTCCACGTAACAGTAATTATCACCTGCCTAGGATATAAAGATTGAGTTTGGAATGGTTTTTAAGAGTAGTGCTTTTAAATAAAACACTTCCTTTTAATATTTGTGACTTGCCTTTCGACTTTGATTAATCTTATAAGACAACTATTACAACATTTGATTGCCAAGGAAACTAAATAAGTGGCTACCATGATTTGCTTTGAATTATCTCTAAGCCCTTTACATTTTTCATTGGTCTTGATGATCACTAGGCTAACCCATGAAACAGTTCTTTTATAAATACTTTTGGAAAAAACATCCACTTTTCACCAGTCCAAAAATCATACCATACTCACCCTGTACATCCTACAAACTAGCCTTTATAGAGATATCATTAGCCATGTTCTAGAATTACATGTATGGAGTATAATATAAGGGGTGTGCAATGGTTGGCCTTGGCCAAACTGCTCACTTAATACAATTTTATGTTTAGACATATTCTCATGATCTGATGCTTCTGCTGATTTATTAATATCCAGAATATGGGGTGCTTTGTTTATCAGATTCAATCATTAAATGCATGATTTTGAAGTAGGTAATTTCTGGACGGCGTTATGTTGGTATCATGTCTGCAGAACCAGTTGGGAACTATGGGGTAAGGTACTTCGAAATTACTGGTTAATATGAGTGTTTCTGAATTCCAATGAATCTTTCTATATTGAGTTGGTAGAATCTGCACGTACTGTTTTGGTCCTTGAAATTTGATGTTGCTGCAATTTGCTAGGATACTTTTTGATGACTTGCATAAAACTGGGATTTATTCATGGGATTATTTCTACCATCTTGGGAGCAACAAATTTACGCTCTTGAGAAATTATGTTAAAACACTGAAGAAGCACGGGCTGAGCCGAGATCCACCAAGGAGAAAATGATGGATTTGTTAGATGACCATGAGTGTTCGGGTCAATTGACATGCCTCCTAGTGAATCGACTATGATGAGTATGTTGTGCAACGATTAGATGGAATTCATTACTATTTAGCAGGGAGATAAAGAAAATAAGCTGTATCAGCACTGGCTGATGATTGATGAGAAAGATTCAATTATTGTACAGAGCATCAAAAACAATTTTCCAAGGCTCCTGTTTCAAATATTGACTATATGCATTTGGAACCCCTTGAACTATGAAGCCAAGAGGAAGAGCGTGGAAATAGACATGGTTAATGTTATAGCTCCTTGAATTTCGATGCTTGGTTATTTAATTCTAAACTTTTGGAAGGTTTTCATTATGCCCTTTTCTATTGATGACATGACATGACCTCCTTACAATATATTGATTGAAGAAAATAGCTCTGAGACTTCACAAACTCACCGAGCCTATTTGAGAGGGTTGGTAATCTCTTCTCTTTCTCACACTACAAAACCAAACGAAAAGAGAATATTCAAGTAATGCCTAATATAATTGCTAACCATTTCCCATACACGAAACTAACTTGTGCAATTCCTTTCTTAACCTTCCTCTTAAATATTGGAAAAAAAAAATCATTTTTACCCCTGAACTTAGCAGGTTGTATCAATTTTAATCCTAAATTTTCAATTTCATCAAATTGAACCCTAAACTTAACAAATTGTATCGATTTGTTAAGTTTAGTGTTCAATTTTAATCATAAATTGAGGTTTAGTTTGATGAAATTAAAAGTTCAGGGTTAAAAATGATATTTCATAATTGGTGGTCTGACACGGGATTGTTTGACAAATGTAATGAACGTGTGGTAAAAATATAGTCGCATGTTCATTGCATCAATTTTCTTAGTAACCAAAATAACAAAGATATGCAAAATAATGGATTGAACAAGTACATCGAATGCTCAAGTCAACCTTCATGAAATGGTTATATTTCTCAAACAAATGTTATGATACAAAATTCGCATTCCTCTCTAGAAGTTTAAGCTGCATTGAGATTTCAAAAGGTACAGGTGATGAAAGAAAACTGATTCAAAGAACAAGCTTTGCCCTCTCAAAAATGAGCTATAAATAAATCTACATATTATCATTGAAAGGGCAACAGGCTCTATTTATGAAGGTTTTTTCTTTCTTCCACTTTCGGAGAGGCGCTTCAACACTTGCGGTCTCGTTCTCATTCCCCTTTAAGACGAACACGATTGTCAAGTTAAAGTTGAAACTCTTATGAACTGATACAAATGAAGGTAGGCCAAAGGAAAGATACCTTTTATACAAGTAAATGAAGACATAGAAAAACAGCACGAAAAGGACTGTCAAAACTGAAATAACAATGTAGAATCCACTCGTCCTAACCTGCAAGCACGCCAAAGAATGCATTTGGCAAAATGAGATTTCATCAGAGGTTTTTTCAGTAGTACGAGTGCAAGAAAAGAATACAGTTAAGCATTACATGTTCATCCACTCAAAATTTGATTCATATAGCAATGATATATTTGTAAAATATGATTAGAATTGTTTTCCTACTAGATGCTAGAATACGGAGGGACTGATGAACTTTAGATGATTATTGGATAAATTAGTGAGTTTGATGCAATAATGAAACACGAACTTAAGATGATTCAATCAAATAGTTCCTAATTTATGTTATAGTTCATTGCCAAGACAAAGGCACGTTGGTATTTTCCAGGGTCAATCAAAATCAGAGAAAACGATGACATATCTTGAATATTGCTCCACATATTTCCATCATATACCATGAGAAATTGATCGAAAGGAGCTTTATATATATGAACACGATGAAACTACTTACCTGTCGACCTCTGGAGAAAGGTTTGGGCTTTCCGCTACAAGTGTGTGCATCACAAAACTGACGCAAGAAGAATTCTACCATTTGAAGTACACCAAAAGTGTTCCATTAGATAGATGATAGTCGATAGAAGTAATGAAAGTTGTCAAATGAGGGGAGGAAAGGATCCCAAAGTTACCGTGAAGATGGCTGGCCAAAGCACCCTCATTAACAGGAAAACAACTGTCAGCAAGAGCCTGCAATGAATTAGCAATTGTGTGATGAATCGTGAGGAAATAAAGAAATCTACAGGAAATCTTCTGATGTCACCTCACACATGTGTTTATTTCTTGCCGCAGCAGCAGGATTGCATTTACTTTTCTGTGATATTGTATCTATCACATGATCACAGTGCAATGCACCACAAAGATCTGCCATGCACTTGCTTCGACTCTGGATTAAACACGAGCAAGATAATTGAAGTGCCATGTCAGCTAAAATTGAAGCAAACAATGCTTTTTCTAATGTCTAGGGGGTATGCTCATGAAGTATAGGTAGAAGAAAGTACCATGCAAACTATTATTAGACGCAAACCCGTTACTAAAGAAGACAAATACTATAGGTTCTTAGGTCAATTTAAGGTCTTTTTGCATGAAGTCCATATAAATACTCCATCAAATTGAATAGATACTATCGGATAACTAGATAGAAGCGTAACAGTACCTAGAGACTAGAGTCATCTCATGTTATATCTACTTATCCAAGATAATTGACTAGATGGCAATATAATCCACTATAAACTAACGGAAGCCCACAAGTTACTAATTATCATCACTGCTGTTGAGAGTTGAATCATGAAAGGCAACTTACCACATTGAGTAAAGTATAGTGTCTATTGTCAAAGTGCTGATCGAGATACTTCTCTTCATAGAATCTTTTTCTACAATATCCACACTTCCAGTCATTAAAATCTAGATGGCTCTTGTGCTGTTCTTGATCTCTGAACATGTCATTATCAGGGTGAAGCCTACACGCAGTCGAAATCTTGTATTTCTTTTTATCCACAAAGGGCATTAGATACTGCGTCGAGGTAAAAACATTCCAATTCAGTTTAATAAAGTATCATATCATACCAAGCATGTCGAGCAATAATTATAAAGAAACTCCATTCAAGTGTTGAATGAATACCTCCTCAATTATTTTCCATGCTGCTCTACTCCTTTCTCTCGAGCAATGTACCTCGTGAGCACTGTTCCAATCCTGCTTCGGAGTACTGAACATCAACTCCAAAGCCCAAAATTTATTATCATCATAAGGAAAAGAAAATATACCATAGCATCTACTTGGAATAGTGTTAACTGTATAGTTCATAACTTTAGATCGTCTAAAAACAAGTAATCCATTGCTCCCTATATAAGAACATAGATGATTGTAAAGAAACAGAACATTACCTTTCAGTGGCAGAATCTTTAAAACCCTAGAGAAAAATGACAACAAAGAAGGTGGTCATGCATAGAATTCATGTTCCTCCAGTAATAATTTGCATTTAACCATAACAAGTAAGAAAATGAAAACGTGAACTCAGAACTTTATAGAGATGTAAATAGATGATTTCACCTCATTCTTTTAGTTTTAACAGACAATTCCAGTGGAACAGAACATATGATTAAAAAAAAACACAACAAACGGTTCAAAAAGCTTCAAATAGTTCGATTCCCAGATGAATTTACGGAAACCCATCAACAAATTTTCATTGGATTCGATGCAGAAAAATAGGAAACATTCTGCAACAAATTATCCGGTCAAAGAGACCAAGTCGTGAGGAACCTAATTCAAACTCTGGATCATTTAAACTAAGTCATTAATATAGAATTTGTCCATCCATCGTTCTTTTACGAAATCAAACATTGAAATTACATTTCCATAGGAATTAATGGAGACCCATCTCGCAAAATTTGAATCTAACAGAGGCAGTTCAATTCATAAGCGAAAATAAGCACCTGATTCAATGATTGAAGAGGAAGAGTGGAAGAACCTCTCTGCGATTGCAACGAAAGAAGAAGAGAGAGGACGAGAAGAGCAACCCATATGGATCGCCTTCCCATCGTTGATGCTATGGAACCTCCACAGGCGGAATTGAACGCAAGCGACTCGCGGTCGCGGAACAAGCTCGAGAAAACCTCCGAAGCTGTGAGGGCCACCTTTAAATTTTGAAAAGATCTGGGGAAGTTTTGTATTTTCTTAATTATCTGGGGAGTAATGTGTGAAGAGTAAAATTAAGGCCCAATATGTTTTAGTCACTAATGATTTTTTTTTCTCTTAATGTAGTTGATACTCGCAACATTGAGCATAGCTTAATTGATATAAAGATTGTATTAATGATCGAGATCGGTGGTTTGAATCTCCCTCCCCACATATTGTCAGAAAAAATAATCTATACTCTTCAAACAAAATTTAATTTTAGAAAAAATTAATGAGTTAAAGTTATATTTGGATCTCTAACTTTAAAACTCGGACATCTTAAAAATTTATTAGGAACTAAATTTTTAATTCAACTTAAAAATTTATATTTGAATGCAAAAAAGAAAAAAAAAACATTAAAAATTTAGTTAAAAATCATAAAAGTAAGAATTTGATCCCTAAACTTTGATTTGTAACAATTTAGTCCCTGTACTTTTAATTTTGTAATAATTTAGTCTCTGAACTTTAATAAGTAACAATTTAGTTTATGTATTTTCAAATTTGTAACAATGTAATCTTTTAAAAAAAAATCATCAAAATTATATATCAGTTTTTATTATTTAATAATTAAACCTTGTAGCTTATAAATATATTGAGTCCTAAATTAGTTTATTAATCTATCTACGTAAGAAATTTCATTAAATCTTTACATTAATTTTCACAATAAAAACTAAATTGTTACAAATTTGAAAATATAGGGACTAAATTGTTACCTATTGAAGTTCAGGACCTAAAATGTTACAAAATTGAAAATATAGAAACTAAATCTTTACGAAATTGAAAGTACAGTACTAAATGATTACAAATCAAAGTTTATGGACTAAATTGTTGTTTTCATAAAAATTTAGGGATTAAAAGTTATTTTTTAATCTAAAAATTTATTTTTTCCTAAAAAAAAAAAAAAAAACCCAATTCCGCTCCTCTCTGTTCTTCACATCTGTGCTTAGGGTTTGTGGGCGCTGTTTGTTCTTCCACTTTCTGCCAGAGTTCGCTTCCGCTTTCCATTTCCATCCTTCTCTTTTCCACCTCCATCAGTAAATCATTCTGAAAGATCACATCTTCATTCAGTTCCAAAAGCTTCGCTCTGTTTCAATGGCGTCGATTCTTCAAAAGCTCATCAGAAAACCGCCACCCACCAGAATAATCGCCGCTTTGGGTAGCCAGACCGCACAGAATCTCTCAGCACCCTACATTCTTCACCAGCCGCTTGATATTGATAAGAAACCAGATGGGCATTGTAATTCTAATTTAAACTCTGTATCGACTTCAAATCCGTCTCAGTTTTCGCTGTTTTACCCCAGTTTTCCATTTGGGCTTTGCTTGCCCCAAATCTCCTCAACTGAGTTGGTTCCGTTCGAGCCCGATTATGTTGAGCAAGATGATTCTCGGAAGTTGTGGGCTGATAGCGTGAAGAAGAAGAGAAAACGGAAGATGAACAAGCACAAGTACAAGAAGCTAAGGAAGAGGCTCCGAAGACAGACATAGTTGCTTTATTTGGTAAGGCTATATATAGTTTTTATAGTCTTGTAGAATGAGCTAAAAGAATTTTCCTCGTTATTGTTCTCTAGCGGCAAATTCTTAGAGATCATTGTTTCGAGCTCAAGGAAAGCTTTTCACAGAACAGATTTGCCTTTTATTTTCCGGAATAAGTTTGGAAGTGTTCTGTTAACTTGAAGTACAAATGATTCATATTAGTAAAATAGTGATTGATACTTTCTCAGTAGGGTTTTATTGCAGATTTTGTTTTCATTTTGCTTTGGTTTTAAGATTAATAATGATGTAAGATGAAGGGTTGTTATCTAGTTTATTCCCAATGAATCTCTGTAATGCAAAAATTTTGTGGTTGTTTGAGGTTAAGATTAGACCTTATGGTTCTGAATAATCAAGCTGCTTTTGTGCTGGTGATCAAATGGTGGTAGAATATTTGTTAATGTACTTAATCATCTATCAATCTACAAGCCTCCTTATAGCTTCTTCTGTGTATGGTATTAACTTGGCTCACTTAGAAAATTTTAAAAAATAGAGTTCTTTTAAAGTGGTTTTATGCTCTTTGATTGGGGTTGTGGAGAGGGGTGATGGAATATTGATATGTCCTTGAGAATTTTTCTTTTGACAAGGACAGCCTCCTTGTGACATTAGACTATGCAAATCTTTCACTGAAAACTGATATATCTTCCAATGTGTTGGACTTCTCTTTTTGGACGACTACCTTTTGTCTCTCTTCCTACCTATACCTCAGCTGCCAACTCCCCATCCCCCTAAAAGAAAAAAGAAAAAAAAAAAGAATGCATTTGGAGTTTCTTATTTTAACTGTAGTTCTCTTTCTATGGGATTTTGAAAGTGATCACATAGGGATAGCCGAGGTTGCAAGGAATATGAGCCAATATATCCTAAATAGTTTGCGATATCTTGAATTGGTCTGTATGCAAGGTGTAACAGTTTGTTCTACTTGTTCTTTGCTAGGTAAAGATGTCTTTAGTTTATTCTTCTAGCAACCTTCTTTGTCTTGCACTCTGATTGGCATTCCTATTAAGTTATGATAATATAACTTGTCCAGAATCTAGATATTGAAAATTTGCAGTAGTTTAAATCCTACTCGTTGGGCTATTACCACTTAGACTCTGAAAAGTTTGATGGATAAAAACACATTAGATGAGCTTCTAGTACAACATATTGCTTCACAGGCTGGAAAAGGATGTGATAAAGTAGGAAGATGTATTTCTATAGTTAGTTAAGATTTGTAGTTGAGGTAGCATAAGCTTACCTCAATGCGATTAACTATGTATTTGAATTTTGAAATTGAGGTAGAAGCTCGAGAATTTGGTACATCCTTGCTTCACAGGCGTGAAAAGGTCGTGATTTTGTAGGATGATGCACTTCCATTGTTAACTGATACATGTTAGTTGAGATAGCAGAAGCAGATGTCAATGTGATTAATTATGTACATTAGTTTTGAAATCGAGGCAGAAGCTCGAGAATGATCGAGAATTCGATATTTCCAATACTTTGAACCAATTATTGTTGTTGGGAGTGTATTGATGCATTGATTGACAGGAGATGACAACAATGACCTGATGTGCTTTGGTTTTCTATCTGCTGTGATATATATAAATGAAAGATATCTCTTCTAGAATGTATTGTCGTTCTTGTTTGATGTAATTGAAGAGGGCTTGTCCCACTCACTAAGCTGTGACGTAGACCATATACTTGCCACCTCCGTCTTTTCGTTCAATGCCACTTGGCAACTTCATTGCCATTGGTGTTCTCGGTGCCGATCTGAGTATGGTAGAAATAGGCATTTTACCTGCTGAATGGTCTCATTAAAATGATCAATTTGTTTTCACTCTTAATAAGAAAGCATGTTATTAGGCTAAAAAATTGTTTCATAGGAACTAAACCGATATGGTGCTAAATCTGATCATCGATGTGCTCAATGTATTCTGTAAACCCTGAACCTTCAGAGCCAAGCAAAGAAATTTGTGAGGCAAATCTAGATTCTCTGCCATGGATGGGGGACATGTCTCATCATCCCATCACTACTACAAAAAAGAAGAGGTAGGATCACAGAGGCCCACAACTTCTTTTCTTCTATTCTTTTACATAAAACATGGGACCCCCTCTCCCTTTATTCTGCCCATAGCTTCATTTCTACTTCCTAGTTATTTTTCCTTTATATTTAGTTGTTATTTAGTCATTTTCAAACATAAGAGGTTGGTGCTTGCTTTATGATCTTGATTTGAAGCTTTTCTCCTTAAATTTGGGTCCATGTAGTGTGGCTGACATTATGACATGTTTGGATTTTTTTTTTTTTATGAAGAACTTTTTGTGGGGTCTGGAACACAAATATTTTTGAATTTCAGGAAATCAATGTTTGTGATTAGTTTTGTCTAAATTTCCATGCATATCTCATATCAAGATCTCTCCTAAGCCTTTATAGTGTGAATTAAGTTTGATAAATTTAGCTGGTGAACTTTTCGCTCTATATGATTTGGATAGAGGAAATAATCATTCCTTTCCCATGTGCCATTTGTGAATTGTTTTCTTCACTGTAATTGAGAATGATTTTTACGATTGCTACAACTGATCCAGGTTGGAGCCGATGGGACTTGAGAGGTCAGGAAGAGTTTTCTTTTTTTTTTTTTTTTTTTTTTGGCCCCCTTTACTGATGATTCGAGATGATCGTCTATTTGTCTAGTCGAACAATTCTTGGCCATTTGAATTTGTCATGACAATAAATGAATGACTTGAGATATGAAGCTTGAAATGGAAAGAAATGTCGATACCATTGTCCTTGGAGACAAGAATAATTGTACTAAAAGTTGGTCTCGTGAGATTAGTTGAGGTGCACGCATGCTGGTTCGAAAACTCTCACGCATATATTGGAGATACACCATGAAAGAAAGAACGGAAATATCACTTCAATTCAACAGCATTGGATGGGCTCATGATGTAAAACATGTTCAGACAATGTTGCTCTTTCAACACCAGCTAAAGGCAGAGAAACCACTTGATGCTTGAAAGCTTAATTTATACAAGTGTGTATGAATTTCTTTTCCATGGTAATTTTTGGATTCAATTAAAACTAGAAAAATCTACTTTGATTTTTTAATTTTTAAAGTTTGTATTTGGTTTTAATTTAGCTTCCTATTTCTTCATTAAAATACCTCAAAATATTTATGTTAATAGTTTAGAAGATTTGATTAAACTATATGAACTAAGTTAAAAAGAAATATATTGGGAAATAAATCTCAAACATAAATTACTAAAATGGTAAATTTAATCCATTCATTATTCAACCATTCTTTAAGAATAAAGATGAAGATAGATAAAATCAAGTTCGATTCAAAATTCAAAATTTAATTGGAATATTTTGTTTGTGAAGTCAATTTGAATTCAATTAAAAAAGTTGATTAATCTATCAATTATTTTCAGGATATTTTCATACATTTATGAGTTCGATATTGATATATGACGCAAGGGTGATGCTATAGTAGTGATGCATGACTAATATCCACATTTGCTTAACTTGCTATGTGCGGAAGCAAAAGCTGTTTTGGAAGGCCTCAAGTTAGCACAACGAATGAAAATCAGGGAGGTTGCTATCCATTCTGACTTCCTTGGGTTGATTACCATGTTCAATGGATCACTGGACGAATATAGCGACGCACATGCTATCTTATGGGATATAAAGTTGATGATCAATCTATTCTCCCCAATTCAGTTTATTTATATTAGTAGGGATTATAATAGCATAGCTCATAAGCTCGCTCAGATAGGGCTCCGATCTGAATCAATGTTATGGTTCCAAGCTTTTCTTTGGTGGCTTGATATTTTGGTTTTAAAGGAAAAACCAATGTTTGTACCTCTGGAGGGATCTAATCCTAATTAATGAAAGTATTGTTTCTTTCGTAAAAAAAAATGGTAAGAAATTTAAACTTATTTTAAAAGGATGAAATGCATATTTGTTCATTTAAATATTTTTGTATGAATTTTTTATTTTATAATTTTTTAAGAAACATCCATCAACCTCGACATTTGATTGATATTTCTATCGATATTTTCATAAAATTTAAACCTGAACATTTTCATGTTGAGTTATGTTCATGTTAACCACCGACATCCACATTTAAAACCTTGATTATTGGTTAAATTGCTATGTTCATGTTGACCATCGACATCCACATTTAAAACCTTGACACTTATTTTGTTTATATCATATTGACTAACCATGCTAGTTGAAAAACACAATAGATGAAATTTAACCTATTCATAAATGCGAAATTGAGACTTCAAAAACCATAGGACCAAATCAAAGTCAAACCTAGTTTATAATTTGTTTAGGTCTCGTTTGCTAACCATTTGGTTTTTGAAAATTAAGCTTATACACACATACTTTCACCTATAAGTTTCTTGGTTTTAGTATCAATCTTCTACCTTGTTTTCAAAAACCAAGTCCAATTTTGGAAAAAAAGTAGTTTTCAAAAACTTGTTTTTATTTTTAAAATTTGGCTAGGAATTCGATTTGCAACCTTAACTGGGATGAAAACTATGGTAGGGAATTTAGGAAAAAACAAGTATAATTTTCAAAAACCAAAAACAAAAAACTAGGGTCCATTTGATAACCATTTGGTTTTTGAAAATTATGCTTGTTTTCTCCCAAATTTCCTACATCTTTGTTAAGAAACCATTTGAATTCCTTGCCGAATTTCAAAAACAAAAACAAGTTTTTGGAAACTACTTTTTTTTTGTTTTCAAAATTTGACTTGGTTTTTGAAAAAAAAGAAGAAGATAGATACTAAAACAAAGAAACTCATAAATAGAAAGAGGTGTTTATAAGCTTAATTTAAAAAAAAAAAACAAAATGGTTATCAGATGGGACATAAATGTGGGGTCTTAGTTAACAAAGAGATTGACCTTTCAACCTCAGAGAAAGTAATATACAATCTTATTCAATCGAGTTGATAATCAAATTTGTAATTCAAGCTTAGTTAAATTATAACAAAATAAATATTATATACATATATATATATATATACACACATATATATATACATATATATACATATATACATATATATTTATTTATTTATTTATTTATGTTGACATGTATATTTTAGTAGAATGATTAATTTGATTTTGAACATGCATTGATCAGATGAAGAACATGAGAGCCATGACATAGTTGAAGCCAATGGCCATTTCTTGACCAAACTAAGCATCAGCAGAGCTCTGCGTCCGCCATTATTCCCTTCCACTCAGAGTACTGAAATCTGACCCTTCAAATAATTCAACCTCCACACCCCTCTGGTCCACCACTCTCCTCTCTCTCTCTCTCTCTCTCTCTAAAACATGGAGGAAGAGCCTTAATTCTTCGAAGAATGTAGTAATCTCACTCACTGGATGAACATCTCTGTTCTCCTTTTCCACTGTCTCTAAAAAGACACAAATCTTCTGGAAAAAGAAAAACAAAGGGTTGTAAAACCAAAAGAATGTCGGTTTCAAGTTGAAATTCCCCCAATTCCCAAATCCCACCAGAGAAAAGAGCTCGAAATTCCATATCATCGGACGTTTCTTCGGTGTAGAATCTGAAAATTTTTGTGGGTTCCGAGCCGGCGGCGATATGGGCGGCGTTACCTCATCCATGGCGGCCAAGTTCGCCTTCTTTCCGCCGAACCCACCTTCGTATAAGCTCATCACCGATGATCTTACGGGGCTTTTGCTTCTTAGCCCTTTCCCTCATCGCGAAAATGTTGAAGTTCTGAAACTGGCCACTCGCCGGAGCACCGATATCGTTGCAATCTATGTCCGGCATCCGATGGCGACTTCGACTCTGTTGTATTCTCATGGCAACGCCGCCGATCTGGGCCAAATGTATGAGCTCTTCATCGAGCTCAGCATTCACCTGCGTGTTAATCTAATGGGGTACTTTTTTTTTCCCCCATTTCTTACACATTTGGATTTTGATGCTTTATTCTTTCTGTTCTCTCTGTTTTGTTATCTGGGCTCTCTCAGTTTAGGCCTTTTGATCTTCTTCTCAATTGGTTTTGGCATTCAGTTTTGTATAGTGATTTTGATTGCTTAAATCTTTTCAGTTTAAGAAAATTTAGTTGGATTCAAGGGTGTAATTCTCATAGAATTTTGTTCTTGTCTAGTTTCTTTGTACAATTTGTTTAACTTCTCTGGCATCAACATGTGGAGCTTAAGTTCTGTTTCAGCTTTTTATGAATTGTATTTGGGTAGATCTTCCAATCTTGTGGGCATCACTTTCACTCTGTTCGTTTCAGTTTATCTACCTATCATCCTTATAAATCAAAGTTTCAGAGCTATATTTTTTTCCAAATTTAGATGCTGGAGGAGATGATAAATAGTGCATTTTAATCAATAAAATCTTAAGCAGAACAGAGAAATTTCACCCTTCTCCTCTAGGCATGTGTTAATTCATAGGTTCTTTCAAGCAACATGCTTCAGGTAGGAGGAGATGTGAGTCCATGTTCCATGTCTTGATTTTCTGACTTTTAAAGCTCATGAAGCTCTGGTTTAATGAAAGTTCTTGATCTTGTCATGTCTGCGAAACAAGTCTAGACAATCTAAACATATTATGAATTAGTAAGAAGCAATGGGTTCCTGATACCGCTGTCTTTAACTACGTGCAGGTACGATTACTCGGGTTACGGTCAATCATCTGGAAAGGTGTGTTGGAATTTCCTTCTGATGACAGAAACAACATTGTATTCTATATTAATACAGTGATAGGAATTTTCAAGTCTCATCTGAGACCTAATATTGTGTTGCAGCCATCTGAGCAAAATACATATGCAGATATTGAGGCTGCATATAGGTGTCTTGAAGAAAGCTATGGTACCAAGCAGGAAGATGTCATCTTATATGGTCAATCTGTTGGGAGCGGTCCGACTTTGGATCTTGCAGCTCGACTTCCTCGCTTAAGAGCTGTTGTTTTGCACAGTCCAATTCTTTCTGGTCTAAGAGTCATGTATCCTGTGAAGCGCTCGTACTGGTTCGATATTTATAAGGTAAGATTGCCTTTTGATTTATTGGTTTTCATATCCATGTGTAGTAAATGTACTTTTGTTTTTTGTCTGTGCAGAATATCGACAAAATTTCGCAGGTGAATTGCCCTATTCTCATCATTCATGTAAGGATGGTCTTCAACTTATTTCCTCTTTATGGCGTTGTGCACTGTCACTTAACCTATGGATTATGGATATGATTATGTGGCATCGATGCATCACGGTTTTGAATACGTTAAGTAGTTTGGTTCTTTCTATCTTCCTTAGTGTCATTAGGAGTTGGGTAATAGGAGGCTCTTGTTCTTTTTGGCCGTTAACTTGTGTGATGCTATGAAAAGAAGATCAAATATTGTCAATCTGCTCTCCTGCTATGGGTAGAAGAACAGAAAGTATCATCTCTTGGTTTAGTTGGTTCAGTTTTTAGATTCATATACTATGGAAATATCAATGAAATTAACTCGGATAGCAAGTTTAATGTAGAAGAGGATTCAAAGTCCAGATAGAGACAGACACTACGAACCGAGTCCATCGACAAGCATTTTTTTGTTTATCCAGGCCATGAACCGTAGTATCTGGGAAACCATTGATTTTTGCCTGTGCTTAGTTGATATTATCTTATGTTGGCACGAAGCATCTGGGCATTGTCAAAGATGATAGATATTATCGGCCACTGATTGATTACCAGATTAGGAGCGTGGAGACCTCTAGATTTGATTTCGAACATCCCAAAGAGTTCAGATTTCTCTTCAATTTTTCTGTGTGTAATTTGTAACTATATGCTTTATATTTATGTTTGCATACCTATTTGTTCTCAAGTTCTGTGCAAGTATCCTGGAAAATATTCAAGATTAAGGCATCTTTACATCATTTTGCAGGGGACTTCAGATGATGTGGTTGATTGCTCCCATGGTAAACAACTTTGGGAACTCTGTAAAGAGAAATACGAACCGCTGTGGCTAAAAGGCGGAAACCACTGTAATCTGGAGCTCTATCCTGAGTATATCAGGCATCTAAAGAAGTTCGTAGCAACAGTTGAGAAGCCTCCTTCGCAACGATACAGTGCCAGAAAGAGTACAGACCAATATGAGCAGCCTCGTAAGAGCACAGATTTTTTCGAGATTCCAAGGAAGAGCACGGACCGGAGAGAAAAACCAAGGCGAAGCACTGATCAACCAGAGAAGCTGAAGAATCACTCAAGTGCTGCTGATAAGTTAGAAAAGCTCAGACTCTCCTTTAACCATGGGGAAAGGTCTCGCAGAAGTGTTGATTGCCATGAAAAGTCACGGAAAAGCGTCGACCACCAGTTGGAAAGAGCGAGAAAAAGCGTCGATCGGCTTGATAGAATACGGACCGGGTAATTCTTCCTATAGATAGATTGCAAGATTCAAGGAAATGGGTGTGGATTTGCGAGGAAAAAAAATCATTTTGTTTTGCTTTCTCCTAATTTATTGTCTCCCTGCTGGCTGCTGCTGTGTAGTTTGGCTTGTTGCAGCCTATAATATATAAACTATTGTGATGAAATGAGAGAAGGATTTGGTTTCATTAAAAAACCTCTGCATCATTTTGTTGCTGAGTGGTAAAGAGAAACTGATTTCTCGACACGATGAGTAAACATTCTTCCCACCTTCAAATTTTCGAGTCATTATAGAGAAACACGAAACGTAATCCAAAAGTAGCGATTATCAACGTTGATAGTCGTTATGAGATAGGAAGCTCCAACTAGCTATACCCAAAGCCTTAAATTCAGTCCTTGGGATAATATCTAGCACTACTTATGACTAAAAGGAGGTAACCCTAGACAAACAAAAGGCATTGGTAATGAAGGAAAGAGATACTACTTCTCAAACATCAAGTCTATATCCAAATTCCTATTCTTAGAGGGAATGAGTTCAATCCATGGTGGCCACTTACCTAAGATTTAATATCCTACGAGTTTCCTTGGCAACCAAATGTAGTAGGGTCAGGCGGTTGTCCCGTGAGATTAGTCGAGGTGCGCGTAAGCTGGCCCAGACACTCACGGATATAAAAAAATATATATATATATCCAAATTCCTATTAGCTCATATCTCCATTTTCTGTCAAAGAAACATCTTTTCACTTTCGCCCATATGTAAATGTTACTCCGATATCTATCTCTTCGTTATTTTTAGAGCTTACCTTTTCATCAACATCAACACAAATTAACATAATAGAGGTTATATTCACACACGGGTCAAAGAAACAAAGTACCATATATCACGTCATTTCTTTCGTTAGTCTAAATCGAATACTAGTACTCATTATTTTCTATGATTGTAGGTGACAAAGACAGGCAACCTATATGGTGAGAATTCAAAATGTAGAGGTGATTATTACAGAGAAGCCATAGTCAAAGGTTGATGATGATGAAAGGTTTGGTAATTTAAATCCCAAAAAAGTGTTGGAAATTGGAGACATTGTGGCTTTTGGAACATGGGAAGAACAAGAAAAGGAGCATGCGCAGCTCAGTCTGATGTTGAAGAAGACTTTGGATTTGCAGGAAATGGGAGGTGAGGATTTGACTTTTTGTCTCACTTTCACTCTCTTTTTCAAAGCTTTCTTCTGCAGAATCTATGATGTCTGGTCTCCTAACAGACATAATGGAATGCTTTCAAAGCTTGTTCCTTTTTTGGCTGTCCTTTGACCTTCTTACCACCATTTATGCTCAATGGTCTCAACGGAAAATGGGAGTCGACTTCGAAATCGTTGTTCCGTTTTTTAGAATGGAAGTTCTGTTTTAACTTGTTTCGACTTCTTGTAACTATTTTTTGAAGAACAATACTTGGCCGCATAACAGTATGTAGAAATCTCCCTACATATTCCATTAAAATCTTGACAATTAAGAAAGAGAAAGGTAGAAAATGAGAAAACTTTTTTATATTTCCTAATTGTCAACCTTTTAATGATGGTACCGGTATGCAAGCAAGTATTTTCCTTTTTTGAATGTTGTTTTGTCTTGATTTTGATTGTCTAGTTTGTTTCTACCAATGACTTTTGTTTTTTTTTTTGAGCAATTGAAGTGGTTGTCTTTGAATATTTTTTTTATGGTTGTTGATAGTAATATCAAGTGCTTAATATTTATAAATTATGGAAATCGATGATTATAAGGGTTGTCACAATCGCATTCTCGAACTCTCAGTTTGAACAATTATATCCTCATATTTATGAAACTGTTGCAATAAAAACATTATATTAGTTATCTTGGACTATCAGAGTCATTGCAATGAAGAGTAACACATGTATGTTATAAATTGTAACATCTCTATTTTTCCGATGTGCGATCCTCAAACTTATATTTACCAAAGAGTTCTTGAAAAATGTTCTATTCTTAACAAAAACACATACACCAAATGATTACTAATATTTCAACTCTCTTTTAGAAATAATTTTCTACTTTTTACTGAAAAATAGCATTTTAAAGAATATTACCTAGGAGTAAAAGACCTGAACTTACCTTTTTAAAGTTAGAATTACTAGTATTTTTATTGGTCTAAACTATGCTTAAATTCAAGGTTTTATGAATATTTCTTGAAAAGTTATAAAAATAAAAATTCATAAAAAATATTTAAATTAACCATTAACAAATAAACATCTTACCTTTTTAAATAAGTAGTTAAAGTTTCTTATTAATAATATTTATCTTCACATTTGAGTAACATTTTATTGATATTTTTGTTATATATTGTCAATTTTTCTATAATAGGATGAAAATGTCGATTCGCCATTTATGTTGATGTCAAACTCATTGGCACATCTACTGGAATTTTATACCTACTTAAGTCAACTTAAAACATAATTCTTAAAAAGGGATATTTTTAACCTACAAAATACCAACTAGTCATCACAATTTTATCAAAGTGTACTATTTCCTATCATCATGTCATTATTAATAAGAAACATGATTTAGGCTTAGTTTGGGGTTGTTGTAGCTTTTAAAATAATTGCTGTCAGCTGTGCTTTTAAGAAAATCATCTACCATAAGAAGTAAATTAGGACTCGTTTGATAACGTTCCCGTTTCCTGTTCCTGTCAAAAAAAGTAAATTAGTGTTTGGTAAATTTTAGATTTAAACATGGAAAGTCAAGTTACCATGTTTGGTAAATTAATATTAAATTGTTACGAAATAGGTATAACGACCAAAGTAGACATATTTCAATTTAGTATGAGATTGCATTAATATTTACATTCAAAACTTTCCTAAGATAATTAGGTAAATTACTTTAAAAGAAAAAGGTAAATTTATATGATTTATATTATAATTATATTTTGTTTACTTTAAGTAAATTGAAAAAAAATATCAATTATAGAAAAAATTGTGTCAAAATAAATCTAATTTTAGTTTAAATACAAAAAAGTAAGAAAAATAAATTAGAAGCAACAAATTAAATTTAAAAATAAAAAGAATGAGATGAGATAAGATAAATTGTGAATAATAATATTTGAAAACCTAAAATATGGAAGGATAAAAAAAAAGAATTTATGTTTAAAAAAAAAAGAATTTTAAATATTGGTTAGTTACACCAGATTTTCCTAAAATCTAAATCCTAAAGCTACTCTTAACAGCTTTTGCAAACCAATGTGATTCAAAAATTGATTTACTCTAGATTATTAAAGAATCAGTTTAACCAAAAACAAAAAACGATTAAAATTTATTTGTAATAATTTTTTACGTCTTCAAAATCAACCCCAAATGGGACCTTAATTTGGCAACTAGATTAATGACCATTTTTTAATCAGACATTTAAAAAAAAGTCATTTAGATTTTTTGTTTGAAAAATGACCAATTGCTATTTTTGATAATTTTTTTTTTTGTTTTTTCTTTTTAACAACGAAACAAACTAAAATACCCTTGAATGAAATTTACACACAATGAAAACTTAAATTCAAATACAACATAAATGAAGAGAAAATCTAGTAAATACTATTTATCTTAACAACAAACTTTAATCAGGAAATTTTAAATTTACAAAGATAAAACTAAAACAATCAATATAAATTATCTTAAAAATAAAATTTAATAACAAAATTTTAAATTTACAAATATAATATTGAAATAATGATCCAATAATCTAACGTTTGGAATAATAAAAATAAGAATGAAATAAACAAATAAAATATATTTAGAACTAAGTTCCAATTTTTTGAAGGTAGAATATAGGGGGTACAAATAGCCCGACAACCCGAATAACTTAGACTACCCAAACCGAACCGTAAAGGTTGGTTGGGTTATGATTTTTTTCAGTTTGGATTGGGTTGGTTTTTTCATAGAACCAAAATTTCAGTTCGGTTCATGGGTTCAAATTTTTTTAGTTCGGTTCAACCCAAACTGAACCGAACATGCATTTTTTTTTAAAATATATATATATATATATATATATATATATATATATATATAAATGTTATATTAGTAAAAAAAAGGATAAATTGCAAAAACTATCCCTAAAGTATAATGTTTGTAGCAATTACACCCTTTATGTAAAAATTAAACCCTCAAACTTTCATAAGTGTGAAAATTAGAACCCTAAACTTTGAATGGTAAAATTAAACCCCGAATCTATCTCAAATGTAAAAATTGAGTCCGTCTCATATTTCTCCATCTCTCCTCTTTCTACTCTCTCTCGTTTCTCCCTCTACCTCTCCATCCCTTCGATCAGCATGTTCTAGTGGAGCGGCTTGGAATGAAGACTTGTCCTACGCCAAGAGAGAGAGATTCTCGAATGAACTCCTAAACTAATTAGGCCGACGACTTTGCCATAGAAACTTGATACAAGCTTCGTGGGTGGTGCACAGAGCAAGGGGAGATGCTCGTGGTGTATGAGTTCATCGGCTGTCTTGATCTTAACCCAAGGCTGAGTATTTAGACTCTGGGGAATGGGGATGTCGTGGCGACAACTGATATGTACAGCTTTTGAAACTTGTAGAGGGAGAAATGAAAAGAGGGGAGAGAAGGAGAAATATGAGATGGACGCAACTTCTACATTTACATTAGATTGGGGTTAATTTTAATAACATTCAAAGTTTAGGTTTCTAATTTTTAGATTTTTGAAAGTTTGAGGCTTTAATTTTTACACTTGAAACTTTAAGGGGCCGTTTGGCCCACTGTGTTGGTTATAATAGTGGGGGCTATTATAACCAACCCAATGTTTGGGGCACCAACAAAAATAAGGGGTGGAGTTGGTTATTTTTCCCCTCCGTGTTGCTACAGTAACACTATTCAACCCACCCCAATTATTCTATCCATTCTCTACAGTAACTCTTTTCTCTCTTCTTCCATGTGACTCATTGACTTTCTTACCGACAACCGGCCGAAGACTTTTCCGGCGACCACCGACAACTTTTCCGGCGACCGACGTCGACTTTCCGATCACTTTTCCGGCGATCACCAACGACTCTTTTTTTTTTTTTTTTTTTTTTTTTTTTTTTTTTTTAATATTCTCTTCTCGTTTTCATTTCGAAAAATAAAGAAAATAAAAAAAATAATAAAAAAAAGGTAGAAGAAATGAAAGGAAAAAAGAGGGGAAAAAAATTTCAATCGCCGAAAAATTTGTTGGTGGTCGTCGGAAAAATCGAAAAAATTATAGAGAGTTAGATACTAGGTTGTCTTTGTATAAATATGGAGTTTTATTACATAATTACTTTTGATAATGAAGTATATGAATGCTTACCTTCATCGTACCATATTTTTCATTCCAAATTATACTTATCGTATTTAAGTTTACCGTGATAATAATAATTTTTTTAAAAAATACTACTCAAGCTTTTATTTCATGTGATTTCTATTTTATTTGATTCTTTTGATAATGAAGGTAAAATGAGTTTTGAATAAGTCTTTACCATTTTTATGTTGGAAATACAGAAATGAAACAAATATGGTTTTTCTATATGAAATCATAAAATTACTTATTTTGTGAAAATAAACATGACTCTGAAACAAAGAAAATCAACCTTTATCTTAAGTTATTCTTGTTTCCTTTTAAGTTAAGGACATAATTTAACCCTATACCTATAACTTTATTATTATTATTTTTTTTTACCGCTAAACTCAAACATTTTTCTTATTAATATTTGAAAAATATGGTATTTGACGTACAAAGTTGCATGAGGAAAATAAACAAAAAATTCAGGAAAAAAAATAATTAGCTTGAACCTTTGATTCAAAACCTAATGTTAAACATATCAACATTGCAAACACAGACTATTTTAACCCATACTAAAATAATCTGCATCCCAAACACGGACTATTTTATCCCAGACTATAATAATCTGCACCCCAAACACAGACTATTTTATCCCAGACTATAATAATCTGCACCCCAAACACAGACTATTATAACCCCCAGACTATTATAATCCCCCAGCTATTATAACCAACCTAGCGCCCCAAACAGCCCCTAAGGGTGTAATTATTACAAACATGTGGTTTTTGAAATTTGCCAAAAAAAAAAAAAACATGAAAATGTTATAATTAATAAGATATATATATATATTTTTTTCTTTGAAAAGAAAGGATTTCATTAAACAAAAGGATTAGGTAGGGAAAATTTATAGTACTACGGTGGTATGGAAAATTTTCCATACTACCTCATTTTATTGTTTGTCATGTAAGAAGCATTTAAGAATGATGTGAGACCCATAGAATAAAATATTATATCATTAAATGCTCATTAAATGACGTGTCAAATGTTGAAGGGAGGGAGTAGGTACTACCGTAGCACTATAAATTTTCTCGGATTAGGTACACCAACGTCATTTGCCATTAAGGCTGTTAACCAGGGAGGGAAATTAACATCCCAAAAAAACGCCATTTCCTCTCTCGAAAGAGAGATTCCCGGATAAACCCAAACAACGCGAGGAACGTCTTGTGAAATGAGCAGCTTCGCGTGCGATTACATGAGCCACTGTGTAGCACGATCTCGAACAATATTTGAATGAGATCACACCCATCTTTGAAGCCAAAGTAAGAGCCATTTGAATTTTTAATTTGGTTAGATATTTTAGGGTCCGTTTCGAATACATTTCAATTTAAATGTTTTTCAAAAATGCATTTTTTAAAAAACATTTTGTATAAAAATTGCTTAGAATTTAAACACTCATACGTTTGGTTGCATTTTCTCACAAGTGTTTTTATACACAAGTTATTGGGTGTGTTTGGTTTAACTTTTCAAGTGTTTAATTTTGAAAAAAAATCATGTTGAAGAAATTTCTAGTGTTTGGCAACTACTAAAAATAACTTATTAGAAAATAAGATCGATAAATAAACCATTTTAAGAGAAACACTTGAAACCAAAATTTTTTAAAAGACTTTTTAAGTATACAATAACTTGTGAATAATTATAAAAACGCTTATGAAGAAAAGCAATCAAACATATGAGTGTTTAAATTATAAACAATTTTTATACAAAATGTTTTTAAAAAAATGCATTCTTGAAAAACATTTAAATTGTAATGTATTCCAAACGGACCCATTGTATACTTAAAAAGTCTTTTGAAAAAACTTGGTTTTTAAGTGTTTCTCTCAAAATGGTTTATTTATCAATCTCATTTTCTAATAAGTCATTTTTAGTGGTCGCCAAACATTATTAATTTTTCAAAACGATTTTTTTCCAAAATTAAACACTTGAAAAGTTAAACTAAACACACCATTAATTTGATGTGATTTTAGTTATTAGTTATGTGATATGTGTTGTAAATATAAATATGAATATTTTAAAAAATGTAAATTTTAAATAATTAAGGAAAAAAAATAATAATCTGACAATCCAACCCAACCCGAAAAATGGAGGGTTGGGTTGACACATGTATTTGATTCTTTCGAGTAGCAAACTTAACCAACCTGAATTTTTCTCAAGTTGGTCCAAAAAATCTCCCTAACCCAACCCAACCCAACATGTGTACACACCCTTAGTAGAATCTGACCTCATGAAACTACAATTCACCATTTTTTAGGACGTGGAGCATGCAACAATAATGATCTATCTAAAAAAATCAAGTCAAATTAATTGAGCTGGTTTAAAAAATTGAAAGAATCAATAAATTACTAAATTCATTCACACACAAGCCTTTTTTTTTTCTTTTTTTCCCAAACCCTTATAAGATATTGTCTCATTGGGCGTCTTTTCGACTAGTCTTCTCTTCCCTGCAAAAATCTCTTTCAAATAGACAATATTAGAATATATCATAAATTATACATGTATTATTACTATTAACACACTGTATTTGTGATATTTATGAAAATATTTGAAATAGATAAGTATACTATAAAATAGAATTAAAAAATTTTTATATTAAGAAAAAAATAATTGACTATCAAATACGATGTAGTTCTATGAACAAAAGGATAAGATAAGACACTAACTTGATACACTACTACTATATTAAAAAAAACAGAATTTGTGTATGCATTGCTATTCTACGTAAACAGTTATTTAAAGCATTTACAGTATCTATATCTATAATACTAAAAAGATGGTGAAAAAACACTTGAACTTAGAACAGAAGGGATGAACCTATTTTTCGATGTTATCTGTTATGGGTGAATTTGGACCTAGCTCTAAGAAAGTCATAATGATAAGAGCTTAGAAGAAACAAGCCCACGGAGGTCCATTGGGCCCAAATTAATCTCTGGCTATTCCCTATCCTAAAAGGAAGGGGAGAACCCTAATTTCAACTATAAATAGAAGAGCCTAACCCTAAGGTAGGGGGACGGAACTAGGTATTTTGTTTTCTTCCTCTTAATTTACTTGCTACACGAACTCCTCCACACCACACCGGTGTTTTGGCGCCGTCTGTGGGGAAGAAGTGACAAGATCTCAATCCACCATCATGGAGGCTTTCATAGTCAGATCTTAGTGAATCTTGCACTGAACTTGATCAGTGAATGCTTTACAAGCTCATCCACTCGGTCAACAAATCGACCGGTCCATCAGTAAAATCCCTCTTTCCATTTACTTCATTGGCGACTATGGCGTCGGTGCTGCTAAGATTCTATTAGCTCCTTCTAAAGACTTAGCCAACCGAGGGTTTAAAATGGATAGCTTGAAGATTTGTGTGAGAATTTGTGCTGATTGAAAGGCAGCGGGAAGTTCAAGCTACATGGTATGATTCAAATTTCTCTTCACGAGGATGAATGAGAGCTTTATTTAGTTATTTATTTATTTATTTAAGAACTCTAATCCGTGCACTGCACATTGCGAACAAAAAATTCAAGAACTATGTTTATGCAACAAAAAATTCAAGAACTATGTCGGCAGACAGTGAGAATTTAAGTAGAGGTTGAATTTCTAGGTCTTTATGTTGCATAGTTCTTAATACATTTTGCTAACGAAAGGAATTCCAAACTCAAATCAATGTCTTCCCTTCTGAAAGGAAGGCCCCTTTTCGATTGCTGGGCCATATTGTTTGAAATAACAAATTAAAAGAAGAATGACATAGGGAAGCTCAATGCAACTTACAATTTGGATCCTCATAGATCAAGGATATCGAAGCACTAAATGCTATCTATAATTCAAATATGATATTCAATATCAAAGCAGTGTGGGGGATATTTGGTGAATCTACGGCTTGGCAAACCACTCTCCCCTATTTTATCAGGTATTATCTTAGTTTATTATTTATTTATTTATCTTTTTAAACCATCTCTACAATTTAAATTGTAGAGGTTAAAAGTGCTTTTACTTGTGAACTTTTGACGTTGAGTTTCTGATTTTATCATTCATTCCTACAATTCTTATTTGTGGTGGATTTTGTTCCACTGAAAAAGTGTTGGGTGAACTGATCCCTTACTTTCTTTTTCTTGGAGTTTCTTAAAATGTTGTGGAGAATTCATGTTCCAACTAAAACTGAAATTTGGTAAGGTATCTAGCTATCTTGAGATTTATGTAAACTTTTGGCTATTAGATCATGTGATTTCTGCCCCATTAGTTAGTAAGGAGCAACTAAAAGTTTGAACAACCTTATTTGATATCTTCTGTGATTTTGTTATTTAGAGGTTCTGTTTTGAAGCCATATCAAACAATTCTTGAGCATTAATCTTTAGCTCTATGAAATTGTAATTTGTTTTATTTATATGTTATTAAACTCAAACAAATTGAATTGGGTTGAAAGATGATTTGAATTGATAATGGTTGCTTTACTCTTTAGCTTAGAATATTTTTAATCAATAAGATTGATTTAAAAAATAGATATAGAGCTGCATCTCCACAACACTCAACCAATGAACACATACACAATGTTCAGGCTCAACGGAAGGGACAGTGTTATAATGAAAATTGTTGGGACAATGCTGTCGGTCAAGCAACCAATTTGACTGATGACTCCTCTAAAGTGCATAAGGACACACACATCACAAGAGATTGCATTCCAACAACCTCAAATGTTGATTCTCAAAGTCAAGATCAAGCCCAAAGACTAACCATAAACGAAGTTGATGAAGGACAAGGCCAATCTGCTGTGGACAATACTACTACACAAGACCAAGCTTTTTCAAATGAGTCCTCTCAATCCAAAGTCCCTTATAATTTTTCAACTATGCCTGATATTAGTGATTTCTTATTCATTGATTTACCTTTTGAAAATGATGCAGGGAATCTTAGTTCAAGAACGGATATTATACAATCAAGACCAACTCATGACAGTCAAGACAACACAAACACTTGTCTGAACAATACCCTGAAATCTAGCACAAACGCTCAACTCTCTCAATTAATTCCTGTCCATGTAGAGTCGTCTGTGACAACATCAACCAACCTACCATCACATCCCATGATCACCAGGCAAAAATCCAAGCAACAAACTGCTGCCGCCGCCAATAAAAAACAGGACCAATTATCCACTTACCTAGTCACCAATACAACAAACGAACCTGAACCCAAAACCTATAGAAGTGCCATAAAAAATCCTATATGGAAAAAGGCAATGGAAGATGAACTTCAAGCCTTGAGGGACAACAACACATGGGAACTCGTTCCTAAACCTATTGACACAAACATTGTAGGGTCCAAATGGATATTTAAGACCAAATACAAAGAGGATGGTTCCATTGATAGACACAAAGCAAGGTTAGTTGCCCAAGGCTACTCTCAAGTAGAAGGGATCGACTATGACGAAACCTTTAGCCCAGTCATCAAACCAACAACAATTCGCTTAGTCCTTGCTTTAGCAGTCTCATACAATTGGGCCCTTAAACAACTGGATGTCAAAAATGCTTTTCTTCATGGACAACTCAAGGAAGATGTCTACATGTCACAACCTCCAGGTTTTACTCACGTCACATATCCAAACCATGTATGCAAATTGAAAAAGTCCCTCTATGGCCTCAAACAAGCTCCAAGAGCTTGGTTCGACAGGCTCTCTCTATACCTCTTACACATAGGATTTGTTTGTAGTAAGGCCGATCCCTCTCTTTTTATATATAAACAAAATCAACTCCTGGTTCTAATGCTTGTTTACGTGGATGACATTATACTCACTGGCAACAATAATAGCTTCATTGAAAGACTAGTTGCACAACTAAGTACAAAATTTGCCTTGAAGGATCTAGGTTCACTACATTACTTTTTGGGTATTGAAGTACAAAATGTCCCACATGGATACCACATTGCCCAAACCAAATACACCAAAGACATTCTAAAGAAGGCAAAAATGCTTGAAGCTTCATCCATTGCCACTCCCATGGCAACAAGTCAGCAAAAGACTCCTAACAATGAGGAAGCAGTGGATTCAACGACCTATAGAAGTCTCGTTGGGTCACTTCAATACCTCACAATGACAAGACCAGACATTGCCTACTCAGTCAACAAGGTCTGTCAACATATGCAAGACCCCAGAATGCAACACTTAAGGGAAGTCAAACGCATTCTTCGTTACCTTAAACATACAATGCACCATGGAATTACTTTCCTTAAAAATAGCTCATTAAATTTGTCTGCCTACTGTGATGCAGATTGGGGCGGTTGTGAACTCACACGCAGAAGCACTTCTGGATATTGTGTGTTCCTTGGATCCAATATCATCTCTTGGTCCTCAAAGAAGCAACCAACTGTTTCTCGTTCGAGTACTGAAGCTGAATATAGAGCCATGGCCAACACAACGGCAGAGCTAACTTGGATAACGTTCCTCCTACGGGACATTGGCATTCCTCTACACAGGCCTCCAGAACTGTTCTGCGACAATTTAAGTGCACTTCATATGTCCATCAATCCTGTGTTCCATGCTCGAACCAAACACATTGAACTAGACTACCATTTTGTTCGAGAAAAGGTAGCCCTTGGTTCGCTAGTCACACGTTATGTTCCTTCACCAAAACAATTGGCAGACATTCTTACCAAGCCACTTCCCAAAGCCTTACACCATGAACTAACAAGCAAACTTGGCCTTCGGGTTGGCCCTACATCCAGTTTGAGAACGGATGTAAACAAAGATAGAGAACCATCACAATTCATGGGAGAAAATCAAGCAAAAACCAAATTGATGACAACAACTACAATCAGACCAAAGATTCAGGAAAATCAAAATCAAACAGCTCACATATGACAGCACCTTACAGTTGTCATTTTGGCCTTTTATTTTTGGAAAATTCTTGTAATTATCTCCCCTTTTTTATCGTGAAATCAGCTGATTTAATACACCTCAATCAACTGATTTTACTTTCCTTTTGTAGCAGTAATTGTTTTTGTCTCACTGGCATTGTTCACTGTATATTTAGCTTATGACAGTGAGTGTGAAAATAATCAAGATTAGCTTTATTTGATTGCTCTCAGCACCTCTCCCAATTTTCATCATCTTTCTCTCCTTTTTTTTTCCACCTTTACTTTATATATAATCTCTCAACAACCTCCCCCTCTGCATCTCCAGAATCGATGACCTCTCTGTCTGGTTCCTCTGCCTCAGCTCCATCTTCATTTTCTGCGGCTCCGACGAATCTCGTCAGATTCCTCCACCTCTACTCCGTCTTCAGGCTCTGCAGCTCCTGCAAGTTCGCCAGATTCCTTCATTTCTAATGCTCAGTCACCAACGACCGAGACTCCGGTCGGGACTTCTCGCTTCCTTAGAAATACTTTCTTCGAACGGTAGATTTTAGGGTGAAGATTTGAACCTCAACATTAGGTAGAAATTATTAATAACCAGTTGAGCTATGCTCCTGATGATAATATTTTGCTACTTCGAATTTAACTTTTTTTTTATTAAATTTCATACCAATGTAATTGAATAAGAATGTAGAAATCAAGTAAGAGTTTGAGAATTATTTTGATATAAAAGAACTGGCTAGAATTCAAAAATCTCATACGAGATCAAGTTCAAGTTTGAGAATTATTTTTTTTTTCATCCATGAAGTTGTTAAATTAAAATTTTTCGTACAAAAGAAAATTGAGTTTGTAATGTCCCCAAATTTCAGCCTAAAACATGTGTCAAGTTGTGAAAACTACCTTATAATTGACAAAATTATTAGGTGCTCCCGATGCAATGCTCCGGATAGTTTTGCACCGTTGGATGTATATCTTTAAATTTGTCTACCCCTAGTAATCGTTAGATACAAAATCAGGGTACTTTTACAATTTCTCTCTCTTATATCTAACGGTGTATTGACACCTGATAACAACAATTCTAAAATTCAAATCAAGATAGGTAACAAATTAATTTCATTCTTCAAGAATTCAACGAAGCACCCAAAAATTCTCAATATGTACATATCCAATCTAGCATCAATAAACTCCATGAAAGTAAGACAATCTAAGACTTTATTACAAACAATCAACACAAAGGAAAATAACCACTAATCCTATAATGAGAATAACACCTATTCCATCCATCAAAAAAAAAAAAAAAAAAAAAAACTCCTATTCAAAAGAGAAATGACGTTTTTTCACAAAAGAATTCGGTCTAGTGCAAATACACATTGTCAATCAAGTAATAAAATGAAAGTATTCCAAGTATTGAATCTCAAGGTAACCGTGAAACAAAATCCAACTTGAGAGTAAAGACCTCCTTGAGGTTATTCACCAAAGTACCAAAAAAATAGTTTAAGATGAATAAAAGAAAGAGAGATTTTCAGAACATGAGAAAAATGCACCCCACTTTTGCACCTGCAATTTAACCTCACGACAAGGGATTCATAGAGGGATGTTGCATTCCTACCTTTTCGGGGAAAAAGAGGATTATTTATGCGCCCACAACCTATCATTTTGACACTCTGCGTGAATCGAGTTCAACACCTATTCATCCTTTATTTAAAGGTTAAAAATCACTATTGGTCCCTAAACTTTCATAAAAGTAACAATTTGGTCCCTAAACTTTCAAAAGTAACGATTTGGTCCCTGAACTTTCAATATAGTAACAATTTGGTCCTTCAATTAAAAATTTCGTTAACTTAAACAGAAATCTGACCTGGCGTCACCTGTCAATCGTTTAAAGATAAAAGAGAAAGAAGAATTTTAACCAATTGCAATCGTTTACCTTTGGTATACTTTCTTCCTTATAAAAGTGATTAAACCAACTTGGTCATAAACCCACAACCCACAACTCACTATTTCTCTTCTACAGACGTGGCTTTTAGTTTTGCACCTGTTGAACGAGGTAGTGCCATGTAAAAATTATGTTTCTAAATTAACAGATTCTTCGTTCTAAAAAACAATTAATGGAATCTTAAATTGTTACTATTTTAAAAGTTCAGAGATCAAATTGTTACTATTTTGAAAGTGGACTATGGGGACCAAATCATTACTTTTATGAAAGTTTAGGGAGCAATAGTGATTTTTAACCTTATTTAACTTTTAGGAGCCTAAGCAACACATATGTCCATGCCTAATTGAAACTTAGATAAATTGATGCACAACTCTATTGGCCCTACAGGCTTTGCTCTATGTCTTGGATAAATTGCATAGTCCTATGTTTAGGCTCTTTTTCCTATATTGCTTTTATTGAAATCGTGATTTATCCAACCCTTTCGGTTTTGGATTCAACACGATATCTAAACTCAAATGATCGATTTAAGAATTAACAATGAGATCTAGCTAAAATCAATGAAAGCAAACAATGCTATAGTTTGGTGAGCATGGTTGCAAACTACAAAGTGGACTAATTCACTACTTTAAGGCATCTAATGTCTTTGAATCCCAAAGAAAAAATTAGCTCATTGTACTGTAGAAAACAAAATTGAATAGAATTAACTCTCCCACAATGTCTAGGCTCATCCAATTCATGATTAAGATTCATTTGACTCTTGAATGTAATTAATTTAGGCCCCGTTTGATAACCATTTCATTTTTGGTTTTTAGTTTTTGAAAATTAAGTTTCTAAACACTACTTTCACCCACAAATTTCTTTGTTTTATTATATACAACCTTCCCATGTTTTCAAAAACCAAGTCAAAAATTGAAAACAAAAAAAAGTAGTTTTCAAAAACTTGTTTTTGTTTTTGGAATTTGGCTAAGAACACAAATGTCTACTTAACAAAAATGAAAACCATGGTAAGGAGATTGAAAGAAAACAAACATAATTTTCAAAAACCAAAAACCAAAAACCAAATGGTTATCAAACGGGGCCTATAACAGCTTTTGTTAACGATTTGGTGGTTGTACTTGGAACCAACCTTATCAAAAAACTATCCTACCTTATTAAAGGTTTATGGTCTTTTCTTTGAAATTCATCAATACTCATAGAAAAGCGACATTTGACACACACAAACAACTTAGTGCATATTTGGGAGTGATTTTGAAATGGCTAAAATCACTTTTGTCATGTTCAAAATCATCTCGAAACATACCTTTAATTATTCAAAATCAATTTCATGTTTAATTTTACACTTTTAAAGGTAATTTTCATATCATCAAAATTGATTTTGAATTATTAAAAGCATGTTTCGGAGTGATTTTGAATTTGACAAAAGTGATTTTAATCATTTTAAAATCACTCCCAAACATGCACTTATTCTCTTCGAGACTCAATAAAATATCATTTTGTTTTTCCTTAGGGGAGACCTACACAGTTAGGCACACCTTTGAACATATTCGAGGTGTTTTGAGTTCGTTTCAGCATGTAAGCTTAACATTCTCATATCGAAGTGTTGTAACCTAACATGACTGCACTTCTATAGCCCCAAAGTTGTCTTGAAGACACGTAGTTTTAGAGTGAATCATGTTCACTATGTAATCTCCGTTGCATATCCTAAATAGAGTTTGATAGTGTGTAACTCATTATTGATTCAACCATGTCTAACAAGTTCCTGTTTCCTCTCTTATAGCGTATTTCACACAATTGTAGTTAGTGTTTAGGGTTGAGAGAAAATTCCACGTTCTATCAAATAGTCTTAAAACATAAGGTTCTTGTAATTTCCACTATGATTTCATCATAGTGTCTTCATAGACTTACCTACCGAATTTGTTTTCTACTTTCGTCTTATTTTTCTTGAATTTTTAAAAATTCTAACTCACGTAATTAAGCTCACCCCTGATTTAGGCCCATCTAAATCCAATACAATTTTAATTTCGAGAAGCGAGGTAAATAACCCAAAAAAATTAATTTTAGCACCAACAAATAACTAAGGCTCCATTTGATAACCATTTCGTTTTTTGTTTTTGAAAATTGTGTTTGTTTTCTCTCAATCTTCTTACCATGATTTTCATTTTTGTTAAGAGGACATTTGAATTCCAAGCTAAATTCCAAAAACAAAAACAAGTTTTTTAAAACTACTTTTTGTTTTGTTTTCAAATTTTGGCTTAGCTTTTGAAAACATGGAAAATGAGGTAGATAACAAACAAAGAAACTTATGAATAAAAATAGTGTTTATAAGCTTAAGTTTTCAAAAACCAAAAACCAAAAACGAAATGTTATCAAATGAGGCCTGAGTGTTGCAATTAAAATCAAAATTGAACTTAGGAAAGATAATGCTTAAGTTAATAAATGATAATAATTAAGAATCAATAATTTAAACTCGATTTATTCAAGTGAATAAATGATAAATTTGGAATCAATAATTTAAACTCGATTTATTCGAGTATAGATAGTAAAAATTGCAATACTTAGTCTAGCTCAAGATTAAGGGTCCGTTTGAAATACATTTTAATTTAATTTAAATGTTTTTCAAGAATGCATTCTTTAAAAAACATTTTGCATAAAAATTGTTTAGAATTCAAACACACATATGTTTGGTTGCATTTCCTCACACGTGTTTTTATACACAAGTTATTGTATACTAAAAACCATTTTTTTTTTTAAAAAAAGTTGGTTTGTTAAGTGTTTCTCTCAAAATGGTTTATTTTTCAATCTCATTTTCTAATAATTCATTTTCAGTGGTGGTCAAACGCTAGAAATTTTTTCAAAATGATTTTTTTTTTTCAAAATTAAACACTTGAAAAGTTAAACCAAACACACCCTAATTACTCAAAATTTAGGGTCCGTTTGGAATACATTTTAATTTAAATGTTTTTTAAGAATGCATTTTTTTAAAAACATTTTGTATAAAAATTGTTTAGAATTTAAACACCCATATGTTTGGTTGTCTTTTCTCATATGTGTTTTTATACACAAATAATTGTATACTAAAGACTCTTTTCTAAAAAGTTGGTTTCAAGTGTTTCTCTCAAAATGGTTTATTTATCAATCTCATTTTCTAATAAGTCATTTTTAGTGGTTGCCAAAGACTTGAAATTTTTTCCAAATTAAACACTTGAAAAGTTAAACCAAACACACCCCTAAATCGATCCAATTGGAAGTTGAATACAAACTAATCAAAAGTCTTAAATGTTTAAATTATGAAAGAGGTCGAAATTGATTTGTCTTCTCCACCACAAAAAATTTAGTCAAACTCTAAATTTAAAACCTCTTTGTTGCCTCCATTCATTTTTCCTCCCCTCGTTTTCCCACCTTACTTGTATATAATCTCCCAATCTCCCTCCTATTCTTCATCCTTCTCTCTACGTTGTACAATTCTTTTCTTTTAGTTTCATAATGGCTTCTCAATCTATTGCTCTTCTTGCTCTCATCTTCACTTTTGTCGCCTCTGCTGTCGCTCAGGTTCCAACAACCTCCTCAGAGGCTTCATCACACATGGCCTCCTCTACTCCAACGACCACGTCGGATTCCTCTGCCACGACGAAGACTCCTTCTTTAGTCTATTCGACTCGGGAAATCTCATCGGATTCCTCTGCCTCAGCTCCATCTTCATCATCTGCAGCTCTGATAACCTCGTCAAATTCCGCCACCTCTACTCCGTCTTCAGGCTCTGCAGTTCCTGCGAGTTCGCCAGATTCCTCCATTTCTAATGCTCAGTCACCAACGGCCGAGACTCCGGCCGGGGCTTCTCGCTTCCTTAGAAATACTTTCTTTGGACTCTAGATTTTTGAGGGAAGATTTGAAGCTCAACAACGTTGGTAGAGATGATTAATAATCAGTTGAGCTATGCTCCTGATGATAAATATTTTGCTACTTCGAATTTAACTTTTCTTTTATTAAATTTCACACCGATTATGTAATTGAATAAGAATGAATGAGAATTATTTGGATTAAAATGAGAAGTCGTCACAATTCAAAATCTCATACAAATCAACATAGAAATCAAGTTCGAGTTTGAGAATTAGGGGTGTTTGGTTTAACTTTCAAGTGTTTAATTTTTTTTTAAAAAAATTATTTTGAAAAAATTTCTAGTGTTTGACAACCACTAAAAGTGACTTATTAAAAAATGAGATTGAGAAATAAACAATTTTAAGAGAAACACTTGAAACCAACATTTTAAAAAGAGTTTTTTTAAGTACTTTAAAGACACTTATGAGGAAATGTAACCAAACATATGAATATTTAAATTCTAAACAATTTTTATACAAAATGTTTTCTAAAAAATGCATTCTTGAAAAACATTTAAATTAAAATAATGTATTCCAAACAGACTCTTATTTTGATATAATAGAAGTGGCTAGAATTCAGAACCTCATATGAAATAACATAGAGATGAAAGTCAAGTTTGAGAATTATTTTTTTATCTCTGAAGTTGTTAAAATTAAAAATTTCGTACGAAAGAACATAGAGTTTGTCATAACCCCAAATTTCAGCCTAAAACATGGGCCAACTTGTGAAACTATCCTATAATTAGGCAAATTATTAAGTGCTCTCGGTGAAATGAAGCTCTCCCCTTAAAACTGTCAGATGTACACATCTTCAAATTTGCATGCCACCATATAATCGTTGGATACAAAATCGATGTATTTTTACAATTTCTCTCTCTTACATTCAATAGTGCAAAACTAACCGCCTCATTGCACTGGAAGCACCTAACAATTTTTCCTACAATTGACAGCTGATAACAACAACTCTAAATTCAAATCAAGATAAGTAACAAATTAGTTTCATTCTACAAGAATCCAAAAAAAATACTCACAAATTCTAAATATGTAAATATTCAATCTAGCTTCGACAAACTCAATACAAAATCCAACCAATGAAAGTAAGACCATCTAAAACTTTATTACAAACATTCAAGACAAAGGAAAATAACCACTAATCCTTTAATTAGAACAAAACCTATTCCAAAGAGAAATGATGTCACCGGAAACATGTATGAAAAACTTTGTTTGAGAAAAGGATTCAATCTAGTGCAAATACACATTGTCAATCAAGTAATAAAAGCGAAGTATTCCAAGTATTGAATCTCAAGGAAATGGTGAAACAAAATCCAACTTGAGAGTAAAGACGTCCTTGGGTAATTTAGGGATAAATATATCCACCTAAAGCACCATTCGGTAGAGCTAAAAAGAGGGGTTAAATGGGAGTTTAGTCATCTAATATTGAGGAGAATTGGAAAATTCTCATAGAAAAATATTGGGTGAAATGGAAGCTACAAGAGTTCTGCTATAACAAATAGCTTGTGAGAGTGGACAACCCCTAATCTGAACCTTATTTTCTCTGCCTTGTTTTTGCTGTATTTCCTTTAGTTTTTGTCATCTTAAGCTTGTTTTCAATTTTAATCTCTTGCAGTTAGTTAATGAAAAATATTTGGCACTTGGTTACTTTGAATTTCATTAAAAATAGGTTTAGAAGTAGTGAATTTCTTGCATCAATCCCTGTGGAGACGATATAAAAATACTTATCACTTGCTGCTGATCGTGTACACTTGCACGTGTGTTTGTGAGCTATTCTTGCATATTTTAGAATCACTTTGCACAAGGCAACAATGAGTGTTCCCTTAAGTGGTGTCTTCGAGACTTGAACAAAGGGCTCGACCCTCTCAAGAGGAACTTATGTTTATTGGTTGGACCATAAACAAATTGTTCATTAGAGGAGCACTGGTACTTAAGAACATAGAGGTAAACCAGGGGTAAATGGTAATTTGATGCTGTTGGTGTTACGAACACTCGTGAAGGACTGACTTGCTGCTACTGGTCAACATCCGCGAACACAGAAATAATCTAAAGTGAGAAGGGTGGAGGTGTGGGTCTTTAATGGAGTGACCCACAGTTAACGAATATTGGTTAATTTGGTCAATGAGTTTAATCAATTAACCTTGTATCATTGGAACTTCTGATCTCTCCATTAGGTCCCCCTCTTACCTCGTAAAAGGTATTGAGGTAATTTAATATTGAATGGAATTTGAAATGTTCAAATTCATTAACAAAATTAAAATAATATATGATGATACATTATAATATAAAGTTTATTTATTTAATTAAACTTTATAATATAAATTTAATTTGGGATATGATTCAAAATTAATTTAATAGAGAATTAAATATTTGAAGGAGTTCAAATATTAATCCAATGTGAATTCGATTCATATTAAATCTATAGGTTATATTTAGGAAAAAAAATACACTTTTAGTCTTGAGGTTTGGGTAGGTTTCATTTTGGTCCCTAAGTTTTCAAACTCGACAATTTTGCCCATCTGGTTTGAATTTTGTTTACTTTTGGTCCCTCCATCAAATTTTCTGTTAATAACTAATAGAATGCTGATGTGGCGCTGATTTTTTTATTAATTTTTAAAATAAAAATAATGAAAATATTATTTTTTATATACTAGAGTTTTTGAACGTGCGATGCATGTGGTTTCCCTTTTTAAAAACTAAATTGAATAAAATAATTGAGAAATGAGGTATTATTATATGATTTAACTTAACAATATACGTTTACTATTGAATATGTATATTAGACATTAGATGTGTATATATCTCATTCAAATATTTAGCTTTTTCATGTTAATATAGATAGTCAAATTGAAAATACTTATTCTTTAGAAAAAAATCAAATTTATTGATATATGTGTGTGTATGTATGTATATATGGAAGACATAAAAATAAAAATCTAAGACTATTGATATATGTATACACATTGGGTTGATGGTGGAAAATGTGAGAAGACAAAAAGTAATTAACTTTTTTAGAAAATAAAATTATTTTTTTGATTGGGAAAGTTGAATTAATTTACTTGTTGCTCAATTGCTCAATAAATATTCATTTATATACTTGAAATGGTGAAATGTTCAAAAGTTTTGGTGTCATTAAATTTAAGTATTGGCAAAAGCGAGCAAAGCTCAGCGGTAATTGTCATATACCCTCGATCAAGAGGTCAGATGTTCGAATCCTCCACCCCCAAATGTTGATGAACTAAAAAAAAATAATTATTGCAATAACTAAGTGGGGTGTGGAAATAAACATGTATGTGTAACTGGGGTGTGGAAACACTAAGAGATTTGGAGTAAACAGTTTAACAAGTAAGATGACTTGAAACTTGAAATTTTAAGTATGATTTTATTAGACAATTGAAATATCGATTGATAACGGAGAATATTTTAGCATAAATGAAATAATGAATATAATCTTTTAATTTGTAAGAAATATTTGATGATTTGGTGTTAATAGTATTTTCATTTTATTTTAGCATATGTTAAAATTATTTTTCTTCTACAAATTTGAGGATGTATAAAATATTATATCATTTATACTACAACAAAATAAATTATTTATAAAGAAATAGGCATTTTTAGGTAATAATATATTATAATTCATATAACATACTTAGAACATTAGGTCATGATGCTATAGGGAGAAAGAGAATTTGATGGAAAAAAAACTAACTAAAAGAAAGATACGTTAGTTTAATTTTCATATAGGAGAAAAAAAGAGAGAGAGAGAGAGTGCTCTTTTGCATTATAGATTTTTTTTTCTTTTTTGACAATATGTGGGGTAGGAGATTCGAATATCTGACTTCTTGGTTGAGTTATATAATTGAGGAAAGTTTCAAAATTATTAAGATTTCAAAACTTTTTAAAATTTCATAATCGATCATAATTAAATATATAATCATAAAATTCATTATTAAATTTCATAAAGAAATTATTGCTTTTTTTATATTCAAACTTTTCATATTCTAACGTGAATTCTTAATTCATTTAATTTCTAGAACTTTTAGGATTCCATGATTAATTGTAATTGAAGGTAAAGACACAACTTTTAATTGGAATATTGTTCACACGTAACTTCAAAGATGGAGACATGTGGAATAAATATGTATTTGTATTTATGTTGTATGCGTGTGGATGTACAATCTCTAACTTTAATCTTCTGATTCTCTCTCTTGTGTGTGAATGTGTTTTACTCGAGGGTTGGAATGTTTGATCTCGATTTTAAAGTCGTCTCAAGGGCTTGGCGGCTTGTTCTTGAGATTGAAGTTGTCTTGAGGAGCTTCGTGAGCTTCAAGGAGTCTTTCGATCTCCTGAAAGTCTTTGAGTGCTCTGAGTTCTGAATTCTCTCTGAAATATCCAACTTCTGATCCCCCGAAATGAAGAAGAGCTTCCCTATTTATAGAGTTCTCCATGAACATGGACTTGGGCTTAATTGACTTTGGACTTGGCCCAATGGACTCGACCCTAGCCCATTAGACTAGGGGCTCATTGATCATGGGCCAAGTCATTTGGACTTGGGCTTTACTAATTTTGGACCTAGTTAATTTGGATTTGGGATTGACTTAAACTTGATTCAAATACCGTAAAACCCAAACACCGTATGACCCAACTTTGATCAAATTAAAGTTTTATTATTTGATCAAATGGTCGTATTTAAGACAAGTTGTATTTCAATTTAAGGTTTGTTAACTCTGTCTTTAAATTAAATTTGGGACACGTGTCGACTTATAATTAGCCCTAAATTTAATTATTTGTAATTTCGTTATTAACATTGAATAACGACATGACAACTTGTGATTGACTGAAATTTCTCCGTCAACAAGTATATTTTTAAAAAATAAATTGATCAACCTTTTAAAGTTTTTCATATTCTAACTTCTTATTTGTCAATTTTATAATTGTATTTATATCTTATTTTGGGTCTAAAATATTAGATTTAGTTCTCTAGATTTTGTATAAAAAATTATTTGTCGATATTGTTGTTTTTATTAATTATGTTACATATAGGTAATTTGAATATGTTTCCAAATCTATACAAAATATATATATATATATATATATATATATCAACTTCTCACATTCTTTTCATTTGTAAATTATATCAATGCATTTAAATTATTAATATGAATGTATATTAATACTTTCATTCTAAAAGAATATTTAACTTTTGTAATTTATTATTATAATTGTATTATTAATCTTTAAAAAGAAGTAAAAAAAAATAATTAAAATTCAAGCTTTTCATAAACAGAAAAAACAAACGTTATAAAATAAAATGAGACAAAATAAAATAAATTCAAAAATTCGAAAAAATCGAACTTTATAAATAATCATATACATGAAAAAATAAATACAATGAACATTTCCTCATTCTTTCTGATATAACAACGTTTGATATAAACAATGTTATCATGATTGGTGGTCATCCAAACACTGACGATTTTGGAGTGCTTGGTATGCGTTCTAGTTGTAGACTTCTTGTCACTGTGGTTGGAAGAAAAGTATCACGTTGTTCTGTTAAGATTGTCCGAATCTTGCATTTTCCTTAAAAAGGGAGGGAAAAATAATTAGAAAAAATACTTACATGCATATCCAAAAAAGAAAAATTAGACACAATAATAGAGAGTAAAAAAAAAAAAAATTAGAGAGAATGAATTAAGAAATGCATTTATAAATAATGGTTTTTGTGCTATGCTTACGTTCCATATATATAGAAATATGAAAACAAAAAAGAAAATGGAAGGAGTGGTAATATGTATATGGCAAGAGTGGAGAATCTAGGAGGGTGAGAGAGAAATTTTAGGGGAGATGTTGCCATTTCTCTTAGAGAGAAAAATATAAAAAAGAAGAATAATATAAGAACTTTATTGAAGATGAGTAGAAGATAGTTTTTATAGTTTTAGGAAATAAAAAAGTGAGAGAGAAAAATATAAATAAAAAGAAGTTGATTGTGAACCTCAAATTATTGTTGAGAATGAGAAGAAGATCATAGCCTTTTTATAGGTCTATAATATGACGAGGTTCAAAAACGCCTTTGAGATTCTAAGGCCCCGTTTGATAACCATTTGGTTTTTTGTTTTTGGTTTTTGAAAATTAAGCTTATATACACATACTCACAAGAAACTTATAAGTTTCTTGGTTTTAGTATCAATCTTCTACCTTGTTTTCAAAAACCAAGTTCAATTTTGGAAACAAAAAAAAGTAGTTTTCAAAAACTTGTTTTTGTTTTTAAAATTTGGCTAGGAATTCAAATGCAACCTTAACTAGGATGAAAGCCATGATAGGGAATTTAGGAGAAAACAAGCATAATTTTCAAAAACCAAAAACAAAAAACCAAATGGTTATCAAACGGGGCCTAAAAGTTTTGATATTCAATAATTAAAGATAATAAAATGGTAAAGAGATTTTTTTTTTTCATATTTCAATATTTTTAATGAGATTTAGCAAAATTAATATGATTGAAAATAGAATTTCAAAAGACAACCAAATTCAGCCGCCTGTCGCGAGAAACTTTTTTTACTCATCTGTGAAGTGTGTCTCTGGCAAAAAATTCACTCTCTCTCAAAAGGAAAAAGTCACAAAATCATTCTTCAAGTTATTATGCCCAAACGCAATTACACAAACCTGCTCGTCCAACCAACCGGCAACGACAACAATGCACATGTGAGAAGAAGTCTTAGTACCACCCTTAACCACATTTACGATAGCAAGGAAGAGTGATTGTATAAAAACATTCTTCCCAACTCTAAATCTCTGTCCATGTGGGACAAACCATCAAAGGACCAAAAGCCCAAGTCATTCCCACCAATCAATTCGCATCTGCTAGGATTCAATCCCATCATGTAACTCATTATTGATTCAACCATTTCTGACAAGAACTAGTTTCCCCTCTTGTAGCACAATTCACACAATTGTACTTAGTATTTGGAGTAGAGATAAAATTTCACGTTCTATCAGATAGTCTTAATACATAAGGTTCTTGTAATTATTTCCACTATGATTTCATCCCTTAGTCTTCATAGATTTACCTACCTAATTTATTTTCTACTTTCGTCTTATGTTTCTTGAATTTTCAAAGGTTCTGACTTAAGTAACTAAGCTCACGCTTGATTTGGGCCCATCTAAATCCAATACAATTTTAAATGGGTTGCTTGCACATATAGCAAACTCAACTAAAATAATAGCAAAATTAGCAACATATTAAAGTATTTGCAAAAATAACAAAATTTAACATTCAGCCCATCTAAATTACTAAAAAGCCCATCTGACATGATTACCTAACCCATCCAGCCCGTTTTTTCCTTCTTCCCGTTTCTATCAAGTCTATCATTGATAGATTCTATAAGTTATTTCTACGTTTTGTTTGGAATTTGCTATTGTTTTCTATCTTTCTGTCACTGATAGAAAGATTGATTTCTATCAGTGATAGAAGGTTTTATATTAATTTTAGCACCAACAAAGAACTAAGTGTTGCAATTAAATTAAAATCAAATTGAACTTAATGAAAGATAATGCTAAAGTTAATAAATGATAAATTTGGAATCAATAATTTAAACTCGATTTATAGTATAAATTGCAATATTTAGTCTAGCTAAAGATTTAAATCGATCAAATTGGAAGTTGAATACAAACTAATCAAACTCTTAAATGTTAAAATTATGAAAGAGGTCGAAATTGATTTGTCTTTTTCACCACAAAAAAATTAGTCAAACTCTAAATTTAAAACCTCTTTCTTGCCTCCATTAATTTTTCCACCTTACTTATATATAATCTCTCCATCTCCCTCCTATTCTTCATCCTTCTCTCTACGTTGTACAATTCTTTTCTTTTAGTTTCATAATGGCTTCTCAATCTATTGCTCTTCTTGCTCTCATCTTCACTATTGTCGCCTCTGCTGTCGCTCAGGTTCCAACAACCTCCTCAGAGGGTTCATCACACATGGCCTCCTCTACTCCAACGACCACGTCGGATTCCTCTGCCACGACGAAGACTCCTTCTTTAGTCTATTCGACTCGGGAAATCTCATCGGATTCCTCTGCCTCTGCTCCATCTTCATCCTCTGCAGCTCTGATAACCTCGTCAAATTCCGCCACCTCTACTCCGTCTTCAGGCTCTGCAGCTCCTGCGAGTTCGCCAGATTCCTCCATTTCTAATACTCAGTCACCAACGGCCGAGACTTCTCGCCTCCTTAGAAATACTTTCTTTGGACTCTAGATTTTTTAGGGAAGATTTGAAGCTCACCAACGTTAGGTAGAGATTATTAATAACCAGTTGAGCTATGCTCCCGATGATAATATTTTGCTACTTCAAATTTAACTTTTCTTTTATTAAATTTCACACCGATGTAATTGAATAAGAGTGAATGAGAATTATTTGGATATAAATGAAGTCGTTACAATTCAAAATCTCATACAAATCAACATGGAAATCAAGTTCAAGTTTGAGAATTAACTACTAAGGTGTGTTTGGTTTAACTTTTCAAGTGTTTGATTTTGAAAAAAAAAAAAAAATCATTTTGAAAAAATTTCTAGTGTTTGACAACCACTAAAAGTTACTTATTAGAAAATGAGATTGAGAAATAAACTATTTTGAGAGAATTACTTGAAACCAACTTTTTAAAAAGAGTTTTTTTAAGTGTACAATAACTTGTGTATAAAAACACTTATAAGGAAATGTAACCAAACATATGAGTGTTTAAATTCTAAACAATTTTTATACAAAATGTTTTCTAAAAAATGCATTCTTGAAAAACATTTAAATTAAAATGTATTCCAAACGAATTCTTATTTTGATATAATATATGAAATAACATAGAGATGAAAGTCAAGTGTGAGAATTACTTTTTTATCTCTTAAGTTAAAATTAAAAATTTCTTATGGAAGAACATAGTGTTTGTCATAACCCCAAATTTCAGCCTAAAACATGGGCCAACTTGTGAAACTATCCTATAATTAGGCAAATTATTAGGTGCTCTCGGTGAAATGAGGCTCCCTCCTTAAAACTGTCAGATGTACATCTTCAAATTTGCATGCCACCATATAACCGTTGGATACAAAGTCGAGGTATTTTTACAATTTCTCTCTCTTACATCCAATAGTGCAAAACTAACTGTCTTATTGCATCGGAAGCACCTAACAATTTTTCCTATAATTGACACTTGATAACAACAACTCTAAAATTCAAATCAAGATAAGTAACAAATTAGTTTCATTCTACAAGAATCCAAAAAAAATACTCACAAATTCTAAATATGTAAATATTCAATCTAGCTTCGACAAACTCAACACAAAATCCAACCAATGAAAGTTGACATTCTAAAACTTTATTACAAACATTCAAGACGAAGGAAAATAACCACTAATCATTTAATCAGAACAACACCTAATCCAAAGAGAAATGATGTCACCCGAAACGTGTTTGAAAAACTGTTTGTGAAAAAAGAATTCGATCTAGTGCAAATACACATTGTCAACCAAGTAATAAAATGATAATATTCCAAGTATTGAATCCCAAGGGAATAGTGAAACAAAATCCAACTTGAGAGTAAAGACGCCCTTGGGTAATTTAGGGATAAATGTCCACTTAAAGCACCATTAGTAGAGCTAAAGAGAGGGGTTAAATGAGAGTTTAGTCACCTAATATTAAGGAGAATTGGAAAATTCCCATAGAAAAATACTGGGTGAAATGAAAGGTACAAGAGTTCTGCTATAACAAACAGCTTGTGAGAGTGGACAACCCCTAATCTGAACCTTATTTTCTCTGTCTTGTTTTTGCCTGTATTTCCTTCAGTTTCTGTCATTTTAAGCTTGTTTTCAATTTTAATCTCTTGCAGTTAGTTAATGAAAAATATTTGGCCCTTGGTTACTTTGAATTTCATTAAAAATAGGTTTAGAAGTAGTGAATTTCTTGCATCAATCCTTGTGGAGACGAAATAAAAATACTTATCACTTGTTGCTAATCGTGTACACTTGCACGTGTGTTTGTGAGTTATTCTTGCATATTTTAGAATCACTTTGCACAAGGCAACAATGAGTGTTCCCTTAAGTGGTGTCTTCGAGACTTGAACAAAGGGCTCGACACTCTCAAGAGGAACTTATGTTTATTGGTTGGACCATAAACAAGTTGTTCATTAGAGGAACACTGGTACTTAAGAACACAGAGGTAAACCAGGGGTAAAACGGTAATTTGATGTTGCTGGTGTTACGAACACTCGTGAAAGACTGACTTGCTGCTACTGGTCAACATCCGTGAACACAGAAATAATCTAAAGTGAGAAGAGTACTGCAGGTGTGGGTCTTTAGTGGAGTGGCCCACAGTTAACGAATATTGGTTAATTTGGTTAATGAGTTTAATCAATTAACCTCGTATCATTGGAATTTCTGATCTCTCCATTAGGTCCCCCTCCTAGCTAGTAAAAGGTATTGAGGTAATTTAATCTTGAATGGAATTTGAAATGTTCAAATTCATTAACAGAATTAAAATAATATATGGTGATACATTATAATATAAAATTTATTTATTTAATTAAACTTTATAATATAAATTTAATTTGGGATATGATTCAAAATTAATTTAATAGATAATTAAATATTTGAAGGAGTTCAAATATTAATTTAATGTGAATTCGATTCATATTAAATCTATAGGTTATATTTAGGAAAAAAAATACACTTTTAGTCCTTGAGGTTTGGGTAGGTTTCATTTTGGTCCCTAAGTTTTCAAACTCGACAATTTTGCCCCTGTGGTTTGAATTTTGTTTACTTTTGGTCCCTCCATCAAATTTATTATTAATAACTAACAGAATGCTGATGTGGCACTGATTTTTTATTAAATTTTTTTTTTATTTTTTTAAAATAAAAAATATATTAAAATAATGAAAATATTATTTTTTATATACTAGATTTTTTGAACGTGCGATGCATGCAGTTTCCCTTTTTAAAAACTAAATTCAATAAAATAATTGAGAAATTAGGTATTATTATATGATTTAACCTTACAATATAGTTTTACTATTGAATATGTATATTAGACATTAGAAATTTGAACTAGAGAGATGGAGGCGAGGAGGCGCAGACGACGGCAGAAGGAAGGAGATGGAGGCGCAGACGACGGCAAACGATTCGGCTGAAGGTGAGGATGCGGCGAATGAGAGAAAAAGAAAGAGAGAAGAGAAATGGGTGGGGCTGTGCGGCAAGCTAGGGTTTCTTGTTATAACTATATATACTTAGTAATATAAATTATTTTATATATATATATATATATATATTTATATATTTTTTAAATTCGCGGGGCGGGGCGGGGACGAGGACGAGGACGGGGAATATATTCCCCATCCCCAGCCCCGTTTAGGGAATGGGGAAAATTTTGTCCCCACTCCCTCCCCCATTCCTCGCCCCGTTCGGGGCGGGTCCCCGCGGGGTAAATGAACATTCCTACCCTGAAGGCTCCCTCTTGACTCCCACCAATTTCCTGCCTCTAGAAGTCTCAGAGTCATACAAGTGTAGCCATAGTGGTGGTGTTCGCAGTAGTTCGTGATTATTTCACAAGCAGTTGGTGAATTTAATCTAAGTCGTCAACGAGAGTAAGTAATTTGTTACTATATAAATTAGATTTAGATCTAATATTTTTGTATGCTTAGCCTTAATATAAATTTAGAATAGTTCTAAGATTATTGCCAATGTATTGGTATTTTAGATTAAACAAAATTAATTACAAATCGGTCCCAATCACGCTTCCGCTTTACGAAATTACAGAATTCCAATCCTATAGAGTCTACTATGCATCCTTGTTTGATGCTTCTCCAAACTACTGCTCCTCCATTGAGGGTGAATACTAACCCTGATGTGGATTTCCTCGAATCCTTATCAGCTTGAAAGTTAGAGTCAATGTATCCAGTAAGAATCAAATCCATATCTCCATACACAAGCATGTAGTCCCTCGTTCTCCGAAGATACTTGAGGATATTCTTAACCGCTCCCCAGTGGTCCAACCCTGGATTAGACTGATACCTACTGACTACTCCCACTGCATAACATATGTCAGGCCTAGTGTAGAGCATATCATACATTAAGCTGCCCACAGCTGATGCGTAGGGAATGTGTCTCATGTTCTCAATTTCTTGAGGTGTCTTAGGAGACTGTTTCTTAGACAGGTGTACCCCATGTCTGAAGGGTAATAATCCCTTCTTAGAGTTTTGCATCGAATATCGAGACAACATTTTGTCAATATACGTTGCTTGAGACAGTGCTAGCGTTTTGTTCTTATGATCCCTAATGATTTGAATTCCAAGAACATATTGAGCCTCTCCCAGATCTTTCATTTGGAATTGGGCTGCTAGCCATTTCTTAATGTCAGTGAGGTATTCTACATCATTCCCAATGAGTAGGATATCGTCTACATAAAGTACTAGAAAAGCTACTTTCTTTTTGTTGATTTTCTTGTACACACAAGGCTCATCAACGTTTTGGTCAAAACCAAAAGATTTGATTGCAGTATCAAATCTAATGTTCCAAGATCTGGATGCTTGTTTCAATCCATAAATGGATCGATTCAGCTTACAAACCTTTTGTTCCTGACCTTGGGCTACGAACCCTTCAGGTTGAGACATGAAGATATTCTCTTCAAGATTACCATTCAAAAATACAGTCTTGATGTCCATTTACCATATTTCATAGTCATAATATGTGGCTATGGACAAGAGAATTCTTATGGACTTTAACATGGCTACAGGAGAAAAGGTTTCCTCATAGTCAACCCCTTCCTTTTGAGTATAACCCTTTGCCACTAGTCTAGCTTTGAAGGTCTGTACCTTCCCAGCTGCATCTCTTTTTCTCTTATAGATCCATTTGCACCCTATGGGTTTTACCCCATCTGGTAGATTTGCGAGTTCCCATACAGAATTGGAGTACATTGACTTCATTTTCAGGTCCATGGCTTTGACCCATTCATCCTTATCTTCGTCATTCATTGCCTGTCGATAGGACAATGGATCCTCAATGCCATCATTAGGTATGACAACCTGAGTTTCAGTTAAACCCAAGTAGCGATCATGTTGTAATACAACCCTCCCACTACGTCGAGGCATTCTCAACGTTTGAGAAAGACGGGATGGATCTGAAGAATTAATTTCTTCATCAACCCTTGTTGAAGGTCCATCTTCGTCAACAACTCTTGGTGATTCTTCAGTAGCTTCTCCTAATACTAATTTGCTACGTGGTTTATGATCCCTCATGTGGTCTTCCTCCAAGAAGGTGGCGTTCGTCAATACAAACACCTTATTTTCTTGTGAGTCATATAAATAACCACCTCTCGTTTCTTTAGGGTAACGAACAAATTGGCACAGTTTTGAACGAGGTTCCAGCTTCTTAGGATTTGTCACAAGTACGTGTGCTGGAGAACCCCAGATGCGAAAGTGACGCAAACTAGGTTTACGCCCCTTCCATAATTTGAAAGGTGTTTCAGAAACACTTTTCGAGGGAACATTGTTCAAGATGTGTACTGCAGTCTCTACTGCATACCCCCAAAACGAGCTAGGCAATTGAGCATAGCTCATCATTGACCGAACCATGTCTAACAAGGTTCTATTTCTTCTTTCTAATACACCATTCTGGTGAGGTGTACCAGGGGCTGAGAGTTGGGATTGGATTCCCTGTTCTATCATATAATCCTAGAATCTTTGATCCATATACTCTCCTCCTCGATCAGATCGAAGTGTTTTAATGGATTTACCTAATAGGTTTTCAAATTCAGCCTTAAACTCCTTAAACTTTTCAAGAGCCTCACACTTGTGTCCCATTAGGTATAAGTAACCATATCTTGAATAATCATCTATAAATGAGATGAAATATTCGTACCCTCCTCGAGCAATAACATTCATTGGACCACATAGATCCGAATGTATTAACTCTAAGGGCTCTTTGGCTCTGTAACCTTTTCCAGTAAATAGTCTTTTGGTAATTTTGCCCTCGAGACGAGATTCACAAGGTGGTAGTGAATCATCTTCTAACTGAATTAGAAGTCCATTCCTTACCAAATGACCGATTTTATCGATGTTTATATGACCAAAGTCTTAAATGCCAAAGATGAGTATTGTTACTTGTTGGAGAAATTCTTTGCCTTTTTCTTTGAGTTTCAGCAGTTTTAAACAATTCGTGATTTAAAAGTGCTTTGTTTTCGGTTGGTCTTAATACATACAAGTTATTTTCTAATTTGGCTGAACAAATAAGTACACAATTCTTATAAATGAACGCTTCATTCATATTAAAAGTAACTGTATACGATTGTTCAATCAAACATGAAATAGAAATTAAGTTCCTCCTAATCTTGGGAACGATTAACAAACTTTCTAAAAGTAAGAATCTATTTCTAAAAAATAACTTCGCAGCTCCCATTGTCTTAGCTGAAATGAATTCTCCAGTTCCGACCCTGAGCGTCATTTCACCATCGTTCAACTGTCGAAAGGAATTATTTGCCTGAAAAGAAGAGCAAACATGATTAGTTGCTCCTGAACCAAGTATCCAGGTAAACTCATCATGCTCTACTAGGCATGTTTCTAAAACTAGTAAATCAAATTTACCTTCCTTTTCCTTCTTTTTCTCAGCAAGGTTCTTTGGGCAGTTTCTCTTCCAGTGTCCATCTACATTGCAATGGAAACACTTGCCCTTGTCAGCCACAACTTTGGCTTTTCCCTTGTTCTTAGCAGCAGTAGCGGGAGCCTTCCCCTTGTTTCCTTTCTTCTTCTGAATCTTCTTCGAAGAAGAGGCTACAGATTTAGTTCCAGAGGATGAACCCTTCTCAAACTTTCTTTTAGAGTGGACAACATTTGCCTCTCCTTCTACCTGTCCCTTGTTTTTAAGAAGAGATTGATAGAGTTGTAGCTTATTCAGGAGACTAGTCAAGTTGAATACTATTTTATTAATCATTGCATTGCTTCGAAACTGCAGAAAACTCTTCGGAAGAGATTCTAAGATGAATGCAACCTGACTTCGCTCATCTATGACCGCCCTGTTTGCTTCTGCCACGTTGAATTGGACCATCATATCCAGGACATGTTCCCGAACAGATGTGCCCTCTTTCATGCGGCAGGTATAAACGTACTTGAGAGCGTCATGGTGGAGTTGGTAGGACGGTTGTCCAAACATCTCCTAGAGAGAGTTCATAATCTCTCTCGTTGTGACCATGCCTTCATGTCTCTTAGCCAAAACTTCAGATAAGCTGGCTAAGATATAGACTCGAGCCTTATCATTGGCCTTTGTCCAGCTGTCATAAGCATCCTTAATTGCTTCGGATGCATTAAGAGCAGGGGCTGGAGGACAATCCTCCGTTAAGACGAACCGCAGATCATCGACAACAAGAATCGTATTCAGGTTCGACTTCCACGTAGCGTAATTTTCGCCGGTTAATTTCTCATTTTTAAGCAGAGAGACTATTGAGGAAGACATTGCTGAAATTAAACAAACAATGACCGTATTAGTTATCTTTGCCTTAACCCATCATACAAGCAAACAATTCCACACAATCCAATCAATTTAGCAAAACAAGCAATCACAGAACCCTAAAACTATTGATTTAGTTTTGCAACGATGTTTCAGAGGTTTAGAATATCAGCCACCGAAGGGTGATCAGCTACTCCTCCTCTGAAATGAGACATTTCTCAGCCAATTCTAATTCCAGAATAACTCATATTCCTATAGACATTAGCCACCGTTGTTAGGTCAAAGATTTGTTAACACAATTAACTCATCCTCGTAAGTGTAACCCTCCCACTTTCAGATCTCAGAGGCACGTACCAACAGGCTACCGAAGGGTAAGACAACAGTTGGTAATTAGCCTAAGAGTCCCTATCCTATTTAGGAGTTCACGGTGTTCCGAATCCTATGATCAGGCCCTCCGAAGGGATGGTTGCGCTAGGACAACATGCAGGCGGATCATAGGACTCTCACGGTGCGAACTAGGGGCGGAGACCGAGGGATACGTTGACACGTGTCCCGCTCCCACTTACTTTAGACATTTTTCCCATTCACCTTGTTATTGATCCATGCAAACACTTTCCGAAGGGAGGCCGCTCCTAAGGCGACACAAAGCCGAGCATGAACCTCACGTTGTGAATATAGGGACGTAGGAGCAAAACTTGATTTAAATCTCGTTTTGTAATTTTCCTCCCACTGAAAATGTCCTAAGGTTTATTTAGGGTTATTTAACTTAGATAAATTCGGCTAAGTCGATCTATCTAAGTTTAATCCTATTATAACAATTATGGAAAGGATTCAACCGCAACATTTTAGGTGAATTAAACTCCTTTAATAAACCCAACAACATTGCAAGTCAACATGACTATGGATAATTCAACTCAAGGTTCGAGTCAGTTCCAAGGTAGGAGGTGTTCTGTAAACCGTCATCTTAAGTACCCCCAGCCTTAGACAGAACTTAACCGGTGGAGTTCCCTTATAATCATAGCAATGTGTTTTCCTACTTAGTCAATTAAAAGCTATTTTTTAATTCTAAGTAAGAAATAATTCTAATCCTATTAGAAACTGATCTAGGTCTAATTAATTTTAAAAAATTTAAAATTAATCCAATTTATCCTATGATCTTATGTTTGCATGCAATTCTTGATTATAGATTGACGGTTTCTAATCATTAATATTAAAAAACTATTTCAAATTTTAATGATTAATCCTATAATCAAGAATCTAGGGTTTAATTCATTCAACAATCTCATTCAAATTAAAAAATGAAACTATACTAATTGGATCGCATGAGAAATAATATAACAATTATATTAATTACTATGGATGTTTCATGTTTCATGCAATTTTGATTTTCTTTTAATATAACAATTATAAGCTAATCAAGAAAATCAATCAAGCATGCTGCATTCATCACATTAAACATAACTATTTATATTTAATCTAAGTAATGACATGCTTCATGCTTTATTATTTTCATATAATTAATATACACTTATATTAGAAAATATGAAAATATTCCATGCATTTAAAACATACATTATAACAATTTATAATATATAAATAAATGCATGAGCATGTTTATAACCTAAGGTGGGATTAAATATTGTATATGACATCCATAAAGCATATAAAAAGCAATTGAACCGGTTAATTTTGGCCACTAGGATAAAATAAAGCATTAAATTACAATAATTATTGTTAAATTCTATCCTAAAATCCTTCTGCAGCTCCAAAAACTGGTCTAGACAGCATGAACCGCCCCGAATAGGCTCGAACCGATCTCCAAAATCACGAACCAAGTCAAATTCTAGCTGAACCGGATCAAATCGGTCCCAGCCCAGCCAGACCGTGCGAACCGGACCGCCCAGCCTTCGAACCGCCCATTCGCGAAACCCTAATGCACGTGTCGCATCGGGACAGCGTCGGGACGCTTGCAAGATGCTGCAGGTTTATCTGTTGTTACCACCTGCGGAATCGAGACAGCGTCGCGACTCTGGAGAATAGCGTCGTGACACTGTTGCGTTTGGAGCACTTTCTGGGCAAAAAACAGCGTCTGTCTTCGGTCTTTCTCCTCGATTCCAACCGCGATTTCTTCGATTTTCAATTCATAAAAGCTTAATCTAGACCCGGAATTACAAGGGACTCGATTTTATATAAAATACCCGAGACACTGGGCCCTTACATGATCAAAATCACATAAAAATAAAATCTATGGCCATAAAATTAACCTAAACAGTTCAATGCAAACTGAACATACATTATGCATAAATCCCACCTATTAGAGCCTATCGAAAATTTTAATATCGATTGATAGGAACAACGAAGGCTCTGATGCCGATTGAAGGGGATGAAAGCTCCAGCGCAGTGGAAGCGCATCGATAGGACCTTGCGCCGTATATTAATTAATATCAAAATACCAATACGAATAGGCAAAACGAAACTTTAAACATGCTTTAAAGCCGCTGTAAAACGTTATAAACATGCTGAAAAACTAGAAAAATAAAACTACTTTTATTTTCATGCTTTTCTAAAGAAAAGGGTAAAAACCGTTTCAAACCTTCGTTGTAGACTTGACCGATTTTCGCGAACGATGCTCCTAACGGTTGAAAACGCAGCAACCTCTTGGAAATCCTTTGCTGGAATTTTTCTTCTTCAAGGACACAATAACCACAGAGGTTACACCGGTATGTCTCTAAGTCTAGAAGGCAATAGACTTGTGAGAGTCTTTCTCTAAGAGGGAGGCTAGAGAGAATTCTAGGGTCTTGTCTTGTGAGTCTAAGAGCAAGAGGGCTACTAAACCATTAGGTCTATTGTTCTATTTATAGAAGAAAGACCATGAATAAAATATTCACATTAAATCAATTATTTCCATAAAAAGATTTAATCTATTCCTTATTTAATCAATCCATGATCAATCAATTCCATAATTGATTAATCTTTTCCACAAATGACTAATTACTTCCATAAGTGATTAGATCATTTCCATAAATGATTAATCACTTCCATAAGTGATTGATTATTTCCAAAATTTATTAATTTTCAATTAATTAACTCTTTAATTAATTAGTCACCAATTAAATATCACATATTGAATTTTCGGCCTTGAATTAATTAATTGCCCAAATTAATTTTAGGCCGTAAATTAATTAGTTCATATTTGAACTCTTTCAAATTCCTATAAATTTAATATGAATCAAATTCATATTGATGTTTGAAATTTCTTCATATATTTATTTCTCTCATAATAGTATATCAATATATATTATATTGTTTCCCTTAGTAAATTGAACACTTTCAATTTACATTTATTACTTAGTTGCCTCAAATTACTTTATGAGCTACCAGTGGGACCTAATGGACCTGCAGACCAGAAGCTCCAACGATGTGAGATTAATTGGTCAAACTCATTAATCAAATTAATCAATATTCGTTAACTGTGTGTACATTCCACTATAGACTCATAGTTGCACTCTTCTCACTGCAGACATATTTTATGTCCACAGATATAGACCAATAACGACTAGTTAGTCCTTTACGAGTGTCTGTAACACCAGTTGGGTCAAATTATCATTTTACCCCTAGGTTACTTCTATTTCCTTAAGTACCAGTTCTCCTCTAATGAACCACCTGTTTGTGGTCCAACCATCAAACAGAAAACCCTCTCGTGCCATTGAGAGGGTAGGGCCGTTTGTTCAAGACTTGGAGTCACCACTTAAGGGAACACTCATCTTCTTCCCTAAAGTCGGGAAGGAGTGAATTCCATCTTGTATGATTATGTTCCCAGCTCCCCACTCGGTCTTGTCCCCAAAATGGTAGGCTTATTGAGCCGACGTATTGGCCACTCTCACCCATACAAATCAAAGGACAATCCCTCATGAGCAGGAGTCCATAATCAACTCAGGATTAAGACTAAGTTGTCTAGGTCGTCCTAGTTAAATAGAAAACCAACTAGTTAACGGTGTTATAACCAGTGGTTACTATTTCGCGATCCGGTCTTATGCAAACTCATTGCATAGAATACCCTCACTCACATGTCTCCTACACGAACGTGTTGGATCATGGCGTTTGTATCAAATACAAAGTGGGTCGTATCCATAGTGTCACTAGGATAAGGCACCCAGTCTTATCCCTATACTATAGACCCTTTAGGCTGTTTCTTGAACAGTGATCCCCATATGTCGCTACATATAGTTCAAGACTCATATTACAGCCTAGGATGTCTAGTTTGTTGGATTAAGGTTATTTTAGGCAAAGACAAACATAAAATAACTAATAACACTTAATGGAAAAATACATCAATATTATTTCATTAATATTCGGTCAACGGTTACACTCACTATCTACGAGTTTTAGGGCATAAAACCCAACAAAAAAATATTTAACTTTTGTAATTTATTATTATTTTTTTAAATTGTATTATTAATCTTTAAAAACAAGTAAAAAAAAAATTAAAATTTAAGCTTTTCATAAACAGAAAAAACAAACGTTATAAAATAAAATGAAACAAAATAAAATAAATTCAAAAATTCAAAAAAATCGAACTTTATAAATAATCATAGACATGAAAAAATAAATACAATCAATATTTCCTCATTCTTTCTGATATAACAACGTTTGATATAAACAATTTTATCATGATTGGTGGTCATCCAAACACTGACGATTTTGGAGTGCTTGGTATGCATTCTAGTTGTAGACTTCTTGTCACTGTGGTTGGAAGAAAAGTATCACGTTGTTCTGTTAAGATTGTCCGAATCTTGCATTTGTCTGAAAAAGGAAGGAAAAAATAATTAGAAAAAAATACTTACATGCATATCCAAAAAAGAAAAATTAGGCACAATAATAGAGAGTACAAAAAAAAAAAAATAGAGAGAATGAATTAAGAAATGCATTTATAAATAATGGTTTTTGTGCTATGCTTAGGTTCCATATATCGAAATATGAAAACAAAAAAGAAAATGGAAGGAGTGGTAATATGTATATGGCAACAGTGGAGAAAATGGTTTTGAGAAAACCAAGGAAGCCCATGGTAAAGGTCATGAATAAGATCAAATCTATTATCTTATTCATATCTAATTTTAATAAATAATTAATTAATTCCATAATTAATTAATTATCCAATTAAATATCACATATTTAATCTTAGGGATAATTCAAAATTATATTATAAAGTTTCATAAACTTTATATTATAATGTATCAATATACATTATATGATTCTACAGCTGCACTCTTCTCACTGTAGAATATTTCTGTGTACGGATATCGACCAATGCAGTAAGTCAATCCTTCACGAGATTCAGGATTACTGATTCACTCAAATAACGCTTTATTGAGATCGATTCTAAAAACCGAGGAAAACCGACCGACGAAAAACCGACGTGTCGGTGGTCGGCATCAATTTTTGCCCAAAACCGACACCGATTGACCGATGAACACCCCCAACATTTACGATAGCAAGGACGAGTGATTGTATAAAAACACTCTTCCCAACTCTAAATCTATCCATGTGGGACAAACCATCAAAGGACCAAAAGCCCAAGTCATTCCTAACAATCAATTTGCATCTGCTAGGATTCAATCCCATCATGTAACTCATTATTGATTCAAACATTTCTAACAAGAACTAGTTTCCCCTCTTGTAGCACAATTCACACAATTGTATTTAGTATTTGGAGTAGTAGAGATAAAATTCCACGTTCTATCAAATAGTCTTAATACATAAGGTTCTTGTAATTATTTCCACTATGATTTCATCCCTTAGTCTTCATAGACTTACCTACCTAATTTATTTTCTACTATCGTCTTATGTTTCTTGAATTTTCAAAGGTTCTAACTTAAGTAACTAAGCTCACGCTTGATTTGGGCCCATCTAAATCCAATACAATTTTAATGGGTTGCTTGCACATATAGCAAACTCAACTAAAATAATAGCAAAATTAGCAACATATTAGAGTATTTGCAAAAATAGCAAAATTTAACATCCAGCCCATCTAAATTACAAAAAAGCCCATCTGACATGATTACCCAACCCATCCAGCCCGTTTTTTCTTTCTTCTCGTTTCTATCAAGTCTGTCATTGATAGATTCTATCAATGATAGAATTCTATCAGTTATTTTTGCATTTTGTTTGGAATTTGCTATTGTTTTCTGTAACTGATAGATTTAGTAAGGTGATTGGTTGTAGTTTTCAACCCATTTTTTTCTTCTTCCCGTTTCTATCAAGTCTATCATTGATAGATTCTATCAGTGATAGAATTCTATCAGTTATTTCTGTGTTTTGTTTGAAATTTGCTATTGTTTTCTGTCATTGATAGATTTAGTAAGGTGATTGGTTGTAGTTGTTCAAATTAGGAGATAGAAGATTTCTATCTATAACTGATAGATTTCTATCATTGATATAAAACCTTCTATCACTGATAGAAAACTATAAGAGATATAAATCTTCTATCACTGATATAAAGTTATTTCTATCATTGATAGAAAACTATCATTTTTGTTTCTAAAACCTGTGTCATTGATTTTTTTTACATTTTGTTTTTATAGATGTTGAAACAAAACAACATAGAAATTGAACCGAAAGAAAAGAAAAACATAAAGCGGAAGTTGAAATTTAAAGAAGGGGAACCTCAACAAAACAAAAAAAGAAAAAACAAAAGATATGTACAAAATTATCACTGATAGAAATCAAAATAGGGGCAAAAAGGGAATTAGAAAAAATGATTTAAAAATTTGCTATATTTGCAATTTTTTATAAAACTTGCTATATCTGCAATTAACCATTAGAATTTAGCCACCTATTACAATTTTTCATTTTTCGATAAGCAAGGTAAATAACCCAAAAAATTAATTTTAGCACCAACAAAGAACTAAGTGTTGCAATAAATTAAAATCAAATTCAACTTAAGAAAGATAATGCTAAAGTTAATAAATGATAAATTTGGAATCAATAATTTAAACTTGATTTATAGCAAAAATTGCAATATTTAGTCTAGCTAAAGATTTAAATCGATCCAATTGGAAGTTGAATACAAACTAATCAAACTCTTAAATGTTAAAATTATGAAAGAGGTCGAAATTGATTTGTCTTTTTCACCACAAAAAAATTAGTCAAACTCTAAATTTAAAACCTCTTTCTTGCCTCCATTAATTTTTCCACCTTACTTATATATAATCTCTCCATCTCCCTCCTATCCTTCATCCTTCTCTCTACGTTGTACAATCCTTTTCATTTAGTTTCATAATGGCTTCTCAATCTATTGCTCTTCTTGCTCTCATCTTCACCATTGTTGCCTGTGCTGTCGCTCAGGTTCCAAAAACCTCCCCAGAGGCTTCATCACCCATGGCCTCTACTCCAACGACCATGTCAGAGTCCTCTGCCACGACGAAGACTCCTTCTTTAGTCTATGCGACTCGGGAAATCTCATCGGATTCCTCTGCCTCAGCTCCATCTTCATCCTCTGCAGCTCTGATAACCTCGTCAAATTCCGCCACCTCTACTCCGTCTTCAGGCTCTGCAGCTCCTGCGAGTTCGCCAGATTCCTCAATTTCTAATGCTCAGTCACCAACGACCGAGACTCCGGCCGGGACTTCTCGCCTCCTTAGAAATACTTTCTTTGGACTCTAGATTTTTGAGGGAAGATTTGAAGCTCAACAACGTTAGGTAGAGATTATTAATAACCAGTTGAGCTATGCTCCCGATGTTAACATTTTGCTACTTCAAATTTAACTTTTCTTTTATTAAATTTCACACCAATGTAATTGAATAAGAGTGAATGAGAATTATTTGGATATAAATGAAGTCGTTACAATTTAAAAATCTCATACAAATCAACATGGAAATCAAGTTCGAGTTTGAGAATTAACTGTTAAGGTATGTTTGGTTTAACTTTTCAAGTGTTTGATTTTGAAAAAAAAAAAATCATTTTGAAAAAATTTTTAGTGTTTGACAACCACTAAAAGTGACTTATTAGAAAATGAGATTGAGAAATAAACTATTTTGAGAGAAACACTTGAAGCCAACTTTTAAAAAAGAGTTTTTTTAAGTATACAATAACTTGTGTATAAAAACACTTATAAGGAAATGTAACCAAACATATGAGTGTTTAAATTCTAAACAATTTTTATACAAAATGTTTTCTAAAAAATGCATTCTTGAAAAACATTTAAATTAAAATGTATTCCAAACGAATTCTTATTTTGATATAATAGAAGTGGCTAGAATTCAGAACCTCATATGAAATAACATAGAGATGAAAGTCAAGTGTGAGAATTACTTTTTTATCTCTGAAGTTAAAATTAAAAATTTCGTACAGAAGAACATAGAGTTTGTCATAACCCCAAATTTCAGCCTAAAACATGGGCCAACTTGTGAAACTATCCTAAAATTAGGCAAATTATTAGGTGCTCTCGGTGAAATGAGGCTCCCTTCTTAAAACTGTCAGATGTATATCTTCAAATTTGCATGCCACCATATAACCGTTAGATACAAAATCGAGGTATTTTTACAATTTCTCTCTCTTACATCCAATAGTGCAAAACTAACTGTCTTATTGCATCGGAAGCACCTAACAATTTTTCGTATGATTGACACTTGATAACAACAACTGATCTAAAATTCAAATCAAGATAAGTAACAAATTAGTTTCATTCTACAAGAATCCAAAAAAATACTACAAATTCTAAATATGTAAATATTCAATCTAGCTTCGACAAACTCAACACAAAATCAGACCATCTGAACCTCTGACGGTTGTATTGCGTAGGTCTAGGAGTGTTTTCAAGGGGTGTAAGTTTAGACAGGGGGCTGGGGTTTCAATTGTTATTGTTGGTCCTTCCTTTCACTTTGCTTACTAGTGGTGATTTCTTTTGGTATATGCTTTATCATGATGGTATCTTTGTTGCAGGCCTAAAGTATGAGCTTGGGGTAAAGACGTGCGGGGAACGAGCGAGGCAGGAGCAATTTTGGTAGGTAGCCAAATTTTTGAGATGTTTCGAAAATATTTTGTTCAGATGGTGGATTAGTGTTGGGCGCCTGGTTTTGGCGGTTGTTTTGGCTCCGATTGTTGAGGAAAGCGGATTGCATCTAGGCGATCCTGTTAACGTGAGGAGGCTTTCGGGTTTTAGCTTTTCAATTCTGATGTAATGTCGCAAATGCGATCTTCTTGGTTATGAATGAAAGAAGTATTGATAAAAAAAAAACTCAACACAAAATCCAACCAATGAAAGTTGACAATCTAAAACTCTATTACAAACATTCAAGACGAAGGAAAATAACCACTAATCATTTAATCAGAACAACAGCTAATCCAAAGAGAAATGATGTCACCCGAAACGTGTATGAAAAACTGTTTGTGAGAAAAGAATTCGATCTTGTGCAAATACACATTGTCAACCAAGTAATAAAATGAAAATATTCCAAGTATTGAATCCCAAGGGAATGGTGAAACAAAATCCAACTTGAGAGTAAAGACGCCCTTGGGTAATTTAGGGATAAATATCCACTTAAAGCACCATTAGTAGAGCTAAAAAGAGGGGTTAAATGGGAGTTTAGTCACCTATTATTGAGGAGAATTGGAAAATTCCCATAGAAAAATATTGGGTGAAATGAAAGCTACAAGAGTTCTACTATAACAAACAACTTGTGAGAGTGGACAACCCCTAATCTAAACCTTATTTCCTTCCGTTTTTTGTCATTTTAAACTTGTTTTCAATTTTAATCTCTTGCACTTATTTAATGAAAAATATTTGGTCCTTGGTTACTTTGAATTTCATTAAAAATAGGCTTAGAAGTAGTGAATTTCTTGCATCAATCCCTGTGGAGACGATTTAAAAATACTTATCACTTGTTTCTGATCGTGTACACTTGCACGTGTGTTTGTGAGCTATTCTTGCATATTTTAGAATCACTTTGCACAAGGCAACAATGAGTGTTCCCTTAAGTGGTGTCTCCGAGACTTGAACAAATGGCTCGACCCTCTCATTTGGCTCAAGAGGTATTTATGTTTATTGGTTGGACCATAATCAGGTTGTTCATTAGCGGAGCACTGGTACTTAAGAACACAGAGGTAACCCAGGGGTAAAACGGTAATTTGATCCAGCTGGTGTTACGAACACTTGTGAAGGACTGACTTGCTACTACTGGTCAACATCCATGGACACAGAAATAATCTATAATGAGAAGAGTGCAGGTATGAGTCTATAGTGGAGTGGCCCACAGTTAACAAATATTGGTTAATTTGGTTAATGAGTTTAATCAATTAACCTCATATCATTGGAACTTCTGATCTATAAGTCTATAAGGTCCCCCTCCTAGCTTGTAAAAGGTACTGAGGTAATTTAATCTTGAATAGAATTTGAAATGTTCAATTTCATTAAGGAAATTAAAATAATGTATGGTGATACACTATAATATAAAGTTTATTTATTTAATTAAACTTTATAATATAAATTTATTTGAGATATTATTCAAAATTAATTTAATAGAGAATTAAATATTTTAAGGAGTTCAAATATTAATTTAATGTGAATTCGATTCATATTAAATCTATAGGTTATATTTAGGGAAAAATACACTTTTAGTTCGTGAGTTTCGGCCTGTATATTAGACATTAGATGTGTATATACACATCTAATGTCTAATATTTAGCTTTTTCATAGTCAAATTGAAAATACTTATTCTTTAGGAAAAAAATCAAATTTATTGATTGATATATATGTATGTATGTATGTATGTATATACGAAAGACACATAAAACTAAAAATCTAAGACTATCAGTATATATACACATTGGGTTGATGGTGGAAAATGTGAGAAGACAAAAAGTAATTAACTTTTTTAGAAAAAAATTTATTTTTTTGATTGGAGAAGTTGAATTAATTTACTTGTTGCTCAATTACTCAAAAAATATGCATTTATATACTTGAAGCGGGGAAATGCTCAAAAGTTTTGGTGTCAATAAATTTAATTATTGGCCAAAGCGAGCATAGCTCGATAATTGACATATACCTTTGACCAAGAGGTCAGAGGTTTGAATTCCCCACCCCCAAATGTTGATGTACTAAAAAAAAAATTATTGCAATAACTAAGTGTGGGGTTATGACTTGAAACTTGAAATTTTAAGTATGATTTTATTAGACAATTGAAATATTGATTGATAACGAAGGGTAATATTTTAGCATAAATGAAATATTTATGCACATGATACTAACCATAAGTATTAAACATAAAATAAATATAATCTTTTGATTTTTAAGAAATATTTGATGATTTGGTGTTAATAGTATTTTCATTTTATTTTAGCATATGTTAAATTTTTTTTTCTTCTACAAATTTGGGGATGTATAAAATATTATATCATTTATACTACAACAAAATAAATTATTTATAAAGCAATAGACATTTTTAGGTAATAATATGTTATAATTCATATAACAGATACTTAGAACATTGGGTCATTATGCTTTAGGGAGAAAGAGAATTTGATGAAAAAAAAAAACTAACTAAAAGAAAGAAACGTTAGTTTTCATTTAGGAGGAAAAAAATAGAGAGAGAGAGTGCTCTTTCGCATTTATAGATTTTTTTTTTCTTTTTTGACAATATGTGGAGTAGGAGATTCGAATATCTGACTTCTTGGTTAAGTTATATAACTGAGGAAAGTTTCAAAATTATTAAGATTTCAAAACTTTTTAAAATTTCATTATCGATCATAATTAAATATATAATCATAAAATTCATTATCAAATTTCATAAAGAAATTATTGCTTTTTTTATATTCAAATTTTTCATATTCTAATGTGCATTCTTAATTCATTTAATTTCTAGAACTTTTAGGATTCCATGATTAATTGTAATTAAAGGTAAAGACATAACTTTTAATTGGAGTATATTTTTAAAAAATAAATTGATCAACCTTTTAAAGTTTTTCATATTCTAACTTCTTATTTGTCAATTTTATAATTGTATTTATATCGTCTAAAATATTAGATTTAATTTTCTAGATTTTGTGTAACGCTAAGAATTTTAGGTAACCATTTATGCCTCTAATTATAAGTTAATTGAGCAAGTTTTCACTATTTAAATTGAATTAGAGGGGTTAATTGGAGTTAATTTCATGTGATTGGTGGGAAGAGATAATTGAATTGAATTTAGTTTGTTGAATTTCAATTTAATTAATCTTGATGGCATTCTTGTAATTAAATGGAGAACGAGCCAAGCCAAACCCTAACCCTTACTTTTAGCCGCACGCAGCCCAAGGAGATTTCATCTTCCTCATCTCCTTCCCGCACGATTTTCAACCTTCTTCTTCAAGACTGTTGGAATAGTGTTTGGTATATTTTTATCGAAAAATTTACCATTAACACAAAATGGCGGGACATCAAATTATGATTTTGTTCGATGGTGTTTGGGACGTGGCAAGACTCTACAGTGGTTTTAAGTCTGGTGTTGTGACGTGTCCTTGTGATGCTAACCTTTCTCAACTCAAGGTATGTGCTGCGAACTACCTCAATTTGGCTGACAGTAATAGTATCTGTCGGTTGACACTCTTTAGGAACTGGTCAAGCAACCCGATAATATATAGTCCTTTCAGAAGATAGAGATGTTTTTTGGATAGTAAACGGGTTTCAGAATGGCACATACAAGGATTGCTTTGCAGGGGGTAGATACTACTATACACAACGGGGGGCAGTCGCAAGCTCATCTCCGGGGGAGACAAATTTTGAGTTTGTTAACTTAGATGGGATTGATGCGTTGACCGCATAGTACCTGTATTGGAGGAGTGCGTATTTTCGTGCAAAAAAATCTTAAGAAGGTAGTCTCTTTACTGGCTCTTAAAGGGAGTTTCCAATTCAAGACAATTAAATCCAATAGCACACAGTATACAGTGGCATGCATAGACGACTCATGCCCATGGTATATACACGCTTCTACCTATCGCACAGGGCAGTTGTGGATTGTGAGGAAGTTTATCAATGAACACACTTGTTCTTTTGATGTCGTTCAAAATGATCACAGGCAAGCGACGACGAGTGTTGCGTGTGAGTATGCGAAGACTATAATGAGGATCACTAACAGGATGCACTGTACACCTTGGGACATAATAGAGTATGCTAGGAAAACGCACAGGATCAATATTAGTTATGACAAAGCATGGAAGGGTAGAGAAAAGACGTTAAATGAGTTGAGAGGATCTCCTGAAGTCTTATGCGCAAATTCCAGCGTTTGCAGATAGGTTGATCGAAAGAAATCCAGGTATATACCATTTGTATTAACAGTTTATAACATTTCGTATTTAGTATATAATAATATTTACTATCAACATTTTTCAGGTACGTATACCGCCCAGGAAATTGATTCAAATGACAGGTTCAAATTCTTTTTCATGAGTATTGCAACATCCATAGACGAGTGGAAACACTGTCTCCCAGTTATTTCTGTAGATGGTACATCTTTGAAGAATAAATTCAGTGGCACCCTTTTGACGGCCTGCACATTTGAGGTGAGATTTTAAATTTGTTTTTTTAAATACCCAGCTTAAACATTCATTTTTTATACTATATACATGGAATTAAGTTGGAAGTTCAAAGGGTTACACAACAGGTGGTGTAATTCCATGTAAATATGTTACTAAGTGTTGTATTATGTGTATTCCGTCATTCCGTTTGTCGTTTATGGGTGTGTAATTGAGTGTACTCATTCTTCATTTTTGTTTTTGTGAATAATATGTTTATCTGCACAGGGGTATTGTTTTATTTTTTTTTCAGAAGCCAATTCTTCATTATTAGGAAGATGGTAGAGCTTGCCGTAGGAAATTCAAAATAGGCAGTTAATTAGGGTGTTGCAATCATGTATTTCTCTCTCTTCCTAATAAATCTCCAACTTTTTAGTTGCATTTCTCTCTCCTTATATTTGATCTAAACGGTAGAAAATTCTTAGACGCGTTGTTAGGGACAATTTTGTCTTCTTCAATTAGGAAGTTATTGAATAAAATCACGTTAGCCATTTAGTTAGTTTCGAAACCTTTTTAGCTATTTTTCAAATCCCACCTATTTATTTTAGCCATATATCTCGTTGCCCCTTTTTCTTTTCTTTCTTTTTATTATTTTTTTCTCTGGTCTCATCTCCGTCCAACCTCTGGCGAGCACAGCGACCACGCACGGCAGTGACCTCTTCACGCGAGCACGACGACGATCCAGTGGGCTTCTTCTCCATTGGGCGAGTCCGACGAGAATCCGATGAGCCAGCAGCGTCTTCTACGCGATTTCTGGCGATCTTTCTTATTCTTCTTTGGTTTCCAGCAATGTTTGGGCGTTTCCGTTGAGTTCATAGTGTTTTCCAGCAATTTGGCTTTTGGGTATTCAACTTCCAACGAGTCCAAGCATGGGTGCCCATAGGCATTTGGAGATTGAATTGTCGAATTGGAGCGATGTTGGAACATCGAGCAGCAAGTTAAAGGTTGAGATTGATCTTTATCCAACTAGTTTCGGCTTCGGTATTGCATATTTTTCGCCAAATTACTAAGGTCTCGTCCAGCAAGCTTTAAGTCCTCATTGCGTGAGTTTCAACCTCTTAAAACTGAGTTGGATTTTAGTGAGTTAATTAAATTAAATTCTCCTCATTTTGGAACCTTGGTTAGTAGAGCCAAACAGTTATTTGAGGTTGAGGTTCGCGTTCTTATCGAGTCGATTGGAGCTATATAAAACAAGAATTTATAAGCCAATGTAAGTGACTTTACTACTGGAACGCTTAGGCTAGGTTGGGAAATTGTGTGCTGATAGGATAGAAATTGCATGAATTTTTGTGAATGTGATGAACGATTTAATGAATGTGAAGCATGATACATGAACCATGAATTTATTGAATGTGTAGACCATGATTCAATTTACAGGAAAATTATGAAATATTGTATTTATACATAGTTGGGGATGTGTATGTTGCATTCCATGAATGCATGATGTTTTGTTATGGGACTCATGCATATGTATGTTTCATGATATTAAAAGAACCATGTTCATGGCAATTACCCTTAGAGAAAATTGATGTACATCTAGAGGAACATAGGTACTATAGGCGAGATTCGACCCCACTAAATAGGTGCCAACTGACTTTTAGATGGGGCGCATCTCTAGAGGATGCCTACTGTATCTCTTAGTTGGGGGAGGAACTCGAGTTAACTTAGGCGAGATTCGACCCCTCTAACTAGGTGCCAACCGACTATTAGATGGGACACATTCTCTAGATGATGCATACTTACCTCTTATTTAGGAGAGGATCAGAGGAAGGGTAATTGTCCATGTTAAGGCCTTAAGATAAACTCATAATTAAGAAGAAAGAAGAATAGGGTCCCACTAGAAATGCATGAACCACAATTACTAGATAAGCATGAATCATGTTGTATGTGTTTGCATATCCTGACCCTAGTAGTGGGGTTACTTACTGAGTATTTTAAATACTCATTCTTTCCATGAATATTTCTTTTCAGGTAAAGACAAGGGCGTGTGAAGGCGAATGTGGAGAACCGTTAGACAGCCATGGGAGATTAGGACTCATGAATTTCATGTCTTTTTTTTCCGCTTTATGACCATATTTTACTTTCATTTCCGGTTTATGAACTTGGTTTGTGAACTCGTTAGAGGCCATGTCTGACTTTAGTTTCAAAGTTATTTGAGAATGTTTTACGACTTTAAAGTTAGGGATCCCGAATAAAGGTTTTATTAATGAGATTTTTACATATAAATTTTGAGGGTATGTTTTAAAATCTTTTATTCAGAAAGGCCTCGATAGCATGCATGTGGTAATGGTTCTGATTAAGTTTATTTTACAAGTCGAGCCGTTACATTTTGTATAAAAAATTATTTGTCAATATTGTTGTTTTTATTAATTATATTACATATACGTAATTTGAATATGTTTCTAAATCTATACAATATATATATATATATATATATATATATTCATATTTTAACTTCTCACATTCTTTTCATTTGTCAATTATATAAATGCATTTAAATTATTAGTTTCAATGTATTTTAATACTTTCATTCTAAAAGAGTATTTAACTTTCGTAAATTTTTTTTTGAAATTGTATTATTAATCTTTAAAAAGAAGTTAACCAAAAAAAATAAATAAATAATCAAACTTTTCATAAACAAAAAAAAAAAAAAAAAACAAACGTTATAAAATAAAATGAAACAAAATAAAATAAATTCAAAAATTCGAAAAATATAGAACTTTATAAAATAATCATAAACATGAAAAAATAAATACAATGAACATTTCCCCATCCTTTCTAATATAACAACGTTTGATATAAACAATGTTATCATGATTTGTGGTCATCCAAACACTGACGATTATGGAGTGCTTGATATGCATTCTAGTTGTAGACTTCTAGTCACTGTGGTTGGAAGAAAAGTATCACGTTGTTCTGTTAAGTTTATTGTCCGAATCTTGCATTTGTCTGAAAAAATGAAGGAAAAAATAATTAGAAAAAAAATACTTACATGCATATCCAAAAAAGAAAAATTTGGCACAATAATAGAGAGTAAAAAAAAGAGATAGAGAGAGAATGAATTAAGAAATGCATTTAAAAATAATGGTTTTTGTGTTATGCTTAGGTTCCATATGTATAGAAATATTAAAACAAAAAAGAAAATGGAAGGAGTGGTAATACGTATATGGCAACAGTGGAGAATCATAGGAGGGTGAGAGAGAGATTTTAGGGGAGATGATGTCATTTCTCTTAGAGAGAAAAATATAAAAAAGAAGAAGAATATAAGAACTTTATTAAAAATTGAGCCATCGGAAATGAAGGTGAACCTTGTTGGCATAGGTAGTATTGACCATTTTCATGTCCTTAGGATCCCTCTCATTCAGATGTGTTCTCGGTTCATTCATGTACATCTCCTATCCTCGGGTGTTATATGTCCACCAGCTTCCGCCTTGGTTCATCCCCCTAACATTCTCCTACGACCTGGCCACACCACCATACTTGTCTGAAACTACTTCTAAGATTAAATACTGTCCCCACAAACCAACACAGGGTCCTCTTAGCATGATTTGTCCTCACTCACATGTTTCCTAGGAAAATTCTGAGAAGGTCACCCAACATAGAACTTCTCCAAGCTTGGCACGCTTAACTTCAAAGTTCCTATGGTTGAGCCACCAAAAAGGAAGGTGCACCTTGTTGGTATAGGTAGTATCTATCAATTCTTTTCAGCTTTATCTTGACCATTTTCATGTCCTCAGGATCCCTCCCATTCGAATGTGATCTCGGTACATTCATGTACCCCTCCTATCCTCGGGTGTACAAATATAAATAAAAAGAAGAAGTTGATTGTGAACCTCATTTTTTTTTAGTACAGACCTCAAATTATTGTTGAGAATTAGAAGAAGATAGCCTTTTTTTATAGGTGTAGAATATGAAGAGGTTCAAAAACGCCTTTGAGATTCTAAAAGTATTGATATTCAATAATTAAAGATAATAAAATAGTAAAGAGATTTTTTTTTTCCATATTTCAATATTTTAAATGATATTTAGCAAAATTAATGTGATTGAAAATAGAATTTCAAATGACAACCAAATTCATCGAATTTAATTTTTATATGTTATATATAAAAAAGAAAATATAAAGGATTGAAGGGAGAGAGAGGTGAGATGCACGAATTTGGATGCATGGAGAGAGAGAATTGAGAGTTAATAGGAGAGATAAATAATTGAGAGAGAATGAGAGGAAGAAGTGGAATAAAGAGATAATGAGAGGATGAGGATGAGAAATCATGGGTAAGAATCTTTTTTTTACTTATAGAATCTTTTTTTTTTACCACCACTCGCTAACAGTCGTCCGTTGTTGACGAGAAACTTTTTTGTACTCACAGAATGTCTGTGAAGTGTGTTGCAGTTGTCTCTGGCAAAAAAATCACTCTCTCTCAAAAGGAAACAGGAAAAAGTCACAAAACCATTCTTCTGTGCTTTAAGATTTCCTTATAGTTCAAGGCATTCTTCTCTATTGGTGGTGTCCTGTGTTTTTGGTCCCGACCGACGGCGGCAGCGATGCACGTGTGGGAAGAAGTTTTAGTATCACCCTTAACCACATTTACAACAGCAAGGAAGAATGATTGTATAAAAACACTCTTCCCAACTTTAAATTTATCCATACAGGACAAACCATCAAAGGACCAAAAGTCCAAGTTATTCCAAACAATCAATTCGCATCTGCTGGGATTCAATCCCATCATGTAACTCATTATTGATTCAACCATTTCTAACAAGAACTAGTTTCCCCTCTTGTAGCACAATTCACACAATTGTACTTAGTATTTGGAGTTGAGATAAAATTTCATGTTCTATCAAATAGTCTTAATACATAAGGTTCTTGTAATTATTTCCACTATGATTTCATCCTAGTGTCTTCATAGACTTACCTACCTAATTTATTTTCTACTTTCGTCTTATGTTTCTTGAATTTTCAAAGGTTCTGACTTAAGTAACTAAGTTCACGCTTGATTTGGGCCCATCTAAATCCAATACAATTTTAAATTCGAGAAGCAACGTAAGTAACCCAAAAAATTAATTTTAGCACCAAGAAATAACTAAGTGTTGCAATTAATTAAAATCAAGTTGAACATAATGAAAGATAATGCTAAATTTAATAAATGACAAATTTGGAATCAATAATTTAAACTCGATTTATAGTATAAATTGCAATACTTAGTCTAGCTCAAGATTTAAATGGATCCAATTGGAAGTTGAATACAAACTAATCAAACTCTTAAATGTTAAAATTATGAAAGAGGTCGAAATTGATTTGTCTTTTTCACCACAAAAAAAAAATAGTCAAACTCTAAATTTAAAACCTCTTTCTTGCCTCCATTCGTTTTTCCTCTACACATTTTTCCACACCTTACTTATATATAATCTCTCCATCTCCCTCCTATTCTTCATCCTTCTCTCTACGTTGTACAATTCTTTTCTTTTAGTTTCATAATGGCTTCTCAATCTATTGCTCTTCTTGCTCTCATCTTCACTATTGTCGCCTCTGCTGTCGCTCAGGTTCCAACAACCTCCTCAGAGGGTTCATCACACATGGCCTCCTCTACTCCAACGACCACGTCGGATTCCTCTGCCGCGACGAAGACTCCTTCTTTAGTCTATTCGACTCGGGAAATCTCATCGGATTCCTCTGCCTCAGCTCCATCTTCATCATCTGCAGCTCTGATAACCTCGTCAAATTCCGCCACCTCTACTCCGTCTTCAGGCTCTGCAGCTCCTGCGAGTTCGCCAGATTCCTCCATTTCTAATGCTCAGTCACCAACGACCGAGACTCTGGTTGGAACTTCTCGCCTCCTTAGAAATACTCTCTTTGGACTCTAGATTTTAGAGTGAAGATTTGAAGCTCAACAACGTTAGGTAGAGATGATTAATAACTAGTTGAGCTATGCTCCCGATCATAATATTTTGCTACTTCGAATTTAACTTTTCTTTTATTAAATTTCGCACCGATGTAATTGAATAAGAATAAATGAGAATTATTTGGATTAAAATGAAGTTGTTACAATTAAAAATCTCATACAAATCAACATAGAAATCAAGTTTGAGTTTGAGAATTAGGGTGTGTTTGGTTTAACTTTTCAAATGTTTAATTTTGAAAAAAAAAATCATTTTGAAAAAATTTCTAGTGTTTGGCAACTACTAAAAATGACTTATTAGAAAATGAAATTTAGAAATAAATCGTTTCGAGAGAAACACTCCAAACCAACTTTTTAAAAAGTTTTTTTTTTTTTTTTTTTTGTAAGTATACAATAACTTGTGTATAAGAACACTTATGAGGAAATGTAACCAAACATATGAGTGTTTAAATTCTAAACAATTTTTATACAAAATGTTTTCTAAAAAATGCATTCTTGAATTACATTGGAAATTAAAATGTATTCCAAACGGACCCTCATTTTGATATAATAGAAGTGGCTATAATTCAGAACCTCATATGAAATAACATAGAGATGAAAGTCAAGTTTGAGAATTATTTTTTTATCTCTGAAGTTGTTAAAATTAAAAATTTCGTATGGAAGAATATAGAGTTTGTCATGACCCCAAATTTCAGCCTAAAACATGGGCCAACTTGTGAAACTATTCTATAATTAGGCAAATTATTAGGTGCTCTCGGTGAAATGAGGCTCCCTAGCTCTTTAAAACGGTCAGATGTACATTTTCAAATTTGCATGTCACCATATAACCGTTGGATACAAAATCGAAATACTTCTACAATTTCTCTCCCATACATTGCACAGAAAGAGTACCTAACAATTTTTCCTATAATTGACACCTCATAACAACAACTCTAAAATTCAAATCAAGATAAGTAACAATTTAGGGTTTGTTTGGAATACATTTTAATTTAAATGTTTTTCAAGAATGCATTTTTTAAAAAACATTTTGTATAAAAATTATTTAGAATTTAAACACACACCTGTTTGGTTGCATTCCCTCTTATAAGTGTTTTTATATACAAGTTATTGTATACTAAATACTCTTTTTAAAAATGTTGGTTTCAAGTGTTTCTCTCAAAATGATTTATTTATCAATCTCATTTTCTAATAAGTTATTTTTTGTGGTTGCCAAACACTAGAAATTTTTTTTAAATGATTTTTTTTCAAAATTAAACCTTTGAAAAGTTAAACCAAACACACCCTTAGTTTCATTCTGCAAGAATCCAAAAAAAATACTCACAAATTCTAAATATGTAAATATTCAATCTAGCTACGACAAACTCAATACAAAATCCAACCAATGAAAGTAAGACCATCTAAAACTTTATTACAAACATTCAAGACAAAGGAAAATAACCACTAATCCTTTAATTAGAACAAAACCTATTCCAAAGAGAAATGATGTCACCGGAAACATGTATGAAAAACTTTGTTTGAGAAAAGGATTCAATCTAGTGCAAATACACATTGTCAATCAAGTAATAAAATGAGAGTATTCCAAGTATTGAATCTCAAGGGAATAGTGAAACAAAATCCAACTTGAGAGTAAAGACGTCCTTGGGTAATTTAGGGATAAATATCCACCTAAAGCACCGTTCAGTAGAGCTAAAAAGGGGGGTTAAATGAGAGTTTAAGTCACCTAATATTGAGGAGATTTGGAAAATTCCCATAGAAAAATACCGAATGAAATAAAAGCTACAAGAGTTCTGCTATAACAAACAGCTTGTGAGAGTGGACAACCCCTAATCTGAACCTTATTTTCTCTACCTGATTCATTTGTTTTTGTTGGATTTCCTTCAGTTTCTATCATTTTAAGCTTGTTTTCAATTTTAATCTCTTTAAATATTTGGTCCTTGGTTACTTTGAATTTCATTAAAAATAGGCTTCGAAGTAGTGAATTTCTTGCATGAATCCCTGTGGAGACGATATAAAAATGCTTATCAGTTGCTGCTGATCGTGTACACTTGCACGTGTGTTTGTGAGTTATTCTTGCATATTTTAGAATCACTTTGCACAAGGCAACAATGAGTGTTCCCTTAAGTGGTGTCTCCGAGACTTGAACAAATGGCTCGACCCTCTCATTTGGATCAAGAGGGACTTATGTTTATTGGTTGAACCATAAACAGATTGTTCATTAGAGGAGCACTGGTACTTAAGAATACAGAGGTAACCCAGGGGTAAAACGGTAATTTGATCCAGCTGGTGTTACGAACACTCGTGAATGACTGACTTGCTGCTACTGGTCTCAACATCCATGGACACAGAAATAATCTATAGAAGAGTGAAGGTGTGGGTCTCTAGTGGAGTGACCCACAGTTAACGAATATTGGTTAATTTGGTTAATGAGTTTAATCAATTAATCTCATATCATTGGAACTTCTGATCTGTAGGTCCATTAGGTCCCCCTCCTAACTCGTAAAAGGTATTGAGGTAATTTAATCTTGAATGGAATTTGAAATGTTCAAATTCATTAAGGCAATTAAAATAATGTATGTGATACATTATAATATAAAGTTTAATTTGGGATATGATTCAAAATTAATTTAATAGAGAATTAAATATTTGAAGGAGTTCAAATATTAATTTAATGTGAATTCGGTTGATATTAAATCTACAGGTTATATTTAGGAAAAAATACACTTTTAGTCCTTGACGTTTGGGTAGGTTTCATTTTGGTCCCTAAGTTTTCAAACTCGACAATTTTGCCCTTGTGGTTTGAATTTTGTTTCCTTTTGGTCCCCCCATCAAATTTTCTGTTACTAGCTAATGGAATGTTGATGTGGCACTGATTTTTTATTAAAAAAATTATTTTTTAATTTTTAAAATAAAAATATATTAAAATAATGAAAATATTATTTTTTATATACTAGATTTGTTGAACGTGCGATTCACGTGGTTTCCCTTTTTAAAAACTAAATTGAATAAAATAATTGAGAAATTAGGTATTATTATATGATTTAACTTAACAATATACTTTTACTATTGAATATGTATATTAGACATTAGATGTGTATATATCTCATTCAAATATTTAGCTTTTTCATGTTAATATAGATAGTCAAATTGAAAATACTGGCCAAAGCGAGCATAGCTCAATGGTAATTTGGATGGATGGAGGGAGAGAATTGAGAGTTAATAGGAGAGATAAATAATTGAGAGAGAGAATGAGAGGGAGACGTGGAATAGAGAGATATTGATAAGATGAGGATGAGAAATCATGGGAAAGAATCTTTTTTTTACTCATAGAATCTTTTTTTACCACCGTTCGCCGACAGCCGCCCGTCGTCAATGAGAAACTTTTTTTAACTCACAGAATGTCTATGAAATGTGTTGCAGTTATCTCTGGCAAAAAAAATTCACTCTCTCCCAAAAGGAAAAAGGAAAAAGTCAACCATTTTTCTGTGCTTTAAGATTTGCTTATAGTTCAAGGCATTGTTCTCTATTGGTGGTGTCTTGTGTTTTTGGTCCAGACCAAAGAGTAACGACCAACGACGATAGCGATGCATGTGTGGGAAGAAGTCTTAGTACCACTCTTAACCACATTATTTACAACAGCAAGGAAGAGTGATTGTATAAAAACACTCTTCCCAACTCTAAATTTATCCATGTAGGACAAACCATCAAAGGACCGAAAACCCAAGTCATTCCCAACGATCAATTCGTATCTGCTGGGATTCAATCCCATCATGTAACTCATTATTGATTCAACCATTTCTAACAAGAACTAGTTTGATCCCCTCTTGTAGCACAATTCACACAATTGTACTTGGTATTTGGAGTTGAGATAAAATTCCACGTTCTATCAAATAGTCTTAATACACAAAGTTGTAATTATTTCCACTATGATTTCATCACAGTGTCTTCATAGACTTACCTACCTAATTTTTTTTCTACTTTCGTCTTACTTTTCTTGAATTTTCAAAAATTCTGACTTACGTAATTAAGCTTACCCCCAATTTAGGCCTATCTAAATCCAATACAATTTTAAATTCGAGAAGCAAGGTAAATAACCCAAAAAGTTAATTTTAGCACCAACAAATAACCAAGCTCTCGTTTGATAACCATTTGGTTTTTGTTTTTTGGTTTTTGAAAATTAAGCTTGTTTTCAATGAATTTCCTTACCTTGGTGTTCATCTTTGTTGAGGGCACATTTAAAATACTAGCCAAATTTCAAAAAACAAAAACATGTTTTTGAAAACTACTTTTTTTAGTTTTCAAAACTTGACTTTTAGTTTTGAAAACATGGAAACAAGGTATATAACAAAAACAAGGAACTTAATGGTGGGAGTAGTATTTTTAAGCTTAATTTTCAAAAACTAAAAACAAAAAACCAAATCGTTATCAAACGTGACCTAAGTGTTGCAATTGATTAAAATCAAGTTGAACTTAATGAAAGATAATGCTAAAGTTAATAAATGACAAATTTGGAATCAATAATTTAAACTCGATTTATAGTATAAATTGCAATACTTAGTCTAGCTCAAGATTTAAATGGATCCAATTGGAAGTTGAATACAAACTAATCAAACTCTTAAATGTTAAAATTATGAAAGAGGTCGAAATTGATTTGTCTTTTTCACCACAAAAAAAAAATAGTCAAACTCTAAATTTAAAACCTCTTTCTTGCCTCCATTCGTTTTTCCTCTACACATTTTTCCACACCTTACTTATATATAATCTCTCCATCTCCCTCCTATTCTTCATCCTTCTCTCTACGTTGTACAATTCTTTTCTTTTAGTTTCATAATGGCTTCTCAATCTATTGCTCTTCTTGCTCTCATCTTCACTATTGTCGCCTCTGCTGTCGCTCAGGTTCCAACAACCTCCTCAGAGGGTTCATCACACATGGCCTCCTCTACTCCAACGACCACGTCGGATTCCTCTGCCGCGACGAAGACTCCTTCTTTAGTCTATTCGACTCGGGAAATCTCATCGGATTCCTCTGCCTCAGCTCCATCTTCATCATCTGCAGCTCTGATAACCTCGTCAAATTCTGCCACCTCTACTCCGTCTTCAGGCTTTGCAGCTCCTGCGAGTTCGCCAGATTCCTCCATTTCTAATGCTCAGTCACCAACGACCGAGACTCTGGTTGGGACTTCTCGCCTCCTTAGAAATACTCTCTTTGGACTCTAGATTTTAGAGTGAAGATTTGAAGCTCAACAACGTTAGGTAGAGATGATTAATAACTAGTTGAGCTATGCTCCCGATCATAATATTTTGCTACTTCGAATTTAACTTTTCTTTTATTAAATTTCACACCGATGTAATTGAATAAGAATGAATGAGAATTATTTGGATTAAAATGAAGTTATTACAATTAAAAATCTCATACAAATCAACATGGAAATCAAGTTTGAGTTTGAGAATTAAGGTGTGTTTGGTTTAACTTTTCAAATGTTTAATTTTGAAAAAAAAAATCATTTTGAAAAAATTTCTAGTGTTTGGCAACTACTAAAAATGACTTATTAGAAAATGAAATTTAGAAATAAATCGTTTCGAGAGAAACACTCCAAACCAACTTTTTAAAAAGTTTTTTTTTTTTTTTTTTTTTTTTTTTAAGTATACAATAACTTGTGTATAAGAACACTTATGAGGAAATGTAACCAAACATATGAGTGTTTAAATTCTAAACAATTTTTATACAAAATGTTTTCTAAAAAATGCATTCTTGAATTACATTGGAAATTAAAATGTATTCCAAACGGACCCTCATTTTGATATAATAGAAGTGGCTATAATTCAGAACCTCATATGAAATAACATAGAGATGAAAGTCAAGTTTGAGAATTATTTTTTTATCTCCGAAGTTGTTAAAATTAAAAATTTCGTATGGAAGAATATAGAGTTTGTCATGACCCCAAATTTCAGCCTAAAACATGGGCCAACTTGTGAAACTATTCTATAATTAGGCAAATTATTAGGTGCTCTCGGTGAAATGAGGCTCCCTAGCTCTTTAAAACGGTCAGGTGTACATTTTCAAATTTGCATGTCACCATATAACCGTTAGATACAAAATCGAAATACTTCTACAATTTCTCTCTCATACATTGCACAGAAAGAGCACCTAACAATTTTTCCTATAATTTGACACCTCATAACAACAACTCTAAAATTCAAATCAAGATAAGTAACAAATTAGTTTCATTCCACAAGAATCCAAAAAAAAAATACTCACAAATTCTAAATATGTAAATATTCAATCTAGCTTCGACAAACTCAATACAAAATCCAACCAATGAAAGTAAGACCATCTAAAACTTTATTACAAACATTCAAGACAAAGGAAAATAACTACTAATCCTTTAATAAGAACAACACCTATTCCAAAGAGAAATGATGTCACCCGAAACGTGTATGAAAAACTTTGTTTGAGAAAAGGATTCGATCTAGTGCAAATACACATTATCAATCAAGTAATAAAATGAAAGTATTCCACAATTGTAGTGTATAATAAGTTCTTTTTTCCCCTCTTGTAGTACAATTCACACAATTGTACTTAGTATTTGGGGTTGAGATTGATAGGAATGAACCCTTCACTCTGTAGCGGAAGCATTGGATCGATTTTGATTTATTTAGAATTAAACAAATAATTAGGCTAAGCAAATAAATACCTTTTAAATAATGGAGAAAATTATGGAGATTTTTTTTTGCTCCAACTCCAACGAGGTTGAATCTCCAAGGTTAGCTTCCACAAAGTCTTCCTTACTATGACTCGAACAGAGGACCAAGGCTTGTGGGAGCCATTTGAAAGAAAATCCACATAATTGGAGAGGAAAAAGGAAAAGATTTTTTAGAGAATTCTCTCATTCTCAAGAAGATGGTCTATTTTTTTCATGGCTCAACCCAAGGGTTCTATTTACAGAGACCTAGGGAAAATTGTTTCCATAATTGAAATATTATATTTTAATATCAATTATATTAATATATATATATTATATTGTATTTATTTGAATCTCATTCAAATCTCCTGCAATATATATTTAAACCTATTTGAATTCCATTCAAATTTCAAATATATATTTTTCTTTAATGTATCTAATATACATTAATCATTTTAATATTTAATGTATCAAATACAATAAATATATTTTCCTCTTTTATATTTAATATATCTAATATATTAAATATTAATTTGAACACTTCAAATTAAATGTTAAGTTGAACATTTCAAAATTTTCTTTCAACTAAATTGATCATTTAGTGTTATTATGAGCTAGCAAGGGGACCTTATGGACCTATAAATTATAAGCTCCAATGGTAAGAAATTAATTAATTAAACTATTTAATCAATTAATTTTCATTCATTAACTCTAGGTCACTCTACTGATTTTATACAAACTCATTGTATATGACACACTCACACTCACATGTCTCCACATGAATGATTTAGATCAAATCATTTGTAACTATTACAAAGTGGATCGTATCAATAGTGTTACCAAGATAAGACACCCAACCTTATCCATATACTATAGACCCTTTAGATTATTTCTTGAACATGATCCTCTCGTATGTCAAGTACATACTGTTCAAAGATTACACTAATAACCCTAGATTTTTCATACAATGGATAATGTAAATTGCAATTAAAAATTGTTAAAGAATAATTAAATAATAATAGAAACCTTAATTACGAGGCTTTAAGGCATAAATCCCAACAAACTCCCACTTGTACTAAAGCCGATGAGACATGTATATGAGGACATACTCTATACCTAACAGAGATAAAATTCCACCATCTATCAAATAGTCTTAAACACATAAGGTTAATTTTTGTAATTTAACCTATGATTTCATCAGTCTCTCATAGACTTACTTCTCTAATTTATTTTCTACTTTCGTCTTATTTTCTTGAATGTTCAAAAGTTCTGACGTAGGTCTAATTTCATTACCTTTGTCGTACTTGTAAGTAGTTGCTTCTTAAATTTGATTTTTACAATAGTTCCTATGGGATCGACACTTGGAATACCTCCGAGTTTTATTACTACATGTGACAGTGTAACACTTGCACTTGACATAAATCTTTTCTAACATATTTTTCTAAGTCATTACAGCGTTGAAAATTTCAATCACATTAGGTGACCTACAAACTTAAGCATATCTTGGAACATATTCCAGGTTTTTTAAGTTTGTTTTTAGCATGTAAGCTTAACATTACCAACTTCTCAAGTGTTGTAATCTAGTTTGACTACACTTTTATAATCCCAAAGTTGTCTTGAAGATACTTTTGGAGGGAATCATGTTCACTATGTCACATCCATTACATATAATTACAAGATCAGTCTGGTGATGAAGTGTAACTCACTATTGATTAAACCATGTCTAACAATTAGGTCATATTTTCCCTTTTGTAGCACAATTCACAAAATTGTACTTGGTATATTTGGAGTTAAATAAAATTCTACTTTCTATCGAATAGTCTTAATACATAAGGTTCCTATGGGCCCGTTTGATAACGTTCTTGTTTCTTGTTTCTTGTTTCCAATTTTATTAAGAAATCTAAGTATTTAATAACTATGTATGTTTTTTGTTTCTCATTTTTTAGAAACACTCCCAAAATTTGTATAGAACTCTTGGGAACAACTAAAACTAGTTTCTCCTTTTTTGTTCTTGTTTCCAATTTTTTCCAAACATAAATAAGAATATAGGTTTATTATTATTGAATGTATAGGTGTTAGGGTCATGAAATTCTATTTTTCTTTATAAAAAATGAAGAAACGAAAACAAGAAACGAGAACGTTACCAAACATACCCTATAATTTCCACTTAGATTTGATCATAGCGTCTTGATATACATACCTAATTGATTTTGAACTTCAATCTTATTTTTCTTGAATCTCTCAAAAGTTTTGACTTATGTAATTAGGCTCACCCTTGATTTGGGCCAACTAATTCCGATACAATTTTAAATTAAAGAAGCAAGGTAAATAACTCAAAAAAATTAATTTTAACACACCCAAATAAAATCAAATTGAACTTAATAAAAGATAATGGTAAAGTTAATATAAACGATCAATTTGGAATCAAATATTTAGGGTGTGTTTGGTTTAATTTTGAAAAAAAAAACTATTTTCAAAAAATTTCTAGTGTTTGGAAACCACTAAAAATGACTTATTAGAAAATGAGATTGATAAATAAATCAATTTGAGAGAAACACTTAAACAAACTTTTTTTAAAAAAAATCTTTAGTATACAATAACTTGTGTATAAAAACACCTATGAGAAAATGCAACCAAATATATAAGTGTTTAAATTCTAAACAATTTTTATACAAAATATTTTTTTTTAAAAATGTATTCTTGAAATACATTTAAATTAAAATGTATTCCAAATGGACCCTTAAACTCGATTTATTAATAGATAGTATAAATTGCAATACTTAGTCTAGCTCCAAATCTAAGGGTCCGTTTGGAATACATTCGAATTTAAATGTTTTTAAAGAATGTATTTTTTAAAAAACATTTTGTATAAAAATTGTTTAGAATTTAAACACTCATATGTTTGGTTGCATTTCTTCACAAATGTTTTTCTACACAAGTTATTGTTTACTTAAGAAGTCTTTTTTAAAAAGTTGGTTTCAAGTGTTTCTCTCAAAATAGTTTATTTATCAATCTCATTTTCTAATAAGTCATTTTTAGGTGTTGCCAAACACTATAAATTTTTTCAAAATGATTTATTTTCAAAATTAAACGCTTGAAAAGTTAAACCAAACACACCCTATATCGGAAGTTTATTACAAACCAATTAAGTTAAAATTGAGAAAGAGGTCTACATTGGCAAAAAGAGAACTCTTCAAAAAAAAAAAAGGTCGAAATTGATCTTGTCTTCTTCACCACAAAAAAATTAGTCAAACTCTATTTTTAAAAAATCTCTTACCTCCATTCATTTTTCCTCTCCTCTTTTTTCCATCTTAATTATATATAGTCTCTCAATCTCCCTCTTTTTCTTCATCCTTCTTTCTCTCTTGTTCAATCTTTTACTTTTAGTTTCATAATGGCTTCTCAGTCCATTGTTCTTCTTGTTCTCATCTTCGCCATTGCCACTAGTGTTTTCGCTCAGACGCCAACCACCTCCCCCGTTGCCTCTCCAGATTCGACGACCTCTTCGTCTGTTTCCGCATCATCGCCAACCTCCTCGGAGTCGTCTCCATCGCCCACAACCTCACCGGATTCCTCTACCTCAGCTCCAACAACCTCATCAGATTCCTCCACCTCTACTCCGTCTTCAATCTCTGCAGCTCCGGCGAATTCGCCAGATTCCTCCATTTCTAATAATGCTCAGTCACCAACGACCGAGACTCCGACTGGGATTTCTCGCTTGCTTAGAAATACTTTCTTCGGACTCTAGATTTAAGAGTGAAGATTTGAACCTCAACGTTTGGTAGATATTATTAAATAACCAATTGAGCTATGCTCCTGATGATAATATTTTGCTAGTTCGAATTTTCTTTTATTATATTTTATACCAATGTAATTGAATAAGAATGAATGAGTATTGTTTTAACATAAACGAAGTTGTTACCATTCAAAATCTCGTACGAACCAACATTGAAATCAAGTTCGAGTTTGAAAATTATATTGATATAAATGAAGTGGTTAAAATTCAAAATCTGATATGGAACAACAGAAAGATCAAGTTCTTGTATGTGAATTATTTTGATATCATTGAACTTCAAAATTTCATGAAAGAACATAGATTCCAAGTTCAATTTTGAGAATTATTTTGATATAGTTGATTTTATAATTCAAATCTCATGCAAAATCAAATAGAGATCAAGTTTTGAGTTATCTTCAATTCAACTAAAAAAATCTTAAGAGCATTTTAAAAAAAAAAAAATCTTAAGAGTATTTTCTAAGATAGCATCATTGTCAACAACTTTTTTTTTTTTTTTTTTTTTGACAACTCACATTGTCAACAACTATTTGGGAGGATTATATATCTTGAAATTCCAACAAATTATATATATACACGTATAAAATTAAAATAAATCGCATTGAATTAAAATTCTTGAAATCTTAATCAAATTTGTAAACTGAAAAGAAAATGTTTTAAAATCGTACTTGTTTGTTTTTAAAGTTGATTAAGATTTCAATAATAACTAATTTTAAAACCAAAACATAAAATTGTGATGAAATAAAGTTTTAGAATTGAAAAAAAGATTTTAGATTTTAAAGCATAACCAAAAATATATATACATATATATGTATGTGTCTACAGCTACACCTAGAAGTTTTTTTTTAGTAATGTATATAAGTTTAAATGTTGATGCGCGAAAATTTGCTTACGACAAGAGTATAGGTCAAGTTTTAATGTAGTGTAAGTGAATTACAGATGTTGGTAACGCCCCAGGCCTAACACGGGGTCATTTTAGCATGTTTTGTCCTCACTCATATGCTTCCTAGGAAAATTCTCAGGATGTCACCCAACCTAGAACTTCTCCAAGCCAAACACGCTTAACTTCAAAGTTCCTATGATTGAGCCACCGAAAAGGAAGGTGCACCTTGTTGGTATAGGTAGTATCTATCAATTCTATTAAGTTTATCTTGACTATACTTTCATGTCCTCAGGATCCCTCTCGTTCAGATGTGATCTCGATTCATTCATGTACCCCTCCTAACCTCGGGCGTCACATGCCCACCAGCTTCCGCCTTGGTTCGTCCCCGAACCACATCCTACTGGGAGAGGTTTCGCTCTGATACTATCTATAACACCCCAGGCCCAGGATTCGGAATCCGGATTCAGCACCTAACGACCCCAGCATTCTCCTACGACCTGGTCACGCCACCATACTTATCTGATACTACTTCTAAGATTGAAGATTGTCCCTACAAACCAACACGGGGTCCTTTTAGCATGCTTTGTCCTCACTCACATGCTTCCTAGGAAAATTCTCAAGAGGTCACCTTATCTTTTACTTAAAAAGTTTGGACATTGAAAAAGATACTTTTGGGATGTTATCATCCTTTTATCTTTTACTTAATACCTTATTTGGCCTTCATTTTATGTAATTTATAGTCCTTAACCACTTATCTATAAATTAAAGGGCAAATTGCATATATAATAAAATTGACCAAAATATTAGTAAAAATGGCGACCTGCAAAAAGAATTGCAAAAATGACAAAATATTATACTCTGAGGGTCTAAATTACTAAATTACCCTTCCTAAATGATAGAATCTATCAGTGATAAATTTTTATCACTGATAGAAACGTATCACTAAATAGTTTTCTATTAGTGATAGAAATCTAACTTTCGATCACGTTTCTATCATTGATAGAAACATATCACTTATAAATTTCTATCAGTGATAGAAATCTCTTATCACTCTATCACTAATAGAAATGTTTCTATCAGTGATAGAAACGTATCATTGCTAAATTTCTATCAATGATAGAAAGTTAGATTTCTATCATCAATAGATTCAACTCACTAATTTACCTTATATTCTAATTATCTTTTAATAATACTCAATTAAATTTTAGAGATTTCGGTTCACATTCTTCAGATTCTCTTACATTCTCTGCACCAACAATACAGATCTAAAGGTTTCTAATAGTGATAGAAATAGTTATATTCGTCAATTACTACATTCTAATAGGATCAACTTGAAGAGAAAAAAAAAACATAATCAAAAAACATAAAAATATTATTTGAAAAATATCAAAGTATCACAATAGATTTCTATAGTGATAGAATCTATCACTGATAGATTTCTATCAGTAATAAAAAGATAGATTTCTATCAGTGATAGAAACCTACCACTAACAGATTTCTATCTTTCTATCACTAATAGAATCAACAGAAGATTTCTGCATTTTGTTTGGAAGTTGCTCTTGTTTTCTATCAGTGATAGAAGATTTTCTGTTACTGATAGATTTCTATAAGTGATAGGTTTCTATCAGTGATAGAAAACTATCATTTTTGTTTCTAAAACCTATGTCTCTGATTTTGTTTTTATAGATGTCAAAGCAAAACAATATGAAAATTGAATCGGAAGAAAAAAAACACAAAGTGGAAGTTAAAATTTAAAGAAGGAGAAACCTCAACAAAACAAAATATATGTACAAAATTATCACGTAATCAAATATACTATTGGTTTTTATCAAATACACTATTGGTTTCTATTAGCGATAAATTTCTATCAGTGAGAGAAATCTATCACTGTGATTCTATCAACGATAGATTTCTATTAGTGATAGATTCTATCAGTGATAGAAATCTATCACTGATAGAAATCAAAACATGGGCAAAACGGAAATTAAATGATGGTTTAAAATTTTTGTTATATTTGCATTTTTTTATAAAACATGCTATATTCTGCAATTAACCATTAGAATTTAAACACCCATTACAATTTTCCTAAATTAAAAGTGTGTGAAAGGCTTCCATATATATATAAAGTTTTGTAAATTTATTTTAAAAAATTAATTCTAAGATTGATAATTTTACCTTTAGTTATAATTAATAAATAGATTTCAACACTTTTGAATTTTGGAATTTTTAATACTTAAAATATACACTCACACACGCATTAGAACTAATAAGGCATCGTAGTTTTTAGGTTTTTGGCTTTTTAAAATTAAGCTTATCAACACTACTCCCACTTATGAGTTTCTTTGTTTTTTCATCTACCTTGTTTCCATGTTTTCAAAAACCAAGACAGTTTTTTTAAACTAAAAAAGTAGTTTTCAAAAACTTGTTTTTGTTTTTTAAATTTGGCTAGGAATTCAAATATATCCTTAACAAAGATGAAAACCATGGTATGAAAATTGGGAGAAAACAAGGCATATTTTTCAAAAACCAAAAACTAGGGGTTGTTTGATATAACCATTTCGTTTTCTTTTTTCTATTTTTGTTTTTCATTTTTAAAAAACAGGGTTGTTTGATAACCATTTTTGTTTTCTGTTTTTTAAAAAAGTTTTTAAAATTATAAGAAAATTTCAAAAACAAAAAAAAAATAGTTTTTTAAAACATATTTTTGTTTTTCAAAAACTCATTTTTCTTCTAATGCTTATTTTTTTCCTCTTTTACCTATCTCTCTCCAACAAATTCTTTTTTCTATTTTTTTTCTCTCTAAATCGTTTTTCTCTCAAAAAAAATTTTCCTCTATAACTTATCTATTTCTAAAAACTTATCCGTAACTTTTCACTCCTTAATAAACATAGTCTAACTTTTCTTTTGAAAAAAAAAATCCCCAAAGTTTTCTCCCACTGCAACTTTTATTTATTTTTCTAATTTATCGTTATTTCTTTAGCATATCTTTTACTCTTAACCTTACTATCTCTCTAAAATTTCTCTATGTATTTAATTTTTCTATCTAAAATTTATTTCTTCTACTCCAACTTTTTTTCTTTTTTCTCTAACTAATCCCTTTTATGGAGTCTAACTAATATTCTCTCTAAACATTTTCTTTCACGTCTCTAAATTTTTAATGTTTAACTTTTCTCTTAAAAATATTTGCATCTCTAAATTTTTGTTTCAATGTCTCTACACATTTTACTTTCTCTAAAACATCTTTTCATCTTTCTAATTTTAAAAAAACTGAAAAAAAAAAAAAAAAAAGTTATTAAACATATATGGTTTTTGTTTTTAAAAAACAAAAAAACCAAAAACCAAAATTGAGGCCCCGTTTGATAACCATTTCGTTTTTTGTTTTTGGTTTTTGAAAAATAAGGCTACAAACACTATTTTTATCCACAAGCTTTTTTGTTTTTTATCTCCATCATTTCCCATGTTTTCAAAAACCAAGCCAAATTTTGAAAAAAAAAAAAAAAAAAAAAAAAAAAAAAAAAAAAAAAGTAGTTTTCAAAAACTTGTTTTTGTTTTTGGAATTTGGCTAGAAACTCAAATGTCTCCTTAACAAAAATGAAAACTATTGTTAGATGATTGAAAGGAAACAAACACAATTTTAAAAAACCAAAAACAAAAAACGAAATGGTTATCAAACGGGGTCTGAAATATTTATCAAACGCAGCTTAATTGTAATCTCCATTGCATATCCTTACAAGAGTCTAGTAATGGTTTGTAACTCATTATTGATTTGACCATGTCTACAATTCATAGAATTGTACTTTGTATTTAGAGTTGAGATAAAATTTCACTTTCTATCAAATAGTCTCAATACATAAGGTTCCTATAATTTAATTTCCACTAAGGTTTGATCATAGTATCTTGATATACTTACCTAATTGATTTTCAACTTCAATCTTATTTTTCTTGAATCTCTCAAAAGTTTTGACTTATGTAATTCAACTCACCTCTAATTGGGGCACAACTAAATCAAATACAATTTTAAATTAAAGAAGCAAGGTAAATAACCCAAAAAATTAATTTTAGCACCAACAAATAATTAAGCCCAATTAAAATCAAATTGAACTTAAGAAAAGATAATGCTAAAGTTAATAAATGAGAAATTTTGAATCAATAATTTAAACATGATTTATTCGAGTATATATAGTATAAATTACAATGCTTAGCCTAGTTCAAGATTTAAATCGATCTAATTGGAAGTTTAATACAAATCAATTAAAGTCTTAAATGTTAAAATTAAAAAAGAGGTCGAAATTGATTTGACTTCTTCACCACAAAAAACTTGGTCAAATTCTAATTTTAAAACATCTCTTACCTCCATTCATTTTTCCTCTCCTCTTTCTTCCATTTTAATTATATATAGTCTCTCAATCTCCCTCTTTTTCATCATCCTTCTTTCTCTCTTGTTCAATCTTGTACTTTTAGTTTCATAATGGCTTCTCAATCCATTGCTCTTCTTGTTCTCATCTTCGCCATTGCCACTAGTGTTTTCGCTCAGACGCCAACCACCTCCCCCGTTGCCTCTCCAGATTCAACGACCTCTTCGTCTGTTTCCGGGTCATCGTCGACCTCCTCGGAATCGTCTTCGTCGCCCACAACCTCACCGGATTCCTCTGCCTCAGCTCCAACAACCTCATCAGGTTCCTCTGCCTCAGCTCCAACAACCTCATCAACCTCATCAGATTCCTCTGCCTCAGCTCCAACAACCTCATCAGATTCCTCCATCTCTATAGCTCCTGCGAATTCGCCAGATTCCTCCAATTCTAATGCTCAATCACCAACACCAGCTGGAACTCCGACCGAGACTTCTCGCTTGCTTATAAATACTTTCTTCGGCCTCTAGATTTTAGAGCGAAGATATAGGAATCTCTACGTTTGGTAGAGATTATTAATAACCAGTTGAGCATAGCTCCTGATGATGACATTTTGCAAGTTCGAATATTCTTTTATTAAATTTTACCAATGTAATTGAATAAGAATGAATGAAAATTTTTTTAACATAAATGAAGTTGTTACAATTCAAAATCTCACACGAGACAACGTTGAATTCAAGTTCGAGTTTGAAAATTATTTTGATATAAATGAAGTGGTTAAAACTCATGGAGGAACAACAGAAAGATCAAGTTCTTGTATGTGAATTATTTTGATATCATTGAAATTGTTAAAATCCAAAATTTCATGAAAGAACATAGATTCCAAGTTCAAGTTTGAGAATTATTTTGATATAGTTGAAGTTATAATTCAAATCTCATGCAAAATAAAATAGAGATCTTAGAGAGGATGATATATATCTTGTAAAATTACAACATATAATCATTATAAGCTAGGACTACATTTTATATATATATATATATATATATATATATATATAAAAGCGTATAAAATTAAAATGAAACGCATTGAATTAAAATTAATATTCTTGAAATCTTAATCAAATTTGTAAACATAGAAAAAAGAAAAGTTTTAAAATCGTATGTGTTTATTTTTAAAATTTATTAAGATTTCAATAACTCATTTTAAAAACAAAACATAAAATAGTTTAAAAAAAAAACATAAAATTGTTATGAAATAAAGTTTTAGAATTGAAATTCTGTTCTTAGTTGTCTCAAAAAGAAGTGCTTTTAGATTTTAAAGCTTAACATACATATATATACATGTTAAAAATAAATCAAAGCCATGCAATATGCATAAGAAATTTTTTTTAGTAATATGTATATAAGTTGGAATCTTGATGTGCAAAAATTTGCTTACCATGAGAGTATAGGTCAAGTTTTAGGCTTAGTTTGGCGTTGCTGTACCTTCTAAAATAATTGTTGTTAACTGTGCTTTTAAGAAAATCAGCTGTATTACGAAGTAAATTAATGTTTGGTAAATTTTAGCTTTATAGACGAAAAAGCAAGTTGAGGTGTTTGGTAAATTAATATTCTAAATTATCGCAGCTTAACTATATTTTTTCAATAAATAAATTTAATATTGATATTTAATTTCAAAATTATTTTAAGATAATTATTTTTTTGAAACATATAAGATAATTGTTTTAAATTTCGTATGATTTAAAATATAATCTTATGTCTAACCTATGATGTTTTTATATTTTGCTAAGAAATATAATTTTCTACTTGTATTGGGAAAAAATATTATTTTAATTTAAATAAAAATAAAAACAAATAATTTCAAATGAGTATAAAATAATAGAATAAAAATATGTTAAATTAAAAAAATGATTCACATGAATCAAGTTTAAAAAACATATAGAGAAATAAATAGTTAGTTACAGATTAGATTTTTGGGAAGCTAAACGAAAAGCTACAATTATTAGATTTTAAAAATGAACATGGTTGAAAAAGTACTTTTATAAAAAATAATTTATAATCTGTTTTACCAAACACTAAAAACAGTTAAGATTCTTTTTTAATCACTCTAACTGCCTCCAAAATCAAAACCAAACGCACCCTTAATATAATGTATGTAAATTATGGATGTCATCCACTAGATTTAACTTTTAGTTCACATGTTCGATTTATTTAGTTATATTCACGGGATAACAAAACTTAATTAAAAATAACAAAAACTAAAGTAAGTGAGAAAAATAGGTGTCCTAAGTTAAACTGGATCCAACAGCAAAATTTCCATAAATTGGAATTCTCTCTCTTCTTTGACTTAACAAATAAATATAATTTTTTTCAAAAAAAAAAAACAAATAAATATAAGGGAAAAAATCAATTTTGACCCTGAACTTAGCAGCTTGTATCAATTTTAACCTTAAACTTTCAATTTCATCAAATTGAACCCTAAACTTAACAAATTGTATCAATTTGAACCTCAAACTTGCATAAACGTTGCAACGTAGACCTTTTGTCAACTTTTCAGTTGAATTGCTATTAAAATATGTAATTGACAATTTCTTTTTTTTTTTAATTCACATTATTGCACCTGAGTTAGTGTTTTGTAAGAATTTTTTTTGGAAAAACCAAAAGAAATCAAATATCTCAGACTATTCTTCTCATTATTATCTAAAGAAGAATCACAAAGTTATTGGCAACAATAAAAATCCAGCAAAAATGAGAAATAAAAAACTCGAAATTTCTTTATTTTCGTTTCCTACATTTGTACATTCTTCTAATTAGCAAGAAAAAAAACGTATAAAGAAGAAAAAAAATCCCACAAAGTTCTTAGCAACAACAAAAAATCAGCAAATATTTGAAGATAAAAACCTCCAAAGTTTCTTTGCTTTCGTAATCTTAAATAACAACAAAAAATCCCTCACAATTAAAGTTCTCAACAACAAGAAAAAGTCATCTAAAATAAAGTTTCTCCAATCTTTTATTTATAAGAAACCAATTCAGGTGCAATGTGAATTAAGAAAAAAAAATAATAATCAATTATGTACGGTGGTTCAAACAGAAAAAGTTAACCAAAGATATACATTGTAATACTTTTTTTTTTTTTTTTTGAAAAAGGTATACATTGTAATACTTACGCAAGTTTGAGGTTAAAATTGATAGGATTTGATAAGTTTGAGGTTCAATTTGATGAAATTAAAAGTTCAGGGTTAAAATTGATACAACTTGTTAAGTTTAGGGTTCAATTTGATGAAATTGAAAGTTCAAGGTTAAAATTGATACAACCTCCAAAGTTTAGGGTTAAAAATGATTTTTTCCCTAAATATAATTCATTAAGTTTTGCTCAACAACTCAACCCCATAAAAGACCCCACAAACAAGAGTATAGCTCAGGCCCCGTTTGATAACCATTTGGTTTTTGGTTTTTGAAAATTAAGCTTGTTTTCTTCCAAATTTCTTACCATTGTTTTCTTCCAAATTTCTTACCATTGTTTTCATCCTTGTCAATGACACATTTGAATTCCTAGCCAAATTCCAAAAACAAAAACAAGTTTTTGGAAACTACTTTTTTTAGGCCCTGTTTGATAACCATTTGGTTTTTGGTTTTTGGTTTTTGAAAATTAAGCTTATAAATCCTACTTCTATCTACAAGTTTCTTTGTTTTTCTAATACCCTTCTTTCCATGTTTTTAAAAACTAAGCCAATTTTTTAAAACTAAAAAAAGTAGTTTTCAAAAACTTGTTTTTGTTTTTGGAATTTGGCTAGGAATTCAAATGTGTCATTGACAAGGATGAAAACCATAGTAGGGAAATTTGGAGAAAACAAGCATAATTTTAAAAAACAAAAAACAAAAAACCAAATGGTTATCAAACGGGACCTTAGTTTTCAAAACTTGAGTTGGTTTTTGAAAATGTGAGAAGATGGTAGAGAACAAAACAAAGAAACTTACTAGTGGAAGTAGTATATATAGGCTTAATTTTCAAAAACCAAAAACCAAAAACAAAATGGTTATCAAACGGGGCCTCAATTATTGGTATAAAGTTTGTATTCTCGATCAGGAGGTCAGAGATTCAATCTTCCACCCTACATGTTGTTTTATACATATACATATACATATACATACATACATATATATATATATATATATATATATATATATATAACTCAAACATAAAAATCTTAAAATTTTGATCTGACATTAATCAATCTAATTGTGTTTACACGTAAGCCATCTAGGTCGAGTCAAATTCATCAAAATTAATATTAGTCCGTTTGGTTGGTGATCTGAAAACAGAAATTTGAAAACAAGGGATTCAATAAAAACAGAGTTGTATTTCATGTTTTCAAATATGTGTTTGGTAGCAGATTCAGAAATTGGATCCCAATTTAAACAATTGTTCAAAATGTGTTTGATAATATATTTATAAACCATAAAATATTTGTAGTTATCAACTAAATACTAAGTTGAATATAAACTATTATTAATTAATTTTTAAACATGTGTTACAAATTTTTTATAATTATTATTTTACAATATCATATAATTTATAATACATTATATTATACAAATTTTAATTTCACAAAACTAAATTGAGTTTATAACATGAAATACTATATTTATTAAAGTTTTTATCTTTTTTAATTTAATTCTGCATTTAAAAACCTCAAATTCAAAATCTGGATACACTGAAAACATAAAAAAGTTGTTTTCAGAATTTCCACTATTTGGATCACATAATCCGAAAACAGTTTTCAAAAACACGTCTGCCAAACGCATATTCACTGAATTCAGTGAATCTGAAAACATAAAACAGAATCCGGATTGCCTACCAAACAGACCCTTAACTTCTACATGCCGAACCATTTAATTAAGAAGGACTTGATTTTTAGAGTAAATAAAGTTATTTTTCCTCCAAAATCCAAACACATTAGTTCACAACAACATGTTTTTACCTATATATATATATATATATACACTTAGTTTATCAAGTCAATTTAACCTTAAACTCATAATTTCACAAAATTGAACATCAAACTTTGAATAAATAGCGAAATTGAAAGGCATGACATGACATTTTACAACATCGTTATTCATGCAAATTGATGTGACAAGCTGATTCTTGAAAATTGATTTTGTGAATGATGTTACACGTTACTTGACGCTTACAATTTTTAATTACTTGACCATTTTTTGAAAAAAAAATATCAAGTAATATTCGTTTTTTTAGAAAAATGTGAAAGAAAAAAAAATTGGATCTTTTCATGCTAACAAAAAAAAAAAAAAAAGTTGACACTTCTAAAATGTCAAATTTTTTTAATATACTTGACACCTTCTAATATCAAGTATAATATTTAAAAATTTAATAAAAAAAAAAGTTACTTTTATATATTTGGTGATTTAGCAATGGATAAATTAAAATTTCTCTCGCCCCTAATTTTAAAACTTCTCAAACTCTCCATTCATTTTTCCTCTCCTCCTTTCTCTCCCCTCTTTTTTCCACCTTATATATATAATTGTCAATCTCCATCTTCTTCTTCCTCCTTTCTCTCCCTATTCTTCAATCTTTTACTTTCAGTTTCATAATGGCTTATCAATCTTTTCATTTTCTTCCTCTCATCTTTACGATCATCGTCGTCAATACTGTAGCTCAAGCTCCGACCACCTCCCCCACAGCCTCTTCAAGACTGATGACCTCTCCACTCAATTCTACCTCATTATCGGCCACCTCTTTGGACCGGAAAAATTTCTAGTTACGATAGTACATACTCGTTCCATTCAACATTTGACATGTCATTTAATTATCATTTAATGATATAATATTTTATTCTATGGATCTCACATCATTCTTAAATGTTTCTTTCATGGCAAACAATGAATAGAGGTACTATGGAAAATTTTCCATACTACCGTAGTATTAGAAAATTTTCCCTTCAGACGCTTCATAAGAGTCATCTCTATCGCCCTCTGCCTCTACTCCAGCAAGCCATCGTGGGATTGTGCGACTCCTACAACCTTGCTGAATTTCTCTGCCTCTAGTTCATCTCCAATCTTGGTGACTCTGTCAACCTCGCCAGATTCTTGATCCGCATATTATCATCAATATCTGCAGCTCCGACGAGTTCGTCCAATTCCTCCATTTTTAACTGCCCAGTCACCAACAACTAAACCCTAAATCATAAACCCTAGATTGTAAAGCAGAGTTTTGAACCTCAACTCTGGGTAGAAATTACTAATATTTTAACCAGTTGAGTAATGCTCCTAATGACAATATTTTGCAAATTATGGTTTAACTTTTCATTTATTAAGTCTCAATCCAACGTAATTGAATATGAATGAATGATAATTATTTTGATATAATTGAAGAATTCAAAAACATATACGAAACAACATATAAAGAATTTTGGCCATGCATGCATCCATGCAAAAAAAAGAACCAAAAAAAAAAGCGTATCATTAAAGATTTTTTTTTTCTAAAAATGTTTGTGCATGAATTAAATAATAGACCAAGCTTTAAAAGAAAAACAAAACAAAACAAAAACACTAAGTAGTTAGTACAACATTTTTGAAGCTCAAGATTGTGGATATCGCTTCGTGGGAGGGACCATTGACAAATTGTCTTGACTTTTTTTCCATTAGATTTGATTGTAACTTTTTTTAATATAAGTAGATAAGACCCTGTTTTGATAACCATTTGGTTTTTTGTTTTTTAAAAAAAAAAAAATATGCTTGTTTTTTTTAAACTTCCTTACCATGATTTCCATTTTTGTTAAAGACACTTGAATTCCTAACCAAATTCTAAAAGGAAAAATCAGTTTTTGAAAACTACTTTTATTAGTTTTCAAAAATTGGCTTGGTTGTTTAAAACGTTCGAAGAAGGTAGATAAAAATAATAATAAAAATTAAATAAAAATTAAAAACCGAAGAAACTTAGGCTCTGTTTGGTTTGTGATTTGAAAATTATTTTCGAAAATAAAGAATTCAGCAGAAAATGAAAACAAATTTCTTGTTTCCATCCTATCTGAAAACATATTGGTTCCAATTTAAAATTTGACAACTGAGTTTGGTTATGAATTTGAAAATACAAGAAAAAAATTAACATGTGTTTGGTAAATTTCATTTTTGTAAGAAAAAGTTAATTTAATATGATTCTTTTTCCACTTGATTTTTATTCATTTTTAGAGAGATATTACAAATCAATGTTGTTGGAATTGATTCTTCAAAAAAAAAAATTGTTGTAATTGAATTGTATGAGGAAAAAAAAATATATACCAATTGTATTGTATGAAGTTTTTGATTTGTAAAATAAGTATATTAGAATAGATAAGTTTATGTAAAAAAATAAAAATAACAACCAAAGCATCAGTATCAATCATACCCCGCTATATTTACACAACAGTAATTTTATATTTTCTTTTGTTTAGAGTCAAAGAGAATTGGATATGAAAAATAGAAAATGTTGTTTGTGTTGGGATAGGTGTCCTAAAACTCGTAGATAGTGAATGATAAACGAATTTTATACTTATTCGATAAAGGCGTTATCGAGACTAATTCAGTAAAGTTATTACTGAATAAAGTAAATTGCACATATAATTACCCAAATCCAATAAACTAAGATCCATGGCTATAGGATGAACTCTTGAGCTTTATGTAGAGACATAAAAGTGGATCAAGCTTGAGTAATAGCCAAAACGGTCTATAGTATAGGAATAGGGTTGGGTACCTTATTCTGGGGACACTATGAGACGCGGCCCACTTTATAGATGGTATAGACGATGTGATCCTAAATCGTCCATGTAGAGACATGCGAGTGGGGGCGTCCTATGCAATGAGTTTGCATAAGACCAGGACCAAGAAATAAGTCACTCTCGCTTTATAACACCGTTTACTGACGAGACTGACTATTTCATATGATGACCTAGGTAACTCGATCTTAATCCTGAGCTAACTATGAACTCCTGTTTATTCGGGCTTATCCTTAGATCTGCAAGGGTGAGAGTGGCTCAGTATCGCCGACTCAATAAGCCTCCCATTTCAGGGATAGGAACGAGTAGATAGCTGGGGACATAGTCGTGCAAGAAGGAATTCACTCCTACCCGAATTAGGGATAGTAGAGAGGTTGTTCCCTTAAGTGCTGACTCCGGGGCTTGAACAAAGGGATTCCGCCCTCTCATTGGCCCGAGAGGGACTCGGTTTATTGGTTGGACCATAAACCAATTGTTCATTAGAGGATCAGTGGGACTTAAGGAACTAGAAGTACTATAGGGGTAAAACGGGCTTTTTGACCTAGCTATAGCTACGAACAACCTGTGAAGGATTGACTTACTAATCATGGTTAAATCAAGTGGACAGAAATATATCTATAGTGAGGGGAGTGCAACTATCGGGCTATAGTGGAGTGCCCCGGTAGTTAACGAATGTTGGCTAGCTTGGATAATGAGATTAGTCGGTTAGCCTCAAATCATTGGAGTCCATGATCTATAGGTCCATTAGGTCCCCCTACTAGCTCATATCGGAATTAAGCCTAGAACAAAAGATAGGAAGCTTTGAATCGTTCAAAAATCGGGAAAAAGGATATTATCGTAAATTGTGTTTGACACAATAATTTAATTATGAATTAAATTAGAAAATGAGAGATGGAGTATTTAAAAGTGTTTTGAATACCATATATATGTATTAGGAATCATATATGATTTATTGCACAAGATTAGAATGATTAATTGGATTAATCATAAGAAATCATTTTGTAATGCCTCAAAATCAATTACCTAATGTTAAATTCAATTTGGAATTGAAATGAACATTAAATTGCAAGCTTGAAATTAGATTTCAATTTGTATTTGGTGGATTTAGTTGGAAATCCACTTATGCATGAACATTCAAAGTGGAAAGACAACTCACTCATGCATTGTTGCATGTCTTGTGAGATGTACACCTAGAATCCACTTGAACTTGCAAATACACCATGTGTCTTGTGTCTTGAGGCTTGGCTTTGCATGGAGAATGTCTTTAAAAGGAGTTTGAATCAGATTCAAACATATGAGAGCCATTTTCCTTAATGTTATGCTGCTGGAATTTGGACTCAAAGTTCTCTCATCTATCATTCTTCTCCATTGCTTGATGCTTCAAGCATTCCCTTCCCATTCCCTATCTTATATAGACTCCCACAAGTCGTTCTTGGCCTGGAGTATAGTAGGGAAGACTCTAGAGGTTGTCCAAGGAGCATAGGAGAGGCAAACACCACAAGGAGTTCAACATAAGTGAGCTACAAAGGTTGGTGTTTTCTAAACTCTCTATTCTGTCTTTTCTAGAACATGCATGCTTTAGGAGTAAAATTGAATGTCTTAAGTGTTTTCGATCTTCAATTGCTTCCGCATGTGTAATATGTACACCTTCAGTTTGTGAATAATGTACTATATTATTTGATGGAAAGAATGACGTATCTCATGTTTTTAAAATTCTTAGGGATTCATGATAATGTAGCCACTAAACTATATGGATTGAATTTTTGTATTGCTCTTGAAGGAATGGGTTTAAATGTTCTATTTATGTATATTGATCTTAGACTTGAAATATTACACTTTGGAGAGGTGGTTTAAAGTTAGATTTGAGTTGCATAATTGTAAGGGTTTTAAGATCGAAAGAGTATAATTTCTTTAGATATCATTAAAAAAAAAATTAGATCCAAAATGTCTTTGCATGTTATTGAAACTAGATAATAATATTGGTTTTTTAATTGGCAAGGATAATTATAGGGAAAAATACACTTTTGGTCCCTGAGGTTTGGGTTAGGTTTCATTTTGGTCCCTAAGTTTTCAAACTTGACAATTTAGCCCCTGAGGTTTGGATTTTGTTTCATTCTTGGTCCCTCCGTCCAATTTTTCGTTAAACCCTAACAGATTACTAACGTGGCACCATTTTTTATTAAAAAAATTGTTTTTTAAAATAAATTAATTAAAATATATATTTTATTATTTATTTTCTTCCTTCTTCTTCTTCAAGTCCAGCAACCAGCTACCGTCCACCTGTGACCACCTCCTGCAGACCACCGTCACAGGCACTACAGGAAAAAAGATGTACGATAGCTTCAAAAAAACGCTATTATAGACATTTTATAGCGTTTTCGCAAAGTCATGACAGCCCACGCTATAAAAAGTCGGAACTTTTTATAGCATTTTATAAACGCAATAAGAAGTCAGACTTTTTATAGCGTTTTATAAATGCTATAATAAAAGTCTTTCAATAACTTTATTTCTACTTCATAAAATGAATGATAGCGTTTTATAAAAGCTATAAAAGGTTTTCCATAGCAAAAATACAGAGCTATTGTTTATAAATGATAGCATTTATTTACAACTACAAATATTTATTTATAGCTTTAAATTGAAGTTATAATAAGTCTTTAAATGGTTCATTTTTTCTATTTATAGCATTTCATGGATACTATTATCACAACTTTTATAACTAATGTTATTGTTCATGTTTCATACTTTGTTACATAATAAAAGTCATAATAAATCTATGCAACATAAAAATAGATACAATCAAAATATCTTTATCTAAATAATCATTCATATACAATTGAAGTTTTTTTTTTACAACGTGTGGGAGTGGAGAGATTCAAACCACATTTAGAGTTCATGTTGCCCCCACAAAATAGTTGTATTAATGACTATTATCAAGTTGGAGATGATACAAACTTAAATAACAATTAATCAACCTATCATTCATTAATTACAATGTGTTATTAAAAAAATAAAAAATAAAAAAAAAATAAAAAAAAAAAAACTCAAGGTAGTCATGTCAGGCCAAGAGATTCCATTGTTGTGAAGTAATCCTTTCATCCACCTACAAAAAGTTATCAAAAAAGAAATAAACAAATATAAATAATCAAATAAGAAACTTAATTGATGAACAAATGATCAAAAACGAAAATACCTCCAAACATATAAGCAATAAAATGAAAAGGTCAATCATGATTTAAGTTTGTCTACCACCCCAAAAATATCCAAACAACAACATAACAAAAATTAAAACAATAGTAGAAGGCAAAGCCATCCAGAACAGGAGGATGACAAGAAAGCTAACCCATCATCAAGAAAGATATTTTGCCACTTGGGAACATTTTGGAGAAGCATACAAGCTTCTTTCAAAGCCAAGAATGGCTACTTAAAAACCTTGTCCCAAAAATTCTAATATATCCACCCAACCCAAGCAAAACACAACTCTTTCTTAAGCTATGTTTTTCAACTAATTCATTCACAGCAATTACATTACTTACATGTTTCTTTATAAATAATGACATCATTGATTTCATTTCTATCATTCCCTCCTTCGATGAGTTGATCAAAAGTTGAATCGTCAATGAGTTGGACGACAAACACTAATTAAGAAAAGAGGAATATCAGTTTTTCACTAAGTGTTTTTGTGACTAACACAAAAAGATATAATATTAAAGGAGTACAAGGACTTGGTGGCTTGAGAGCATGTTTTTATTTTCTAAAAGTTCTTAAAAGAAAGCGTTTTTAAGAAAAACACTTTTCTTTTTTAGAAAGGCGACCTAAAATACACCCTATACAAAAATGTTTTTGAAAAAGGTCAAAGGTACTTAAGGTCCAAAATTTATAACCTGCTAAAACAATAACATAATGCTAAATAAAGTCACAATGCAATTACAAGTCAGACCTCATCACCATTCCCATCCAATTAACTCAATTAAACTTATAAGTGTACTCAAACACTAAACGAAGTACATAGATTAATTCAAATAAACTTGTCATTGGAGGAAATTGCTTGAGATTTATTTTCATAAACAATTTAGAAAGTATAAACACATAAAAATTTCTTAGGAAAAAATACACTTACAAGGATTGGTTGTCCCTAAAACAAGTACATAGTGGTTCTAGTCTAAGAGAAATTCTCATATGAGATGAGGTAAAGTTAAATTAAATGTAAATCCAACTTATCTCAACCTCAGTTTTTCAATGTGCTCCTAGCAACAGGTATGCAAAAAGTTTTCCAAGAGAAGAGAATGTGACTTTCCAAAATATTTTCATTTATTCTATAAGCAAAAATCACAAGTTACAAGGGTAACTCTCCTAAGCTTTTTTCACCCCTCGTTTTCTCAACCAAATTTCACATATTCTATAAGCAAAAGATCCCAACCCCTTTTTCAAGTGATAAGGAATGGAGAACAGAGGAAGTGAACACAAACAATGAACAACTTCTCAAAAATAGATATCTTAAATTCTCCTACAGTTCTAAAAGATACAACTTGTATATATGTTAAGCTCCTCCAAAACATATAACCAAGAGATGATGATTTTAAATGCGTACAGTAAAAACCACAGACAAAGTTTAAAACACTAAAATCATAGGCCAAAAGCCTTTTCTCTTGATTACACAACTAGAATGACCATTTGTTAATGTGCACAATGGTCACAGAAATGTGTATATATGCAAGAATGTTATGTACTCAAAGTGCAAGGTTAATGCTGTCATTAGGATTTTTACCCTTCACAATCTTGCATAATGTACTTTTTCTATCGTACACAACTAACAGTGGCATCAAGCACCCAAAAGAAATGGAAGTATATAATAAATTTAAAGAGAGAATGAATAAGTGTGAACCTCATGTCAATACGTTGATCTATTCTGCAGTAAGGTCTCAAAGATGAAAAGATGAGCATTTTCCAAAAACTCATCTCTCAAAGGAACGGTGGAAAGGTTGCCTTCTTCAAGCCTCTTTCCCAGGAAAGGGTCATTTAATATAACCTACATCAAGGATAAGTAGTTAATATGACTTGAAAACACAACAGAATTTAAGAATTGACAACATTGATGATAGAAATTCTTTGTTTCATCATTTGATCAATCATAATTTGTGTTTAAACTTTTGTTAGGCTTCTGTCTCTTGTTCCAAAGAATGTCACAAGTCTACAAATATTCTTGAGAAGAGTATCATCCAGCTTCCACCATCAACAATTTAATATTTATACTCAGTAAGTGATAGACCTCCTATTAAGAATGTGTATAAACGTAGGAAGAAGTTGAGTGGGGATCAGTAGTAGTTAGCTTGTTAAGTCTGTTAGTGATATTAGCTATGATGTATAAATGTAGTTGTGTAGTTACTGGAAGTATCTTTCGGCATTAGAATGTTCTAGTGGAAAAGGGACGAAAGAGATAGGGAAGCTCTCGAACTCTTTCCTTGGTTGTAATAAAACCTATTTTGGCAATAATAATACCTAGTTCCTATCAATTTGGCACTCTCAATTCGACAAATTTTTTTTTTTCTTTCCTAATGACGACTTGTATGGAATTGCGAATGGAGGCGTTAGAAGGAAATTATGCGGATCTACGAAATTCTGTCCTATCAGTAATAGAGCTATCAAACTTCGATTGTCATGCAGGCTTCCTTCTACTATTCTCAAGTGAAGTATCCTTATTACCATGAAAGCTAATCCAACTTAATAAATACTTGAGAATTTTTCCATCAAAATAAATCTTGTGCATTTGTAACCATATAAAAAAGAAGGATTTACTACATACCCAGGAATTATAGCTAGTCCGGTTTCTGGCAGACTGAGTTTGGCATCTTCTCCTGGATCATAGTTTAACAATTTGAGTTACAGTAACTAGACTATCAAAAACAGCAAGGAGTTCTGGTAAAGAATTTAATAAACTATAAAATAATTTAAAAAATTAATTACCACATATCCGAAGATCACTTGCAAGAGCCATTTCAAGTCCACCACCCAATGCTGCTCCTTCAATAACTGAAATAGTAGGAATACTAAGTGCCTGCATAAAATAAACTTAGATTATGTCAGCTAACAAAGACTTCAAATAGACTTGAAAAACCAAAGTAAATATATTTCAAAGAAGTTGAAAGTTGAAACTAGATTTGTGATCAAGAAAGAGAAGTATTGCATTCCTAACGTAGACAAAAAAATAGAGCTCCTTAAACATGTGAGCATACTGTAGACTTCGCCACTCATTTACCGGTAAATAAAACTACAAAAGTTCCAATTGAAGTTCTTTGAATAAATCAAGTACAATGCCCTATATTCATTTGTGGAATCATTATGAATCAAATCTCAAAGCCACAGAAGAACCAAATCACACACCCTAAGTTATGATTAAGGCTGCTAGCGTCAGCCACCAAAGATCTTGGTCTGAATATTGATGATAGCTTATGTGCATCTCTTCAAATAAGTTTTTTCAATTTAGATATGTTGGAACAAGTACATACGACCAAAAGAACTTGTAATCTTAATTATTAATGTTAATTACTGCTATAAATTACTCACAGACAAAAGTTAACATAAGAACGCCATCAAGTTTAGCAAACCAATTAGCTAGGAGATTACTAGTTTTAAAATTGAAATTCTCCTCACACCTAATTGAAAATTAACCACAAAAGTATATTGGCTTTATAGCATCCATCACTACCATGTAAGTTCACACAACATAGTCCACTTTTTTCAATCGAGTTAAAGGTTAAAGAAGATTTGTAACCTTGGTCCATGTATGAGGATTCAAGATTAGTTGAGGTAGGCTGCCATTGTATGACTCCCCCTTGAAATTTACAGGTCATTTAAACAAATACAATAAAGAAAAATTAGTTGGATTGTTTGGATTTTTGAGTTGAAGGAAAATTGAAGAGTACCAATTCCAAAGAGAAGTCCACAGAGAGTAGAGCAACCGGGACCATCATTTTACCCTGTCATTAGAGGATTTGTTTGGGAATTTGTTTGAGATTTGACGAAGTAATTAAACAACTAAAACTTCATCGGAATCTCCGACAACCACTTATCTGAAACACAATAAACAAAATTTTAGTGTGACTTTAAAAGAGAAAAAGAAGAAGAATGTGAGAATAAAGAAAGTAAAACTGACCCAGTTTCCAGTTCGAATGGAAGATGACCTAAATGGACAAGTGTTAAACTTTACCGAAAGGAGGAAAAATCTGAATTGGAGCCTGCTGGAAGTTTGAACCACGCGAAGAGATGGGTCTCGATCCATGGGTCGTTGCACAAAGCCGCCAAAGGTGGTGTTTGGAGGTCACCGCCACCAGAGCTGTGATGAATTCGAGGTAACAATCAATGGCAGCGCTACGGTTCAACAAGGGAAGAAGAAGTCACGCCTATACGGGACTCTACGGCTTGAACTCGCCCCTGGTTGGGTGTCCTTACTGCTCACCGTGTTGTCGGAGGTACGCTCGTCGGAGATGAAGAAGAAGGAGACGAAGCGAAGAATAGCTGAAGGAAGGAAACGCCCTTTTCAACACCTCCTCCGCACCCAAACCAGTAATAATCGTCACTCCATTGACCGAATCCCAGGTTCAACCGACGATGACGAGATTTAGTGTGGAGACGGCGAGGGTTTCTTAGAAAGAGGGAGACTGCGCGAGGGTTTCAGATGATGAGGTTTTTTTTTTTTTGCGGTAGTATGAGAGTGAAGAGAGACGAAGGAAGAAAATGGGGGAAAATGAAAAGAAGAGAAGAGGGGGAAAATGAAAAGAAGAGGGGAAATGACCGCGCGTCCCAATTTTTTTTTAATTTTTAAGTAGTCTCAATTTTTTTTTCCTTTTGATTTCATAGCTTATTTTAGAAAAGGCTATATTCAAGTGCTATAAAAAGGAATATTTCTTGTAGTGAGGCGGAGATATATATATATTTTTTATTTTTTTTCTTCCACTTTTTTTCTTCTTCTTTGCCTTGTTTTCTTTTCTTTTTTTTTTCTCTTTTCCCCTGTTTTCTTCTCCATCTACATAGTGGCGGAACCGAAGCTTGAAGTGGACGAAAACTCCTTGCAGTGGGCACGGGCGCGTCGCGACGGATGGGTCTTCCGACGGTCGCTGCTACTAGAGGTCCTTGTCAGCGACAGGAAGAGAGAGACGGCTGAGAGAGATCTTTCCGTTGGTAACTAACAGAAAATTGGATGGAATGACTAAAATGAAACAAAATTCAAACCTCAGGGGCTAAATTGTCGAGTTTGAAAACTTAGGGACCAAAATGAAATTTAACCTAAACCTTAGGAACCAAAAGTGTATTTTTCCCATAATTATAACTAGCACTCGGGGGAGGTAGCTGAGAATTGTAAGTCCCTAGCATATGGAATTGATAGCCGATACATTCTTGAATAATTACGGGCCCCCTTTGATAAGCAATTAATTTTTTGTTTTTGGTTTTTGAAAATTGTGTTTGTTTTCTCTCAATCTTCTTACAATGGTTTTTCATTTTTGTTAAGGAGACATTTGAGTTTCTAGCCAAATTCCAAAAACAAAAACAAGTTTTTGAATAAAACTTTTTTTTTTTTCAAAATTTGGTGAAAATATGGGAAATGATGTAAATAACAAACAAAGAAACTCGTGGATAAAAATAGTGTTTATAAGCTTAGTTTTCAAAAACCAAAAACTAAAAACGAAATGGTTATCAAATGCGACCGTACATAATTCTTTTTAAGTTTGTCTGATGAAATCAATTTCCTAAGACCTTTTTCTCATAGATTTTTTCTCATTAGTGTTGTTTACCTATTTTACATTGATTGGTTCTTGCATCCTGATTTGAATTTGTAAATAAAATTATTTTTTTTTAAAAAGAAATACAATTGAATTATTGTATTTATGGTACTTACAATATACATATTGTGATAATTATTTTTTGCAACAAATTTTTTTACATTCCCATCCAAATCTTAAAAAATGTTATCCACATTCAATCTATTCCTTTCTATATATAGTTAAAATTGAGTTGAAAATGATATTTTATATATGTCTTTCAAGGAAAATATTTGGCTGCATATCGGTATGTAAGTATCTGTCTACACACCACCATTAAAATGTTGACAATTAGAAGAGATAAAAAAAAATCTCATTTTCTATGTTTCTCTATCTTAAGAATGTATAGGGAGATCCAAGTATTGTCCGTTTTCAATTCTTATAATCAATCGCTACTCAATTTATGTCCTTCCTTTTATCCCAAAAAAAATCTTAAGATTTGTTTTTTTTTTTTGAACGATTTTAAAGTTCAAGGATTAAAATGAACTTTTCACAATTTAGACGAATAATTGAAACCTATTTTGGAATGTATTTTATATGATTTAAACTTTAAAAAAAAAAATCCCTATAGATTTTTGTTAACCACAGAATTTAACCCAAATCATCTAAAATATTTTAGAAAAAGAAAAAAAAAATCTAAATTTACCCACATCTAATTTGTTCTTGTCTTTTAATAGACATTGATATAGATAGAACAAGACCCTCAAATGTAGCTGGTCAGATGACTTTGTTTTCTTCTTCACCACCAAAAACGTAGTCAAACCCTAATTTTAAACCTCTTCAAACCCTCCATTCATTTTCCCTCTCTTCTTTCTCTCTCCTCTTTTTCTCACCTTATATATATTCTCTCATTCTCCCTTTCATCTTCATCCCTCTCCTTCTCTCTCTCTCACCTTGCAGTGTTTTCTCTCTCCTCCTTTGAGAAAATCACTGCCTTCAATTCCTCAATGGCTTCCCAATCTCTTCTAGTTCTTGCTCTCATCTTCGTCGCCGCCGTCGCGGGAGCTTTTGCGCAGGCTCCATCCACCTCCCCCTCGACGTCTCCGGCCCCGAAAGCCTCGTCGTCTGACTCCAACTCCTCGTCTCCTACTTCTTCTCCGGCAGCCTCCCCAAAGGCTAATTCGACGGAGGAGTCGTCGCCATCACCGGCTGCCTCCGCTCCATCTTCGTCCTCCGACGCTCCGACGAGCAAGTCACCCGCCAGCTCCCCGGAGTCCTCTCCTTCCACTTCTCCATCTCCGGCGGCTGAATCTCCAGCTGACTCTCCAGCTGAGGCCGACGCCCCGATCGCCGCCTCTCCTGATTCCGACGTCTCTTCTCCTCCCTCTCCCGCTGCCGATGGCCCCGCTGCTGATGGCCCTGCCGCTGCTGATGGCCCCGCTGCTGACTCTCCGGCTGATTCACCCGCCGGTGCTGCCGATGGCGGTGCTTCTGCTCTGAAATTCAGCACTGCCACCATCGTCGGCGCCGTCGCTGTTGCCGGAATGTTTGCGTTCTGAAGATAGCTTATTGAAATAAGCCATTGTTAGAAGAGTGTGAGTGAGAAATTCTCACGCTGAAGTGAGATTAAACTTCTTATTTTGTTTTGTTTTTCCTTTCATATAATTAAAAAATATAAAAATATATATATATGAAGAATATGTAACCCTGTTATTGAAAAAATTAAAGAATTAAAGTGTATAATTTTGGTCGTTGTATTGTACTCATTTTTTTATATACAAATCTCATTTTTTTACAAAAAAAAAAAAAAAAAAAAAAAAAAAAAAAAAAAAAAAAAAAACCTAAGCATAAATGTTATTGATTCAATGGTAGATGATAATTATCTAATTAAATAATAAAAATAATATTTATCTAACCTAACATTGGATAGGAATTTTTATACACTACCATTAAAATATTGATAAGTAGTCGAGCTAAAAAAAAAATTATCCATTTTCTATGTCAAGATTTTAGTAGAGTATGTAGGGAGATTTCTACCCACGTTATGCAACCAAATATTATTCACTAAATAATAAAAAATATATATATATGTTGATGTTAATGGTATCACATGAATATTTGCCAGTGTAATATGCCAAAAAGATTATAGCATAATGGTTACTTCCTCTTAAAAATCATAAAATGATTATAGTATAATGGTTACTTGTTTTGAATCTTTCATGCTCATATTTATATATAAATATGAAGTAGATTTTTTCAAAAAAAAAAAAAAAAAAAGCTAAATATATCCTCTCTGTTAGCTTTTACTTCTATATGAAAGATTTTTGTTAGTATTTAACCAAATAATTAAAGCCTCATTTGATAATCACGGGTTAAAAGACCCGTACAATGCACGGAAAATTTCGTTGTTGTTTTAGGTTAATTTATAATGAATATGAAAGTTAAAACTAAGTATTTTTTTTTTTTCAAAAGCCAAAACTATGTATATCTTTTTTTTAATTAACGGTTGATTTCGTTTTAACTATATAAATTTTAATTTAATTTAGTTATTTTGTTTGGAAAAGAAAGCATAGGTACACAATATAAAATTTTCAACCTAATATATTAAAAAAAAGTAAAAATAATATATATGAAACTAAACCTTTTTTTCTTTGTATCAAAAAAAAAAAAAACCCTTTTTTATTTATCCATTAGACATATTTTAAGAAAAAAATTTTAAATATGACAATCATATCATGTTAATCACATTTGACAAAAGAAACAAATTAACTTTGGATATCTACAAAATATTTATTAAATGTAGTAGAATTTAAATAAGGTTTCTCTATACAATTATTCTTTAGATCTATTTTGAAATTATGTAAAATATTTATATTTTTAAAATATGCTTTATTATTTATATATTTTTTTTTGAACATTTCTCCCATCTATTTTACGATTTCTTTATCTTTTATCTACTAATTCATAAGTATAAAAAGGTTCTCTTTCACAATTTCATTGCTTTCTCTTCTCTTCCATCTCACCACTAAGGGTAATAAAGTTTCTTCCCTACCCATATACTCTTTTATATGCTCATAATTTTACAAATGAAATTAGAGTTTGAAACTTTACCAAAAAAAAAAAAAAAGAGAGTTATGTTATATGTTCATTTATTATTTTTTTTTTAAATTGTTGATAAGAAACTAAAGTTTTTTTTACCACATAATTGAAAATATTTTGAGTATAATAAATAAGCAAAATGATTTTCCGTTATATTAAACATTTTGTTTGTATATTTAATGTAAAGGATTTTTTCGAATTTGAGTTATAAACATGAATATTCTATTGAATGAAATTGAAGAAAGAAGGAATGTAGAAGATAAATTACAAAATTTCCAAAAAGAAATTAAAACATTCAAATGATTGAAAACTAACATTTTCATATGATCGTGGATTCTAGTTGATTTTCCTTCATGAAGTGGCAGAAGCATAAGTGAAAACTTCTCAGAAAAAGTGAAAAAGAAATAACAATTTTACACTAACATGTTATTTTATATATATACGATTGATGCTTTTTGGAAAGACATGACTAACAACCAGTTTTTTTAAATACATTTTAATTTAAATCATTAAATGGATGCACCTATCACTACAAGAAATAAACGATTTAGCGACGAAAACACAGCGTCGAAAATAAAAACGTCGCAATCTTGCGTCGAAAACATAATATAGTCGCAGTTTTTGCATCGAAAATTTACATTTTGACGCAACTTGCGACGAAAGAATTCATTTCGACGCAAGCTTGCGACAAAACTATTCATTTCGACACAACCTTGCGACGAAAATGACCATTTCGAGGCAAATGTTGAGGGAATGGGCTCAAACGAAAAGTTCATTAGACACAGTTTTTGAGTCGAAAAGTTACATTTCGACGCAACTTGCGACGAAAGAATTCATTTCGACCCAACCTTGCGACGAAAATGACCATTTCGACGCAAATGTTGAGGGAATGGGCGCGAACGAAAATTTCATTAGGCGCCCAACGGATTGATGTGAGTGACGAAAATAGGTATTTAGTCGCAAGCAAGCGTCGAAATGGACTTTTGCGTCGCAAGGCTTGGAAAGGACAACATCTCGTGCAGGGAGCCAGTCAAATCAAGTCTGCGTCGAAAATCAAATTTTCGTCGCAACCTTTGCGTCGAAAATCAGATTTTCGTCGCAAACCTTTTAAAAGAAAACAAAACCCTTCGTTTTCGCCAAGCAGTCTCTATTCCCTTCGAGTTCTTTCTTTCTTCTCTCTTCCAACCGAGAGTGCTGGGACGTGGCAGCTGTGTTTTTCATCTTCTTCATTGGAGTTCTTTCTTCTTCTCTCTTCCAACTGAGAGTGCTAGGACCGTTTGGAGGGATTGAAACCGCTGTAGCCGTTGGAGAGCGCCGGAAAACGCCATAGTCGCTGTGGTAACTTCTCTCCCATTTTTTTTGTTTCTTCTCATTTCCGTTTCTTCCCTTCCCATTTTCGTTTTTTACCATATTTCCCTAGATTTCGTTCATAAAAGAGTGTGATATATATTTTTGGATTCAATTTCTAGTTTTTTTTTTTCTCAATTTCTAGTTTATTTAGTGTTAAGTTTTGTTTTGAAAGTTTTTTTTGTCACTTTTGTTGTGTATAAATTTTGTTGATAGATAAATTTCTTGGGACAAGCTTTAAGAGGTATGTAAAATACTTCCATTATGTTTTTTCTATACTTGTTTAAGATTTAAATTGTTGGTTCTAATATTTGGTTGTTTTTGTTAATTGAAATTTATTAATAAGAAATTATATTGTAGATTTGTTATGTAGTTTTGGATGGGAGACATTGTATTTGTTGATTGAATGTATTTCTTTACGTAATTTTCTTCTAGTGAGTGTGGATTTGAGGGTTGGTTCTAATAGTTGGTTCTTATATTTCCTATGGTTGGTTCTAATATTTGGTTGTTTCTAATAGTTGGTTTATTTGTTGAAGTTTGAGCTATTTTTAGTAAGTGTGTTCTTCGTTTAGATGTAAATTATGATTTGAAAGGTAAATATTGTGGGGTTGTTTCGTGGGGTTGTGTACTTTTTTAGCTTAGGTTGTACATGTGGTTTGAGGTTCATTGAACTTGTGTTGTTTCGTGAGGTTTATTGAATATTTGTTTTGTTGGTGAAACATTATGAAGAAACACAAATATTGTGCCTATTGAATTTTGTTGGAATGTGTTAAAGTACCTATTATGTCTTCTGAAAGTGGGTTGTTTTATTTGTTGAAGCTTGAGAATTGTCTTTTGAAAGGGAGTTCTTCGTTTAGATGTAAATTATGATTTCAAAGGTAAATATTGTGCCTATGGAACATATTATAATGTTTATTTCTTACACTTTGAGATTATTGAACATTGTTTAAGTTTTAAAGTTATTGTGTAATTTAAGCATAGTATGTGATTTATATCAAATTAGACCCATTGAATTAAGTATGTACAATCCCTCGAGGCTAACCTTCAAAAGTCTCAAAAATTACTCCAGAGTCATCGAGAAGAAAATGAAAAGACTCAAGAATTACTACAAACTCAACGTGAGGAAAACTCAAGAATGGAAAAACGAATCGAAGAACGAATGGAAGCAAGAATGAAAGAACTTATGGATAGATTCACTGGAGCACACTCATCGAATTGAAGGTATGATTTTTAAAACTTGGAATTTAAGTTCATTTTTTAGGTTGGGACTCTGATTACATTGTTTGACTCTGTTTTCATATGTTTTGTGACTGTGGGGAGAGTGTTTGTTCTTGAGGATGAATTGGGGGGGGGGGGGAGTGTGTGTTTTCAACTTGAGGATGAATTGAGGAGGAGAAGGGGTTGATTGTTCATTATAGATTGTCAAATATATCTTTTTCAAATGTTTTTATTGTGTTTTAAGGAGGGGGTGTAATATTGGTGATTAGAACTTGAAATTTAAGTTCATTTTTTAGGTTGGAACTCTGATTGCACTGTTTGAGGTTCTATTTAAGTTGTCCAGATCGTTGTTCTTGAGAAATAATTTTTTAACTTAAGTTGGGTGAAAAGTTTTCAACGAAAACCTTATAATTGTAATTGTAACTTAATATGCTCTTTCTGAATATGGTTAAAGATGATTTGTTGTTCATGTGTACTTATGTGTATGTAATATGTTGTTTATTTGCAGGATTGAAGTTAACTTGCTGACGACAACAATGACCAAATGAACATTACTTTTTTGGAGCTAACATAGACTTAGTACATGTTTGTATTTGTATTTGGATACTTGTTTGGTCTTTATTTTTTGGAACTCTTAAATTTAGCAAGGCTTTGGGTAAAATGTTCATATGTGTGAAATATAATTTTGTTGAATGCTTGTATTTGTATAAAGTGGATGAATGCTTTAGTAAAATATTTTTATATGTTCAATGCATATTTGTATAAAATGTAAATCAGGACAATTAAAATGAAATCGAGTCATTAGATGACACAACACAACATATATATATTTTTTTATTGTCAATCGTTTGTGCGACGAATTTAGGGTTTTCGTGGCAAATAAATTAAACTCTGCGACGAAATAAACACTTTCGACGCAATGCTTGCGACGAAAACTGGGTTTTGGGAAAGATCGACATCTGCGACGAAAAATAACAAATCGACGCAAGGTATGCGACGAATTTCTCTTTTTCGTCGCATAGTCTTTACGACGAATGTTCCCTTCAGTCGCAAACTTTTTGAAAACGAAACTTGCGACGTTTTTTGTTGTTTCGTCGCACGTTGCGACGAATTTGGAAATTTCGACGCAAAATCCTGCTTGCGACACCCCTTTAGCGACGTTTTTTGCGACTAATTTTTTTTCGTCGCTGAAGGTTCTTTGCGTCGAGTTTATACTTTTAGCGACGTAAATATTTCGACGCTAAAGGTCTGATTTCTTGTAGTGTATACACAAAATGGATAAACTGATTCAAATGTGCAACCACCTCCACCCGAACAATCGCATTCCGTCGCTTATAAATTGCAACTATTCGATCTAATGATATAATGTTACTTAAAAATTCACTTTTCATGTATATGCAATAACCCGAATAGTCATGTTTGAAAGACTACATTCATTATACAAATTTCTCTTAATAGACACCTTGACCCAAAGAGTCACACCCCATCAACAAAGAGTGAAGGGCAAAAAATAGGAATTTATTAAAATTATAAGGGAAAAAGAGGAAGGTAAAGATTCTCCTCTCTTAACCCCTCTAATATATAATATAGATTTATGATATGTTTGGTTTAACTTTTCAAGTGCTTAATTTTGGAAAAAAAAAATCATTTTGAAAAATTCTAGTGTTTGGCAACCACTAAAAATAACTTATTAAAAAATGAGATTGAGAAATAAACCATTTTTATAGAAACACTTGAAAACAAATTTTTTAAAAAGAGTTTTTAAGTATATAATAACTTGTGTATAAAAACACTTATAAGAAAATGTAACTGAACATATGAAGTGTTTAAATTCTAAACAATTTTTATACAAAATATTTTTTTAAAACACTTAAACTAGTAGGTATTCCAAACGGGCCATTAGTTTTTTGTTTTTATTTTTGAAAATTATGTTGGTTTACTCTCAATTTCATTAACATGGTTTTCATTTTTGTTAAGGATACACTTGAATTCCTAACCAAATTCTAAAAACAAAAACAAGTTTTTGAAAACCCCTTTTTTTAGTTTTCAAAAACTAGCTTTGTTTTTAAAAGCATGGGAAGAAGGTAGATAAAAAAACAAAGAAACCTATTGGTGGAAGTAGTGTTTATAAGCTTAAAAACCAAAAACTAAATGGTTATCAAACGGGGCCTAAACTACCCTAAACATATTTGAGTGGATAAGGTATCCAACGGGGCCTTAATTATTTATTGTTGAACCAACCAAATCAAAAAATCCCCTTGATTCGGTCTAAATGGAGTGGGATTTTCCTCTCGATTTGAATCATATCTTTTCTTTTTTAAACATAATGGAAGGGGAAAGAAGAAGAAGAAAGGAAGGAAGAAAAAGAGGAAGAAAGGAACGAGACGAGGGAGGAAGAGGAAGAAGGAAAGAAAACAGGAAAAAAAAAATTGGCACCAGTGATGGTGTAAGAAGATGAAGAAGCTAATATATATATATATTTGGATGGAATGACCAAATTGAAACCAAATCTAAAACTCAAGGCTAAAATTGCTAATTAAGTTTGAAAACTTCGAAACCTAATTGCAAGTTCGCAACCTGACTCAAACCTCGTACACCAAGACCAAAAATGTAATTTTCCTTATATCTTATATCTTATCTTGTCTTACTATTTTAAAAAGTGGCTAATGGAAACTTTTCAAAAAAAAAAAAAAAAAAAAAAAAAAAAAAAAAAAAAAAAAGTGGCTAATGGAAAATAAGGATTATTTTGTCGAAATGATAATTTCATAATTTAAAATATTTCATTTTATTAATTATTATTCCTTTATTATTTTTATATTAAATATATTAAATAATTTTCAATTTAAATAATGAAAATGCTTTGAAATTCAATTTGAGCCCACAAATAATAAAAATTCATAGTAGAATTGGGAAGTTACTTCTAATCATCTCCCACTAGAACAGACATTATAAAATAACATTTATAATGCAAATTAAATGTACCCAAATCAAATCAATATACCCAAACAAATAAACCAAATCAAGGATTTTCTCAAAATAAATAAATAAACCAAATCAAAGATCGAAATATCAATGTCGATGGAAATTTCGAGATCTAGATTTTATGGAAATGTCAATCGACATTTTGGGAAAATTTATGGAAATTGTAGAAATTGATAAAAAGAAATGTTTGAATTAGCCAATGAAACTTTAATTGGAGCTTAATTAGATTATAACGGACCATTTCTAATCCTCATATCTAAAAAATTAATACAAAATTTATCAATTTCCACAATTTCCATAAATTTTTCATAAATTCCATCCATTGTGAACAAAAATATCTTAATTTTAAATAAATAATGTAAAGTATAAACATATATATAGCAGTCATGAATTTTTTAATTAAAAATAAAATATTATTAATATTATGTATAGTCATTCCATTGTATGACATAAAACAAGTAAACTAAAAAATATGCACTAATTTTAATTTATACACTTGAAAAAAACTAAAAAAAGAAAGAAATTTTTTTCATTGATTTACACATTAAAGAAAATTAAAAAAACGAAAGAAAAAAACAAAAAAGGAAAAGGAAAAAAAAATCAATTAAAATAAAAAAGTAAAAAAACGGTGTTTAAAAAGAAAAAAAAATCGGCACATAAAAAAAATTAAAAAAATAAATTTATTTTTTTAAAAAAATAATAAAGTAAACAGTGTAGGATCATATGGCAACACTAGAAGGGGGTGAATTGCTTAATAAAATTTAAAACTTTTTTCTTTTTGCTAAAATGAACTAAATTGATTTAATATCTATACAGATTTAATAAGCACTATAAAACATAAAATATGCAAGAAATATTTTTAATTTTTCTAGGCTTGCAATCTACTCATAAAAATAAAATAGCTGAAATCAAAAGAGTAGAGAGAAAAAAATAACACTAGAAAATTTTATAGTGGTTTAGAAATCTCTATTTCACTCCCCAAGACTCCTTGGGTATTTTACTGCAACGGCTCTCTTGCGGGTGAGAACCAAACCGATCAAATGTTCTTTTTCCAAGTTCAAGAGTAAACCTCTATCGAGGATGGGGCCTATACCAATCTTTTTAAACGGGTTCAAAATCAAATCACTATGATCCTTTTAATTAACTGGGTTCAAGATTAAACCACTCACTCAATTCCCAGCATCCACACAGACAGTCACAACAAAAAATACCTCTTGAAGGCAAGATATACACAAATAAGTGCACTCACAATTCTCACCCAAAAATTCCTCACAAAATTGAAATAGGTCGGGTTAAGAATATGCATGGGAGGATTTTGGAGAAGAAGAGTAAAAGGCTTGAAGGCTTTTGTAAATTTGATCAATTGATTGTATTTTGGAGCCAAAGAAAATGACTCAATTTATAGATAGAGAAATTGAATTTTAGCCATTGGATTAAATTCAAAATGGATGGTGGAGATTTGATTTAATGAAAAAATGGAAGAATTTTGAATTTAAAAATGAGATTGAGAATATATTGAAATTAAGGGAATTTGACATTAGAATGAGGATTTGAAAGAAATAAAATTTGGAAGAGATTAAATTTGAAAATGATGGAAATTAGGAGAAAATTTGAATTAAAGAAAGAGATATGAAAGGATTGAATTTAGGAGATAATGAGAATTAGAATGAGATTTGAAATGAAATTTGAAAAGGATTAAATTTAAGAGATAATGGGAATCAAAGAGGATTAAAATTAGAAGTCAAATGATAGAAATTTGATTCAGCCAACCATTCAAAATGAGGTCCATGTCAGCTACCACATCGGATGCCACGTAAGCGTCACGTCACTGTCACGTAAGTTTTTTCTTTCAATCTTCTTTTGCTTGTAACTTTCTCGTTTGTACTCCGATTTGAGCGATTCAAATTACGTTGTTGAAGCTCTACAAGATGAACATTTTGAAATACTGAAAGTGTTAATGAATTAAAGGTTTGTTATCATCAAAACATATAGTATGATTGAAGCTCGTAAAACTAACAAACAGTAGCCACCTAGTAGACTGTCAGGTGATGTTGTCACAGGCGCATCAGTCGATGATTTGTGTGTGACAAATTTGACTAGTTTTTATTTAAAAAATTATCTGTGAAATTTCAACCTCGTCAAAATAGGAAAAATCGATTTTTCTCCCTTAACGACATGTCGACCCCGTGGACGTGCCGACATGTTGCTTGATATTTTACTTCGTGGTTATTTCAAACAATTAGCATGTGGTTGGAAATGGAATGAGGTGGGATTGGCTTTGGGTCGCCAACCCTATGGGAATGTTTTGTGTATTAAACCCTAGTGATGTTCACTATACAACCCCTCCCAAACACTTTTCAAAGAAAAAAAACTCCCAAACATTATTCAACACCTTCATATGTGTAGGACCCACCCTCTCTCTCTACCACTCTTTTCTCTTTTTTATTCCTCTTTCTTTCTCTTTTTTCTTTTTACAAATATTTCTAATTTTTTTTAAGAAATCATTTATGCTAATTAGTAATTAAATTATGCTCAAAATAATTGATAATTAAAATATAAATAATTGAAAGTTCAAGGACCTTTTAAATGCAAAATTGAAAGTTTAGAAACCTATTAAATACTTTTAAAGTTCAAAGACCAAATTGATATAACCTTGAAACTTGACCATATTAAAAAGTCACAATAGATATGTAAGCTTTCAATTTTATGTCTATTTGGTCCTTGATTTTTTAAAAGTGTATAATAAGTCTTTCAACTTTTAATTTTGTATCTAATAAGTTCCTAAACTTTTAATTTGTTTATAATAGATCCTTGACCTACTCAAGATTTTTTTTAAATTCATAAACTTACTAGACACGAAATTAAAAGTTTAAGATTTCAGGGAAAAAATCAGTTTTAACCCTAAACGTTGGGGGTTGTATCAATTTTAATCCTGAAATTTCAATTTCATCAAATTGAACTCTAAACTTAGCAAGTTATCAATTTTAACCTTAAACTTTCAATTTCATTAAATTGAACCCCAAACTCATCAGATCGTATCGATTTTAACCCCAAACTTTCATTAGGGTTACAATGTATACCTTTGGTTAACTTTCCGTTTGAACCACCGTACATAATTGACTATTTTTTCGTGTTTTTCTTAATTCACATTGCACCTGAATTGATTTCTTATAAATAAAATATTGAAAAAACTTTATTTTAGATGACTTTTTTTTTTGTTGTTGAGACCTTTGTGAGGATTTGTTTTTCTGCTATCTAAAATTACGAAAGCAAAGCAACTTTGGAGGTTTTTTATCTTCAAACATTTGTTGGTTTATTCTTGTTGTTAGGAACTTTAATTTGTGGGTTTTTTTTTCTTCTACTATTTTTTTCATGCTAATTAGAAAAATGTACAAATGTAGAAAACGAAAACAAAGAAATTTCGAGTTTTTTATTTCTCATATTTGCTGGATTTTTCTTGTTGCCAATAACTTTGTGATTTTTTTTTTTTTTTTTTTTTTTTTTTTTTTTTTTTTTTTTTTTTTTATAACAATGAGAAGAATAGTCTGGAATATTTGATTTCTTTTGATAAATAGTTTTTCGAACCAATTTCAAACAAAACACCAACTCATGTGCAACATGAATTAAAAATAAAAATAAAAAGGAAATTGTCAATTACATACTTTAATGGAAATTCAAATGAAAAGTTGACCAAAGGTATACATTGTAACACTTATGCAAATTTGAGGTTCAAATTGATACAATTTGTTAAATTTGGGGTTTAATTTGATGAAATTAAAAGTTTAGAGTTAAAATTGATACAACCTACTAAATTTAGAGGTCAAAATTGATTTTTTTTCCAAGATTTTATTAGATGCAAAATTTAAATTTCATCTAATAAAATAGTTAATTTTAAAAAATTTAGAATATATCATGAACTCATTCAACACAGAATTGAAAGCGGAAGATCTATTAGACATTCAAGTTTAGAGATTTATTAGACACAGAATTGAAAGCTTTAAGTACAAGGACAGAATTCTACCAAAAATTTAAAGTGTTTTTTAATTGATCAAAAGAATATTAAGGTAGTGAAAAAAGAATAACCAAGCATGCCATAATACAAACACCCCAATATGACCAAAGAAAGAAACACACATTACCACACTAAGATATAAAATTTACACAAGTCTATCAATGGCAATATATACATTAGCAAATTCAGTTAGCACAGTCGCTACAAACCAACTCATCTTCAACTACATTTTCTATTGAGCCTCTAAACCAAGTTACACAAAGTAATGTCAAAACTCTAGCCAAGTAGACATTCAACGATGTTATCAACAAATAATCTGCCTTAGGACTATAATTAATTGTCGGTCGAGTTCAGACCAGAAAGGGATGTCTTTCTCTACTAAAGCTCCCATCAGAAACCTTAGAAAAACTGCCTAATCTCCTACCTTTAATGTACAGGTTGTCAGTTGTGTGTCTCAGCTTTGTAAAGTTGGAAGCATTGAACAGTTTTGAATGAGACATGTACAGAAGTTACACACTGCAGGTTAGCAAGTAAAACATCTTGTGATGAAGGTTGTTGATAGAGATACTATTTGAAACCTGCAGCTAGAGGTTGATATCGTGTCGAAAGATCAGTATTTTGACTCGCCTTTCGTCGAGCCAAATTGCTTCGTTTAAATAAGCCACCAGATGGGTACTCCTAACTTGCTTCAACTACCTGCATTGCCAATAGCACTTGCACGACCTTGTCCACGAGGCATCTTCTTTTGACTCACTATCAAACAAAATTATGATATTCTTTAGAAGTTCAGGCAGTAGAAAGATTCATAGCTCATGAAATCTAAAACTTAAAACTTTCCGACTATTTAATATAATTCAAGAACTAGGACATCTGTAAGATATTCTTGTCTCCTTCCAAATTCAATTTTACATTAGCTTCATTAACTTAGGTTATGAATAATTTGAAGATGCTTAATTACAACAATTTCCATATCCTCTAATAAGTGTCGCATTTCATTTCTACAAGTACTTAAAAGTTAAGGAGCCGTTTGATAACCATTTCGTTTTCTGTTTTCTGTTTTTGTTTTTCATTTTTTAAAAATAGAATTGTTTGATAACCATTTCTGTTTTTGGTTTTCTGTTTTTTAAAAACGTTTTTGAAATTATAAGCAAATTTCAAAAACCAAAAAAAGTAGTTTTTAAAAACAGATTTCTGTTTTTCAAAAACTCATTTTTCTTCTAATGCTTATTATTTTTTCCTCTTTTACCTATTTCTTTCGTACAAATTCTTTTTTATATTTTTTCTCTCTCTAAAACATTTTTCTCTCAACAAAATTTCTTTTTCTCTCTCTAAAATTTTTTCTCTCAAAACTTTTTTTCCTCTATAACTCATCTATTTCTAAAAATTTATCCATATATAACTTTTCTATTCCTAATAAACATATTCTACATTTTCTTTTGAAAAAAAAAATCTTCCAAAATTTTCTCTCGCTACACATTTTCTTTATTTTTCTAATTTATCGTTATTTTTTCTAGCATATCTTTTACTCTTAACCTTGCTATCTCTCTAAAATTTCTATTTTTACTTAATTTTTCTATCTAAAATTTATCTCTTCTACCCTAACTTTTTTTCTTTTTTTCTATAACTAATATCTTTTATGGAGTCTAACTAATATTCCCTCTCTAAACATTTTTTTTCACGTCTCTAACTTTTCTATGTTTAACTTTTCTCTCGAAAATATTATATTTGTGTCTCTAAATTTTTGTTTCAATGACTCTACACATCTTTCTCTCTCTAAAAACATCTTTTCATCTCTCTAATTTTTTAAAAACTGAAAACCAAAAACAGTTATCAAACAAGTTTGGTTTTTTGTTTTTAAAAAACAGAAAACAAAAAACAGTTATCAAACATATATGGTTTTTGTTTGTAAAAAACAGAAAACCAAAAACCAAAAACCAAAAACAGAAAAACCAAAAACCGAAATGGTTATCAAACGGGGCCTAAAATATTCGCCTGTCGTTTTCTGAATTCTCTTTCTAAATATTTTCTTGTTCTGAAAGAAGCTTATGTCTAGTTTAGAGAGAGAGAAAGAGAAAGAGAGCATACAATCTTCGACATCCTTAAGCTGATAGAAATGTGGAGCAATTTCAACCAACCATTCAGGCTTCAATTCCGTTACCTGTTAACTCAACTGATTAATAACATATATGTCGAAATGAAGGAAGAAGATGAACTTAAAATGAATAATTAGAGGGCAGAAAGAATCACCTGTCTCATATATTCCTTTGAGGTACATACCAATTCATGATATACAACCCATCTTGGAAGAACCTGGGAGGGTGAATCAAAATAATGAAAACCATATAAAAGCTAGTAGTTCCTCCCAAGAACTAAGTGCAATATATTTCTTTTTCACTTTTATTATTCTTCTTTAGGAAACAAATTATTGCAAACAATTCCAAGAAAAATAAAAATAAAAAAACTTTCATTAACAATCAAAACAGCATTTTCATTTTTAGTATGAAAATGATCTGTCCTTTTTTGTAGTTATAACAGATAGCTCCTAAAACAATACCTAGATGAGAATAAAATAATAGGAACTCACAACACTACACTCTTTCCAAAACCATAAAGAATCAAGGAACATTCCAACCGGCAGCAATATATTATCTCAAAGTTGTGGGTGACAGCTTACCTGAGCCAATCCTGAGCTAGGATGTATATGAACTGTCTGCGGATGCTTAACGGTCCGGTAAGAGCCGTTTTTTTGTAACTTTGCAGAGTGGGGGAAAAATCCTGGAAAACCATTTAAATCAAAAAGACTGCAGAACCCAATAGAGGAAAAGAATGTTCTTTCAACCATTAGTAAAACACTCCAGAGTTTCGACACAATTCAAACAATATCTATTTTCAAAAAAAAAAATTCAAACAATATCTAGATCAAAGTATCTTTTCAATTATGACATCGTGCATGTTTTATTTCCTTATTCCTGTCATATTTCATGTTCCACGACATCTATTAAGTTGTTTTATGCCCAGAATTCAAGATAGTTTACACTGCTAAAAGATGAAAAGAATGGCTTTACAGAATTCTTTTTTTAATAGGAAACAATAAGAAATTTATAGCTGCAAAGGAACACAAAAGACAGCCTAAGAGCCAAAGGTAAAGAAAACCCCCTACCAAGGAAACTACTTGACAAGTGCTTTCCAAACACAGATAATCATCAGGAGACTGTTAGTTACAAAGAATGAGAATGTTTTGATTTACAGAATTTAGATAACCAAAAATTAGGACTAATTTATAATTTCCACTTACCAGATATTATGGTCTTCTTTATTGCATCCAAATCATTCAAATTTGAAGTTAGTTCGATTTCAACCCTTTCTAACAACCCCTCGAGCTGATCTCTGATATCTCTAGCACGTTTCATACTTCTAACCTAGCAAACACGAAGAACAATATATCAGCTCTCCAAAATACAAATGAACAGAAATTCATTCCGCAAAAAATAGAAGTTCATAATCAGCTAAAGATTAGCCAAACCAACCTGGATATAATTCTCGTAGCACCATTGTGTAGAGAAATTTGTTTCCCTCCAAGAGTTGTAGACCTAAATAATCAATAAATAATTTTAAAAAAATAATAATAATATAGCAGCAAATAACAGTTCCATACTTAGTAATTTGGACCTAACTTTTTTAAAACTAAGTTCAAAATTATGTGCCTAACATATGAATGGTCGTCTGTGAGACTGCCCAATAAATAAAGAACCTTATGTTTATTACAAGAAATAATGCTTTCATAAAAAAGGTTGAACAAGAAAATTTTAAAAATAAATAAATTTAAAATGTGAGTTTAAGAATGTAAAAAATAACAGGAAAAACTTTGCTAGAGAAATGAAACCTTCAGCAGTGCAATGTGATCCCCCACATTCCCAGTGTGAAAATTCATTCGAGCATTGTCAGCATGAACTTGTTTATCCTTTGGACGATAAAAGATAGAATTTCCAATAGAAAGCATGGCTGCAATAGAAATGATCTCATCTGAACATTTGAACTTCTCAGAAGCAACCATCATCTTAGAAAGCATGGGATCAAGAGGAAACTCTGCCATCCGCCTACCCAACTTAGTCAGTTCACCAAGTTTATTTAAAGCACCAAGTGCATATAGCAGTTCCAAAGCTTTTAGCAATGCTTCAGATGGAGGTTGGTCCATAAAATCAAAATTTACCAAATCATGAATACCAAGGCTCTTAAGTGTAAGCACGACATTAGCAAGGTTTGTTCTTTGTATTTCTGGCACTGTATTATCTTCCATTTCATTGTAATAACTATAAGCAGTATACAAACGGAAGCACATTCCAGGTCCTGTTCGTCCAGAACGGCCTGCTCTCTGATTTGCTGATGCTTTAGAAATGGGACTCACTTGCAACGACTCCATCCCAGTCCTTGGGTTATAGGATTTTATTTTTGAAAAGCCAGGATCAATAACATATTTTATCCCATCAATCGTCAATGATGTCTCTGCTATATTAGTTGCTAGGACAACTTTCCTTGCTCCTATGGGTGTGGGTTCAAATATCTTAGCCTGTAGCTCTGTAGGTAAGTTAGCATATATTGGGCAGATAATGAGTTCTGCAATTTTCGTGCCTAGTCCTCGAGTTCTATGTTTCATTATTTCCTCAGCTGCTTCAATTTCTTCTTGACCCGTGAGAAACACCAATATATCTCCTGGAGGTTTTGTGACATGGATCTGAAGCGCAGTCACAATTGCTGCATCTAAATAGTCTGCTTCTGGAGCTTTTGTGAAGTGAATTTCTACAGGATATCGTCTACCAGGAATTTTAAATATTGGAGCTGAATCAAAGTAATCGCTGAACTTCTCAGCATCAAGGGTTGCACTTGAAATTAGCAACTTCAAATCAGGTCGAAACCTTGCAATATCCTGTTAGGCAGAGTAAAAACAACAACAATAATTGAGCTAACTGAAAGAAACAATATACACATAAACATAACATAAATTGCATCATGCATAAAATAAACTGTAGATGGAGCTCCAGCTCACCTTCACTAACCCAAACAGAACATCAGTTGATAATGTTCTTTCATGAGCCTCGTCCACCATTATAACACTAAAAAAGGTTTTCAAGAATATTGCAAATAGAGTTAGTAAACAGACTAATTAACTCGGAGTATGAATAAACATCAAGCATGCAGTAAGGTGCACCTGTAGCTTGCAAGGTCAGGTTCACCAAGGAATTCTCGTAACAACATCCCATCTGTCATGTACTTTAAAACAGTCTTATCTGACGTGCAATCCTCAAAACGTATTGAATAACCAACCTGAAAATATTAGAAAGAGGTGAGTGGTAAGAGAAATGCATTCAGGGAATTCAAAAGAAGTATTTAAGTACAATGTAAAAATACCACGTTATATTCACTAGATACCAGTACAAGCGTGAAAGAACAAACCAAAGAATAGGTTGCATGAATTTGAAACGGAAGTTAGAAACTGCAAAGAATGAAAAGAGTGTTCTTTTTAATATATATATATATATAAGAAACCATTCCATTGATATGTAAATTTACAAAAAAGATATAGAATCTATGATGATTACAAAAAGCTCACTGGTTAAAAGGGAAGAGTAATTGTAGGAAGCAAAGAGATTAGAAGATTTGCACCAAGATATAGCATAATAAATAACAAGATCAAAGAACTCGTCAAAAGGTTGCTCCTTGTCCAAAAAATCTCTTTGGTTTCTTTCCCTAAAGAATAAATGAGAAGAGTGTTGTCTGCTGATTTGGTCCAGAGAAAAAATCCAGGTTTATCCCTCTCCCCACACTGCTGCTGCCTCTGCTATAAGGATTCTGAATCTCAAGCCCATTTATTCAGTAAATGTGATTATGCTGCAGCCTTTTGGGATTTCATCCAACAAGCCTTTGGGTGGATCATAGCTCGACCGGGTCATATCCTCTCTCTCCTCCATTACGCTCTCACTGGACATCCTTTTAAAAAAGAAAAGAAGTTTCTTTGGAGGAATTTTCTATACGCTTTTGAAATTTATGGCTGGAAAGAAATGCCCGTATTTTTTCGGATAGGAGTCAAAGCATTAGCACCTTCATTGAATCTACATCTTACCTTGCTTTGTATTGGAGTAGTCACTCCCCCCTTTTTGTAATTATTCCCCATCCACTCTTTTGCATCACTGGAGATCTCTTTTATAATTACCCTAGATGGGCATCCTTTTGTATCTATTTCATACATCAATGACATGGTTATTGTTTCCTATCAAAAAAAAAAAAAAAAATGAAAAGAGTGTTGTTTGTTTTTTTTTTTTTTTTTGAAAGGAAACATAACTATTTCATTGATAAATGAAATGGTACCACTAATCTAAGAAGCACGGACACTTCTAAAATGACGAAGTGTCAGTGTCGGACACGTGTCCGACACCGACACGCCTCCGACACGTGCCCGACACGCCACGTGGCGTGTCTGATTTTTTTTTTAATTTTTTTATTTTCCGACACGACTCCAACACAAGATTTTTTTTTCTTTTTTTTTCCTGTTTTTATCCATAGTTATGTTTTTATCCTTGTAGTTTTTTTCTGTTTTTATCCTTCTCTACAACCTTTGTTTTTTTTTTCTATTTTTATCCATAGTTATGTTTTTATCCTTGTAGTTTTTTTTCTGTTTTTATCCTTCTCTGCAACCTTTGTGTTTTTATCCATAGTTCTGTTCTTTTTCTTTTTTTCTTTTTTTCTGTTTTTATCCATAGTTCTGTTTTTTACTTGTTTCAATGTTTAAATATAGAGGAAATTTACATAAAAGTATTAAATATTCATAATATGTCAAAATATGCACACATATATATGTTTTTTTTATAAAAAAAATTAACGTGCCCCCAACGTGTCGTGTCCTACTTTCTTGGAAATTGACGTGTCGCCGTGTCCGTGTCGTGTCGTGTCCGTGTCGCGTTTCAGTGTCTGTGCTTCTTAGCCACTAATAGTGGCTTACAAAAAGGATGTCCAGTGGTTAATAAGAGAAGAGAGACTGTAATCTTTAAAAGGAAGTAAAGATTTACACCAATATAAAGCATTAAACAGAACTAAATTCAGAAGACCATCAAAAGATCCAATGGTGTCGTTAAAGATCCTCTCGTTCCGTTCATTCCAGAGAGTCCAGAAAAAGGATCGATTAATAGCCATCCAAAGGGTTTTTGCATCCCCTTTAAAAGGGTGACCCACAAAAACCATAGATAAGCGGTCGAAAATATTTCCAGGTAGAACTGTATTCCATCCAAAGGCTGTCAGAATAAAATTCCAATATTGTTGAGCAAAGGAACAATAACCGAAGAGATGACATGGAGATTCTGAACTTGCAAAACACATAATACAGCATGAAGGTGAAAGGGAGAGATAAGGTTGTCGTCGTTGAAGGCGATCCATGATGTTAACACCACTATGGCTGAGCTCCCATAGGAAAATCTTAATTTTCCGAGGATAAGATCCTTTCCATATAACTGAATATAAAGGATCTATAGTATAACCTCCCTGAAGTGTTAAAACCTCCATCATCGAATGGACTGAGAAAGTTTCAGATGTTCCATAATTCCAACTCCACGAGTCATTGTGATTTTTTAAAACGAGACAAGGAGGCCCATTCAGCTATTTCAGAATCATTTAGATTTCTCCTGAAACCCATGTCCCAAACTCCATTATCAACTTTCCATACATTGGCCACCGAAGCATGAGTACTTGTGGAAAGTCTGTACAGTCTTGGATATAAGGAAGCCAAAGTGTGATTTTGGAACCAGACATCATGCCAAAAAGAGATGTAATTTCCATTGCCCAATTCTCTTTTAATATTCTGTATTACAATGTTGTTTAACATAGAAATCGATGACCACAGTGCTTTAGAGGATCCTTCATTTGAAACCATGGGCCATTGTTGGTTGGTAGTCATAGGGTAATACTTAGCTTTGATGACTTTACACCAGAGAGCTTCATCTTTAGAAGCAAATCTCCATATCCATTTTGATAGGAGAGCCACATTCCTATGCTAGATGTTACCAATGGCCAGACCACCCATTTGAAGGGGGCGTTGTGTTATATCCCATTTCACATTGTGCATTCCTCCATCACCATTTGCTCCTTCCCAAAAGAAATCCCGAAAGATTTTCTCAATCAAATTGGCAATCTTAATAGGCATTTTGAACAATGACATAAAATATGTGGGCATATTGGAAAGTCCCTTGGAAATAAAAGAGTATTTCCAGTTTTGTAACCTATGCTAAATTTTCTCCAGAACTGGTTGCCAAAAGCAAGATCGTGAAGGATTGCCACCTAAAGGAAGACCAAGATAAACAGAAGGCCAACAACCCACTCTACAACCAAAAGTTTGAGCCAAGCGATTCATGTCTTCAGTAGGAATGTTGATGTCAAGTAATTCACTCTTTCCATAATTTATATTAAGACCCGAAGCCTGCTCAAAAATATGAATTATATCAAAGAGATTTGCAATTGCTTTGTCATCTCTAGAGGAGAACAATAATGTATCATCTGCAAATTGTAAGTGATTAATCTTGAGAAAAGAAGTACCAATAGTATTGCTCTCAATCTTGCCAAGATTTGCCCCATGATGTAAAAGACGGCTAAGACAATCTGATACTAGAATAAAGAGGAAAGGAGATAACGGATCACCTTGTCGAACACCTCTGGAAGGAATGATTTTACCCCTTGGACGACCATTGATAATAATTGAATAATTTGCACTAGAAAGACAACCATAAATCCACTTTCGCCATAGAGAACCGAAACCTTTTGCTTGAAAGATGGCATCAAGAAATCCCCAATCAACCTTGTCAAAAAGCCTTCTCTAAGTCCAATTTAAGAACTATACTTGATTTCTTTTTTGTCTGCCAATCATCTATAATCTCGTTGGCAATAAGTGAGGCATCTAAAATCTGTCTTCCTTCTACAAAGGTCATTTGATTTTCAGCAATTGTAAAGGGTAAAACCTTTTTCAATCGATTAGACAAAACTCGAGCAAGGATTATATAGGCACCTCAAAAGAGTGTTGTTTGTCTCATCTTTAAATTGACAAAATAAATAAGCTCATACGAGTAAGATGTAAAACAAATTGTGTAATTAGATCAATCATAGCATCAAAATAATTCATGGAAAGGAGAAGGATTTAGTTTACAGTCTTGGCAACATCACCTCGTGGCCAAGCTTGACACCCAGTTCTTGAGATACTCGGGCAGCAATGCTCATAGCAGCAACTCGACGTGGTTGTGTGCATCCAACCTTAAGAAGATAACAATAAAATGAATTTTAAATCTCAGGAAAACAGAAAGATTTTGATAAATCATTCACTTGTTGACTAATTACAAGCTCATGCAGCATTTCATTTGCTCACTACAATTTGCAACTGACTCCTAAATCAAAACTAGATGAGGAAATAGAAATCATTGACCATGTTAGCAACCAATCAGAGAATAACGTGAGAATTCCTAAAAATATATATCCAGAACCTCCCAGCTCCACTAAGCACAACAAAATGAAATTTAATATGGTGAGAAGAGAAGGTTATACTTTTCCTCGCTTTGTGTAGCCAGCCTCATGAAGATATTGAGGTATCTGTGTGGTCTTTCCAGAACCAGTTTCACCAACAATTACAAGAACCTACAAAAGCAAAAAAAAACAAGTGTTACAATAAAATTATGTACATGCATGCAGAAATTTGTCTTTAGATAATCAGATATTCAAAGATGCCTAAAAAAATTCAGTTCTTCATCTGCTCCTTAATGCTCAGTAAGTTTGAAAACTGTGAAAAAGATTTAAAAAGGACACCCACGGTGTGCACCAATTCTAATGTGCATCCTTAGCAACAAACAAGTGAGGGCTTAGAGGGAATGGGTTCAATCCATGATGACCACCTACCTAGAATTTAATATCCTACGAGCTTCCTTGGAAACCAAATGTAATAGGGTCAAACAGTTGTCCCGTGAGATTAATCGAGGTGCGCATAAGCTGGCCCGGACACTCAGGGATATCAAAAAAAAAACAAACAAACAAGTGAAGATTTTTATCACATGTGTTCACTACCACTTGAAATTTTGTCACTCTTAACTCTCATTATCCACCTCAAGAAGAAATCTAAGATCATATGCTTGCTTTGACATGGGATAGATTATTATTGGCTTCTTATATCTAAAAGTGTTGGCAATTGTCGTCTTCTTTAGTTTGAGTTGGAGAGCTCCCAATCTTTAGGTTAGTATAGAACCCCTAATCTTCCCCTTGTCTACAATTTTTTTTTGTGAAAAGGGGCCAACAGATATGACTTGGAAATGTTTGAGCAGAATGCAATACTCATGCACTCAAAGACCTACCTGATAATCATTGACAGCTTGAAGTAACTGATCCCGATATGGATAGATTGGCAGTGTTTTTCTCTCCTCCTGGGAAAAAAAAAGAGAGAAATCTCAGTCAGTAGTAAACACCAAGAAGGACTATTAAGAAGAAAAAAGATCGTATCTTGCTAAAAAGAATTGGTTCACAACAAAGTTTCAACCAGAAGTAAACGTTTATAAGTGTCGCATCTTAAGTATCATCTCCAAAGAGAGTCAATTCCCTCCCAATCCATCTTGAACAAACTCTATCCAATCCGTAAATACTAGGACCTAATTACAATGAATATTAAATATTGTGTTCATATGAATATAAACTTGATGCAATAAAGAGTAATCAGAAGCAAAACCTGCAGCTTCTCCAGAGCTGACTTAGCCTTGGACTTCTCAAGTGATTCAGTTTCACGTTCATCAACAAACTGCCAAGAACGAATGAATGTAGCATGAAATAAACAAGATTCTTACTACAGTACCACAACCGCATACAATAACTATTGAAAGTTTAAGCCACACCTCATCACCTTCCATAACTGATGCCTTAATAAACTCAATCTGATCCTCAAATACAAACCTAAAACAAAAAGATTCAATGTTCATTCTCTCTAATATTATAGCCAACTTCAAGGGATTAATAAATAGCTAAATAAATGTAATGGAACATTCTTGTAAAAACGTGTAACACAAAATATTATGTGTTCCAAATAAGTACTACCTAGAAAAGTAGCAATGGTAAGTATTCTAACTAAACATTATAAAACATAAAAGGAAAAATTCAGAACCATAAGATACTTACTGATAGTCATCAGATGCTTGCTTTTTATTTTTGGAACCAAATTTCATTGTTGCTTTTCCTGAAGGATAATTGTTTCAGAATCTGAAGAAAGAAAATTACCAGAACCTCAGAGAAGTGGAACTTACCTATTTGGTGTTCCTCCCATGCCTCTTGTTCTGCGAATGGGTTCATTTTATCTGCAGCACCTGAATCCCTGTAAGGATAATAATATTTCAAAGATTTCGAGAAGACAACAAGTTGCATTGACAGAGAGCAAAATAGAGTATTTAATGTGGCAAAATTTTATGATCTCGTTGGCCCTCCTTATCTGATTTCTTTTACAGTTGTATCCCCTTTGTAATTAAGTCAAAAGCTCATTTGGAAGAGTTGGGGGTTGGGGTTGGGATAAGGTCAATCACAAAAATCTAAGCATCGATCTTCCAAGAGTTTAACTAACCTATAACGCTGCATTGCCACTGCAAACCTCTTATCCTGATTAACATCCCCTTCCTGATCATAAGCTTCAGGCATCCTGTACTGCACTCCAATATAGTGAAACATGAAATATGTAATTAATCAACAAATGAGATGTATCATAGTACCAAAAATCCATTGCTTTGTTGTAGAAACAATAGGGTTTTATCATGAAAAGAGATTTAAAAAAGGGATGGATGAATTGGATGTCTAATACTCCTTTCCTTCTTATTTAATCTTTCATAGACATTCAATGTTTCTTTCCAACTGAGAAGGGAAATAAGAAAAAGAAGAATGATCCACGCACAAGTTATTAGAATGAATTTTCACTAGTCACGACATGCAAACTGAAAGAATATATCCACTTGTAGATAACTCCCTCTAAAAAAAAAAGCAAGTTCTTTATATATTTAAATTCAAATAAGTACTTTCATTAGAGAAAAAAAATAAACACAAGGGTGGATAAGAAGTTTTATTGTTTGCAGTAAAAGTGCTAGCACTAGAATTTTAATAAAGGGAGCTTATGGGCTCTCAACGCCAAAAGGTGATTAACAAGTAATAAAAAAGATCAAACATGTAACCTCATTGATGTCATCGGCCTCATCTGTCCGCTTCTTCACAAGCTCATATATTTCCTTCTTATACCTGGAAACAACAAACAAAATATTGCAAAGGTTTCATTTTCATAGACCTATTCCAGCAAAGTCCTATTATTTTCAGAAAGTAAAGAGGAAATATTCTGACAGTCATAAGAGAAATTAAAATTTTAAAAATTTCCGAAGTGAATGAGAAACAAGGAACAAAGGCTAATTATTATAAGATCTTGTCCTATCCTTACATGACTTGTGAGCAATCTAAAATAATAATCTTAACTGATTAGATTACTTGAAAGATTTCGTTCACGGCCACTAGTCAAAACACACCAGAGATTATACAAAGAGGCACATACATCCTCATTGGATCCTATGTAGGAAAAAGATCACAGCAGAACAAATCAGTGATCATTCAAAAAGAACATATCCGAAAATTTTACAACATAAGATTGTATGACATCAATATGCAAGCACCAAGTTGCAAAATAGAGAACCAAAAACAAAAACTAAAATTAAAAGTATATTTATGCACACGAGAGAGACAGCATCACTACTCGTCATTTGTTTATTTCATACACTATGAAAAGTTTTCTGCAGTATATATAGAATGCACTAAACTCATCCTCCATATCAAAATAATCAATAGACAGCAATCACCAGCTCATTAATTGTGCCGCCACATTTGATCCAAAAAAAAAATCAAACTACTGTCTCCCAGGAAAATAACATCCAAAAACCCGAACTTCTAAATAACTACAATTATGAGAGAAACTTTGTAGGGAAACAGTTCGATCATGAGCATACAAACAGAAGGAATCTGAAAATATAACATTTGCTATAGGACATAGAAACTTTGTGTAAATAACCAGCAAGAAAATACAACGAAATTAGAGTATGAGAGAGAGAGAGAGAGAGAGAGAGAAAGAGAGAGGGAGAGAGCAAACCTAATCCATCATCATTAAAAAATCAAAGACAAAAAAATGGCAAAAAAGAAAGGAACTTTTACCTTAGCTCCCGATATTCTGCTTCAGTAAGCTTCACACCTTCAAAAAGATATTGCTCATCTTCTATATCATCTCTGGTATTGATCATCAAGAAATTTGAGAGAACAAAGAAAAGATAAGATGAAGAGAGAGAGAAAAGGAAAGTGACATCACAAATAGGGGAAAACAAAATTAATTGAGAGAACTACATAACGTCTTTACAATTCCTTGGATGGAAACTTGCACACAGATGAAAAAACAATAATAATAAGAAGGATGATAAACAATTGTACCAACTGAATGTATTCCATTGTACCTGATTTCTTCCAGTTTCTTCTCCTCCCTTTTCTTTAAATACTCCTGTCTTGAAACTTTCCTGAAACAGTAAGAAAAACTAGACGATGAGCATCTAAAAATTCACTATCAACGGGCATTAGAAATTATCACCAATGTATTTACATCATTACACATGTAATTCCTAATTCTTCGCATGTTCAATGCAACGTGTCTTCCATTGTGCTTTTATAACATATATGTCAAATCCCACCAAAGTATTTGTAAGAGTATATTAGTCCCGGAAGGGTAATCTGCAAACATATTGGAACAAGAAACTATAAAGTTGAGGAACTTAGCCTTGATGTTTTCTCACAAGAGTAAGTATGGAATTGAAAAGGGAGGAAAATTAATTCAGAATGTCCATGAAAGTAGCAGCAGAAACGCCTTGAAACTATACTGCTCACTACAAGCTGCTTCTTGACCCTTACTGAAAATTTGATCTGGAAAATGGGTGTAATATCTACTTCTGGTTTGATCATCCGCCTCTAGATGTTCCCCAGAAGAAAACTCCTAAGCTGTTCCAAATTTTTTATTATCAAAACTAGGTTATTAAAGACAGTTGGACATGTCAAACAACACGTGGAACTTGCTCTTTAAAGGCACCTTTAAACAATAAGAAGGAGGGGTCTTTTTGTGGAGGATCACAGCCCAGAGAAGAGTAGGGAAAGTTCTGGGAAGACTTATGTCTTAGGAGAGTCTCCAGCCTCTCGATAAACTGGAGCATTTGCTTGCTGTTTTATTGTCTTCATCATGTTGCTCTTGTTTGATCGATTTGAACTTCTTATTAGCATTGAATGAAAAATTTCCCTTGTTCATTGAAGAACTATCAATAGAACAAGGCTGGAACTCTCTTATTACTGTGTTATTGCTTGTCTTGGGATTTTTCTGAGTGTCGCAGGTGTTACTTTACTAGTTGGAGAATATTTTGGATACCTAACATATATCTCCAAAATATTGGGTTGACCATTGATAAGGATTTGATTTCTTAACATTAAGATAGTTCAGCTTACGCGCATCTCGACTAATCTCACGGGACAATCGTCTGACCCTACTACATTTGTTACATTTAGATAGTTCTAGGTCTCTTTTTCTAAATCCCTTTATAGTTACTAACTACTACCAGGAAGCAGAATTACATTCTCCCCCCACATCCGCATTACACACTTTGGAGCACATAAATTATATAATGGTCAACATCAAACTTTGATCGGAAGCAAAACGCTTTCATTGGTTGCAAGAGAAGTACACAAAGAAGAAACAGAAGCCCCAACCCTAGGAGTTCAAAAAACTGCTCCAATAGATGGCAATAAATTAGTTAGTGTTCAAGTTTCCTCCCAAGTACTAAATTTCTCCAAGATAGCTCCCACAGTAAGGCTAGAACTGCACTCATTCTACTGGTGTTTGGTTGCCTTCTAACTTGGGCCACAATGCAACTATTTCACACTCTTTAAACTTTCTGTATCAATGAAATATTTACCCCAAGAGAACAAAGAAGGTAAAACTATAAAGAAAATTAAGTAAAGGTAGGAATAGCAAACCTCAAAGCATCAATTTCATTATTCTCCAAAGCTTTTGATCTTCGAATTGCCTCTTCTGTTTAACATTAAATGCATGAGGATGATAGTGTAAGTTGAAGAAGAGTGCATGTCATTTTACTTATTATAATGCAATGATTAAACTTCAAGATCAGTTACCTTCCTCCTTCCTGCTCAATTTCTGTTCTGTTAACTGTCAAAGAACATCTAGAATCAGAACAAGAGATAATGAAACTCTTAGGACATAGCTGTAAATTTCATTAATGTATGAAGTTTGCAAAAAGAGCAGAACTCCTATGGAGTTCTTTTGGGGAGTCGGTGTTGGGCAGGATCTGTGGGATTCCAAAGTTTCATGATTTATTTGGTTTATTTCTAGACTTTGCTTGTCAGTTTTTTTTCTTGATTCAAAAAAACTAACATAAGAAATGATGAATCATTTTAAAAGAGATGGGAAAAAAGGTATTGCGATTTCTATTAGAGTATACCTTTTTGGTTCCAGCAGCATCCCGTTCTCTTATATTTCGCTCTAATTGCTCCCTCTCTCTTTGATCACGCAATCGCTCTTCCTCTGACTGCATTTAAATTTAAACATGATGTTCAGATAGCATAGAGAACTACATGACTTCCGTTAGTAAACTTGATTCACTGACTAGGTTTTTATACGAGTAAAAGATACATCCAAGTATTAAGAAAACATTTGACACTATTAATTAAGAAGGTAAATCCCAAATAAGCTCAAACGTATACCTCAGAGCCATCGTCTTCAGAACTAGAAGTTCGCCTTCTAACATGTCTATTTTCTCTTTCAAGAACACTTTCCTGTATTATCATATCAAGTCAGAGAAAAGTTAACCCACTTAAAAGAGAATATATATATATAATTTCATATCTCGTACCTTCTCATCAACTTCATCTTCTTGATATTCATTTTTCTTCCTAAAACGTTTTTTTCTTTTTTCAGTTTCTTTTGGATCACCACTGGATCTCTCTTCAACAACATCTTCCTCGTCAGCATCGAGCAGAGCATATGTCCTCTGCTTTCTTGCCAAGATTGCAGCATCTCTCTCTTGCTGCTGATAAAGCTGAGGCATGATAAAAGATACGATATTAGAGGACATGACTGTAGGAAAATAGTTAAGTAATTCCATGTCAAGAACAGCTGTAAATGTAATAAGTGAAGGGAGACAAGGAACAGAAAAACATGAAGGAACACTTAATATTAATCACATTTTAACAGTAAACAAAATTCAACAGAAATATTACATTTAAACCAGAAGATTTCTTGCGTGGCGCTCTAGAGAAAATTCCTTCAGCAAAAGCCAATGTTTCGCTGGAAGATGGCAAGCCAAAATCTCCCACCAACTTGCTCACTACATCCGCGGGCGATGTTGCTTGTTTGGCTACAATAAATTGGGGCGTCAAAACTCAAAAGCACACCATTAAAACCATATCTTTTACAGTTCATAATTGAAATACCAAAGGCAATGTTAAAGTAAAAAAATAATGAGAAGCGTACACAGTCCAATCATATACTTCACAACCGTTGGCTGAGAAAAACCAAGCAGTGACATTAACTGATCAGAAATCCACGTTTTCAACTCATTGTCGCCATCCATCTTCCTGAAATAGAGGTTAAACCAAAGGGTTACCTGAAAGAAGACTAAAAACCTGAGATCTATGAGGAAGGAGTGCAAGATTTGCAGGTCAGGGACGGGAAAGTCTTCAAAAGTAAGAGTGAACTTGGAAGTTTTAGCTAGGGTAAAGGAGTGCTTGTTCAGAGGTCAAGCAGCAAAGGTTTCTTTAGTAATGGGTCAACTCCGAACGCCAAAACAATCGCTAAGGAAACCTAAACGAGAAGAAAACTCACCCAATTTGACAACACTTTGCTGGACAGCGCCCTCGAATGGAGAATTTCACGAATTATATGACGGTAAAGAGAGGGTGATGCTGGAACTAAGTTGGAAATACTATGGGTTAAGTCCATTCACCAATAAAAACAACCAAGGAACTCAAACGAACCAAAAACTTACCGGACTCGACTCAATCAGCCTCCCAAAACGTCGTTTATTAAAAATATGAGGCGCCGGCGGCAAACGGGAACAGACAGAACGGTGGCTAAACACGGTTAAAAGGAGGTGAAACGCACGGCGACAGTGGGTATTTTCGTGGCTGCGAGCGGGGCGAATTCGCGACGGTTCGTGGTACGACCGATTGGCGGAGATCGTGCGCCGGTGGTTTCGTGGCGAGCGTGAGCTTTTGGGAGGTTGTACCTGCGAGGAGGCTGCTGAACGGAAAGATGGAGAGAGTGAGATCGTGAGAGGGAGGGAAGGAGAAACTGAGGAAGAAGGGGAAGAAAGTAATGTGAGGCGGGTTTTTTTTTTCTTTTTTTTCTTTTTTTTTTTTTAAGTTCGACACAAAAATTGTAGAATTTCAACTTCTAACATCGACCACTATGTCAATTATTGAGGATGTTCACTTCGACTCTTGGTTGTATTTTCTATATTTAATAGCTAGGGAAATTGTAATAGGGGCTAAATTCTAAGGGTTAATTGTAGATATAGCAAGTTTTATAAAAAATTGCAAATATAGCAAAATTTTTAAATCATTTTTTTAATTCTCTTTTTGCCCATATTTTGACTTCTATCCGTGATAAATTTCTATCATTGATAGAATCTATCACTGATGGAATCACAGTGATAAAAATCCAGTGATTTCTCTCACGGATAGGAATTTATCGCTAATAGAAATCAATAGTGTATTTGATAAAAACCAACAGTGTATTTGATTACGTGATAATTTTGTACATATTTTTTGTTTTTTCTTTTTTTATTTTGCTGAGGTTTCCCTTCTTTAAATTTCAACTTCCGCTTTGTGTTTTTCTTTTATTCCGGTTCAATTTTGATGTTCTTTTGCTTCGACATCTATAAAAACAAAAGCAGTGACATAGGTTTTAGAAACAAAAATGATAGTTTTCTATCAGTGATATAAATCTAACTTTATATCATTGATAGAAAAATAATTTTATATCACTGATAGAAATCTATCAGTGATACGTTTCTAAACACTTATAGATTTCTAGTGATACGTTTCTAAACACTTGTAGATTTCTATCACTAAAAGAAATATATCATTGATAGGCCTATCAGTGATAGAAGTGATAGAAATCTTCTATCACTAATAGAAAGAAAATCTTATATCACTGATAGAAAACAATAGCAACTTTCAAACAAACAAAATGCATAAATCTTCTATCGATTCTATCAATGATAGAAAGATAGAAATCTGTCAGTGATAGGTTTCTATCACTGATAGAACTCTATCTTTCTATTACTGATAGGAATCTATCAGTGATATATTCAATCACTGTAGAAACCTATTGTGATACTTTGATATTTTTCAAATAATATTTTTATGTTTTTTTATTATGTTTTGTTTTTAGGTTGATCCTATTAGAATGTACAATACAAAGTAATTGACGGACATAACTATTTCTATCACTGAAACCTTTAGATTTGTATTGTTGGGTGTAGGGAATGCAAGAGAATCTGGAGGATGTGAACTGAAATCTCTAAAATTTAATTGATTATTATTAAAAGATAATTAGAATATAAGATAAATTAGTGAGTTGAATCTATCGGTGATAGAAATCTATCAATGATACGTTTCTATCACTCATAAAAACTTTTCTATTAGTGATAGAAATCTCGTTTCTATTAGTGATAGATTCTATCACTGATATAATTCTATCAGTGATAGGAAGGGTAATTTAGTAATTTAGACCCTATGAGTATAATATTTTGTCATTTTTGAAATTCTTTTTACAGGCTGCCATTTTTGCTAATATTTTGGTCAATTTTATTATATATGCAACCGGTCCTTATATCTATCTATATTTCTATACTATCTAAAAATCTAAAAAGGGCTGAAGGGAATAAACTTTTGATTTCTTTTTTCCTCTTTTTAATCTTCAAATTTCTCGTTTGTCCTCTTAAAAAAAAATCTTCATTTGTCCTTTTTATTTAATTATATTAATATGATCAGTTGAACATTTTTTACGTTAAGCCAATTGTGAAAATTTGAAGATTTTTTTATTTAATTATTAATTCTAATTGATTTTCGATTGTGGAATTAGAAGACTTTTTTATTTAATTATAAATTTTAATTTATTTTCGGTTGTGAAATTTGAAGATTTTTGTATATAATTATTAATTCGAATTGATTTTTGTATTTAAACCTATTTTAGATAGTATAAGTTACAGTAGATTTTCATATTGTTTTATTTTTGTTTTTGTTTTTGGCAATATACTTATTAAACTCATCTCAATAAATAAAAAAAAGGATACTTATTAAACTCATTGAATATATATGTATGTATCTTTATATGTATCTATATGTGTGTGTATATATGTGCAATTCACGTGTGTTGCTAATATAATGTCTATACACATACTATATAATTAGAAATCCTTTCTTTTTTATCATTTATCACTAACTTTCAAAAGTTTATGGTAATTAAAACAAAAACAAAAAACAAAAAACCAAACAAAAAATAACATTACATATACTAAAAAAAAAAAAAACTATTTTATTGTATTTCAATTAAAACTATAAGATGTCCCTTCCATTGCACAGGTTCTAATTAACTCCAAATTAAGCTCCAATTCTTAGGAAAATTTTTAGAGGAAACTCGAGCTTTTCAAACTCGAACTAAAATCCAATGAATAATCAGAGAGAAATTTTGGTGGATGGGTTGTTTTAGATCCATATTTTCATATATGTCAATAGGTTGATAGATTTTCAAGATTAGATTTCCAGCAATATTTTCTTACCATTATACCCTTTTTGTCATTATCTCTCTTCAATTTAAATTACATGAACAAATATTTTATAAGATATTATATAAACAAATTCCTCAATTTTAGGCAAATATGATTGCTCAGATTTTATTTCATGTCATAATGAATCCAGCTGGTTTTCCTCAATTCTTTTTCTCCACTTTTTTCTTCACGACATCAGTGTTGGGTTTCGGCCCCAACTATTCGTTTCGACAGCAGTTGTTCATTCATTTTTGTTCTTCATTCCCGACAGTAGAAATCAGTATCATTGTTCTGTTTTTCACAGTTTTCCAAATTTTATTGTTGAAGTTTTTTTTTCCATTTATGGCAACGATTTTCGATTTTCGACTGCTATTTCGATTTTCGGGTGTTTAAGCACAAGTTTTCAATATATGCATAGATTATAAATGACATATTACTGATTTACTGGAAATATATAATAACCGGAATAGTTATGTCAGTAAAATGAATATATGTTGGTTCATTGCATATATTTCATCATTTTTTCCCATGAAACGTGTTCCTGTATATCGTGAAGGAATACGCAATACCATCTCAGGTCATTTTTCTCATGTATGTATATAACATGTTCGCTGGAATATCTAAAAAATGTGTATATATTTCGATTAATATTACATAACTATACTGGGTTATTATATATTCCCAGTAATATACCATTTATAATCTATGCATATATTGCATTGATTATTATATATTCTGGTTAATATGCAATATATAATAGTTTAGTATATATGTCTCATAGTCTACGTACTTTTTTTAAAAAAAATAGATTTTTGTATTTTATAGAAAAACATTTATATTCATATATAACTTCATATATACCAGCCTATAAATACTATGTACATAAGTTTTCCTTTTTTTTACTCATTATTGTAGCCACATATACCAAGTTTTTTTTTCATTACTATAGTATTAAATATACACTTGTATATTTGGTTTTTTTTTTTTTTTTTGAAAAAACACTTGTATATTTAGTTATTTGACAATATATATCATATATATACATGTATACGTATGTATGTATATTAAATATACCAATGCATTTAAAAGAAATATAGATATTGAAAAAAAAACCTATATCTAACTATAAAAAACCTTATTTTTAAAATAATAAATACATATGTATATATTAAATATACCACGGCGGCAGTGAAATCCAATGATATCCACGATAAAACAACGGCAATTGAAGGACAATAGCTGGGCTGGCGGCATCCAATGATGTGTGGGTGCTACTTGTTCGAGTTTGCAGCGGCGATGGTTGGGCGACGCGGCGCTTCCGGTGGTAGTTGGTCGTCGACAGCAAGAGAAGCAGAGGAGATCGGAGATGAAGAGGGAGAGAGAGGTCGAGAGACCAATGAGGGAGAGAGATCGTGGAGGAGGAATGGGGGGAGGAATAAACGTGTGAATTGGGAAAAATAGTGAGTGATTTTAGGGTTTTTTTTTTTTTTTGAAAAATTGGGAGTGATTTTAGGGATCTTTCAAAATTGGAAAGTAAATCAAATGGATTGAAAATTTTTAAATAGGAAAGAATAAAATATGATTTTTCCTTTTATGATTTTGTTGTTTTTTAAATATAAAAATTATGGATAGGGTATAAAAGTAATTGAATAACAACTTATATGTAAAAACTCAAGACTCTTAGGCTATTTGTGTAAAAAGTGGTGAATTTGAACAAAAATGAAATATAGGGTTCACTTATAGGCTAAATATATACTTATCCCATAATCAAATTCCCAAAAGAATGAATTTGATAGCTAATTGAAAATATCTCTTTCAAAATTTTTAATTTCTAAAGCCCCGTTTGATAACCATTTAGTTTTTAGTGGTTGAAAATTAAGCTTATTCATACTACTTCCATAAGTTTCTTTGTTTTAATTAGGGGTGTAAAATTTTTGGGTCGGGTCGGTTGTACGGACAAACCGTCCCGACCCTACATGGGTTCGGTTGTACGGACAACCCAACCCGACTTGGCCCGAACCGATCGGGTCGGGTCGGGTGACTTTTTTTATTTTTTTATTTTTTTTAAAATAACACTCTGTTTTTGCCCTAAATATGCAAATAAAACCCTAGATCTCAAAATTTCGGCAAACTGTTAGAATCCTTTCATTTACAAGCCACAGAAGAAAAACATTCAATAAATTCTTTCATTTACAAGCCACAGAAGAAAGAACAACATTCAATAAATCCCTTCATTTACAAGCCACAGAAGAAAGAACAACATTCAATAAATCCTTTGAGAGCAGGAATCATAAATTCGGTTCAGAGACCACAAAAAATTGAAAAAATCACAGGAATCAATGGAGGATTCTCAACCAAAAAAAAAAAAAAAAACCCAAATCACAGAAAATTGAACAAATCAACCCAGTTGAAGAAGAAAGGGAAGAAAAAGCCAAATCTCATTTGAAAAATCACACCGGCGAGGAGAGATCGAGCATGCATGAGCACGAATGGCGCCGATGAGGAGAAATCAAGCCTACAAGAGCACGAATGGCACCGGCGACGAGACCATGAGCACGAAAAGGGGTTGGGTTTGTTCCGATGCCGACGAGGAGAGCGCGAGCACGACAATAAAGCCGTCGAGGAAACCACGAGCAAAGACGAACAATCGAACCGAGCAAAGACGAACAGCGAACAGCAAACAGTCGAACCGAGCAAAGACGAACAGCGAACGAAAGAGAGAGTAGAGAGAGAGAGAAAGGCGAACAGAAAGAGAGAGAGCTTGAGAGGGTTGTTGAGAAAAAGAGGGGAGACGACACTGAGAAGAGTTAAGAATTTAGGGCAACAACAAAACGATATATATTTAAACAAGTGAACCGAAACCGAACCTAACCGACCGGTTCGATTCGGTCTTTAGTGTAATAGCCTTTTAAACCGAATCGAACCGACCAATTCGGTTCGGTTCGGTTTCTTACACCCCTAGTTTAAATATTTACATTCTTCATTGTTTTCAAAATCCAAGTCAAATTTTGGAGGAAAAAAATGTAGTTTTAAAAAACTTAAGTCTTAATAACCATTTGGTTTTTGGTTTTTTGATTTTGAATATTATACTTGTTTTCTTTCAATTTCCTTACCATGGTTTTCATTTTTGTTAGGTAGACATTTGTGTTAGCCAAATTCCAAAAACAAAAACAAGTTTTTGAAAACTACTTTTTTTTTTCTTTTTTTCAATTTTTGACTTGGTTTTTGAAAACATGGGAAGGTTGTATATAATAAAACAAAGAAAGTTGTGGGGGTGAAAGTAGTGTTTATAAGCTTAATTTTCAAAAACCAAAAACCAAAAACGAAATGGTTATCAAATGGGGGCCTAAACATTTGGGCCCATTTGATAACCATTTGGTTTTTGAAAATTAAGCTTATACACACATACTTCCACCTATAAGTTTCTTGGTTTTAGTATCAATCTTCTACCTTGTTTTCAAAAACCAAGTCCAATTTTGGAAACAAAAAAAAAAAAAAGTAGTTTTCAAAAACTTGTTTTTGTTTTTAAAATTTGACTAGGAATTCAAATGCAACCTTAACTAGGATGAAAGCCCTACGCAGCAGAATTTTCACAGAACCTACACTGAGTCTTTGTTTCAAATCGAAATCCCGATACGGTTTGCAACAATTTTATAGCAGCATAAACACATTTAAACCTACTGTAAAAAGCCTATAAGCATGCTTGTAATTGGATAAAAAAGGCCTAGATCTAATCTAGAATGATCCTAGAGATCAAGGGTTTCACATAAACTTACTTTTGTAGGAAGTCTTTATCGATTTCGCCTTTTTCTCCAAGATTCGCAGAAAATTCCAAAAGCACAAGATCTTCTTCTTCGCTGAAAAATTCTTTCAAAAATCGTGAACCACACCACAAGAATTGCACCGGTATTCTCTTGTAGGCTCTTGCGTTGGTTGCTTGTGGGAGCAAGAAGATCTTAGGAAATTGGGAGAATTTTTTCTCTTATGATCGATTGAATCGTCAGAGAGAGAGAGACACTGAGAGAGTTTTCGATTGATTCAAGTTAAGCCCGTAACTTCTTCCTCAAAAAACTCCTCCAGACGTGTGATAGGTGGTTAGTGGGAAGACCACATTTTAATCAGTTAGTAAGACTGATAATTTGATTAATTAAAAAAATAAAATTAATAAATAATCTAATAATTAAATTAACAATTAATTTAATATTATTTATATAAATCATATTTATACACATATTCCCACATAACCTATAGTTTTAATACAATTTAATTAAACTAAATTAAAACAAACAATTAATTAATTCAATAATTAATTAATGTCATAATTAAATATCACATATTTAATTATATCTCTCTCATATAACCTATAGTATTAATGTGCATCTAATGCGCATTAATTTTAACCTATAGTTTTATATGAATCCAATTCATATTTTAAACTTAATATTCGAACCCCATCGAATATTCAATTCTCCCTTAGAAATTTACATCAACGCCCTAAGTGAGCTACCAGTGTGACCTAATGGACCTACAAATCAGAAGCTCCTACGATATGAGATTAATTGGCTAAACTCCTTAACCAAGTTAATCAATGTTCGTTAACTGTAGTTCACTCCACTATAGAAACACAGCTGCACTCTTCTCACTGCATATATATTTCTGTGTCCACGGATATCGACCAATAACAACAAGTCAGTCCTTCACGTGTGTTCGTACCCCAGCTAGGTCAGATTACCGTTTTACCCCTGGGCTATCTCTTCATCCTTAAGTCCCAGTGCTCCTCTAATGAACAACCTGTTTGAGGTCCAACCAACAAACAGAAGTCCCTCTCGTGTCATAGAGAGGGCAGGGCCCATTGTTCAAGACCCGGAGACACCACTTAAGGGAACACACCTCTACTTACCCTAGAGTCAGGAAGGAGTGAATTCCATCTTGTGTGATTATGTTCCCAGCTCCCCACTCGGTCTTGTCCCCAAAATGGTAGGCTTATTGAGTCGACGTGCAGGCCACTCTCACCCATACAAATCAAATGACAATCCCTCGTGAACAAGAGTCCATAACCCACTCAGGATTGAGACCAAGTTGCCTAGGTCATCCTAGTGAAATAGAAACCTAACTAGCTAATGGTGTTACAGCTAGTGGTTAACTATTTCGCGGTCCGGTCTTATGCAAACTCATTGCATAGGATACCCCCACTCGCATGTCCACTACATGAACGCGTTGGATCATTGCGTTTGTATCATAATACAAAGCTAGCCGTATCCATAGTGTCACCAAGATAAGGTACTCAACCTTACTCCTTTACTATAGACCCTTTAGGTTGTATCTTGAACAGTGATCCCGTATTTCCCCACATACTAGTTCAAGCCTCATACTAACAGCCTAGGATGTTTAGTTTATTGGATTAGGGTTATTAAGACAAGATTACACAATACAAACAAAATAAATGAATAATACATCATTTTACTAATGTTCGGTCAAATGTCACATTTACTATCTACGAGTTTTAGGGCATAAAACCCAACAAGCCATGGTAGGGAATTTAGGAGAAAACAAACATAATTTTCAAAAACCAAAAAAAAAAAAAAACCAAATGGTTGTCAAACGGGGCTTGGTTTTTGAAAATTAAGCTTAAAAACACTACTTCTACCTATAAGTTTCTTGGTTTTGTTATCTACTCTATTCCCATGTCTTAAAAAACCAAGTCAATTTTTGAAAAATAAAAAAAGTAGTTTTCAAAAACTTGTTTTTATTTTTGAAATTTGGCTAGGAATTCAAATGTGTATGAAAACCATCAGAAGAAAATTGGGAGAAAGCAAGCTTAATTTTCAAAAACCAAATGGTTATCAAACGGGACCTTAGGAATTCAAATGGATTCTTAACAAAGATGAAATCGTAGGAAATTTGGAAGAAGAAAAAAGCATACTTTTCAAAAAAATTTTAAAAAAAACTCACTTAAATCTAATTTAGTGAAATTAGATTTGAAGTAACAATTCCCATTAATCCAAATTAATCTTCAAAATAATAAAATTACACAATAGATATATTAGTAAAGTTGGTTTACTGTGATGTAAATCTTTATTTACTGTGTTGTAACAGTTTTAGTTATTATGTAGATATTTTTAGTAGTTTTAGTTATTATGTTGAATAGTGTGTTGTAACAGTTTTAGTTATTATGTTGATATTTTTAGTTAGTTTTAGTTTATTAGATTTACTATTCAAGGTGTATTTCAGAGAGGTTTCCCATCAACCACAATCCATGAAGTTTTGAGATGGTTTTACTCTCTAAAATTTAATATGGTATCAGAGCAAATCTCTCTCTGATTTTTTTTTTCGCGCCTTTTTTTCGTTCTTCGCGCCTTCGTTTCTTATTCGTTCTTGGTTTGATTGATTTCTTCCATGGCGAACAAAGATTCTGTTAGCGATAATTCTCCGGACATCGATGCGCAACTTAATCCTTTTTTTCTTCATCATTTCTTCACATCTACAACTACACTCGTTAATCAACCTTTAATTGGTGCTGATAATTACATCTCATGGAGCAGAGCTATGTTAATGGCTCTTTCAGGCAAGAATAAAGATGACTTCGTTGATGGAACCATTGAAAAACCTACTTCTGCAAAGTTAGCAAAGGCATGGAAATGTAATAATGACATCATAGCCTCCTGGATCATCAATTCAGTCTTCAAAGAAATTGCTGCCAGTATTGTTTATTCTGGTTGCGTTAAAGAGGTTTGGGATGAACTTGCTGATCGATTTAAGGAGAGCAACGGACCAAGGATTTATCAGTTGCGGAAGGAATTAATTACCACTACTCAAGGTACTTTGTCTATCGAAGCATATTATACGAAGTTAAAAACAATTTGGCAAAATCTCAATGATTTTCGCCCTAGTATTGATTGTACCTGTGGAAAAATCAAATCCTTCCTCGAGCATCTAGAGTCTAAGTATATTATGATCTTCTTGATGGGTTTAAATGATCACTATGCACCAATTTGAACTCATATTTTGCTAATGAATCTGATTCTTTCAATTAGCAAAGTATTTGCTCTAGTGATTCAAGAAGAGCGACAACGGAACACAGGGATTCAGAGTTCTGCACTAGATCCGGTTGCATTACTTGCTACGAATACCTCTAAGAATGAGTCTCCTACTAATGCCGCTAATTCTCCTCGTAATAATATGAAGAATGAGAATTCTCGTGAAAATCAGAGGCCAATTTGCTCGCACTGCGGGATTCGAGGGCACATCGTGGATCGTTGCTACAAAATCCATGGTTATCCTCTAGGATATCGATCGAGAAATCAGAATTCCATGAGCAATAACTCTAATTCTTCTAACAAACCTGCTGGTACTAATTCTGTTACTCAGGTTTTGCAGGCTCCCTCGGCTGGAACGAATTTTTTTCTCAAGCCTTAATTCTAATCAATGCTCTCAATTAATGGAGCTTTTGTCCTCTCATCTTCAAGCGGTAAAGTCTGATCCAACTACAACAACTTCTTCAGTTGTTCATGTCACATGTATTTGCTCTACCATTTCACCGGTTGATTCAAATATGTGGATTTTGGATTCAGGTGTTTCTTGACACATTTGTCATTGCTCATCTTTGTTTCATAATTGGTGTTCTGTTGATGGTGTTTCTGTTGTATTACCAACTTCCTATCAAGTTCATGTTAACTATGTTGGTGATATTCGCCTGTCTAAAGACTTGGTTCTTCATGATGTTCTATACGTTCCACAATTCTCTTACAATCTCATATCCGTGAGTTACTTGTTGTTATATGATAATTTTGAGCTAAAGTTTTCTGGTCAACGGTGCATCATACACGACAATCGCCAATTGAAGATGATTGGTAAGGCTGAATGCCACAATGGTTTATACTTGTTGTCTTCTTCAAACTTGGTCCCTGTTTGCTTAGTCTCCATTACCACTTGGCACAATCGATATGGGCATCTATCTCATAAACGTCTTCTCCAGATGAAAGATATGCTTTCCTTTAATGATTCTCATGTTTCTACATGTCATGTATGTCCTTTAGCTAAGCAAAGAAGACTGTCATTTTCTTTCAATAACCATGTTGCAGCAAATATTTTCGATTTGGTTCATTGCGATGTTTGGAGTCCGTTTAAAACTCCTACTTACAATGGACATAAATACTTTTTGACTATTGTTGATGATTGCTCCCGTTACACTTGGGTTTTCCTTATGCGTGCAAAATCTGATGCTCTTACCATAGTTCCTCGCTTCTTCAAACTTGTTGAAACACAATTTTCAAAAGTTATTAAAGTGTTTAGGTCCGATAATGCACCTGAGTTGAAGTTTGAAAAGTTTTTTTGCATCCACTGGGACTATGCATCAGTTTTCTTGCGTGGAGCGTCCTCAACAAAATTCTGTTGTTGAAAGAAAGCACCAACATCTCTTGAATGTTGCCCGAGGCCTATTATTTCAGTCAAAAGTTCCAATTCGTTTTTGGGAAGACTGTGTTCTTACTGCAACTCATCTTATTAATAGAATTCCCATGCCACTGCTATCAAATGCAACTCCCTTTTCTATTTTACATAAAATATCTGTTGATTATTCTACGCTCCGCATATTTGGTTGCTTATGCTATGCATCAACCCTTGTTAGTCAGAGATCGAAATTTGATCCACGGGCACTTCCTTGTGTTTTTATTGGTTACCCATTGGGAGTGAAAGGATATTGTTTATATAATATTACCACGCGACAAGTTTTTATATCTCGAGATGTGGTATTAATGGAAGATGTTGTTGCTGGATTTTATGCCCTAAAACTCGTAGATAGTAAATGTAACATTTGACCGAACATTAATAAAATGATGTATTATTCATTTATCTTGTTTGTATTGAGTAATCTTGTCTCGTTAACCCTAATCCAATAAACTAAACATCCTAGGCTGTTAGTATCAGACTTGAACTAGTATGTGGGGACATACAGGGATCACTGTTCAAGATACAACCTAAAGGGTCTATAGTAAAGGGGTAAGGTTGAGTACCTTATCTTGGTGACACTATGGATACGACCCGCTTTGTATTATGAAACAAACACAATGATCCAACGTGTTCATGTAGTGGACATGCGAGTGGGGGTATCCTGTGCAATGAGTTTGCATAAGACCGGACCGCAAAATAGTTAACCACTAGCTGTAACACCGTTAGCTAGTTAGGTTTCTATTTCACTAGGATGACCTAGGCAACTTGGTCTCAATCTTGAGTGGGTTATGGACTCCTGTTCGCGAGGGATTGTCATTTGATTTGTATGGGTGAGAGTGACCTGCACGCCGACTCAATAAGCCTACCATTTTGGGGGCAAGACCGAGTGGGGAGCTGGGAACATAATCACACAAGATAGAATTCACTCCTTCCCGACTTTAGGGTAAGTAGAGGTGTGTTCCCTTAAGTGGTGTCTCCGGGTCTTGAACAATGGGCCCTGCCCTCTCTATGGCATGAGAGGGACTTCTGTTTGTTGGTTGGACCTCAAACAGGTTGTTCATTAGAGGAGCACTGAGACTTAAGGATGAAGAGGTAACCTAGGGGTAAAACGGTAATTTGACCTAGCTGGGGTACAAACACACGTGAAGGACTGACTTGCTGTTATTGGTCGATATCTGTGGACACAGAAATATATCTGCAGTGAGAAGAGTGCAGCTGTAGCTCTATAGTGGAATGAACCACAGTTAACGAACATTGATTAACTTGGTTAATGAGTTTAGCCAATTAATCTCATATCGTTGGAGCTTCTGATTTGTAGGTCCATTAGATCCCACTGGTAGCTCACTTAGGGCGCTGAGGTAAATTTCTAAGGGAGAATTGAATATTCGAAGGGGTTCGAATATTAAGTTTAAAATATGAATTTGATTCATATTAAAACTATAGGTTAAAATTAATGTGCATTAGATGCACATTAATACTATAGGTTATATGAGAGAGATTTAATTAAATATATGATATTTAATCATAGTAATAATTAATTGTTGAATTAATTAATCATTTGTTTTAATTTAATTTAATTAAATTTGATTTAATTGAATTGCATTAAAACTATAGGTTATGTGGGAATATTTATATAAATGTGATTTATATGAATAATAATTAAATTAATTGTTAATGAAATTATTTAATTAATTATTAATTTTGTTTTAATTATTATTAATTAAATATCTTATCAGTTTTCTTAACTGACAAAATTAGTCTACCCACTAACCTAGGGAGTTACACGTTCAGAGAGGGTTTCAAGGAGGAAGTTAATCATCCGTGAGTTAGACCTCTCTCAATCGATCAATTCGCTCTCTGCAACTCTTACTCTCTCGTTTTTCCTCATAGCAATTACAGAGAAATTCTGCTCTCATTTTCCGTTAGAAAAAGTTGCTCCCACAAGCCCCTCAACCAAAACCTGTGAGAATACTAGTGTCTCCATTGTGGTGGTGTTTGTGGGTGAATTTCTAGCAAAAAGGAAAGGTTCGTGTTGCTGTATTTTCTGGTTTAAAGCAAGGGAATTGGCAAAATTTGATCAAGAACGAATTCGGTGGTAAGTATCTCATCTCTCGATCAATAGGGTCATATCTAGATTAGATCTAGGTATTTTTCCTTTAATTTATAGCATGTTTTATGGCCCTTTCACAATGTATTAAATTAGTTTTTATTGCTGTATGATTTTTTCCAACGTATCGGTATTCCGATCGTTGTTTAAATTGAGTTGGTCCTCTGCGCAAGGGCTTTTTATCCCTTCAGTTTTTCCCTTCCATAGTGTTCTTGATGAACATCCTGTGATGATATGTTTTCTGAGTTTGTATTGTCGTGTCCAGCATCAGGTTTTGTACCTTCTAACACTGATTGCTTGTCTGCTGCTAATTCTGATTCACATCCATCTGGTGGTTCTATTGGTGTTAATGTCATGTCTGGTAATGCTGGTGATAATACTGACTTGCATCCATCCGGGAACATTAATGATATTGATGCTGATGCTACTGTTTCTCCTTCGCTTGGTAATACTGGTGGCATTAGTACTGATTCCATGACTGATATGCCTATCACACAACTTGATGCTGTTATTTCTTTTGGCAATCAAACAGAAGCAGTTACGCAACTTGATGTTGTTGCTGATACCTCTGTTCAAAATAATGTTGATATTAATGATGATATTTCATCTTGTGATCAGACCAATTTACAATCTCTTAGACGTTCATCACGGAATCGTCATCCTCCAGGCTTCCTACGGGACTACCACTGCAATCTCTTGGTTCATCAATCAAGAAGTATCCATGATAAGTTTTCTTATGCTTTACAAGGTTTCTTGTCTTACGATAAACTTAGTCCTTCTTACAGGTATTTTATATTTAACGTTTCCACAACATTTGAGCCATCCTTTTATCACCAAGCTATCAAGTTTTCCCACTGGAAAGCTGCCATGGATGAGGAGATAGCTGTAATGGAAGACACTAATACTTGGAGTGTTGTTCCTTTACCACGTGGACATCAACCTATTGGTTGTAAATGGGTTTACCGGGTTAAACACAAAGCGGATGGTTCTGTGGATCGTTACAAAGCATGCCTTGTGGCAAAAGGGTATAATCAACAGGAAGGTGTCGATTATTTTGACACTTTTTCTCCTGTTGCAAAGATAGTTACTGTTAAACTCCTTTTGTCACTTACTGCTTCTTTTGGATGGGGCTTAGCACAATTAGATGTCAATAATGCCTTTTTAAATGGGGAGTTATTTGAGGAAGTATATACGGCTTTACCTCTTGGATATTATGGTGATATTAAGTCAACATCTTCTGCTCCTCTTGCCTACAAATTGCATAAATCAATATATGGCCTTACACAAGCTTCACGTCAATGGTTTTTCAAATTCTCGAGTGTGTTGACATTGAAGGGTTTCTCTCAGTCCAAATCTGATTATTCTTTGTTCACTAGAGGAAAAGGTTCTACTTTTATTGCTTTGTTAGTTTATGTCGATGACATACTAATTACGGGTCCTTCTCCTACTGAAATTGCTCGAGTCAAGGATTTGCTTCGGTCAAAATTTATGCTTAAGGATTTAGGTTCAGCAAAATGTTTTCTTGGCTTGGAACTATCTCGATCAACACAGGGGATATATGTTTCACAAAGAAAATATTGTCTTCAAATTTTGGAAGACTGTGGGCTTCTCGGTGCTAAACCAGTCTTACATCCTATGGTTCCAAGTCTTCGTTTATCAGCTACTTCTGGTACGTTACTTGATTCATCTACTGCTTCTGATTATAGAAGAATTGTTGGCCGTTTGTTGTATCTTTAAATCTCGCATCCGGATATATGTTTTTCTTTTCACAAACTCAGTCAGTTTGTGGCCAAATCGTGCACAGAACATTTAAAGGCAGCTTATCATTTGTTGCGATATATTAAAGGGACTATTGGACAGGGCATTTTACTTCGAGCAACACAGAATTTTCAATTAAAAGCGTTTGTTGATTCTGACTAGGGCTCTTGTCCTGATTCTCGAAAATCAATTACTGGTTTTTGTATCTTTTTGGGAGATTCCATTATCTCCTGGAAGACCAAGAAACAGGCTACCGTATCTCGTTCTTCCGCTGAAGCCGAATATAGAGCTCTTGCCTCTGTTTCTAGTGAGTTGTCTTGGTTATCTCATTTATTGAATGATTTACAGACTTCTTCTCTTTTGCCTGTCTTGGTTTATTGTGATAATCAGGCTGCCATCTCCATTGCTTCCAATCCTACTTTTCACAAGTGTACAAAGCACATCGAGATCGATTGCCATTTGTTTGTGATCGGATTGAACGTGGTTTCCTCAAGCTTTTACCCATTCGTTCTCGATCTCAACTTGCTGATATGTTCACCAAGCCTCTGGCTGCTTCAGTTTTGCAAGAGTTTATGAGCAAGATGGGTATTTTCAACCTCCATGCTCCATCTTCAAGGGGGGGGGGGGGTAATAGATATATTAGTAAAGTTGGTTTACTATGTTGTAACAATTTTAGTTATTATGTTGATATTTTTAGTAGTTTTAGTTATTATGTTGAATAGTGTGTTGTAACAATTTTAGTTATTATGTTGATATTTTTAGTTAGTTTTAGTTTATTAGATTTACTATTCAAGGTGTATTTAAGAGAGGTTTCCCATCAACCACAATCCATGAAGTTTTGAGATGATTTTACTCTCTAAAACTTAATATTACACCTGCCTAAAAAACACAGGCCATTACAGAAAAAGATGAGCTCATGCGTTAGAGGGAGAAGGAACACCATTTTTTTCTTTAATTGAGAAGGAACCAAGGTTAAAATGTCGATGTCAACAGAAATGTCAATGTCTCAATTTTATGGAAATGTTGATGGAAATATTGAGAAAATGTCAATGTCAATGGATATTTATGGAAAAATATTTAAAATAAAAAATTCAAACAAATATTTATATTAACAGATAAATGTTTTACCTTTTAAAAATAAGTTTAAATACTTATTATAAATATTATCTCTACATTAGTTACATTTTTTTATTATTTTATTTATATTTTATCAATTTCTTTACGATATAAAGGAAATGTCGATTCACCCTGTATGTCGATGTCGGACCCATGGACATATGGAAATATCGATGGAAATTTAATACATTGGAAGGAACGCAGTTAATCCATGCCAATCCTCGTCAGATGGGTTCCATGTGTTAGACAAGAATGGAAAGAACTAGTATAAAGAGAGGAAGTGATGTAAAACTGAAGTACATTGAATTCCATTCCAATTAGGCCTTATATAGGCTCAAAGTACACCATAAATAGTAAACTAACCACCCAAAACAAATAGCACAAGAATAGCACAAGAATAGCAACCCTATAGACTAGCAACAAAACTAAATATAATTAATTCTATTTTTAACACCCTCCCTTAAACTAAAACTATGTAATTTAGTATTTAGTTTAAAGAAGCATAGGAAACCACCCCAAGCATACTTCGTAGCTTCACAAATGTTGCTAATTTGAGAGGCTTTGTTAAAATATCTGCCACTTGATCTTCACTTTTACAGTAGCTTAGGTTGATAATTCCATCATTTGTAAGATCCCTCAAGTAATGGTATCTTACATCAATGTGTTTGCTTTGTCCATGCAAGACACGATTCCTTGAGAGCTTGATTGTTGATGTGTTATCACAATGAATGATAGATGCTTCTTCTTGCTTATAATGCAGATTCTCAAGAATGTTCCTCAACCAAATGGCTTGACATGCACATGATGTTGCTGCTACAAGTTCAGCTTCAGTGGTAGATAATGTGACAATTGGCAGCTTTTTGGAAGACCATGAGATAGCTCCTGAACCAAGCATGAAAACATACCTTGAAGTACTTTTTCTATCATTTAAATCTCTTGCATAATCACTATCGCTAAAACCAACAAGGTTTAGTTCTCCTCTTCTTTAATAAAGTATGTGTAGGGATTAAAACCCTTACGTAGCGGAAACTTATCAGAGATCCGACTCAAATTAAATAACGATTGAAATACTAATACGAAGGCAAAATTACAGCAACTATATCTAATTAAAAACATGTTGTAAATAGGCTATAAATCATGCTGTAAATCAATAGAAACTTCCTAGATCAATTCTAAAGTTGATCCTATTGATCAAAGGTGAAGAGGGACTTACTTGCATGTGAAGTCTTGATCGAAAAACGCCTTTTTCTGTCTTGATCTTCAAAATGCAGAAGCCCAAAAATCCTACCTTTTGCTGGAAAAACACTCACGAACACCACCACGTCAGAGACACCAGTATTCTCAAAAGGGATTACGTTGAAGGGCTTGTGAGAACCCAAAAACTCTAAGGATTTTGGAAGGGAGAATTTTCTTTTTTTGTGTTGCCGTGAGAACGAGAGAGAGTGAGAGATTCAGAGAGACATACGTGATAGGCCTAGTCTCCATCTAACCACTTTCCCTTGAATAGGAGAAAAATAGGGTTAACTCATTAATCGTGTAACAACACACGATCAAGATAGCTGACATATCAGTTATCTTGATATTTAATTTCAAAAAATAAAATAAAATAAAATAAAATGATTTAATTTAATTAATAAACATTAATTAAATTAATAACATTTAATTAATAGAATAAGCCATATATTCCATATAGTTTTAATTTGAATTAATTTAATTTAATTTAATTAAAATAAATTAAAACTAACAATTAATCAATTCTTTAATTAATTAATTGTTCAATTGAACATCACATATTCAATTCTTTTTCTCTCAAATAATCTATAGAATTAATGGGCATCTAATGCGCATTAATTTTAACCTATAGTTTTTAATATGAATCTAATTCATATTTTAAACTTAATATTCGAACCCTTTCGAATATTCATTTTCCCTTAAAAGTTTACCTCAACACCCTAAATAAGCTACCGGTGGGACCTAATGGACCTACAGATCAGAAGCTCCAACAATATGAGATTAATTGGCTAAACTCATTAACCAAGTTAATCAATGTTCGTTAACTGTAGTTCACTCCACTATAGAACCACAACTGCACTCTTCTCACTGCAGATATATTTCTGTGTCCATGGATATTGACCAATAACAGCAAGTCAGTCCTTCACGTGTGTTCGTACCCCAACTAGGTCAAATTACCGTTTTACCCCTGGGCTACCTCTTTATCCTTAAGTACCAGTGCTCCTCTAATGAACAACCTGTTTGAGGCCCAACCAACAAACAGAAGTCCCTCTCGTGCCATAGAGAGGACAGGGCCCTTTGTTCAAGACCCGGAGACACCACTTAAGAGAACACACCTCTACTTACCCTAGAGTCGGGAAGGAGTGAATTCCATCTTGTGTGATTATGTTCCCAGCTCCCCACTCGGTATTGTCCCCAAAATGGTAGGCTTATTGAGTCGGCGTGCAGGCCACTCTCACCCATACAAATCAAAGGACAATCCCTCGCGAACAGGAGTCCATAACCCACTCAGGATTGAGACCAAGTTGCCTAGGTCATCCTAGTGAAATAGAAACCTAACTAGCTAATGGTGTTACAGCTAGTGGTTAACTATTTTGCCGTCCGGTCTTATGCAAACTCATTGCAGAGGATACCCCCACTCGCATGTCCACTACATGAACGTGTTGGATCATTGCATTTGTATCATAATACAAAGCGGGCCGTATCCAGAGTGTCACCAAGATAAGGTACCCAACCTTATCCCTATACTATAGACCCTTTAGGTTGTATCTTAAACATTGATCCCCGTATGTCCCAACATACTAGTTCAAGCCTCATACTAACAACCTAGGATGTTTAGTTTATTAGATTAGGGTTAATAAGACAAGATTACTGTTGCCTTGTGCAAAGTGATTCTAAATATGCAAGAAAAACTCACAAACACACGTGCAAGTGCACACGATCAGCAGCAAGTGATAAGTATTTTTATATCGTTCTCCACAGGGATTGATGCAACGAAAATCACTATTCTTAAGCCTATTTTCAATAAAATTCAATGTAACCAAGGACCAAATATTAATTAATAACTAAGATGCACTAATGTAAATAAAGATGAGTGAAATTAAAGAGAACTTGAAGTATTTAAAGCAAGAAAATCGGCTGAATGCAGAGGAGAAGTAAGGCTCGGATTAGGGATGTTCTGTATTGTTTCCAGAGATTGCTATAGCGAAAACTGTGCTAATTCATCTCACCCAGATTTTAACACGGGAATTTTCCAATTCTCCATAGATTAAGGCGATTAAACTCCCATTTAACCCCTTATTTTTAGCTTAATCTGATTAGTGCCTTAGGGGGTGATTTATCCCTAAATACCCACTCATTTTCATGATCATAAAAGACTAAGGTAAAGCAAAGTGATCGGTTACTAAATGTTTTCCCAAACACCCAATAACAATGCTAGAAAATGGATGGCCAGTCGAAATTCCAGCTTAAACAATGAAGAACACTTTACTTTAAGATGAAAATAGCACGGTTCAACTACAAACAACCCCTTGTTACAATGTAGGCTCCCTAATCCTCACCTAAAGAGGATTAGTTCATGTTCAAAAAGAAAATAAGTTCAATATAGCAGAAAATGCTCATACTCAACATACTTTTCAACTTCTTACACAACTAATATCAATGGGAAGATAAAAGAGAAGAAGAGAAGGTTAAGGAAGAAGCTCCTAAGCTCAAATCTAGCTTTTCCAAGCTGAATAAGGACTCCACGACAGCTCCCTTCCTCTTTTCCTCTGTTTTTGCTCTGAAAATCAGCTCCCCAACCGCAACTCTCCCCTTCTCCAGCATTCTTTCCAAATTAGGGTCACTTTCTTTAAATACCCAGCTTCAAACGTGGAAATGAGGGCTGATTAGACACTCCAAGCCCACATGGAATACCCACTAAAAGATGAGAATAACCTTTAACACCAGTTGGGAATGACACCTCATTAAATGAAGCTTTCCACGTTGAAAACAGCTCCAGCCACCAATCTGCCTCTGCCAGCTCATGCTACAGCATAATCTGCACAAACTGGAGCTCCAAGTCAGCTTAATTACGAAAATTAACGTGAAATTACACACCCAAGGCCAACAATGGACACTCTCAATAAATAACATGGAATTCAACAAAACCCAACTCAAATATTAAAAGCCTTAAAGCCCAAAAATCATGGCCAATAACTCTTATTTCTAAGAATTATCAATTACTCAATACAAATAAGATTAATGAATCATACATCGTTTTATTAATGTTCGGTCAAATGTTACATTTACTATCTATGAGTTTTAAGGCATAAAACCCAACAGTATGCCAAGATTAGGAGTCCCTTTTAAGTAACGTAAGATTCTTTTGGCAGCACGGAGATGAAGCTCAGTTGAAGATACATAATATCAGGCCTTGTAGCTGTTAAGTACATCAAGCTTCCAACCATTTGCTTATAGAGAGTACTGTTAACCTTCTTTCCTTCATTTTCCTTTGTGAGCTTCAAATTGGGTTCAATTGGAGTTGTGGCTGAGTTGCAATTCTTCATTTGAAACTTGTCCAAGTTCTCCAGTGCATATTTCTTCTGATTGATGAGAAATCCCGCTACTGATTGTATTACCTCAATGCCGAGAAAATAATGCATCATCCCTAGATCTGTCATTTCAAACTCTGCCATCATGGACTGCTTGAATTCTTCAAACATAATCGAGTCATTTCCTATGTAAATCAAATCATCTACATACAAACATACTATCAAAATCTTGTTTTGATGTTGAAATTTAATAAAGAGAGTATGTTCATATGGACATTTTTCAAATCTAACTTTAATAAAGTAGGCCTCAATTCGACTGTACCAAGCCCTGGGAGCTCAACCCATACAAAGCCTTCTTCAAGCGATATACCTTTCTTGCGTTACTCTGTTGAACATATCCAGGGGGTTGCTTTATGTAAACTTCTTCATTCAAGCTGCCATGCAGAAAAGGCTGATTTCACGTCCATTTGAAAAATTTTCCAATTATCGTATCATGTCTTGCAACCAGAGCGAAAACTTCATTGTAGTCAATGCCAATTTGTTGCTTGTACCCCTTTGCAACAAGACAAGCCTTGTATTTGTCTACTTGGCCATCTTTATTTAGCTTCGTTTTGTAAATCCATTTAACACCAATGGATTTTTGCCCTCTAGGAAGTTCTGATAGCTCCCAAGTGTTGTTTTTCTCAATAGACTTAATCTCTTCATCCATGGTCTGCTTCCATTTTATATCTTTGACAACTTCTTCAAAAGTTAATGGATCACATTTTGATAATAAAGCATAATGTGAAGGATTGGAATTCCATAATTCCGTAAAGCGGAAGCGTGATTGGGACCAATTCGTAATTAATTTTGTTTAATCTAAAATACCAATACATTGGCAATAATATTAGAACTATTCTAAATATATATTAAGGCTAAGCATACAAAAATATTAGATCTAAATCTAATTTATAAAGTAACAAATTACTTACTCTCGTTGACGACTCAGATTAAATTCACCAACTGCTTGTGAATTAATCACGAACTAGTGTGAACACCACCACTATGGCTACACCGGTACGACTCTGAGACTTCTAGAGGTAGGAGTCTTGTGGGAGCCTTTGGGAGAATTCTCTGAGAGTAGGAGAATGAATGAGATCCCTTTCACCCCACCCTAGGGGTCCTATATATAGTAAAGGCCAAGACCTTTTTCCTAATAGGAAAAGGGAGACCTTTTCCTAATAGGAAAAAGTCTCTAATTTTAATAAATAATTAATTAATTCCATAATTAATTAATTTCCCAATTAAATATCATATATTTAATCTTAGGGATTTTATTAAAATTAAAATTAATATGAATCCAATTCATATTAAATTTATTTGAACTCTTTCAAATATTTTCTTTCCTAATAGGAAAAGGTCTCTAATTTTAATAAATAATTAATTAATTCCATAATTAATTAATTTACCCAATTAAATATCATATATTTAATCTTAGGGATTTTATTAAAATTAAAATTAATATGAATCCAATTCATATTAAATTTATTTGAACTCTTTCAAATACTTTCTCTCAAGAATTAATTTTTTTTTTTATAAATTAATTCAAAAATTATATTATAAAGTTTCATAAACTTTATATTATAATGCATCAATATACATTATACGATTCCCCAAATAAATTGAACACTTTCAATTTACAATTTATACTTAATTGCCTCAAGTCTCTTTACGAGCTACCAGTGGGACCTAATGGACCTACAGATCAGAAGCTCCAACGATACAAGACTAATTGGCCAAACTCATTGACCAAGTTTAGTCAACATTCGTTAACTGTGGGTCACTCCACTAAAGACCCACAGCTGCACTCTTCTCACTATAGAATATTTCTGTGTCCACGGATATCGACCAAGCAGTAAGTCAATCCTTCACGTGTGTTCGTAACACCAGCTGGGTCAAATTACCGTTTTACCCTTGGGTTACCTCTGGTTCCTTAAGTACCACTGATTCCTCTAATGAACAAGTTGTTTAGGGTCCAACCACTAAACAGGAGTTCCTCTCAGGCTAGGAGAGGACGGCGCGCCTTTGTTCAAGCCCTAGAATCAGCCTTTAAGGGAACACACATCTACTTACCCCAATAGGGGAAGGAGTGAATTCCATCTTGTACTGTTATGTTCCCAGCCCCCATTCGGTCTTGCCCCTGAAATGGTAGGCTTATTGAGTCGGCGAACTGGCCACTTTCACCCATACAAATCTAAGGACAGTCCCTCCTGAAAGGGGTTCATAACAGACTCAGGATTGAGATTGAGTTACCTAGGTCATCCTATTGAAATAGAAACCTAAACTAGTTAACGGCGTTACATCTAGTGGTTACTATTTCGTGGTCCGGTCTTATGCAAACTCATTGCATAGGATACCCCCACCCGCATGTCTCCTACATGGATGCTTTGGATCATTGCATCTGTATCGAATACAAGGTGGGCCGTATCACATAGTGTCACCAGGATAAGGTACCCAGCCTTATCCCTATACTATAGACCATTTAGGTTGTTACTTGGACACTGATCCCCGTATGTCCCCACATACTAGTCCAAGTTTCATTTAAACAACCTTGGATCTTAGTTTATTGGATTTAGGGTTTATTAATGCAAACTCGATTATTCAATAACCAAATTACTGAATTACTCAAATAACACTTTATTGAGATCGATTAATTTGTTTCATTTACTATCTACGAGTTTTAGGGCATAAAACCCAACATAATGAACAAGTGCCTCATCAAAAAGATCACCACTAACCTCATAATCTTCCATCCATGCTGGTCTCCTTTTAACTCGTTGTGATCTTGAAGAACTTGCATCTCCTGTTTGAGCCTCAATAGCCTCAAGCTCAACTGATTGTTGTATTGGATTTTCAAGTTGAAGTGTCAAAGATTCATCATTGTCTTCAAAGTTCACAGGTACTGTTTGTTGCTCTAGAGTATCTAGGCAATGTGAGACTTTGGTCGCACTCCCAACAATCCTCTCCTCGAACAAAGTACCATGGAGCCTCCCCTCAAATAGTCATCTATTCGTCCAACTCTCTAGGCTTCACCGCTTTACCGAGAGTTCTTGCTCTTATCTAAGACAACTCCTTTCTCCGGAGTATTATACCCGCCTGCCTAGAGCTCAACCAAAAATCTCCCCATGACTACTTCAAGGCTCATAACTTCTTTGTTCGGCACCCAAGGATTCCACCTGACACGGTTACGTCCGGGGAATGGCTCTGATACCACTTCTAAGGGACAACCGGACAACCACATATCTCCACAATGGTATGATATTGTCCACTTTGGACATAAGCCCTCATGGCTTTGCTTTTGGTTCCACCCAAAAGGCCTCATACCAATGGAGATACTTCGTCCATCCCAAACTTCTTGAGGAGTCATGTTTTTCATCGAAAAAGTGGGTATTCGATTCAAAACATGAACACCCAATTTATTACTTCTGGCCAGAATTCCTTTGGAACTCTCCCATTTGCAATCATACTACGAACCATGTTGAGGATAGTACGATTTTTTCTTTCGGCAACACCATTTTGTTGAGGTGTGTAGGCTGCTGTCAACTGGTGCCGAATTCCATGCTGAGCACAAAAATTTACAAATTCTTGTGACATGTATTCTCCTCTACAATCCGCTCGAAGGGTTTTGATTGTTCTCCCAATCCCATTTTCAACAACCGCTTTAAAGCTCTTGAAAATTGAGAATGCTTCAGACTTTTCCTGCAAGAAATAAACCCAAGTTTTTCTGAAAAAATCGTCAATGAAAGAAATAAAATATTTTTTCGTCCCATTTGATACTGGGTTTAATGGGCCACATATGTCAGAATGAATCAACTCCAAGAATTTATGTTGTTCTCCATGCTTTGCCTTTTGGAAAGCTCTCATGTTGTTGTTTGCCAACAACACAATCTTCACATACTTTTGTGGGAGGAGAAATTTGGGGAAGGCCGACCACCATTTGCTTTTGAAAAAAGACTTGCAAACCTTTAAAATTCAAGTGGGCATATCGCAAATGCCAAAGCCATGTGGGGTCTTGATCTACATTAGTCTTGAAACATAACTCCAAACCTTCTAGTTTGAGTGGGAACAACCTGTTTGAGGCCATTTCAACACGAGCTATCAATCCTCTTCTTGGATCATATATCTCACAGGCACCTTCTTTGATAGTTGTGACATAACCGTTCTCTTGTAGCTGTCCAACACTCAATAAATTGCTTCTCAAATCAGGAATATAAAACACATTTTATATGATTTCAACATTGCCTTTTTTGGTCTTAATTTGAATATTTCCTTTACCCACAACATTTACTTTAGAATTATCACCAAATGTCACAGTAGAATGATAACTTTCATCCAAATGAGAAAAGAGAGACTTGTTACCACACATATGATTGCTGCAACCAGTGTCTATATACCATATGTTAGTTCCAAGCTCCTCGTTGTGGTGGCATGTCATCAATAGTGTTTCTTGCTCCTTTTTCTCTATAAAATTGGACTACTCTCCTTTTTCACGATTGAAGTTGGTTGTGCATTCAGACTTGTAATGACCAAACTTATGGCAACGATAACATTGAATGTTGGACTTATCAAATCTCGAGTTGTTGTTGGATGTTTGCTTGTGTTGATCATGTCCACCACCTCGTCCTCTTCCTTGCCATCTTCCACGACCTTGACCACATCCTCTATTTGATCCTCTTCCTACAGAGTTTTCACCATGAGTTGAAGTTTTCAGGGCTTGTTCTTTGGTTGGACCTGTATTTGACGTCATTCTCTACTCATGCACAAGTAAAGAACGTTGTAATTCATCAATTGATAATGTATCGATATCTTTTGATTCCTCAAATGAACAAACCACATATGCAAATTTAGAATCCATCGATCGAAGAATCTTCTCAACCACAGCTACATCTTCAATCTTCTCTCCATGGATCCGCATCTTGTTTACTATAGCTAAGGTCCGTGAGAAATACCCATCCACGGACTCACCTTGCTTCATTTGAAGAATCTTGGACTCTTTGCAAAGAGCTTGGAGCTACTGTCTTTTCACCCTCGTTGTGCCTTGATACTTTTTCTTCATGGAGTCCCAAATTTGCTTGCATGTATCTTTTTACAAAATGGTCTCCAAGATGGCACGATCATGGCTTGGAATAAATAATTCTTTGCCTTGAGATCCTTCAATTTTCGTTCCTCAAGCTTCTTTTGGTCAGCTTCTAACAAGACAACTCCAGCAGTTGGTTCATTCACTCCTGCTTCAACAATGGTCCAGTACTCTTTGGACCGCAAGAAATTCTCCATCAACATGCTCCAATGATCATAATGACCATGAAAATGGGAAATAGCTGGTTGCACATAGTTGTCTGAGGCCATTGTCTATGCTTGCTAACTATTGTAGTGTTGGGTTTTATGTCCTAAAACTCAAAGTTTGTAATCCTTTTTGTAATAAAGATGTTATTCAGTGAATTGTTTGTTTATATACTCTAAATCCAATAGAAACATCCATGGTTATAATATGAAATACTCGAACTATATCGTGGATATGGACAGGGATCAAGTTCTAGTATATAACCTAAATGGTCTATAGTATAGGGATAAGATTGGGTACCTTATCCTGGTAACACTATGGATGCGGCCTACTTTGCGAACGAGGCAAAAGACGTGATCCTAGATCGTTCATGTAGAGACATGCGAGTAGGGGCATCCTGTGTGAAAGATGTTCACACAAGATCGGACCAAGAAATAAGTCACTCTTACTTTATAACGTCGTTTACTGTTAAGATTGACTATTTCATGCGATGACCTAGGTAACTCGATCTTAATCCTAAGCTTACTATGAACTCCTGTTTGTTTGGGATTATCCTTTGATCTGCATGGGTGAGAGTGACCCAATATCGCTGCTCAATAAGCCTACCATTTTGGGGATAAGACTGGATGAATAGCTGGGGACATAGTATTGCAAGACAGAATTCACTCCTATCCGAATCAGGGATAGTAGAAAGGTTGTTCCCTTAAGTGTTGACTCTGAGGCTTGAATAAGGGGCCCCACCCTCTCATTGGCCCGAGAGGGACTCTGTTTAGTGGTTGGACCATAAACAAATTGTTCATTAGAGGACCAGTGGACTTAAGAAATCAAGATGTGTTATAGGGGTAAAACAGACCTTTGACCTAACTATAGTTACGAACGACCTGTGAAGGATTGACTTACTAATCATGGTTATATCGAGTGGACGAAAATATATCTAAAGTGAGGGGAGCTCAACTACTAGGCTATAGTGGAGTGACCTGGTAGTTAACGGATGTTGGTTAACTAGGTTAAAAGGGTTTAGCCGGTTAAACCTCGAACCGTTGGAGCCCATGATCTGTAGGTCCATTAGATCCCCTTGCTAGCTTGAGAATAACCTTTCGAACAATATGATGGAAGAAATTAGAATAAGTTCAAATTCGGTTTTAGGGAAATGGTTGGTCATATTTGATATTGCCGACACGTCGGGTTTTGTATAAACCTAACTATGAGAGATTTAATATATTTAAATATGATTTAAATATCGAGCACATGAATAGGGATTCATAGTTGAAAAATAACATTTCGAAAATGTTCGGGATTGGTAGCAATGTTGGGTTTTATGCCCTAAAACTCGTGGATAGTAAACGTAACATTTGACCGAACATTAATAAAATGATATTTGATGTATTGTTCATTTATTTTGTTAGTATTGTGTATATCTTGCCTAAATAGCCCTAATACAATAAACTAAACATCCTAGGCTGTTAGTATGAGACTTGAACTAGTATGTGAGGACATACGGGGATTGTTGTTCAAGTTACAGCCTAAAGGGTCTATAGTATAGGGATAAGGCTGGGTACCTTATCCTGGTGACACTATGGATACGGACCGCTTTGCATTTTGATACAAACGCAATGATCCAACGTGTTTGTGTAGGGGACATGCGAGTGGGGGTATCCTATACAATGAGTTTGCATAAGACCGGACCGCGAAATAGATAACCTCTAACTGTAACGCCACTGACTAGTTAGGTTTCTATTTCACTAGGATGACCTTGGGTTATGGACTCCTATTCACGAGGAATTGTCCTTTGATTTGTATGGGTGAGAGTGGCCCGCACGTCGACTCAATATGCCTACCATTTTGGGGACAAGACCGAGTGGGGAGCTGAGAACATAATCACACAAGATGGAATTCACTATTTCCCGACTTTAGGGTAAGTAGATGTGTGTTCCCTTAAGTGGTGTCTCCGGGTCTTGAACAAAGGGCCCTGCCCTCTCTATAGCACGAGAGGGACTTCTATTTGTTGGTTGGACCTCAAACAGGTTGTTCATTAGAGGAGCACTGGGGACTTGAAGTAGAGGTAACCCAGGGGTAAAACAGTAATTTGACCCAGCTGGTGTTACAAACACACGTGAAGGAATGACTTGTTGTTATTGGTCAAATATCCGTGGACACAGAAATATATCTACAGTGAGAAGAGTGCAGCTGTGGTTCTATTGTGGAGTGAACCACAGTTAACGAATATTGATTAACTTGGTTAGTGAGTTTAGCCAATTAATCTCATATCGTTGGAGCTTCTGATCTGTAGGTCCATTAGGTCCCATCGGTAGCTCGTTTAGGGCGTTGAGGTAAATTTACTAAGGAAAGTTAATTTGAGGGAGAATTGAATATTCGAAGAAGTTCGAATATTAAATTTAAAATATGAATTGGATTCATATTAAAATTAATGCGCATTGGATGCACATTAAATCTATAGGTTAAAATTAATGCGCATTGGTTGCACATTAAAACTATAAGTTATATGAGAGAAATATAATTGAATATGTGATATTCAATTTTATGATTAATTGATTGTAGAATTAATTAATTATATGTTTTAATTTAGTTTAATTAAATATGATTTAATTAAATGACATTAAAACTATAGGGTAAATGAGGGAGGTTCATTTAAATGAATTAACTAATTAAATATGATTTAAATTAGTTTTAATTAATTTAATTAATTAAATTAAATTTATTTTTTGGTTTTAATATTTTAAAATTAAAAAATCAGATAACTGATTTGATCAGTTACCTGATCGTGGGCTACAGTTCACGATTCTTTCTCCCTCTTCCCTATCGAATAAAATGGAGGTTAGGGCTTCACACTAATTGATCATTCTTGCTCTCAAACGCCAGAAAAAACTCACCAGAGAATTTTGCTTCTTGCCTTCTCCCTTTTCCTAAGTAAAAAGTTCTCCCACAAGAAACCTCAACACTAAGCCTTTTGAGAATACCGGTTGCTCCTTTTTGGTGGTGTGTGTGATATTTGGTCCAGTAAAGGAAGTGTTTTTGCTGCTGCAATTTTCTGCAAAATCCCCAAGGAGAAGATTCGGTCAAGAACAACACCGTGAGTAAGTTTCCTATGATCCCTTTGATCATTAGAATAAAACTTGGTTAGACTTAGGTTTTATTCACAAAATTAAGCATGTTTTATGATCAATTTACAACCTTTATAATTAGATTATCTTGCTATAAGTTTTTTGCCATCGTATGGGTATTCCAATTATGGTTTAATTGAGTATGGTCATCTGATAAGTTTCCACTGCGTAAGGGCTTTTATCCCTACAAGCAAAATATTAATTTAATATTAGATATTAAATTAATTATATATTTAATTAAATATTAGATATTAAATTAATTATATATTTAATTAATAATTATTTTAAATTAATTTTGAATTAATTTAAAATTCAAAATTCAAAATTGGATTTTAATTTTCAAATTATTAATTATGGAAATTAAATAAACTAAAATTCAATTTAATTTGAATTAAGATGACACACCCCGTCCCAGCTCTCTCTTAACTATCTAGTGACGTGGTGTGTCGGCAATGAATCCTAACTAACTATAGGACTCAAGGCCATCTACATGCTCTTAACCACGCTTAGGCTCTCAAGGGACCAAAAATTTGGGAAGAGTTTCCCCTAAAACTTGGCTAAAACACACCTGAAAAGAAATGACACATACGCATATTTTATAAACTATATCACAACCAGAAACCAGATTAGAGACACAGGCGTCTCAACCACAATATTCAGCCCAACACTTCGAGATTCGATAATTTACAACCAACTACACTTTGCAACATAAAACTTTTACATAACTTCCTTCCAAAACATCATTGTTGAAGGAGAAATTTTGTCCAATCACAAATTGCCACGTCATTATCTAAAATTAATGACAAAATTACGAATAATTTGGGACCAATTATAAAGTGACATGTGTCCCAAATTTAATTTGAAGACAAAGTTGGCCAATTATAAATTTAAAGAGCCAAATTTCGATTTGATCAATTAATTAGAAAATAAATTATTTTGATCAAATTAATTAATTTGACCAATTAATTAACAAAATAATTAATTGGATCAAATTTCGGTCTTTTAAATGTCTGGGTCATATGGTTTTGGGTCAAATATGAACCAAACCCAAGACTAAAATGGTTGAGCCCAAGACCGATAAAGCCCAAGCCCAAGTTGTTAGGCCCGAAAGTCACCAGGGCCCATCCAGCGAGAACTCTATAAATAGAGGGGTTCTCCTCCATTTCAAGGGTTCAGAAATTTTAGACAGTTCAGAAATTCTATACTCTCACAAAGACAAGAGTTCAGAGTTTCAAAGCTCTCAAGCAGAACCAGAGAATTCAGAGAGACTCCACCAAGTCTGAAGACCGAAGACTCTCTGGAATCCATAAATTCAAGTGTTGAACACCTCTTGAAGACCAAACACTCTTCAAGACTTCAACACTCCTTGAAGATCAAAGACTCTTCAGGACATCAACACTTCTTGAAGACCAAACACTCTTCAAGACTTCAACATTCCTTGAAGATCAAAGACTCTTCAGGACTCAATACTTCTGGAAGACTGAAGACTCCTTCAAGACTGGAAGACTTCAAGCTTCAAGAATCCATTAAAGCTTCTGACTCTAGATCAAGCGTTCCAGCCCTCGAGTGAAACACATTCACACACAAGAGAGAGGATCAGAGGATTAACATTAGAGATTGTACACCCACACGCATACAAACATCAATAAAATATATTGTTTATTCCACGTGTCTCCATCCCCGAAGTTACGTGCGAACAAATTGGCACGCCCAGTGGGACCATCTCTACCTCTCATCTCTCTCTCTTATCTCAAGACACAAGTGTAAACATGTCGTTCAAGACTTCTTCAATGGTCGCTGTCATGAACAAGTCTTACACGAGTTCTACTGCTCATTGTTGCTTCAATGAACTGACATTGCAAGAAGATAAAACTTCTATCGTTGCAGGCCAAGAAACAACCTTGCAGGGGGCATATACTAATGACAAGTTTCTTGTTAAGTATAACCCTTTGTTTGAACCTGATTCTGACGTAGTGACTGTCATGATGACTGAGACAAGAACTATGGAAGAAAGAATGGCTGAGATGCAGGAACACATCAACTCCTTGATGAAGGTGATTGAAGAAAAAGATTCTCAAATCGTGCAACTAAAGAGCCAAATTGAGAACCAACATATCGCCGAATCAAGTCAAACCCAAGTCAAAAAAATCATGACAAAGGAAAGACTATAGTGCAAGATGATCAGCCACAGTGTTCTACTTCGATCGCTTCACTATCCATCCAACAGCTCCAGGATATGATCACAAACTGTATCAGAGCTCAGTACGGTGGACCTACTCAAGATTCCCTATTGTATTCCAAACCTTATACTAAGAGAATTGATAACTTGAGAACGCCAATCGGGTATCAGCCACCGAAATTTCAGCAGTTTGATGGAAAGGGCAATCCTAAACAACATATTGCCCACTTCGTTGAGACATGCGAGAACGCTGGTACTCGAGGGGACCTACTAGTCAAACAATTCGTTCGAACACTTAAAGGAAATGCGTTTGACTGGTACACTGATCTAGAACCTGAGTCGATAGACAGTTGGGAGGAACTCGAAAGAGAGTTTTTGAATCGCTTCTACATCACCAGACGAACCGTTAGCATGTTCGAGCTCACCAACACAAAACAACGAAAAGGTGAACTCGTTGTTAACTATATAAATCGCTGGAGAGCCATGAGTCTAGATTGCAAAGATTGCCTCACCGAACTCTCTTCCGTTGAGATGTGCATTCAAGGCATGCACTGGGAAATCCTCTACATCCTTAAAGGTATAAAGCCTCGCACCTTTGAAGAACTAGCAACTCGCGCCCACGATATGGAGCTAAGTATTGCTAGTCGAGAAAACCAAGACCTTCTACTCCCTAACATGAGGAAAGAAGGAAGGAACGACGAAGAGACTGTAGAAGAATCTATGGTTGTAAACACAACCCTTCCCAAGTCATCTTCGAAAGAAAAGCGACAAACAAATGGAACGCATCACTTAACTTTAAAGGAAAGACAGAAGAAAATCTATCCTTTCCCTGATGCCAACATCCCTGATATGTTGGAACAACTACTGGAAGCGCAACTGATAGAGCTTCCTAAGTGTAAACGACCAGAAGAGATGGAGAAAGTCGATGATCCCAAGTACTGCAAGTATCATCGAGTTATTGGTCATCCAGTGGAAAGATGTTTCGTCCTAAAGGACTTAATTCTAAGACTAGCTAAGGAAGGAAAAATTGAGCTCGACCTTGATGAAGTAGCTCAATCAAATCAGACTACAGTCAAAGGAAATGGTAGACATCAAAGAAAGAAGGATCCTAAGAAACTTCAACCCAAGAGGAAGAAAAGTAAAAAGTTTTCTCAACCTCAACAACTGGTGATGTTGAATAAATCCTTCTCCAAAACTTTCCACAAAAAGGAAAAGGAGAACTTTGCAACTTCCTACTACGTCGACGTAGAAGAGGTTGACAATTCCAAGAAGGGTGAACAAAGGACATCCGTCTTTGATCGCATCAAGCCTTCAACTACTCGTCATTCGGTATTCCAAAGAATGAGTATGGCCACAACAAAAGAAGAAAATCAATGTTCGACGTCCACCTTCACTCGACCTTCAGCTTTCCAAAGGCTAAGTGTCTCCACATCGAAGAAAAGTCAACCTTCGACATCTGTTTTTGATCACCTCAAAGTAACAAGCGATCAACCTAAAGGAAAGATGGATAACTTGGAGGTGAAACTTTTCGATGAAGTAAAAAGCGACAAGAAGCTTCAAAGTAGCATCCCGTCACGTATGAAGAGGAAGTTCTCTGTTCTCATAAATACAGAAGATTCCTTGAAGGTGAAACCAAATCTCATTATCTTGACCAATCCTACAAGTCAAGGATCTGATCAAGACCATGATGAAGATAAGAGCTTTTAAAATGTAAAAAGCTTCTTATCTCATGGTACTCTTTTGTCTTTTTCCCAAATTAAATATATATATATATATATATATATATATATATATATATATATTTTTTCCTCCAAAAGAGAAAACTCCTTTAACTTTTCCCCCCATTCTCTCTCTTTAGTAACCCACGGCACTCTCCCCTTTCTTTTGATAGAAAACTTTTTTTTTCCCAATTGTACTTTTCTTTCCTTCCTAAATCTTATCTCTCCTTATTATTTCATCTTCTTCCTCACGACCCACTGTCTTCTTCTTCATTTTTTTTCCTCTTCTTTTGCCTTCATCTTCAACAACAACAAAACCCATACTCCAAACTCTCTTCACCTACCTCGAACTCTCAGTTTCCCTCTTCTCTCTTCTTTTTTTTTTTCCTTCTTCGACAACCAACACCCACCATTTCCATTTTCCTTCTTTTTCTTCTCCTACACCCAAAATCTAACAAAACAAATATATACATATAAATTGATTTGTAACCATGGATGACCACCATTAGAACAACCCTTAAAACCCATTTCTTCCCAAAATTTCTCTAAAAAAAACTTACCAAACTTGTTGTGGAAGCCTCTTGTTTGGATTCTAACCTCCAAATCTCGCGCCTATCTTCTTCTTCCCCAAGTTTCTCTTCACCGGCGCCCTCTCGATGTCGCTTTCTCTCTCCTCGAAGGCTCTCTCTCAGACTGTTCGGTTCACCCACCTCTGTTTTTGTTGTTTTTTTTTTTTTTAACCCTTAATGAATCTCTTCCTCTCTGCGTGGGTGTCTTCCAGACCCTTGATTTCTTTCTTTTTTTTAATAACCCTCATTTGCCGCTTAAAATACCATTCCTTTCTCTTTCTTCTTTTTTTTTTTTCTCTAATAACCCTTATCACCGCCTTAACTTTATCCCTTTCTTTCTCTCTTTTTTTTTTTAATATTAATAGAAATCTTAAATAAAAGAAAATGCTAAATGGGCTGGACCTTACATAAGAAAATTCAATTTAATTTGAATTAAGAAAATTCAAATTAAATTTGAATTTTAGGAGGTGGTGTGCATGGTGACTAAACTCATGCACTCCCCTTCATTAAGCCACCAAATTACCCACTTAATCTTGGGTCATTTGGTGTCAAATGTTGGTGCATCTTCTCAGCTTTAGTTCCTCTATAAATAGAGGTGAAATTGCTGAAGAAATTATGCTTGAATCCATAGAGTTATGTTGCCAAAATCTCTTCAAAACTCAAGAACACAAAACCTCTCTTGAAGCTTCAATTTCAAGCTATTTCCCTTCCAAATTCCATTACTAGAGGATCCTACAATCCGTTCCAAAGACTTGAGGATAGCAAGGAAGATCAAGTGGTGGTTTGTGGCAATTTGGTGAAGAAAAACAAGCAACCAATTCATCCAATTCAAATAACAAAGAGGTTGGTACTCATTGTCCCTATTTTTCTTCTTATGAACAACATGCTTTGAATGATCAAATTGAAGTTATTAAGGCCCCGTTTGATAACCATTTGGTTTTTGGTTTTTGGTTTTTGAAAATTATGCTTGTTTTTTCCTAAATTCCTTACCATGACTTTCATCCTTGTTAAGGATCCATTTGAATTCCTAGCTAAATTCTAAAAACAAAAACAAGTTTTTGAAAACTATTTTTTTTTGTTTTCAAAATTGGACTTGGTTTTTGAAAACAAGGAAGAAGATTTATACTAAAACAAAGAAACTTATAGGTGGAAGTAGGTGTGTATAGGTTTAATTTTCAAAAACAAAAAACCAAAAACCAAATGGTTATCAAACGGGGCCTAAGTGCCTAAGATCCAAAATTGTTTCCGCATGTTAGATATTAACACCTTCATGTAGAAGATAAAGGAATGAGAGTTGGTTTAATGGCTAAGAAAAAATGCCACAACCTGGTTCTGATAGCACTTGTTAGACAAGAATGGAGAGAACTAGTATAAAGAGAGGAAGTGATGTAAAACCGAAGTACATCGAATTTCATTTCAATTAGGCCTTATATAGGCTCAAAGTACACCATAAATAGTAAACTAACCACCCAAAACAAATAGCACAAGAATAGCAATCCTATAGACTAGCAACAAAACTAAATATAATTAATTCTATTTTTAACCCCATGAATCCCAGCCGTCAAGATTCATGTTTCTTTTTCTTTTTTATTTTTAATAATGATTTTACTAAACCAGTTTTTAAATGATTTTAAAGTTTGGTGCTTGAACTTCATGGTGGCATCAAATAGGTTCATAAACTTTAAAAGTGTTGAATAGGTTTCTGAACTTTCAATTTTGTATCTAATAGGTTCATAAACTTTAAAAGTTGATACAACCTACTAAGTTTAGGGTAAAAAAATGATTTTTTTTATCCATTTTTCTAAAAAACAGTAGGAAAACAAATCATTTTTTACCCTAAATTTAACGGTTTATATCAATTTTAATCATGAACTTTCAATTTCATAAAATCAAACCTCAAACTTAGCAGATTGTATCAATTTTAATCCTAAACTTTTAATTTTATCAAATTGAACCCCAAACTTAGTCAATTGTATCAATTTTAATCCCAAACTTACATAAGTGTTGCAATATAGAGTTTCGGTTAACTTTCTGTTTGAACCAGGATTAAAGTATGCAAGTGATTATTTCCTTCTCTCTCTCTCTCTTTTTTTTTAATTCATATTGCATTTGAGTTGGTTTTATTGTAAAAAATTCATTGGAGAAACTTTTTATTTGAAGAAACATTCGCTGCTAAGAAGTTGTACGTGAGTTTTCTCTCATTTTCTTCCTATTGTGTTTGTGGGTCTTGTTGTTTTTTTAAGATACTTGGAAGAATATGCAACCATCGTATGATAGGAAAGCAATTTTGAGTTTTTTTTTTTTTTTTTTTTTTTTTTTTTTTTTTTTTTTTCACTTTAGATGTATTGCTGTTGAGAACTTTGTGGTTTTTTTTTTTCCAAATGTTTATTGGTTTTTTCTTTTCGTTTGTTGTTGTCTTCTTTATGCTAATTATAAAAACACGCAAATGTAGGAAATGAAAGCATAGCGATTTCGAGTTCTTTTTCTCATATTTTTCTAATTTTTTCTTGTTGGTGATAACTTTATGAGTTTTTTTCCCCTTTTTAGAGTTTATAAGAATGAGAAAAATTAGTCTTGAGTGTTTGATTTTTTTTTCAAGTAAAGAGTTTCTCTAACAGGTTTTTTACAAAAAACCAAGCAATATGAATTTAGGAAAAAAAAGGATGAAATTATCAAAGACGTGCTTTAATAGCAATTCAAATGGAAAGTTAACTAAAAGATTACACTGCAACGCTTATACAAGTTTTAGGGTAAAAATTGATACAACCTACTAAGTTTGTGGTTCAATTTGATGAAATTAGTAGTTCAGGTTACAATTGATATAACCTACTAAGTTTGAGATAAAAAATGAAAATTTTCCCAAAATAAAAAGGCAAACAAAACAAGACAGGTATAAACATGGTATCCTAGCACGATACTTTTTTATTTTCTTCCAACAAAATTTCAACTTGTCATTATGTCAAAAGTTATATGTTTGAAAATGCTAAGTTTGATTATTCAAAAAAAAAAATGCTAAGTTTGAAAATAGTTTGTTTATTGAAAATTTTAGACCCTATATTTTAATTGTATGCTAGATTTAGTTAAGTTTTAAAAAAATATTTCACAAATGTGTTTTCAAGCTTTTAATTTTAATGTTAATAACAAGTGAACTAATGAGACGATTTAACATGACGTGATACAAAATAATAAGTATAATCGAATAAATATAAGAGCATGTAGTAGATAGTTAGATTCAAAATATGTTTTGCCTACTTATCCATCAAAATCTTTGATCCATCATTATGAATCAAACAATTAAAAGGAAAAAAATATAGAAACTTTATAGGTGAAGTAGAGTTTGTAGGTTTAATTTTCACAAAAAAAATAAAAAATAAAATAAAATGGTATCAAACAGGGTCAAAATTTACAATAGAAAATTCAAGGATGTGATTGAAGGTTTTTTTTTTTTTTTTTTTTAAACAAGTTTAAGACTTCGAGTCAATTTGAAATATACCTTCCTTTTTTTTTCTTCAATATTTACACTAAAAATGTTTTTATATGAAATGTATTAAATTACAATCGACATGTCAATATTTCCACACATCTCTACTCTAAGTTTGACATCAGGACAAGAGTGAATCAACATTTTCATTATATCTATAGAAATTGATAAGATATAAATAAATATGAGCAAATTTTAATTAGTGTAATTATACTATTAATAATAAGTATTTTTCACATATTTTTAAAATGTAAAATATTTATTTATTGATTTAAATATTTGTTTATTTGTTTGTTTTAAATATGTTTTTAGAAATATGATTAATTTTTTAAAATGTGAAAAAATTGGTTTTTATTTAAAAAGAAACATTTTTTTTCATAGCTATAGATATTCTCAAACAAGCTATGAATAAACACAACATGACGAAGTCTAAATACTTTTTTTTTTAAAAAAACATGTGGGATGAGAGATTCAAACCACAAACCTCTTGGTTATTAGTACAATACTTATGTCAGCTAAACTATGCTCATGTTGGCGAGAAATCTAAGAAGTAAACTTATGATTTAACAATCTTCTAAAAAAAACTTATGATTTAACAAAATAATTTTATATTTTTAAAAAATAGACGCATGGTTTAAAATATTATCTTCTATCTCTTCATTTTTTTTTTTTTTTGAGAAGATTCTATCTCTTCATTTTTAACTTAATACTTAAAGTTTTTAATAAAAATTTATTTTTTAATTAATAAGAAAATGACAAGGTCCACATATAAATTAACAATAATTCATGTTTTCTCAAAAAAAAAAAAAAAAAAAAAAACAATAATTCATTATATACAAATGACTATAATTTTAATTTTTAAACTCAACTTACATAATAAAATAATAAATATCTAGTGAAAGATGAAATGGAGGGAGGGAGAGTGAAATCTATCCTTAAAAACAATCTCTCTCGATTTATCAAAAAAAAAAAAAAAAAAAAAAAAAAAAAAAAAAAAAAAAAAAAAAAAACTGTCGGAGAAGGTAAAAAAAATTTAAATTTGAAAAAATAAAAAATAAAAGGAAAAATACCTTTTTGGTCCCTGAGTTTTCAAAATAGACATTTTTAGTCCCTGAGTTTTTAGAAATAGGTTTAAAAGGTCCCTGAGTTTTGAAAATGACCTTTTTAGTCCTTGAGTTTTAAGAAATAGGCTTAAAAGATCTCTCATATTATTTTTTTCAACTTTTTTAAATTAATTTTTTTATTTTTGTTATCTTGAATGGTTTTTTTAATTAAAAAATAAAAATATTGATTTAAAAAAATTGAAAAAATAATATGAATGACCTTTTAAAACCTATTTCTCAAAACTTAGGGACTAAAAAGGTCCATTTTGAAAGCTTAGGGACCTTTTAAATCTATTTATCAAAACTCAGGGACTAAAAAGGTCCATTTTAAAAACTAAGGACCAAATACACCTATTCCTCAAAATTCAGGGACCAAAAAGATATTTTTCCCAAAATAAAAAATCTATCTTGAAGTTAAAAAGTTCTATAAATATAGTATTAAAAATTTTGACAGAAAATTTGTTTCATTTTGCAATTTTTTTTTTCCTATGGTCTAAGAAATATGTATGTATGTATAATAATCTAAAATATAACGTTTAATTAAGAGTAGAAGTTAAGATAAGAACATTTATAGTGAATCAATGGAGAAGAGAAAAAAAAGAACATATCTCTAATAATATATATATATATATATATTCTTTTTTTGACTTTTAATAATATATGTTTATTATATGTTTATTAGATATATACCACAAAATATATATTTTTTTTAAAATCAAAGTCCATAGGATTAATATCGATTAATATCGAAATAGAAATAATTACGAATAGAGAAATGGTACAATTTTTTTTTTTTAAAAAAGAGAATAAATTTGATGTGGTTGACAGAAGAAAAAAGAGCACAAAAGCTGCTCAAACACAAGCTTTCTCTTGGGCTTGATAAGTTGTGCTCTCTATCTTCTGTCAGCCAATCAAAAACTTAAATTCTCTCCAAAATTCACACAAAAATGGAAATATGAAGAAATATAGAGAATAAAATTAATTAAAGAGAGTGAAAAAAAGAAAAAAAAAGAGATATTTATTACCAGAGCTTTGTCTTCTGAAGGTTTTGAATTGAGAGATGTTGGAGAGAAGAAGAAAAATGGATTTTTTTTTTTTTTTCTAATTTTGGTAAGAGAGAGAACTAAAGGAGGAATTTTGAACAAAACCCACTTCTTCAATGGATATGAAGAAAGGAAATTTTGAAACACAAGTAATTCAATGAATATATATATTTAAATGTCTCATCCTCACAAAATTATTTGTTCGTGATGAAATTACACTTTTATCCTTTTATTATTATTATTATTATTTTTATTTTTATTTCTATCTTTTTGTGTCTTGTAGTTGTAGTGTTCTTTTCATTAAAAGTAAAAGTTGACTCGATTTAGTTAGTTTTGAAAGTCGGATCAATTAAAATCAAATTGGTATGATTTCATTCCTATCCCTGGTAGTGAAATCTAGAAAATCGAAAAAGGAAAAAGTAACACATTATTAATCACCAAGAAATCAACCAATAATGGACAACAATTTATACGTGAAAAAACCTCTTCGATGTGAAAAACCACAGGACTTGTGAGGAGTCCACCCTTGTCACCTTCTCTTATTGGGATAAAATTGAGGGAAAAAGAATCAAAACCAGTCATATAAAGATTCACAACCCACCAATACTTTCATACGTAAGAGATCAACACTTAAGAGATAAAAAGAGATGAAAATATCTCCAGTTTTACAGGTTCTGTACAGCAGTGATTACGAACAAACTAGAGCTCAAAACGGCGATCCAACCGTTCAAAACGAGGCCCTATGTGTCCCCAACAGGCTGACAAAATTTCAGAAAACTCCAACGGTTGAAACTCTAGCGATCGACAACTTTGTAGAACCTGTCGCTGAAAATTCGTACTGCACTGCTCTTCCTGCTTCTCTTCGTCTTTCTATGTTTTTTTCAACTGTCGTCTCTTTCCTTAGGTCATCCCATATCAAAGGAAAAACCCTAGGCTTTCAAGACAAGCCAACCCATTTAAGTCCGATTGGGTTAAACACATAGTCTGACATGTTGGACTCATAAGCACAAGTTTAAAAATAAAGTCTTGTTTGTGCAACAAGTGAGTTGGACACCCACAACTATATATATATATATATATATATATATTTTGATAGAATTAAACTTAGTGGTTTGTGTTTTCATTGGCTTGTGAATAAAACTTTTTGATTGCAAAATGATCTTCCAAAATTTTGAAAACTAGTTTTCTTAAGAAATTTCCCACAAGCAAAATTGTCAAATGATTCCTTTGTGGAAGGGACACGTCTCTTCCTCACTTATTGATCATGTACTAGAAAAAAGTGGATCCTAACAAACCTGAATAATAAGAGTACGATAAATCGGTACACAAAGAATAGTTTCAGACAAACATCTATAGTAAATAATCTATTACATTTTGAAATAAGAATGCAAACAACAACTACATAAACCAACCACCCTGAACATATAGATCAACTGGTTAAGGGCAAACATCCTCGATCAAAATGTCAGAGATTCGAATCTCCACCTCAAATGTTGAATTTTAAAAAACATAGAACAATTTATGATATATATGATCAGGAATATGATGGTCTAAGAATATATATGTCAACTTCTCATTATATCAATAGAAGAAGGATAAAAAATAAATAAAATTCATCATTTTTGAAATCATATTGTAAAAAATTGTCATGTGTAAAGATTCAAGAGAGAAAAGTCTATTCACACTGTTTAACAACCTTAAACCAACTTTTCATTATAACAGGGCGAGGGGTAGAAATTCAAATCCTTAACCTCAATAGAGTTTATTGATCTACTGTTAACCAGTTGAACTATGTATGTACTCAAAACTAGCACTCTGAACCAATTATAATTCGACAATACCGATCGGGATTGATTTCGTTGTTCAAAGAACATAGAGATAAGTACTAGAAGGTAGAGAAGGGATTGAACATTATAAGCAAAGAGGGCCATATATAGATTAAGGAATGGTCATTTTCACAAATGAAAAGTACAAGTAAGATTGCTTTGGATTTGGACTACAAGGCTGCAACTATATCTTTTAAAACAGCTTAATCAAATCAATGTCACTGTGCTCTTCCTACCCCATCAAGATATATATGCTTTCTAGGGAAGAGAGGGATGCTGACTCCAAAGATTTGGACATGGAAAGAGAGAAGAGTTTGATAAAAGTAGACTATGCAAAGATCGGGACAAGGATTAGGGTTTGTCGAGATTTACTACTTTTGAAACGACAATATATTTAAAGATTATAGTTGAATGCTTTTCCTAAAAGTTAAGCTCATCGTGGACATTAGAATCATTATTTATAACTCTTACATTCAAAAAAAAAAAAAAAAAAACAAAAAAAACAAAAACAAAAAAGGGAAAAAATCAATTTTGACCCCTAAACTTAGGGGCTTGTATCAGTTTTAATCATAAATTTTCAATTTCATTAAATTGAACCCTAAACTTAACAAATTGCATCAATTTGAACCTCAAACTTGCATAAATGTTGCAATACACACATTTGGTCAACTTTTCATTTGAATTGCTATTAAAACATGTAATTGACAATTTCCTTTTCCTTTTTTTTAATTCACATTGCACCCGAGTTAGTGTTTTGTAAGATTTTTTTTTGGAAAAACCAGAAAAAATCAAATATCCTAGACTATTCTTCTCAATATTATCCAAAAAAGAATCACAAAGTTATTGGCAACAAGAAAAATCCAGCAAATATGAGAAATAAAAAACTCAAAATTTCTTTATTTTCGTTTCTTACATTTTTACATTCTTCTAATTAGCAAGAAAAAAAACCGTATAAAGAAGAAAAAAAATCTCACAAAGTTCTTAGCAACAATAAAAAACCAGCAAATATTTGAAGATAAAAAACCTCCAAAATTTCTTTGCTTTCGTAATCTTAAATAGCAACGAAAAAACCTCACAATTAAAGTTCTCAACAACAAGAAAAAGTCACCTAAAATAAAGTTTCTCCAATATTTTATTTGTAAGAAACCAATTCAGGTGCAATGTGAATTAAGAAAAAAAAGGAAGAAATAATCAATTATGTACAGTGGTTCAAACGAAAAGTTAACCAAAGGTATACATTGTAATACTTCCACAAGTTTGAGGTTAAAATCGATACGATCCGATAAGTTTGAGGTTCAATTTGATGAAATTAAAAGTTCATGGTTAAAATTGATACAACTTGTTAAGTTTAGGGTTCAAATTTGATGAAATTGAAAGTTCAAGGTTAAAATTGATACAACCCCAAAGTTTAGGGTTAAAAATGATTTTTTTCCCTAAAAAAAAAGGGTTAAAAATCACTTTTGGTCCCTAAACTTTCATGAAAGTAACAAATTGGTCCCTGATTTAGTCCCTGTACTTTCAATTTTGTAACAATTTAGTCCCTATACTTTCAAATTTGTAACAATTTAGTCCCTATACTTTCAAATTTGTAACAATTTAGTCCCTATACTTTCTAATTTGTAACAATTTAATCCTTATTGCAAAAAAAATCATCAAAATTAAATGTTGATTTTTATTATTTAATGATTAAACTTTGTAGCTTATTAACATATTGGGTCCAAAATTTAGTTTATTAATCTATCTAGGTAAGAAATTTTATTAAATTTTTACATTAATTTTTCACGATAGGGATTAAATTATTACTTATTAAAGTTTAGGGACTAAATTGTTACAAAATTAAAAGTATAGGAACTAAATCGTTACAAAATTGAAAGTATAGGGACTAAATCATTACAAATCAAAGTTCAGGGACTAAATTGTTACTTTCATGAAAGTTTAGGGACCAAAAGTGATTTTTAACAAGTATTGGAATTTAGATTTTTTTCGTAAATAAAAATCCGAGAACTCAAATACTAAGGGCTCGTTTGATAACGTTCTCGTTTCCCGTTTCTGGTTTCTGGTTTCTTGTTTTTTAAGAACTAAAAACAGAAACATGTTTGATAACAATTTATATTTCTTGTTTCTCTAAAAAAAGAAACAGAAACAGATATGTGTTTGATAACTGTTTCTCGTTTCTTGATTTTTAGTTGAAATAAAATTTGGTACATATAATATAAAAATTATATATAACATACATTAAAATTATAGTCAGAGGTTGTCGGTGGCGGCTGGTCGGCGACAGCCGGTAGTTGGAGGTCGATGGTGGTGACCGGTAGTTGGAGGTTGATGGTGGTGACTGGTAGTTGGAGGTCAAAGGTGACGACCGGTCAGTGGAGGTCGGTGGTGATCGATTAGCGGAGGTCGCGGCACCCGGTAGTCGGAGGTCGACGCTAGCGCCAGGTAGTCAAAGGTCGACAGTGGCGGTCGGTCAGCGGAGGTCGATCAGTAGAGGTCGGCGGCGACCAATAGTCAGAGGTCGACGGTAGCGGTCGGTCGCGGTCGGTCGCGGTCGGTAGTTAGAGGTCGACGATGGCAGCCAGTCGATAGAGGTCAGTGACGACCAGTAGTCGTAGGTCAAAGGTGGCGATCGGTCGACAGAGGCCGGTAGTCGAAGGTTGACGGTGGCGGCCGGTTAGCGAAGGTTAGCGACACCCAATAGTCAGAGGTCGACAGTGGCGGTCGGTCAGCAGCGGTCGGCAATGGCTAATAGTCAGAGGTCGACGGTGGCAGCCAACAGTTTGAGGTCAACTGTGGCAACCAGTCGGTAACGGTCGGTCAGCGAAGGTCAACAGCAACGGGTCGTCGGAGGTCGATGGTGGTGGTCGGTCAGCGAAGGTCTACAGCGGTCGGTCGTCGGAGGTCGACGATAGCCGTCGGTCGACGGAGGTCGGCACGACCGGTAGTCGGAGGTGGACGGTGGCGGTCGGTCGGTGGAGGTCGATGACGACAAGTAGTCGGAGGTTGACAGTGAACGCTCGTCGGAGGTCGACGGTAGCGATCGACCGCAGCTGGTATTCGGAGGTTGACCATGGCGCCCGATCGACGGAGGTCGACAACGACCGGTAGTTGGAGGTCGACGACGGCCGGCAGTCAGAGGTCGACGGTAGCGGTCGGTCGGCGGCGGCCGATAGTAGAAGGTCGACAGTAGCGGTCGGTCAGGGACAATCGATAGTCAGAGATTGACGGTGGCGGCTGGTCGACGGCGACCGATAGTCGGAGGTCAACGATGGCGGGCGGTCGGTGGAGGTCGGCGGCAACCGGTAGTTAGAGATCGACGGAGGTGATAAAAAAAGGAAAAAAGGAAAGAAATAACATAAATAATAAAAGAATGAAAAAGAAAGAAATAACGGAAAAAAAGGAAAAAAATTAAAAAAAAAAAAAAGGAAAGAGAACGAAATAACGGAAAAAATTAAGGAAAAGAACGTGGAAGTGGTTAAAAAAAATAGTGGAAGAAAAGAGATTGGTGTAGGAATGGGGGGGAGAGATGGATACATGCATGAAAGGTACAAAAAAAACAAAAACAGAATTTGAGAAACAACTTTTTGTAGTTTCTCAAAATTGGCCTTTTTTTAGAAACGTTTCTAGAAATTTAGAAACAAGAAACAGAGATGAGTTATCAAACAAGAATATTTCTTAAAAAATGAGAAACGGGAACAAGAGACAGGAAACAGGAACGTTATCAAACGAGCCCTAAGATGTCAAAATGTAGAGATAAATATGGTATATTTTGCCTAAAAAACATTCAAAGTATATATCAAAATATAATTTAGATTTTATGTTTTTTTTAACATATATTTTAGTCCCTGATATGTGGGTTTTTTTTTTTAATTTTTTTTATTAATTTAGACCTTAATCTTTTAAAACTTTCATTTTTCATCTTTTATATATGATTTTTTTTTTTCAATTAAGTCTTTGTAATCAATTATTGTTAAGATGAATAACCACATATGAATTTAGAAAATGGAAACTTTTATGAAGTTATAATTGTTAGTACACCAACATTTTAATGGATCAATTATTATTATTATTATTATTTTTTGAGAAAAGATAATGGATCAATTTTATTTTTTTTTTGAGAAGATGTAAATTCAATAACACTAAGGAAAGTCATAAAACCAACTAATAGCAGAACTTGTGAGCAGGCCTTTTGGGTCATTTGAAATATGTGTGATCTTTTGCACCTAAAAGTTCTCCAGCAGTGACCCTTGTATATTTTATATATATTGTGAGATCTCCACTTATTAAATCGTTTGGGTTTAATGGACTCTGATACCATATCAAATAACATGGGCTTCCATCTTAAAACCAATTGACAATGAGTGGAGTGACCCTTGTATCTTATATATTGTGAGGTCTTCACTTATCTTTTCAATGTGGGATCCTCAACACTACCCATTAAGTCATGTAATATGTGAGCAAGTTGATGGTTTTATAGGTGAGTAGTATGTTTATTTCATCACTATTATCTATTCAGGTCCGTTTGGAATACATTTTAATTTAAATGTTTTTCAAGAATGCATTCTTTAAAAAAACATTTTGTATAAAAATTGTTTAGAATTTAAACACTCATATGTTTGGTTATATTTCCTCGTAAGTGTCTTTAAACACAAGTTATTGTATACTTAAAAACTCTTTTTAAAAAAGTTATTTCAAGTGTTTATCTCAAAATAATTTATTTCTCAATCTCATATTCTAATAAGTCATTTTTAGTGGTTGCTAAACATTAGAATTTTTTTCAAAATTAAACACTTGAAAAGTTCAACCAAACACACCCTCAATTAATAAGTGTATTTTGACATTTAAATTTTATGATTTGTGACGATAAAATTTTAATTGAAAAAAAAATCGATACATTAATGATGAAACTGAATTAAAAGATTAGGAACTCTTTTTTTTTTTCAAAAAAAGGAACTCAATAGAAGAAGGAAGGTAGGAAGAGAAAAAAAATTATTAAAAAAACTCAAATATGGTTAGAAAATTTTCTTCTTCCCAACGATGTAGGGGGTGTTTGGATCGAGGGGTCGAGAGCCACTTAACACGTTGTTTGGCCCGAGGACATATAACACCCAATTGTAGGACCTTCAAACTTATATACTCCTATTTTAGCACTTTATTGTAGGGTCCATAAACTTATTTACACATATTCCAACACTCTATTATGGGTTCCACAAACTAGTTAACTCTTACTCAAACTCTCAAGACAAAACAAACTCCTCAATCCAAACATCCCGTAGTCTCAAAGAGCACAATTAAATGTTGACTTGACCACAATTCAATTAATTAAAACATTATAACATGGATAAAAAGGTTAAAGATTTGAATCTCCAACTTCGTATCGTTGAATTAAAAAAAAAAAAAAATCACATTTAGAGAGAATTAAAAAGGATGAAAATTTTGTAAGCATTTGTCTGAAAAAAAAAAAATCATAGAAGGAAGTGGAAGATGGTAGAACTTCACTTACAGAAAGCTTCCATTAATGGCCTCATTATGTTCTTCCAAAAGTTGTAGATACATTATAAAAACAGCAATCCATTTCTCTCCTCTTCCATTGACATAGAACTCAAAACACAAAGCTCAAATCCAATCAGCATTCTAAAAAAAGAAATAGTTTTCAACAAGTTTTTGAAAACTATTTTTTTTAGTTTTCAAAATTTGACTTGGTTTTTTAAAACATGAAAAGAGGGCGTAGATGAAAAAACAAAAAAACTTCCTTTGTTAAAGACACACTTGAATTCCTAACCAAATTCTAAAAACAAAAACAAGTTTTTGAAAACTACTTTTTTTAGTTTTCAAAAAATTGCTTGGTTTTTGAAAACATGGAAAGAAGATAGGTGAAAAGCCATAGAAACTTAAAGTTGGAAGTGGTGTTTATAAGCTTAAAAACCAAAAACCAAAAACAAAAAACCAAATGGTTATTAAACGGGGCCCAAATGGTTATCAAACAGGACCTAAATGGATATCAATCTTCTTTATCAAATAATATCTAAGACATTGAACATATGTCTTAAAATGAAGTAAACCTATGTTAAAACCTCATCATTGGCTCAAATTTAAGATACTAAAAGCTGCCTATGAACTTTTTGACTACCAAATATTGAGAATTAGACCCATTGTTTCATGACATTAGTTAAGATGGCGTAACGTGACTCAAACATATACACATCTTATCTTACTATCTTAAAAAGTGGCTTAGAAAAAGAACCATTTTTTTGACAATTTTGTCCAAACTCTTATAAGATAATTCTATATATGCCCCTCTCAATCTCTTCCTCTTCCTACCATCCCTCATCAAGTTTCTCTCTCTTCTCATTCATTCCCCCTTCTCCTACGGTGAAATGGATCCAAAGTGGATTAAATGGAAGAAATATGAAAAGCCACTAAGATAAACCGTTTTCATAAAAAGTTTTGCTTCTTAATTATATGAATTAATTCTAAAATTAAAGTTCTTACATTTAATTAGGTTTAATCTAATGGTGTAATATGAAAAGCATTGGAATTTCAAAAGTTTTGCAACTTCTCTACTTCATACAACTATAAAATGGTTTTCTTTGACTCACTTTCTACACCAAATTGAGTCTTAGAATCTCTTTTGCATATTGTACTATGTACTATATGCATACTCTTTTTAGAATAAAAGAATCGCATAAATAGAACCTACGAAGAGGGGCTATTGAAGCAGAGAAGTTCGCCTAATAAGGAAGTTCACACCTTCCCATGTCAAAGTTGTCATCCTCTTGCACCTTGAGTCTTAGTGTGCATTTTTATTATCATTCCTCTTCATATGTGAAAAATTGGGAATTATTATGTATTGTGATAGTTTCTTGAAATAACAAATTGACTATTTTCACCCATATGTTTAGTTTCCTTTTCCATTTTAATACAGATTCACATTAGTAATCAATTAACTTAGCTGACACTCCTTACTCTACCGTTATTACTCTATTTTTGTCAAGCCACTAAAACAATTTTTTCTTTAATTTAAAGCCACAAAATGTCTTTTTTTAAAAAAAAAAAGAAAAATCAACCATTATTACACTATTTTCACCCAGCCACTAAAAGGTTTTTTTTTCTTTAATTTTAAGATATATCTTATTTACATTAATTAATAATCAATAATTTAAAAATAATTTCTACACTCTCTACTCGCTTATAGGGGCCTAATCCTTTTTTTTTTTTTTTAAACGTGAATTCATGAAAGTTAAGGTGTTTTTGGAGATGAAGATAAAGAGTCCATAAGAAATGCAATTCAACCATAAACATCTTGGTCATTAGAACGAGCTTTATGTCAATTGAGCTATGCTCATGTCGGCACCTTTCCAAAATAATTAGAGTTTCAAAAAAAGTGTTACTAATAAAAATTTTGTTAAAATAAATACCAAAATATAAAAGGATAGAGAACTTAGGTATTAAAATACACGAGCATGAATGAAGACATACTCATTTATTATAATAACATTTTATTTGACCATTCAATTTTATTATCATTAATATATTTGTTTATTGATTGGTTAAAATACAAATTTTGTTCTTTATGGTTTGGAAAAAGTTAGAAGTTGGTCTCTATAGTTTTAAAAAGTTAGAATTTCATTCACATGGTTTGATAAAAACTCACAAATACTTCCCGCTGTACATAGAACCATGGCAATTAGCAATCCATGTGTTAATAAGGTTGTTTTGAATGGTAGGAAACTCAATCTATTAATGTCTCCTAACAGTAGCAGGGATTGTTTATAAAGTTTTATCAAATGATAGAGATGAAATTCTAACTTTAAAAACCATAAAACCTGAATTCTAACTTTCTCCAAACCAGAAAAATCAAATTTGTAATTTAACCTTATTAATTTAAGATTATTATTGATGTCAACTGTTAACAAGTAAATTTAAATTCACACGTACAACCCACGTTTATATTTTCTAGTAAATACAAATAACTCTGTGTGTGTTCATGAATGTAACTCAATAATGATGTATTATATTTTAAACACTTTTATATATATACCTATATTTCCAAATCATAACATTCATTATAAACAAATTTCTATGTAATTACTACGGAAAACAACCAAAATGGTTTTTTTTTTTTAAAAAAAAAAAAAAAAAACTAAAATATACTATTTAAGAGATGGTTGAAATGAAGAAAACTTCAATAACCCAAAAGGGATTAAAGTTTAGGGAAATTGTGCTGAATAGCTAGAAAAAAAAAAACCTTCTTGTTTTTTGGCTATAGATGTTCAGAATTCGCAGGGGTGGCTACCACATTTTCAAGAACTGTTTTCCAGATTTTTTTGACATTTTTACCCCTAGTATATACGACTATAGACAAACGTCGTTAACAGATTTTTTTTTTGTTTTCATTCAGTTTCTCCCCCCTTTTTTTTCGGGATGGATGAATCCCGATTTATAGGGAGTTTAGTTAGCGGTCTGTGTTCAACGGTATAAAAAGATCTACCTATTTTTTAGGCTTAGGTTTCAGCGTTTCCAATGGTAAAAAAAGATTTTATCCCTCACATTTTGCCCCTCATTATCCATGTTACAAAAGGACAACAATAAGAGTTGTAAGTAGCAATACACACAGACAGATGACAGTGCATATAAACTGTAGCGAATATATAACTCATATGGGGGGTGGGACTGGGGTAAGTATGCATACACACAGGATGCATGCGGAACACGTATGTATGTAATACTATAGACATATATCAGTTATGACATTCATCAGGTATTTGCATCCAGGTGAACATGGTACGAGGGGGTTATTATGGTTGCATATAGCAACACAGACAAAGACATAGTGTATTTTTATTGGGCATTCCAGACATACACGATACAGGGGGTGATTAACTCAAATACAGGGGGGATTAAGTGTACACACACAAGTAGACACATCAGACCATTCCATGGATGTATATAATAGTACAGACAAATCAAAGCATTTTTTCTATTAGACATGGCAATGTGTATGATGTAGGGGGGACGCACACATACATATGAGTATACCACCAGCACACTTTTTTCAGAGAAGTTGCAATAACGATGAAATGGTATTTATCAGTACATACCGCTCTGGCGGGTTCAACATTTAAGTCAAATCAACACAAACCCTCCACCAAAACCGCCTCCATGCATTTCCTCCCCACGCCCGTGCTTTTCGTCTTACAATTGAGCTGTATAATCACGGATTGGAAGGAAAAAATGAATCCCTAAAATCGGGGGATTATATATACAGTTGTTGCAAATATAAGGGAAATGAAGTCGTTATCTACATATCTTATTTTAAATTTTTTGGTGACAATCGTTGTGGAGAAGAAGGCTCAATGAAGCTTGCAGGTTGCGTAGAAGGCTCGTCGGCGCGGCGGGAGAAGCTCGTCGGCACGGTGGAAGTGGTTCGTCGGCGTGGTGTAGGAGGTAGGAAGCGCGATACACTGATTTGTCATAATTGCAGCATTTAAGTTCATTTTTCTTAGTTGTTTCCAATTTGGGGCATTTTTAACGCATTTTGCAGGGGGTATATCTTCTGATTGAGAGAGTTGATTTTTCAATCGACGCATTTGAAAGGTGTTTCTCCTGCTGGAGGGGGTTGAATTTTACACGTTTCCCCCTAATAAAGGTATCGATTCTTGAGTTCGTCCCGTGTGTTTTTTCCAGAAAACAGTTCTTGAGTACTAAGAAGATGTCACATCTAGATTTTCAAATTAGGTTGGTTCCTTGGATTTTTTGAATTTCAAGCTTCCTAGAATTTCTCTAACTATTTTAGGTAGGTTGGTTACTTGGATTTTTTTGAATTTCAAGCTTCCTAGAATTTCTCTAACTTTTTTAGGTAGGTTGGTTCCTTAGATTTTTTTAATTTCAAGCTTCCTAGAATTTCTCTAACTTTTTTGGGGTATTTTCTCTCTCATAAACTTTGATTTTAATTTTAAACGTTAGGAACTGTTGGGTTTTATGCCCTAAAACTCGTAGATAGTAAATGTACATTTGACCGAACATTAATAAAAGTGATGTATTATTCAATGTTTGTATTATATCTTGTCTTATTAACCCTAATCCAATAAACTAAACATCCAAGGCTAATAGAATGAGGCTTGAACTAGTATGTAGGGACATACGGGATCAATGTTCAAGTTTTAGCCTAAAGGGTCTGTAGTATAGGGATAAGGCTGGGTACCTTATCCTGGTGACACTTTGGATACGGCCCGCTTTGTATATTGATACAAACGCAATGATCCAACGCGTTCATGTAGTTGACATGCGAGTGGGGGTATCCTGTGCAATGAGTTTGCACAAAGACCGGACCTCGAAATAGTTAACCACTAACTGTAACACCGTTAGTTAGCTCGGTTTCTATTTCACTAGGATGACCTAGGCAACTTGGCCTTAATCCTGAGTGGATTATGGACTCCTGTCCATGAGGGATTGTCCTTTGATTTGTACGGGTGAGAGTGACCTGTTCGCCAACTCAATAAGCCTACCATTTTGGGGACAAGACCGAGTGGGGAGCTGGGAACATAGTCTTACAAGATGGAATTCACTCCTTCCCGATATTAGGGTAAGTAGAGGTGTGTTCCCTTAAGTGGTGTCTCCGGGTCTTGAACGATGGGCCCTACCCTCTCTATGGCACGAGAGGGATTTATGTTTGTTGGTTGGACCTCAAACAGGTTGTTCATTAGAGGAGCACTGGTACTTAAGGACCAAGAGGTAGCTCAGGGGTAAAACGGTAATTTGACCTAGCTGGGGTACGAACACACGTGAAGGGCTAACTTGCTGCTGACGGTCGATATCCGTGGACACAGAAATATATCTGCAGTGAGAAGAGTGCAGCTGTGGTTCTATAGTGGAGTGAACCACAGTTAACGAATATTGATTAACTTGGTTAATGAGTTTAGCCAATTAATCTCATATCGTTGGAGCTTCTGATCTGTAGGTCCATTAGGTCCCACCGGTAGCTCACTAGGGACGTTGAGGTAAAATTCTAAGGGTGAATCGAATATTCGAAGGTGTTCGAATATTAAACTTAAATATGAATTTGATTCATATTTAAAACTATAGGTTATAATTAATGCACATATGATGTATATTAATTCTATAGTTTATATGAGAGAAGTATAATTGAATATATGATATTTATTTATAATATTAGTTAATTGGTGAATTAATTAATATTTCCGTTTTAATTTAATTTAATTAAATTTTGTTTAATTAAATTTAATTAAAACCATAGGATAAAAGGAAGGTTTGTATAAATATGTTTATACAAAAACACATTAATATTAAATTAAGGGTTAATTTAATTTAAAAGATTAATTAATATTAATTAAATATTAATTAATTTTTCCCATCAGTTAACCTAACTGATGGGAACGTGTCTTCCTCCTTTTATGCGTGGGATAAGAGGCGTTTAAGGGGCAATTGGTTTCTTTGCGCAATAGTCATTCATTCAGTTATTCACTCTCGGTGAATCCCACAGAAAACTTCTTCTCTCATCTCTAGAGTTCTCTGCTATTTTTTTTCTAAGGGTACAGAGACCAAAATTCTCCCTAATTCCCTTACAGATTTTGCTCCCACGAGCACCCAAAGCGCAATCCCTTTCGAGGATACCGGTGTCATCAAGTGGTGGTTTTCGTGGCTATTTTCCTGCGAGATCAAGGACCTCTTGCTGCTGTTTTTGAGAGCCATTCGGAGAAAATTTGGCAAAACGATCAAGAATCTCTTCAAGGGTAAGTGGTTCTTGACCTAGGATCATTAGGATCCAATTCTAGATTAGATCTAGAATTTTTATTTATTTTTCCAGCATGCTTTCATGTGTTTTACAGCATGTATATGTTTTTTTTTTGCTGTAAAATATTTATTTTTGCCAACGTATCAGTATTCCGATTATGGTTTGTTTTGGGAAAAAGGTCTCTGATATGTTTCCGCTGCGCAAGGGCTATTATCCCTTCAATTGATATCAGAGCCATCTCAAATTCTTAAACCTTGATCGGAAATTTGCGTTGGTTTTAAGGTGGGATTTGCATAATGTATGTATTAATTTGCGATAAACTGTTTAGGTTTAAATTGGCCATAGATTTTATGAGTTTTTGATGCGATCAATTGTAAAGGCCCCTGTGTTTTTGGGCATTAATTCATAAAATCGAGTCTGTACAGTCCGGGTCTAGAATAGGTTGAAAATCAGTGAAGAACACGGTATCAATCGAGGCCAATTGGAATTGTTCAGCCGCTGTTTTTTGCCCAGAATCGAGCTCCAGACACAACTGCGTCGGGACGCTTGGCCTACAGCGTCTCGACGCTGTCGCGATTTCACCCAGCGAACAGTTGAAATCGCGCCAGCGTCTGGACGCTATGCCTTCAGCGTCTCGACGTTGTCGCGATTTCGTGCGGCAGTTCAGCCTTCGTGGAGACGTGCGCTGAAACCCTAATGGGCGGTCCGATTCGTGCGGTTTGGGTTGAGATGAGACCGGTTTGGTCTGGTTCAACCCGGTGTTTGGGCGGTTCGAGATTTTCAAGGCCGGTTCGAAGCGGTTCGGGTCGGTTCGTGGATTCTAGACCAATTGTGGAGCTGTATTTTATGTAATAGGATAGTTTTAAAGCTTTAATTAGAGTAATTTTTGCTTTAATTATCCTAGGGGCCAATTAAACCGGTTTATTCGCTATTTAAATGCTTTGTGGATGTCATTTAAATTTTCATCCCACCTTAGGATATAAAGCATGCTCATGCATTATGTATGTTATAATATGATTATGATGTATGGAATAATGCATGGTTTTTCATGATTGATTTAATATATAGTTGAGTTATATTAAATTCATGAAAATGGAAAAGTATGATGCATGCAACTACATAGTTTTAATATAAGAGTTATATTAAAAATAAATTGTTTGCAGCTTGCTACTATGATTTACCATTTTTGGCAATAATTAATTGTTAATTTATTAAAAATGGAAATCAAGTTGCATTGAGCATGAAACATTCATAGGCTAATATAAACGTTATATTAATTTTCATGCAATGCAATATTGTATAGTTTAAATTTGATTAATTTGAATATGATTGTTACTTGATTTAAACTATAGTATGCATGATTATAGAGCTAATCATTAAAATTTTGAAATAGTTTAGAATTTATGATTAGAAACCGTCAATCTATAATCAAGATATGCATGCTCACATAGGATCTTAGGTTAAAATGAATTAATTTTAATGAGTTAAAATTAATTAGACCTAAGATCATTTTCTAATAGGATTAGAAATTCTTACTTAGTTTTAAAATAGTTTTAATGAACTAAGTAGGACAAACATTCCTGAGATTATAAGGGAACTCTACCAGTGAAGTTCTGTCTAAGGATTGGAGGTATTTAAGTTGACGGTATACGGAACACCTCCTACCTGGGAACTGATCTGGAACACCGGAGTTGAATTAGTCACAGGTTAATGTCAGATTAATGTCGCTAGGTTAATTAAATAAGTTTAATACACCTAGACATTAGGTCTTATTATAATAGTTATAATAGGACTAGACTTAGATAAATGACTTAGCCGGATTTATCTAGGACTAATCAAACCCTAAAATATCTGATAGGTTACTTCAGTGGGAGGAAAATTACAAAACTTGATTTAAATCAAGTTTTGCTCCTACGTCCCTGTATAGTTCACACCGTGAGATCCATGCTCGGCTTCGTGTCGTCGTAGAGCGGCCTCCCTTCGGAAAGTGTTTGCATGGGTCAATACCAAGGTGAATGGGGAAAGTAACTATAGTAAGTGGGAGCGGGACGCGTGTCAACGTATCCTTCGGTCTCCACCCCTAGGTCACACTGTGAGAGTCCTATGATCCGCCTGCGTGTTGCCCTGGAGCAACCATCCCTTCGGAGGGCCTGATCATAGGATTCGGAACACCGTGAACTCCTGAATAGGATAGGATCGCTTAGGCTAATTACCAACAGTTGTCTTTCCTGACGGTAGCCTGTTGGTCCGTGCCTCTGAGATATGAAAGTGGGAGGGTAACACTTACGGGGAGGAGTTAATTTGTTAACAAATCCATGACCGAACAACGGTGGTTAATATCTAATGGAATATGAGTTATTCTGGTATTAGAAATTGACTGAGAAGAGTCTCATTTTAGAGGAAGAACAACTGATCACCCTTTTGTGGCTGTTCTTCTAAACCTCTAAAGCATCGTTGCGAAACATAATCATAGTTTTATTAGGGTTCTTTGTTTGCTTGTTTGCAAAATTGATTGGATGTATGCAATTGTTTGTATTGCTTGTGTGATGGGTTAAGGCAAAGATAACTAATACGGTCAATTGTTTGTTTTTTCAGCAATGTCTTCCTCTATTATCTCCTTGCTTAAAAACGAACAACTAACGGGCGAAAATTTTCCTCAATGGAAATCGAATCTAAATACCATACTCGTGGTAGAGGATCTTAGGTTCGTCTTAACGGAGGAATGTCCTCCCGTTCCCCCTCGCACTGCCGCTCAGGCAGTAAAGGATGCCTACGAACGCTGGACTAAGGCCAATGAAAAGGTCAAAGTCTATATATTGGTCAGCTTGTCTGAAGTCTTGGCCAAGCGTTACGAAAACGTGGTAACTGCCAGGGAGATTATGAATTCCCTGCAGGAGATGTTTGGACTCCCGTCCTATCAGCTCCACCACGATGCCTTGAAGAACGTCTTCAATGCCAAGATGTAAGAGGGTCAATCTGTTCGGGAACACGTCCTGGACATGATTAACCAGTTCAATATTGCTGAGGCAAATGTCGGGGTAGTCTGCGAGCGCAGTCAGGTTGCGTTCATCCTTCACTCACTTCCAGCGAGCTATTTGTCTTTCAGGACGAACGCGAGCATGAATAAGATTCAGTTCAACCTGACTACCCTCCTCTCGGAGTTACAGATTTATGAGTCCTTGCAGAAAAGCAAGGGCAAAAATGTGGTAAAAGGAGAGGCCAATGTGGCCCATTCCAAAAAGAAGTTCCTGAAGGGTTCATCCTCAGGGACTAAATCTGTACCTCAGGCTTCTTCATCGAAGCAAATCCAGAAGAGGAAGGGAGACAAGGGGAAGGCTCCTGCACAGGCTGTGCAAGGTAAGGGAAAGGCCAAGGTCGTGGCCGACAAATGCAGATGCTTCCACTGCAATGCAGATGGTTATTGGAAGCGCAATTGTCCCCGTTACCTCGCTGAGAAGAAGAGAGAAAAAGAAGGTAAATTCGATTTACTTGTATTAGAGACTTGTCTCGTTGAACATGATGAGTTTTCCTGGATACTGGATTCGGGAGCCACTAATCATGTTTGCTCTTCTTTTCAGGGAAATGATTTCCAGCAGCTGGCAGACGGTGAAATGACTCTCAAGGTTGGAACAGGAGAGGTCGTTTCAGCTCGTGCAGTGGGAGCTGCAAAATTATTCTTTAGAAATAAGTTTTTGATTTTAGAGAACTTGTTTTTGGTTCCTAGAATTAAAAGGAACCTTATTTCTGTTTCAGCTTTGTTAGAACAAGAATACTCAATTTCTTTCATGCTTAATGAAGCTATTATTTTAAGAAATGGTATTTTTATTTAGTCTGCTCAGCGTGAGAATAATTTATTTGTGTTAAGACCAACTGACGCAAAGGCTATTTTAAGTCATGAAATGTTTAAAACAGCCGTAACGCAAAACAAAAGGCAAAAGATTTCTCCTTTGAGTAACAATACGTATCTTTGGCACCTTCGTCTCGGTCATATTAACATCGATCGGATCGATCGTTTGGTTAAAAATGGACTTCTAACTGATATAGAAGATACATCTTTACCACCCTGTGAATCGTGTCTCGAGGGTAAAATGACCAAAAGGCCTTTTACTAGAAAAGGTTATAGGGCCAAAGAACCACTTGAACTGATACATTCGGATCTTTGTGGTCCAATGAATGTAAAGGCTCGGGGTGGTTTTGAATATTTCATCTCTTTCATAGATGATTATTCTCGATACGGTTACTTATACCTGATGGGCCATAAGTCTGGGGCTCTTGAAAAGTTCAAAGAGTTTAAGGCTGAGGTAGAAAACCTATTGGGTAAAACAATTAAAACGCTTCTATCAGATCGAGGTGGAGAGTATTTGGATCAACGATTCCAGGACTATATGATAGAACATGGAATCCAATCCCAACTCTCGGCACCTGGTACACCTCAGCAGAATGGTGTATCAGAAAGGAGAAATAGAACCTTGTTAGACATGGTTCGATCTATGATGAGCTATGCTCAGTTGCCTAGCTCGTTTTGGGGGTATGCAGTAACAACTGCAGTACATATTCTTAACAACGTTCCCTCAAAGAGTGTTTCTGAAACTCCTTTTGAGTTATGGAAGGGGCGTAAACCTAGTTTGCGTTACTTTCGTATCTGGGGTTGTCCTGCACATGTGTTAGTGACTAATCCTAAGAAATTGGAACCACGTACGAGAATGTGCCAATTTGTTGGATACCCGAAAGAAACGAGAGGTGGTCTTTTTTACGACCCTCAAGATAATAAAGTATTTGTATCGACAAATGCAACTTTCTTGGAGAAAGACCACATTCGAGATCATAAACCACGAAGTAAGTTAGTATTAGGAGAAGCTACAGAAGGATCAACAAGAGTTGTTGATGAACCTAGTCCTTCAACAAGAGTTGTTGGAGAATCGAGTTCTTCTCGTCAATCTAGTCCTCCTCATGTTGTGGGAGAGCTTCGACGCAGTGGGAGGGTTGTGATACAACCTAACCGCTACTTGGGTTTAACAGAAACAGAAGTAGTCATACCTGATGATGGCGTAGAAGATCCATTGTCTTATAGTCAGGCAATGAATGACGTAGATAAGGACGAGTGGGCCAAAGCCATGGACCTTGAGATGGAGTCTATGTACTTCAATCAAGTTTGGGAACTTGTAGATCCACCTGCAGGGGTTAAACCCATTGGGTGTAAATGGATCTATAAGAGGAAAAGAGATGCTGCTGGGAAAGTACAGACTTTCAAAGCGAGACTTGTAGCAAAGGGTTATACCCAACGAGAAGGGGTGGACTATGAAGAAACCTTTTCTCCAGTTGCTATGCTTAAGTCCATAAGAATTCTCTTATCCATTGCCACGTTTTATGACTATGAAATATGGCAAATGGATGTCAAGACAGCTTTTTTGAATGGCAACCTTGACGAGAGTATTTTTATGTCTCAGCCCGAAGGGTTCATAACCCAAGGTCAGGAGCAAAAGGTTTGTAAACTGCATCGATCCATTTATGGGTTGAAACAGGCCTCCAGATCTTGGAATATCAGATTTGATACAGCGATCAAATCTTTTGGCTTTGACCAGAATGTTGATGAGCCTTATGTATACAAGAAAATCAACAAGAATAAAGTAGCTTTCCTCGTACTTTATGTTGACGACATCCTACTCATTAGGAACGATGTAGGGTATCTGTCTGACGTAAAAGAATGGCTAGCGGCCCAATTCCAAATGAAAGATTTGGGTGAGGCCCAATATGTTCTCGGCATCCAGATTATTCGGGATAGAAAGAACAAAACGCTAGCTTTGTCTCAAGCAACGTATATCGACAAGATGTTGGCCAGATATTCGTTGCAGAACTCCAAGAAGGGCTTATTGCCTTTCAGGCATGGGGTTCACTTGTCTAAGGAACAGTCTCCTAAGACACCTCAAGAGGTTGAGGATATGAGACGGATTCCCTACGCCTCTGCAGTGGGTAGCTTAATGTATGTTATGCTATGCACGAGGCCTGACATCTGTTATGCTGTAGCGATTGTCAGCAGATATCAGTCAAATCCAGGGTTAGACCACTGGACCGCCGTTAAAGGAATCCTCAAGTATCTTAGGAGAACGAGGGACTACATGCTGGTGTTTGGGGCTAAAGAGTTAGTTCTCACTGGATACACCGACTCTGACTTCCAAACTGACAAGGATTCTAGGAAATCCACCTCAAGGTCAGTTTTCACCCTTAACGGGGGAGCTGTAGTTTGGAGAAGTATAAAGCAAGGATGCATAGCAGACTCCACGATGGAGGCTGAGTATGTAGCTGCTTGTGAAGCAGCGAAGGAAGTTGTTTGGCTAAGGAAGTTCTTGACAGATTTGGAAGTCGTTCCAAATATGAACTTGCCCATTACGTTATACTGTGACAACAGTGGGGCTGTAGCCAATTCAAAGGAACCTCGCAGCCACAAACGAGGTAAACACATAGAGAGGAAGTATCATCTGATTCGTGAGATTGTGCAAAGAGGAGATGTGGTCGTGACCAAGATCGCTTCCGAGCACAACATTGCTGATCCGTTTACGAAGGCCCTCTCGGCTAAAGTGTTCGAGGGTCATCTAGAAAGTCTAGGTCTGCGAGACATGTATATAGCGTAATCTAGGGCAAGTGGGAGATGTGTAATGGGTGTAAGGATGTCCTAGTTTATTGTATTTTGTATATTTACTTTTCATGTAATGTACAACATACATGTACCATTTCCAGCTTTGGATTACATTGTATATACTTTCCCTTAAACTTGAGTTTTAGTTCAAGTGGGAGTTTGTTGGGTTTTATGCCCTAAAACTCGTAGATAGTAAATGTACATTTGACCGAACATTAATAAAAGTGATGTATTATTCAATGTTTGTATTATATCTTGTCTTATTAACCCTAATCCAATAAACTAAACATCCAAGGCTAATAGAATGAGGCTTGAACTAGTATGTAGGGACATACGGGGATCAATGTTCAAGTTTTAGCCTAAAGGGTCTGTAGTATAGGGATAAGGCTGGGTACCTTATCCTGGTGACACTATGGATACGGCCCGCTTTGTATATTGATACAAACGCAATGATCCAACGCGTTCATGTAGTTGACATGCGAGTGGGGGTATCCTGTGCAATGAGTTTACACAAAGACCGGACCTCGAAATAGTTAACCACTAACTGTAACATCGTTAGTTAGCTCGGTTTCTATTTCACTAGGATGGCCTAGGCAACTTGGCCTTAATCCTGAGTGGATTATGGACTCCTGTCCATGAGGGATTGTCCTTTGATTTGTACGGGTGAGAGTGGCCTGTTCGCCGACTCAATAAGCCTACCATTTTGGGGACAAGACCGAGTGGGGAGCTGGGAACATAGTCTTACAAGATGGAATTCACTCCTTCCCGATATTAGGGTAAGTAGAGGTGTGTTCCCTTAAGTGGTGTCTCCGGGTCTTGAACGATGGGCCCTACCCTCTCTATGGCACGAGAGGGATTTCTGTTTGTTGGTTGGACCTCAAACAGGTTGTTCATTAGAGGAGCACTGGTACTTAAGGACCAAGAGGTAGCTCAGGGGTAAAACGGTAATTTGACCTAGCTGGGGTACGAACACACGTGAAGGGCTAACTTGCTGCTGACGGTCGATATCCGTGGACACAGAAATATATCTGCAGTGAGAAGAGTGCAGCTGTGGTTCTATAGTGGAGTGAACCACAGTTAACGAATATTGATTAACTTGGTTAATGAGTTTAGCCAATTAATCTCATATCGTTGGAGCTTCTGATCTGTAGGTCCATTAGGTCCCACCGGTAGCTCACTAGGGGCGTTGAGGTAAAATTCTAAGGGTGAATCGAATATTCGAAGGTGTTCGAATATTAAACTTAAATATGAATTTGATTCATATTTAAAACTATAGGTTATAATTAATGCACATATGATGTATATTAATTCTATAGTTTATATGAGAGAAGTATAATTGAATATATGATATTTATTTATAATATTAGTTAATTGGTGAATTAATTAATATTTCCGTTTTAATTTAATTTAATTAAATTTTGTTTAATTAAATTTAATTAAAACCATAGGATAAAAGGAAGGTTTGTATAAATATGTTTATACAAAAACACATTAATATTAAATTAAGGGTTAATTTAATTTAAAAGATTAATTAATATTAATTAAATATTAATTAATTTTTCCCATCAGTTAACCTAACTGATGGGAACGTGTCTTCCTCCTTTTATGCGTGGGATGAGAGGCGTTTAAGGGGCAATTGGTTTCTTTGCGCAATAGTCATTCATTCAGTTATTCACTCTCGGTGAATCCCACAGAAAACTTCTTCTCTCATCTCTAGAGTTCTCTGCTATTTTTTTTCTAAGGGTACAGAGACCAAAATTCTCCCTAATTCCCTTACAGATTTTGCTCCCACGAGCACCCAAAGCGCAATCCCTTTCGAGGATACCGGTGTCATCAAGTGGTGGTGTTCGTGGCTATTTTCCAGCGAGATCAAGGACCTCTTGCTGCTGTTTTTGAGAGCCATTCGGAGAAAATTTGGCGAAACGATCAAGAATCTCTTCAAGGGTAAGTGGTTCTTGACCTAGGATCATTAGGATCCAATTCTAGATTAGATCTAGAATTTTTATTTATTTTTCCAGCATGCTTTCATGTGTTTTACAACATGTATATGTTTTTTTTTTTTTGCTGTAAAATATTTATTTTTGTCAACGTATCGGTATTCCGATCATGGTTTGTTTTGGGAAAAAGGTCTCTGATATGTTTCCGCTGCGCAAGGGCTATTATCCCTTCAGGAACACCTTAGATAGTTTGTTGGGGGGGGCATTTTTGTCTTCTGCAAATAGGGATTTATTAATCATAAAATCAATTAGTCATTTATTTAATTTATAAACTTGTGTAGCCATTTTTCATGCCACCTATTTATTTTTAGCCACTTTTCTTGTTGCCCCTAAAGTTGGGTTGTTTGGGGCTCCAATTTTGGAAGCCCAGACTTCCTAACACGCCCCAACTCGCCGTTTGGGCCTCCAATGTTTGAAACCCAAACTTTAGGGTTTATAAGTCCCAACTTCAATAGTGCTTCCACTGTTGAAGTCAACCAGTTTTGTTCTTCCACTTTCTTTTCCACTATTCCTCTGTCGTTTGGTTTCAGGCTTCTCTCCCTCTTCGTTACTCTTGTTCTCTGCTATCTTCGACACTTGGATCGCATGCGTGTTGTTCTTGGATCTCATCTTTTTTTTATTTTTCAGATGGAGGTTTGTTTTCAGATCTGTAATCTACTCTCAGATCTGTCTTCTCCTCGCACCCTTTTCACGAACGTGAGGTATCTTCTTCGGTCTCATCCTGTCCGGTTTTCTATTTGTTCCCCTGTTACTGATCTAACCCCAAACCACCTCAAGCTTCTTATATCCTTCTTCATCCTATTCGAAACCGTAGATCTATTCTTAGATCTAAGTTTCAAAACTCATTTGTGGTTCTTTTTTTTTTTTTTTGTTTCAGATCCCCACCCCATGTTGCTTCAACTTGTCGCGACCGTCAGCGTTCCTTCACCGAGATTAGGCTGGATCCGCATGGTAGGTTATTGGAGCATGGTGAGGGGTGGGAAACAGGTAAGATCTCTTCTCCCTTGTAGCCGGTTGATGATGACTAAACGCATGCAAGCGTATTTTTCCCTCTAGAGGTGGGAAACAGGTAAGATCTTTGTTTTCCTCCAAAATTTCTTTTTTCTGATTTGGGTGTTCAAACGCTAATGACTAAACGCATGGAAGCAAATTTTATCCTCCACGTTTTCCTCCAAATTTTGTTCTTTCTCAATTTTCTTTATTCATTCTGTTACTGTTTTTTGTTGTTGATATGTGCTCCTTGTGTTTTGTCCGATACCCCCCCCCCCCACACACACAATCTGTTTGGTATGGTTGTTCTGTGCTAATTGTTGTTACCGATTCTTGGTTGTGTTCATATATAAGCATGCTCAACTTCATTTTCCCCCTCTTTTTTCATGGTGGATTTGATTTGATGATATTCTTCGTAGTCACAATTTGTTATTTATTTTTAAAATAAAAACTTCAAGTTATTATTTATCGTTTGCATTATATTGTTTGCTTATTGCTTTTGTTCCGTACTAGTCACAATTTCGACAAATCTCTGGGCTTCTTTACCTACTTAACTCCCCATTTCAGCCTCCAACTTGCAAAATCTGGACGTATTATTGTTTGTCTAGTTTGCACAATGCTTGAAACTAATGCACCTGAGGTCGGTTACATTGTAATTTTTTATCCCTAAACTTGTTTACTCTCCTGTTACTTTTTGACTATTCACGTTTATTACAACCCACTTTTTGAACTCTATTTAAAAAGGGTGAAATAAATGCAATCTATACCTTCTTGTGAACCTAACTACCATCTATTATACTACATCACCATCAGTTTATTTATGACATCCCATTTATGAACTCTATTGAAAAATGGTTAAGTAGATTGCGTTTATTATAGTAAATGCAATTTACTTCCTCCTATCAACTACCAGTGTTTCATTTTTCTATTTATACCATACGATTTCTTCATTACAACTTTGAGGAAAGATCTGTTGAGGATCTCACATTGAAAAGATAAGTGGAGACCTCACAATTTATAAGATACATGAGCTACCCCACTCATTGCCAATTGGTTTTGAGATGGAACCCCATGTTATCTGATATGGTATCAGAGCTCATTAAACTCAAACGAGTATTCGGTCCAAGAAAAAAAAAACTATGATCCAATCCAAGAATGGTGAACCCAAAGAGGCACCATCTTGAGGGGGCATGTTGAGGATCTCACATTAAAAAGATAAGTGGAGACCTCACAATTTATAAGATACATGAGCTACCCCACTCATTGCCAATTGGTTTTGAGATGGAACCCCATGTTATCTGATAAAATCTCCAGTGCCTTCTGCTCCATAACCATTCGGTGAGTTACTATCCAAATGCTTATTCCTTTCCTTTACAATGATTTCTTGTTGTCCTTCCTTTCCCTCAGGCATTCTTTGTGTTGTTTTAATTTTAATTTTTGTAGTGTAGTACGTGCTCCATCTCTAGCTGCTGGTGTTGTCATATAGGTGTATACATACGTCCTTTTAAGGTGAGCTTGAAAATCTATATATGTACTTTTCATTTTCCGTTGCTTGGTATGTTTTGTGTGCCTATCTTTAACCACCATGCCCATTTTCTTTCCCTCGTTACAGGGTCTGACAGTAAACTTGTTTTGTAAGAGGTTCGTTGTTGGTTTCATTTTTGGGTTTTGTTATTGTAAACTTATTTTTTGTCTACACTTGGGGACTTTTTTTTTTTTTTTCATGTATAATGTTGATTCATGTGTGGTTTGTCGTAGATTAAAGCTCCTAGAGGCGACGAGTGCAATAGATCTTGATGATGCTAGAATTTAGGCGACAAGGATTTTAGAAGATTTTAGAAGCTTTTGAGCCTAAAGAATGTATAAATGTATTGAAAAGCTATGTATTGACTTCAATTTAATATTTTAATGTCACTCCTTATTTATGTATTCTTATTTGATATTCTTCCTCCTTTATCCTTTGCCCAACGAACAATTGACATGTATCTTGACTTTATAAGATTCTAATGGACAAATCCTATTAATTAAATCTTGACTAATTACTAATTTACAGAACTAATATAACAAATGTAACCCAATCTTCAATAGATTTATCGAGTCTCCTCTATATTAAGATCAAAATTTTGATTAGCTAGGGTTAGTTTTTGACCTAGAAAAAGCATAACTAGAGTATTATTCTTTGGTAACTAACTTTTTTTTACTGGTTTACAAGAGCTTGTTCACCTTGCAATTTTTTTTAAACTTCCTTAATTTGATAGAAGTTGGAAGATAAACGATTCAAGCAATGAGGATAGTTATTGCATAAATTGCTAAAATCTTGTGAATGTGTGAATATAAAGCATACTTAAAATCTCAATTTTACAATTGATGGAAAGAATATTTTTATTTATTCAATTTGGAAAATTTGTATAAAAAATTTAAGAAAAAAAACAGCTAACATAAACTCGGACTTCACAACTCTGCTTCCCAAACACAGACTTAACAACTCTGCACTCCAAACACAGACTTCCTAACTCCAGATTGAACAACTCTGCACTCCAAACATAGACTTCACAACTTTCCAGACTAAACAACTCCAAACTTCAGAACTCCACTCAACGCCCCAAATAGTCCCTAAACGTGTTTGGTAAACACTAATGGGGTGTTTGGTCTAAAGAGTTAGAGTTGTTTTTTCTTAAGAGTTGGAGTAGGAGTTAATAAGTTTGTGGGACCATAATAAAGTGTTAGAATAAGTTAATAAGTTTGTGGGGTCCATGTTGTAATTGATTAATAAGTTTGTGAATCCCACAATTGAGTGTTGTATGTCCTTGGGCCAAACAAGTAGTTGGGTGGAGTTATTAACTCCACTCAACTCCTACTTCACAACTTCTTCGGCCAAACAATCCCTCATGTTTTTTGTTTATGTGTTTAGTATTTGCTTTCTATTTCTCATTTCTTATTTTTAAAACATATTTATAAAATCGTAAATAAATTTTGAAAAAACAATCCCCTTAGCTTTTTTTAATTTCCATTTGTTAAAAAAAAGTATTGTTTTATCATTTTTACAAATAAATTCATAATAAATATCAGGTTTTATTACAAATTTAGTCTTTGAACTTTCAGGGTTGTATCAATTAGATCCCTAAACTTTAAAAATGTCTAATAGATTCTCGAACTTTCAATTTTGTTTCCAATAGATCCCTGAACTTTAAAAATGTCTAATAGGTCACTGAATTTTCAATTTTGTGTCTAATAGGCCCCTGACATATTCAAGATTTTTAAAAATTAACCAATCTACTATATATAAAATTGAATTTTATGCCTATTGAGACTCTAAACTTCCAATTTTATATCTAGTAGGTTTGTGAATTTTAAAAAATGTCTAACAGGTCAAAGACTTATTAGACACAAAAATAAAAGTTGAAGGACCTATTGGACATAAAAATGAAAGTTTAAGGACACATTGAATACTTTTTAAAGTCCAAGGACCTATTGGAAACAAAATTGAAAGTTTGAAGGCCTATTTGAAACTTTTTAAAGTTTATGGACTGAATTGACACAACCTTGATAGTTGAAGACTCAACATCTAATTTAACCTAAATATCAAAATAATTATGAATTTATCAACATAAATATCACGACTCTGAGCCATGACCCATGCGACAACCACGCCCATCCTTCTTCCTTACGGTGAACTTGCCCGTTTCCAGTACACCTTCCCCCTCGAAGGCTCACAACAATGTGTTTCTCCAACGATTCGCGCCCCGCGACGGGGTTGCAGCAGCGTTTGGCAGCCCTAACGCCTCCACTTACGATGCTGGACCTCAACTAACGACGAACTCGACCAGCGGCGGAGCTATAGTAGGCCCGGGGGGCTCGAGCCCCTCCTGAACTTTACTGTATATTATATTAATATTAAAAAGTTCAGTTAGTTTACAGAAAATATTCTTTGGCACATTGGCAATGAGACTTCAAACCCCCCTAACGCGTGCCCAGTTTCGAGTTCAAGCCCCATTTATGCGTGTTAATGTTTTTGTTTTTTTCTTGCTTTTTATTTTTATATATTTTTATTAAAAATAAGTAAAAGATACCATTTTTGTCTTTTATTTTGAGATTTATTTTATTTTAGTCCTTGTGTTTACAAATGTCCAAATTTAGTCTTGCACTTTTTGTAAATCTTACATATTGTTAGTATATTGTTAACTTCTTTTTTTTTTTTTTTTTTTTTTTTTTTGTCTTTGGCCCTCTTCATATAAATTTTGGAAACATATTCACATCGTGTCTTTTCTTAAATGTAAATTATTATTATTATTTTTGCCAAATTTGATACAAATTTACTTCAAACTACCAAAATAAGTACTAATTTTAAGATTTTTTTTAGTACAGTACTAATTTTAAGATTTATTGAAAGTACGTGGACTAAATTTGGACATTTAAAAGTATACAGACTAAAATGAAATGAGACCTAAAGTACATTGACTAAAATAGTATTTTAACCTAAAAAATGTCAATAATATTTTCTATTTAACAAACTAATATCAAAATATATCAAGCCCCCTCTAACATAAAGTTCTGAATCCGCCACTGAACTCGACCAAATCAACTTCATTTACCCACGAATTTGCAGTTTCGCAATCCACCCGATTCCGCGAGCTTCAGCGTTGACCCACAGTTTTCGTCGAGTTTTGGTGCAGACCCACGTAAAAAAAATCGCGAGTTTCGACAATACCCATTATATTTCTGACAGTGGCGAATCTAGAACTTTACATCAGGGGGCACAAGTTCATATTAGGTTAAATTACAAGTTTAGTCCTCGAGTTTTTAGATTTGTACCTATATGGTCCCTAAACTTGAAAAAAATGTCTACTAGGTCAGTGAATTTTCAATTTTTTGTCCAATAAATCCATAAAATTTAAATTTTGAATTTAATAATTCTTTAACTCATTCGACATTTTTTAAAGATTAAATGTTCTATTAAACATAAATAAATCTTAATTTTGTGTCTAATAAGTCATTTAACTCATTCAACATTTTTTAAAATTAATGTATTTACTAGTTACAAAATTGAAAGTTTAAGGTTCAATTAGATAAAAAAAAATTAAATTTTATGTCTAATAGAATATTTAAATATTTTTAAAAAAATTAATATTTTTAAAACCTATTAGAGATACAAAATTGAAAGTTCATGGATCTGTTAGACATTTTTTTAAGTTAAAAGACTTATTAAACAAAAAAAAATTGAAAGTTTAAGGACCTATTAGAGACAAATTTTAATATCAGCAACTAAACTTGTAATTTAACCTTCATATTGAAGGGGATGAAAGCCCCGACGCAGCGGAAGCGCATCGATAGGACCTTGCGTCGTATATTAATTAATATCAAAATACCAATACGAATAGGCAAAACGAGACTTTAAACATGCTTTAAAGCCGCTGTAAAACGCTATAAACATGCTGAAAAACTAGAAAAATAAAACTACTTTTATTTTCATGCTTTTCTAAAGAAAAGGGTAAGAATCGTTACAAACCTTCGTTGTAGACTTGACCGATTTTCGCCAACGATGCTCCTAACGGTTGAAAACGCAGAAACCTCTTGGAAATCCTTCGCTGGAATTTTTCTTCTTCAAAGACACAATAACCACAGAGGTTACACTGGTATGTCTCTAAGTCTAGGAGGCAATAGACTTGTGGGGGGAGGCTAGAGATAATTCTACGGTCTTGTCTTATGAGTCTAAGAGCAAGAGAGCTCCTAAACCATTAGGTCTAGTGTTCTATTTATAGGAGAAATGCCATGCATAAAATATTCACATTAAATCAATTATTTCCATAAAAGATTTAATCTATTCCTTATTTAATCAATCCATGATCAATCAATTCCATAATTGATTAACCTTTTCCACAAATGACTAATTACTTCCATAAGTGATTAGATCATTTCCATAAATGATTAATCACTTCCATAAGTGATTAATTATTTCCATAATTGATTAATTTTCAATTAATTAACTCTTTAATTAATTAGTCACCAATTAAATATCACATATTTAATTTTCGGCCTTGAATTAATTAATTGCCCAAATTAATTTTAGGCCTTAAATTAATTAATTCATATTTGAACTTTTTCAAATTCCTATAAATTTAATATGAATCAAATTCACATTTATATTTGAAATTTCTTAAAATATTTATTTCTCTCATAATAATATATCAATTTATATTATATTGTTTCCCTTAGTAAATTGAACACTTTCAATTTACATTTATTACTTAGTTGTCTCAAATTACTTTATGAGCTACCAGTGGGACCTAATGGACCTGCAGATCAGAAGCTCCAACGATGTGAGATTAATTGGTCAAACTCATTGTCTTGGACCTAATTCATGTGTTGGTCTCGAGTACAAATGGTCCATGACTTATATTGAGTTGTGTTAAAGTGAATGTCAGGGTATCAAGTATAAATTGTCTTGGACTGATATTGAGTTAGGAAAAGTGAGAAGGATATGAAGGCCCCGAGTATAAATGGTCGATTGCTGATATAGTGATAAGGAAAATAAGTGAATATCAGGGCCTCGAGTATAAATGGTTGATGGCTTATGTCGTGATAAGGAAAATAAGTGAATATCAGGGCCTCATATATAAATGATTGAGGTCTGGTATCACTATTGGATGTTGAGGCCTTAGTTATAAATGGTTGGGGGCTGATATGCCAATGTTGGATAAAGAGGAGCATCAAGGTCTTGGATATAAATGGTCAAGGGTCGTTGTGATGAATCTTGAGGCAAGTATTAAGGCCTTGGATATAAATGGTCAAGGGTCAATATGTTGCTAAGTCATTAAGATCTTGAATATAAATGGTCAAGGGTCGATGCACAGTTCGGGGCCTTGAGTATAAATGGTAAAGAGTCGAACGTTGAGCTCCATACAAAAGCATTAAGGCTCTAGGTATAAATGGTTAGGGGTCGACACAATTCAAAGGGTTAGTCTTGGAGAGATTTGTGAGGGTTGAATATGAGTGTTGAGTGAGTTCGTTGAGCTTGAGTGGAAACAGAGTATGCACATTTACACAACATGGTGCAAAATTCACGTGTTGGGTGCACGACATGGTGCGGATTTTATGTGTTGGAAGCGTGTTAAAAGCATTTTGTTTGCCTTGTTTGATGCTTGGTGGCTCACCAGGTGTTAGCTGTTTCGTGAGTACTTTGGTATTGACCCTCCAAACAATAGTTTTGTAGGCGATTTAGTCTCCAATGAGCTTGGTGATATGGTGGAAAGGACGTTGGAAGACAATTAAGAAACAGACTTGTTTCAGTCATTAGTTTCTTTAGTGTTTTGTTTTGCCGATATTATTGTTATGTATTCGTTGTTTGAGCAGAGTCCGGTGATAGTTGAAGTTGGTTTTGTAATAGAATTTGACTTTAAGAGTTATTAGATTTGTTTGAGAAATTAAAGTTGTTTCTGAAAGCTTATATAAGTTGTTTGTCTTCTTCTTAAAAAAAAAAAAAATTGTTTGTCTTCTTTCATACAAGTTGTGATTCTTTGGCTTTATTAGATAGTTCGATACGAGACTTGACTCATTCTCTTAAGTCGTGTTCGGGTTACAAAAGTGTGATAATCTTGTTTATCATGTTAAAAGAATTGAGTGTACTGGTTATTGAAGTTACGTCATTGTACTGCCAAATTTTTTGGGATGTTACAGGCTTGTAGCATATCCTTCCTTTTCTTATTTTGAATTCACTTTTTCTTTTTTCCAATCTTTGTCCGTTAATTGATTTGTTGTGATAATGATCTAACGATTTCTTACCAGTAATTACTTCGAAGTAAGTTCTTTTCAATGAGCCAAAATGAGCTTAGCTCAGCGGTAATTGGCATGTACTCTCGACCAAAAGGTTAGAGGTTTGAATCCCCCACCCCAAATATTGATGTACTCAAAAAAAAAAAAATCTTTTCAACGAACTTCATTTCTTAATCTCTTTAGTATCTTTGGATACTGGATGTTGTTCATTAACTTCTGAATTCGTTGTGCAGGCATTTGGAGAAGCATGATGAACTTCTTATGGATGCTTACAGATATATCAATGTCCCATGAATTGCATAAATTAAACTTCAGGTTTTGTTCTTTTTGGTCTGGATTCTCTGGCTTATTCGATGAATTTGCATTACCGATTTGGTATTAACTTTTTATGAATTCATTTTAATGCAAATGTTGGAGTTGTGTTGCACACCTTTTTAAGGTGTTACGTCTAAGGAAAATTTAGAATAAATCTGTCATATTAATACATACATGTCCCTTCAAGATAGTATCTCTTTAGGTTCACCATTCTTGGATCGGATTCCAATTTTTTTTATTGGACCAAATACCCGTTTGGATTTTATGAGCTCTGATATCATATTAGATAACATGGGTTCCATCTCAAAACCAATTGGTAATGAGATAACTCATACATCTTATAAATGGTGAGTTCTCCACTTATCTAATAGGCTTAACTAAATTGGATCTTTTGGTAGTTAAGCCGTTAAGAAGTAGTGCAAGCTTGCTAGTTTCCCTTTGCTCTACCTTTAACTAAATTGGGTCTCTAATAATTGTCGGGGTCTTTTTGTAAGAATATGGTTCGAGCTAGCCTTTGGCTTGGAAGGAAAGGAGTTCTAGAGTTCTTTTTTAACTAACATTTATGACCTTGTATAGTTTACGGCTTCTTCTTGGAGTGCCCTTCATTTTTTTTTTTTTTTTTTGGTAATTACACTATAGACACAATCAATTAGATTGGAAGGTCTTTTTGTAATTCTTCCTTCGAGAGAGGGGGATGCCTTATCCCTTGGTCCCTTAGGTTGTTTTGTTGGAGTTCTTTGATCATGAATATATATACTTTTCGTCTCTTATCTAAAAAAGGCAGGAACTTCAACCATTGATGTTTGACCACTTGAAATGTGCTCCAATCAAGGTTTGAAAGTTAACTATTTAAAGTGTTCCAATATGTCACTTCTAGGAAGGATTGAAAGCAGGAATACAATTACTTTTGAGATTTTGGAGCTAACACAACAACAAGCTTAGTTATCTCTCCAAACTTTTTTCCGACGCTCTAAATCTCTACTTATAACTGTCTTAACTTAAAAAGTCATCATCTAATTATTAATATGCCCTAATGATATTCTTAATAATACTGTGACCTATCTTATAAAAAAAATATGCTAAATTATAAAAAAATACCCTTGAACTATGGGGTTTGTTTAAAAAATGCTCCTGAATTTTAAAAAGTTTCAAAAATATCCCTCAACTTTGAAAAATGTTTCAAAAATACTTTTGCCGTTATTTCTTGGATGTAAACCGTTAAAGTTTCAATTTCATTAATACTCTTTAACTTTAAAAAAAAAAAAATCAAAATTACCCTTATTGGAAAATGCTTCTTTTTTTTCCTTCTCCCACCGTAAATTCTTCCTCCATGAAAATTAATGAGAAACTTTACTTATTTGTCATCTATTCATAGTCCAGGAGAGTTTCTTCTTTTTTAACACATCATCCCAAGAGCTTGACTAGATTTTCGTGTTGAAACTTCAAGATGACTTTTGTTTTGTTCTTGAAATTCTACATGTGTTTGACTTCATTTGTCGGTAGTCTTTGGCTTTTCAATATTATTTCCTCACCAACCATTACCCATTAGCTTTCTCCATATTCATTTTATGAAAAATAAATGAAACTATTATTGTATACGGGTTCTAACAATTCTTAAATATTAATAACAAAATCATATATAAAACTTTTGATTAATTAGTCTTATAAACTAGATCAAACTCACAGTCTTACAAACATTTCTTCTTATCACTAGCATACACAAACAGAGAGAGCAAAAATAAAATAATATATATACATATATATGTTGTTTTCTCACACTTATCTTTTTTACCGTTTTTAAAAGAGAAAATTTGATTTCGAAGTTTGTTTTTATCTGGTATCGTGTTGCACACAACCTTTATAAGCAAAGTTTTGCATTAATTTTCATGGATGAAGAATTTACGGTGAGAGAAAGAAAAAAGAAGAAACATTTTTCAATAAGGGTATTTTTTAAATCTTTTTGAAAGTTCAAGGGTATTTTTTAAATTGAAACTTTAACGGTTTCATCCAAAAATTAACGGCAAGGGTATTTTTGAAACTTTTCAAAGTTCAGAGGCATTTTTGAAACAAACCCCAAAGTTTAGGGGTATTTTTTATAATTTAGCCAAATATATATATATATATATATATATATATATATATATATATATATTGTGACCTATTCAATGTATTAAATTTCCATGGACATATCGACATTTTCACATATTCATAGGTTTGACATCGACATGAGAGGTGAATCGACGTTTCCATTATATTGTAGAAAAATCGATCAAAATAACAACAAAAAATGTAACTAATGTGGAGATAATATTTATAATAAGTATTTTAACTTGTTTTAAAAATGTAAAACATTCATTTATTACTTTAAATATTTTTTTGAATTTTTTGTTTTAAATATTTTTTTCATAAATATCCATCGACACCAACATTTTGTCGATATTTCCATCGACATTTCCATAAAATTGAGATCTCGATATTTCCTTCGACATCAACATTTTAGCCCTTGGACCTATTGTTATCTTGCTCCACTCGCTTTGTTAAAAATGTATTTTGTGCTCTGCAGAGTGAAGATGGTCGTAATAGTGTTGGGTAGTGAAACGAATGCATTGAGATCTAATACTCAAAGCAAATTAGACTAAATTAAAATGTAAAATTACCAAGGCCACTCATCCACAAGAAAAAGAAAGTCTCAAGGTGGCTCTTATGTATTTAGACCTTTTCCCCATAGTATAAACTAAAAAATTGTTACAATGTAATTACTCTCCTTTTTATACATCAATGATAGAAGAAACTCATTAAATATAATTCAATGGATAGGATATTCATATTGGTCGCAAGTTCAAATTTACGATTTTAAATTTTCTATCCGTCCACTTTTTAAATAATCCCTCTTCTAAAACGGGATATGATCCTATAATGACTAATTCTAGAGGGTGATTTCTTAAATAAAATCATTTGTGAAATCTTAACTCAAATAAAGAGCGAATTTCATCCTCACTCTTGTTCAGATGGTAGTTTGATTACTATATTCGAGATAGGAGTGCAAGGAAAAATCGAAAAATCGCTAAAATCGAGAGTTCGAGTTCAGATCGGTTTGGTTTGGTGTTTTCGGTCTAAATTGAATAAAAACTGGTAAATTCGGTTTTAGGATTAAGAACCGATTATAGCCCGAATCGACCGGTAAATATATGTACTATCAACGAAACTTATTACCACAAAGTGTAAACAATTTGCATGGTTTAAGTTCTTGCTAGCATAATTCAACCCATCGGTGAACAACCAAACTGAACCGAACAACAGCCGTTCAAATTGATTCGGTTATGCATTACCTACGGTTTGGTTTGGTTCACAGAATTTCTTTGTTATATAATCGGTTTGGCTTCGATTTTCTACAGAAACTGAGTCGAACCAAACCGTCTGCACCTCTAATTCGAGATATGATCTTGGAACTCTTAAGACATACTTCTACTTCATATTAGTTTAGAAAGGTATAATAGGATTCTCAACAATAGAAAAATATTTTAGCTTTTTGCGGTAATTTGCATTTTGTTGTGCACCTGGTACGCTAACAGGTGATTACTCACATATGTATATTTGTTAATATGAAAATTTAGGACCCGTTTGATAACGTTCTCATTTCCTGTTTTCCGTTTCTTGTTTCCTGTTTTTTGTTTTTTATTTTTTAAGAACTATAAACAGGAAAATGTTTGATAACTATTTTTGTTTCTTGTTTCTCTAAAAAAAGAAACTGAAACAAAAATGTGTTTGATAACTGATTCTTGTTTCTTGCTTTTTTTTTTTTAGTTGAAATAAAATTTAGTACATATAATATAAAAAAATATATAACATACATTAAAATAAATATAAAACTATTATATAGATGGAACAAGAAACAGACAACGGAAACGTTATCAAACGAGCCTTTCGTTTTCTTGGATTTTTGGATTTAAGTTGAAAGTCCAATCTTTTATCTCCCAAGATTTACTTAGATTTGAAGTGGCTTTTAGAGGTTAATTAAAGTTGTGCATGATTGAAATGACTAAAATCACATTTGTGATGTTCGAAATCATCTCGAAACATGCTCTTAATCATTCAAAATTAATTTGATGTTTGATTTTACACTTTTAAATACGATTTTCATATCATCAAAGTTATTTTGAATTATTAAGAACATGTTTCAAAGTGATTTTGAATACAACAAAAATGATTTTAACCATTTCAAAATCACTCCAAACATGCACTAAAGGGAAGGTTTAAAACAATAGCGGTAGAAAATGTCCCCAATGGATGGGTATATCAAAATTGAAAAATTAAATAACAATCAAAGGATCACTTTCAACCACAAACATTATTGGCATAACACTATTCATTGGCACGATCATTGCCAATCATTCAAGGATAATTGTAATGGGTGGCAAAATTAGGCTATTTAATGGCAGATTTAGCAAAGTTTTAAAATAATTGCAAAAATGGCAAAATTTTTAAATGAACTTTTAATATTCCGGATTTGCCCCTGAAATTGGCTCGTATCTTCTCCTTCCTTACCCTGCGTATCTTCTCCTTCTTTCCTCTGTTTTCTTTTCTTTTTTTTCCCTTTCCGATTGATTTCAAACGGATCTCGTTTTCTTTATTTCCGATCAGCATCTTCTCCTTTCTTTCCGATCAGCATCTTCTCCTTTCTTTCCGATCGCTTCTTCTTCATCGGTTTGGATCTTCTCGTTCATTTTCTGTTTGGGATTTCAACAAACTACCGATTAATTCCAGGTTTCTTCCATCCCACGTTCTTTTCTTTTCCTTTTTTTTTCTTTTTTTTTTTTCGATTTGGTCTCTTCGGATTGTTTCAGCATCATTAGCATCATTATTTTCTTCGGATTGTTTTCCATCGCATCTTCTCTTGAGTTTTCTTCTTCTTAATTCTAGCTTTTTCTCTTCGGATTGATTCCAGTTTTCGTTTTCCAGAATTCTATCCGATAGAATTTTGTTACTCTAGTGATAGAATCTATCTATCAGTGATAGAGTTCTATCGGCGATAGAATTCTGTTACTCTAGTGATAGAATCTATCTATCAGTGATAGAGTTTTATCAGTGATAGAGTTCTATCCGATAGAATTATGTTACTCAAGTGATAGAATCTATCTATCAGCGATAGAATTCTGTTACTCTAGTGATAAAATCTATCTATCAGCGATAGAATTCTATCCGATAGAATTTTGTTACTCTAGTGATAGAATCTATTTATCAGCGATAGAATTCTATCTGATAGAATTCTGTTACTCCAGTGATAGAATCTATCTATCAGTGATAGAGTTCTATCAGCGATGAAAATGATAGAATTCTATCACCGATAGAAATGATAGAATTCTATCACCGATAGAACTGATAGAATTTTAGTTAAAAAGGGCATTTTAGTAAATTCACATTCCAGAACTTAAAATTTTGTCATTTTTGCAAAAATTTTCGCGGGCCGCTAAATCTGCAAATATTTTGGGTCGGTTTGCTATATTTGCAACCGGCCCATCATTCAATATCCAAAGGTTAATGACCAATCATTTTATACATTTTTAGGGAGAATTTGGTTACAACATGGTTTAAAGAAAAGAAGGGTGTGTCCCGTATTTTTAAAGATGTATCTCGTGTTTTCGAAAACAATTTTTTTAAAAGATTTTAAAAACAAAATTAAAAACAATGAATACGACTGTTCACACGAGATTTCAGAGAGAGAAATTTGATTCGTGAAACTACTTGTATGTATTGATTTCTGTATAAGTGTAGTGGATTACAGTCTCTAGTTACAACCTTTGATGCTTTCTCTCACAATTTCAAGTTGGCTTGATCTACAGAGCCTTCAAGAAGCTTCGGTCTAGAAGGTTTGTTCTTCAGAAGGATTTGGATTCTTCTAGATGGATCGAGGTAAACTTCAGTCTTCAGGTCTGCAGGAGGTTCAGAGCTTCGGTCTTCGATTTGGTAGGAGGACTTGAAGAGGATCTGAACTTCGATCTTCAGTTTTGTGGTGAGATTGGAAGATGATCGGAGCTTCGTTCTTCAATTATGCGACAGGATTTGGAGAGGATCTGAGCTTTGATCTTCACTTTGCTGCGAGATTTGGAGAGGATCTTAGCTTCGTTCTTCAGTTTTGCGGCAGGATTTGAGGGTGATCGAAACCTTGTTCTTCAGTTCTGTAGCTGAATCTGGCGAGGATCTGAGCTTTGATCTTCGATTCTGCAGTGGGTTTTGAAGAGGATCTGAACTTCGTTCTTCAGTTCTGTGTCGGGATTTGAAGATGATCAGAGTCTTGTTCTTCGGTTCTGCAGTTGGATTTGATGAGGATCTGAGCTTCGATCTTCGGTTTTGCAGAAGGAGCTTCAATCTTCGGTTTCTTCTGAGAGCTTTCTCTTCTTCCTTTCTTTCTGCCGTCCCCCCAAATGAGAAGTCATGCCTCCTATTTATAGAGTTTTTCTAAAAGGTCTTCGTGGGCTTGGGCTTGGGCTTGGTTGCATTTGGGCCCATGGGCTTGGGCCTGAAATGTATTTGGGCTCACCCATGGGTTGGGCTTGAAACTTTGGGCTTCTGGCCCAGTTACCTTAATGAATTTGGGCTGAAATTGAACCCAATTCAATCTAACTTCATGAAATTAGCATATTTTAATTTCACGAACTTAGGCAATTACTTGAAGAAAATTTTCTATGCCAACAAATGCCCCCTTTTCGAAATTTATGCACAAATATGTGTGGGTGAATCTCGAAAATTATGACTTGGCAAAATTTTTTTCTTCATAATTTTGACTACCCAATTTGTACTTGAACTGGGAGCAGGATTTGAGGCTATTTCCAGGTTTTGAACTTAAAATAAAATTTGAATTTTAGTTCACTCCTGTTTTGGGCAAAATCTGGATTTGAGGTAAAAAATTTGAAATTTACCACAAATTGGTTTTGAAAGAAACTTTGAATTCTACCATTTCCTTTGAATTTGGAGAATAATTTGAGCTTTTGCCAACTTAGCTTGAACTTGGGATTGAATTCTAATTTAATCATGCTTTGAGTAAAATCTGGAGCATGAGTAAATTTGGATTTGAGGTAAAAATTTAAAATTCGCCACAATTGGATTTCACAAGAAACTTGAGTTTCAAAAAAAAAAAAAAAAAATTTATTTATTTTGGAGAACAACTTGAGGTTCCAATTTTGGTCAAATTTTGGTTTGGAATTAAATTTGAAGTATGCCCAAATTTTGATTTGAAGCGAAATTCTACCCAATTTTTAACTTACCTTCAGAATAGAATTTGGGGATAAATCTTAGATTATGTCCAAAATTTGATTCAAGCCACAATCCATTTCGATTCAAGGTAGAATTTGGAACAACGAGCCTTTTCGGCCCAAATGCATTGATGTGCTCTTCGGCTCTTGGTCCAAATAGAATTTGGGGCTTGCAATTTTCAATACAGTGTTATGGGCTTGCAATCTGGGGAAGGGCATCCAGATTTAAATTTGCTCCAACTTAAAATTGGCACAAAATTAAATTCTGCGCTATTTGAAGACATTTTATCTCCAAACTTCCTAAATAATCTCTTTTTTTATGTTGCTTCAGGATAAAATATGAAAAACAATCTTATTCAGCTTTTTTTTTTTTTTTTTTTTTTTTCTTCGGATTTGTAAGGATATTTGAAACCAACTGGAATTTCACCAAATCGAAACAACCCTCGATTTTCTGATGCCTAGCGTTTGAGTCCAACAAATTCTCAAGATTCACAATAACAAACTGATTCGGAAACACAACTTCATCTATAAATTGGGTTGGAAACTAGTAGACACATCACCAAGAGCTTCAAGGTATTTCACTTTTCTGAGACTTTTTTTGACATGTCCTTTTTTTGTTTTCTCCTTGCGTCGGAATGTTGTTTCGGGTTGTTAGACGAAGACAGAGGCTGTGAGGCAGTGGCGCTGGCGCTACTCGCGGCGTGGATGGCTGAGGCGGACTCGCCTTCGTGCTGTGGCGGCGCCGGCGAGAGGGTGAGGGAGGCGGGCGGTGAGCAGCGCGAGTGATGACCTTTGCTAGACGAGGGAGACGAACGAGAGAGAGGATAGAGAGAGATTGTGAGGATGAGAGAGAAAGGGACGACAGAGGGAAAAGGGGGGTAGAAGAGAAAAGAAGGGAAAAGAAAGCTGGGGCGTTTTTTTTAAGTTCCTTTTTTTTTCAACTTTGTTTCTCAATGTTATGATTTTGTTTTATTAGATTTTTTTTTAAAATTTTTTTCTTATTTGTCACGTGTTGCCTTTTTCCCTTCTTTATTTTTTTTAATTTTCTTTTAACTTTCTTTGTTTTGTTTGCTTTTTTTTTTAACATTTTCAAATTATTTGCTTTAATCATTACATATTTTTTTAAGGTGAGAAAAACGTATTCAGGCATTGTTCATTTAAGTTTTCTTCTTTTTTTTTGTTTTCAAATTTAAATCTTATCTTATTTTATTCCTTTTTTTTTCTTTTTCTTTTTTTTTTTATTTTTTAATTCTTTTTCTTTTATTATTTTTTATTTGCTTTAAGCTTTCAGATTTTTTAATCCTCTTTTGTATCAAACCCTTTTTTTTTCGATTTGCAAATTTTTTTTTAACCTTTTTACTCTTTTTTTTTTCTTTAACTTGGATCTTTGCACACTTTTGGGTCCACTTATTTATTAATTTAACTTAATGAACCCCTTTCTTTTGTTTGCTAATTAATCTTTTTTTCTTGATCCCAGGGAATAATTATATTCAATCGCTCTTATTGCAGTCAACACTTGCTTGCTACCTAGAAGGTGAATACATTTTTTTTTGTTAATCACTTATTATAAGTTATTTCCACATTTTTGAATTCAGGCCCGCCCTTCACATCTTGCCTCAGGCAGTGATCAACCCCTGATTCAGGCGGAATTCAGGATGGTCACTTGCCCTTCACGTCTTGCCTCAGGCAGTGATCAACCCCTGATTCAGGCGGAATTCAGGATGGTCACTTGCCCTTCACGTCTTGCCTCAGGCAGTGATCAACCCCTGATTCAGGCGGAATTCAGGATGGTCACTTGCCCTTCACGTCTTGCCTCAGTCAACCCCTGATTCAGGCGGAATTCAGGATGGTCACTTGCCCTTCACGTTTTGCCTCAGGCAGTGATCAACCGTTGATTCAGGCGGAATTCAGGATGGTCACTTGCCCTTCACGTCTTGCCTCAGTCAACCCCTGATTCAGGCGGAATTCAGGATGGTCACTTGCCCTTCACGTCTTGCCTCAGGCAGTGATCAACCCCTGATTCAGGCGGAATTCAGGATGGTCACTTGCCCTTCACGTCTTGCCTCAGTCAACCCCTGATTCAGGCGGAATTCAGGATGGTCACTTGCCCTTCACGTCTTGCCTCAGGCAGTGATCAACCCCTGATTCAGGCGGAATTCAGGATGGTCACTTGCCCTTCACGTCTTACCTCAGGCAGTGATCAACCCCTGATTCAGGCGGAATTCAGGATGGTCACTTGCCCTTCACGTCTTGCCTCAGGCAGTGATCAACCCCTGATTCAGGCGGAATTCAGGATGGTCACTTGCCCTTCACGTCTTGCCTCAGGCAGTGATCAACCCCTGATTCAGGCGGAATTCAGGATGGTCGCTCGCCCTTCACGTCTTGTATCAGGCAGTGATCAACCCCTGATTCAGGCGGAATTCAGGATGGTCACTTGCCCTTCACGTCTTGCCTCAGGCAGTGATCAACCCCTGATTCAGGCGGAATTCAGGATGGTCGCTTGCCCTTCACGTCTTGCCTCAGGCAGTGATCAACCCTTGATTCAGGCGGAATTCAGGATGGTCGCTCGCCCTTCACGTCTTGCTTCGAAAGTGATCCCTCCCTGATTCTGACGGAATTCAGGCCGACCACTTTATATTCTGTGATTCAATAAGATCATCACCATTGCTTTGACCAATGTTTAACCTTCTCTTTTCTTTTTTGTAGGAACATGGTGCATTTCACAGAGTTTTCAGATAACGGGAAGAAAAGTCTGGTTGTTCTACTGGACAAAGATCAACCTATCAGAAGTGGGACCATTCTTCCAATAGAGACTTCCATTACAGAGCCAAATGTTGCTTTGGACAAATCTCATTTTCTTTCGGAATGGTCTCTAGAAATGACTCAAGGCCGAAACTCTTCCACTAAAGTTTGGATTCTACGATCTTCTTTACACGGAAAGAAGCCAAATGTCAATCCAGAACCGACGTTGGGGCGTCGCATCATTGAAAATCAGGTTCGTTGGGGGCCTTTACTGAAATTCAACGGAGAATTTACTCACATTGCTGGTTACTGGGAATGGCTGGAGTTTGTCATTATTCGGAACAAGAAACTACTACGAGGCTCTGGTTTGTATTCAGCTGTGATAGCCTCTTTATACTCGTATGACCGTAATAATGACATAGTTCGAGCCTTTTGTGAAGCCTGGTGTCCTTCGACCAACACCCTTCACACTTCATCTGGGGAAATATCCCTTTCTTTGTGGGACATGTGGAAACTTGGAGGTCTTCCCATCAAAGGGAGATTCTACGATGAAACTATTCCTAGTTGTGAGGAATTGTTAAGATCAAGCAACGAAGACGACCATCTACCCAAGAGTTGCGGATATCTTTTTGACGCCTATCATCGTATTGCATCCCAGCAAATGGAGAGACAACAAATTTCGACTCACCTGTGGATTTCCTTTTGGTTTAAAGGTGATTTGAGATATGCCAAGCCTCCTTCTCGTAGGCCAAAGAAATCTTCCCGTCCTCGTTCAACTCATAATCCAGACGGGTCTCTCACCCAGCCACGCGACTGGTCTGACAAAGAACAAGAGCTATTTCAAGACCTTGGTGTAGAAGAAGGATGGAAAGAACGGACGTATCTGGCTGCCTTTCTTTCCTGTTGGTTGTGTGTTTTTGTGTTTCCCTACAAGAACATGAATTTTCTTCGCCCCGGTGTATTTAAAGTTGCGAGCATAATGGCCGAAGGTGCCATTTTCAATCTTGCAGTCCTAGTTTTATCCAACATTTATCACGGACTCGGCCAAATCTTCAATACACCCCATTCAACTGGACGTCCTGATATTTGTTTTCCCATTCACTATGTTTATGGCTGGCTAGCGCATTATTTTGGCACCCATTTTAAACTGCATACGCCGGTAAGGGGTCCCCTGATGGTTGACTATTCTGGTGAAGGTGGTGCAAAATACTTCAACAGTCTTGAAGCTCGTAAGCTAATTCATCAAGGTACCTCCATAATGTGGCATGCCAGTCTTTCCTCCAGGAATGATAAAGTCGAAGTTTTGGAAGACGTTAAGGGTTTATCATTTTCATCTACTTCATTCTTTATAAGCCTCCGATCTTGCTATTTGTCTTCTTGCCATGGCAACTTCATGACTATAGAAGCTTACAGCCCTTGTCGATTCAGCCGTCAATTTGGCTTTCACCAGGATGTACCGAATGACTTACATAATGATGCTCCCCCGGTTAGCCTTGAGAATGTTTTTCATTTTTGGAGAATCTGTACTGCAACTTTGACTTTGTCGAAGGTATACCTCCCAACACGCCTACTAGATCCTCATGATCAAACCACTCGATCTTATGATAAGTGGTGGTCGCACAAACATGGACGCTATTTGGAAGAAGGCATACAACTTTTAGTGAATAGTTTTACTATTCCTTCAACTAAGCCCAAACCTCATAAAGAGCTGGATACCAAAAAAGCTGGGAAGAGGGTGATTGAGGAGTCAACTCGTCCGATGAACAACCTTCAGGATGAAGAAGAGAGCCATAGCAGCAATGACGATCGTCATTGGAAACGGCCAAAAAAGGTAAAGCAATCATCCATGATCCCTCTTCGGTTGGCAACCCATCCCTTTTTTTTAACACATGCTGCAGTTTCATTTACTTACTCTTGTATCCCTTCTTACCTTGCAGGTACCTTTGGAGGATCAGTCATTAACAAGTCCTGACGCGTTTGCTTCTACCTCGAAGAATACTGACTCCATGTTAAAAAGCAAAGAAGTCATAATTTCACATCCTCCCTCCACCGACGAGAATCTTCAACGAACTGGAGGGAAGAAAACCATCCCAGCACCTGAAGTTTCTTATTTTTGTGCTGACAATGTAATCTCTAACTTCCGGCGACAGGCTGCTTTGTCCATGTGGCAAAGCATCCACGGGAAGATCGTACGTACCTCTTTTGAGCACGTAGGTGACCTTGAGCAGGAGATGCTGAAAATATTTGATGCTATGGCCGAAGCTAGCACAAATAACTTGGCGCCTCTAAAAGAGTTTGTCGGCGGCTACTTTCAGAAGGTGAGAGAATACCTCGGAATGCAATCTTCACTCTCTGCTTACCTGACTCCACAGATTAGAGATAGCCGATTGGAGGAAAAGAAGCTCCACTTAGAAAAGGCCTTATCTGTTGAAAGTCATGTTGCTGAGGAGAAGGACGTACTTCAGAAGCGACTTGATTGCTCTGTCTCAGAGGTTGCAGAGTTAAAGGCCAAGGTCGCAGAATTAGAGGCCAAATTGAAAACTGCAGAGGCTGAGTCAGAAAAACTTTCCAATTTGGTCTCCGAGAAGGAAAAAGACCTAGATCGAGAAATGGTAGTGATTGCGCAAATACGGGAGGAGATTGGTAGTGTCGAGTGTGCCCCCACTATCAGTGCTTCAGATGCTCAAACTCTATCGACACTCCGTGGACTTTTGGAGGGTACCCGTGATGAGCTAAAGGAACTTCAGTGGAATCCTTGAAATCGTCTTTGTTTATCTTGCAACTTTATCTTATGCAAAAGAATTTTTTGTTTTAGACATTCCTTTTATTCCTTTTACTGGACATCTGTACTTTCTTTATTTATGTCATAATAAAGTTCTGAAACTCTATTTCTCGCACGAAAGTTTTTTTTTTCTTTATTGCTTTGACTGAACTTAAGTTTTTTTCTTAAGCTGCCTACGTACCCTTCGAATAAAAAAAAAGGGATCAAGTCATAACGTAGTTCAAGTAAAAAACGACTTTCTTTACTTTTATTTTATTTTATTATTTTTTTTTTGGCCGTTCACCTTTTAAGCTCATGCGGGCCAGGAGCATCATGTAGTTTAGACTCTTACGATAAGGAGTATTACATTTCAAGCATAAAATTTTTTAAGAAACTTGCCATTTATCGGGCCTATTCTTAATCCGTCTTTATCCACGATCTTGTATGCTCCGTTTGTGTAGATTTCTTTGACGACGTAGGGTCCATCCCATTTAGGTGTGAATTTGTTCCCTGTGTGTCGTGTCGTGATGATGGGTCTTCGAACAGCGAGTACCAGATCACCAACTTGAAATGATTGAAGCTTCACGTTCTTATCAAAAGCTTTAGACATCCGTGCTTGGTAACATTCCAGTGCTTGCTTCACTGGTCGATATCCTTGTTTAATTGCGAGGCGATGGACAGCCACTTTTGGGTCAAGTCCTGGCATTTCCTTATATGACCAAGCAAAAATGTCCTTGTATGATGTGAGTAGACTCATATAATCGCCTTCTTCCTCGGGAGTAAGTGATGCACTTATAAAGGTCGGACGTGGCTCTTCTATCGTACCAAGGTTGATTTCTTTAAGTTCATCAACTGTAGATTGGCCGCCATCTTCAAGTGACGGTGGAGCCTCCTCTGCATCTTCTTCAGACATTTCAGTCTCTGATTCCTCCCCTATGGTGATGTGGTAACATACAACTGTGTCATCTTCATCATCAGGGCTCTTCTCTCTAGGTCTTGTGATGACGATATCATGTCGCTTTATTTTTAATGAACCCTCTGTATTTACGGAAACAAGCAATTTTCTCTTCATTCGTGAGGGGACAGTGCTGCGAATTTCCTCATCACCTTTTAGCTTGATGGTAGTCCTTGTTATCTTAGAGACTGGTATAGGGGATCGTTCTTTCCGTCTTTTTGTAGTTACACTCAACCTTTGGAAAGCTGACAGTCGTGTGGTAGGAGTTGAATGCACATTTTCTCTTTCCTCAGAAGCCATACTTAACCTTTGGAAGGCTGAAGGTCGTGTGGAGCCAGAAGTTGGATGCTGACTTTCACCCTCTACTGCAATTGTATTCAGCCTTTGAAAAACCGAAGATCGTGTAACAGACGGTTCGATGCGATCAAAAGCAGAAGTCCGATGATTTTCGCTTCCTTTACCTTCTTCGGGATCATCAATTTCTTCCACCGTAATGTGAAGCGAATCTGCAACTTTTGCTTTCCCTTTTCTTGTGATTCGAACTGGCTCAGGAGACTTATATCCAAGTCCAGCCCTTGAGATGGGTATAGCATAACCTTCTTTTTGAAGTTTCTTCTGAGTTGGGGAGAGTTCAGGTCTTTGATCAAAGATCCGTAAGCTTTTAAACTCAGTATGACTCGCGAAATCATAGCCGGCCTTTGCCAATAGTTTGTATGCTCTAGGGTCAAACCCGTCTTTTGTTCGTCTATCGGGCAGAATTGCTTCTACTTGTTTGTCTTTGACCTCTTGTTTGGATATCTTTGTAAGAGGTGTAATAAAATTCTCTTTCAAAATTTCAATGTCGCCAACCCTTAAATTATTGGAGCATTCTGCAAATGGCGAATCACCCTTCTTGCGTCGAGATAAGGGAACATAGCGTAAGACAGGAGCGTTTGGCTTATTCTCTTCTGAGCATAGTACCTTCTCATTTTTCGTCACTTCAGCTTTTGTTTGGCTAAGCGATACCTTGCTTCCCTGAGAAGTTTCTGCGTTTTCACTCAGCTCTTTTCCCGTGTTTGTTTGTTGCTCAGGTTTGCTGCTACTTTTTATCAAAGGAACTTCTGACGGCATAACTTCCCCTACACTGTCATTCTTCATATAAAACTTTGCATCTGCATAATGAGACTCAGCCTCTGAGAAGGGATTGGTATCAGCGTCAACCTTCTTGATGCCATCTTGATAGAATTTAAAACACTGGTGCAGCGTGGAAGTAACCACTCCATTTTCATGAATCCAGGGACGACCTAGTAATAACTTGTAGGTGGTCCTAGAGTCTATAACGTGAAATAGAGTGTTGGCTTTTAAGTCTCCAATAATGAGCTCCAGGCGAATCATGCCAATCGCTCGTTGCCCGCCTTGGTTAAAACCTTGAATTACCAACTTACTATTCGACAGTTCTTGCATCAGAATGCCTAGCTGATTCATGGTAGACTTGGGCATTATGTTGACGGCAGAACCATCATCAATGAGAATTCGACTAACCTTTTGCTCTCTGATGTAGCCTGAGACGAACAAAGGCCTATTATGAGGTTTTGATCCGAGTAGTAGATCTTCATTAGTAAAAGCTATGGACATGCAACACGGAGCAACAGTAGATGCTTTACAATCCTTTAACACTTCGATAAGAGTATTCTTCGCCTCTTGAGGGAGTGATAGTAAATCATCCATACTAAAAGAAGGTAGGTCTTCCAGCTTCGTGATGGCTTCTGACACGGTCGAGGTGCATTATCATCCTCTGTCACATTGACAACATGGCATGTGACAGTTTGATCGATTCTTGCTAGGAAAGTTCTCGGGAAGAATTCTTTTAGAGTTATTGGTTGTGGGGGTTGGATACACTCTTCACTTTCCTCTAAGATAGGCTTGAGCCTTCTCATACACTTCTTCCCTTTTTTCCTTCGAAGCATTCTTTTTCTCTTGTGTTCTTGAAACAAGCGAGATTCCTTCTGAACCCAATTTTGCTTTCGGTTCTTTCGTCGAGTTACGAGTGTCCAACCTCCATCGTCGTCTTCAAGTTGTCTAATCTTTTCTTGAAGATCTTCTTCGTAGAGGGCCCTTTCCGGGAAGTCATTTCTTGTGTCTTCTAGTTGAGACCAAATGATAATAGGTTCCAAGGTGCCGAATTGGATTAAGCTTCCTCTCTGATCATACGGTAAACTTGTGGGCGACTGGACACTAGGACGGGTTATTATAGTAGCATGATTTGCTTGAGCTACTTCATCGAGATCTAGCTCAATTTTCCTTTCTCGAGCTAACTTCAAGATTAACTCTTTTAACACGAAACATTTCTCCACGGGATGACTCACGACCCGGTGATATTTACAATAATTGAGATCATTTACCTTTCCCATCTCTTCAGGTCGTTTGCATTCAGGGAGCTCAATAAGTTTCTTTTCCAACAGTTGTTCTAACATATCCGGAATGTCAGTGTCTGGAAAAGGGTAGACTTTTTCTTGTCTTTCTTTCAAAGTTAGGCGACGTTTCTCGCCTTCATTTTGACGCTTCTCTGTTTTCTTTTCTCTTCCATTAGAAGTAAACTTCAGAGGGGTCGTATTGACGACCATGGATTCTCTTGTAGCACCCCTCAATGCCTTCTCGGTGCTCTTCACTTCTTTCTTCTCCTTCTTTACATCGGGGACTGGAAAGTCTTTATTCCCTCTGGTAGCAATACTTAGCTCCATATCATGAGCGCGAGTTGCTAATTCCTCGAAGGTGCGGGGTTTTATGCCCTGCAGTATATAAAGAAGTTCCCAGTGCATTCCTTTAGTGCACATTTCGACAGCGGATAGCTCAGTGAGTCGGTCTTTGCAATCAAGACTTAGAGCTCTCCAACGATTAATATAATCAATGACAGGCTCACCCTTCCGTTGCTTTGTACTTGTGAGTTCTGTCATGCTGACAACTCGTCTTGTGCTATAAAAGCGATTTAGGAACTCCCTTTCAAGTTGTTCCCAACTGTCGATCATCTCTGGCTCTAAGTCGGTATACCAATCGAAAGCGTTGCCCTTTAGGGTTCGGACGAATTGTCTAACTAGGAGATCTCCACGAGTCCCAGCGTTTTCGCATGTCTCAACAAAGTGAACCACATGCTGCTTGGGATTCCCTTTTCCATCGAATTGTTGAAATTTTGGAGGTTGATATCCGGTAGGCATTCTCAAGTTGTCAATTCTCTTTGTGTATGGTTTGGAGTACATAAGAGAATTTTGAGTAGGTCCACCATATTGAGCTCTAATGGAGCTCATAATTTATCTTGGAGCTGCTGAACGGACAGCGAAGCAATTGAAGTGGAATGTTGAGGCTGGTTTTCTTGTATGACAGCCTTCCCTTTGTCATTATTCTTTGCAGCGGGTGTTTGGCTTGACTCAGCGGCATCACGACTTTCTATGTGATTCTTCAGAGATGCAATTTCATAATCTCTCTCTTCAACCGCCTTCATCAGCATGTTGATCTTTCTTTCCAATTCAGCCATTCTTTCTTCGCCTGTACCTACGTCAGCCATCATTACAGACATCACGTCAGGATCTGATGCCTCATTTGCCTGCTCAGAAGACGAAATAGAATAGTCAAATAAAGGATTTTCTTGCATGACCATCTCGCCTTGGTTTTGCTCTGCCATTTGAGTCCATATCATATTCGCAATGACAGAGGCTTGTTCTTCTTCTGATTTCTGAATTTCCTTGGAGCGTCCGCGAGTAATTGGTCCCACGTAGGAGCCGCTTGAAGTCTTGGAAGCAGCTTTCTTGGATGCCATTGTTTCTTTAGAACTTTTTCGTAGATCTTGAATGAGAGAAAGAGATGAAAGGTAGAGTAGGTCCCACTGGGCGTGCCAAACTGTTCACACGAGATTTCGGAGAGAGAAATTTGATTCGTGAAACTACTTGTATGTATTGATTTCTGTATAAGTGTAGTGGATTACAGTCTCTAGTTACAACCTTTGATGCTTTCTCTCACAATTTCAAGTTGGCTTGATCTACAGAGCCTTCAAGAAGCTTCGGTCTAGAAGGTTTGTTCTTCAGAAGGATTTGGATTCTTCTAGATGGATCGAGGTAAACTTCAGTCTTCAGGTCTGCAGGAGGTTCAGAGCTTCGGTCTTCGATTTGGTAGGAGGACTTGAAGAGGATCTGAACTTCGATCTTCAGTTTTGTGGTGAGATTGGAAGATGATCGGAGCTTCGTTCTTCAATTATGCGACAGGATTTGGAGAGGATCTGAGCTTTGATCTTCACTTTGCTGCGAGATTTGAAGAGGATCTTAGCTTCGTTCTTCAGTTTTGCGGCAGGATTTGAGGGTGATCGAAACCTTGTTCTTCAGTTCTGTAGCTGAATCTGGCGAGGATCTGAGCTTTGATCTTCGATTCTGCAGTGGGTTTTGAAGAGGATCTGAACTTCGTTCTTCAGTTCTGTGTCGGGATTTGAAGATGATCAGAGTCTTGTTCTTCGGTTCTGCAGTTGGATTTGATGAGGATCTGAGCTTCGATCTTCGGTTTTGCAGAAGGAGCTTCAATCTTCGGTTTCTTCTGAGAGCTTTCTCTTCTTCCTTTCTTTCTGCCGTCCCCCCAAATGAGAAGTCATGCCTCCTATTTATAGAGTTTTTCTAAAAGGTCTTCGTGGGCTTAGGCTTGGGCTTGGTTGCATTTGGGCCCATGGGCTTGGGCCTGAAATGTATTTGGGCTCACCCATGGGTTGGGCTTGAAACTTTGGGCTTCTGGCCCAGTTACCTTAATGAATTTGGGCTGAAATTGAACCCAATTCAATCTAACTTCATGAAATTAGCATATTTTAATTTCACGAACTTAGGCAATTACTTGAAGAAAATTTTCTATGCCAACAACGACATTTTATTTTTTCAAAATCGATTATTTTTTAGCTGTTTTTTAAAAATTGTCTTAAAAAAAAGTATAAAAACACATTTCATTGTTTTCCTTATTTATTATTTTCAAAAAACATACCAAAGAAAATCAACTAACATACCAATGACTGTTTTTCAAATCGACCAATTGGTGCCCATGAATACCACCCCCATTCCCCTTAATCGAATTATTTTTTTTTTCACGAACACGTGGGAGTGAAGAAATTCGAACCATAGACATCTTATTCATCGGTATAATAACCTACTATTATTATTATTTATTTTTATTATTATTATTATTTTTTTAATTTTGAGTTCATTGAATCGAGTGGCTGTGATAAGGCGCCACGTCTCAAAGAACCAAGCAAAACCCATATTATCCAAAAACCCATTCAACAAATCCACACTCATTTCGATTTCTTTCTCTCCAATCCACTCAATTCCCAGTTCAAAGTGGAACACATTCATTAGCAGTCATCTCTACAAGGTAATTCTGTTCTTCATTTCTCTTTCCAACTTCGGATTGTAATGGAAAAATCATCCACAACACTCTGACATTGTTCATTGACGCTCAATCTGTGATTATCTTATTTTTCTCGTCAATCTCCATAGACGATGCATGTTCTTAGTAATTGGTCTCCAACTAGTAGCTCCGCCGTTGAATTAGGTTCTTATTCTGTAGTTCATGGGTCAAGGAAAAGGATAAAGTGTGTTGGGTTTTCTGATTGTTGTTGTGGACATGGCGGGTTCTCTTTGATTTCCTTTAATTTAAGTGTTTTGAGAAGTGGATTTTGTTACGAGACTTCGAAATTTGACTGTAAATTTGAGTTCCGCCATGGTTGTTCTAAGCTTAGAGTTGCTCGGGTAGTGAAGCCGAAGAGGAATTCTCTTGGGGTTTGGTTTTTGTCTGCTTGGGCTGTTGAACAACCAACGATCGATGGTGAAATTGTTAGGGTTGAATCGAATTCTGGAGATGATTTGCCTGAGAGAAGTTTAGATTGGGATGAGGATGATCATGACAATGTCAATGGTGAAAATCGCCATGGTGGGAGTTTTAAAGAGGCGGAAGGAATGGAGGGAGTGGGAGATGTTAGGGTCGATGTTCGCGCACTAGCGGGTCGGTTGGAGCTTGCCCGAACGGCGGATGATGTTGAGGAGGTTCTCAAGGATGTGGGTGAATTGCCTCTTCAAGTGTTCTCTTCCATGATTAGAGGTTTTGGAAGAGACAAGAGGTTGGAGTGTGCAGTGGCTCTTGTTGAATGGCTGAAGAGAAAGAAGATCGAAACTAATGGTCGTATTGCGCCAAACTTGTTCATATACAACAGTCTTCTCGGTGCAGTTAAGCAATCTGGAGAGTTTTCGAAAATGGAAGATGTCTTGACTGATATGGCACAAGAAGGAATTGTTACAAATGTTGTTACGTACAATACGATTATGTCAATTTACTTGGAACAAGGACTAGCGATGAAAGCTCTAGGCATTCTTGAAGAGATGCCAAAGAAAGGCCTAACTCCGTCTCCGGTGTCCTACTCTTCGGCCTTACGAGCATATCGAAGGATGAAAGATGGGAATGGTGCTTTAAAGTTCATGGTTGGGTTGAGAGAAAGATATCGTAACGGTGAGATAGCGAAAGATGATAATGTAGATTGGGCTGACGAATTCTTGAAGCTCGAAAACTTTACAAGACGTGTTTGCTACCAAGTAATGAGAATTTGGCTTGTGAAGGGTGACAGTGCAAGCACGAAGGTGTTGCAACTTCTCATGGAAATGGATAAAGCAGGACTATCACTTGATCGTGCCGAAGAGGAGCGACTTATTTGGGCTTGTACATGTGCAGAACACCATAATGTGGCAAAAGAATTGTACTACAGGATAAGAGAGAAGCAATCTGGTATAAGCTTATCTGTTTGTAATCATGTGATTTGGTTAATGGGGAAAGCTAAGAAATGGTGGGCAGCATTGGAGATTTATGAAGATTTGTTGGAGAAAGGGCCAAAACCAAATAACATGTCTTATGAACTAATTGTCTCTCACTTCAATGTTCTTCTCACAGCTGCAAAGAAAAGAGGAATTTGGAAATGGGGTGTTAGGTTACTCAACAAAATGGAAGAGAAAGGTCTTAAACCCGGAAGTCGGGAATGGAATGCCGTTCTTGTTGCCTGTTCAAAAGCTGCAGAAACTTCTGCAGCTATAGAAATTTTTAGGAGAATGGTCGAACAAGGCGAAAAACCCACTGTCCTTTCATATGGGGCATTACTAAGTGCTCTGGAAAAGGGAAAGCTCTATGACGAAGCTCGCAGTGTCTGGGATCATATGATTAAAGTCGGGGTCGAGCCGAACATCTATGCCTATACAACTATGGCTTCGGTTTTCACTGGCCAAGGAAAGTTTAATATGGTTGAAGTCACAATCAATGATATGGTTGCATCAGGCATTGAGCCAACAGTCGTCACGTACAATGCAATAATCACAGGATGTGTCCGTAATGGTATGAGCAGTGTAGCTTACGAGTGGTTTCACCGTATGAAAGTTCGAAATATCTCTCCGAACGAGGTGAGTTACGAGTTACTCATCGAGGCCCTTGCAAAGGAAGGTAAACCAAGGCTTGCTTATGAGTTATACATGAGAGCTAAGAATGAGAGTCTCAATCTTTCTTCTAAGATATATGATGCAGTAATTCAATCCTCTCAAGTTTATGGAGCCTCCATTGATATTAGATCGTTAGGGCCTCGGCCACCCGACAAGAACAAGAGTTCATAGATTAAAAAAACACGACTTTTGAAGAATGTTCGTAACTCTGCCAATGATCCTGGGGAAAAACGAACGATTTGAAAGAAAGGAAGTCCGTGATTGATAATATCTCAGTACTGTGATCTCTTAAGTTGTGCAGGGAGTCTGTGGCCTCTGATGCCCCGACCCGAGCGCATTCGGAACTCGATAAAGTCAATTGAAAGCCATGTAGCCTGGAGGAATATCATCAACGGCCGATCAAGGTGAAATTCAACTTTGTACTTCTGCAGTAAGACACTTTTCTCTGTTGATACTTGATATGTATGGAAATTTGATGGTCAAAAAGGTTGAAACAAAATATGTGATGTAGAAAGCCATTTTTTAATGAAAGTATATGAGAATTTGTAGCTTTTTCCTTTTTTTTATTCTTAAAGTGTTGTAAAGATGAAAGGTCTCTTGATCTAATCCCTCTGGAATGGCATATAAACTTTTAATTAAATGAGTTTGAGTATTTGACTGTGTAATCCCTTTTGAGCAGCCTTGTTTGAACTTTGATTCTCCTATTAAAAAAAGTACTTACAAGTCATGTATGTACTTCTATCTTTTTCATTAACGACATATGTCTCTTTTCATTCTATCAATCAAAAGCTTTTTACATACAAAAATAGTGGTCAAAATGAACATAGTTCAGCCGTAATTAACATATACCTTCGACCAACAAGTCAGAAGTTCGAATCTCTTATTTCCAAATATTGTTGAACTCAAAAGTGTATATATATATACTCATAAAGAAAAGAATAAGAATATATATGCAGGTACTATTCTTGAATTGTGTTTTCAATTTCATATGTAGTTATCAAATTCAGATTCTTCCTTGGCAAACTTAAACTTTTAAGAAAAGAATCAGAATCTGTACACCTGTTGATTTGGAATATAAACAACTAAATTGGTTGTTATAAAATTGACAGGACATTTATTGTACAGTTCCATTTTTCTTTCATTTCTTTCTTTAGTTTAAAAAATATATTTTATTTTATTTTATTTCTACTTAACAATAACTTTAAAAAAAAAAACTAAATATTTCAAAATGTTTATTTTAGTTCATAAGTATAAACATCATTTTGATCTTTACACTTTGAAACTTGTTCTATTTTAGGCTATATACTCTTGAATATCTAAATTTAATCTCTATACTTTCGGTAAATTTGAAAATTAATATATACTATTAACTTTTTGTTTACTTTTTTTTTAAAAAAAAAAAAAATCTCTTCATATTGTGCCTTTCTTGAATGAAAATTAATATGATTATTTTACCAAGTTCGATAAAAATTAAATTCAAACTATCAGTAAGAACTAAGAATTATTTAAAATACAAAAACTAAATTTGGATATTTGAAAGTAGATGAATTAAAATAGAATGAGACTTAAAAGTATAGGGACAAAAATGCCACTCTAACGAAAAATAATTTGGTCTTTGATATTATTCAATAAGCCTCTGATGATGTCCATCCAATAATTGTTTGTCTCCAACCAAACTATAGTTGTTCTAATATATTATCACGTTAATTCATATATTCAAAGTTATGTTATCAACTTTCAAAAAAAAAAAAAACGTTATGTTATCAATATGTTACAAAATTGTCGAGAAATAAATAACAAGAACCAAAATTGCAAACTAACCGCTATAAACAAATTTTCACATTTTTTTTAGTCCAAAAACGATTGAGAGTGGGGGAGATTCGAATCTCTGACAGGATCATGATATATACCAATTACAACGGTGCTATGCTCACTTTGACATAAATCTTCATGTTAGGGAAAAGGTTTTCCACACTTCAAAAGTTAAAAGGATGGAAATATATTTTTTTCAACTACATTCCATGGACTCTTAAAAGTAGTTGAATGAAGTTAGTAAAGACTTTTCAAGTTTCTAATAAAAAAGTGAAAGATATGTCATACTTTTTATTATTTATAATTTTAATATTTTATATTCATGGTAGTTGTTATGGGCAAAATTAGCCCGTGATATTCAACACAGGGAGACCCAAACCCATCGGGCCTAAAAGCGGAAGAGATCGAGTCAGCAGGACAAAGGGTCGGAGCACGCTCCCGCCCCATGAGATGACCCTCGGCCTCGGCCCAAGGGAGAGGCCGAGGGTCATGGTCGGCCTCGGCCCAATGCCGAGGCCGACCAGGGCCAAAGGCCCAAATACCTTCCCTGGTGATTATTTGAAGCCCAGCAGCGGTGAAAACCCTAAGGGGAGCCTATAAAAAGAAAGACCACACGCACGTTCAGGTATGCAAAAAACTACACCCTAAATACATTCTACGTGTTTTCCGGCCAAGGCTAACTTAAGCATCGGAGTGTGTGTGGTCTACACCACACCACTCGTCTTTCCCGCTCATCTACAAATTCACTGTTGACCGTCACGTGAAGCGAGGGGTAAATTACTGAGCGAAATTTGACCATTAACCGTAGTTATTTTTTCAACAATATATTAGAATATTATTATTAAAAAAAAATATATATAAATGCTGAGGTGGCCCAAAGCACATGACTTTCCAAACAAGCATAGAGCCTCTCTCCTTGTTGCCCTACTCAATTCAATAATATTTCAAAATTTAATCAATTATTAGAAACTGGTCCCACAAATATTTGTTGGAACTGATTTGATCTGATTGGGATTTTTTTTCGTCATGTTAAATAATATAATAATAATAATTTCATAATAAGTATTTATACTTCATATCTCATTTAATATTAAAAGGTTTTTTTAGAAGATATTAAAAGGTTTTTTAGTTGAACAACAACAAACGTGAAATTTGCATGTCAAGAGCGAGCTTAGGTCAGCCGTAATTGGCATGTATCCTCAATCAAGAGGTCAGAGGTTCGAATCCCCCACCCCAAATGTTGATGTACTCAAATAAAAAAAAAAGGTGAAATTTACATTTATGTATTCTGATCAAGATGTTTTTTTTTTTTTTTAATTCAATAACATTAGAGGTGGAGAGATTTGAACCTTTACCCAACTCCTCATTCTTCTTCTTTTCACTCAACTCCGACGACTGGTTCTTCTTCAACATCGAACAGCGGCCGGTCGCCGCCGACGAATTATTATTATTTTTTTCTATCTTTCTTTCTTCTCTTTTCTTCTCCAGTTACATTTTTTTTTCTTTTTGTTTTTTTAACAGAAAAAAGAGGGAGTTCCTCCCCCCTCTTCTTCATTCTGTTAAAAAAAAAAAGGTGGAGAAGAAAAGAGAAGAATGAAAGAACAACAAAAAAGAAAAAAAAAAAAATCATCGTCGGTCGGTGTTGCAGAAGAACCAGTCGTTGGAGTTGGGTGAAGAAGAAGAAGAGAGGGAGGAGAAAGAAATAAAAAATATTATAAAATGATAATATTTTTATTATTTTATTATATTTATATTTTAAAAAACTTAAAAAATAATTTTTTTAATAAAAAAAAATTTGTCATTTAGAGGTGGGAGGATTCGAACTCATGACCTCTTGGTCATGAAGACGCATTTTATGCCAGTTGAGCTATACTCTTGTTAGTTAAGATTAAATTTTTGTTATTCATTCACGATAATTAGTAAATGAATGATGTGAGAAATACGTTTCAAAATCCAATAAATACCAAACCCAACTTCAAAATTTTAGATTATGTAACTTTAAATTGTAAGCAAGACCTTCTTCCAACGGTTGGACCAACTTTAATTGGCTACAATGATAATATAGTTTTAGCATAGAAAGGTGCTTTTAACAAAATTAAGTTAACTTGCCATTGTGTTTAATTTTCTTTTTAGTCTTTGTGATTTTAAAATTTTCGACTTTAAAATGGTTTTATTTTATGTAAATATTTTCGAAGGTTTTAAATTTTGTTAAGGTTGTGTTTGGATTGAATTTCAATGTGATTTTGAATATATATATATTTTTTAAGATCTAGAATGTTTAGTAACAACATAACCATTTATTTTAAATAATCAAATTGATTTAGAATCACTTTTTAATTTTTACAGAAAAAAAAAATCACTTTTTAAAGGATCACTTTGAAGTTCATTATTCAAAGAGTGATTTTAAAGTGATTGACCATGAATCACTTTAAACGTTAAAAGAACGATGTTATATGAATTTAAAAAATGGTAAACTTTATGTGGGTTTGTCAAATTTTAATATACCATGCTTGTTCTATTTTAGTTTCTATATTTTCAAATGTTCAAATTTGATTATTTTTATTAAAGCAAACAATATTTGAACTTCCAAACACACACATGTTCGATAAAATTAACTTCAAACAAGCAACCAATACTAATTTTAAGCCAATATAAGCATAACCCAACCGTCATAAGGCGGGCACACACACAATAACTAATCGACATGTCAGACATTTCCACATGTTCATGGGTTCGACATCAACATGCGGGGTGAATCAACATTTCCATTATATCATAAAGAAATCGACAAAATATAAACAAAACAATAGCAAAATGTAACTAATATAGAGATAATATTTATAACAAGTATTTTAACTTATTTTTAAAATGTAAAACATTTATTTGTTAATTTAAATATTTTTTTGAATTTTTTTATTTTAAATGTTTTTTCAGAAAAATATCCATCGATCCATATTTCCATCGACATTTCCACAAAATTTTTAAGACCCTTAGAATTTGAACTCGTAGAAATATGAAACATCTACATCCATTGCACTAACAAACTATTGATTAAACATTTTGTTTCCAACGTAAATCAGTGATTAATACTTAATTTGAATAATCAATTTTTGCCTTAGCGAGCAATCCAAAAGAAGAGTCGAGGATGCTTCGTTGTAAATTCGATCGAAAAGTAAAGAGAAGAAATTATGCATCGAAAACTGGTTGCCTCAGCGATTCGGCGTTCGTTGTTCTTCACTGACGCACCCCATTTAAACGGTTCTTTAACTGCTTCACCTGTTTCAAATCCCTTTCCAAAACCCCACAAATTCTTTTTCTTGATTTCAACTTCAACACGGAGGATTCCACTTGGAGGATAACTTTTGTTGTTTTCTGTGGCTTTTTGCGGTGCCAAGTTTCTGATATTTAGTGCATTTCCTGGTGAAATTTCAAGCGATTCGTTCGGTTTTTGTAATGAGTTGATTGTGTTTTGTGGACTGAATCTTCTGGAGATGGGATTTTCGTGGTTTGTGCTTCGATTGAGGTTGGTTTTACATTGATTTCACTGAGATCTTCGAGGGATTGGTTGAGGGCGTTAATGGAACCTCCGAGGGGTTTTCTGGCTTGGTTGTGGAACTTCATCTGCTTCCTTCCGTTCTTTGTTGGTCTTCTGCTTTTGGGCACCATTAAAGGTAAGCTTAAATTTCTTGGCTGGGGAACTCTGCTCTTTGTTTCTTCTTACCTAGCTGTGTCGTCGAATCGTCATTTATTTTGCATTTGCTTTTGGCCCCATGGAAGATTTTCAAAAGTGGAATTAACAAGTGAGGCAAGAATTTTCTTTAACTACATTAATTAGTAAACAACCCATTTTGAGTTTGTCAAAATGGAGTTATACTTCAGATTTTTGTTTTGTTCCTCTTCTTTACACCTCTCTGTTTTGAACATCTTCTCATTTTTCATATTGGGGTGAAGTATAGAAGTGCCTTAAGATATACTATGAGAAAAATGAAAGGGTGTTCTTAAATTTTGAGAACCCGGAAGGGATTCAGGGTCACATCACAATACGTTTTCTTTGAGATTTTTCAAGGGAGCAAGTACTCGTGGAAGGGGAGGCAAGTAGAAATATAAGAAAAAAGGGACCAACTGAAAAAGATTTGAAGATCAATCTTATCTTTGAAAAACTGAAAGAACTAGGATGCATGGATGGATGGATGTACTTGACAAACCAATCTTAAGGAAGTTTGTTCACTAAGGTACAACACTTGTCGAAGACTATGGAAGGATCCTCAAATCAATAAGTGAAGAAGGAACGTTGTCGCTGAAAACATTATTGAGTACTTACTACTTAGAAAGGAAAGGAGGGTTCGAGGAGTGCACTATTAAAGATTTATAGAAAAGTACCTTGCTTTTCCCCTTGTTAATATTACTAGGTTTCATGGTTTTCTATCGTGATAAATGTGCTCTTGATAATGTTTGATGACTGCAGGTAAGGACGTAAGGTTGAGGAGATTAAATTGGGCAATTTTGAGTTTGAAAAAATGAATCATTAGCATGTCAAGTAACTGTAGTGATGAATTACTCAATCGTATGTTTGAGTTTGGCTTACTGTCATACTGACTGAACCGTTAGTAAGAATTGTTTTGGTTTCAAAATTACTGTATTAATACCAGACTGTTATTTCAGGTATCATTCTGTGTCCTCTGATATGTGTCCTAATGGTAGTTGGAATCTCTGGTATCATATTAGGCCTTTGGCCAATGCACTGGTTCTGGACGTATTATAGCATTCTGAGGTGTGCCATTGGGAAGTCTTGCTAAATTACTTATTTATATCTGCTTCGTGCCTTTACTACTTCCATTCTCTTCCATCATTTACCCCCACAATTGATCTGACATTTTTTCCCCTGAAATAACAGTGCCAAACAACTGGGACCCGTTTTAAAATTTGTTCTCTGCTTTGGAGCCCTACCCGTTCCCTTGATTTTGTGGCCAGTGGTCGGTATAGTTGCAAGTATCATTGGTGGAGCTTCGTATGGATTTTTTTCACCAATACTCGCTACATTTGATGCTGTTGGAGAATCAAAGACCAATCAATTGTTTCATTGCTTCTATGTATGGCTGTGATTAGGTTCTACCTAGTTTTTTATTTTCTTGTTTTGTTCTTGTCTGTATGAAGAGAGACTTATGTTTTTGGGAATTCAGGATGGAACTTGGGACACCGTTAAAGGATGCTGCACTGTCATTCGGGATTTTGGGGACTTTTGCTACCATTCCTATAGATCATTTATGCAGGACCTACGAACGAAAACACCTCCAGACGGGGAACACTATGAGATAAGGTTTGTTTGTTTGTTCTGTTTCGTTTTTTTTGGTCTCTATATCTGGTTATTGTATCATTTGAGTCATCTAGAACTGAAGGATATATACCGCAGCTTAATGATCTACATGACAAAAGTTTATTCATTTACATCAAATAATGAAGCTTGGTTGACAAGCTAATAGATAATGGGGTGGCTCTTAAAAATTCTGTCTAGTGCGACATAGAATGAAGGAAGCCAAATAAAGTGAATTTTTTCATCTGGACACATTGCTTCGAGGGATAGATAGAAAACTTTAAAATCTTAGAGTGCCTTTAGTCAGTGATCTGAAAACAAAAAATTTGAAAACAAGAGATTCAATGAAAAACAAAGTTGTATTTTATGTTTTTAGTGTTTTTAGATATGTGTTTGATTATATAATATATTTATAAACAATAAAAAAGTAGTTGTAATTGCCAACTAAATATTAGGTCCAATCTCGACTATTATCAATTAATTTATGACTATGTTTTATGTTATAAATTTTGTATAATTATTATTTCACAATATCATATATTATATAATATTTTATGTTATGCTTATTTTAATTTAAAAAAAAAATAAATGAGTTTATAACATGAAATATTATATTTATAAAAATTTTTGCCATTTTTGATGTAATTTTGCATTTTAAAACTTCAAATCCAAAATTTTGATACATTGAATTGAAAACATTTATATAAGATCCAAAAATAGTTTTCAAAAACAAATCTTTCCAATGGATATTCGCTGAATCTATTTGATTGAGTGAATTTGAAAACATAAAACATAATCTAGCTTGCATACCAAATAGGCTATTTAACTTTTCTATAAATTTTTTCATCCAAGATGATCTATGGGAGAGCACTGTCCTCCCTTCTTCCTTCTTTGCTCCACCTATTTCCGGAGGAAAGGCAAGATATTTTCCTTTTCCATTTGCCTTTTCAGCAGAAGGTGGTGGGGTTTTTTTGCAACAAAGTGTCAATCTGCAGCAGGCGTTCTATGAATCTACAAAGGGAAGTGTTTCTCTATTATCGTGTGGGAATAATCTTAAGAAAAAAAAGGCTGCCTGGGTAAATGAGTGAAGACAATCCTTTGGGGTTAATGGAAGGAAAGAAATGAAGTGCCTTTAATGGTAAGACTTGGGATTGGGAGGATTCTCTAGAATTTAGATCTATTTATTTATTTATTTATTATTATTATTATTATTATTTTTTTGTAAAGATGTTAGGTAATCCCTTACCATGGTCTATAATAGTTCAGAAAAACAACCGGAAAAGTTATAACATTACCAAACAGAGCAAACACAGAACATAAACAAGAGTTGACTTATTCCTTGAGAGGGCTGGTAATCTCTCCCTAAACACCCATATGCAGAAATAACTGAATGACCTTCACACTACACAACCCAGGCCATGAAACACCCCTACTCGACAAAATCCCTAACATCTAACAGCCAGCAACGCGTCCCACTAATTGGTTGCCCCCTATGTAATGACCATTTTGCCCTTCCTATGAGAAGTCTGGATAGTTGGAAGCCTAACAACACTCCCTCCTGTAATAGACACTTTATCCTCAAGGTGGAACGGAGGGAATTGCTTGTTCATCACATCAGTCAGCTCCCACGTGGCTTCAAACTCGGGCTACCTATACCACTGGATCAACCACTCCCAATCTGCCTCCTCATTCTAGTGAACATCAAGAACATCTTGTGGTTCTGCTAGTATCTCTAATCAACCTGGTTTGGAAGCATAAAAGCCCTAAGAAGGTGAAAGTTTTTCAAAGCCTAAACACTGATGATAGGTTGCAGAGAAAGTTTAAAGATTGGTCTCTCTCCTTCGGGCTGTAGCCTCCCTTGAAAAGAAGGGGAGAGTCTTGATCACATATTCCTCCATTGTGAGTTCGCTAACAGAGCTTGGAGTGTTGTTGCTAGGTTGCTAGGAATCTCCCTTTGTGTTCCTAGAGGAGTAGAGGATTGACTTTCAGAAGGCTTAGTGCTTGGAATATGAAGAGGAAAGCGAAGGTGGTGACTAGCTATGCGTTTAGGGCGAACCTATCGCTTCTATGGAAGGAGAGGAACACAAGAACGCTTGAAGATAAGTCAACTTGGGTTTGATTCTTTCTGTAACTATGTATAAAATACGACCTCATGGTGGATTACCTTACACAAAAGGTTCTTTTGTAACTAGTCTGTTAATGATTATTAATGATTGCCAAACTCTTTTGAGATAGATGCTTGGGCCTCTTCCCCAAGCCCCTAGGCTGTTTTGTTTCTCTTTTGATGAAATATATCACCTTTTGATGTTTCTTATGAGAAAAAAAAGTAGCTAATACTCCTCCGTCAAATTTGTGGTATAAGTTGCACTTCCAGGTCTTCCCCAATTGCTTTCTTCAACTGGGAAACATGAAAAAATGGGTGCACAAGTCGCTTCCGTAGGGAAGTGCAATTTATACGCCACCTGTCCAATACCCTCCTTATCATATAAGGTTCGGAGTACTTAGGAGAAAGCTTTCTCACATCTTCCACCTCAACCTCATATTCCACTTCTCTCCTTTGTCAGTCAACAAATTTCTTCATCTGTTCTTGAGCTAAAGTCAAATGTTGCTTTAAAATATGAATCATCGGGTCCCTTTCCTATAACTGTTGTTCTAAAGTCCCATTGGTTAACTGTTGTTCTGTTGTCCCCATTGGTTATCCTCCCCATTGGTTATCCTTTTGTCCCCATAAGCTATCGAGGAAGGAGGAGATCTTCCATATACAGGTTGAAATGGAGTCAAGTTAATTTAGATGTTGAATGTGGTGTTATACCAATACTGAACCCCATGCAACCAAGTACTCCATAACTAGGGTTTTTCCCCCACAAAAACACCTAAAATACGCTTCCACACATTTGTTCACCGCCTCACTCTACCCATCTGTTTGAGGATGGTAGGCTATACTATGCTTCAACTGTGTTCTTTGGAATCAGAACAATTTAGTCTAGAAATGGCAGATGAATATTTTATCCCGATCTAACATAGTCAATCGAGGGAACCCATGGAGTCTCACTCTCACTACCTCCTTCACAAACACATCAATAATAGATTTAGCTAAAAAAGGATGGGGTGGGGTACAACGATGAAATTTGCATGCTTACTCAAACGATCAACCACAACTAGGATCACATCAATTCCTTGAAACCTTGGCAATCCCTCCATGAAGTCCATGGAGATATCTTCCCAAATCCGATCTGGAAACAAAAGAAGCTAGAGTAACCTCATCGAAGAAAAAGCTTGAACCTTGTTGCATTGGCACACCGTGCATTTTGTCTTAACATTTGCTTTCATTCCAACCTAGAAAAATTCTCCGGTCAATATTCTATATGTCGTAAAAAAAAAAAAAAGAATGCCCCCATAAGAGAATCATGATAGGTATGCAAGATAGTTGGCAACAATGATAAATTCTTTGCTAAAACCAATCTTCCTTTGTATGATAACATACCTTGGTGAATGGCATATTTAGGAACTGCCTCAGAGTTCTAGAACTGCTCAATAATCTTACTTGGGTGAGGGTCGTCCAAGACTTCTTTGTGCAACACCTCACGATCAATTAAGGTCAAGATAGTCAACATGGCCAACTAAGGTGTATTCTAGACAAGGTATCTGCGGCCGTGTTTTCCAACCCAGGCTTATATTGAATCTCAAAATCCTACAATAACAACCTCACAACTCACTCCTAATATTCCAACTATACTTCCTTCTGCTCCAACAGATATTTCACTGCTCTCTGATCCATGCAGACAATAAAGTGGTGGCCCAGAAGGTAGTGTCGCCATTTTTGCACCGCCAAGGCAATAGCCATCAATTCGTGTTTATACACTAGTTTAGTTTGTGCCTTGGTTGATTGGGTAGTTGAAGAAAGCAATTGGTCGTTCATCTTGCATTAGAACCGCACCAACCCCTGTACCCGAGGAGGTTTTCTGCTTATGTAGCGAGGAGGTTTCAAGTTGTTTTGGTCTCATCTCTAAGTTAGATCGATTTGCTGTTTTTTTTTTTATTTTTCAGTTTTGTAGCTGCCCGTCTCAAGTCCTATTCTTGGAGGTCCTTCTTCTCATAGCTTTCTTATAGTTTTCTCTTCAAGTTTTTCTTTTTCTTTTGAATTGTATTTGTATTCTCAGTTTGGTCTAGCTTGGTTTTGTTTTTTTATTGTCTTCTTCTTCCCTCGCTTGTGGAGGTTGTAATCTTTGAGCATTGGTCTCTTTTTGTGTTTTTTCAATTTTCTTGTTTCAAAAAAATTGGGGGCCTAACAAAAGATTAGTGGTTAGCCAAGCTTTAACCTAGAGGGATTTTCTTTGGGAGCGCTTTGTTTGGCTGAAGGACAATCTTATTGTGGGTCCTTTCGATGTACTTTTCACTTAAACTGACGAAATGTTTTCTTTTTGCCAAAAAAGTTAATGAAGCTTGTGTTTGTAAGTGAGAAATGGTTGACCTTGTCTCTCATTAACGCTAGATGTAATTCGTTGTTTATTACATGTAGGAAATAGTTGCCTTGATGATGATATTATGACCCATTGTTGACCTTATTTTTCCTGTTAATTTTTATGCAGGTTGCTCTATCTCCCTGGAGCTTTAATTGCTGGAGTTCTCGGTATTGTTGTCGATGTATTCATGATTTCGCTTATAGCCATATGGAAAAGTCCTATTATGCTTTTCAAAGGGTGGAATCGCTTGTTTCATGACCTTATAGGTCGAGAAGGTCCCTTTTTAGAGACGATTTGTGTTCCATTTGCTGGTCTTATAATCCTACTTTGGCCATTGGCTGTCGTGGGTTCAGTTTTGGGCTCCGTTGCCTCCAGTTTCTTCTTAGGTGCCTATGCAGGGATTGTTGCATATCAGGTTAAATTATTAAATCCAATGTTTGATAGTATTTAATAAGTCCCTGGTCTTCTAGCTTTTTACTAATTACATTTTTAATCCTGTTAGTTTGATAACCACATGGATAATCTGACTGTTATCACTCACACAATTGGGGAAGTGAGACAATTTTCTGTTACAGTGAATTTTCATATAAAAAAAGAAAATCTGTTACAGTGAAACAAATAATTTGGATTTTCCCTTTCCTTTTATTATGGTTAAATACAATTTTTAATTATCATGATATAATAATGTATGATTTTTTGCAACTTGATCTCAGTTCAATGAAATTCATGTTTGCACTATAGATTATGTAGTGTATGCATTATGCCAATGTGTCATCAGATTATATTGATCTTTTGTCGCTTATGTTTGCAGGAGTCTTCTTTTCTATTGGGGCTTCGATATATTGTTGCATCCTTGGCGATTTATGATGAATACAGCAATGACGTTCTGGACATGCCAGAGGGATCATGCTTTCCCAGGTTTCACATTCTAACACTTAAATTAGTCTTAGGTTATTCTCTCTTCTCATACTCAGTTGTTCTGATATTATAATGACTTGTTATAATGAAGGCTGACTTATCGAAGAGGGGATGACCAATCATCAACCATTGGTTTGCATACATCCTCCTCGATTTCAAGACCAAGCTCTTTTCGTGATCCACCTTCACGCATGAACTCACTCAAGGAACCTATGATTGATCTGAAGCCACTCGAGGTACTTTTGCTCGTTTTAGACCACATAGACGATCGGTACTTTCTGCGATATTTCTCCAAATGGATGTGTAAAGTTTTGATTTCCTTACATCCATTTTTGATATCCTATTGCTCTGATACTGAGTGGTTTATATTTATATCTCTATAGCTGCTTGATAGCTTGTTTAAGGAGTGTCAACTCCATGGAGAAACTATGGTTTGTGAAGGAACAATAACGTCAATTGATATTGAAGATGCAAAGTCAAGCAAAGGAAGCAAAGTTATTAGCATTGGCTTACCAGCTTTTTGCATTCTTGAAACACTATTACGCTCTGCAAAAGCAAATTCAGCTGGACTTCTGTTAAGTATGTATCTGATTCACCATTAACCTCTCCCCTATTCCTTCATTAGACATGAATCATGATGATCTCTCTCTCTCTCTCTCTTAGTTCTTTCAAATGGAATTTAGAGGTTTACTCTTCCGATTGATGAATGCAGGTGACAATGTTACTGAAATTTCTAGCACAAACAGGCCTAAAGATACCTTCTTTGATTGGTTTTTTAACCCGCTTTTGATCATCAAAGATCAAATTAGAGCAGAAAATCTTTCTGAGTCAGAAGAGAAATACTTATATAGATTAGTTCTCTTGAGTGGTGATCCTGAGAGGTTGAAAAATTCAACCACTGTAACGCCTCCAGAATCTGAGCGAAGACAAGCTGAAATTGAAGCGCTGGCTCGAAGGTTGGAATTCAAATTTCAATAAGATATAGTGAACCTTTATGTTGTTAATGTTATTATTTAACTTGGTTTAGTCTGATCCTTCTTTCCTCTTTCTCGTGACTATTTGAAGGCTTCGAGGAATCACTAAATCTATCTCAAGGTATCCAACTTTCAGGCGTCGTTTTGCTTGTCTTGTAAAGAGGTTATCTGAAGAACTCTCGAAGAAAAAGGGTTCTTGCCAGTCAACTAATGGAAGTAGGTCGTTATCAAGGTCAAGAAGTGCATTTGGTAGAATGTTCAGTCAGAAATCTTCGAATGGCAAAACAAGCTACAGAGGGTCCGAGAGAGAATCTCAACCAGATGAAAGAGATATAGAAATTGATTAGGGAGGATAGATTTTATGTTGGGTCGAACTTTGTAATTTTTTAGTTCTTTTCCAATTGTCATATTGATGGTGATAAATGAACGCTTTTGTTTTGTAAAATATAATTATATATGTATATCTATATAGGTTTGATGATTCTACAAGAAAGAGATTGAGATTGCAATTCTACTGAACCTAATTCATTTTCCAGTACAGGCCACACATCTTCAGGTTTCGCCTAGAGCAACCCAGCAATCTGACATGGGACAAGATGGACAAGGTGGTCAATCTGAGCATAGTTTGGTGGTAGTAAAGGCATCTCTACCTCTCTATGAAAGGTCGTGGATTTAAATTCGCACTCCCTAATATTCTAAGGAAAAAGAAAGTGATGGATTAGTTTGTTTTTGTCATATAATGTGTGCTAATATTTTTGTTAGAAAATTAAAGTTTATTGGTTTAGAAATGTTTCTGAATGGTTAGGTTGCAATGAACAATATCCATGACATTGAGAAGAAGAAACTGAAAGAAGCAAAAAGTTTCTATTCGAGCGAAACTTACAGGGAGCTATAACCACCGCCCAACTTCTATATGCTTGTCATGAAAATTTTTGTATTCTATATTTTGCATATATAGTAAGAGGTACAGAGAGAGAGAGAGAGAGAAGAGAGAGAGAAAGGAAATAAACCATCACATCCCTACTTGATTCTGCATCTCACTCATAAATCAGAAAGTCTTCAGCCTTCTTTCACCATGTTTGTTGTTACCCCCACCACCACTCCATAGCAGTTTCAGAAACAGCAAAACCATTTTTTCTGCATCCAAAACAACCAGCAAAAGAATTTGCAGTAAATTCCGAACATAATGTGGGAAGATGAAGCCAAATCCAAGTAAGTTAGTGATATTCCTTTTCGAGTTCAACATGTGCGGATGGTGATTTGAACTTTTGATTTTTTGGTCGATGATATAATGACCTTAACTAGTTGAGTTATGTTTAGTCCATAGGTTAGTAAACTAGTTAGCGATATTACTCACCATGGGAGAATACTGATAATTCTCATCCGGTCTGGATTGATTGTTTTTTGCTGCTGCGTTCCCAGGAGCCTCATTTGACTTCTTCTCATCTCTAGCTTTGCTAAATATTACTGTAAAGCCTTCGGCTGAGGCCGGATTGTTGACATCCCACTCGCCGAACTTCGGCAAGGGGCGACCTTTATCCTGCTATAGACAGTAGTAGAAACATATATATCAGAATTCAGAACTTCTTCATTGATAACAATACTTGTGAATTCTGTCAGTTCTTCCATTGCTTTTAAAAGGGCCTTTTTCTCTGCATAGAATCTTCCCTTTTTAGGTGAATACCTCTTGCTATCTTGTATTTGCTTTTGTCCATACATTTCTGTTGAAGCAATGGAATGTTTTCTGCTGACATACTCAAACAAGGCAGACATAGCAGGGAGAAGTAAATCGAAGCCAATTCATGATCATCTATTTATCATCATTCCCACAAAAGGAAAAAAAAAAACCAACAGATTCCAACTTTATGCCAAATTCTTTTCCATTTTGAGAATGTTCTACAGCTTGAATATTTGCAAGTATCATTAGTTTTCCAATGCTGGAATGCCAATTAAATTTCATACATTTGAAGTATCTACACACAAAAAAGAATCATAGCGAAGCCAGAACATGGATTCGTATTCATGGTTTCAATGATACAATGTCAATAGGGATAAACATCCATCTCAACAATTTTCAATTGCTCGCGACGAGCAAATATCATTTTCTAATACCAAATCTCACCATAGCTAAGCCAAGTCATAGATTTACATCCGAAGTTTCAATGGTAAGCCAGAACAAACGTATTTCCATGGGTCAGTACCTAGCTGAGCTTTTTTTGTTCCAATGAATCGTAATTTATTTGATTTGAAAACACGAAATGTTTTTGAAACAAAAAAAATCGAAACAAACAAGAATCATAAGAAGAATTATTATTTGATTTCTATGATACAGAAAAAGATGATGTAGAAAGAAAGTGCCATAGCTACATAGTTTTCCCTCTGTTACAGGTAAAATTATGACAACAATTTCCAAAGAAGGAGAATAAGAGAGGCATCTTTCAATCGATTGGATCAAACTCGATTCAAAATACACAAGAATACAAAGATGCAAAGGAAACAGAGATGAAAGACGAAGAAAAAGAGTCGAGAATCTTACCGATGCCATTAAAATACATTAACAAAGCTTTCTGCAGAGAGAATGAAACTCAGAGAGAGAGAAAGAAAGAGAGAAGGAAGAAGGAAGGAAGGAAGAGGGAAGCTAAAATTGGAATAACAGAAAGCGAGTATTTTGGTAACTCCTTTTTAAGGCCGTTTGTCAAGTTCTTACATGAGTTGCACAATTTTATCTTTTATTATTTTCAGCTCTAACAATTTTGTTTTTTGTTTTTTTGGTTTTTCTTTTTGGTTAATTACATTTTTAGGCTCTAACATCAATTTGGTCTCTTTTCTTTTTTAAAATAGGTTAAATTACATGTTTAGTCTATGAACTTTCAGGGTTGTGTCAATTTAGTCTCTAAACTTCAAAAAGTTTTAGATAGGTCTTCAAACTTTCAATTTTGTTTCCAATATGTTCTCAACTTTTTTAAAAAGTATCCAATAGATCTTTAAACTTTTACTTTTGTGTTCAATAGGTTTCTCAACTTTTAATTTTGTGTTAAGTCCTTGGTTTATTGAACATTTTTTTAAAAAAAATTCACAAGCCTACTAGATACAAAATTGGAAGTTTAAGAGTCTCAATAGACATAAAATTCAATTTTATATATAGTAGATTGGTTAGTTTTTAAAAATATCGAATATATCAGGGACCTACTAGACATAAAATTGAAAATTCAGAGACCTATTAGAAACCAAATTGATAGTTCAGGACCTTATTAGAAACTTTTAAGGACCTAATTGATACAAGTCTAAAAGTTCAAGGACTAAAATTGTAATAAAACCTTAAAAATCTAAGTAACGGAAATGTAATTGTTTGTCGATGTTATTAAGCAAAAGTTATTTATAGATTTTTTTTAGTTCGATAATATGGGGTTGGAGGATTCGATAATATACACGAAGTTGAACTACGCTCTTGTTGACTATTTATAGATATTCAAAATGAAGTTTGTGCTATAACCTTTTTTCTAGTACAACAAATGAAGGAGGGAGTATGTGTAAATTACTGCGGAACTATACTCACTTTAGCCTGTGCTATAACGTTTTGTTTTTTATAATGGGGTGGAACGAGATATTAATTGAAAAATGTGACTTTCTATTGAGTTTTTAAAACATTATTTGGATTGAAAAGTAGAAATATGTTGGTTAAAATACCATTTTGGTCCTTGTACTTTGAGGGGTCGTTTGTTTGGTGGTAATCCAACATTCTCATGGAATGAACATCTTGATTACCTCATTAGTTTTGTAGTAATGTAGGATACCCAGACATCACAGGATGCCCATACAGGAGGCATTTAAAAAGCTTTTGATGCCCTCGTAATAGATGGGTGTCTAAGATTCCCATATGTAGGGCATCTTTAGATGACATTTTTACCCTCCATTTTTTAAATATATTTTTCTTTATTTTATAATTTTTATTTTTATTTAAAAATAAATTAATTTATTCATACACTAAGAAATAACCATATGTATTTTAATTTTACATTTAGATATAAAATAAATGATAGTTATTTTGAATAATATTTCGATTTATTCTCTTAATATTAATACTAATTGTACATTTCAAAAAACACACCCAAAATTTATTACAAAAAAATCTAATTTGATAATGTGATCAATATAAATTAATTTGTTCTACAAAACAACAAGTAAAATTAGTATAATTAAATTGATATAAAAATAAAAGATTAGATTAGTAAAGACCAAAACATTATATAAATTTAAATTGTATTAAACTAATAGGTAAATTAGTTAAAACTTAGTAATGACATTATTGGTACTATACATAATCTAAAAACATTCCCGTCACGTTGTCGCTCAGATCCGTTGTCGCTCGCCCAAATCCGTTGCTCGCTTGTTGTTGCTCAACCAACCTAGATCTCGCGACCGTAGGGGAGGGAGGAGGATCTGTTGTGTTGCCTAGATCTAGTACAAGAGATCTCGTTCGTTCATCGTTCATGGGTTCCTAGATCCGGAACCCATATCTCATTCGTTCATCGTTCAATGGCGGCCACGAATCGCGTGGGTGAGGGCTGCTGTCGCGTCGGAAACGCGTGGGTGTCGCATGGTTGTGGTTCTCGTGGGTGAGGGTTGTTGTCACGTAGAGGATAAGAAAATCGGTCGGAGAAATCGACGAGTGAGGGTTGCTGCTGCTGTCATGGGTGAGGGTCTCGTGAGATTTCGACTAGAGAAGAAGAAAAACGGAAGGAGCAGCCGGCAGTGGAGAAGAAGAGGGTCTCGTGGAGAAGGAGAAAAGAGAATGAGAAGAAAAGAAGAAAAGAAGAAAAGAGGAAGAAAAAAAAGTCGTTGGCGGCTGCCAGTCGCCGGGAGTACTGCTGAAGAAGAAGAACAACATGAAGAAGAAGAACATGGAGAAGAAAGAGAGGAGAGAGAAGAGAGAAGAGAGAAGAAATAAAAATAATAATATTTTTATTATTTTTAATATATTTATATTTTAAAAATTCAAAAATGATTTTCTTTAATAAAAAAAATAGTGTCATGTCAGCAAACCGTTAGTTTTTAACGAAAAAATGGATGGAGGGACTGAAATGAAACTAAAAGCAAACCTTAGGGGTTAAGTTGTTGAGTTTGAAAACTCAGAGACCAAAATGAAACCTAACCCAAACTTCATGGACTAAGAGTGTATTTTTTTTTTAATTTCAACTTTTATAATTTTTAATATATATGTATATATATCATAACAAAAATTCTTTAATTTGAAATAACTTAGATTTTTGTTCATGTCAAATGAACTATAAAACAGTATTTTTTTTTTTTTTTTTAAAGAATTGCGTTTAAGAATTCTGACAAATATTATAGGTTCATATATATTTATTTTAAGGCATGAATATTGTTGGGTTTATGGCTATTAGTATAAGTCCCAATCCATATTGTTGAATATTTGTTCCATGTGACTGGGCAGTAGTTAATTCTGTTATGGCAATTGGGTGACTTATTTTAACAGAAATTATGGTAGATGGGCTCCTTTAATCCATTAATTTTAAATTTGTCTAAATCTTTTAAATCTATCAATGGTAAGATTTCATACATTAATTCAACTTTTACTCTTCCCTAGATGCCTTTATTTAATTTTGATATTCTAATAAATATTGATTTCTTTTTTCATGAACCAATTGGTTATCAAATTTGGTAATTCTTATTTTATTAATTTATTTTAGTATTATTTTTTTTTATATTAAACCTTCAATTTCTGTTTTTTTCCCTTACATTTAGCGATTTCATTTTCGTTTTTTTGTCAATTTTAGTCAACTGTCATTTTTTCCAAGCTCATTTCTTTTCAATCAATCTGTAAGGGCAAATATGTAAATGGACTTCTTAAACTCACTTAATATCCGGTTGTGAGCCAACAGAAATGTAAAATTATATCAAAATGGACACATTTGAAATAAATGGGCTACTATTGACCCGTTTGTGTAGTTACCCCTTATTTTAAAGCTTACTTATCTAACTGTCAAAGGGGAAATAAGGTGAGTGGTTATCGGTATTTGAAGGTAACTGGTCACTAAAGAATCAGAGAGAGAAGTTTGTTATATCACCATTCAGTGAACACTTTCGTGAATGAGAGTGTGCAAGCAAGAAAGAGAGGAAATTCAGATTGTCTTCCTGATTAGGGCAACTCTGATGCATTCAGCGAGGGAATTGATTGGAGCTTCAATAGTGAATACAAAGCCATCAGTGAGTTGAAGAAGGAGCTAGTTCGAGCTGTCTTGCTGCTGAGTTGAGGTTTTGTATGCTTGAAGCTGAGTGAGTCATCTGTGTTAGTCGCTGGTGTGATTATTCCTAAGTTTCTTGTTGTATTCTTCTCCCCTGAATTATCTAAGCTTTTTTTTTTTTTTGTTTTGAGGAATACAAAAATAGGAAAGAACAAAAAGCTAAAGAGAGCAAACATTAGAGAGTTGCCTCTCTTGGGATACTAAGCTATGAACCCAAGGGGGATAATCTTCGAGCCAAACTTCAAGTTGATTGAACCACTATAAATCTTGCGTCTCTGTTTCTATCCTTTACTGCCTTAGTTTGAGTATTGGTTGTCTTCTGTGTATGTGTGTTAATGTGGCATCTGTTGAAAAATAAACTTGATTTTGGATAGTTAGTATTTGGGCCTAGCCCAAATTCTAGAAATGTCTTAAGTAGAAGAAAAATCTAGATAAATCCCTTAGGAAGATTTTTAGAGTGTGATGTAGAATTCTCTAGAATATTAGAGAAAATTGTGTATTCTAGAGAATCATTTGTAGCCATAAGATTATAGTTGTGTTGGCAAAATTCTAACCACAAATTGAGGAGGTGGAAACTAGTATAAATAGGAGTGGTGTCTTAAAGTTTTTGTATCAAGCCAAAAAGCTAGAATTGAATAATAACACAAGTAGCCTCTTTCTCATAACCTCTTTCTCAAAAATCCATCTTTCAAGTTTACAATCCAATCTCCAAAAAGTTTCTTTCCAACAAAGTGGTATCAGAGCTTGAAGATCCTAGCTAAGAAGATGGCTAGCAACGGCATGGTCTCATTCCAAGTTCCAATGCTCAACAAGAGCAACTATGATAATTGGAGCATCAAGATGAAGGCTCTCCTTGGTTCGCAAGACGTGTGGGAGATAGTAGAGAAAGGATTCACCGAGTCGGAAAATGATAGTCTTTCTCAAGCACAAAGGGATGGTTTGAGAGACTCAAGAAAGAGAGACAAGAAGGCTCTCTATCTTATCTATCAAGGATTAGATGACGATGCTTTTGAGAAGATTTCAGAAGCAAAGACAGCGAAAGAAACATGGGAGAAGCTTCAAACATCATACAAGGGAGCGGATCCCGTCAAGAAGATACGTCTTCAAACTTTAAGAGCTGAGTTTGAAACTTTGAATATGAAAGAAGGGGAAGCCATCTCCGACTATTTTTCTAGAGTCTTAACGGTCACCAATCAACTTAAGAGGAATGGTGAAAAGCTTGATGATGTAAAAATCATGGAGAAAATATTAAGATCGTTAGATCCAAAGTTTGAACATATTGTTGCCATAATCGAAGAAACAAAAGACTTGAATGCTATGACCATTGAGCAACTCTTGAGATCGTTATAAGCATACGAAGAAAAGAAAAAGAAGAAGGAAGGAATGGTGGACCAATTACTCAAGCTAGAAGTTGACCACCTACTGGAGGAGTTAGTCAGAGTGATAAAGGCCAACAAGGACGAGGTCATGGTGGACATCAAGGACGAGGAAAAGGTCATGGACAAGGACAAGGACGAGAACGAGGTTGGAGGCACTATGAAGACAACAACAAGTTCCAAAGAGGAGAAAACTCAACAAGAGGATGTGGGCAAGGCAACTCAAGATCAAGGTACGATAAGTCAAATATTAAATGCTACAATTGCCAAAAGTTTGGTCATTATGCCTTTGAATGTAGAGCTCCTAGCAACAAAAAAGTTGAAGAGAAGGCAAACTTCATTGAAAAGAGTCAAGAATGTGACACCTTATTGATGGCTTGCACTGACAATGAATGGAACAAAGATAATAAATGGTATCTAGACACTGGAGCAAGCAACCATATGTGTGGAAAAAGGAGCATGTTCGTGGAACTTGATGAACTAGTGAGTGGCAATGTAGCCTTCGGAGATGAATCCAAGGTGGAAGTAAAAGGAAGAGGTAACATTCTTATCCGATTGAAGAATGGTGAGCATCAATTTATTTCAAATGTTTATTATGTGCCAAGTGTGAAGAGTAATATCTTGAGTTTGGGTCAACTCTTAGAGAAAGGTTATGACATTCAATTAAAAGATAATAACCTTTCTATAAGAGACAATGCAAATAACTTGATTGCTAAGGTGCCAATGACGAAAAATAGAATGTTTATACTCAACATTCAAAACGACGTAGCAAAATGCCTGAAGATGTGTTATAAAGATGCATCTTGGCTTTGGCAACTTCGATTTGGGCATCTCAATTTTGGAGGATTAGAATCACTCTCCAAGAAGAACATGGTGAAAGGATTACCTTCCATCAGCCACCCTGATCAAGTGTGCGAAGGATGCCTACTTGGAAAACAATTCAAGAAAAGTTTCCCGAAAGAGTCCAACTCAAGAGATCAAAGGCCTTTGGAACTCATTCATACGGATGTGTGCGGTCGAATCAAGCCAAGCTCACTCGGTAAGAGTAACTATTTCCTTCTTTTTATTGATGATTTTTCAAGAAAAACATGGGTGTATTTCTTGAAGCATAAGTCAGAGGTGTTCGAGAATTTCAAAAAGTTCAAAGCCCTTGTTGAGAAAGAAAGTGGCTTAGTCATCAAGGCCAGATCTGATCGTGGAGGAGAATTCACATCAAATGAATTCCAAAAATATTATGAAGACCATGGAATTCGACGACCCTTAACAGTGCCAAGATCTCCCCAACAAAATGGAGTGGCAGAAAGAAAGAACAGAACAATTCTCAACATGGCAAGAAGTATGCTCAAAAGCAAGAAGCTACCAAAGGAGTTCTGGGTAGAAGCAGTGGCATGTGCAGTCTACCTATCCAATCGATCTCCAACAAGAAGCGTACATGGAAAAACACCACAAAAAACATGGAGCAAAAGGAAGCCTGGGATTTCTCATCTCAGAGTCTTTGGAAGTATTGCTCATGTACACATTCCAGATGAAAAGAGAAGTAAGCTGGATGATAAAAGTGAGAAGTACATCTTCATCGGTTATGACTCCAACACTAAAGGCTACAAGCTCTACAATCCTGATATGGGAAAAACAATAATCAGTCGAGATGTTATATTCGATGAAAAAGGAGCATGGGATTGGAGACAACGTGATGAAGACTACAACCTCTTTCCATACTTCGAAGAAGATGACATGGAGCAAACAATGATAGAGCAAACAAGAGAGGAACCTTCTACTCCAACAGCTTCACCAACGACTACAAGTTCTCAAGAAGATGAGAACTCAAGTGAAAGAATTCCACGTTTTAGAAGATTACAAAAACTTTATGAGGTAACTGAAAATCATGATAATCTTACTCTCTTTTGTCTTTTTTCCGACTGTGAGCCCATGAACTTCCAAGAAGCAGTGAAAAGCAAAAATTGTAAAAACGCTATGGATGAGGAGATCAAGGCGATTAAGAAGAATGACACATGGGAGCTAGTCTCACTTCCAAAAGGGCACAAGGCGATCAGAGTGAAGTGGGTTTACAAAACCAAAAGGAAACCGAAAAGAAAACTTCATAAGATCAAGAGATCTGTTAGGAGTAACAAAATCAAGTTTAAGAGGGGGTGTTGAAAAATAAACTTGATTTTGGATAGTTAGTATTTGGGCCTAGCCCAAATAAAAGCCCAAATTCTATAAATGTCTTAAGTAGAAGAAAAATCTAGATAAATCCCTTAGGAAGATTTTTTGAGTGTGATGTAGAATTCTTTAGAATATTAGAGAAAATTGTGTATTCTAGAGAATCATTTGTAGCCATAAGATTATAGTTGTGTGTTGGCAAAATCCTAACCACAAATTGAGGAGGTGGAAACTAGTATAAATAGGAGGGGTGTCTTAAATTTTTTGTATCAAGCCAAAAAGCTAGAATTTAGTAATAACATAAGTAGCCTCTTTCTTATAACCTCTTTCTCAAAAATCCATCTTCCAAGTTTACCCTTCAATCTCCAAAAAGTTTCATTCCAACAGCATCTGCTAATCTTTATGTGTGTCATTTGAGTTTGGTAGTTACTGAATTGAAAGTAATTCAAGTCTTAGATTCAACCAATATAATATAATGTAGCTACTTCATTCGTCCATGACATGTCAACTCTACATTTAATGGAAGAAATTAATGTTTGATAACCATTTAAATTTTTTATTTTTAAAATTTTATTTATTTTGACGTAGTTTTTTTTTCAGTGATTTTTATCTTGCTCAATGAAAGATTTGAATTTTTAGCCAAATTCCAAAAATAAAATCTAAGTTTTTAAGTTCCGTTTTGTTATCCATTTGGTTTTGTATACACCTATATGTATATATGTATATACATATATACATCTATTTTTTCTCCTTTTTTTTTGGTTTTGTGTCTAAAAGTTCTCAATCTATTTGAAGTTTTTTAAAATTAATGTATTTATTGGCTACAAAATTGAAAGTTTAAGTTCAAATAGATACAAAATTATTTTTTAAAAAAAAGATACAAAATTAAATTTAATGTCTAATAGAGAAATTAATTTAATTTTTTTCAAAATATGTTTAAGACCTATTAGATAAAAAATCAACATTTCATTGATCGATTAGACATTTTTAAAGTTTAAGAACTTATTAGACACAAAATTGAAAGTTTAATGATCTGGTTGAGGTTCCTTTAGCCGAAACTCATAACAATTAATCAAATGGTTGATCAATTATTTGGGACTAAATTTTGATTTTCTCTACCCATGCCTAATTTTGTAAAGGGAGTCGATGGCACTCGCAACAACAATAGCTTAACAATAATTTAATCCAAAAAATAACATTAATATTACAACAATATATGTTTATAAAAATAACATTAATATTACAACGATATGGGTATAGTTTAACTGATAACTTTATATTTTTTTTTATATAAATTTCAATTTTTATTATTGTTTATTTTATACAATAAACTATGCATGTTATAAAATTTTATAATATCTTAATAATATCAAAAACTTTAGAAATGTACTTTATATCATAGTATAAAAAAAAAACTATTTAAATAACTTTTAAAAAAATAAATTAACTCTTAAAATCTTTAAAATTAACTTAAAATTATATATTTTCAAAGAAATGGAAAGTTTTTTTTTAGCTAATATTTTATTTAATACTTATATGAAAAATATATAATTTTAACTATATATAATTTGTGATGTAAATAAATCAAAGATAGTCTCATGCTATTATTATTTTTTTTACAGAAATGTCAAATGCTCAGAGAAATACTGAAGAAAAATTTATTTTGAAGTACTTAGGACAGTTTCCTTGTTTCATAGTTGGGTTAAGTACATTTATGCATTCATATATGCATGAAGTAAAATCAACCAAGTACATTCTTTTATCTTGTCTAGAACTTTGCAAATCTCTTTGCTACAAAGGGGTAATCTTTCTCTCTAGCTAAACCTTTATTCATTATCACGCATCCAAAACCTCTCGTAATTCTTGACAAGTAACATCCCTCGATATCTAGTGTAAGTTTCTTTTGCAGCAAAAATAGTAGAACAGATTGCATATGTATATATGCATATATGTATAAATATACATACATTTACACATACATTTATACATTCATATATGTATAAAGTAAAATCAATCAAATAAAAATCAACCAAATAATTTATAAAGTAATTTTTTTTTATCTTGTCTAGAACTTTGCAATTTTTTTTTTCCTACGAAGGGTAATCCTTCAATCTGGCTAAACCCTTTGTTCATCATCACCCATTCAAAACCTCTCGTAATCCTTGACAAGTAACCACGGTATCTAGTTGAAGTTTCTTTTGTAGCAAGAATCTTGAAACTCAGTAGAACAGATTACGTAGGGTATATATTCATATATGTATACATATTCATACATTTATACATTCATATATGTATATAGTAAAATCAATAAAATAAAAGTCAACCGAATAAATTTATAAAGTAAATTCTTTTATTTTGTCTAGAACTTTGCAAATCTTGTTCCTACAAAGGGTTTAATCCTTCTTTCTTTCCAAACCCTTGTTCGTCATCACTCATTGAAAACCTCTCGTAATCCTTGACAAGTAACATCCTTTGGTATCTATTTGAAGTTTCTTTTGTAGCAACAATCTAAAAACTCATAGAACATATTACATTGGTATATATTCATATATGTATACATATACATACATTTACACATACATTTATACACTCATATATGTATAGAGTAAAAATCAATCAAATAAAAATCAACCAAATAATTTATAAAGTAAATTCTTTTATTTTGTCTAGAACTTTGCAAATCTTTTTCCTACAAAGGGTAATTGTTCACACGTAACTTCAACGATGGAGACATGTGGAATAAACTTTGATTTGTATTGATGTAATATGCGTGTGGGTGTACAATCTCTAATACATAATCCTCTGATTCTCTCTCTTGTGTGTGAATGTGTTTCACTTGAGGGCTGGAGCGCTTGTTTCTCGAATTTGAAGCCGTCTCAAGGGCTTTGCAGCTTGTTCTTGAGATTGAAGTAGTCTCAAAGGCTTTGCAGTTTGTTCTTGAGGTTGGAGTTGTTTCAAGGGCTTTGCAGCTTGTTCTTGAGATTGGAGTTGAAGGGCTTTGCAGCTTGTTCTTGAGATTGGAGTTGTCTCAAGGGCTTTGCAGCTTGTTCTTGAGATTTAAGTTGTATCAAGGACTTTGTAAGCTTCAAGGAGGAGTCTTTTGATCTTCTGGAAGTCTTTAAGAGGCTTTAGTCTTTCAGAGTCTTGAAGGTTTGTTCTCAGAAGGATTTGAGTTCTTCTAGATGGATCGAGGTAGACTTCAGTCTTCCGGTCTGCGATAGGTTCTGAGCTTCAGTCTTCGGTTTGGCAGGAGAAGTTGAAGAGGATCTGAACTACGATCTTTAGTTCTGCAGTGGGATTTGAAGATGATCGGAGCCTCGTTCTTCAATTCTGCAACAGGATTCGGAGAGGTCTGAGCTTTGATCTTCAATTCTGCAGTGGGATTTGAAGAGGTTATGGACTTCGTTCTTCAGTTCTGAGTCGGGATTTGAAGATGATCGGAGCCTTGTTCTTCAGTTCTGCAGCTGGATTTGATGAGGATCTGAGCTTCGATCTTCGATTTTGCAGAAGGAGCTTCGATCTTCGGTTTCTTCTAAGAGCTTTCTCTTCTTCCTTTGTTTCTGCCTTCCCCCAAATGGAAGAGAACCCCTCTATTTATAGAGTTCTCGCTGGATGGGCCCTGGTGACTTTTAGGCCAGCAACTTGGGCTTCGGCTTTAGTGGTCTTGGGCTCAACTATTCAGTTTTGGGTTTGGTTCATATTTGACCCAAAACCTTATGACCCAAATATTTAAAAGACCCAAATTTGATCCAAATAACTATTTTTTTAATTAGTTGGTCAAATTAATTAATTTGATCAAAATAATTTAATTTTAATTAAATGATCAAATAAAAATTTGGCTCTATAAATTTATAATTGGCCAATTTTGTCTTCAAATTAAATTTGGGACACATGTCAATTTATAATTGGTCCCAAATTTAATTAATTATAAATTTGTCATTAATTTCATGTAATGACGTGGCAATTTGTGATTGGTCAAAATTTCTCCTTCAACCGTAATCATTATCGCTAAACCCTTATTCATCATCAAAAACCTCTTGTAATCCTTGACAAGTAACATCCCTTTACAAACCTCTTGTAATTACATAAATGAAGTCGTCCAAAAACTCTTCACTTGTGTGCAAAGAATGAGAGGAATGCAACTCTGAGTAACGAAAACAGAGAGAGTCAGAAGAAAGCTGACGAAGAAACTACTCTGAAAAAATTTGTATTTCTCGATTATTACACTATTTGGCCAAATAATATATAGGCAAGAATAATGAATAACAATAAAGATTCTTTGATTGTTTAATAATATATAGGCAAGAGTTTGTAATGGGGTTGTTATGGGTGAATTTGGACCTAGCTCTAAGAAAGTCAGAATGATAGAAGCCCAGAGGAGAAACAAGCCCACGGAGGCCCAATGGACCTGAATCAATCTCTAAGGCTACTCCATCTCCTAAAAGGAAGAGGAAAACCCTAATTTCAGCTATAAATAGAAGAGGTTCACCCTAAGGTGGGGGAACTCGACGAGGTATTTGTTCTCTTCCTCTTCATTTACTTACTTCACTCATGAACTCCTAACTGACTTAAGCATCGGAGTCGGTGTGGCAAGCACCACGCCGGTGCTTAGTTTTCTTGTTTTGTAGGCCACAAGGTCAGGTGAGTCGCTTGGCCAAATTTTGGTATCAACAGTTTGCGCCGTTTGTGGGGAAAGACTACCAATTCATCTAGATTGGCCGGCAAAGACCAAAACTCAACTGAAATCTCATTTTCTTTCGTCTTCTTCTCTTTCGTTAGTCAATTCCTTGCTATATATATTTTTAAATACACTCCAGTTTCAATTAAGGCTTTGATCTTAGATTCATAATTCAAAGATACGGACTAAAAGAGTTCATCAAGTTTGCACAATACGTTGAATCGGTGAACGAGGGGCTTAAGCTTGACCACCTCAAAGTTGGCATATGCTACCAAATAAATGCTTTCACACACTTGCTTTACAAGCCAGACCCACTACAATTTGTCTTGCTGGAAATTAATACTCTTTTTCTAGTTGGATTACTGTGAGAAACCTAGTAAAAGCACATATACAGAGGCCTGAATTCAAAACTAGGGTTTGAAGGTGTTGTTTTGGAGGTGCTCTCTTTTCAAAGCCACGAATTTTGCTGCAATTCCGTTTGAAAACCAGCCGCAATTGAGGTATGAATATCTTAAGGCTATTTTTATTTACTTTATCTTTAAGATCTTTAAAATTTGAAATACAGATTTACTTATTGGAAAGATTCTTTAATCAAATTTGCTTAAATTTTCAAATAATGTACAGCATTTTATTTTGAGAAAATGTACAAAAGTTTGTTAGTTATATCAACGTTTACCAATTTTCAATTTTATTTACAATCAATTAATTTTAGAGATAAATTAAGTAGTTTTAAATGCAAGATTGGAAGTGATTCAAATCAAGTTGTAGATTTAAACTTATATATATATATATATATATATATATATATATATGATTTGATTTAAATAAGAAGATTTGGTCGCATGAGATTTGATTCTAATTTGATTCTAGATTTTCAAGAAAAACTAATTAACTATTTGCCCAAATCAAAATTATTAGTTTGGGTGAGAGTATGTTCAAAAAGACTAAATGTATTTGGAACTCATTGTTTTTATTAGATTTTTTGCATCATTATTATTATTATATATATTCTTCAGTGTGATATTCATGGATGATATATAGACTTAATCTATATTTCAAATTGAAAATTATGAAATTGCTTGGAATGAATCAAAAGTCAAAATTAAGTAGACTATGTAAAGTAAGTTAGTTATTTACTTGCATAAATTGTTCAATGATATATTACAAATTCGTTATTTGCTCACATAAAAATTCTTCTATGACATCTTCATATTACAAAGATTTTTATTTCTAATTTTGAATACAACAATATGGAGTGGAAAATTCAAGGAAGATAGCTTATATTAGCTGAACGAAGGTCTTGACCATCTCATGGGCTTAACATTCTGGGTATGTTCTCTACCTACCCTTATTTACTAAATGTTTATTACTCAATTCGTAATTGCGAGTTCTGATACATTCTTATTACTTTATGTGTATCTATTGATTTATTGAATGCAAACTATTCATAATTTGCAAGTTACTCATGACATACTTATGTTTCAATCAATGATTAGTCTTTTTCCCATATCAACATAATGCTATCTACTAACGTTATTTCACGAGGGAACACAACCTGCAGAGATCCCAAGTAGCTGAGCCAACAAAATGTCCTTGTAGGAGTGGCAACGCCTATACTCCCAAGGCCCTCATTGGAGTGGCAACGCCTATACTCCCCGAGGTAATCGACTTATAATGTCCTTGTAGGAGTGACAACGCCTATACTCCCAAGGCCCTCGTTGGAGTGGCAACGCCTATACTCCCCGAGGTAATCGACTTATAATGTCCTTGTAGGAGTGGCAACGCCTATACTCCCAAGGCCCTCGTTGGAGTGGCAACGCCTATACTCCCCGAGGTAATCGACTTATAATGTCCTTGTAGGAGTGGCAACGCCTATACTCCCAAGGCCCTCGTTGGAGTGGCAACGCCTATACTCCCCGAGGTAATCGACTTATAAAAATGTCCTTGTAGGAGTGGCAACGCCTATACTCCCAAGACCCTCGTTGGAGTGACAACGCCTATACTCCCCGAGGTAATCGACTTGTAAAAATGTCCTTGTAGGAGTGGCAACGCCTATACTCCCAAGGTCGTCCCTGAGGTAATCGACTTGCAGACATGTCCTTAGAGGAGTGACAACGCCAATACTCCCCAAGGCAACAACGACTAGAGGACCCTCGGGAACGAAGCCAGGGCTCCAATCGGAGCCGTACCAATAGAAAAAGGTGCAGAGGCATTAAGGCTTCGAAGAACTCAATATTTTCAATAACATGGAGAGTGGCCAAGGCCGACCCGGTGGTCTTACCACGTGTGCCACATAAATGATTAGTGGAAAAGCAACACCTGCACAGGGGGCTTCAAAACAGTAAACTGCACTTGTAGTTGAGGCCAAAACCTAAGATATTTCATACAAGCAAAGCGAATGATAAAAAGTCAGAAGAGTCTTTTGGCAAGATAACAAATTGGCGCAAGGGAGAATTATACTCTTAAATTGGGCTTAAGGTGTTTTGACTTATATTAACAGGCCACCCCTGAATCCCAATTCAAGAGTGGGGGCTTAATGTTATGGGTGAATTTGGACCTAGCTTTAAGAAAGTCAGAATGATAAAAGCCCAGAGGAGAAACAAGCCCACGGAGGTCCAATGGACCTGAATCAATCTCTAGGGCTACTCCATCTCCTAAAATGGAGGAGAAAACCCTAATTTCAGCTATAAATAGAAGAGGTTCACCCCAAGGTGGGGGAACTCGACAAGGTATTTGTTCTCTTCCTCTTAATTTACTTACTTCACTCATGAACTCTTAACTGACTTAAGCATCGGAGTCGGTGTGGCAAGCACCACGTCGGTGCTTAGTTTTCTCTTGTTTTGTAGGCCACGTCTTTCCCTTCAAATAAATTTACCGTTGATGTCACGTGAAGGTCAGGTGAGTCGCTTGGCCAAATTTTGGTATCAACAGGGGTTGCTAATATAATTGCCAAATATTTTCAGAGAAGTGGTTGTTGTGAGGTTTGGAGGGTAAGTATTCCTAAGTGAATTGTATTTTTGGTCTTTTGACCATTGTTTTTCTTGCCTTCTGTCGTTTTATAAATGGAAATTATGTCAAATGGTATACTCTAAGATCATAATTTCATAAATGTTCAAACATTTAAAAATTTTCATAATTAGCTTGAGGGTGAATTTCGGACCATTATGTCCATTTGTTCATTTCTTTCTCCTCAATGAATACATATATTACGAATATATTTTTATTTTAGTATTAAAGATTACACCAAATTTTTTCCTATTTTATTTCATAATCCCATGATTTTAGCATTTTTATTTTCCATTTACCAATTAATTTCACTTCCTTGATTTTAGCAAATTAATTGTACACAATCTTAATTATTATCTCACCCTAACTTCCACAACCAACAATTTTTTCAATGTCAAATATATAAGAGGTTTATTCACAATAATCCGAGAACACCATTTGACTTTGTGAATAATTTCAATTTTTTATTTTTCATAGTTATACTATATATATATATGTTATTTTGAATAAATGATTATTTGGACAAATATGTAGTTTATTTTCAAGTTCTTTTTTTTAAATGTTAAATAAATATGAGATTTATTTAAAATAACCTGATATATATTTAATATATATTCTACAAACATATAACTACTTATATTGATATATTTGTTATACATACACAAACATATAACAATTACATACATATACAATATTATATAATAATCATACATATAAATATATAGTAAACATGTATTCCATTATCGAAATGCCACCGAGGGGCATTAAAAAACAACTATATACACAGTTAAGTATATATGAAATATATAATGGGACAATGAAGTCAAACAGTGTATCATAAAATATATATCTTAAATATATATGTAACATACATGTAATGTCCATTCATATCCTGAACATATCGTAATAATTCATCTAAAAATAGCTCTTGTTATTGAATTTTAAGAGGTTCCCTGTTTTCTCTCTAGAGGGTAGTGGAAGTAGGCGGCGTCAGTGCTGCAGAAGATATCACAAACCAAATTTTTTTTTGTCTCTTTGTTTCGTTTGTACTCTGTATTGGTTGTGGTATACTGTGAGTTGGTGTTCCAATGGAAGCGTCAGTGGCTGCGGAAGATATCACAAACCAATTAGCAAACTTGAAAGTTACGACCTAAGAAAAAGCAAGTATCTTTCACTTGCAAGAGAATGATATTGATAAATAAAAAAATAAGTTAGTAAATTAAACACGATGCTCTGCAAAATTCTCACTCACAGGAAGATCAATCCAATGTTTCTCGACTCGTTTGAGAGCCCATTTTGCCCCGTTGACCATCGTCCCATATTTCGTTCTGCATTAAGATGAAATCGTCAGTCTTCTTGAAAGCCTCGGCAAGAAATTTGGCGTCAGCTAAGTGAGCCTCTGCCTCCGCTAGTTGAGCTTTGGTTTTGTTGAGCTCAGATTGTGTGGACTCCAGATCAATCCTGATTTCTCCCAACAAGCGGTTGGCGCGATTGAGATTCTTCTGAGCTTGGACGAGCTCGTTGCAGGGGACGTTGTTTTGTTGCAGTTCATTTATTTTGTTCGTCAAGCTGATAGAAGAGACGATCATCCGGGTAAAGGCCTATTCAAGAGAAGGGAGGAAATTAGTCATGACAAAAATAAACAAGTAGGCAAAGAAACGACTTATCTTAGGATGAAAGTAATGAGTGACCTCGTGGAGTTGCTGTTGAGCGCACAAGAAGCCCTGAGAGGGGTCATCGTACCCTAGCTCGCCCGCTGGTTTTCGAGATTGCAACCGTTGCCAGTAGAAAAGGTCCTGCCTCAGGAGCTCCACCTCGTTCCCAGTACCGGAATAGTCTTCGGGAAGAGCAAACGTGGGAATCTCTCTCTCTCTCTCTCTCTCTCTCTCTCTCTCTCTCTCTTCTGTAAGGGTTGGAGCGGGGGGTTGCCTATTCCTCAAGGATCGTTGGGGTTTTGCAGCGGAAGACCGGATAGTGGCAAAAGGAGCATCAGACTCGTCATCCTCTATGACAATTGTCACGTTGGCTCAGGAGGTCCCCGCATCGTTGCGAGAGCTCTTAGCTTTTGAACGCTCATCGAAAACTGAACGGGGCGACATGACTAAGAGTAGAAAGAAGAAATATCATAAGCGAGCTACAATATTTTATGGACGTCGAGGCCGACCATGCAAGTGTCGAGGCCGACCACCAAGGCATTCTTGTTGGGTTTTATGCCCTAAAACTCGTAGATAGTGAATGTAACCGTTGACCGGATATTAATGAAATAATATTGATATATTTTCATTAATTGTTATTAGTTATTTTATATTTGTCTTTGCCTAATAATAACCCTGATCCAATAAACTAGACATCCAAGGCTGTAATATGAGTCTTGAACTATATGTAGCGACATATGGGATCATTGTTCAAGAAACAGCCTAAAGGGTCTATAGTATAGGGATAAGACTGGGTGCCTTATCCTGGTGACACTATGGATACGGCCCACTTTGTATTTGATACAAACGCTGCGATCCAACGCGTTCGTGTAGGAGACATGCGAGTGGGGGTATCCTATGCAATGAGTTTGCATAAGACCGGACCGCGAAATAGTAACCACTGGTTATAACACCGTTAACTAGTTGGTTTTCTATTTCACTAGGACGACCTAGACAACTTAGTCTTAATCCTGAGTTGATTATGGACTCCTGCTCATGAGAGATTGTCCTTTGATTTGTATGGGTGAGAGTGGCCAATACGCCGACTCAATAAGCCTACCACTTTGGGGACAAGACCGAATGGGGAGCTGGGAACATAATCGTACAAGATGGAATTCACTCTTTCCCGACTTTAGGGAAGCAGATGAGTGTTCCCTTAAGTGGTTACTCCGAGTCTTGAACAAAGGGCCCTACCCTCTCAATGGCACGAGAGGGTTTTCTGTTTGATGGTTGGACCACAAACAGGTTGTTCATTAGAGGAGAATTGGTACTTAAGGAAATAGAGGTAACCCAGGGGTAAAACGGTAATTTGACCCAGCTGGTGTTACGGACACTCGTGAAGGACTAACTAGTCGATATTGGTCTATATCCGTGGACACAGAAAATATGTCTGCAGTGAGAAGAGTGCAACTGTGAGTCTATAGTGGAATGAACACACAGTTAACGAATATTGATTAATGTGGTTAATGAGTTTGACCAATTAATCTCACATCGTTGGAGCTTCTGATCTGCAGGTCCATTAGGTCCCACTGGTAGCTCATAAAGTAATTTGAGGCAACTAAGTAATAAATGTAAATTGAAAATGTTCAATTTACTAAGGGAAACAAATATAATATATATTGATATATTATTATGAGAGAAATTAATATTTGAAGAAATTCAAATATAAATTTATGGAAGTTTGAAAGAGTTCAAATAATGAATTAATTAATTTAAGGCCTAAAATGTGTTTGGGCAAAATTAATTAATTCTAGGCCGGAAATTAAATATGTGATATTTAATTTGTGGTTAATTAATTAAAGAATTCATTAACCGGGAATTAATCAATTATGGAAATAATTAATCACTTAAGGAAGTGATTAATCATTTATGGAAATGATCTAATCACTTATGGAAGTAATTAGTCATTTGTGGAAAAGATTAATCAATTATGGAATTGATTGATCATGATTGATTAATTAAGGAATAAGATTGAATCAATTTTGGAAAAGATTGATTTAATTGAATATTTTATTCATGGCCTCTCTTCTATAAATAGAACACTAGACCTAATTGGTCCAAGACACTTGACACTTTGCTCTTGCTCTTAGACTCTCAAGACAAGACCTAGAATTCTCTCTAGCCTCCCTCTTAGAGAAAGACTCCCACAAGTCTTTTGCCTCCTAGACCTAGAGTCATACCGGTGTAACCTCTGTGGTTATTGTGTCATTCAAGAAGAATTTTCCAGCGATCACAAGACAAAGGAGGCTGCTGCGTTTTGTTCGTTGGAGCATCGTTGGCGACGAACGGTCAAGTCTACAACGGAGGTTTGTAACGGTTCTTCCCCTTTTCTTTAGAAAAGCATGAAAATAAATTTATTTTTATTTTTAAGCATGTTTAAGCTGATTTTCCAGCAACTTTAAAGAGTGTTTAAAGTTTGTTTGAGTTTTCGTAACGGTATTTTAATGTTAATTAATATACGGCGTAAGGTCCAATCGATGCGCTTCCGCTGCGTGGGGACTTTTATTCCCTTCAATTCTATGAGGGAAAGTCAGAAAAGAAACCTACTTGACCGAGGACGGACGAGTCCAACCGAGACCAAAATATTTTGCTCCACAAGGTTAGGACTGAAGCGGTGAGAAACGTCAACTCGTTGCATAAGTATAGAAAATTCTCTTGCTTCAAGGGAGCAGCGAATGTTCTAGGGAACTGTAGAGGAGCAAATACAAAGCCAAATTAGATGGATTCTTCAAGCTAAGAACACAAAATGTTACTCACCATATTCCCCAAAATTTGTTGAAACCCCGAAAAAGCAGTTTTCGAGATTGCACTCTAACTAATTTCCACTGACGAAAAACCATCCCCTTCTCCATTTTTTAACAGAGGTGGGGCTACTCACCAAAACTCCATTTTTTGCGTTGATATGATCATACAAAGCATGTTGTTCATAAGTTCAAAAACAAAGTTTTGAGTACTAACCTTTGTGTAGCTCAAAATTGGACCGATTGCTTGGTTGTTTCTTCTCACCAAATGATCACGAACCACCACAAGTGTCTTCCTTGCTATTCTCAGGCCTTGGAACAGATTGTGGGATCCTCTAATGATGAAATTTGGAAGGAAATGAGCTTGGGTTTCAAGCTTTAAAGAGTTTTGAGCTTTTGGGTTTGAGGAGCTAAATTGACAGCATAACACTAGCATTTCAGTGAGTTTCTTCAGCAATTCTTCCTCTATTTAAAGAGGAAATCATGCACTCTTAAAGCCCCAAATTTAGACAACAAGACAAACCTTAATTGAGTGGGATTTGGTGGCTAATTGAGGAGGAGTGCATGGGTTTAGTCACCATGCATTCCACCTCCTAAAATTAATTTCTTTTTGAATTTCCATATTCAAATTGAAATTAATTTTAGTTAATTAATTCATAATCTGAAATTCTAAATCTAATTTTGAATTTCAATTTTAAAAATTAATTCATAATTAATTTAAAATAATTTATTAATTAATCATATTAATTTAATATCAAATATTAAATTAATATTTTGCAACTAATCCCAACCATTCTCAAAATGTAATTCCCAAACATGAATCCCTATTCACGTGCTCGATATTTAAATCATATTTAAATATGTATAACTCTCAAATTTAGGTTTAATTTAGAAAATGGGTGGAGGGCAGTGGGTTTGTTTGGGTGAAGATGTCGAAGACTGAAAATGAGTGGAGGGTAGAAGAAGAAGAAGGCGGCGGTGGCGTTGGAGGGCGGCGGCGAGGTGGGGTCTGGTGGATTTTAGGTTTGGGTGAAGAAGAAGGAAAGGAGGAGGAGAGAGAGGGATTTGGTGGGGAAAAACCAGAAGAAAGAGGATTGTAGATGGAGGAGAATGGAGGGAGAGTGGGATAATTTTTTTATTTTTTATTTAATTATTTATTCTTTTAATTTTGATTTATTATTCTTTTAATTAAAAAATTAATATTTTAATATTTTTAACGTGTCAAGTCAGCACCGTTAAAAAAAATTAACGGTAGATGGACTTAATAGAACCATTTTTGAAACGGTAGAGACTTGATTGTTCGATTTTGAAACTTAGAGACCTATTGAAAACGAAGATAAAACATGAGGAACCAAAAAGTTATTTTACCCAAAAAAAAAAAAAACTTCAAAGTATAAAATTAAATCATTATTAAGAAAATATATATATATAGTACATCAAAATTTGGGGGTAGGGGGATTCGAACCTCTGACCTCATGGTCGAGGGTACATGCCAATTACCGCTGAGCTAAACTCACTTTGGCTTATTAAGATTATATATATAGATAGGAAAATAGAAATAAAAGTTTGTTGTTTTGATTTTGACCAATCTCTACTATATTAAAAGGGGCTAAGAGGGGAGAATTTTTATATTCCCTTATTGCCCTTCAATATTTTGGGGAGAATTTTTACATTCCCTTATTGCCCTTAAATATTTTTATAATGACTATTTTGTCCTTCTACCCTAAGAGAGGAGAATCTTTTGTTTCTTCTTTTGCCCTTACTTTTAAAGTAAATTCCTATTTTACCCTTTTGCTGATGGGACACGACTATTCAAGTGTAAGTGTCCGTTGAGTCCAATAGGTACAATTGATGTTGGCAGGATGCGACAGTTCATGTAAAGATGGTTACACATTGAATTGGTGCATCCGTTCGTGTATAGGTGTGAGCCATGTATAAAAAGAAAATATATAATTGTCAAAATGTCAAACTATATGAAAAATTGTCCAATAGGTACCATTGATGTCGACGGGATGCGACTGTTCCACATGGAGATGGTTACGCATTAAATTGATGCATTCATCCATGTATAGGTGTGATCTACATATAAAAAGAAAATATATAATTGACAAAATTCAATCTATAGGAAAATTTCATCTTTTATACGAGAACTCAAGACTTTTCGAAAAAAAAAAAGGAAAAGTACAAGTTTGTGTTATTCGTGAGGGAAACACTATTGACTGTGTCACAATAAAACCTTGAGAATTCATAAATTTATTTTGGTCGATGAAGAAGTAGTATTGTTATCTATCCTTTTTTATTTTTCTAATGTCATCAAATGTTATTTACATCCACATTAATTCCTGGAAGTAAATACAATTTAGGGACCACTTGTGAAATTTAATCACATCATTGAAACTAAGTCCAAACCATTGGGACAAAATTGAAGCTATGCTCAAACTATTGGGACTAAATTGAAACTTTTAAAACCACAATGACCAAAATAAAATTGTCTAAATGTATGACCAAATTTGTAATTTAATCTATTTAATTTAATATGCAAACTAATACATTTTAGGTAAAGAAAATTAGAAAGTTTGATAACGATAATAATAAAAATAAAATAAAACTCATAGCCTAAAAATTATTAAGTTATTTTCACTCAAAAAAAAAAAATTATTAAGTTATTACTTAAAAAAAAACTTTAAGTTATTACTTAAAAAAAAACTTATTGATTAATAAATGCATGCATAATTTTAAATGAAATTAAAATTTTCAAATACCAAAATAATTCAGCACACTCTCAATTTTTTAATTAGATTAATTTTTTTGTTCATTAATCACAAATACAAGAACTTTTAATATTTATATTTAAATTTATGTAATTGGTTTTAGTGGAATTTTTTTTAATACTATTAATTATCTTACTTGAAATTTAGAGTAGATCTGTAATCCCTATTGTTTCGCTTACAACTTATATTATAATTTTCTTTTATCTTAGAAAAGACAATTTAACATATAGTAACTCACTTGCTTTCAAAAAATACTTGACTTTTTAAAAATTAATTGTTAGTAGAATTTCATATTGTTTTATTTTTATTTTTATTTTTTATAAGATAATTATTAAACTTATTGTTAAAGTTTAAATAAATAATAATAATAAAAAAAAAAAAAAAAAGAATGTGCAATATACGAGTGTGCTACTATTATGTCTATATACATGCTTTATAATAAGAAATCCTTTATTTTTATCACTAACTTTTAAAAGTTTATGGTAATTGAAACAAAAGTTATATGGTATTTGTTTATTACATTACATATACTAAAAAAAACTACTATTTTCTCTTATTTTAATTTAACACTATAAAATTCCACGTGCAATGCACGTGTTACCGGACTAGTAATAATAAATGATGTGTTGATGTGAAGAAACTAAGATGGAGTTTATGGAAGACACACGCCCACGCTCTATACCAATAATTATGGCGGCAAAATGACTGTTCGAACACTCGTCCACGCTGTCACTTCTTTCAACGGCCCACCTTTCTCCACGTCATCATCAAGCCACGCACAGTCTTACTAATCCACGGCATCAGATTCACCTCCACCAAAACTCTTGTGGACCTTTCATCCATTTATATATATATATATATATATTAATAATAATATAACTTTTATGAAAAGATAATAATAAAAATAATAACTGTATTGGGTGTGTTTGTTTTTTATTTTAGTATCTATCATTTAAAAAGTTTAATTAATTTAATTTTGTGTGTTTTAATATTTTTCAATTGTAGTCTTCATCTGGGTGGATGTTCAAATTGACAATGACAAACCTAGATAACATAGTACTTTGATTGGTCGACACAATTCAAAAGAGAAATTAGGTTGCTATCCTAAGAGAGAAATGTTCATCTCCCCTAAAAATCTACAAGTTGGCTCAAATTTTCGTCTTCAAAATAAATAAATTTTTTTATGTAAAGTTGAAATTAAATATATATATATATATATATATATATATATATATATATATATATATATATTTGAAAGGTTAAAGTGAAATATTAACATCAAGGGAAATATAAAAGTTCAATTGTGTAAATAAGATCAAGATTTTAAATATATATTGATATTTGATACTTTCATCGACATTTCTATTAGTGAGTAATTGATATTTTCATTGTACCATAAAAATATCTATGAAATCTAAAAGATATTTTCTAAAAATATTTTCATCATCAACATTTTATCTATATCTAATTTCTATCGTCTTTCAGAATAAGATTAGTTATCTAATTGAGAATAAGATTTAAACCACGAAGTGTTTTAAAATTTCTCCAATCTTATTTTTTAAAAAAATAAAATAAAATATGCAGGTTAAATAATAAAAATACCCCTGAACTATAGGGTTGGTTTCAATTATGCCCCCAACTTTCAAAAGTTTCATTTTAATCCTTGAGGTTTGTTTGAAAATCACCCTTGAAAGCTTTTTTTATTCGTTAAATTCATGGACGAAAAATGACGTGTTTGCATATGTATAGTTGCTTACGTGAATAGATTTGAATGCATACATGGAAAAAACAATAAAACACATGCAAACACATCACTTTTTGTCAATAAATTTTATAGAAAATGTCTTTAAGGATAGTTTTGAAACAAACTTCAAACTTCAAGAACAAAAATAAAACTTTTGAAAGTTAAGGTTATAATTGAAAACCAACCTAATAGTTTAGAAGTATTTTTGATAATTTAACCAAAAAAATATATATATCGTAAATTAATCATAATTCACAACAACAATTAAAATTAAATAACAAAATTAATAATAATTATTATATAACAATATTCGTTAACTTTTATTCCAATAATTAATAGTTCAACATCTCGCAAAAGCTTTAACCATTTCTCTCTTCCTTTCTCCTTCTCTCTCTCTTTGTTCGAGGCAAAAATGGCGACCGGAATCCTGAGGAGGGCAATTTCTAGGGTTTCTGCAACTCCACCTTCAAGATTCCTTCGAATTCGAGCTCACGCTTCCGAAGCCGAAGCCCAGCAAGTCGCACAGAAAGCAGCCGTCTCTTCAAACCTCAAGACATTCGCAATCTACCGATGGAGCCCCGACAGCCCTTCCAAACCAGAGCTTCAGGAGTACAAGATCGATCTCAAGGAGTGCGGCCCCATGGTGCTCGATGCCCTAATCAAAATCAAGAACGAGATCGACCCGACTCTCACTTTCCGCCGCTCGTGCCGAGAGGGGATCTGCGGCTCCTGTGCCATGAACATCGATGGATGTAATGGATTGGCTTGCTTGACGAAGATTTCCTCTGGAGCTTCGTCGACCATTACGCCGCTGCCTCATATGTTCGTGATCAAGGATCTGGTGGTGGATATGACGAATTTTTATAATCAGTATAAGAGTATTGAGCCGTGGTTGAAGAGGAAGAGCGAGCCGCCTGTTCCGGGGAAGGAGATTCTTCAGAGTAAGAAAGATAGGGCTAAGTTGGATGGGATGTATGAGTGTATATTGTGTGCTTGCTGTAGTACGTCGTGCCCCAGCTATTGGTGGAACCCGGAGTCTTATCTTGGACCAGCCGCTTTGCTTCATGCCAATAGGTAATTCCTCCACTTTGGTTGTTTGGTTTTTCTTTGCTTCTCTGTTTGTTAGAAATGAATTGAAAACAGGGGCTATTTAGAGGAATTGAGAAGCTACTTGTGAAGGCTGTATGATTCAAAGACGAGTTTATTTAGTTTCATTTCTGTTGGACTAAAAGTAGACAGCAATGATTTGGTAACGTGGGTACTCTATTTGAGGGCTTGGGGTGCGTTTTGAGGAGCTAGAAAGCATTAAGATAATACATCTACTTATCCAGCCTATGAATATTGCAAACGATAAGATTCTAGTGTATGATGTTGCTACATAGAGAAAGGAAACAATTGGTATATGGTCCTCCGTCTTATATTGACAAATAAAAAGGGAAAGAAGAAGCAAATGAAAAGAACTTATCAAAAGAAGGGAAATTCTGCGTATGAAAATGAGAGGAAGTAGAACAGGTATCAGGGTTCCAAAAAGAATTGAAGAAACTAGAGAACTTATTGAGATGTGTTGAGGTGCCATGTGTGTGCCCGGAGATTGGGCACAGCATCAGCCTAGGTGTGTTTAGCTTGGGAGATATTCTTAGTTGGGACCTACAATAATCATATTTGTATACCTCTTGGTACAAACAAAAGACTAGTTTATTATTTCACACAACTTTTACCTCGTCAAGGATAGTCAGGTTATGTCTTCTGAGTTCTTAGAAGGTGATTCCCTTCTCCTGCTTTGGAAATTGGCACTTGCATGGTAGAACTTTGATTAATTGCCTACTGTATCTTTCATTTTTTCTCAATGAAAGCATGGTTCTTTATCAAAAAAAACTTTGATTAATTGCCTACTGTATAGAGAATCAAGTAATTTTTTTTTTTTTTAGAAAAAGAGAATCAAGTAATTTAATTTGGTTGTTTATCTATGTTCAACAGAGTCTTGATATGCCTTGGTAAACATGACCTGAAACTCATTTGTTTGCTTTAGTTTCTTGGTGAATTTCAACTTTAGTCTTTACTTTTAAGTAGTTCACTAAATAAAGAGAGAGTGAATGGAGTGGAGGGTCTATCTGAATTTTTTTTGCTGATATTGCATAAAAGAGTTTTTGATCCTCAAAAGTTACTCAAGAATATTATAGTCAGCTTGATTGGTGACGTCTGGAAGCTAAATTTTGGACATGATATGCTTCCTACAACTATCAAGAGCTCAGCCTTCTATAAGTGACAACTTATGAGACTTTTCTTCAACATTTTACCGACATCCTACATGATGGAAAAGTTGTACTTATTCTATTTGGTATTGGTTTGTTGAATGCATTGGCCTAGTGCTAAAACCAAAGTAAATAATAAGGAGCTTAGAGGTAATGGGTTCAACCCATGATTAGCACCTACTATCCTACAAGTTTCCTTCGCAACCAAATATAGTGTAGGATTAGGCAATTGTCCTATGACAATAGTCCACTCACATATTTTTTAAAAAATGAAGGAAAAAATATTAGAAGCAATGATCAATGATGAAGTTTTACATTTACCTTTAAAAAAAATCTTTTGTATTCAACTCTGTGTTCATATATAATTCATGGCTTCGTAAGTGTTTTTTTTTTTTTTTGTTCATATATATGATCAATGATCAACTGTATTTTTTTTTTTTGAAGGCTTCATAAGTTCATGATGTATTTTGTATAGTTGCATGATTTATTTGTTCCTTTCTCTCACTGCACAACTTCCAATGTATCAACATGACATTGCAAGAAGATTGACATATATAGCTAATGGCTATGATTAAATTGATTTTAAAATTATTATTAATTGCCTTTATTGGTTATTTCCTTTTTTCAGTTTTTATCAAAGACAAATTTTCAGTTAAAAAATGACCCCCTACCCTTTCTACTTGCAGGTGGATAAGCGATAGCCGTGATGAATACACCAAGGAGCGACTTGAGGCAATAAACGATGAATTCAAGCTCTATCGCTGTCATACTATACTGAATTGTGCCCGTGCCTGTCCAAAGGGTTTGAACCCTGGAAAACAGATCCAAAATATCAAACACCTTCAGCTTGTGGGTTGAGCCTAAGTTTCTAGGTACACGAAGCACAATAATGTTCTTTTCATTCAGTTATGGAATATATCTTGAGGGCTCATGAATGGATTTTGATCTAATAACTTGTGGATCATTTTCTTCCCACCCATGCTGTACGTATAATTGGGTTTTAAGTATTTATCTGTCTCCAAATAAATGTTGATAGAAACCTCTTGACTTCATCTTGAGTTTTGAACCATGATCATCCTTTAATCACTTTATTTGATTAAAGTAGCTCGTCTGAAAATCATATATGTATGTTGGTGTTGATTTGTAATAGCACGGTAGGGGAGAGAGGTTCTTCTGGAATGTTTAGACAGCCCTTGAGGTTCAGTATTAGAAAAGAAAGAAAAATATCATTTCGTCTTTTTGTAATGGTCGATGATGTGTCATTTGGGTTTATTTGGGATGCTATCAGTTGTTTTAGAACAAATCAGATTATATCATGAATTGAATTTTAGCCTCTAAGCTTTTTCCTTTCATAAATCTTTTTTGCAATCCATCTCTTAACTTGAACGGTAAGTAAGATTGATTCTCCTATCTCGTAGAGTGTTCGATTTTGAGACAATTCATGTCTAACCTAAACCATAGTGAGCATGCTGCAGTTTTCTTGTGAGTCATAGAATACTAACCTCATGTGGTTCTTATGACTCTTTTTATCTCTGTTGAAACTAAACAAGTGATTGTAAATACAGTGAAGAACTGAAAAGTATTGTGACAGCAGATGTGGGATGATAATTACAATATTCCTTAATGTGCCATAAAAGATTGTTTTCTCATATAGTTAAACCAGGCCATGGAACCTATATATAATGTGTGGCTTCTGCTGAAACTTCACCAACTGAGCAGCTAATCTTTTACCAAACACTAAGGCTATTTTTGTTGGTTATTACACTATGAAGTCATTGTCAATGCTTTCCTTTCTACTTTTGGTGACCTTCATGATGAGGGAGGTCAGTTCCAGAGTTCATGCAGGGACTCGGCTACTGTTCCTTGTAAATAGACAACACTTTGAATCGTCTCAGTTTATTACTGTAACAGGTATGCAACCATGAGTGTTGATACTCGATATCGTCGAGCATGTGTGTTAATATTTCGTTTGTTGTAACGGTGATTTACAAGGGGATAATAATTCTTCGCATGTTTAAGCTTCGTTGTGATTATATTTCAATTTACTAATTTTTGAAATTTCTATTTTAGTTTTTGAACTTTTGAAAGATAATTATTTTGAAATGATATAAAAAAGAAAGAAAAAAAAAATCCTTGAAGTTCTAAGAGAGGTTCCTTTTGTACTTAAAATTTAGGGATTTATTCTTTTTTAAAAAAATTTTAATGGAAAAAAACATTTTTAGTCCAAGAAACGTTGACGTCACATTTTTTTTTAAATAAAAAAAAATTTAAAATAGAAAAACATTTTCAATTCTTTCTCTCATCTTTCTACATCCTTCTCCCTCCAACCATTCACCTCTTTTTTTTTTTCGTCGTGTGAAAGATTCAAATCTGAAATGTTTTCAAAAAAATTTAAAAAGCTTTTCTATTTTAAAATAAAAAAAATATATATATATATTTTTTTTATTTTAAAAATAAAGATTTTTTTTAATAAAAAACAAATGCCACATCGACAAATTACAGGAGTCAAAATGCTACCAAACTCAAACCTTAGAAACAAAATGCACATTTTTCCTTTTACAAATTTAGTCCCTAAAATTTAGAAAATAGCTATTTTAACACGTATATTTCTTTTAACAAACTGAGTATATGGTTTTGAGTATTTAAATTCGCTGTGTATTTATTTAAAACTGCCCATATTGAAGACAAGCATTTGATAATGACCAAATAGAAACAATCACTTTTTTGTTTCAAAAAAAAAAAAAAAAAAAATAGAAACAATCACTTTTTTAGTTTAGGGACTAAAATCAATATTTAGAAAATTTACGGACCCAAACAGTCTTTCTTTTTCAAGTTCAAAGACGAAAAATGGACATTTTAATAGCTAAAATGAAACAAACCTAAAAGCTTATGAATCAAAATAGAATTTAAACCCTCTAGTAGTTCATATTGTTTTGTTACCGTTTAAAAGAACTAAATTGAAATTAAAACCAAGATCATATGAAGAACCAAATAAAATTTGCATGACTAAGTATCAAATTTGCATGAACTTGACTTTTGTTGTTTCCTTCAAAATACCAATGGACATCAACATTTTTCATAAATTTGAGTTTTGACATTTGATATCAACAAACTCTTGATAATAACTAACTATGATTTGAAACTAAATTATCATTAAACAAAGAAACAATATGTGGTGAATTAAAAGAAGACCACAGAAGAGAATCTTGACTTATCAACAATTGAGACAGCCAAATTCACCTTTAGCACTAGCTAATAGCATGCTTGTAAACATTTATGAAACCTTAACTAAAGGAAGTTTCTCATATTGGAAAAATGTAGGGTGCAATAATGACTGTGACACTGCCTGTTGTAACTGTGATATCAGGAAACAGCCACCTCTCTGTGTGGAATGCTGCCAAGAGCCTTGACAATGTCACTAAACATGCTCAGCTACTACTTCACTTGGATTGGATATAACCTCTTCTTCTACAATCCTACTATGCATTATTTTGTATGTGAATTTGGTTGATTCTCACTAAGCCAACATTAAAGTCAGTGGGATCTAAATACTTGTTCTTTCTTGGCCAGAGGGAAATGTTTACAAAAATGATCTCTCCATTATTTTCCAGTAAATATAATTATTTTCTCAACTGCTCACAGCTACAGTATGCCTATAAACAGTCTAGAGTATAATTTAGAAAGGCCCTTTGGATCTACAACAAAATACAAAAAAAAAAAAAAAAAGGCACCATCCTAGCTCTCAGGGTACAATAGAAAGTAATCAGATTAATGGATTTAAAACCTCCTGGAAAGAGCAAGAAATACCGTGGCAGATGAGATCTGAACCCGTAGGTCAGCAATATCAACATCGTGACCACCTTCAACCAGACCCCACTTATCAACCTGCAAATGTTCAAGCAGGTTCTTTTTTGTTTAGGACATGTTAATGACATCTGCTTCTTAACATGACTTCATCCTAGACACTCGCAACACAGTTAAATATATGTATGATAAAGAATGGGGGAGAAAGAAGTAAAACCTGCAGATCTTCTTCTAGTCTAATCAACTCAATTGCTTCTTCGATCTGCAACTTCCCACGAAAAATTCCAATGGCAATTATTAAAGAGTGTGCAGCTGACGCAATGGCATCAATTGATGCCAACTCACAGTCATCTGTTTTCCTTAGAAGATCTTCAACAGCCTTTATAAGACCGTCCTCCTGCTTCCCACCAAAAAAGCTGGAATATACAATAGGTTTAAAGCCAAATTCTGAGTGCACCCAGTCAAGTAAAGGATCGATCTTCTCCACTTGCCGTTCTACAAGGAAAATGTAACACCAATTATGGTGTACTCAAAACATTTATGAAAATTCATTTCTAGATAATCATCTCTTTCATCAAACAAAATGGTCAATTTTCAATTCAAGTAGTTCTTTATGCTTTTGTATTGTGAAACCAACCCAAAAGTAATGTAAAAAAGTTCATGAAATTGGGAAGTATCATTTACTTCCAACAGATGAAGTCGAGGAGCGGATGTATAATCTTACCATCTAAGAAGCATGAACACTTTAGTTTGGCTAGCGTGTCGGACACTTGTACACTCCAACACTTGTTGGACACATTTCGGACACTTGTTAGCATAATTGATATGTGGCAAACACTAGTTGTACAAAGTCAATATGGATCCATATTAAACACTTGTTAAGTATACTAAATAGACACAATACTAAATGACAAAAATAATAAATTTTAAGAGTGATTTACATTAAACTCAACTTTTTAAGCATACAAATGCATAATTGAATTTCCTTCTTGTATAAAAATGATATATGTTTTAAAAAATGTATCTTTACTAAACGTGTCCATGTCGTGTCCGTGTCCTAGACTTTAGAAAAATGATGTGGCACCGTGTCTATATTGTGTCATATCCGTGTCTCATGTCCGTATCCGTGCTTCTTAGCTTACAATTCCACGTTTGGATTGTTCAATGGAATATGTTTGCTACATTGCATCTGGCATTCATAATGTCTGCCAGAACCAGAATGAGAAACTATTGAGATGAGAATCACACTTGCATACAAGTGACTGATAGGACGTAGAATAAGTAGATTCATTTTTTAGAATAAGAAAAAATATACTGTGGGGACTGACATGTCCTCTAACTAATAATAATAATAGAAGAAAGTGGTTAATCACTCATATCAGGATCTAGATGTTATTGCAGCTACAACCAAAAATGTAGGAAGTTTAAACTAAATAATAGCCGTTGATCACTCATACCAAGATGTAGATGTCTTTACAGCTACAACAAAAAATGTGGTAGATCACTCATTAGGATATTGATGTTATTGCAGCTACAACCAAAAACGTTGGAAAAATCTACTAAAGAAAAAGTGGTTGATCACTCATACCAGGATGTAGATGTTATTGCAGCTACAAATAGAAAATGTTGGAAAATTCTACTCAACCCATCTCTCGACTTTTGGAGCCTTCTAAGTTAAATGTTTTCAACAAAGGAGTTACAAATTTAGATTTGTTAACAAAATCGTAATAAAAAAACCGAAACGACCACTCTATCCATTGCCCATATTACTTGTTCATCAGCCTTTAGGCACAACAGAAAATAAAGCTAGTGAATGTCAACTCAAGTAAAGCTCATGCTCAGTGCATCAAGTAAAGTTTGAATAACCAAAAGTACTGATCTGTTTAAATTAGTTATCGGCTCATAAGATTACTTAACATACCGTGTACTCCACTGGTTAGAACATTGTCCTCTGGAGCACGACAGAAAACCAGATCCTGATTGAATTTCTTCATCAAATGTCCGATAATCTTGGGCCGGGTAAGAGGCACTCTTTCCAAAGCGGTACAGGCCAATTTCATCAGAGGCATTGTGAAGGGTCTGATCCCATCTGTTTCCTACAACGATCAGAGCTCCATTTCAATCCAGATAAACAAAATTTCAAAAACCTTCCAAAAAGCATGAGAATAACTTCGCGATCAAAAGATATGAGAAATCACCTGATACTCCCACTCGGCCGCTACTGCCTTGGCGAGGCCGAGAGTCGGTAGCTTAAGCGGCCTCTTCGAAGGAGTCTTCAGCGTCCGATAATCAAGCATCACCGTCCATCCATTCCGATCGTCAGCCTCCCTCGTCGTCACTTGCTGGTAAAACCGCTTGCCTACGACGGAACCGGTCATGAAGGAGGTCGGCATCGTCACCGACGAGCTGGAAGGGGATGAAGAATCGGCTCTGGAATTCGAAATTGGAGCCTTGACGAATATAGGATCTTCTCTAGCGTTGTCCTCGGAGAATGTGAAGGAGGCGGATTGGGCGTCGGATTGAGCTTGTTCGGCGGCGGTGGCGACACTGGAAGTAAGCGTACGCGAGCGGAATGAAAGAGATGGAATTAGCGTGGGATTGGTGATTCTGATTGATTTCGCCATTTTTGCAAGAATTGAGCTCGCCATTTTCCTTGCAGTTGTTGCGAGTGATCTGTGCTAGGGTTTTAGAAATTGAGGGAGAAGGGGATTGCAAATGGACGGATCGGTTTACATCTCTTCGGACCCGAACCCGAAAATCACTTTTGGTCTAACAATTTAGTCCCTCAACTTTGATTTTTAACAATTAAGTCCTTGTATTTAGTTCATGAATCTTAATAAATAACAATCAAGTCCCCTTACTTTTAAATTTGTAATAATTTAATATTTGTCTCAAAAAAATTCATCAAAATTAAATGTTGATATTTATTTTTTTATTTTTTTATTTTTTTTTTTGAAAAGTTGATATTTATTATTTAATGATTAGACTTTGTAGCTTATAAACATATTAGGTTATAATTACTTTATTAATCTATGTAAGAAATTTCATTAAATCTTATTATTAACCGTCACGGTTTAGGTACTAAACCGTTACAAATTTTAAACTACCGGGGCAAAATTGTTATATTTGAAAGTTCATGGACTAAATTGTTACAAAATTGAAAGTATAAGGACTACATTGTTATAGATCAAAGTTCAGGGACTAAATTGTTACTTTCATAAAAGTTCAAGGCGAAAATGGTAAATTAATAGAAATTGTAACACTAATCAAAGTCTAAGACCAAATTTGATGAAATTGAAAGTCTAGGGTGGAAAATGTTGAACTAGTCGATGATAATTATGTGAATGGAAAGGCTTAAAAAAATTTCAAGGTTTTTTTTTAGTGAAAATGAGGTTGTGATTTTAAATATTATCCAGCAAAATGATGGTAGGGTTGCTAAAGTGAACCTAACGTAATGATTGACATTTACTCTCGACCAAAAGATTAGAGGTTAAAATCACCACGTCCAAATTTTGTTTAACTTAAACAAAATGATAGTAGAATTAAAGAACAAAAAAATCACCTTATCTCGTTCATCTTCTCCACAAAGTCATCAATTCTATTTCTTTTTTCTTTTAAATTATGTTGGGCGATCAATCAAATTAAGATGGACTAAACTCTCATAAAAATCACTTGGAGAATCGTCTCCTAACCAAAGATTACTTAAAAGTGATTTGTTCACAAACATCATTATTTTAAAATAGAAGTATTTTTAACCTTGACGAAATTTAAATTTTTGAAAAAAAAAAGTTGAAAAAAATGATCAAATCAAACATTAGAGTTTTTTTTTTTTTTTTCATAAAGAAAAATATCCATTTATACCGTAGACTTTGTAGGTTGGGTTGAATCAATTAAAGTCATAAATTTATAATTACATCAATTAAGATGTTAAGTTAAGATTCCATTTTATAACCATTAATGCATAATTCTAGGACGTAGGTAAAGGCTTCTTTAGATATAAGAATTAACATAATATTATTAGAAAAAAAAAATATTTAAATCAAATTGTTAAAAGCAAATTTCAGTAGTCTTTTTTTTTTTTTTTTTTTGAGTATATCAACATTTGGAGGTGGGGGGATTCGAACCTCTGACCTCATGGTCGAGGATACATGCCAATTATCGCTGAGCTAAGCTCGCTTTGACAAATTTCAGTAGGCTTTCCTTCTCTATTTATTTACAAAGACTTCCATGATAAATTTTCTTGCTACTTCGATAGTATTTTGAGATAAGAATAAATGTATTTAGACACTTTTGAGTTGACATTAAATACAATTAAGTATAAATAGTAATGAATTGAAGAGTCTAAATTCATTCGGACAAGGGAGAAATTATTAGGTGTTCCAAGTGCAATGAGATGGATAGTTTTTCACTATTGGATGTAAGAGAGAGAAATTATAAAAATACCTCAATTTCGCATCCAACGGTTATTAGGGAACAGATAAATTTGAACATGTTGATGCGCAAATTGCTAACCGCAAGTGTACGGGCCCAAGTTATAATATAGTGATTAAAAATCGAATGTCGTCCTCTGGATTGGTTTTCTAGTTCCCCTAATTATTAAAGGTATATTCGCCCAATTTTATTTAGAGAAAATAATCGAGAAATATCCAAATCAATAACAAACTAATCAAAACAATAAAATATGGAAACTCAAGGGAGAAAGGCCTTAGGGAATTGATTTCACCTATTAGATGCATGAATTATTTTAAAGAATAATTAGGAACAAATTCGTAACAAGTTCATAAACCAAGGATTATCGATACTTAAAAGCCTCTCCCGAGTACAATTAATTCTTTATGCAAATTAAGAAATTGATATCCCTATCTAATCTCAACAATAAGCATAAGCAATAAGAACAATCCTTATAACGGTTTCTCAAGCAATCCCAAATCTCCCGATTAAAGAATTACCTAAGTTATGCAATTGATGGTCTAATCTAAACTACCCTCTCCCGAGCAATTAGTTCAGAAACGAAAATCATACAATCCGTGATCAAGGGATTATAAGCACTAAGCATACAATTTCATAAATAAACCACGTTACGAAACGTCCTAAAAATCAGTAAATTAATCCATACAAACTAATGGCTACATCAATTCCCTAAGAAACGAAATTTAGCTACTCATGTCTCTAAAAATACAATCAAAATCAGTCCAATACATGCTAAAAATCAGTACGAGAAATAAGGGGGAAAGATTAAACTCGCTAGCCGTGATTCCCGTGCGTTCCCGTCACGAGCCTCCCGATCCAAGCTCCCAAAATCAAGCTCCCTTTGTTTCTGCCCTGTTCTGTGCGTTTTCCCTCTCTAAAAGTCGTGTTTCTCTCTCCCAAAAGAGCCCCCAAATCAGATGGCATCGCAAAATATATATACTGTCCATTTTGCGCGACAGCGTCGAGACGCTGTGGACATAGCGTCTCGACGCTGTGTCATGCGTGCCCTAATTATTTCCGGAATGTTTGCAGCGTCGAGACGCTGTGGAGGTACGCGCCTCTCCTGATTATTGGCTAGCGTTGAGACGCTCCAAGGGCTAGCGTCTCAACGCTAGGCCCAAAATTCTTCTTCCTTTGCTATTTCCTTGGCTCGAACCTATTCTTTAGCTCCTAAATCACCGGAAATGTTAAAAAACGTCGATTTCCATTGAAATGCTTGATTCCTACAAAACAAAACCAAATAGAGATAAAAATGCCCAAATAATACTCGAGACTAACGATAAAATCATATAAAATATAGCACAATAAATTGCGCTATCACATGTACATCCGATGATTTTAAACGAGGAGTCTCCTTGTACTAAGAGCATCTAATTAATTTGTCCTAATAGAGATGTTTAAGGTTTGAATGGATAGAATATAATTATCCGTTTAGAGTTTTAATTGGTCCAAACCCGTCACGTTTAAGGATATAACAAAAAAAAAAAAAAAACAAACAAACAAACAAAAAAACAAAGTCCTTCAATCATGGTGGAATGCACAAAAATAATTGTTTTTCCTCATTATCCAAATGAGCTGTTTCAACAATTTCTTGGTCAACAAGTTCCACTTCCTTCCTTCTTAAGCTTATCCTTCCATTTCATTTTCTTTATATCTTCTCAGAGATCGGATCCACTCGTCGGACAAACAAAAATAATGAAGAGAGAAGGCCGCCAACACGGCATGGTCAGAACCTACCGGATCCTCCCGTCTCCGGTCAACCCCCGCTCCGACAACCGGTTCGTCAACCAATCCGAATCGCCTCCCACGGCTGGTTTGTTCGCCAAAGTCCCCGCCGAGCCGACCAACCACTCCAAGTTCACCGGCAAGTGCGGTCGCCCGCGGTGCTCCTGCTGCCGCATGCATCCGGTTTGCAAGGCCAAGAACAAGACCAAAGGTATATATATTTAAGGTTTAATTAGACCAAATATCTCGAAACTTTTCGGCTGCATTTTAGTGCATGATTGAGAGTGATATTGAAATGGTTAAAATCATTCTTGTCATATTCGAAATCATCTCGAAACATACCGTTAATTATTCAAAATCGATATCATGTTTGATTTTACACTTTTAAACGTGATTTTTACATCGTTAAAAAATTGATTTTGAATTACTAAAAGCGTGTTTCGAGGTGATTTCGCGAAAATGACAAAAGTGATTTTAACCATTTCAAAATCACTCTCAAACATGCACTTAATCATGTTCCTAAAGCTTTGAGAAGTTTCAATGTCCGTGTGTAGTTAGGTATCTCCCTACGCACTACCATTAAAATTAATGTTGACAATTAGGAGATGTAAAATTCTTTTCTCATTTTCTACATTTCTTTTTCTTAGTTGTCAAGATTTTAGTGAGGTGTATAGGGAATCGTCATGCAACAAAAGAATATCATTGACAATTTTTCCATTAAAATGAAAACCATGAATCAATGAAGTGATTGTTGATATATAAAAATTGGAAGGCTAAACATCATCATTTACAACAAGATATAGGTGATGTGTAAACAATGATTTTGTGAATGAGGTTATAAATAATGTCAATGATATCCTTTTTGTTGAAATAAATTGTAATGATGATTTTCATATTTTATTTAATTGAAATTGAGTTATAAATGATTTTATACCCAACATTTATTTTGCAACAATTTCATAGTTTAGTGGTTAACTTTTTCACAAAGTCCTAAAAATAATTGAAACCTACCCAAAAGTTTATGAAGTATTTTGTATAATTATTTAGCCTATATTTAAAGGTATAATTTAGTCGGATCATAGTTTCAATTTTGTCTAAGACTTTCAATTGGATCAATCTAGTTTGGGCATCATATAATATGTACACACATTTTTTTTTATGGTAACAAGGTGATGTTTTAACCTTTTGTTTTTGTTTAGATATTAACAATGTGGTAGTAGGAGTTAAACATCTAACTCTTTTTCTTGACAATATTTGAACATTATATCTTATTATAGTTCAAACAATACATGGGGTGAGAATTTGAACATCTGACCTTTTAGTCAATGCTATATGTTTTGACCAAGTCAATTGATTTATAACACCTAATGAATTAAATTAATACAAGGATCTAAAAGGAACTATTAATATTTATGGCCGAGAAGATGACATTATATAGTTCAATATGCTAAACTCAAATGGTTAAATTGATAAACTTCGATATATTTAATCATTCATTTATATTCTTAACAAAAGGCACCCACAAGCTTCGATCGTGCGACGTTAGTGTTAATTGTCGACTCGTTAGTTGGCGGGTCGTGGATCTAGACCCACGGCTCGGGTTGAATTTGTTCGACATGTCGGCCTCCGGGATCGTGGATCACCTGTGGGATGATTATGGAGATGGCAATGAGGACGACCATTGTGATCATGGAGATTTACAGATGGACAATCTTGAGGGAACTGAGGTTCAATCATGTGGTAATGATGATGAAATGGGATTCTGCCACGTGGAGCTTATGCTGGACCCTGCTGTAGAGGATGACCCAGAATGGTGCCTTGTGGGTGAAATGTAAATATTATATAATTATTACCTTATAGAATTTTATACTGTAATGTATTTAATGTAATTACCTGATTTATTCAATAACTTCGTTAATATGAACTTTGCTCAACTGAAATAAAACATATATTTTCTATTTAGAAAGGTTTAAATTCTCCGTCCTTTAATTTTAATAATTTTATTTATTGGAGGTTTGAAATCCCTCCATTCTCAAATATTATTGAACTCGAAGAAAAAAAATATTAAATTTGATTGATTAATAATATATTTGATTTAGAATTTATAATCTACTTCCTTTTTGTTTTAGTTTAATCAAATTTTAAAAATTAAAAGGCTATTTGGACATTTTGGGCATATTCTCTTTTTATCATTTAATTACAGTACAGATTTAGGGTCCGTTTGGAATACATTTTAATTTAAATGTTTTTCAAGAATGCATTTTTTACAAAACATTTTTTATAAAAATTGTTTAGAATTTAAACACTCATATGTTTGGTTGCATTTATTCACAGATGTTTTTATACACAAGTTATTGTTTGCTCAAGAAGTCTTTTTTTAAAAAGTTGGTTTCAAGTGTTTCTTTCAAAATGGTTTATTTATCAATCTTATTTTCTAATAAGTCATTTTTAGTGGTTGCCAAACACAAGAAATTTTTTCAAAATGATTTATTTTCAAAATTAAACACTTGAAAAGTTAAACCAAACACACCCTTATTAGTTGCATGCCTCATCTTTATTGTTAACATCTATCCATCCTAAATGAGATTTTAAGTATTGAACAAAAACAATTTTTTTTTGTATAGAATAATTATTTTATTTTCAAGAACAATGTTTCAATTAAAGTATGATTTATTTGTTTTGATCAACCAAAATCTTTCCCACAGTTAAATATGGTAGGAGGTCTAAATAATGGTATTTCATGGCTTTTTTTATTTGAAAGTAATTTTCAAAAAATTATTTGTTTTAGAATTTGGCTTAGAATTCAAATAAAGTTGAGAATGATTGTAAGAAAATTATGAGAAAACAAGCATAATTTTAAAAAATAAAAACCCGTGTGGTTATCAAAGAAGAGTTGTTCTTTACAAGATGACTTCATCCCACCCCACTCTCACTGTTCTATTTTTTTTTTAATTAAAAAAATGCACCCACTATCATTTTATTTTATTTTTTTGAATAAAGCACCCACTATCATTTTTAATTAAAAGAAAAAAAGATAAATTATTGAAGGATTACCATATAATTCAAGAACATGGCTGATCAGTGCAATTATGGGTCCATTAATGACAAATTTGTTGAATAAAATAACTCCATATTTGACCTATTATTGGAAAGAATATTTTGGTCCCATACTCATTTGTTATGCTTTTTTCTTATTCCATAGCATTGAATGGGTATCAACTAAACTAAATAAAATAAAATGAAGGTGGAACATAACACAGGCATAGTTCCATTGAGTTAGGTATAAATATCTTATTTTTGTTAGGGATTAAAAGTGTAACGAAATCCAACCCTCATAAGTCATAAACAAAGAGTGTATTTTTCCTAAAATTATTAGAAGGTGGTAAAAAAATTATAAGAGAAAAAATTAGGAGGGAAATAAAAATTTAAGAAAGAAAAATATAGAGCTAAAGAAAGAAAGGAAAAAAAAAATAAATAAGGGGGCCAAAACTTTTAGGGTGTGACAACAAAATAAAAGAGATAAAATTTAATTGAGCAAGCGAAAATTTAAAGATAGAGAAATAAAGTTAGAGAGTCAATCTGAATATAACTGAACTGATTAAGAAATATTTCATCAACCTAGAAATCAAAGGTTTAATTCCTCTCATCCTCAAATGTTGAACTAGTTAGAAGATATAAAAATTTTGAAGTAGAAAAACTTTTAAGAAAGAAAAGAAGTTCGAGGGAGTGACAAAAAGAAATTCCAAGAGAAAAAAAAATTAGCAAAAAGAGGTACAAAATAAAAAATAAATGAAGTTAGGGATATTTAGAAAATATATAGGAGGGACAAATAACAATTGAGAGAGGAATAAAAATTTTAGAGATAAAAATGTTAATTTAAAAAATATTGGAGAGATAAAAGTGAAAAAATGATAAAAATTTTAGAGAGAGAATAAAGTTAGAAAAGAGATTATAAAAACTTTACAAGTAAAAATGTGAGGAAGAGCAAGAAAAATTCATAAATAATAATGAAGAGGATAAAAAATTTTAGAGAGAGAATTAGAAAAAAGATTATAAAAACTTTACAAATAAAAACGTGAGGAAGAGCAAGAAAAATTAGACATCAATGATAATAGACAGAAAACAGTTTTAGGCTTAGTTTGGGATTGCAGTAGCTTTAAATAATTGCTGGTAACTTTGCTTTTAGAAAAATGAGCTTTGAAATGAAGTAAAATAGTGTTTGGTAAATTTCAATTTTAAATTAGAAAAAAACTAGTTCCAGTGTTTGGTAAATTAATACTAAATTGTTGGGATTTAATTATAAGGATCATAGTAGGCTTATTATTTCAAATATTTTTTTATTAATACTTAATTTATAATTTATTATAAGATAATTATTTAAAAGTTTGTATGATTTAAATTGCATCTAATTATGTTTAATTAATCTAAAATATTTGACAAAAATTAATGTAAGAAAAATGATTATTATAAAAATTGAATTAATCAAATTTTTATTCATATGTAAGAGAACATATGTAAAAATATATATAAGAATGATAAATTTGAAATTTAAAAACAGTTAGAAAATGTGATAGATTTTTAGAAAAGCTAAATCTAAAGCTAGTATCTAAGAGCTTTAGCACGGTAGAGTAAATCCTCGATAGATTAATTAATAATATGTTTTACCAAACAGTCTAGGTTGTTAAGATTCTCCCATAATCGTACGCTAGCAAAAGCAACCCAAACGGGGTCTTAGACGAGGAAAAAGTAACTTTTTTCACATAATTTTAGGACAAAATAGAGTGAAATAGGTTGAGATCATTTTAATTTAAAATAATAGTCATTTTAAAGACAAAATCTCTCTATATCACTTTACAAAAATCATTTGGAAATTACCTCCAAGTGATGGGAGTTACTTAAAGTGATTTTGAATTATTTCAAAATTATTTATCTACCATTTCCAAACATCACCATTTTAAAATAAAAGTGATTTTGAAGATGATAAAAGTAATTCTGTCATTTCAAAATCATTTCCAAACATGCTCTAAATCTTAGGCGAGTTTATGAATATATAAATTATAGTTTCCACTTTCTAAATAAAATTTTATGACAACTTCTTTAAACAAAGAATTAAAAATTCTCTCTTAAAAACATAATTTCTTCGATAATTTATGTCAACTCACAAATAATATGATATACACTTGTTATAGGTAATTTTGGATCACTCTGAAATAAGAAACTGACGAGGCCAACATAGTACAAACCTGAGAATTCGATCAGAGGTGAGACCCCAAAGGAGACAGAGGTCGAAGAGATTGGGCAACCCAATCACTTGGCCTCCGTCCACTGTACGAGTCACTTTGCTTTCCCCCACGCTCGGTTTCTGGAGTCCCGAGCCAACTTGGTTCGACCTGGTTCAACCCGAATCTATCTTCAAACGAATAGAAACCCTAAAAACAAGTCAAGGTATAAAGACCAATTTTTCAACCTTGGAGAATGAATCTGAAACCCAAACTTCTAAACTCTCTCTTCTACCTCTTGCTCTTCTGTTTTCCATATCTCATCTTTATCCTTGATGACTTAAAGCATTAGAGGCGGTGTGACAAGCATCACACTAGTGTGTAGGTTTTCCTTGTTATGTCGGTCACGTCTTCCCTCTCAAATAAATTTATGGTCGTTATCACGTGAAGGTTAGTGAGTTTCCTGTTTAAATTTTGACGACAACAACAATATTAGCAGCCACATTTAACATCCACTAAGGATGCTGATGTAATTGAAGTTTTTATTCAATGAAAAAACATCCCTATTAAAAGCCAATAAAGATAATTGACTCCAAACAAATTGTAAAACATTGTAAAAAAAAAAAAAAAAACAAATTGTTAAACAAAAAATAAAAAAAAGACTCCAAACAAGATGGAACTTAAAACAGAAAGATAGGACAATTCAAATAGGACAATTTTATCCGGAAAATGAAATTACAAATTTGGGCATTGTTATTATATTTTGGGTAAAAAGACTCTTTGGTCCTCACATGTCGTAAAAGTATCCGTTTCTCCATGAATTTGTATCCAATTATTTAGACCATCCTCTTTTCAAAATAATAATAAATAATAACAATAATTTAGATCATCCTGATAAACGTTTGATTGTTAGTTTTTTATTTTTGAAAATTAAATTTATAAATCATAGTAAAAAAATTAAGTTTATAAATATTATTATCATTTATAAATTTATGTGTTTTGTTAGCTATCTTCTCAAGTTAAGTTTTAAAAAATAAAATAAATATATTCAAAAAATTCGTTTTTATTTTTGAAATTGCTAAGAATTCTAATGGTTTCCTAACAAATATGAAAATCATTATCATAAGAGATAAAATAAGCATAATTTTTAAAAATTAAAAATTAAAAACCAAATGGTTATTAACCAGTTTAAATTATTACAAATTAAAATTGAGAATTTCAACGGTCAAAATTAAACGTTAAGTAACTATAAGTGTTAATCAATGAACTAAATTTCTATCGAAATGTCGACATTTCCACATGTAACGATGATATTTTTTTTTTTTTTTGATGCTTTGGCCATGTAACGATGGTATTAATAATAAGTATTTTAACTTATTTTTAAAATATTAAATATTTTTTTAATATCTATCAATATCTTATAAGATTTCCTTGATAAGCAAGGGTTAAAATGTCGATGTCGACGGAAATGTCGAGATCTCAATTTAATGAAAATGTCGATGGAAATATCGACAAAATGTCGATGTTGATGGATATTCCGGGAAAAATATTCAAAACAAAAAGATCAAAAAAATATTTAAATTAACAAAATAAGTTAAGGGCCTGTTTGGTAGGCAATCCGGATCCTGTTTTATGTTTTTAGATTCACTGGATTTAGTGAATATGCATTTGTCAGGCGTGTTTCTGAAAACTGTTTTCGGATTTTGTGATCCAAATAGTGGAAATTCTGAAAAACAACTTTTTTATGTTTTCGTTGTATCCAGATTTTGAATTTCAAAATTTTAAATGCACAATTAATTTAAAAAAGATAAAAACTTTAATAAATATAATATTTCAGGTTATAAACTCGATTTATTTTTGTGAAATTAAAATTTGTATAATATAATGTATTATAAATTATATGATATTGTAAAATAATAATAATAATAATAAATTTATAATACATAACATTTTTATAAATTAATTAATAATATTTTATATTCAACTTAGTATTAAGTTGATATTTATCGTTTATAAATATATTATCAAACACATTTTGAATCATTATTTAAATTCAGATTCAATTTCTGAATCTGCTACCAAACACATATCTGAAAACATGAAATACAACTTTGTTTTCATTGAATCCCTTGTTTTCAAATTTCTGTTTTCAGATCACCAACCAAACGGACCCTAAAATACTTAGGATAAATATTATCTCCACATTAGTTACATTTTGTTATTATTTTGTTTACATTTTATCAATATTTTTAATGGAAATGTCGATTCATCTCTCAAATTGATGTCGAACCCATGAAAATATGAAACGATGGAAATGTCGACATGTAAGTGGAAATTTAATAGATTGCTGATAAGTTTATATAATTTCCAATATATATATATATATATATATATTCAAGTACGACACACCGATTTACACTTGAAGGAGAATCTCGGGTGCCACGTCACTACGTCGGTCATTTTAAAAAAAAGAACGGTCCAGATATACAGAGCTTCAAAGGAAAGGAAATCTTCAAGCCTCAAAAATATCATCCCAAAGACGTCGCGGTCTCATCAAAGTTCATCTTCTCAATTCAATTCAGTACCAGAGAGAAATGGCTTCATGGAATTCAGTTCCGATGGAGATCATATACCAGGTCTTAGGATGGGCTTCCATCATATGCTGGGCACTTGCCGCATATCCTCAGGTCATTCTCAATTTCCGCCGAAAAAGGTACGAGAAATCGACTCTTAATTAATCGATCCTTGACTCCAGCGCCGGCGCCGGAATCGTCTTCTTCTTCTCTGGTAGAGAAATTTAAGAGAGGACTGATATTCAGATTTTGATTTGGCATAGTGTTGTAGGATTGAGCTTCGATTACGTGATTCTGAATTTCACGAAGCAATCGTCTTATTTGATTTACAACGCTAGTCTCTTCTTCAGCGCCACTGTCCAGAGGCAGTACTTCGAGAAATACGGCTACGATCAGGTTTTCTTCTTCTTCTTCTTCTTGAGTTCTTCTAATTTAAGTTTCGGTACTTCTCGATTGTTTGACGATTCTTGATCTCGAAGCGAAATTGATCTGAGATTAATTGAAACTGAATTGAAAACGAATTAGGTTTTCGTTTTGTGTTCTCTCGCGAACTTCGAATCGGTAATTTTTACAAAACTGCGGAAAAATCTTTCGTTCGTTATACGTAAACTTTCTTTCGATTATTTTCTTCGATGTAGAGATTTTGGATGCAGATTGATTTGATTCAAATCGGATGGAGAAAATCTTCTTTTGATTTGCAGTTCTTTTTCCAGTTCGTCTTCAAAGTTTTTTTTGTAAAGTTTTTTATTTATTTTTTATTTTTGTTCAGTTAGTTCTTCGTAAGTTCTGAGGACATTTCTTTCTCTCTTGCTACCATCCCCGAAATTTTGGCTCTCTGTTCGTTCATTAATTGTGTTCATCAATTGTGTTGCGGAATAGGGACCAGTTATTTGTTATTTTTTTTTTTTTTCGTTTTCGTTTTAGAATCTCTTAAAAGATAATTTATTTCGATTTAAATCATTTTTTGACATTTCTTTCTCTCTTGCTACTACCATTCAAATGGGGAAAATTTCTAGTAGTACGTATGGAATTTTCCATACAACCTCTATTCATTTTTTGTCATGAAAGAATATTTGAGAATGGTGTGGGACCCATATAATAAAATATTATATCATTAAGATTCCATTTGGGATTGCGGTAGCTTTTAAAATTATTGCTGGCAGTTGTGCTTTTAAGAAAATCAGAAGTAAATTAGCTTTTGGTAAATTTCAATTTTAAACATGAAAGTTGTTCATAGCGTTTAGTAAATTCAAATGAAATTGTTGTGATTTAGTTATAATGACCAAAGTAGACATATTATTTTAGTTATTTATATTTTGATTTTTAGTGTATGAATTTTAATAAGTTGATTATTTATATATTTTTTTTTAAATCACAAATTATATTTTCTTATTACTTTTTTTAAAATAATTTTCTTATTACTTTAAATTATATAAAATGCTAAAAAGAATAGTTGTTGTATACTATTATAATGAACAAATGTTATTCCAATTTAATTAAGTACCAACAAGATGTAAGACAAAAATAAAAATAATATTATCTATTTTGTTCTCATAAAACTTGTAGTTGTATTGTACCTTAGAGCATACAATTCTTGAATATAAAAATAATTATTTATATGACCAAAGTAGACATATTATCCTGATCTTTAATTATTGATATGTTAATATTCAATCTGAATTGTAATAAGTTAATTATTTAGAATATTTTAGAGTTCAAATTATAAATTACATTTTCTAATTTTTAATAGTTTAATTGTATAGAAGTTTTGATATGTGACCAGGTTAGTAGAGATTGAAAAAAGAAATCTATAGGCTTCAATATGTTAAAAAAAAAATTATGGAAGGATCTAATGGCCATTTTGAGAAATTGTTAATAAAGACGCTAGATTATTTGGGAAGTTAAAATCATAAGCTACAATTGAGGAGATTTTAGAAATCAAAGGATTTTAAAAAGTGATTTTCTATAAATTTTAAACAAATTTGTATTACCAAACACATAAAACGGTTAGGATTGTTTCAAAATAGATTTTACGTATTGCAACTGCAATCCCAAACGCAGCCTAAATGTTCATTAAATGACGTGAAAAAAATTTCTCATTTTCTCTCATCCTCTTTCTTAGTTGTCAAGATTTTAATGGGGTATGTAGTGAGATCCCTACACAGCCAGGTTTTGTTCTTTTTATAATAGACATTTTTAGTCCCTGAATTTTGAGAAATAAGTTTAAAAAATCTTTAAGTTTTCAAAATGAACCTTTTTAGCTTGAGAAATAGAATTAAAAAGTCCTTCGTATTGTTTTTTCAAATTTTTTAAATTAATAATATTTATTATCTTTTAATATTGAATGGTTTTTAAAGTTAAAAAATTAAAAAGTATTAATTTTTTTAAAAAAATAATACGACGAAACTTTTAAACTTATTTCTCAAGACTCATGCAAAACTCATGGACTAACAAAAAATCTATTTTAAAAACTTAGAGTCGAAATGCACCTATTCTTCCAAACTCACTAAAAAGGTATTTTTTTCCTAAGTTTAAAATATCATTTCAATTCCTATACTTTGGGTAATTTTCCTATTTTAGTCCTTATACTTTTAAATTTCAAATTCTAGTCTATCTATTTTCAATAGAACTCAAAATTGATCTCTTCAATTTTTTTTGAAAAAAAATAGTCTCTTTTATATTTTTTTATGAATTTTAGAAATATGTTTACATTAGGTTTTTTCTTATATGATTTTTTTTTTTTTTGACAAATTTTAATAAAAACTAACCAAATTTTGAGTTTGACTGAGAGTACAAAGGCTAAAATCGGACTTTGAAAGTGGAACAAAATCAAAATGATAACATAATAATAATAATTGGGCCAAAATGGTATTTAATTATTATATAATTAACCTATGTTTTGAAAAGGTTTAAAATGTTTATTAAAAAAAAGGTTTAAATATTTTAGTTTTGAATTTTAAATAAGTAGGAATTTTTTTTTTAGTGATATACGATTTTAGGACATTTTTTTTTTATTAATATGGTACTTTGTAAAACTTTTTTATTAAAATATTGTACTTTTAAATTTTCAAGTGTAGGTCGTCTCTTGGACCCACACGTCTACCTGTCGTCTACATTGATAGTAATTTTTTTTTTTTAAAAAAATAAAATTTTGTGGAGGTCATCTCTTCTCCACATCAGTTTATTCAGGACCGACAAATTGGTACATGCATGCCCCTATAATCTTGTAAATCTTGTAATATCGAATGTTCTATCGAATAAATAAATGCATCCAATTTAATTTCTTTCAATAGTAAACTCACAAAAGTCTTGTTCAAAAAAAAAAAAAAAAAACTCACAAAAGTCTCTAAAACCATCTTTTCATCAACCAAAACTCCAGTAATCTTGTAATTCTCATAGAACATTTATCATTTCATTGTCCACTATGAAAACCGACTATTGGAAGCTTAACCATAACTTTGAATTATTGCAAAAAAAAAAAAAAAAGTATCGATCTATCATTTTATCTATGATTCTATCATTATTGATAGAATGATGATGATAGACTGATAGAATCATTCTATCAAAATCTTGTAATTCTATCATTCTATCAAAATCTTGTAATTGTATTAGTCTATCTATCATTCTATCATTCTTATTGGTATCACCATTAATAGAATTTTAGTTACTGATAAACTTTTATCATCAATCTATCAAGTCAAAGTCTATCACTAATAGGCTTAAAGTTAATTTATTATTTTATCATTTATTAATCATCGTTATAATTTTTACTTTTCATTTAAGAAAATCATATATGTTTAACACTTCAAAGCATATATGGTTAACCCAAGGTTTCTAATCAAAATAATGACTTCAAACCATACTCAAATCGCTTGTTTTACCTCCATATCAAGATCATCTGTAATGGCATGTGTTTGTTAGAAATTTGAGAACAAAGTAAAAGAATATATACAACGATGAGGAGGCTAAATTTAAGAAGTAGTTAAATTGAAGTCAAAATGAAATGATTTGAATCAACATTTAAGAGGAAGACCCTAAGGAAAGCGGTTGGTATCAGTGTAGTAATAATAGAACAAAGGTTTGTTCGGAGCCCATTTCATGTGTCGTTGGCTTACAGAATCAAGCGTGGACAAGAGCTAGAAGGCTGAAGTTGAAGTACATTGGATTTGTCGTTGGACCACAAGTAGTCATCAATGCTTAGGTTCTTGTACCATGCTCGAAAAAGATGGTAGAAAAAACTAGGGGTGTTCATCGGTCGGTCAGTGTCGGTTTTGGAGAAAAACCAACACTGCTGGAAACCAACGACTTTCGAAGACTGCTGGCAGCCGACCGATCGGTCGATTCAGTCGGTTTTCATATAATTTTTTTTAATTAATGTTTGACGTACAACAGTGCTGAGGGAGAGAGAGAACAAAGGTCGAAATATCCATGCCGAAGGAGAACTAAAAGAGAAAGGCGGCGGTGACAGGGGACTTGGACTGATCGGACTGCAGCGACGGCGACGACGTGAGAGAGAGATCTGAGATGAAGGACGAAAGAGAAAGACGGCGGCGACGGGGACTCGGACTGTGGCAACGGAGGGATGCGTGAGACAGAGACGATGATGACGTGAGAGAGAGATCTGAGATGAAGAATGAAAGCAACATGCGTGGGCATCTGGGCGAGAATCATGAGAAACAGAGAGGGAGGTCTGAGAAACTTAGGGTTTTCTTTTTAATTTTAATTACAATTTTTTTAAAAAAAATTTATATGTCGGTCGGACGGTCGGTTCTTTGGGATATCACTGAACCGACCGACCGATCGGTTTTCCAAATGGAAGAACCGACACCGACCAACCGCCGTCAGTTCGGTCGGTTTCGGTCAGTCGGTTCGGTTTTCGGTCTGAAGATGAACACCCCTATAAAAAACGAAGAAGAAGAGAGAAACGCACAGGAAATTGAAATCAGGGGTAAAATGGGAAAAAAAAAATTCATTTAGAAAAATTGTTATATTTGCAATTTTTTTTCTAAAAATGCTATATCTGCTATTTTCGTAACCATTTTAGCCCCATTACAATTACCCATTTAAAATCACTCCCAAACATGTCCAAGCATTTTTGAGAAGTCTATAATGTGTGCGAGAATTATATGTTAACGGATTTTTTTTTAGAGAAACAAATCAATTGGTTTTCTTTTTCTTTCTAAATTAATTGGTTTATTTTAAAAAAAAAAATTGTAAAACACACTGTTCAAAATCCTTCACCACTCTTTTGCTGCCACCATGGGAAGGAAATAGGAAAATTGCTTCGAATGTGCAACGAACAATGGTTTCTTCTCTCCTCACCATTGTTTTAGGATTCAGCTCTCGGTTACGTGATTTTGAGTTTGACAAGACAATCATCATGTTTGTGATACAATGCGTCTTTGCTCGGATGCATTGCTTGAAGAAATATAGCTACGGACAAGGTTTGTTTCTTGAGTTCTTCTTTGGGTTCAGTTTTAGAACTTCCAATCAGTTATCACCATGATTCTGTTCTCTCGATATTGAAACGAACCCCATCTGAGATTGATGATTTCAATCTCTAAAAGTCAGCATGAAGAACAATCCGTAATTTGTAGGGATGTGCTGCAAATCGATGAATTCGTATCGAAGGAACTGTTATTTTGACTTACATATCTGCAAGTTTGTGTTGATTCCTTGAGATATTTTAGCATTATAGCAATGGGAAATTGAAACGAACCCCATCTGAAATTGATGATTTGAATCTCTAAAAGTTAGCATGAAGAACAATCCGTAAGTTGTAGGGATTTGCTGCAAATCGATGAATTCGTATTGAAGGAACTCTTACTTTGATTTCCATATCTGCAAATTTGTGTTGATTCCTCGAGATATTTTAGCATTATAGCAATGGGAAATTGAAGGATATGATCCTGGTCTTATGATTGTGCTGTTGAAGACACTCACGCAGTAGCTTTGTGGTAAAATGAGTTATATTGAATCTGAATCGTTTTCCTTGATTGCTGCAGATGATACCGGTGGCTTTGAGCGATGTGTTTTTCCCCTTGCACTCGATTTTATTGATCTTCGTCGTCTCAGTTCAAATTGTGTTTTTTGATGTCAGTGGTTTGCTCTCTTTGGGTTTGATCTTGCTTTTATTTAACGGTAACTATTTGGCATTCTATTGATTGGATTTTGGTGCAGCGTGGCAACCAGAAGGTCTCGAAGACGGCCATCGCCATCTTCGTTGGAGTATGGTTTTTTGCAGCAGCTTGCTTTTTTATAGCTCTGCCAAACCATTCATGGCTTTGGCTCGTCTCCATGTTCAAGTAACCATTTCCTCATCTCTTAAAATGTTGTGAAGTTATGTTGGTTGATTTGCTAATAATTCAGCAAGGATCATTGTCAATTGTGTTGCAGTTCAATTCAAGTTTTTATGACATTCATCAAATACTCTCCTCAGGTTAGGCTTTCCTCCCAGTAGGAAGTAGGCTAAACTACACATTTGATTCTATATTATTTATTAGTCTTTTTCTCCTTAGTTTTTTTATTGATTGTATATATTTCTCTGCACATTAAGTTATACGTAAGAGAATCATTTCATTTGTCATTTTAATTTCCATGTGTGTGGTCTTGTAGATGACAATAAAGAGAAGGTAATGGAGAAAAAAATTGTTAAAATTCACAATTTACATGTATTCACATATGTTTTTGAATAATTTTTTTTCATGTCTTATGGCAAAGGTCCTGTCTAATAACCATTTGGTTTTTGGTTTTTGGTTTTTGAAAATTATGCTTGTTTTCTCTCAATTTCCATACAATCATCTTCATCTTTGTCAAGGACATATTTAAATTCTTAGCCAAAAACAAAAACAAGTTTTTGAAAACTACTTTTTTTAGTTTTCGAAACTTTCTTGGTTTTTTAAAATATGGAAAAAATGTAGATAACAAAACAAAAAAACTTATAGTTAGAAGAAGTGTTTATAAGCTTAATTTTCAAAAACCAAAAACTAAAAACCAAATGGTTATCAAACGGGCCTAAATTCTTTGATTATGATCTAGTTTCTACAAGTTATGCATAATTTTGGTAAAATCCATTGGATTAGTATGTTAAAAGTAGTTGCACAAGACAAAAAGGTTTACTGTATTCTTGTCTGATAACAGAAACGCTGAGAGTCTTAAGAATTGTAAATTCATTTGAGAGTAAGATGAATTTGTGCAGTTTGTATGCTCTGCTGATATAAAGTTGCAACCAAAGAACAAAGAAGCTTGTATTTCATGAATTATTTACGTACAGGCATTTTTGAACTTTACCCGAAAGAGCACAGTGGGCTTCAGCATTGGCAATATAGTTCTGGACTTCACTGGAGGAGTGGCAACTTTGACTCAAATGAGCGTGCAGTCAATTGACCAAGGTCATCCAATATTTTCTTAACCAAACAAATTCCAAATACTTCTGTTGTAATTTATATCTATGGTTGGCTTGGTATTGAGAGTCATATTTTACTTCAACCGGATATTCTAAAAAAAAAAGTGAGAAGTTAGTATTTTAAATCACATGACTAATTAATTTATTATGAGATAAATGCAAAATACACCAAGCATATAATTTTGATATGTTTATTCATTCCAGGGTTAGGATGAATTTACTAGAATATATTTTCAACTGTTCCCATTATATGCAACATTCATGTTATATTTTTGTAAATTGTACCATGGATAAAAACTTTGAGGTTAAAAAAACATATTTGGTCTCCTTACTTTCATAGTTTCATTAAAGTAATGATTTAGTCCTTGAAATTTAGCAATAACAATTTAATTCTTGTATTTTAAAATGTGTAACGATTTAGTTTTAGAACATAAGTGTGTATTGATTTAGTCTCCTTCTCATAGTTAAAATTATGTAAAGGTTTAGTGCTTGCTGTGAAAAATTCTGTCAAGGTGATGCATCGATCTTAAGTATGTCACAATTTAGTTACATGAGTCCTAGAACGATTTATTAATCTACATGCATAAGAAACCTTCATTACACCTTGCTGGGATTTTTCATAGCAGGAACTAAACCGCTACAAAACATAAACTACATGGATTAAATTGTTACATATTTTAAATATATAGACTAAATCGTCATAAATTTTAGACGATAGGGAGTCAATCTTTTATATGCTAAAGTTTAGGAACTACATTGCTGCTTCACCGAAAGTTCATAGATCATATATAAAAGAGATCAAATATATTTTTAACTGAATACTAAGTTTTATGGATCAAATCGTTGATATCTAATATTATTATTCTAAATTCCATCTAGATTTTGACTTCTGATTCTTTCCAGGTTCTTGGGTAAACTTCTTTGGAAATATAGGGAAGCCATTGTTAGCTTTGGTATGATCTCTCTGTCTCTCTCACACACACAGTAATTTAACTAATTATTCAATGAGGCTGCCACTTAAACCGTTGGATGTAGATCCTACAATTTGTCTGCCTCTTAATAACTGCTAGATACAAAATCGAGATACTTTCATCATTTTTCTCTCATACATCCAACGGTGTAAAACTGTCAGCCTCATTGTGGTGGTCTCACCAAATAATTTCTCTAGTAATTGAAGAAGTCAAATTCCTTATAATGTGGACTATTGCATTCAAATTTTTCTAGTAATTCGAGTTTGCAATATTTGCTCACTACATTCATACTGTGCTGCAGGTCTCTATAATGTTTGATCTGATTTTCTTCTATCAACATTTTGTATTATATCGTACCAAGGCATCAAGGAAATCATTTCAACGTGACCCTGAAAGCACTGAGGCATTGATTAAGGACTCTGATCACTTGCAAGGGATCGCCACAACTAGTTGATACTTGATGGCATTGCTTTCACCTCTTAGCTTGTTTTTGTGCCAAGAGGTACAAACAACATAGCCTTGTAAATTAAGTAAGTTCTTGTCTTCCCTTGCCAATAGCAAACTAGAAACAAATTCTTGATGGAAATTAAAAATATTTTTGTGAAAGTTGTGTGTGCTTAGTTAGAAAATAGGTGAAAATCCATTTCTTGCCCCTATATTTGACTCATCAGGTCAAATTTAACCTTAAGTTTTTCCATTATACTGAACCCTAAACTTAAAATAGGTGGGGTGAAATAATTATCTTCCTTAGTTGAGTTATTTTATTTTTTGGATATTGGTAGCTGAGTTTGAGCATTCTCGTGATCGGGCGACGTTAAATTTCAAGTGACGATGAGTGTTTCTTTTTGTTGGAATCAAGAACTTTGGTGTTAATTGAGTTTCTCTTTGGGAGTGTTTCATGTCAAAAGTACTTCACTCAAAATTATTATATTTGGGTGAAACATAAAAATAGTTTTGAGAAAAGCCAAATGCAATACTTTTTCCCAAGTGTTTGACTTAAAGCACTTAAAAGAGCTTTTAAGGAAGTAGAAATAAATACCAAAGTGTTTCAAAGTGATTCATCGGCAATACTTTTTTTTTTCCTGAAACAGGTCATTTACTATTCTTATTATCAGTCTTATGGAGTACCAGTGCCAACACAATGAGTTCCATTTCTCCTTTTTTCCTGGTCCATGTGTTTCCTCTCTGTATTTTAATGAAGGTTTCTTATGGATTCATTCAAGTAATCCTCTGGTATTATAAAGCCATAAAAATGTGATATGAAAATTCTTGAAGCAAGCAGTTCAGTTCAGAAATCTCCTGCCTTCTTTTATGCTCTATGGAACTTGAGTGAAGATGCAAAAATCATTGAGGAGACTGTAGTTGATGCAGGGCAGCACTTGAACATGGGACGGGTCTATTAGGAGCGTTTTCGAAGAAGATGGCTTAAATAGAGTAGGTTTGTAGAGTACATGTAGCTATGTATAAAAATAGATTTGACTCGCTTTTTACTAGATATGAGACTCCAACTATTGTGTATGGGAGTTGGAAGTTTCATGTTCGAGTTTCCTTGTATAGTTGTATGATGAAATTATTGGATCTTTAAGATGGTTATTTCCGACTATCGACAAGCAACGTCGAGAAAGAAGCCTTTGAGATCCTTAACTATTGATATGTTGTAATGGTCATGTATACATTTAGTGATGAATGCAATCGAGCCATGAATTTGCTTGTAGTTCCTCTTTGATCCTATTTCCATGTATTAGTAGAGTTGCTTCCTTGGGCTGATGGTGATGGATCTCCAATGTGTGTGATCAATGCTTTGAACTTGTAAATTTTGATTTAGTACAAAATATGGTTATATATTGTTTTATCAGTAATTTTTCTAAATAGCATAAAATTAATATGTATTTTAAGTTTAAATTATGGGTTTATCCATGAATTTTTAGTAGGTTGTTCAAATTTAAAAGATGTATAATAGATCTCTTTATTTTTTAAAAAAACTGTCTAATAGGTTTTTTGACTTTTCAATTTTGTTTTTAATAATTTTCTAGTTTTTTTTTTTTTTTTTTTTTGAGTTCAACAACATTTAGGGATGAGGAGCTTTTAACCTTTGACCTTTAGTCGAGGATATATGTCTTTGTGCTTACACTTTGGCACGTTCTCAAAGTTTCAATTTGCTATTTAATTGGCTTTTGACAAATAGAATTTTGTGTCTAATAAAGTCCTAAACTTTTAATTTTGTATTTAAAAAGTTTGAGAAGTTAAAAAATATTAATGGCCAAGAATCTCTTAGATACAAAATTGAAAATCCAAAGAGCCTATTGAAAAAAAAAAATTGAAAGTTTATGGACCTTTTTGGTATTTTTAAAGTTTATGAATTCAGGAGACAAATAAACACATGAGTGACTAAGATTGTTGTTGATGCCAAAATCCGGGCAGGGAGAACTCACCTGACCTTCGATGCTTAAGTCAGAAAGCAGAAGGAAGATGAGCAACACCAGAGAGTTAGAGGAAGAAGAGAGAGTTCAGATAGTAGAGTTCGGGATCCCTTCTCCAATGATGAAGAAGAGTTTATATACCTTTTCTTGTTTTAGGATTTCTAGGCGTTTGGAGACGATTCAGGACTGAACCAAGTCGAACCGAGCTGACCCAGAACACCAGGAACCGAGCGGAGGGGGGAGGACTCGGGCCACGCAAATGGGACGAGGGTCGGCCTCGACCTAAGCCCAAACTTTTGGGCTGAGGCTGACTAGCCCACACATTTGGGCCGACCGAGGGTCGGCATGGGATAAGGTTCGGACCAATCCCTTCAGTCCTCCTCTCCTCCGGGGTCCGCTCCTTGGTCGTACCTTTGGGTTGATGCTACGCTATCCTCTCAGTTCCTTGATTTCCAAAGTGGTCCAGAATTAACTATAACAATTGTAATTTCATATATTTTTTAAAATATCATATAACTTTTATATATATAAACAAATATAACATAAAATTGACTTTCTAATTGCATTTTTTATTATATTTGAATACCAGTCAAGGTATAAAATTTCGGTCGACATTTCGGTATGTCGACCATGTCGACATTTCGAGGGGGGGAAGTATCGTTCTTCCCCCCATGTCGAGAAATGTCGAGATGTCGACGAAATGTCGAGAAATGTAGGGTTTTTTTATATAATTTTTTAATTTCGTTTTTAGTTTTATTATTTTTAAGCTTCAATTTTTGTATGTCTCCCTAGTCCCAGTGGATGTACGCACGCTTGGTAAATACTGCTAGCTGAGTTCGATTCATGCCAAAATGCATTGGACCTATTTATTATTTTTTCTATTTTCTTTTAAAATACAATTTTTTCTTTTATATATATATATATATATATATATATATATATATATATATTGTTTTTTTAAAAACTTTTTTACCTTCTCCTTCTTTTCATTTATCAAATTTCACATCAAAATACTACAAATTTTCAAATTCATTTTTTAGTTTTTACTACAAAAATAAATTTTTATTAATTATTTTAATTTTACATTTCTATTATTTTATTATTTTTACCACTTATAAATACTCTCATCCCATTTCAATTTCTTCACGCCTCATTCTCAAATTCTCAATTATAATTTTACATTTCTATTATTTTATTATTTTTATCATCTATAAATACTCTCATTCTATTTCAATTTCTTCACACCACAATTCTCAAATTCTTCCAAAATATTCTTCAATTTCTTTTTTAAATTAGAAGTTCTAGGCTTCTAGCTCTAGTTATCTATCTTCACGTGTTAAGTTAAGTTTAAAGTTTACCATGTTTCTTTACCGTATTAGTTAATTTTTGTTTTATTAATTATATAGTTATCAATTATCTTTAGTTAATTTTTCTCAAAAAAAAAAAAAATATCATTAGTTAATTATATAGTTCCTATATACTTCTATATGTAACTAAAGTCTCATTTTATAATTCAAATAATTTATATCAATTAGCATAATTTTAATTAATAGGAACATCCTATCGACATGTTAATATAAATATCATAAATAATTTTCATCAACTTCCATATTGCATTTAATATAATTAAGTCACAATTAAATTTGCATTTAATAATTCAAACAATTTTCATCAATTTTGATATTATTTTCAAAATTCTTGCACATATCGACATTTGAATCGAAAATTCTATCTAAATATTATCTTACTTTTTAGATATGATGATAAAAAATGGTCAATTATAGTCTAATTAAACCATAATTAAAGTTCGATTGACTAATTCAAACAATTTCCATCAATTTCCACGATTTCCGTAAATTTTTTCGGAATGTCTCTCGACATTTTAAACCTTGATACCAGTTGGGATTTGATTGTGTTATTTTTTCTTTATTATATTTGAAAATATATATTTATAATTTCATACTATGCTATTTATGTAAATACCTCCAAGTGTTCAAATTTTTAGGTAAGAAATAAAGATAGGTATATTTAGGTAATGTAGATATTATTTTGATCTGAAATTTTGCTAGGAATAGGGGAGACTTCCTCGTCCCTTATTTAACTTGTCCTCGTCCCTTATTTAATTTTCTGGCTTCGCAAAATTCTTCATTAAATTTTAGGGTTTAGACGAAAATTCGTAGAGAGTTCGTGGAGATCAGATTTTGTGCGAAATTACTATCTATTTATCTTTTATAAAAAAAAAAAAAAATCTCAATTAAATAGTTAATTTTCTTTTTAAAAAAATCTTCATTTAAATAGTTAATTTTGGAAAAAAATTTAAATTTCTTAATAGAAATAAGGGTAAAATACCTTTTTGGTCCCTCATGTTTCGGATCAGTTTCCAATAGGTCCCTAGGTTTTAAAATTGAACAATCAAGTCTCCACTGTTTACAAAATGCTTCTATTGAGTCCCTGGACCGTTAATTTTTTTAACGGTGCTGACGTGGCACGTTAAAAATATTAAAATATTCATTTTTAAATTAAAATAATAATTAATTATAATTATAATAATAATTAAATTTTAAATAATTAAATAAAACACAAAAAAACAAAAATCTCACACTCTCTCTCCTCTCTCCCCTAGAATCTCTATCTTCTGGTTTCCCCAACCGAATCCCTCCCTCTCTCCTTCTCCTTCTTCCCCTCCCCGAATCCATCTCTCTTTTTTTCTTCTGTCCTCTCTTCTTCAAATCTGGGCAAAAACATAAACATAAATATTCTTCATCTTCAGATCTAAACAAAACCCCCCTCCGATCTACATATCTAAGAGAAAAAAAAAGAAAAAACGCAACCAAAACCCACACGGGCAGCAACTTCAAGCGGCGGTGACGAAGAAGAAGGGCTGTGGCGGCAGGGTTTGAATAAGACGGTGGAGGGCGGCGGCGGTGGGGTTTGAAGAAGAAGATGTTCCTATCTTCAGATCTGAGCCAAAACCCTCTCCAATCTTCAGATCTAAGCAAAAAAAAGAAAAAAAAAACAACAACTAAAACCCACAACAGCAGGAACTTCAAGCGGCGGCGATGTTCGAGTGGGGGCGGTGGCGGCGGGGCTTGAAGAAAACGGTGGAGGGCGGCGGCGGTGGGGTTTGAAGAAGAAGAGGGAGGCGCAGTAGGATTCGAAGAAGAAGAGAAAAGAGCTAGAAGGAGGAGAGAGAGGGATTCGAAGAGCTAATGGAAGAAGAGAGAGAAGTGTGAGATTTTTTTTTGGGGAAGAAAACCAGAGAGAATCGTGAGGAGAGAGAGTGTGTGAGATTTTTTTTAATTTAATTATTATTTTAATTTAAAAATTAATATTTTAATATTTTTAATGTGCCACGTCAGCACCGTAAAAAAAATTAACGGTCCAGGGACTCAATTGAAGCATTTTGTAAACAGTGGGGACTTGATTGTTCAATTTTAAAACCTAGGGACCTATTGGAAACTGACCCGAAACATGAGGGACCAAAAAGGTATTTTACCCTAGAAATAAAATAATATTTCATATCAATTTATTGAAGTGATTAAACAATAAAACATTAAATTTAAATATAATAATAATGAGAAGGAGAAGGAAAAAAATACACTTTTGGTCCCTAAGATTTGGGTTAAGTTACACTTTGGTCTCTGAGTTTTCAAACTCAACAAAATTACCCTAAGGTTTGGATTTCGTTACACTTTTGGTCCCTCCGTCCAATTTTCTGTTAAACCCTAACAGTTTGCTGACGTGACATTATTATTTTAATAAAAAAAAATTATTTTTTAATTTTTCTAAATAAAATGTATTAAAATAACAAAAATATTATTATTTTATTTTTTAAAATTCTTTCTCCCTCTCTCTTATTCTTCTTCTTCTTTTCTTCAACTTCTTCTTCAACCTCTTCATTCTTCTTCTTCAACAAATCGCTGGCGGCCGGCGGCTAGTGACCACCGCTCATCGATTCTCCCTCTTTCTTCTTCTTTTTTTATTTTTCTTCTTTCTTCTCTTTCCCTTATTCTCTTCTTCTCCTTTCTTTTCTTTCTTCTGTTTTTTTTTTTTATTAATTCCTCCCCTTCTTCCTCAACCCAACCATTCTTCTTCTCCCTCTTTTCTTGAAAAAAAAAACGGAAGAAAGAAAAGAAAGGAGAAGAAGAGAATAAGGGAAGAAGAAGAGGAGAGACAAAAAAAAATTACCGGCTGCCGGTAGCCGACGCTATGGGGTGGTGGTTAGAAGAAGAAGAGGGGTTGGGTTTAAGAAGAAGGGGAGGAATTAAAAATATTAAAAAATAATATAATTTAATTATTTTAAAATATTTTTATTTTAAAAATCAGAAAATCATTTTTTTTAATAAAAAATATGTGCCACGTCAGCATTCCGTGAGGGTTTAACAGAAAATTGGACGGAGAGACCAAAAGTGTAACGAAATCCAAACCTCAGAGGTAATTTTGTTGAGTTTGAAAACTCAAGGATCAAAATGTAACCTAACCCAAACCTTAGGGACTAAAAGTGTATTTTTCCCTAACAATAATAATAAAAAAAAATATTTTTTTCTCCAAAACGGTAATTAGCATGTATCATCAATCGAGAGATTAGAGATTCAAATCCTCCCCCACTAAATGTTATTGAACTTAAAAAAAAAAAATTATTTTCATATTTCGTGATTAGCTTGAAATCTAGAGCGGCTTTATACAACTTCTTAGCATATAGATTCATAAGTATATAATATAATATAATCACATATAAAAGAAATTTGAACTTATAAATCTAAATATTGTTATTAACCCAAGGACGATTAAAACGTTATAATATCAACCTAAGATGGGAGATTAAAATATTTACAGTTTACTCACATTTATTATTAAACATGAAAAAAAAAATGTCTAATTAGCATTGTTTATTTTTTTGTACTACTTTTTTTTAATTGACACCATATTTTTCAATAAATAGTCCATACAAAGAATATCACTTTTATATGGAAAAAGTTAATTGAGAATGCATCAAAATCGTAGAAATGTGTCATAACTCATAAGACATATTTGGTATTCGCAATTTTAGTATATCTTCGTAAATAAGATACCTATTTATCTTCATTGATCCTTTCTCAAAAAAAAAAAAAAAAAAAAAAAAAAAAAAAAAAAAAAAAAAAAAAAAACTTTCATTGATCCTTGCCTCACATTTGTTGAATTTTGAAGGAAAAAAAAAATATATATATATATATACCATCAATACTTATATACAATCTTTGATGGTTTAATTTAACCAAAAAAAAAAAATTATTGCTATACTTATAAATCATAGTAATACGCCAAAGTGAGCTTAGCTCAGCGGTAATTGGCATGTACCCTCGACCATGAGGTCAAAGGTTCGAATCCCCCCACCCCCAAATGTTGATGTACTCAAAAAAAAAAAAAAAAAAAAAAATCATAGTAATACAATTAAAATTTTACTTTGGTTACTTGAAAAATAATGCCATATATTTATTAAGATTCTTAATTTTATTGATTCCGTTACGTTTAGTAAATGAAAGTAAAAGGATTACATTTATTGTAATTAAAATATTTGCCTTTATTAAATAAGACTTTTTGAGATACATATATTTTTTCTACCACATATTCTATTACACACTTAAATATATATATATATATTTAAGTGTGTAATAGAATATGTGGTAGAAAAAATATATGTATCTCAAAAAGTCTTATTTATTTTTAGAAAAAGTAAAAAAAAAAATGCTAAATATATGTTCTAGTCTATATTAGTCTCTATTGTTTTTTCTAAAAAAAAAAAGGTCTTTATGGTTTAAAAAGTTTCAATTTAGTTTCTCATACATTAAAAAATTTCAATTATACTATTCGAATGAATGTAAAAATTGACTAATGATAAACTTACCTGACAATGATAATTGGTGAGTTGTCATATATTTAGAAGAGAAATTAGATTACCTTAGAGAGGAAAAGTCTAGAAAATTCTTAAATATTTGGAAACATAATTAAAAATTTAGAGAAAATACACTTTTGATTCTTGAGGTTTGAGCTTTCAAAAGCAACATTTTAGACCCTAAGATTTGAAAAATAATTCTATGATATATGACCTAAGTTCACCATTAATTGACCAAACAAAAAGATTTTTTTTTTCTTTTGACAACGTGTGGGATGAGAGATTTGAACTTTTGACCTTTGTTATCGAGAGTATAATCTTTATGTCAATTGAACTAACCTCTGACCTTTTTTTTCTCTATTTTCTCTTGTCCTTCTTGTTGTAGATAAGCTCAAATAAGAAAAAGCGTTGTCCTGAAGACAATTATTCGCTCTGCACAGGTTGCAAGCAGGCTACAACGATCGTCTCAGCAGGATACAACGACTAATTCCGGTAGAACAGCAACCTCGAACTACTCGGATCTGGCAGAACTCTTGGATACTTGCTCTCAACTCGAGTCAAGATCAAAAGAAACAAAGAAAGAAGGAAGAATACTTCAAATGGAATGAGATGATTCAAATGAAGAAACAAGTTGCTATTTATAGGCTAGCAACTTAGTAACTCCAAAGAACAAACTTAAATAAAATTGAAACATATGAAAAATATAACTCAATTGAGTTATAATACCAAATTTAACTTTCATATGTTAAATTTGTAATCAAATTGAATTTGATGTTTCAATTCATTTTGAAACTTTTGATGAATTTAATTTAAATATCACTTTCTTTCAACTCTTATTATTCTACTACATCCCATTTTCTCTCCTAGCCATAATCTTTTTTAGCTAGCTTCGAGTTCTTTGATTTCTTCCTCCTATCGTTTTATCACTCCTTTAATCGATCCCTCTAATCCATGTCGATTTCACACCTAGAGTGATTCCTTCATGCAATTGGCCATCTTACATTGGTAATTTGGTGTGTCGTTGGCAAGGATTAAAATGTCGATGTCGACAAGAATGTTGAGGTCTCAATTTTATAGAAATATCGATAAAATATCAATGGATATTTTTGAAAAAATATTTAAAACAAAAAAAAATTCAAAATAATATTTAAATAATAAATAATAATTTTACATTTTAAAAAAAGTTAAAATACATATTATTAATATTATATCTATATTAATTACCTTACTATTTTTTTAATATATATTTTATCGATTTCTTTACAGTATAATGGAAATGCCAATTTACCCCTCATATTGATGTTGAATTCATGGATATGTGAAAATGTTGATGAAAACGTTGACATGGAGATATAAATTTAATACGGTCCTGGGATGAATTTTGGCTCCTTTACTTTGGTGATTGTTTCTCTACACTTCGCATGCCTAGACCAACTTTATTTGAATCAAATTGGTTGTAAACCTATTATTGCTCGAGCGTACTTATGTCATATGAAATATATTCTCATGTGTGTTAAGATGAGCATAGCTCAGTGGTAATTGACATTGACATACCTTTAACTAAGAGGTCAGAGATAAGAATCCTCTCATCTCCACATATTGTTAAAAAAAAAGAGTCTCATGTGCATTAACGAAGCTTTAAAGAAAATTGACTATAGAGCTCAATTTTTATTGAAATTTGTGAGTTTCGAAAGAATTATTCAATCATCGATCTTATACATTAATCAAGCCTCATTTTATGCAAGGTTAGATTTTTGTTAAAATTAGTTGAATTTCTCTTTTCTTTTGATTAAAATTTGGGCTGAATTCGGTGGAAATTGGATATGGGGTAAAAAATTGCAAACAAACTTAGAATTTAGGATTTATTTGATGAAATTGAAAGTTTAGAGTGAAAACTAATACCAACCTAAGGAGCTTAATTTATGTGTAAAAAGTAGTTTCTTCTTTCTAAAATTTAATATATATATGTTTTTTAAATTCTTAAAAAGAAAAAGAAAAAAAACTACACTCAACTCTTTGTTTGGTCTAAGGATATACAACACTTAGGGCTTGTTTGATAACATTTGGTTTTTGGTTTTTGGTTTTTGAAAATTAAGTTTATACACACATACTTCCAAGTTCCACCTATAAATTTCTTGATTTTAGTATCAATCTTCTACCTTGTTTCCAAAATTAGACTTTCTAATTTTAGAAACAAAAAAAATAGTTTTCAAAAACTTGTTTTTGTTTTTAAAATTTGGCTAGGAATTCAAATGCAACGGATGAAAGCCAGGTAGGGAATTTAGGAGAAAACAAACATAATTTTCAAAAACCAAATGGTTATCAAAGGGGGCCTTAATTATGGATCCCACAACTTTATTAACTAATTACAATACTCTATTGTGATCCTTACAAACTTATTCATTTTTGTTCCAACATTGTGGATCCGACAGACTTATAACTTCTACTCCACCTCAAAAAAAAAAAAAAAAAACTTGAAATTTCATAATTCTAACCAATGTATTAAATTTTCGTCGCCATTTCCACCAATATTTCCACATGTCCATAGGTTTAACATCTACACGAGGGATGAATCGACATTTCCACCATACCGTAGAAAAAATGATTAAAATGACAACAAAATGTAATAAATACAAAGATAATATTTATAATAAGTATTTTAACTTATTTTAAAAATGTAAAACATTTATTAATTACTTTAAATATTTTTTTGAATTTTTTTGTTTTAAATATTTTTTTAGAAATGTTGATCGACATCGACATTTTCCATAAAATTGAGACTTCGACATTTCCTTCCACATTTTAATCTTTGATTCTAACCAAGCTTGTTAGAAATTGGAATTAGAATACATTACACGTGTAGTGCATCAAAGTTTTGTAGTTCCCAAAAAGATTGAAATAACTTTTTTTTCTCCCATTGATTAACTTGCATTGTGACTGTAAAAAAAAAATGGCATTGGCAATAATTACCACAGAAGAGAAGAAGCGCTTCCTGAAAATGGAGTTTGGACTTGGAAAAGCCATTCCCAACTGCTCCTATGTTCTGATCACAGAAGCAAATTCCCACCCCAAGCTTATTAAAAAAATAGCCTTTCTTTTATAGATTTTTGTTCTAAATTATTTTATTGAAAACCCAAATGATTGTTTTTTTTAAGCTAATTGTCTTTCCAACATGTCCCCACATCACTCCCTCTCCTCCATGTCAAAGAAAACCAAAAAAGAGTAAGAAAATTGAAGTTTGACCTGTGGCTGCGATCCGGGAAATGCAACCCAGATCTCTAAATCAAATACCCAGTTGAAATCTGGCCTTGGATTGAGCCAAAATGAGGCAATTCTTGGTGTTTGTGGCGATTTTTTTGGTGGGGTTTGTGGCCGGTGATGGGCGGAGCAATAGCTCCGGCATGGCGGCGCCGTGGCGGATTCACACTCTGTTCTCGGTGGAGTGCCAGAATTACTTCGATTGGCAAACTGTTGGGTTGATGCATAGCTTCAAGAAGTCGAAGCAACCGGGGCCGATCACCCGTTTGCTTAGTTGCACCGATGAGGAGAAGAAGAATTATAGAGGGATGGATTTGGCTCCCACTTTTGAGGTTCCATCCATGAGTAGGCATCCCAAAACTGGGGACTGGTGAGACTTTCTTCATCTTTTCCCTTTCGTTTCATCGACTTTGGAGTTGAGGATTTCGGTTTTGTATTGCTTTTGGTGTGCTTCTGGTTAGTGATGTGATTGTTTTGAATTTGATTGCTATCTGTGTTGGTTTTGTTTCTTTTTAGTTCTGAAATTGTTCGTCTGTTGGTTTGATTAGTTCCTTCGTTTTGTTGGAGCAGATATCCCAAAACTGGCGATTGGTTGGACTTTTCTCATTCTTTCCCTTTCTTTTCAAGAACGTTGGAGTTGAGAGTTTGGATTTTGATTGTTGTTTTCATTAGTTTTGTTTGTTTTTAGTTCTGAAATTGTTCATCTGTTGACTAGATTGATCAGTTTGTATGCAGTTTTTTCTTCCCTTCTTTTGATAAGATGGGTTGACCTGTTGGATTAGGAGCACAGAATGATGATATTGTGGTTGGTTTGTGTGCTCCGTTTAACTGTTTGATGCTAACTCGTTGCTCCAAACTTAGCTCGTTTAGCAATTGGCAACTGCGAAGCCGGTGGAAGAGGCTTCTTGTTTAGAAAATATGTCTCAATTCTGAAGGGCTTTGGAAAGCTGTGATATTCTGGCTTGAAAGATAATGTTGTTCAATTTCAATCATGAATGCTGTAGAAATGTAAAACGGAGTGCTAGTTAGGGGAGAAGACATTGAAATGGTGTGTAAAATTGCGAACTGAATAAGTAAGGGGAAGTGAAATGGGATAAACTGGAAAGATTCAATGCAGAAGGTTGGGGAAGGGGTGAAATGGCTTGCATTTTGACATTATTCAATCTTAATGGAAGAGATTGAACCGATTTTCGTGTATCACTACAGCTCCAAAGAATGCATACCTCAGCCAACTTTCAAAACTAATGGCTAATTTAGCTGCAAAAAGAAGAATATTTGTGTAAGTTGCATGCTCAAGAGGCTTCTGGATTCCTTTGGACTATACATTCCTCACTCGAGAAACCTGATTGAATTTCACATTGATGAACAAAGGAGATGTTTTCTGTCAATGATTAATATCAGAGGAAAAAACCTTGTTTTCGCTTTTGTTTGACTTGATGCTTTATGGATGCTTTGTCAACACTTACTCATGAAAGTAGCCATTAGATCTTGAATTTGTTCTTTTTGATGTTTAGAACAACTCTTGAATACTATATTTCCTCCGACTTCATACTCGTTTAGCTTTTCTTTCTCCTCCTCTTGAAACATGGCTACAAATGAAGTAAAAAAGGATCTAAGAAGAAAGTCTTACTTGTTTTGCAGGTATCCTGCAATAAATAAACCTGCAGGGGTTGTCCACTGGCTTAAACATAGTAAAGAGGCTGAGAATGTTGATTGGGTTGTGATCCTGGATGCAGACATGATCATAAGAGGCCCCATAGTACCTTGGAAACTTGGTGCTGAGAAGGGCAGACCTGTTGCAGCATATTATGGGTTAACATTCTTCTCTCTTCTGTCTTCTCCCTTTTCAGTCTCTTATGGCCTTGAAGCTTATTATTCCTTAAATGGAGACTTTATCAAAGCTACTTGGATAGATGCTTTTGGCCTTCTGCAGTAAGAAAAGATTGGTTTAAATTTTTTTTTGGGTACTTGAACGTTTATTTTTAGTCCATTAACAGGGTATATAAAAAACTATTTTAGTCTTGATCACAAAATTTCCATTAATCATTTAGCAAAAATGTAAGCCCATTTTGAAAGTTGACTATAATGGTTTTAAAGTTCAAGACAATTAGAATGTTTGAAAGTTTATGGATTAAAATAGAATAAACACGAAAGTTTGTGGATTAAAATATGATTCATTTTTTTTTTTTAAATAATAACTTTAGTAAATTTTTGTTGTGAGACTTGCATGGCCATTGGGAACTTTTTGCATCTATATTCAAATTTCTTATTATTAGTGTTGTGACTGAGTTTGAATGATGTAATAGTTATTTCTTTCAGATACTTGGTTGGATGTGACAACATTCTTGCTAAATTGCACACCAAGCACCCAGAGCTTTGTGACAAAGTTGGTGGGCTGTTAGCAATGCATATAGATGACCTTCGAGTGTTCGCACCAATGTGGCTTTCAAAGACGGAGGAAGTGCGTGAAGATAGAGATCACTGGGCGACCAACATAACTGGGGATATTTATGGGAAAGGGTGGATCAGTGAGATGTACGGTTACTCATTCGGAGCAGCAGAAGTAAGCTTTAACTTTCCTCTCATCTTTTCCAAAGGACAATATGAACAGTCTTTGCTATCTCACCTTGTTTATTTCTATTATTCTCTAGATCTGTTTGTTGCTTATGTGACTTCTGTGCTTAATCCAGGTTGGTCTCCGGCACAAAATTAATGAAAATTTGATGATATACCCGGGTTACATTCCTCGTCCAGACATTGAGCCTATACTTCTTCACTATGGGTTGCCATTTAGTGTAGGAAATTGGTCCTTTAGTAAATTAAATCACCATGAAGATGATATTGTCTATGACTGTAACCGGCTTTTCCCCGAACCTCCTTATCCTCGAGAGGTATGTATCCAAATGAATAGTTCCTTGGATATTTGATTCATTTTTATGAAAAAAACATTGGGAGACGATCTTCAACAACTGAATTATTGTTATATATTGAATTTGTTATAATTCTAGATTATGAGTTGTTACTAAAATTTGAACTTTGTGCAGATACAACAAATGGAATCTGATTCAAATAAGAAGCGGGGGCTACTTATAAATATAGAGTGTATCAACCTGTTGAACGAGGGCCTAGTGTTGCAACATAAACGAAATGGATGCCCGAAGCCACAGTGGTCAAAATATTTAAGCTTTTTAAAGAGTAAAACTTTTACTGACCTAACTAAACCCAAGTATCCAACCCCTGCTACTCTAGTAATGATGGAAGATCGTGTTCAGAAACAACCAGTGAAGGAAGATCGTGTTCAGAAACAACCAGTGAAGGAAGATCGTGTTCAGAAACAACCAGTGAAGGAAGACCGTATTCAGAAACAACCGGTGAAGGAAGATCTTGTTCAGAAACAACCGGTGCTTGATGAACTGCAAGAACCATATCCAAAAATCCACACCCTTTTCTCGACAGAGTGCACTACTTATTTCGATTGGCAAACTGTAGGCCTTATGCATAGTTTCCGCCTGAGTGGCCAGCCTGGAAACATTACTCGACTTCTCAGCTGTACCGAAGAGGACTTGAAAGAATACAAAGGTCACAATCTGGCTCCAACACATTATGTTCCTTCCATGAGCCGACATCCACTAACAGGCGACTGGTAATCTCTCTTTATCTTCGCTGCCTGAGCCCGCTTTTACTCTTTTGCTCATCGATCGGCTTCTTTGATCATTTTTTGTTCCATTTCATCATGTGACCACCAATTTTATTTGGTATCACATTATTTAGGAGTGGGAATAAAATCTTTCTCTGCATCATTATATGGATATAATTGAAAAAACCATCTTTTAGTTTCTTTATCTTCCTATTTTCAACAAATTTCTCTACCTGAGATCTAATGTGTAATATATTTTCCCTTCAAACCTACAACCTTACCAATCTTCCAATCTCTTCCTAATCTTGCTTGTGAAGACCCCAAAAAGAAGTTAAAAGATTTGGAGAAGCAAAGTTATAATAATGGCAGAGGAAGATTAAATCTCGAATCTTTCTTTCTGTTCCTTAGGTATCCGGCAATAAACAAGCCAGCTGCTGTGCTTCATTGGCTCAATCATGTAGACACTGATGCAGAATTTATAGTTATTCTTGATGCTGATATGATCATGAGAGGACCAATTACACCCTGGGAGTTCAAAGCAGCTCGTGGACGACCCGTTTCAACTCCCTACGAGTAAGAAGTTATTCCGATGTCTCTCTCTGATAATGTGTCTGACTCAAACCCTTCTCTCTCATGCATATGTCGTGCACATAGACGTATAAACGACATAAGAATATACATATTTTGACTTCTTTTGCATATATACTTGGCAGTTACCTCATTGGCTGTGACAATGTGCTTGCCAAACTCCATACAAGCCATCCTGAAGCTTGTGACAAGGTTGGGGGTGTTATTATCATGCACATAGATGATCTCAGAAAATTTGCCATGCTATGGTTGCATAAAACTGAGGAGGTCCGAGCCGACCGAGCTCATTATGCAACGAATATCACGGGAGATATATACCAATCCGGCTGGATCAGTGAGATGTATGGCTACTCATTTGGTGCTGCCGAGGTACATGGTTATGGACCTTATGGTGAAGCAAGTAGTTCTTTTTTTGGTTTAACTCTTATTTTGGCCCCTAAAATTTCATACTTATTTTCGTTATGGTTCTATTTTAGTTCCTCTGCTTTCAAATGTTTTGTTTTAGTCCTTCAACTTTGCATAAAAAACTATTTTAGTCCTTACCATTGATTTCTTACCAGACCTACTCCATGTGGCTATAAATACTTATGGAGACATCTACTCAAAAAAGCTTGCTTTTGTCGAGTTTCTTATGCAAAGTTGAGGGACTGAAATGGATCATTTGAAAGTAAAACGAAACAAGTATGAAAGTTGAGGATATTGTTGTAGAGGTTGCATGTTTTCGGTATACAATCATTTCGATGTCTTTATTATAAACCAAGTTGAAGCTATTATAGAATATACTCGTATAGATATAACAGAACTGAAAGTATTTCTTTTTTGTGTTCGAACAGTTGCAATTACGGCATATTCGGAATTCCGAGATACTATTGTACCCAGGATATGTTCCTGATCCTGGAGTTCATTACAGAGTTTTTCACTATGGACTTGAATTTAAAGTTGGGAATTGGAGCTTTGACAAGGCAAATTGGAGGGAAACTGATTTGGTCAACACATGCTGGGCCCAATTTCCAGGTCCACCAGATCCTTCCACACTTGATCAAACTGACAAGGATACTTTTGCAAGGGACTTGCTTAGCATAGAGTGTATGAGAACACTCAATGAAGCTCTATATCTTCATCACAAGAAGATGAAATGCCCAGATCCTAACTCGTTAACCAACTCGAACTCGGGAGATGAAAGCGAAGCTGTGGTTTCAAGGAAATTCGGAAAGCTTGACGAAAACTATACTGGAAAAGGTGACAACTTGTCAACAGAGAGCTCTCAGGAATCATCGGAGGAGGCAAAAGAGGACGGGATGTTTAGTTCTCTAAGGTTATGGATTATTTCTCTGTGGGTGATATCTGGTTTGGTGTTCTTGGCAGTGATCGCGTCAAGGTTTTCGGGTCGGAAAGGGAAGGGGGTGAGAGGCAAACATCACAGGAACAAGAGGAGAACTGCTTCCTACTCGGGTTTCTTGGATCGGAACGGGCAGGAGAAGTATGTTCGAGATCTTGATGCCTCCTTGTAATATTTCCTCACAAAGTGAATTCAGAAGCTTGTTGTAGACACAAAAGACAGTGTCAAAGCAGCCTGTGAAACAACTCCTCGGGCTGGATGAGCGTGGCGGGTTCTTGATTTCGGATGTTCGTCTTCTGTTAACTTCCACAGATTTTTCAAGAGATGAACAGGAAAAGGAGTGAGTTCAAAGGGGGGTTTGAAACTTGGATGGATTTGTTCATGGAGAAGTAGCCACCTAATTCAGGTTTGTGTAGCCTTTTTCTTTTCTGCAAATATTAAAGACATTTTGACATTAGATGAGAAAAGTATTTTGTTTACTTAGTTCACATAAAATATGAGATCTTTCCACATTTCTCCCTTTGAACTAGTATTCTTTTTTAGCCTTTTTCATCAAGAACAAAAAAGGAAAACTAGTGAAATTGTTGTCATCAATTCATTGAAAGGAAAAATTGTCTTATTGAAGGTTTTCTTGTATTTTGATTGATCTTACATTATATTCTCATTGACTTCAACTTTGAACTTGAGAGGTGATAGCTGATTGTTTAGTGTATAATGTATATCGAGGTCTAGTTGGAGGCGAGTTATTGTTATTTTTTTTTTAGTTTAACAACGGCAAGAATAGAGGATTGAACCATAACCTTTGTGATGATAATAAATGTTTTATTTATTGAACTATGCTTAAAGGACGACTTATTATTGTATCATTGAATTTAGAAGTGATAAATATTATCATCCACGTATATAATATGCTCCAAATATTATAATCATGATATTTATTTTTCTATTTGACTACTATTGTATAGTGATCATTTATAACACCCATGACAATGATAAAATCACATCACTTCGATTTCAATTTTTTGTTCATATTGTTACAATAATAGTAAGCAAAAATAGCTAACAAGAGCATAACTCAATTGACATAAAGTTCGTATGCTCGATCAAGAGGTCAGAGGTTTAAATCTAAACTCCACATGTTATTAGTAGGTTGAAATAGTGGATTTTTTTTTTTTTTTTTTTTTTTTTTTTTTTTTTTTTTTTTTTAAGTTGGATGTTAAATAAATATAATATTCAAAACATGGAGACAATTTTGTAATTAAACTCATGTTGTCAAAAATAATAATAAATAGTAGGTAGAAATAGTTGATTATTTCTTTTTTTTTTTTTCAAGTTGGATGTAAAATAAATACAATATTCAAAACACGGGGACAATTTTGTAATTAGTTATATTTTAAAACAATATTTGAGATCAGAGTTCAAAAATAAAAATAAAACATTAAGGCCCCGTTTGATAACCGTTTGATTTTTTGTTTTTGTTTTTTTAAAATTATACTTGTTTTCTCCCAAGTTTTCTACCATGATTTTTTTTTTTTAAATAAAAAAAAAGGCAAACAAGATTCCCTACAAAAAAAAAACATACTTTCGGGGAAGAAGACGAGGGATCATTTGAATTCCCTACCATAACTTTCATTCTAGTTAAGGTTGCATTTGAATTCCTAACCAAATTTTAGAAACAAAAACAAGTTTTTGAAAACTATTTTTTTTCTCCAAAATTGGACTTGGTTTTTGAAAACAAGGTAGAAAATTGATACTAAAACCAAGAAACTTATAGGTGGAAGTATGTAGGACATTTTTTATTAATATTATATATTTTTAAACTTATTATTAAAATAAAGTGGGTCTAAAACTTATTATTTAAATATTGCAGTTTAAAATTCACGTTTGCAAGTCGTCTCTTCAAGAGACGACCTGCTGACGTGGCAACTTAAAAAGTCGCGCTAATCAGATTTAAAAAAAAAACGTTATTTAATGCAGGTCGTTTCTTCAAGAGACGACCTGTACACATGTTTAAACAATGCATACTCTTGTCATATTGGTAAGTGATCTTCATTAGTATTCAGTCAATTGTCAGTTCAAGCCTAACAAGACGCACATTTCAGGTTTTTTTTTTCTTTTTACCTTTCTTGCCTTTTCCTTCCCTTTTTTCTTTCATAATTTTTTTAATATTTGTTTTTCAATAAATCAAAAAAGTAATTGCATTTTTTAAAATGTTTTAAGCAAATTGAATTTTTAGATTACAATTTATTTTTTTTTTCTTGTACTTAGAAATTGAAATTTAAGTCTAATTATTTAAAACTTTATAAATAAAGTAAAATAAAATTAATATTACTCAATTTAAATTTAACCATTATAGTTTTCTGAAGTAGAACTAATTGACAACTATGTCATCTCAAAAAAAAAAAAAAAAAAAACTACGTTTATCTGTACTGGATTAATATATATGTGAATTTAAAATAAAATGTTTAGATAATTAATACTTAATTAAGTTTAATTTGCTTATTGAAAAGAAAATAAACCATATTATAATATTCAATTTGTTTAGAACATTAAAAAAAATGTAATTACTCATTATTTTAACACTTATTTAAACTTCAATTTTATTACAACTATTTAAATTTTAATTAATTCAAGAAAAGAGAATAAATTTTAATATGATATTCAATTTATTTAAAACATTACAAAATAATATAATTACTTATTTGATTTTAATAGTTAATTAAATTTCAGTTATTTAAAGTGCGAGAAAAAAAATTGTAATCTAAAAATTTAATTTGCTTAAAACAATTTAAAAATGCAATTACTTTTTTGATTTATTGAAAAACAAATATTAAAAAAATTATGAAAGAAAAAAGGGAAGGAAAAGGCAAGAAAGATAAAAAGAAAAAAAAAAAAAAAACCTGAAATGTGCGTCTTGTTAAGCTCAAACTCACAATTGTCTGAATACTAATGAAGACCGCTTACCAATATGACAAGAGTATGCATTGTTTAAACATGTGCACAGGTCGTCTCTTGAAGAGACAACTTGCATTAAATAACGTTTTTTTTTTTTTTTTAAATTTGATTAGCGCGACTCTTTAAGTTGCCACGTCAGCAGGTCGTCTCTTCAAGAGACGACTTGCAAACGTGGATTTTAAACTACAATATTTAAATAATAAGTTTTAGACACACTTTATTTTAATAATAAGTTTAAAAATATATAATATTAATAAAAAATGTCCGAAGTATGTATGGATAAACTTAATTTTCAAAAACCAAAAATCAAATAGTTATCAAATGGGCCTTAAAGATTGGATTTCAATACCATAATTTTGATCAACTTTTTTTTTTTTTTTTTGAAAAGATAATTTTGATCAACTATATTTATAGAACCCTAACCACCAATTAAGATGGTTTGAAGTGGTCAAGTAAATTATAGATTATAAATATATTTTTTTTTTTGAAAACTACCTTTTTTTTTTTTCAAAATTTGACTTTAGTTTTTTAAAATATAAAAAAATGTAGATAACAAAATAAAGAAACTTGGGTGGAAGTATTTTTCAAAAACCAACAAATAAAAAATGAAATGGTTATTAAATTGGGCCTTAATATTCGTATATTTAGTTCTTTGCCAAAAATAAAGAAATGAATAAAAATAATTCATATATTTGGCCATAAACATATAGCACTCTTAAAATAAATTAGAAATCTTTATTGTTTTTTTTTTTTTTTTTTTTTGAAGGAATAGAAATCTTTATTGTTAGTATTTTGATTCATGATTCTTGAATATTCATCAATCCTTCCTATCAACGTCAGAATCTTCTCATCAGATTCCAATCGTCGTCGTAGTCCAAATTCCTCTGACAGGATGAAATGAAATTCAGAGCCATCGTCGCAGAATTGCAGTTTTATTCACGTCAAACAACGGATCCTTGTTGAAGAAGATCACATTTCTAGGATTCATTCATTTGATTTCTCGTCATGGCAGCAGAGGAACGTGGTTAGTTTCTCCATGTGCCGATCGCATTCAGGGCACTTGAAATTCTCCGGAATTCTCCCAGTGGTGTGTGGAAATTCGAAGCGGCAACAAGGATGAGTAATGCCTTGAAGTTCGTCGTGGTGATTCTTGAAAGCTATGTCGAAACCCTTATCGGCGGCCTGTTGCTTCCACGAATCGAAGCTCACTAGGGTGGGCAAGACGGTGGTGCTATGGCCGTTGAGAATCACGGTTGATCCTTTGCTCAGAACCGCCCATCCTCCTTCTTTGTCGTAGCTAAGGAGCTTCTTGATTTCTTGCATCAGGGGATCGCGATCGTCGGCTTTCCCTAATTGGATCTTGGAGAAGAGCATGCTCTCGATTCGAGTCCAGAAGAACCAAATCATGGTAAGATCTTGCCAGCAATAACCAAGTTTATCTGTTGTGATTGTTGTAATGATTTGCTTGACGCGTTCCCTTTTGCTGCTCTTTCCTACATACACCATTTCTAAGGGTATGCGTGCTGCTTGTGCCACAGTTTTCGCTGTGATTGCGAATTTTCTTATCCATTCTATGTCGTCTCCTCCATATAAGAAGATGTACCTCTCTTCCTTAATCTGTATTTCGAAATGAACAAAAAACCCTATGAGAAACTGATTGCTTTTTGAGAATGAATTAAAGATTTAGATATTGGGATTTTATAAATGAGTCATTTCATTAGCTTTATGAAGGTTGAATTACCCAATTCAGAACTGCAGGGTCGATCCCATCCACTAGAAGCTCGAGCCGCCACGTCTCTTCCCTCCAAAGAGCTTCCTCCTTCAAGCTGGTGAATGGGAAGGCAAGACTTCCCCAGATCCACATCATGTGGATTGCATTTGGGCTTACTACTTTACCTTGGGGGTCTAACACCACTAGGATGGGCTTGTTTCTGAATTGCCATACTTCCCTGATGAATCTGGTAACTGCCTTGGAGATCAATGTAGGATGGTGTACTATGTGCCATGGCATTATTGATAGGAGATACTCAAACCGCTTTTGCATTGAATCATTCCACTTGATAGAGTGGTCCACAATCGGGATCCAAACTACCTCAAACTGGCTCTCGACCCGCATTCCTTGGGCCCTTGATTCATTATAAAGCTGATCAAGAATTGAAAGCTCGTCGTGGGAGATATTCAAGTCTGAGATGAGCAGCAGGACATTTTTCCTTTTCAGCACATCGAGGTTAACCTGTTTTTAGCAGGGAATCAACAGATATTTAGAAGAATGTTGAGAGAGGTAAGAATTGGAAATGTCAATTGAGTTTTGTTTGCAGTAGTGAGGTGTCCAGACCCTTTGGCCTGTAGAGCCATCAACTAGAGGCTGTAGATCATCTTTAGCATAAATCAAAGCCTTGAGAACCTTCATGTTATCCAGGTGGGTCATTTCAAAAAGATTAATGAGCATTTGAAATGATTCAATGTCTCTCTTTTCCTCTGCATTAAAGGATGGCAACTTATCAGCATTACATCATATACATGTCTGTGCGCATGTAGAGAGAAAGAAAACTATTTATTTAATCTACCTATATATTGGTGGCAGAGTACCAGCTGCTTTTTGAGATGATCACGTATGTTTTTAAGCTTGTGAGCAAGAGTAGATAGTTCCCATGACTCGGTATTGGTTGATAAAGCTAGCCTGAAACCAGACAACCATAATGCTCATGGTACGTACCATATGGCTTTCTAAAGAAAAAGAATTGAAGACGGATGACTGGAAAGGAGAGGAGGAGAACATACTCATATCCCATGCTAGTTAAGCTAGTAATCTGAGTTGCACAGGCAACAATACTCCTAATGGTCCAGTAGACTGCAGTTGGGATATGGGCTACTGCTGTGGACATTGCTGGAACCTCTTGTGAGATATATGCTGATGGAAGTTCCTTCAAGTCAATGACGCACCAAGTTACATCCAATATAGCTGTCACAAGATCTTTTAGCGCATCAAACTTAGGCTTTAATGCAATTGAGTGCTCGAGGATTCCTGGAAGTTGCTTCAAAATTGCCATTGCTTTGGCAAGTTGGTTTTGTGAGTAAATCTGGGCAAGAAGCCAGAATTCCCCATAGTTCAAAGCAAAAGCTGCCAGTGTCAGCACCAGCTTAGCATCCCATTGGTAGCTTGCCAACATGTTAAAGATCGCCAATGTTGTTGCATGTGGATCTATCCCTTCCAAAGCCTTGTATGATATCTGATCATGTTTATCATTTTAATATGTCAACACTCAATATTACATATCACTTATGTGTAGGGATAGTTTCATTGTCATTGCATGGAAAATATTTAGTTGAAACTTGAATAGTTAAAAATAATAATTTTTCAATCACCTCGCTGGAAATCCTATCAATTGTGTAGGACAAGGCTTCCAACATGGTAGTGAAGCTTGCTTGGTGGCTGCCTGTTTCCTCCAAGCTCTCTAGTTGTTCATGTGAACCCTGTATTTACCATTCACAATTAGTTAAGCAAAGAGGCAGAGTTATTTCAATGCCCATTTTCAACACAAGTGACTCTATGTTGTCTGCATTAAGTGTTTCATAACTTTTAATGTGCAGAAGCAGAATGCCAATATAGAATTGACTACCTGTTGCAAAGGATTAGTTCCATACCGTGGCATCAGATGCTAACGTAGCACGTTTCAGAATGTTTTCAACGAGACGTAGAAGGGATCTTGTATCGACATCTCGATCATCAGGATCATGAGTGGCTGTTATTTGCTTCATCATCACATGGTCGTCGGAAATGGCGGACATGAACTTGTTACCTTTGGCCAATTGATGTCTAGAGGCCAGTGAGAACTTATTACTGCCAGCCATTGTCGTACAATGCAAAGGTAGGGAAGCTTTACAACAGGTTGTGTGGAATGTCTGCAAGATAGGATGCCAAATTTATAGCCTTGAGAAGGAGTAAAGTTTATGTTGAATCAACTTCTTTTCTTCTTCCTGTAGTTAAATTTCTTCTATGTCTAGACGCTTTTGTTTGTGGGCCTCACATGATCTGATTGGTTAAATCAAAAAGAGGTAAGACTCAAAACCCCCCAAATTCTACTTAACATTTAGAATTTCTGATCGTATCTGGTATATGCTTCTACTTGTTTTGTTTTAGGTCAGTTTTTGTAAGCATTTATCTGCAAATTAGTGATTTATGTGTCTAACAGTACAAGTTTTTACGTCAACTTTTGGATATAAATATTTATCATCTGTTGATATGGAAGGTTGAGTTGATTTTTTTAAATATTTTCATCTTTGTTTAGATTGTGTTTGAGGTATAAAGAAAATTAGATTGTATTGAACTAGACTGATAAAATTTTCAATTTTAAATTACAGGTTTGTGTTGGTTTGTATCGGTTTGGTGAACTTTAAAAAGTGTTTAATAAGTCTTTGAACTTTTAATTTTATGTCCAATGAATCCTTGAACTTTAAAAAGTGTCTAATAGATTGTTAAACCTTCAATTTTGTATCTTATAGGTCTCAAATTTCAATTTGGTGGATAGTATGTCCTTAATCTATTCAACTTTTTTTTTTTTTTTTTTTTTTTTTTTTTTTTTTTTTTTTTTTTTTTTTTTTTAAATTTAGGAGCTACTAGACACAAAATTGAAAGTTTAGAGTCTTTTTAGACAAAAATTCAAATTTATATCTAATGGATCAATTAATTTTTTAAATTTTTTAATACATTTTTTATGTTTATAGATTTGTTAGACACTTTTTAAAGTTTGACACTAGACTTGAACTTGAAAGTTCATTATTTTGAACTTTATTTAGAATAAGGATGGGCATGGTTTGTTTACAAAAAAAAATTGAGGGGAGTTTTTAGCTTAAAGTTGATTGTTTGAGTGGAAAGTTTTTTAGATGACTATTTAGGTTAGGTTAATTTTAGGGTCTGTTTTAAATACCTCTTTTTCAAGAATACATTTTTTTTAAAACATTTTGTATAAAAATGGTTTAGAATGTTACATTTTCCTCATAAGTGTTTTTATACCCAAGTTATTATATACTTAAAAATTATTTTTAAAAATTTGCTTTCAAGTGTTTATATGAAAATGATTTATTTTTCAATCTCATTTTTTAATAAGTCATTTTTAGTGGTTGTCAAACACTAGAATTTTTTTCAAAATTAAACACGGTTAAATCAAACATACCTTTAGTTTATTTGAATCTTTTACTTATAAAAATATTAAAACAATATTTTTGGGATCTATCACAATATATGAAATTAAAACCGATATTAAAAAGGTCTGTTTTGTTCTCTTTGTGGTTGTGAAGGATCTTTTTATGTATTTCAATTTCAATAAATAATAATAATAATTTGTAATCTACATGCTTAAATGGTTTGAATATCATAATCAAAATTTAAAAACTTTAAGAATAGCATTCAAATTTCTATTTTTGTTTCATCTTTAAAATTTAACTAAGATTTCAAGTTTATTTAATATATATATAGAAACTAAACAAGGATTTGTTGAAAAGCATCAACATTATCAAAGGAGATCTCAGTTATTTGTTTATTGTGGCAAACCTTAGGTAAACAAGGAAAATCAAACCTTAGGTAAAAATCTTTATTAAAAAAAAAAAAAAAAAAAAAAAAAAAAAACTGAGAATTTTTTACTGCTTCCTTTCTTGACTTGCAAATGTAGCTGAGAATTTTGTTACATTTTATTACATAAAAACTGACAAACTGCAAAGTTGCTTCCTTTCTTTACTTGCAAATGTAGATGAGAATTTTCATATCTTATATTAAATTGGCAATTGTGAAAGAGAGAGATTGCGAAAAGCTTTGATCCCTTGCTTTTGCATATGTTTTACAAGTATTTATGTTTTTAATAGGAAAATAATAGCCAATTCGAGCCTAGTTTGATTGGTTAAGATTTTATAATTTGACAAAAATAAACACCACTCTTAGTAGTTCCTTTTGTTTCCCTGGGACTTTGGTTTGTTTAATTGATTTTAGACCAAATCATTGGAGGAGCAGCTTAGGACTCATTTGGAATACATTTTAGTTTAAGTGTTTTTCAAGAATGCATTTTCTTTTAAACATTTTGTATAAAAATTGTTTAGAATTTAAACACTCATATGTTTGGTTACATTCCCTCATAATTGTTTTTATACACAAGTTATCATATACTTTGTTGATGCCAAAATCTGAACAGAAGACTCGTCTGAACTTCACGTGACACTAATAGTGAATTTGTAAAAGCTGGGAAAGACGTGACCTGCAAAACCAGCAAAAACTGCACACCGGTGTGGTGCTTGTCACACCTACTCCGATGCTCAAGTCAGCCAAATTGGAAGTTAATGGTGACAAGAATTAAGGTGGCCAACCCTTCTCCAAATGTGAAGAAGGGTATTTATACCTGAGTTAACATGATAGGGTTTTTAGGCGTGGGAAGACGATTCGGGGCTGAACTAGGTTGAACCGAGGCCACCAAAGGACTCCAGGGACCAAGCGGAGGGGAGGAGACTCAAATATTAACATTAATAATTGATTTTAGAACATGTTTTAGGTTATAAAATTTATATATTTATTATTTTATAATATTATAAAATTTACAGAATATTATGTTATAAATATATTACTTTTTAGAATTCTCACTATTTGGGTCACAAAATCCAAAAGTAATTTTGGCAAATAATCTATTTGACTAAATGAATATGAAAAACAAAAAACATAATAAAAATTGCATACCAAACATACTTCAAATTCTCTCGGATATAGATGTTGCTTTGTTTTTGTACTTCATCTTTCGTTCATTCTAAAGTGCATTTTTCTTTACTTGCATATGCTCATTACAAAAGTTGGAATAATCTTGAGTTCTTTTGGTGATTCTTGAGAGCCACAAATTGGTGAAAAACCTCAATTTTCCAAATTGGTTGTAGAATCGTATTGCCTTAAAAGCTACCTAAATTATATATAGATTGAAGGATATCTTGAGCAACAAGGACAATCGGATCCTCGGGGTCGGGTAAATCTGTGTGGCCTAAGGCGTGCTGCTTGAGTTGTGGACGTGCTCCAGCACCCTCGCTAACCTCTCAACGGCCTGTGTTTGTGCCCAAGTGGCCCTCCAGCCGGTTTTTGCACACCTAGTTGGGTTTTTTTTACCACCTTTGCTACAGCACCTTGCCCACTTGGGGCTAATCTTTCTTTTAGTGGTGTTTTGTGCTTTCTTTGGCATCAGTTGCTCTACTTAGATTCTGTTTTGTGTGTCAAGTACCAACTTGTATGTCTCACCTTTCTTTGCTTCATTGGAGCTCGTTTTGTGCCCTTTCCATTTCGGGTCTCGGTGTTTGGTTGGCCTATCTAGCCTCTTGCACAGGAATCCGTTTTTAAAATTGTTAGATGTAAATTTTTAAATTTGTCTGCCCCTAATAGCCCATGCATGCACTTGTGCAAGGTGGCTTTGGGCAATGTGCACGCGTAGGGCAGACGTGCACTGCCTGCGCGCCATCTGGCATAAAAGGGCGAAATTTGGCGAGAAGCTCCTAAAGGCTCTACAAAAGCATGGAACCAATGGGAAGGGATTGCTCCTCGTTTCTAAAGGTCTTTTGTGACCTAAAGCATTAAGAGTGATCTTCTTCCATCCTATTCTTTTCTCTATGAAAAGGAAGACTCCCAAGGATGGGAGACATAGTTTTGGGCACCCTAAATTTGTAGAGAATTGAGAGTGCTTTGTAATCTTTTCTTTATGAGTTATGGAAGGCAAAATGAGCATCTTCCTCAATTGTGAATGCTCATTACAATTGTCGAGTGCTTTGTTGGGATTTTGAGGATAAATTGAAAGATTGTATTAAGGAAGCACTTTAGGCCGCACAAATTTATCCGAAGAACCAATTGTCCTTGTTGCTCAAGATATCCTTCAATCTAGGTAGAATTTAGATAGCTTAAAGGCAGTTGGATTCTATAACCAATTTGGGAAATTAAGGGTCCGTTTGGTAGGTGATCTGAAAACAGAAATTTGAAAACAAGGATTCAATAAAAACAAAATTGTATTTCATGTTTTCAGATATGTGTTTGGTAGCAGATTCAAAAATTTGATTCCAATTTCAAAAATTGTTTAAAATGTGTTTGATAATATATTTATAAACCATAAACTATTTGTAGTTATCAAATAAAGTATTAAGTTGAATATAAACTATTATTAATTAATTTATAAACATTTTATATGTTATAAATTTTGTATAATTATTATTTTATAATATCATATAATTTATAATACATTATATTATACAAATTTTAATTTCACAAAAATGAATTGAGTTTATAACATGAAAATACTATATTTATTAAAGTTTTTATCATTTCTAATTTAATTCTGTATTTAAAATTTTCAAATTTAAAATTTGGATACACTGAAAACATAAAAAAGTTGTTTCCAGAATTTTCACTATTTGGATCACAGAATCTGAAAACATTTTTCAAAAATACATCTGCCAAACGCAGATTCACTGAATTCAGTGATATCTAAAAACATAAAACAAAATCTAGATTGTCGGTTTTTCGCCAATTCGAGACTCTCAAGAATCACCAAAAGACAACATATCCTTGTGCAAAGGAGGAGGTTTCTTCAAGAGATGGCGTTGTTTACAGGTAGATGATGTCGTCTCTTTGTTTTTTTTTTTTTTTTTTTTTTTTTTTTTTCTTTATTCGTTTATTTTTAAAGTAATTTTTGTAATTATTATTTTCATTTTTTTATTTTCTAATTTCATTTAAAAAAATTAGCAATTTATTACTTTTTTAATGGATAAGTAACTAATTAAAATTCATTTGAATAATAAAACTTTCTGTGAAAATGTAACAAAAAAAAAGTTTCATATATAATAGAACAAAAGAGTTTTATGATATTTCCATGATAAAACTTAATGTCACAATGGAGGTCGCCAATTATGAGTTGATTGTTAACGACAACTCCTTGGTGCTCGAACATTTGAACGATATGGTTCCTCTCTTGTTCCTCTAGTGTCCCTATACGCTTTATAAGGTGCAAGTATGTTCATGCCCTCCACATCCACGTCTATGAACATATGACATTGAGAGACTAGCCTCAAACATATATAATGTCGTGGAACTAGTGTATGTGAAAATATCGTAAACCAAATGTTAGTATTATGACCATTGGGATGAAATAACCAACATCATCCTGAGTTTGAGTGATATGGGACATGTCTTGAATGTTGTGGTGAATCTCGTCAAGCACAACAATGTCCTCTTCTACTGGAGTCTCTTCTACACCTAAGACTAGATGACATTGAGAGACTAGCCTTAGAAACATAATGTCATGGAACTAGTATGTGAAAATATCGTAAACCAAATGTTAGTATTATGCCATTGGGATGAAAATGACCAACATCATCCTGAGTTTGAGTGGTATGGGACATGTTTTGAATGTTGTGGTGAATCTCGTCATCAAGTACAACAATGTCCCCTTCTACTAGAATCTCTTCTAAACCTAAGACTAGGAGGACATGGAATCGGTGTCTTACATATGTGATGCTAGATGTTCTTGTTCATGTCATGCTATCGCATAAGTCATCATTCTAGTGGTGAGATTTCCTGAATGTGTCTGAAACATGACATCTTCAACTAGTGAGATAAATTAGACAAGATTTAAAATAAGTTTATACTTAAACCAATAAAATTTAGAAATTTTAATTGAAATTTGTACTGTAATACTAAAAGTTTCTCCCTTGCACGTATGTGATATGGTGTTTAGTCTTTGCATAAATACCATCTCGCTGAATAAGGTGCAAGCTGGATTTGCTAATCTTGCACTCGATTGATCTATCTCATGCAACTTTAGTTCTGTGTTGCACATATCTAGGACCACTTGTTTCATGTCAACTTGTTTCATCGCTCAATTATGAAAACAGGTGAATGAGTTTATTGTGTGTCACATTTCATGGCAATTTCTACAATAATTGAGTAATGTTACCATGATAGCGGTATATGGCTCCCAAGTCATCTAAAACACGACAAATATGAAAACTAAGGAAAGAGTAAAATAAATCAAAATACCAGGTCAGGTGCTAGGAGACCAAACATGTATCGATAATAACTAGAACATGTGTAGCTAATTTAGTCACATAAAATTGGTCTCTACATCTACTACATTAAACATTAAATTTCTAATTAATAGACATACCAAGAATCACATGATTGTTTAATTAACCCACTCTTGGTATGTGATGTAATGACACTAAGGAGCCATAGTTGGAAAACAATCTCAAGCTCAAACGAAAACTCCTCTTTTTCCCGCCAAAAACGCGCCCCCAACCATTTATGACATTTTTTTTCATCCCTTCCCTTTATTTTGTTTGACTATGGCGTCATAGAAAGTGAAAATTGTAGTAGTGAAAATATATACTACAACTATCTCATTAGCATTGTTAACCAACCTTGAAAATTGAGATGTTAACTAAAGTAAACTTAATTTAGAGCCCTTAATTTTATTTTTGTTCAGAGTTGCCCTAAGTAATAAACAACGTATTTATTGTCAATTATAGTTCATTGGTCATGAAACAGACTCACCATCCATTGATAATATTCCAAACAACACATCTATAGTGTGACTCCGGATTATATAGAAATTTTCTAATAATTATGAGCTTAATTATAAAATTGGAAAAGTTAAGGATGATTAACCAAAAGTTAAAATACCATTTTCGAATCCTCATATGTCGGTACTTGTTTTCTTTTAGTTCCTGTACTTTCATATTTCTAAATGTAGTCCATACGTACTTTCAATAAATCTTAAAATTAGTTTATGCTATTAGTTTATGGTCTTCTAGAAAACAATTTAATCTCTATGTCTTCCCTCTATACATTTAAAAATATATTCACATAATCACATTGGGGACGATTGGCCCATGGGTTTGGATTTGGATGGATTTGAGTTCCAAATTATCCAAACTCATGTTTGGGACAAAGGGTTTGGTTCCAAATCTAAATCCATGTGGTGTTCTAATCGAAACTCATCGGAATCCCACTCGAAACCCATGCTTTCTCTTTCTTTCCTAATCCATCTCTCTTTCCATTTTTTTCATAATTTTGGTGGATCCCATCATTTCTCTCTCTATTTTCCTCATAATTTTGGTGGGTTCCATCATTTCTCTCTTCATTTTTTTCATATATCTATATTTAATTAACAATAGTTGAATATATATATATATATATATATAATTTTAAAATTTTAAGGGGAAAAATACACTTTTAGTCCCTGAGGTTTGGGTTAAGTTACACTTTGGTCCCTGAGTTTTCAAACTCAACAAATTAAAAATACCCCTGGGATTTGAGATAAGGAGCACTTTAGTCCCTGCCGTCTATTTTTTCTGTTAAATACTGACGGTTGCTGACGTGGCACTAATATTTTAATAAAAAAATTATTTTTTCATTTTTTTAAATAAAAACATATTAAAATAATAAAATATTATTATTTTATTATTATTTTTTAAATTCTCTCTCTCTTTCTTTATTCTCCATCCATCTTCTTTCTCCTCCCCATCTTCTTTCTCCTCCCCATCTTCTTTCTCCCTTCTTAACTCCTTCTTCTTCAGCTCCGGTGGCCAGCCGCCGGCTGCGGCCGCCAGATTTTTTTTTTCTTTCTTCTTCTCTTCTTCTCCTTTCTTTCCTTTCTTCTGTGTTTTTTTTTTTAAAAAACAGAGGAGAATCGGGGAGGGAGGAGCTGTTTTTTTTCTCCTCGCCCTCCCCGATTCTCCTCTATTTTTTTTTAAAAAAAACACAGAAGAAAGATAAGAAAGGAGAAGAAGAAAGAAGGAAAAAAAAAATTCTGGCCGCAGCTGCCGCCGTTCGCTGGCGGTGGCGGCCGGCCACCGGAGCTGAAGAAGAAGGAGTTGGGGAGGGAAGAGATGGAGAGGAGAAAGAAGATAGATGGAGAAGAAAGGAAGAGAGAGAAAGAATTAAAAAATAATAATAAAATAATAATATTTTATTATTTTAATATGTTTTTATTTAAAAAATGAAAAAATAATTTTTTTATTAAAATAATAGTGTCACGTCAGCAACCGTTAGGATTTAACAGAACAATAGACGACAGGGACCAAAGTGCTCCTTATCTCAAACCTCAAGGGTATTTTTGTTGAGTTTGAAAACTCAGGGACCAAAGTGTAACTTAACCCAAACCTCAGGGACTAAAAGTGTATTTTCCCAATTTTAAGATAAGAAAAATATATTTTAAACAACGGTTAAAATACTATTTTGGCCCCTATATTTTGGGTTTTGTTTCATTTTAGTTCATATACTTTCAAATGACTAATTTTAGTCCCTGTACTTTCAATAAAACTTAAAATTGGTCCCTAAGAGAGTTTATTGTTTTTTTTAAAAAAAAATTAGCCTCTGTTAGCCTTCCTTCAATAAATTTTAGAATTATGTTCACATTGTGTCTTTTCTTGTATGAAAAATATTATTATTATTTAAACAATTCACTAAAAATTAACTTTAAACTTACAGTAAGAACCAATTTTAAGCTTTATTGAAAGTACATGGACTAAAATGAAACAAACCCAAAGTATAGAGACCAAAATGATATTTGTAACAAACATTTTTAAAATAACATTTAATTTTAAGTGAAAATATTAATATATATATATATATATATATATATTAATACGTTTACTTAAAAGTGGATCAAGTTGTATACTTGTTGGGTTTTATGTCCTAAAACTCGTAGATAGTTAATGTAACAAAATGTATACTTGTTCAATAAAGTTGTTATTGAGGTTTATTCAATAAGGTGGTTATTGAATAATAAGTGAAATCCACATTATAACTCAAATCCAATAAACTAAGAACTCCTGGCTATAGCATATAGACTTGAACTATATGTGGAGACATAAAAGTGGATCAAGTTCAAGTAATAGCCAAAATGGTTTATAGTATAGGGATAGGGTTGGGTACCTTATCCTAGAGACACTATGGATGCGACCCATTTTGTATATGATACAAACGATGTGATCCTAAATCGTTCATGTGGAGACATGCGAGTGAGGGTGTCCTATGCAATGAGTTTGCATAAGACCAGAACCACAAAATAGTCACTTTTACTTTATAACATCGTTTACTGTTAAAACTGACTATTTCATGTGATGACCTAGGTAACTCAATCTTAATCTTGAGCTAACTATGAACTCCTGTTTATACGAAATTATCATTTGATTTGCATGGGTGAGAGTGGCTCGAGTTCGTCTACTCAATAAGCCTACCATTTTGGGAATAAGACCAGATAGATAGATGAGGACATAGTCTTGCAAGAAGGAATTCACTCCTAATTGTTTCAGGGATAGTAGATAGATCGTTTCCTTAAATGCTGACTCCAGGTTTTGAACAAGGGGCCCCACCCTCTCATTGGCCTGAGAGGGACTCGATTTGGTGGTTGGTTCACAAACCAATTATTCATTAGAAGATCAGTGGGCTTAAGGAACCAGAGGTAGTTACAGAGGTAAAATGGTAATTTTAACCCAACTGTAATTACGAACAATCTGTGAAGGATTGACTTACTAATCATGGTTATCGAGTGGACATAAATATATCTACAGTGATAAACCTCGAATTGTGGAGCTCATGATCGTGGAGCTTACCCCTTTTCAAAATATGGAAGCCTGAGTGGATAAGAAATATATATAAAAAATTAATAGAATGTCATAATAATTTTGAACAAAATGTTCTTTTAAGTTTGAAGTAAGAATTTTGTTTTTTAAATTTAACATTTTAAATACACAAGAAATAAGAAATTATAACCAAATATATTTTTGATCTATTTAATCTAATATATTTATATTTTAGCTTTTAAAAAATATAATTAAAAAAATGCAAGAATGCTACCAAACAATGCTCTAAAACATATATTCCCCACTTCCTTTTTTCTTTTTTTCTTTAATTATTTTGAAAAACAAAAAACAAATTTTAAACTCAACTTAGAATGAGATAATTATACAAAATAGTTTTTTTTTTTTTTGAAAAAATAATTATACAAAATAGTTAGTGTTTGAAGTAATTTCAAATAAAATAAATTTAACAAAAAAAAAAGGGTGAAAAAAAGAGGATAAAGAAGGAGAAAAAGAGAGTTGGTGGATTTTGTGTCTCTTTGACTCTTTATAAGGACAGAATCAAAGGGAATAAAGATACTGTTATAAATGGTTAAGGGAAACCATGGACTTTTTACAATTTGTTTGGAGAACAAACTCAACATATCAGCCCTTAGCTTCTTCATTTTCTATCTGTTTGGGTTTAATTTGTTACTTTGTTTCCAAAGGGTTAATTTTTTTTACAACAATGCACAGTAACATTTTCCAAAATACTTATCTACTTTTTATATTTTCCAAATATTTTGTTTTAGTTTCTAAACTTAAATCATTTTTAGTTCTGGTTGCATGCAATTTGATGAATGGACCCCTCCCACATAGATAAGTATTTTGGATTCTCAAACTAATACTTTCTTTTTTGTTAACATAGGATTTAAACTTGCATTTGGGGTAGGGATTTGAACCTCTGACCTCTTGGTCGAGGATACATTTCAATTACCGCTGAGCTATGCTCACTTTGACGCAAAAAACATACTTATGTGAAACTATTTTGGTAAATTAGCTTCTAACAACTTATTTAAGGCGGTTTTTATAAACCATTTCTCACTCATTTTAGACAAATTTATATATATATATATATTTGAAAAGGACAAATTTATAGTCTTTAAAAATATAAAACTAAAAAGTAAAATCATTATCAAACAAATATGAAATAGGATCATCGCAGATAAAATTTAATTAAGTCTACAATATAATAATGCTTTTTAATTTACTTATTCTTTTTTGTTGTATGTGCCATGTGATAAATGGAAAAGGGGAAATATTGATGAATTCTTTTATTTAAAGAATTTCTAAGTGGGACATTTCTACATGAAAATTTTGAAAAGGGGTAGGCTTCCATAGAAGAAGACAGTCTCAATTCTCAAAGAAACTATTAGGGTTTCTATTCTGAAAGACAGTCTCAATTTAATCGAGTCTACAATATAATAATGCTTTTTACTTACTAAGTTAATCTTGAATCGTGGAGCTCATGATCTGTAGGTCCATTAGGTCCCCCTACTAGCTCATATCGGATTAAAACCTTAGAATAGTGTGATGAAATAATTTGAATTGTTCAAATTCGGTTTAGGGAGTATGTGTTAATTGTATGTGATATAATTAACGTGTTATAGTTTAATTATGAATTAAACTATAATTGTAGAGAGAGTTGGAAAATATTTAAATAAGAATTTAAATATTATTAATATGTATATGATACATATTTTAGTTTGAATTTTACATATGAATAGAGATTCATATTCAAACGATCGGTTTTGAGAGAGATCGGGATTGGTGCAATTATTTAATTTGATATTTGATATTAAATTAAATAATTATAATTAATTATTTGAATTAATTTTATTTAAAATTAAATTAAGAAATTGAATTTGAAAATTAATTTTATCTCATTTTTGAGTTTCAAGAGGTGACATTTTTTTATGATCTAATTTCATGCAAAAATCCACACCAAGACACCTATACTCCCATGACTAAACTTTTCCACCTTCATTTGTCTTGATATATATGTGCTTTGTGAAACACCTCTCAAAACCACATGATCTCTCCTTCTTTCTCTCTTAAATTCATCACAAACCGGTTCCCATAAACCATTTTAAACCCAGAGATTAGTAGGAAAGACATTATTAGTGGCCGTCCACGAAGACTTCGTGATCTATTTCATTCAACGGTGTGAAGGAATTTGATCTTCAAAGGTTGGTTTTCTTTTACCCGGTTTTTGCTATGCTTTTCCTTAAGTTTGTGTTTGAAATTCATGTAAATTAAGAGTCTAAGATCCGAATTGCTTCCACTCGAGTTTTTATTACTCCTTAAAAAACACACACACAAAAATATATATATTATATTCAAATTAAAGTAACAAAAATAAATGATATTTTATTTTGAATTTATTAAAATAAAATGAATAATATTTAATTTTAAATTAGTATTTAATCATCAAATTACCTAAAAAATATGCTTCTAAATTTGTGCGCGCACGTGTGTGTTTTTGAAATTACAACAAATAAAATATCAAATTAAAATCTTTAGACTGTGATTGTAGCAACTCTAATTGTGGGGTGATTTTGCAATTTACAAAAAGGTTTGATAGAAAAGTAAACACACGAAGTTACTTTTTTGCAATAAAAGTAAAAGAGTATCCTAAATTGCAAAAAGTAAATAAAATAAAAGTTAAATTATTAGTTTAGTCATTCGACTTTCAAATTTATGTCAGTTTGGTTTCTGAATTTAAAAAGTGTCTAATATATCATTGTATTTTCAGATTTACGTCTATTTGGTCCCTAAATTTAAAAGTGTCTAACAAATCCTTAAACTTTTAATTTTTTTTATCTAATAGATCCATGAATTTTTAATTTTTAAAATTCTATTAGACATACAATTCCATTTTATATCTAAAAAATTAGTCAATATTTAAAAATCTCAAATACGTTAAAAGACCTATGTTGAGGGACTAAATTTGTAATTTAACTTAGGTTTAAATCTTATTTTAGTCTCTAAACTTTTAAGTTTATTCCATTTTAGTCTCTGAACTTTTAAAATGTCCAATTTAGTTCTTGAACTTTCAAATTTGTTCTATATTGGTCCCTGAACTTTTAAAATGTTTATTTTAGTCCATGAACTTTCAAACAATAAATATTTTGGTCCTCACTTTTATTTTAATTTTAACAAACTAAAGACGTAGTTTTGGGTACATGTATTAGCATGTTAATATGAGTATGATTTTAAGTCAAATAAGTCAGAGATAAACATGGGCAAAACAAATTTAAGGTAGAAAAGTAATATATGAAGGACTAAAAAGGATTTTTTTTTTAAAGTTTAGGGACTAAAATAGACATTTTGAAAGTTCAGGGACTAAAAGAACAAATTTGAAAGTTTGAGGACTAAAATGAGATTTATTTATTTATTTATTTGAAAGCTTTAACTTAAATTAAAATAAAATAAAATAAAATAAAATAATCCGTTCACCCTTCAAAACCGGGAAGCACTGAACATTAGAAATTCATGACCATACGGCGCATTTATGTTACGAGGTTCATTATTCATTTCCATTTCAACTGAATCGAAAGCTTCAATCTCTCCGATCATCTCGCGTTTCTCTGTAGCGTAATCTTCTCTACTCTCTCTCTTTTTATTCGGTTTTCGAATGATTTTTGAACTGGTTGATCGAAGCTTACTTGTACCGTGATTTGTTCGGTTGTCGTAAATGGAAAATTTTCTCTTCGTTTATCGGTTTAAGTTCGTTAATCTCGTTATCTTTCTGCGAAGCTATGGATGGAGAGATTTGCTTCTGTTTCTGTTTCTGTTCCTTTGTGTATTTGAGAAGTTTTTGTTACTATTTACTGGCTGCCTGTTTCTGTTTAACTCGCTGAAGAAATTATTGTAGATTAAGTGCTCGATAGATTGTTTTACTGAAAACCTATGTTCAATGAGAGTATCAGTTTTTCGTTTCTGAGATGTTTATATGGTTGTACATATTAATGCCCGGAGATGGCGATGGCGATGGCGATGCCGCAGTCCTGCTCACTTCGAGCTAGGGGAAATTGTTGCCTCTACTCGAACAATTTTTTCCTAGTTTTGGCTTTTGATAATAAGATTATTGCGATTCTGAGTTTATATTATGGTTGAGAAGTGAGATTTTGATGAGTATTTGCATTTCCTTGTACTTGGTTAAAATGTGGATTGAGAAGTACATTTACTTCTTCTATCCCCTTTGTGGTTTCCAAAGCAGAGGAGTCAATGACTCCTCTGCGTGTGTGTGTGTGTGTTTTTTCCCCTTCTTTTAAGCCATTACAGGAAGAGATATAAGTTATCTTCACGTGACACTCTTGGGTTTTCTAGATATCCTTACGGATTCTTCTTTGAAATCGACATGCTTGTGGATTCCTTCCTTGAAGTAAGGCTAGTTCAGTTCTCTAATTTTAACTCTGTTAGCTAACTTAACGCAGTGTGCTTGTGCGGTCCTCTGGTGTTGCTTTGTTATGTCAAAGCATCAATCTGATGCAGCTGACCAAGATAAACTTGAACCAGATAACTTCAGTTACTTCAAACAGGAAGTTATAGATTTGTTGTCTCAAGAGGATATTCTGCCTTCTGCTCCCCATAATTCACGCATATCTGGGGCTTCACCTTCATTTGGTGATAGCCTAGGACCTAAGCTCTCTCATTTTAAAAAAGAAAAACTGAAGACATTGCTCAGGCAGAGTGCAGTTATTCTTTCAGAAGAAGCAAATGAGGTATTTAGTTGCAAAAATAATTGGGTTACAGGTTACTACATTTCAGGTTGTTGAGTTTAACCTGGCACGAGGCTTGTTATTTGCTCGATAATTTAATAACTATGTTATGAATTGCGGAGTTAACTCCATATTTTTGTTTATGCTTTGAACTCGGTTTTGCAGTTATTAAACAAATAGAAACTTGTTGCTAAAGCTAATACATGAAAGCAGAACTGCAAAATATCTAAATATTTTATTCTAGCTGGTTTCATCTTTTTCTTTCTTTCTTTCTCTGTCTTTCTTTATTTCCTTTCTCAAAATCAATGCAAGCTCAAAATATCAATTCTTGTTAATGATAGGAATGTACCTAAGGTGTAATTAGGAATATTAGTAAGAAATGGGAAGAGAGGGAATTGAGTCACAATGTAACCAAGTAACAAAGTATTCGATGTACTTGGACCCAAATTGATAAGAACCGGAATAGAACCACAATGTATTATGATATAAAAGGTAAAGGACAACACGATAAACCAAGTATTCGAGGTACTTGGACCCTCCTTCTCTTGAGAACACCCAAGAGTAACTCACTGACTCAATTCCCTCCTTTCCATTTCTCACTAATATTCCTAATTACACCTTAGGTACATTCCTATCAGTTAATTGATTGAATGGTTTTCCAATTACAATTGTAACTATTTTTCTGCTGCAGATGCTCGAGCCTGCTCTATCTATCCAACACTTGAAGTCAATTTTGAGATCCAAAAAGAACTTGGAAAATGTAGACAAATTAGCTACGAATGATGTAGAGCAAGCTCCTTATAAGAAACTCAAATCCTTGTCCTCTTCAACCAGCCTATCTGCACATGAGGATTGTGCTAATCTTGGATCCAGTAGAGTGGTAAAATTTTATTTTAATTCCCATACTCTGTCTCTCTCTGTCTGCTCAGTATGCACACATGCATTTTGATTTACAGTAGTAACTAATAGTATGGTGAAAATGAACTGTATCTCCCCCATCTTCATCTGAGTTGTACAGTAGCTAGGGTGAATAGAATCTTTCTGGATGAACCTAAATAACCTTTCACTAGATAAGTGAAATCTAGATTCATGCTATAATCTATACTATATTACTATTTGTTTGAGTTAAGCTTTAAAATGAAAATATTCTTAATTATGACCATCGAGCAGTTTGTTTGGGTGAAGCCAAGAGATGGGTGTTATCTTGGTAATTAATATAAATATTTAGGAAAGCAAAGAAAGCTGGTAAGGTTTAATATGAAATTATGGCTGTTCATTTGGTATGCAATCGATGAATGCTCAAGTTGATTTTTTCTCAAATGCCAATTTCTTAGTTCCTCTCTTTCCTTTTCGGTACCTTAATTCAAGAGCTTAAATTTCAGGGGCGAGAGGCTGCATGCCTCTTATGTCCTACCTAGTTAAATCTTTGGGAACCCCTTTGCATGCTGTTTATATCTTGTTAATTAGGCTGCACCCTTTGATTCCATATTATGATCATCCACTAATAGGAAAAAAATGATTTTCTACCTCCCCTCACCCTTCCCTTAATTAGTTGTCAATAGAAAGGATCTCTATGTTTAGCAAGTTCGACAAACTTTTATGTGTCTTGTGAGAGAAGAAAATAGTGGATCAAGAAAATTGGTTATAAGTTGATGTAGTTTGTCAAATTTCTTTGTCAGGCAATCAAAATGTATTTCATCGGCATAACATTACACGGTGCATTATTTTGCTTATACTATTTTCTTTCACGCCAGATAGATGATGAACTGAAATTCTTTCTAGAGAACCATAGTGAGCAGATTGAAGAAATAGTGACAGAACTTTCAAATGATCTATCTGGAAAAGTAACATTCTATTATCCATTTTCCCTTTTATCTTTGATTTATATTTATATTGCACACTCATCCAATTGCTTTCGGTAATATGTAAAGCGAATGACAATGGATCATGTCACTAACATATATTCAGTTTTAATACTTTTATCACATTGCCGTTCTTATACTTAAACTGCTAATTAACATCGAATAGTGCCTTTTCAGCTAGGGCACATGGAGCAACAGCTTGAGGAAGTTCTTGATTCAGTACTATCAAATTGCAGGTATTGCATTAAGTAGAGAGAAAGATATACAGAAAGAGAGGGAGGGAGGAAAAAATAAATGATGTAGGCATAGCATGGCGGTGACACGCCATGTTATAACTTTGAAGCTACCTTTTTCCTCTTGTGAGAATGTATTGTGCTTGAATGATGGAGTTGATCATTATGATGCCTTTCTCGTTTAGTTTATCATGTACAGACTTTGGTGAATATGTGAAAATTTCTCTCTGTTATCTATTATGCTATCACTTGGTGTAAATTATCCAACCTTTTTTCTTCTTACTCATATGCATCCCTCTTAGTCAATTGGGAAAGCCTTTTGTAATCTTCATGGATTTTAATCCTTTTTGTAAATTTCATACATCAATGAAATTGTTTCTTAAAAAAAAAAATAATAAAAAAAATAAAAATGAAATTTTGTACAAGTATCAACTTCTTGGATGGTTTATTTTAAAAAATGGGTACCAGGAACCAACTGTGTTCATCCTCCAGACAATATTTGCATATGAATGACCAAATGAGTCATTAAATTTCAGTTTTGATCTGTCTAGTTAACTGTCAGCTTTCTTTTTCAGGCCTATGACCTTCAAGGAAAAGGAACAGCTTCAAAAATTGATTCGGGAGCTTCCACCAGAAAATCTTGGCCGTGTTGGAGAAATCATCCAACTTAGGACAGATGAAACGAATTCCCCTGATGAAATCCTTATTGATTTGGATAAAGAGGTAAGTGAAAGAGTGCATATTAATGCATGCAACAGTAACCATAGTGTGTATGTGTGTTTATTTATTTATTATTGTTATTATTATTATTATTTTGCAGAATAACACTACTCTTTGGAGGCTGTATTACTATGTCGAAGCAGTTGAGAAAGCAAAGAAGCTGGCATCAGGATGAATGTTCAGCAATTTTCTACCTACCAGCCTGAGTTGGACAAATTCATCTTTTGTTTTCGTGGGTCCAAGAATCATTTTTTAAGGAAGACAATGCCTTCTTGCTCTGCTTTTAAAGAAGTTTTGAAGGCTCTCAAAGCCGTCGTGAAAACATTCAGAAACCCCTCTCTTTGTTTCTAGGCTTTTGGAGGTGGCGGGTGATCTCTTAGCTTGAAATTTGGTTGATTTTGGGGGCTAAAAGCACATTTTTTGTTCGAACGACTTGCAGTCCCAAGTCTTTTGAGAGACAATGAATTGTCTCTATTCTCTCAATTGGATTCCACATTCTCCAGAATTCAATTGAAATTGTAAAATCATTCAGCATTTAGCTTTGTAATGTAACTACTGTTTAAAACTTTTAAGAACTTAAATACAAAGTGTGTCCAGTGATAATTCCAGAAGTTATGCCTCAGATTTGATTTTCTTATTTGAGTTCAAATCAACAACACACTACCAATACTCTTTTTTTTTTTTTTCTCTCTCTCTCCTTGGGAGGCCTACTTTTTGCATTTTATTCATGCTCTACCCTCTCTAATCCTCAAGGAGGCTTCGTCTACCCCAAGACAAACTTCAAGAGCCAACAAGGATTTTTAGTTATTAAGTTTTCAATTGAAGTTGAACTTTTTTCTTTGGTCTCTAATGTATAGAAAAACTGCTGAGAGGATTCAAAGGAGTTTCCCTAATTGGGCTTCATCCCCTTCGTTGTGTAGCCTCATTAAAAGGGGGAGGAAAATCTTGATAACTTATTCATCCATTGCCCGTTTGCTAGGGCTGGACCTTCATTTTCAAAGAGATAGGCCTCTCCTTTTGTCTCCCAAATACTGTGGACAGTTGATTGTTGGGAGGTCTGATAGGTACGAGATTAAGAAGAAAAGCTAAGATCCTGTGGATTTCTGCTGTGAGAGTGTTAGACCCCCAGTGGTTATTACGTACTCTAGGAGGGGTAGAAACGTAAATTCTCCCTCCCCTTAAGTTAATCAGTGTTCCGTTGTAAGTTATATTTAAGCTGCTGTTAGTTTCCATTATGTTTTATGCTTTATGTGTTTTTGGTTTCTCTGTCCTGTGTGATAGAGTAAGGGAGAGCGCCACCCTCTCGAAAGGTGGTAAGTCCGTATGCTTTTGTACTCTCCTTTTGGAACACTGAAGGTTGAATGAAATCATCCTGAGGGACTTGTGTATTGAGACTTGTTGTTTGTTACTATTAAGATTCATTAGGGATCGTGTTTAAGCGTAAGGTTAGCGTGGGAACTTAACAAAGTGGTATCAGAGCAGTCATCCTGGGGAGAACTCGAGCCATGTCGCAGAGGCAACTGGAAGAACGGATGTTTGAGTCCGAGAAGAGTGTGGAAGAAGTAAGAGGGAAAATACCAGAGATCGAAAGAACGATGGCTGAAATTAACAAGAACATAGAAAGGTTATTCCACAGCCTCGAAGACCAGAGGCAAGCCACAGTGGAGAACCAGCGAGCCTTAGCTAATTTGGTTAATGGCCGACCGCAGGCCACTGGGCAAGGGAGTAAGGATACCGGTCAGAAACGGAAAAACCCGGAACCTGACCAGGGGTCAGCCAGCGGAGAGACTCAAGGGGTGGCGGAAAGCGCCTTCGAGAAACACCGCTTGAAAAAGATCGACATGCCCATTTTCGAAGGAGGTGTGCCAGACGACTGGTTGTACAGAGCGGAGAGATATTTTACGATCCAACACCTCACAGATTTAGAGAAAGTTCAGGCAACAGCAGTATGTTTCACCGGACCGGCGTCCCGTTGGTTGCAATGGTCGGAGCACCGCTTACCATTCCGAAATTGGGCAGACCTTAAGTCAAGAATCCTTGATAGATTTAGACCGATCCACGAGGGATCCCTGTGCGCCAGATTTTTGGCGATTCGACAAGACGGCACTGTAGCTGAATATAAACAGAAGTTTGAAGACCTGTCAACACCCCTGCCCCATCTGACAGATGAAGTGCTAGAAAGTACCTTCTTGAACGGCCTTGATCCCGAGTTACGGGCCGAAGTTCTCTGCTTCGAGCCAGTGGGCCTTGAGGCCTTGATGAAAGCAGCCCAACGTGTGGAAGATAAAAGAACGATACAATCAGGAAAAGCCGGCCCGAACGCAGTTAAGTTGCTTAAATCCTCCGAAAATCAATATGTCGTATCTAAACCGAATCCCAAAGCCATCGCTGCAATTCCCATCCGGACTGTGACGATGTCCACTCAGCCGTCCATCCAACCCATGCACTCGCAACCCAAGGAAGTTCCCTACCGTCGATTGACCGATTCAGAACTGTTGGCTCGTAAAGAGAAAGGATTATGCTACAGGTGTGATGAAAAGTACCATGTTGGGCATAAATGCAAGAGTAAGGAGCTAAGACTTCTGGTGATTGACGACGAGTTGGCCGCAGAAGAGTGGAGTGAGTTGAACGTTCCGGTCGAAAACCACCAGATTGCGCAAGAGACAACGGAGACACCGCCCGAAAACATGGCAAGCTTATCCTTGAATACAGTGGTGGGTTTTACTTCCCCCGGAACGCTGAAGATCAAAGGGAAGATCGAGAACCAGGAGGTGATTATCCTCGTGGATTGCGGAGCCACCCACAATTTCATCTCCAACCAGCTGGTGGAGAAAATGAAGATTCCGGTGTCCGAGACGGCCCATTACGGGATCATCATGGGGACAGGGACAGCCGTGAGGGGCAAGGGAATGTGCAAAGGTATTGTAGTCGAGATCGACTCCTTGACCATCGTAGAGGATTTTTTACCACTGGAACTGGGTGCTTTGGACCTAATTCTGGGCATGCAGTGGCTGCGTTCCTTGGGCATAACTACCGTAGATTGGAAATCATTGACCCTCACGATCGGGAGTGGAGACTCCCAGGTTATTATCAGGGGAGATCCTTCCTTGGCCAGAGCTGAGGTGTCTCTGAAGAGCCCAAAGAGACAATGGAATGAGCAGGATTGAGGGTTCCTAGTTGAGCTAAGAGCGCTGACAGTTCAGTTGCCGGAAGACGACAAGAGAGTGGCAGTTCCGCCGTCGCCCCTTCCGCCAGCCGTTGACCGACTTCTCGATCAATATCCAGATGTCTTCAGCGAACCTACGGGGCTACCACCAAAAAGGGAAATAGACCACCGCATTACTCTCAAAGAAGGACAGTCCCCAGTCAACGTCCGACCCTACCGGTACCCCCATGTTCAGAAAGGTGAGATTGAGAAACTGATTGCGGACATGCTGACAGCGGGTATTATTCGCCCGAGTACGAGTCCGTATTCTAGCCCGGTTCTTCTGGTAAAGAAAAAGGATGGGAGTTGGCGGTTCTGTGTGGATTATCGTGCCCTCAATGAAGCCACCGTGTCCGATAAATTCCCGATACCGGTCATTGAGGAACTGCTGGACGAATTACATGGTGCCCGAGTCTTTTCCAAACTCGATCTCCGGTCGGGCTATCACCAAATCGGGTTCATGAGGAAGATGTGGAGAAGACTGCCTTCCGAACGCATGAAGGCCACTATGAATTTATGGTGATGCCGTTTGGGCTCACTAACGCACCCGCGACATTTCAGGCTCTTATGAACCGGGTATTTCGTCCTTTTCTTAGACGCTGTGTTCTTGTTTTCTTTGATGACATATTAATTTACAGTTCTGACTTGGATACGCATTTGACCCATTTGGGAATGGTGATGAATGTTTTGCGAGATAACTCGTTGAAGGCAAACCTGAAGAAGTGCCAATTTGCCCAGGATCGCATCGAATACCTGGGGCACTGGGTGTCGGCGACCGGAGTAGAGGCGGATCCCGAAAAAATCAGAGCCATGGTAGAATGGCCGGTACCCACGAATGTTCGCGAATTACGAGGGTTCCTGGGCCTCACCGGATATTATAGGAGATTCGTGGAAAATTATGGGGCCAAGGCGTTCCCATTGACTCAACTGACTAAGAAGGACGCCTTTGAATGGAATGATGTCGCACAGCGAGCTTTCGACACACTGAAACAGGCCATGGTAACACTGCCGGTCTTGGCACTACCAGACTTCACCGTGCCTTTCGTGGTGGAAACAGACGCATCCGGCACTGGATTGGGGGCCGTACTGTCCCAAAATCAGCGCCCCATAGCTTATTACAGCCATACTTTATGCCCCCGAGCGCAGGCCAAGCCCATATACGAGCGAGAACTTATGGCGATCGTGAAGGCGGTGCAACGCTGGCGCCCTTATTTGTTGGGCCAACGATTCCTGATTCGCACCGACCAACAGGCCCTAAGATTTTTGATTGACCAAACAGTAATCCAACCCGAGTATCAAAAATGGGTCTCAAAGCTTCTGGGATATGACTTCGAAATTCAGTTTAGGCCCGGCCTTGAGAACAAAGCGGCTGACGCCCTCTCCCGAATGCCCAGCCACATCCGTTTGAGTAGTCTGATTGCACCACCCATTATAGACCTTAGCACAGTCAAAGCTGAAGTGGATCAAGACCCGAAGCTCCAAGCAATCATTGAAGAAATTAAGAATGAACCTACCAGCCACCCTAAATTCTCAGTGCACCAAGGGACCCTGTTGTACAAAGGACGGCTAGTTATGTCCGCTGATTCGCAGTTGATTCCCGCCGTGTTACAAACCTACCATGATTCGGTCCTGGGAGGACATTCGGGGTTTTTGCGGACCTATAAACGAGTGACAGCCGAATTGTATTGGCCCGGCATGAAGGGGGCTATCAAACGTTATGTTGATGAATGTGGAACCTGCCAACGGAACAAGACCCTCACACTCTCACCCGCCGGGCTCCTGCAGCCATTGCCTATACCCGAAAGGATATGGGAGGATATCTCTATGGATTTTATAGAGGGATTGCCGAAATCACAAGGATGGGATACGATCGTGGTAGTGGTCGATCGCTTAAGCAAATATGCTCATTTCACCGCCATCAGCCACTCGTTCAATGCCAAAACGGTAGCGTCGGTTTTCATTCGAGAGATTGTGAGACTTCATGGGTTCCCGAGGTCCATCGTCTCGGATCGAGACAAAGTGTTCATTAGTCACTTTTGGGCGGAGATGTTCAGAATTCAAGGAACACAACTTCGAAAGAGTTCATCCTATCATCCGCAAACGGACGGCCAAACGGAACGGGTGAATCGTTGCTTGGAGACTTATTTGAGATGTTTTTGTGGGGAACAACCAAAACAATGGGCCCGATGGCTAACGTGGGCCGAGTACTGGTATAACACCACGTACCATTCATCCTTGAACACCACTCCGTTTAAAGTGGTCTACGGACGTCCCCCACCCCCTTTGCTGTTTTATGGAACTCAGAAAACATCAAATGCGACATTAGATCAGCAGTTGACGGAGCGTGACGCAACCTTGGACCGACTTAGAGGCCAGCTGACTTTGGCCCAAGAAAGAATGAAAAAGTTTGCTGATAAAAAGAGAAGTGAGAAAGAATTTTCAGTAGGTGACTGGGTCTTTCTGAAATTAAGGCCGTATCGTCAAGCCTCAGTGGCTCGACGTCGCAATGAAAAATTGGGGCCCAAATATTTCGGTCCATACCAGATTTCTGAGCGCATCGGCGTCGTGGCTTACCGATTGAATCTGCCCGCAACCGCATCCATCCACCCTGTTTTTCATGTATCGCAGCTCAAGCAAGCAGTGGGCAATCAGCAGGATATTCGCACCAGTCTTCCCCCTCTCACGGAAGAATTCGAATGGGTCGCAATCCCTAAAGATATCATGGCTTACCGGAAGAACGAAACGACCCAAGAATTGGAACTGCTCGTCGAATGGGACGGACTCCCTGAACACGAAGGAACGTGGGAGAGTATTACCGATTTCAAGGCGCAATTCCCAGACTTCCACCTTGAGGACAAGGTGGACTTTGAACCGGGGGGTGATGTTAGACCCCCAGTGGTTATTACGTACTCTAGGAGGGGTAGAAACGTAAATTCTCCCTCCCCTTAAGTTAATCAGTGTTCCGTTGTAAGTTATATTTAAGCTGCTGTTAGTTTCCATTATGTTTTATGCTTTATGTGTTTTTGGTTTCTCTGTCCTGTGTGATAGAGTAAGGGAGAGCGCCACCCTCTCGAAAGGTGGTAAGTCCGTATGCTTTTGTACTCTCCTTTTGGAACACTGAAGGTTGAATGAAATCGTCCTGAGGGACTTGTGTATTGAGACTTGTTGTTTGTTACGATTAAGATTCATTAGGGATCGTGTTTAAGCGTAAGGTTAGCGTGGGAACTTAACAGAGAGCTACCCTTTGGTTAACTTGGAAGGAGAGAAACCTTAGAACTTTTTAGGATAAGATGTCTACGGAGGATTCTCTCCTTTTGTGTATAGTTATACAAATTTGGCTTCTTAATGGAGTGCAAATCACACAGATTTATTTTGTGGTTATAGTCTTTTCATGATTATTCAAACTGGATAGTTTTTTTTTTTTTTCAATAACATGTGGCATGAGAGGATTCAAAAACCTCTTAACCAGTCGAGCTTTCTCAGGATGATAACAATTGGAAAGCCTTCTTGTGATAGCTTTCGTAGTAGGTTTTTTTTAGGGTGTCTCTACCTTTACTCATAGGCTATTTTCTTTTGTGTTCCATAATGAAGTTCCTCTTATAGAAAAAGAGAGTTTTCAATTGAAGGTTTTAACTCCAGACCTAGAGGGCATTTCCAAACATACCAAGGCATCTTGGGTTGTGATCAGATCGTTTTTCTTTTTGTAAAAAAAGAAAATTTATTCTGATGTTTGCACAAATACACTGATGTGGTGATTTATGTTTTTCCCCAAGGGAGGGATCAATTATTTTCTGTTGTATATACAGGCTTGAAATTCTTGTGAGCTAACACTGCATAGAAAGGGTCTGAGCCTGACAACAAACCTAGCAGCCTCAGGATCCAACTGAATGGTGAGTTATCTTCTCCAGTGCCACTTGAAGCAGGTATCTTTCTAATAATCTCAGGTTGTGTAAATCCTTCAACGCATTGGAAATATTGGACGACTAATTGTAGTCTACTGTATGCAGACCCATCTCTCCATGCACTCACAGCTTTCTCATAGAACATTCTGTTGCTAAAGCTGATGATGAAAATTCCTCCTGGCCTCAGCACCCTAAACACCTCGGCGAACACCTGCAATCATATTCACTGGTTAGGTTTTCTATTTTCATAAAATTTAACTTCGCTGATGTTAGTTGGAATGTTTTAATTATCTTGGATTTCCTGCTAATAATGAACCTGAAGTTAAATCTTTCTAGCATCTGTTCACTCATCTAGGGGGGTTCCGACGTGCTGAATGAATTATTAGTAAAGACATGGGGTTAGAATTTTTCAGGAAGTATCTAATATGGTAAGAGGAAAGAACCTAGGATTTTCGTCAAGTAAAAATGTCGATTGTTTATTTATTTTTTAAATAAGAAACCAAACTTTCTTTGAGAAAAATGAATGGGAGAGAGCATACAAAAAAATAAGCCCACTAAAAGGAGCCCCAACGCTAGCTACAAGAAAAAACCCAATCCAAAAGAATGAAACTGAAGCCCAATTAATAAACACCATAAAGAAGCATTAAATCTAAACAACTCTCAAAACTCCGCCCTCTAAAAATTCTATTGTTCCTCTCAAACCAAACACTAGAGGGTTAAGAAGCACCTTATCAATCATAGAGCTGCATCCTCTGTTGTGAGCCAAAACAAACCCAAAAGTCCTGAAACCCAACTCCAAAGGGAGAAGGCAAAAGGCAATCCTATGGTCAAGGTGATGATACCCGTAGGGAAACTTTTGTATTGTGTTCCAAGGCCACTATAAATAGACATTCATTACATAATAAAACAGAACTAACTCCCCAGTTCACGAGGAAACCAGGAACTGTATCATAAGGGTGTTGGTTCATGGACATTTCCTTTGCTGAGCCAAAAAGACTGCTAAGAATTTACTAAGACCAATAATTTTTCAGTACTGACGGAAAGTAAATGTTGATATTTGTTTCTTTTTTTGTTGCCCCATGATTTTTTATTTACTTTTGTGAGAATTAACCAAAAAGAGTGCTCATGGGAAACCAACACACGCAATCTTACTTGAATAGGATCCGTTCTATAGGTTGCTGTGTTCTAAGGAAACTAACTAAAATAGCAGAAAGTCACAAAAAGGTGCTCCAATTGTTGAGAATAAAAGATTTGGATAATCAGCAAGCTGAAAGCTCTTTGGTTACAAAAACCTAAATAGAGGAATTGAACCTACCCAAAACTCACTCTCCAACCCTCTAAAAATTCTCCTGTTCCTCTCGAAAAAAATTTTGGTATAGGAGATTTTCTTCAGGTGTTATGAAAGAGAATTTAGTTTGCCTTACCTAGATAAATTAGAAAATACTAAGTTCCATTTGATAACTATTTGGTTTTTGAAAATTATGCTTGTTTTCTCCCAATTTTTTTATGATGGTTTTCATATTTGTCAAGGACACATTTGAATTCCTAGCCAAATTAAAAAAAAAAAAAAAAACAAGTTTTTTAAAAATATCTTTTTTTAGTTTTCAAATTTTGACTTGGTTTTTGAAAATATTGGAAGAATGTAGATGACAATACAAAGAAACTTATAAGTGGAAGTAGTATTTACAAGATTAATTTTCATTACCAAAAACAAAAAACCAGATGGTTATCAAATGGGGTCTTAATTACTACTTCTGATCGCATCTATTAATAAAACAACATAAAACATCATATGGATGGATAAAATCTGATTCCATATTTGTTTGGTTAGTCTAGAAATATGGATTCTGATTCATTTGCGAACATAATTCGATGCATAGCACTGCTTCTTTACTGTATAATGGAAATAATATGCATGGACATAGAATCGAAAGGACAAACCTTCTCAGGCTGTTGAAGATACTGCACACTAACAGTGCACACAACTGCATCAACACTGCAACTCTCCAACTCAAGCTTCTGATCTTCATTAAGATCTTTGACAAAGAAGTAATCAAGTTGGGAGTTTTTGGCAAGCTCCTGAGCATTTAGGCCATGACCAACCACTCTTTTATACTTGACTTCTTTTGGGAGATGGCTAACCCAAGAGCTCATCAAGTCGAGGATTTCGATACCAGGGCGCAGCCTTTCCCGATACAAATTGGTTAATGTAGAAATGAAGCCATCATCAACATGAGTAACGAAGCGCGGAAAAGCGTAGAATTCTCGATCCGGGTAAGCATTAAGCTTAATTCTTCCTTGTGGGGTGAGAACCTGGCGTCTGATATTGCCTGCTGCTGCTGTGGATTCTTGTCTTGTTTGGCTATTTTCTTGCAGATTGGCCGTGGTTTTCAAAGAATAACGGAGGCGCTGGGGCGGCTTTGCTTTGCCTGAACATGAACAAGGATTGGGAAGAAGCCATGGCTGGGTGCTTATATCAATGGCTACCATGAAGCATCTGTGTTTGAACTAACCAGCTTTCGGGATTGGGGACTCATGGACTGAGAATCAGAGATAAGTTCTTTTCATTTGTGGACATTTTCTACTTTCATATTTGGTAGGGCCCATGGCTGGCAGACAGGCCACAAGATTATTTTATTTTTATTATTATTATTTTTTTTTTGGGGGGGGGGGGGGGGGGGGGTTGGAAATTATTGTTTTTCTTCCTATTTTATTGCATTTCTAAAGTATATTTTGAATCCAAACTTATCATTTAATGCATGTAGGATAAATTCGGAAATTGGCTTCATACTAATGCCATTTTAAATAGATTAATAAATAAAGGTCGTCAAGTTTTTTTTTTTTTTTTTTTAATCTACGGTACAAATGTTGTAAGAAAATTTATCCTTGGGCTTTATACGTATTTAAACGGCTAGAAATAAATATTTACATTTTGTCTAGTTCAAATATTTTCAAAATTGCCTAACGAATTAAAACATTTACTAGAATGGTAAATATATTAGATTTTGCTGAAACAAGTGTTTGGCATGCACTTTTAACTATATAGGATTGTGAGTGATTTTGAAATGGTCGAAATCACTTTTGTCACATTCAAAATCATCTTAAAATATATATTTAATTATTTAAAATCAATTTAAAGTTTGATTTTACAATTTTTAAACATGATTTTAATATCATTAAAACTGATTTTGAATTATTAAATATATGTTTGAAAATCACTCTCTCAAACACCTCCCAATTTTCATTACATGCATTTTCTTTGGAATTTGTGGAGGTTTATATTTGACATTTTATTTATTTTTTTTTTTTGGCTAAATTATAAAAAAAAATATTGAACTGAGGGGTTTGTTTAAAAAATGTTCTAAAAAATATCCTTGAACTTTAAAAAATGTTTCAAAGATACCATTAATTTTTGGATGGAAACCATTGAAGTTTCAATTCATTAATACCTTTGAACTTTAAAAATAAAATAAAATAAAATAAAAAACCCTTATCGGAAAATGCTTCTTTTTTTTTTTTTTTCTTTCTCTTACCGTAAATTCTTCCTCCATGAAAATTAATGAGAAGCTTTACTTATTTGTCATACATTCATAGATTAGGAGCTTTTCTTCTCTTTCAACATATCATCCCAAGAGCTTGGCTAGATTTTCGTGTTGAAATTTCAAGAAGCTTTACCTATTTGTGTGTGTGCGTGCGTGCGAGTGTGTGTCTTCTTTATACTTTTTAAAAGAGAAAACTCGATTTCAAAGTCTGTTTTCATCTAGTATTGTGTTGCACAACCTTTATAAGTAAAGTTTTGCATTAATTTTCATGGAGGAAGAATTTACGGTGGGAGGAGGAAAAAAGAAGAAGCATTTTCTAATAAGAGTATTTTTGAATTTTTTTTTTTAAAGTGCAAGGGTATTAATGAAACTAAAACTTTAACAGTTTCCATCCAAAAATAAACGGCAGAGGTATTTTTGAAACACTTTTTAAGGTTCAAGGACATTTTTTAAACTTTTTAAAGTTCAGAGGCATTTTTTAAATAAAAAAAACCCCATAGTTTAGAGGCATTTTTTATAATTTAGCCTAATTCTTTAAACAAATTTATAATATTTTTTTTCTAATCCTGTCTTTTTTTTTTAATTTATCAATATTTATTTGGACTTTACATATTTATACCAATGATTTTTTTTTTTTTACAACTTTATACTAATGAATTTAAACATTTACAAAATTAAACATAAACAAAATGGAGATATTTTAGCCAACAAAATTTATAGATACTAGTCCATAAAATCTACCTAAATCAAATCGTTTTAACTCAAATATAGCAAAGAAAAACCTATGTTTTAGCACAAGAAAGCATTAAACCTAAAGTCTAAATCATTATACCCTATTGATTTGGTATGAGATTTATGAAATTGGCCATGAAAATAATATATTTTCAGGCATCACTTATGTCCATAGAAGGGTTTTCTTTACATCAGTAGCTCAAGAGACTCCACTGACGGCAGATATGTTGATCTTTGTATCATCACTGTGGTCCATATGGAACAATCAAAACCATGCAGTTTTTCATGGCAACAATCACCCAAACAAATTGATGGACGACCCCATTGTCTGGGCATCAAATTATATGTTCAAATATGTGGAGGCTCAACCAAGCAGCTGTAAAGGAGGGATGGGGACGACGACTAGTGATATTGGTCATTCTATAACCTGGTCACCACCACCCCAAAATCACTTCAGATGCTGCGATAAATAATGAAAAGATGAGCTCAGACATTATCATTTGAAATTCCAAGGGAGAGACAATGGCGGCTGCAGAAATGTTCAGGGGAACGTGTTGTTTAGTGGAATGGGTAGAAGCTCAAGCGCTTATAGATGGGGCCAGACTAGCGATGGAGTCAGTGATAGCGAGCATAGCTAGCTAGTTTTTCCTAATTAATTTAGCTAGTCTTTTATAATTTATTGGCCAAAATTATGCATTTATGTGTTGTATTTGTAGGAAATATAGTTTTGAGCCAATTGGATGTTCGGGATGCGAAAAGAAGCCGAAGAATGAAAAAGAATCAAAGTTGGAAGATTGAAGATAGGCCCATCCGTAGACCAGCGTCTCGACGCTGACATTCTATATTTGGAGTTCGCGATTTAAAAAAAAAAAAAAAAATTTCACAGCGTCGCGATGCTCTCGGTCGAAAATCCCAGAATCTGAAAAATCGTGATAGCGTCGCGACGATACGACCAAAATTTTTCCTATAAATATTTTGCGATTAGGGCCTTTTGGGGACTTCTTTTGGGAGATTTTGAGCTGAAAACAGAGAGAAAAACCCTCTTTGGAAGCTGAAGCAAGTGGTGGAGAGCAGGATTGAAGACTTTGTTCGTGGAGATCGTGACGAGGATGTGCGGTCTCGGCCACCTAGTGTTTAATCTTCTTTCCCTCTTACTAGTTTTAATGACTTTTTCATGCTTAGTTGATCTTGTAAAGGCATGTATGAGTAGCTAAGTTTGTTACTTAGGGATTGATGTAGTCTTTTTGGTTTATGGATTGATTTATGGGTTGAATTGTGCAATTGTTTTATGTTTGCATTCTTAATTTAATGCTTTCAATTAATTGATCATTAGTTGAATGATCTAAGTGTTGAGTCTTGCTCGGGAGAGAGGATTTAGTGTAGACTTAATTAAGATTGCATGACTAAAGTATAATTTCTAAAATCGTGACGGAATTTAGAGTAACTTTAGAATTGGTCAAAAAGAACTAAATGTCTTGCTTATTAAAGAACTTAGATAGGGATATCAAGTTAGTTAATTTGCATGAGAATCAATTATATTCGGGAGAGGTAGTTGTGATTAAAGGTTCTTAGACTTATAAAAACCATTGTGCGTTATAATTCATTCCCTAAAATCAATCCTAGATTAAATTGACGAAATCAATTCCCTAAGTATTCTCTCAATTGAATTTCACATATTTAATTTTGCATTACCTTAGTTTCTAAAAGGCTAAATTATAAAAAATGCCCCTAAACTATGGGGTTTGTTTCAAAAATGCCCCTGAACTTTAAAAAGTTTCAAAAATGCCCCTGAACTTTGAAAAATGTTTCAAAAATACCATTGTCGTTAATTTTGGATGGAAACCGTTAGGGGGTGTTTGGCCCATGGTTTTGGGTTTGGGTGGTTTTGTGTTCCAAACCCAAAACCATGTTTGCCCCATTGTAATCACAACACCATGGGTTCCAAACACAACCCCATGGTTTTTCTCTCCATGGTTTTTCTCTCCAAACCCACCTCAAAACCACTCCAAACCCATGATTTCTCTTTCTTCCATAAAGTTGGTGGGACCCACTATTACTTATCCATTTTTGTCATAAATTTGGTGGGTCCCATCATTTCTCTTTCCATTTTTCTCATAATTCTTTTCATTTCTCTATATTTAATTAACAATAATTATATATATATATATATATATATATATATATATATATATATATATAATTTTATAATTTTAACCTAAAGAAAGGTATTTTAGCCAACTTACCCATATAAATATTTTTAAAATAAAATATAATTTTGAGTTAACGTATTAAAAAAATATGTATTTATCTTCAAATTAACAATATTCCGAGTGACAAAAATAAATAGTATGTTATTTTGAATTTATTAAAATAAAATGAATAATATTTAATTTTAAATCCGCTAAAGTAAATAAAGTATTTAATTTTAAATTACATACACAAAAACAAAAACAAATTTATATGTACAATTTTTTTAGTTCAACAACATTTCGATGTGGGAATATTCGAATCTCTAACTTTTTGATCAAGGGCATATATCAATTATTGCTAAGCTAAGTTTATTTTGGCATATGATATTTATTTTGAACTTATTTATATTTAAATAATATAAATATACATAATTTTATATTTAATTTAGTCATTTTAAAGTAACCTATAGATTCCATTTTATTTGTTATGTGATTATATGTTCCAAAATTTTATTTTCCCATGAACCATGTTTTTTTTTTGTCTCAATAACTACTTTAATTTAACATTAATAAACTATTGTTTTGAATTTAAATTTTGCATGTGGATCCATGGAAAAAATGACCAAACTTAAACCCCCGTTTGATAATTTGGCTTTTGGTTTTTTATTTTTGAAAATCATGTTTGTTTTCTCTCAATTTTCTTAGGATGATTTTCATCTTTGTTAAAGACACATTTGAATTCCTAGACAAATTCCAAAAACAAAAACTATTTTTTGAAAACTATTTTTTTTTTGTTTTCAAACTTTTTAATTTTCAAATGGGGCCTAAGAATTTCATGTTATGTTTTTCAATTTGTCAATGATAATCAATATTTTGATTATTAGAAACAATTTTCTTATTTTTCGTCTATACCATAAATTAAATGCTTAATTCAAAATTCTCTTAAAAATTAATCTATGTTACACAAGGAGTTTTACAATTAATAAAACATTGACCCAAAAAAATAAAAAAAATATAAAAAAATATAAAAGAAAAAAAATTGTCCAAACCCGGGGTTCAGAACCCAGCACCCCAAACACTGTTTTCTGATTCCCAGGCTTTCAAACACGCCAGAACAAACCCCCCACGGTTCTGATTCCCAGGGTTCTGATTCCGAAACCATGGGCCAAACAGCCCCTTAAAGTTTGAGTTTCAAAAATACCCTTGAACTTTAAAAAAAAAAATAAAAAATACCCTTTTTGAAAAATGATTCTTCTTTTTTCCTCCTCTCTCACCATAAATTCTTTCTCCATGAAAATTAATGCAAAACTTTGCTTATAAAGGTTGTGTGCAACTCAATACTCGATAAAAACAGACTTTGAAATCGAGTTTTTTTTTAAAAAAGCGTAAAGAAGATAAGTGTGAGAAAACAACATATATATGTATATATATTATTTCATTTTTTGCTCTCTCTGTTTGTGTATCTTGATGATAAGAAGAAGAAGTGTTTATAAGACAATGGGTTTGGTCCAATTTATAAGATTAATCAATCAAAAGTTTTATATATGATTTTGTTCTTATTGATATTTAAGAATTGTTAGAATCCGTATACAACAATAGTTTCATTTATTTTTCGTAAAAGGAATATAGAGAAAGCTAATGGGGTAATAGTTGGTGAGGAAATAATATTGAAAAGACTACCAACAAATGAAGTCAATCACATGTAGAATTTCAAAAACAAAACAAAAGTCATCTTGAAGATTTGATACGAAAATCTAGTCAAGTGCTTTGGATGTGTTGAAAGAGAAAGAGAGCTCCTGGATTACGAATACATGACAAATAAGTAAAGTTTCTCATTAATTTTTGGAAAAGAGTTAATTTACGGTGGGAGAAAGAAAAAAAAAAGAAGCATTTTTCAATAAGGGTATTTTTTAAATTCTTTTGAAAGTTCAAGGGTATTTTTGAAACTCAAATTTTAACGGTTTCCATCCAAAATTAACGGCAAGGGTATTTTTGAAACATTTTTCAAAGTTCAGGGGCATTTTTGAAACTTTTTAAAGTTCAGGGGCATTTTTGAACACAAACCCCATAGTTCAGGGGCATTTTTTATAATTTAGCCTTTCTAAAATTCACTACTTTTTGGTCCCTAAATAAAATTGAACAAGAATATTCATGGTAGTTAATCTAACTTAAAAATCCAATCCAGAGGACGACACTCGATTGCAAAATCACTTTATTATTACTTGACCCGTGCGCTTGCGGTAGGAAAATTCCACATCAGTCGGGGATTACTCCCGTTTGGGCAGAGGTAGATTAAAAAATTGCTTGGAATTTACTTCATGACCATGACCAACATTGTAATGAGATTGTTCCTCCCATCGACTATCTCAAGCAATTATTCCATGCTCACCACATTAGGGGTTTCTTACTTACTCCAAGAGATGGGAATAAAGTTGCTCGTATGTTAGCTACTTAGGCTTGCACATCGAAACACTTTGAAGTTTTGGCTTGAAGAATGTCCCCCTTTAGGCTCACAACATCTTAATCCAATAGATGCCTCAAAATTATGTACTTTCTCTTTCTTAGGTTTAGTTTTCCTCTTCCTTTGTATTCCTAAAAAAACAAAAAAAAAAAAAACAAAGCATAGTTCAATAGTTATTGACCTACAAATTTTTTTGAACTAAAAAAAAAGGGGGTTTTCTATACCCTTCCAAAACATCAATCTTTTTTATTAACCTTTATTATCAACGTATCATCTTTTTTCTTACCTTCTTTTCTATCTATTTTGTTATGAAAATATATTTATTTATATTATTTAATTAAAATTAAATTTATAATTAATAATATTGAAGTATAATTAATTAAAATTAATTTTATAATTCCATTATAATAAATAAATTATCATATATATTTATTAAAATATTATTTTATTAATTTTTATGGATACAAATATATTAAATTATTTTTTTCTAATTCATTTGTATTACAAAACCAAAATTTAGTATCCCAATAGGCATAAAATTCAATTTTATATCCAGGTTAATTTTAAAAAATCTCGAATATGTCAGGGACCTATTAGATACAAAATTAGATACAAAATTGAAAGTTTAGAGACTTTTGAACATTTTTTAAGTTAAGAGACCAATTAGATATTGTTTAATGTTGACCAAATTGATACAACCCTAAAAATTCAGATGCTAAACTTGTAATTTAACCATTTAAATAACAATAAATACTTTTATCTCGATCACAAAACCAACTATATTGAAAATGTATGTATTTGCACAATTAATTAAAACTTAAAAATTATTTAAATATTGGTTTAAAAAAAATATTTAAATATCTGGGTTTTTTTTTTTTTTTTTTTGAGAATTTATTTAAATATCTGGTTGATTAACGTTTTATCTTTCAAAAATTACATTATGTATAAAAATATTCGGGCCATCTTAAATGATTTTGCCAATACGTGATTCTAAATTAATACTTTATTATTTAAGATATGTTAAAAAAATTGATTTAAGAATGTAATTAGGAATCGAATAGTTAAATATTTAAATATATAAAATACATCAAAATATAACTTTTAACAATTTATGTAGGAATCCAAATTGGAGAAGGAATTCCAACATAAATAGGAATTTTGAGTAGGACTAGAATCTACACTATATAAATAGGACAGCTGAACTAAAGAACATGTACACAATTCTAAAGAAAATTCTTCTCAAGAAAAATAATTGTTGTCGATCTCTTCTAAATTGTTTATAAATCAAAGTCATCAGCTACATCGAGATGTCGTCGTCGTTGTCGTACGATTACCTCTTCAAGTGCATCGTCGTTGGAGATACAGGTTTTTTTTTTTTTTTTCTCAAAGTCCTTGAAATTATTTTTCTTGAAAAATTGTGAGAATTAAATAAAATAGTTTCAAAGAGTTTAATTTGTGTGTGGCTTTTGTAGGTGTGGGGAAATCTTGTTTGATGTTGCAGTTTACGGACCGGCGGTTTCAGCCGGGTCATGACGTCACTATTGGGGCTCAATTTGGTGCTCGAACCGTCGCCATTAATGGCCGTCCTATTAGGCTTCATATTTGGGATACTGTGAGTTTCGCTTACTTTTAAAAAAAAATAAATGAAAATTTGGTTAAAACAATTATAATTTTCGCACATTTTATTTGTATTTTCTTTATAAAATATAGGTTAAAAAATTATAAGTTTAATTCTCTATAACCTTTTAGGATCATGTTAATTTGGTTCATGAACTTTGAAAAGTGTCCGATATAAACTTTTACTTTTGTGTTTATAAATCCTTAACCTATTTGATATTTTAAAAAATTTACAGACCTATTGAATACAAAATTGGAAGTTTAGGGTTTCAATAGTCATAAAATTCAATTTTATATTTGCTAAATTGGTTCATTTTTTAAAACCTCGAATATGCCTAGAACCAATTAGATAGTTTAGAGATCTATTGGACACTATCTAAAGTTTAGGGACCAAATTAATACAACATTGAAAGTTTAGTGACTAAACTTGTAATTTAACCTAAAATATATTTTTGTCATGAGATTTGAACTTTGTTTCTATTTGGTCTCTGAGTTTTCAAAACTAATAGCTTTGGTTCTAACCTTAGTGTCTAATAGGATTTCTAACATATTCCATAAATTCAAAATTAATGAATCTATTGAATATAAAATTGAATTTTATGTCATACTGAGTTTTCAATTACGGTGTTTGTTGTAGGCTGGGCAAGAGAGATTCAGATCAATTACAAGATCTTTCTACAGAGGAGCGATTGGTGTTCTTTTAGTTTATGATATAACTAGGTGAGTCTATTAGATGAAATTCTCTCAAATATCTTACGATAATATATCATTTGCCAAAATGTTTTTTTTTACAACCTTTGCCAAGATGTTAAAGGTTAAAATTGCCCCTATTTTTTTTAACTATATAAAATGTATGCTCATGATTCTAATATTTAGGAGAGAGACGTTCGATCACTTAGCAAACTGGCTAGAGGATGCTCGTGAGCTTGCAAACCAAAACGTGTCCATTATGCTTGTAGGAAACAAGGCTGATCTCGATAGTCGAAGAGTTGTAAGTAAGGAAGAGGGAGAACAATTTGCAAAAGAAAATGGACTATTGTTTTTAGAGACATCTACCAAAGCAATTCGAAACGTTGATGAGGTCAGTTTGTGTCTAATAGATCTCTAAACTCTTGATTTTGTTTCTAATAAATCTTAAAACTTTTAATTTTGTGTTTAACTTTTTTAAAGCTCACCGACACGATTTAAAGTTCAAGTATCTATACACACAAATTAAAAGTTTTAAAAGTTAAATTTGTAATTTAAACTATTTCTTTTTAGCATTTTAGTCCTCACAAATTATGTTGTGTTTGATTTTAACAGGTCTTCATAGAGACTGCAACTAAAATAATTCAAAATATTCAAGGAGGTGTCGTTGACCTACCCAAGACGGTAAGTTTTTCAGTTTTTTGGATACAAATGTTAAATGTAGATTATTAGTTGTAAATGTTACCTAATTAATATAAAATTTCAAAAAAAAAAAATTTGAGTACATCAACATTTAGGGGTGGGGGGATTCGAACATATGACATCTCGGGCAAGGGTACATGTCGCTGAGCTAAACTTGTTTTGACTTATAAAATTTTAAATTAATTAAAGGAAAAGAAAGCCAGTCATTCAAGGACAAATATTTTTATGTTTTTCATTTTTTAAAGTGTGCTTTAAATAATAAAAAAGATTGTTGCATACAAAATCTTTTGAATCAAGTTTATTATTATATGTTTTTTATTTCTTACTATATATTTTGAAGATATTTTGTTAATCATTTTTGGATAATTTATCCATGATGTATTCAAAAATAGTGTTGTCAAAAAAAGATCCCTATTCAAAAATAGTTTTTAAATTGATCCAATTATTTTGAGTACTTTTTGTTTATCATGATTTTTAAAAAAGCATTTAAAGAAGCTACACTAAATACCCTTTCAAAAAGGAAAGAAGCTACACTAAATACACTTCAAATTATTAATTATTTCAGAGATGTTTATACAAAAAAAAAAAAAAAAAAAAAAAAAAAGTTATTTCATGCAAGAATTATGAGTTTATTTATCTAGCATTGAAGAATGATGTTTTTTTTATAAGTTTTTTATAAGTCTTTTTTTTTTCTTTTTTAAGCTAAACTTTTTTTGTTGATATGAAGAACATAATTTATCATTTATTTTTTTATAATTTTGTTTAATTGAATATTGCAGCCAGCTGGGATCACGGTTGGTGATCGAGGGAAATTTAAAAGAGCTGCAGTGAGAAGCAAATGTTGTGGATTATTGTGAACCATTAAAGAACTTGGGGGATTTTTTTTTTCTTTTTTCTTCTTCTTTTTCTTAATTTTTTTTTAATATTGTAATTTAGTTTTGGAATTAATAAAAATTTAGTCGCATTTTCTATTTTGAATTATTTTCTGTTTAATCTTTGTTAGAGTGCTCACAACTTAGACATGTATTTTAATAGACTTGTTGGCAATGCGATATAAATCAAATAAAAAAAATATAATTCAATATAAATCAAGTTAATAGTTTATGAATACATGACAAATAAGTAAAGTTTACCGTTAATTTTCATGGAGGAAGAATTTAAGGTGGGAGAAGGACAAAAAAAACATTTTCCAATAAGGATTTTTTTTTTTAAAGTTTAAGGGTATTAATGAAACTGAAACTTTAACCGTTTCCATCAAAAAATTAACGGCAAGGAACCTCCCTCCTCCCGTTGCCGACGCCAGAAAGGGAGGGAAACTCCTCCCTCTCTTTTTTTTTTATTTATTTTTTTTTTAAAAAATTGTTGGCACTGATGGCAGGTTGATGGTTGAGCTGTTGAAGTTGAAGAAAGAGGGAAAAATAGGAGGGAAACGAAGTTAAAGAATATATATATTTTAAATTATTTTATTTTTAAAATTTAAAATAATATTTTTTTAATAAAAAAAAATAGGCAACCCATTAAAATTTAATGGAAACGTGGATGGAGGGAACAAAATGAAACTAAAACCCAACGAGACTAAATTGTTGAGTTCGAAAACTTAGGGGACCAAAATGAAACCTAACCCACATCTCAGGGACCAAAAGTATATTTTACCTTATTATACATTAACAAAATATATAAGTGTAGATATACTTGTGATTAGAAGTTAGAACTGAGGAAAGAAGTATATCGTTGGTTAATATGTTTTAAGAGTATAGGAAAAGATCAATTTTTACTCTTGAACTATCAAGTTGTATTAATTTTCACATAAACTTTTAATTTCATCAAATTAAAAAAATTAAAATAATTGTTGCAAATTTTTATTTTGTGTTTAGGTTTCGATCATTTCAACGAAAAGGAAAGTAAAAATATCACTAATTTCAACAAAAAAAAAAATAATCTTACACAAAATAAATCGGATTATTGTACAAAATTGTCTATGGAATAAATCTTTCAAAACTTTCAACTTTCGACAAAAATCGAACTCTAGTGTCAATTTTCATAGAAGCTTCATTAATTTTGTATAAATATTACAACATTTATTCAAATTTAAAGTAAAAGTTATAATATTTATCAAAATTTAAGGTGAATATTGATGAAATTAGAAATTTGAGATGAAAATTTATACACCTTGCCAAGTTCAGGGTACAAATTATACTTTTCCAAAAAACTATATATGTTACATTTATAGTTACTTTTATAAAAATACTTAGGTGCAATTGATTTCTGCTTATAAGTCTCTATTAGTTATATGCATAAAAATTTAAAATAAAATACAAGTGATATTAAGCATATTTGTAAATAATTGGACTATGTGACGGATTTGCAAATATTATGTTATGATTTCTCAAATACATGGTAAATACGTTTGCAATAATAATAGCAAGGTTTTTTTTTTTTTTTTTTTGAGTACAATAGCAAAGGTTGTTTAGACTAAAATAATTGCAAATATAGTAAAATTTAATACTATTTACAAATATAGTAAAATCGAAGTCTATAAGTGATATAAGTCTTAGCGATAGACTTCAACTACAAATGTAATTATTGCTAATAGACTATTCTATCATTGATAAACTACATGCATTGTTATTGAAGTCTATAGGTAATAGATATCTATCACTGTTAGATTTGTCAAAACTACTTGCAAATATAACAAAATAAAAGTCTACCAGTGATAGAAGTCTTTCAACAATAGACTTTAATCATAATTGCAATAATTGTTGATAGACTATTCTATTAGCGATAGTAGTCCACTATCGATAGACTACATACATTGTGATTGAAGTTTATCATTGATAGATTTTTTTATATTTGCAATTTTTTTAAAAGTTGCTATATTTGCAAATAACAAATCTTAAATTGCCACCCATTACAATAATAATAATAATAATAATAAGTAAATAAATAAATATATGGAAAATAAGGACGACTTGCACAGATAGCAAACCCAACTAAAATAATATCAAAATTAGCAACATATTAAAGTATTTGCAAAAACAAAAAAATTTAACATCCAGCCCATCTAAATTACTAAAAAATCCATTTGACATGATTATCCATAGGGGTGATATTCAAGTTCGATTTTGTCAGTTTTTGACCAAACAGCGAACCGAACCGATCCCGTCGGTTTTACAAAAATCTGAACCGAACCAATGTCCAATGTTTCGATTTTCTTTCGATTCGGTTTGTCCAATGGATCAGTTTTTGGTTTTGGGCCCAAAGAGATATTTCACCTCTACTGAAAATCATGCATAGAAATCCACACACAGTTCGATTGAAATCGAGAATAGAAAGAAAAAGAAAATATCTCAAACAAAAAAATGATCCGTGAAAAGGCCTTGCAAAAGTCGAATTCCAAAAGCCAAAAGCAGACCTGAATCGAGTATCAGCTTGAGAAAGTGCTGATTGAAAATCAAAAACCTCGAACCCTAATGGCGAAATGACGCAAATGCATAACGAGATTCGCTCAACTCAATTGGGGAAAAGTCGTGCTTCTCGTTCTTGAGCTGAAACAATCGATTCTTTCCTTACATAAACTTCGATCGCCAGTACAAATAACAGATAAAAAGAAGAAGAAGAAGAAAAGCAATGGAGCTTGTTGAAAATCAAAATCAAAGCTTGGGTAGAGTCCCCACAATAAAAAAAGTTGCTGAATTTATTGAATTCTCCATTCGAGAACGGAGGGATTTTGGTCCTAAGTGCTTTGTTCTTCGATTCGGAATCTCATCGTCATTATCATCAAATTCAAGAAAGAAATTATGAAAAAAAAAAGATTCCTTTTTTCTCACAAATTTGCCCAATCTTGGCTCTGGATTTTTTTGTTTTATTTTTTTTTCTTTGTGACAAAATAATAGAGAATTAAATGGTGTTTATAAGTGAAAATGAGTGTTTAATTAAAGAAAGAAACAAAAGAGTTAAAAATGGTTTTAATTTTACCCAAAAACAGAAAAGGACAGTTTTATCAAGAAATCGACTGCAAGGCCAAGATGAGTTTTCTGTTCTGTACAAAACCAACTGCAGGAATCAGCAAGGATGTGCAAAATCGACTGCAAGGGGAGACGACGAACTGCTATCGACTGCAAAGGAAGATGACGAGGACGAACTGCTATGCAAATCGACTGTGTTCTGTTCGACTGCAAGGCTGAAACCGAGAAGGAAAAGAGTGAGATCGAGAGACGTGCGACTGGAATTGAAGTTCTGGCGCTGTGTGTCCGTGGCATGCGACTGGAATCGAAGGAGAAAACTGAGATGTAGGGAGTTGTTGGCTGGAATCGAAGGAGAATTGGCGTGCGGCTGGAATCGAAGGAAAAAAAACGTGATTTTCTATGGCGTGCGGCTGAAATCGAAGGAGAAGAAGGAGATTTTTGTGTCATGCTATTGATATCGAAGGAGAAAAGTGAGATGTGGAGGGAGGCGAGAAGCAAAAGGTTAGAAAGGGTTAGGGTTTTTTAAGTGATATATATAGTCGGTTCGGTTCGGTTTTTTATTGGTTTTTTGAATGAAGAACCGAATCGAACCAAAAATTTTTTGTTTTCCAAAAACAAAACCGAGATGTCTAGAATTTTTCAAAATAACCGAACCAAACCATTGGATCGGTTTGGTTCGGTTCGGTTCGTCGGTTTTTCGAGTTCTGCTTGCACTCCTAATTACCCAGCCCATCCAACCCGGGTTTTTTTCCTTCTTCCTGTTTCTATCAAGTCTATCATTGATAGATTCTATCAGTTATTTCTGCGTTTTGTTTGGAATTTGCTATTGTTTTCTGTCATTGATAGATTTAGGAAGGTGATTGGTTGTAGTTGTTCAACCCGTTTTTTTCCTTCTTCCCGTTTATATCAAGTTTATCATTGATAAATTCTATAGTGATAGAATTCTATCAGTTATTTCTGCGTTTTGTTTGAAATTTGCTATTGTTTTCTGTCACTGATAGATTTAGTAAGGTGATTGGTTGTAGTTGTTCAAATTAGGTGATAGAAGAATTCTATCTCTGATAGATTTCTATCAGTGATATAAAACCTTTTATCACTGATAGAACTATCAGAGATATAAATCTTCTATCACGATAGAAAACTATCATTTTTGTTTCTAAAACCTATGTCACTGATTTTGTTTTGATTCTATTTTTATAGATGTCAAAGCAAAACAACATGGAAAATGAACCGAACGAAAAGAAAAACACAAAGCAAAAGTTGAAATTTAAAGAAGGGGAGATCTCAAAAAAAAAAAAAAAGAAAAAAAAAAACAAAAGATATGTACAAAATTATCACGTAATCAAATACACTATTGATTTTTATTAGTGATAAATTTCTATGAGTAATATAAATCTATCACTGTGACAACGATAGATTTCTATTAGTGATAAGTAATATATTTTATGAGTGATAGAAATCTATCACTGATAGAAATCAAAACAGGGAAAAAACGAGAATTAAAAAAAATAATTTAAAATTTTTGTTATATTTACAATTTTTTATAAAATTTGCTAGCAATTAACCATTAGAATTTAGCCACCGATTACAATTTTTCGGAAAATAAAGCAAAGAAAATGGGATTTTTTAGAAAAGTAAGCACAAAAAAGAAAAAAATTAGAAGGAAAGGGCAGGTTCAAAACAAATTAGAAATTGAGGGTGTCGCGTCTTTTGAAGAGGCGCGACACCCACTTTCTTTTATTTTTTTTTCTTTTAATATTATTAATTCTTTAATTTATTATTATTATTATTATTAAATTAAATTAAATTTATTTTATTTAATGATTATGTTTTTTTTAATATATAAATATAGTTTTCATTTCTCTTTTAACCTAAGGATTATGTTATTTTTAATGATTGATTTTTTTTAAAAAAAAAATCAAAGTTTGCATTTTTTTTAATATATATCTATAATTTACATGTTTTGAAGTTTGTTTTTTTTTTGTCTATATCATTTTTTTTAATACAAAACACCACATGTTAAATTCAACTAATGCTACCAATAGATTTTTCGAAAATTATTGTACATTAGTTTCAAGAATTTTTCGATAAAACTTTATATAGTTAAAACATAATTAAATTTATGTATATATAGAAAACACAATTACGTTTTAAAAACAACCATCCTTAAACATTTATAATTTAATTTCAAGTACAATTAATTAAAAAATTGATAGCAATTTTTTTTTTCTGTTAAGAAGAATCATTATTGACTAGCAATTTTAGTAAACTATATAATTAATTTAGATTAGTGATTCATTGCATTGTATTATAAATCCATATATATTTTTTATTTAAAAAAAAATAAATCCATATATATTGACTTTAAATGCAAGTAAAAATAAGTATTATTTTAAATGCAATAATGCCAGTAAAAATCCATATACTTATTTATTTATTTTTTTTTTCTAGGAGATCCAAATACTTATTTTTAAATTAGTTGTATTTGAAATTGAATTGGAGATGTTTAAGGATGATTAGTTTTTAAAACATAATTGCATTTTCTATATATACATAAATTTAATTATGTTTTAACTATATAAAGTTTTATCGAAAAATTCTTGAAACTAATGTACAATAATTTTCGAAAAATCTATTTGTAGCATTTGTTGAATTTATTTATTTTATTTTTTTTTACAATGTGGGGGTAGGAGATTCGAACCACAGAACAGATTAGTTGAATTTAATATGTGGTGTTTTGTATTAAAAAAAATGATATAGACAAAAAAAAATCAAACTTCAAAACATGTAAATTATAGATATATATTAAGAAAAATGCAAACTTTAATTTTTTTTTTTAAAAAAATCCATCATTAAAAATAACATAATGTTAAAAGAGAAATGAAAACTAAAATATATATATATATATATATATATAAACATAATCATTAAATAAAATAAACTTAATCTAATATAATAATAACAATGAATTAAAGAATTAATTTTTTTAAAAAAGTGTCAGTGATGGGACGTGGAGGAAGGGTCGCTGCTCTTCAACAGACGCGACACCCTTAATTTCAAATTTCTTTTCAACCTACCCTTTCCTTCTAATTTTTTTCTTTTTTGTTTTTACTTTTCTAAAAAACCCAAGAAAATGTGGCTTTAGAACTTTTAGGCCCAAATTTAATTTTGCATAAGTTTCGGCCCATACTTCAATTTCCTTCAACCCAATTTATTTATTTTTCTTTTTAATTAAAATTAAAAAATAAAAAAAGTCTTTTCCTTCTCTGCAAGTTATTTGCTTTTTTAGACAAAGAAACGAGAAGAGGTAACTCGCTAAAACCTCACTCGAACTCTCGCTGCTTCGCCAAGTTGGATCCTCCATATTCCTCATTTTCAGGTTCGATTTTTTCAAATCTGAATCTTCCACTTCTTCTCTTCTTCCTATTCAACCATTCGATGTTGGCATTTTAATCTGTTCGCTCCTGGTTATGGGTCCTAGCGAATTGGGAATTTGAGATACAACTTTGTAGGATGATTTTTCTTAGGCTTTTATTAGATCATCAAATGAAGGAATCACAACGTTTAGCGAGTAAATTCGTTGATACTGTATTGCTTGAACGATTCGGGATGGAACTTTAAGTATTAGGGATTTTGGTTTTTTCTTTCTTTCTACTTTTCCATGTTAGATTTCTGGATTATTGTTATTATTATTTTTGTTATTATAAGTTGGGAATGTATTGCGACCTTCTAGTCTTGGTTAAGGTTCTGAGATTTTGCTTGTGAAATTTGTTTCGTTTATGCCATCTTTCATTTCTGGGTGTAGCGACCCATTAGTTTGGTTCAGTGTTAGGAGCAAAGATCTCGTTGAATTCTTGAAAGCATAGTGTAACAAGTTGTGGGGTTGATTGATTTTTTTTTTTTTTTTTTTTGTTCATTTTTATTGGAAGCCAGTTTGATCTTTTGTTTCAACTTTGTAGGTTACTTGAAATTTAGCTATGTCTAGCACTACGGTTGATGTTCCTCCCAAGGGTGGGTTTAGTTTTGATCTCTGCAGAAGAAATGATATGCTTGCAAAGAAGGGTCTTAAATCTCCGACTTACCTCAAGACTGGAACTACCATTGTGGGTTTAATCTTCAAGGTAATTGGCTAGGGTGTACGTAGTTCTATCCTATTATTTTTCGATTGTTTTCAGAACCAAATGTTGTCCTTCCGGTTATTAATTTTGTAGAGATATATCACCACCCTTATCAATATTTTGGAAAAATCCTGTTCTTTCTCTGTCGTTTGAGTTCACTTTTATGGCTCTATCAGTTTCAGCAAATTGGCCTTGTTTAGCTTGCATTAGTTGATCTTTCTACAATAAAGTCTGAGGTTGTAAATTGACATTGGACTTTGTAAGGAGGAGTGTTCCTTTTTAGAACTCCAAATGTAATTTAGGAGTGTATAGGAAGCCTGTGTTTTTGGTTGAGCTCCTTTGCCTTTCTCTAGCAGGCTTGTTTTCTTTTCCCCGGTTAGACACAATTTTGATAATCATTTATGTTGTAACGCTTGTAGTCGTCTATGTTAAGTTATAAATGCACTCTGTGTAATGGTTTAAACTTTTGGAAGAGAAAACTATGAGGCAAGTTCAGCTTGACTTACTACATTACATACATTGAGAGTTCAAGTTATGCTATTGATATAGTAAGACTGCCCCTAATGGCCATATTATTGAAATCTAGCAGATCTGCTTTATATGAAGGTATCTTTTATTGGGAAAAAAGTCTTTTGTTTTTTATATGAATAACAAAATCTTTCATTGAGAACAAATGTAAGAATATGAGGGGTGTACACAAAAACATCCCAAACAAAAAGGAGCCAAATTATATATTCAAAATAAAACCTAAAGGATAGTTACAAAAAGCCTAAATTCTGTGGTTAATGATATTTGTAAATCGTTAAACACCTAAGCCCATAGGGAGACATGGAATCTAACAAGAGACCACACATCATCCAATGACCTCTCAATCCCTTTGAAGATTCTATTGTTTCTGATAGGAACAGAGTATATTATTTATGAACAAGAACTAGTTACAAACCTGGGAAGGATTCGAGAGCTTCCCTAACCTCTCCACCTTAGTCACTCTTCTACTCAAGACTCAAAAGATAACTACCACTCCCCAGACTACCAACTATATAGGCTATCCACAACAGACCTACATAACCAACTTTAACAACCTCAACTAACTGATAACCGTCCCTTCTCTATTCTTCTTTCGTCTCCTGCTATAAAACATACTTCACTAGGGGTCTATCACTACCTGGCCCCCAAAGAGCCATCTTGTCCTCAAGATGAAAGTTTGGGAACTGATTAGTGATCCAAACCGCGTCCTCCCACATTGCTTCTTCCAGCTCCATGTCTTCCCACTGAATAAGGACTTCTAATTTGGACGCGTCTTGTGGGGATTGTCGCACCCCCAATAACTCAGCAGGTTCAACTTTGAACACAAAATCTGGAGACATGTTTGGTGGAAATGGTGTCACAGGAAAGGTTTGACCCATAGCCTTTCGAAGTTGGCACACATGAAATACCGGATGAATTCTCGCATTATCGGGAAGAGCGATAGGCTACATTACCCACCTTCTCCTTCACCTGAAAAGGGCCAACGTACCTAGGGGCTAACTTAGCATTGTAAACCTTCGTTAATGACCCCTGTCTGTACGGGCGAAGCTTCAGGTAAGCCCAGTCACCCACCTCTAATTCCACATGTCTACGTTTCGCATCCGCATACGACTTCATGTACTGTTGAGCATAGGCTAAACGCTCCTTAATTACCTTCAACATCTCATCTCTTTCCTTTAGCTGCTTATCAACGGTTGAAACAGGGGAACCATCAGCTAAATAAGGAAGGATGGAAGGCGGAGGCTGTCCATAAACGACTTCGAACGGCGTGGTCTTCATTCCCGAATGGTACGATGTATTGTAGCTGAATTCGGCCCACGGTAACCAGCAGACCCATTGAGATGTGCAATTCATGGCGAAGCAACGCAAATAGGTTTCTAATCCCCTATTCACCACTTCAGTCTGCCCGTCGGTTTGGGGGTGATACGTCGTAGTTCTTTTCAACTTAGTCCCCTGCCATTTGAATAACTCGTTCCAAAATAGACTCGTGAATACCGGATCACGATCAGACACAATGCTCTTGGGATCCTATGTAATCGAACAACTTCTCGAATAAAGATCTGTGCAATCATTGAGGCCGAGTAAGGATGCTTCAAAGGGATAAAGTGCGCATACTTGGATAATATGTCCACTACTACCAAAATGGAATCAAACGACTCAGCCTTAGGTTGGCCAATGACGAAATCTATTGATATATCTTCCCAAATGTTGTCTGGAATCGGCAAAGGCTGAAGCAAGCCGGCAGGAGCGAGGGCTAAGTATTTTGCTTGTTGACAAACATTGCATTCAGCGATGAACAACTTCACTCTCGCCTTCATGCCTACCCAATACACTTCCTTAGCTAATCTCTGGTATGTGCGGAGGACTCCCCCATGTCCACCAATAGCCGATGAGTGAAAAGCTTCAAGTAACAATGGTATGGTAGGAGAGTCTTCGAGCAGCACGACATGCCCCTTCGAGCAGCACGACTTTGTAAGGAGGAGTGTTCCTTTTTAGAATTCCAAATGTAATTTAGGAGTGTATAGGAAGCCTCTGTTTTTGTGTTGAGCTCCTTTGCCTTTCTCTAGCAGGCTTGTTTTCTTTTCCCTGGTTAGACACAATTTTGATAATCATTTATGTTGTAACGGTTGTAGTCGTCTATGTTAAGTTATAAATGCACTCTGTGTAATGGTTTAAACTTTTGGAAGAGAAAACTATGAGGCAAGTTCAGCTTGACTTACTACACTGCATACATTGAGAGTTCAAGTTATGCTATTGATATGGTAAGACTGCCCCTAATGCCCGTATTATTGAAATCTAGCAGATCTGCTTTATATGAAGGTATCTTTTATTGGGAAAAAAGTCTTTTGTTTTTTATATGAATAACAAAATCTTTCATTGAGAACAAATGAAAGAATATGAGGGGTGTACACAAAAACAGCCCAAACAAAAAGGAGCCAAATTATATATTCAAAATAAAACCTAAAGGATAGTTACAAAAAGCCTTAAACACCTAAGCCCATAGGGAGACATGGAATCTAACAAGAGACCACACATCATCCAATGACCTCTCAATCCCTCTGAAGATTCTATTGTTTCTCTCACCTCAAAGGCCCTAGAAAATTTCACAAACCCTGGCTAGCCACAAAAATATGGGGGAAAAATCTTAGGTGGTACTAAAATAGCTAACCTTCTGGTTGTGCTGTCTGAAGAATTTATGCGTTAAGTGTTCCCCTTGTCAACATGTGCATCCTTTTTGAAAAGATGACTGGATTGAATAATCTGGTCCAAATTGTTAGTAAATGTAATACTTGTTACTGCAGGGTTTCTTGGTTTTCAATTACGTTATTTAACTCAAGTTGCTTCTGTAGATTCAAATTTAAAATTGGTGTTTTGTTTAATCTTCCTGATTTTTTTCAGGATGGTGTTATTCTTGGAGCAGATACACGAGCTACCGAAGGTCCTATTGTTGCTGACAAAAACTGTGAAAAAATTCATTACATGGCACCAAATATATACTGTTGTGGAGCAGGAACTGCTGCTGATACAGAGGCAGTTACAGGTAATTGGTGATATCTAGCTACTACAAGTTAAGTTCTGTCAATATTGTTTCTCAAACTGAACTAATTCTATTATTCTTGCATTTTTTTAGACATGGTTAGCTCCCAATTGCAGTTGCATCGCTACCACACTGGTCGAGAATCAAGGGTTGTTACTGCACTGACCCTTCTCAAGAAACACCTTTTTGGGTATAGCATTTTTTGTTTTCATGGATTTTTTCGTCTCTCTCATCTATCTGTAGCATGAAATTTAAATCTTCCCATCCATTGTGTTCTCCAGCTATCGAGGTTATGTTTCAGCCGCTTTGGTGCTTGGTGGGGTAGATGTCACTGGACCTCATTTACACACTGTGAGTTCTGTTCAGGAAAACAAACAATTTTACGTCGCATAACTTGCCATCTTTAATACGATACTTCATCTGCAGATATATCCTCACGGATCAACTGACACTTTGCCATTTGCTACAATGGGATCGGGTTCTCTAGCTGCAATGGCTGTATTTGAATCAAAGTTCAAAGAAGGCCTGACTGTAAGTTCATATGCTTATATAAGATGCAGATAAATTTGATTGACATGGTGTATCTTGGTTGTGGCACCGATTCTTTCTTTTCTTTCTGCCATATTGATCAGGGGCTTTTATTTCCTCGTTGCAGAGAGAAGAAGGGATTCAACTAGTAACTGAGGCGATATGTTCCGGGATATTTAATGATTTGGGGAGTGGAAGTAACGTTGATGTTTGTGTTATTACCAAGGTTTGTGATCTCAAGGCGTCTCAACTGCTTCCAAGAAAATAACGAGAAAATTGAATCTGAAAAGTATGTTGATTATTATATGTTTATTTCTTTTGGTGTTGCAGGGCCAGAAGGAATATCTGAGAAACCACCTCTCGCCAAATCCTCGAACGTACGTCAGTTCGAACGGCTATTCCTTCCCCAAGAAAATGGGTTAGTCACTTGTTTGCTCTACACTTTTCTATATCCCTTTCATGTTCTGCTTCCCTTTCCTCATCCCCTACCCCCCATAGCTCTACTGATGACTTGTGCTTTCTTTAATTACAGAGGTTCTGCTGACAAAGATTACGCCATTGAAGGAAAAGGTAGAGGTAATCGAAGGAGGCGATGCTATGGAGGAGTGAGGACGATAAAAACATGGGGTTGCGGTTCTCAGGGGATTTCGAAGTATGGTTCTTTTTTCTTCTCAAGTGGATATTACTAGGAAATTCAGTTTGGCCTTGAGTTCATGTCAATGACTTGATTTAAACTTATCAATATTTCCAACCCAAGAGGGCTGTTAGATAGAGCCAGTTGTTTGTTCAAATCACCCAACTTCTTTAGGATTCGATAACTTTGCTTCGTATGATATTCAGTATCATTTACATTTAAACGAATATGAGGATCATCGACTTGGCTTCATACAGTAATTGATATCGCTATCGTTTACGTAATGTTGCTTCCCAAATTTGAATTTTATGCATAGATTTGTTGCTTCTTTGGGGTAGGTGCAGCTCCCAATCCTGGCCATAGCATCAGTGAAGAACAAGGGACACTCTTGGCAAAAATAGATCAGAACCACATTCAAGCAATGTGTATTGAAACTTTGAAGCCAATTTTGCTTTTCTTCAAGCAGATCCAAAACCGTTTTTCTTGTGCATTAAACACACTTTTTCTCATACCATGATGTTGGCAAACACCATTACTTCATTATATCTAAACCTTTTTTTAACTGTATTGTCTCCCTAGAAACTGTTAATAGTTAATTATTGTCAGATGAATATAATCTTAATCTGTTTGATTCATTATGGAAATGAAATAAAGCAAGGGAAATAATGAAAAAATCAAATGAAGAAAAAGTCAAGGGTTATGATTTCACTTAACTATTTTTTCTTAATTTTTTAAATTATTTTAATTAATAAAATTAAGGAAATATTAAACAAATCAGCCTTTAACTATGACGTTTGTTACCATTACACTTTTGAACTTTTAATTAATTAATTTGATCGGTCAGTGTACTTTGTTAAATGTTGCAATTATATCCATGAATTTTTAATTCGATAAATTAGTCATTGTACTTTGTTGCAATCAACCCCTTTTATTAGTTGTATATTTAAAAAAAAAATAAATGAGGGACTTATTACAATACTTAAAAGGTACAAGGGTTGATTGTAAGGACATTTTTTATTAATATTATTTATTTTAAAACTTATTAGTGAAATAAGATTGCATTGAAACTTATTATTACAATATTATAGTTTAAAATCCACGTTAACAGATCATCTCTACGATCTGCTGACGTGGCAAATTCGAAAAACGCACTTATCATATTTTTTAAAAAAAAAACATTTTTTAACGCAAGAGACGACCTACGCATGTTTTTAAACCAAATGTTCTATTGTCATATTGGAAAACTGCCGACCTTGCATTCAAAGAATCGCGAGTTTCTATCAGTGATATAGAAAGTTTCTATTAGTGATAGAAGATTTCTATCACTAATAGAAAGTTTGTCTATCACTGATAGATTCTATCAGTGATAGAAAGATATTCTGTCAGTGAAAGAAATCTTCTATCACTAATAGAAACTTTCTATCACCTGTAGAAAGAATATCCAAATACGCGCGCCAATCCGTTTGAAAACAATCGGAAAAAAAAACGAGGAAGAAGAAGAAGATACGCGCAGGGGCAAATTGGGAATATAAAAAGTTGATTTAAAAACTTTGCCATATTTACAATTATTTTAAAAAGTTGTTATATTTGCCATTATGCACAATAATTTTGCCGCCCATTACAATTATCATTTTCCTTCCCCTTTTTTTCATTCCCTTCCAGAAATCAAATAAGTAATGACATTTTTCTAAAATGTTTTAAACAAATTGAATTTTTAGATTACAATTTATTTCTTTTTCTCGGACTTGAAACAACTGAAAATTTAATTAAGTATTAAAATCAAATAAGTAGTTGTATTGGTTTCAATGGTTTAAATAAAATGATTATCATATTAGAATTTATTCCATTTTCTTGAATTAATTAAAATTTAAATAGTTGTAAAAAAAATTTGAAGTTTAAATAAGTGTTAAAATCAAATACGTAATTACATTTTTCTAATGTTTTAAGCAAATTGAACATTATATTATAATTTAGTTTCTTTTCACAAACCAATTAAAATTTAATTAAGTGTTAATTAATTAAATATTTTATTTTAAATTCACATATATATATATTGATTTAGAACAAATATATGTATAGGAAAATTAAAATTAATTCTACTTTAAAAAAAAGCTATAATAGTTAAATATAGTTTAATTTACTTATAAAGTGTTTAAATAATTAGTACTTAGTTGGTATTTTTCAAAAAAAAAAAAAAAAGAAAAAGATAGTACTTAGTTAAATTTCAATTACTTTAAAGAAAAGAAAATTAATTGTAATATAAAAATTCAATTTCTTTAAAACATTTAAAAAGATGAAATTACTTATTTGATTTCTTGAAGGGAAGGAAAATGCAAAAAAAAAAAAAAAAAAAAGGAAAATCCAGGAAAAGAAAAACGGGGAAAAAAAAATAAAATTAAAGTTTGCATTTTGAATAGCTCAAACTCGAGAATATCTGGATGCAAGGCCGACAGTTTTCCAATATGGCAATAAAACATTTGGTTTAAAAATATGCATAGGTTGTCTCTTGAATAGACGACCTACGTTAAAAATTTTTTTTTTTTTTAAACATTTGATAAGCGCGTTTTTCGAATTTGCCACGTCAACAGGTCGCCTTTTGAAGAGCTAACGTGGATTTTAAACTCTAATATTGTAATAATAAGTTTCAATGCAATCTTATTTCACTAATAAGTTTTAAAATAAATAATATTAATAAAAAATGTCCTTGATTGTAACACTTAATAAACTACGGGAGTTGATGAATCAAATTAAAAATTTATGGGTGTGATTGCAACACTTGTAAGTACAAGGAGTTGTTTGGTCAAATAGAAATTTTAAGGGTGTGATTGCAACAAGTCCCATAGTTCAGGGTGGTTTTGTATTTTTCCTAAAATTAATTTTCTATGTTTACAACATTCTTTCTTAAATTAATTAAGAATCTTTTTCAGGGGAGATAACTTAATAGATAAGTTTCCTTGGAAGATAACTTAATAGATAAGTTTCTACACCAATATGGAAACTTAGAACCTATTAAAAAAGAGGGAAATTCATAAAGTTGCATGAGATTACATAAGCAGCTCTATCTTATTCAAAGGCTAATCTAGTTATGATATGTTGAGTTCAAATTGAATCCATTGTCATGTGATGGGTGACCTGACAATTAAAAGCATTTAAGTTAAAGAATAACTCAATAGTAAGGACATTAAAAATTTAAAACACAGTACAAAAAAGTACATAATGTAGATTTATTTCAAAAAAAAAAAAAAAAGTACATAATGTAGACTCTACATGATTTCAAAATACTGAGATTTTACAATTTTTTTTTTTTTGTTTTAGGATATAAATAGTTTTTGTAGCTATTTATTGTCGAAGATACATTAACTAATAATTAAAATTGTATAGGACAAAGGTCAACTACGTAAGAATGAGTAGTTAGAAATAATGAAGTGATTGTCTACCATAGTTATGTTGATAAAGAACATTCTCAGTCACTTAGATGAAAAGTCATTAATTGTATTCAAACTAAGGTCTTACAGAATTTGAGAATATTACTTGAGATTAGACAATAATTCTAGTATTGTATTATATGATCTTAGTAAAAAAAAGACTAGAACAAGATAGAGATTATATTGTCATGTCTAAGCCGATGTGGCATCCATGAGGATATGACCTAAATATAGATGTGTCTTCATGATAGGATGTAAACGCATCAATTTGAATCAATTCTTTGGCCAAAACCACAATTGTATCGTCCTTCATGTGTGGGTTGTGTCAGGTCCACACAAATTTAGGGCCCTAAATTGAAAAAGTTGCTTAACAAAAAAAATATATTTCGATGTCCAAGGAAAAACATAAATTAGCTAAAATTACTTCTCTAGAAACCAAACCGATTGTCCAACCAAAACCCACTGAAAAAAAAAAATAGATTTTTCTCATTTTCTACCTTTTTCTTTCTTAGAGAGATCCTTACATACCGGTATGCAACGTATTGTTATTTGTAATATGTTACTTCGAGAGTAAACCAACAATATTTAGTAACTTTGGAAGTGATGATTAAGTTGAAAGTTTAAGGATATCAATGTAATAACACAATAATTGAGGGTGGTTTTTGCAAATTTTCCTTTAAAATACAAACAATTAAAGTACTACTAATCATGGAGCACACGCAATGGACAAAAATAGGCATAAAAAATTAACAATATCCAGAAGCTTCCCTACCGGCTGTAATGCAAATCCAAAATCTTACAACAAAAAAACTCACTCTAAAACCAAATTCCCCTCAGCCTTCGGCGCTGGCGGGGCCGTTTCCACTTAGCGTGTCGGTCATTTTCACGTCAAAAAGTTCTTCCCCTTCGCTAAATTCCCTCTTCAAATCGTTCCACAAACACCTTCCATTGCATTCTCTTTGAATCTCTCCGTTTCCATTTCCATTTTCCCCAAAATTCACCCGAACCCACTTCGCCGATTTGGTTTCAGCTCCGTGTTTCGTTATGTCGTACGATTACCTCTTCAAGTACATCATCATCGGCGATACAGGTTTGTTCAAAATCTTTGTTTTGATTGTTCTTCTTCTGGGTTTGCGAGGATTTGTTCTGAAATTGGGGTTTCTTGTGTGGGCTGTAGGTGTGGGGAAATCTTGCTTGTTGTTGCAGTTCACGGACAAGAGGTTTCAGCCTGTGCACGATCTCACTATCGGCGTTGAGTTTGGTGCTCGCATGGTCACCATCGATGGCCGACCTATTAAGCTTCAGATATGGGATACTGTGAGTTTCGCTTCTTTGTATTTTAATATCTTAAGTAATGAACAGGAACTTAGTAAATGATGAACAATTGAGTGGTTTGGCTTAAACTCAATCTTTGATAATCCTTTATTGATATCAATTGATTTCACGATGTGGTTCATGTTTGGATCAAGTTTTGTGGGGATGTCTGTTTGCTAAGGCAATTTGGGACGGTTTCTTGGAGGCTTTTGGAGTCCAGATGGCTCGTAATAGATCCTGCAGGGCTATGGTGGAGGAGGTTTTATAGCATCCTCCTTTCGAGATAGAGAGATTGCTTTTTGGCACAGTGCTTTCTCTTATGGAATATTGACTTGAGAGGAATAGGAGGTTTTTTAGAGATGTGGAGAGTTCTTGGAGGAGGTTTGGGCCTCGGCTAGGTTTGACGCCTCCCTTCGTGTCTCTCACTCTCTTGAACTGAGCCATTTTATGTAGTTTTTTAGTCCGTTAGCTTTTTGTTCTTTGTTCTTATCTTAGCTCCTTTTGCCTTGGCCTTTCCCATTTCTTTTTGTATTGCTCTGGTGTATCCCTTCATTCCTTCTCAATGGAAGTTGGCTTCTTCATAAAAGAAAATGATTTCATGGACTGTGAAATCTTTTCTAATTAAGAATTATTCTTGTCATCCTGTGGTCTATGCTAGGGAATTCTGGGGGACAAGTTATCAGTTGAGTCATCTGTGCTTGTTGAAAATCAAAGAATGTTCCCCACTGGTTTATGACATTACGGCAAGAAAGGAGAAGATGACCAGCAGATTGATTTGTTGTCTTGTATGTACTGTGCCCACTACTGGAGGAGTTAATTTTTGTCGGTATGAATGTCCTGAAAATGAAGGCGAACAAACCAAACAAAAGACCTTAGATTTATGTCTATATGTGCAGTGTGGTGGTTGGGGCCTACCCACCCTATTTGTTGCATGATGTATAGCCACTTCCATCAATTGGCCCAGATTTTTACCGAACACGAAATGACCGGTGCCCATTGGTAGTGGTAGGGACCTTAGTCTTCCAAAGTACTCTGCAAACAGCCAGATTCTATAAGCGTGCTTCCTAGTCACTAACATGTTAAAGAGGGATTTAACCATAAAAGAACCCAACCCAACCTAAATGTCCAGAATCTTGAATATTACAGGGGTGAAAGCACTCAATCTTCTGTTGAAGAATAGTCCACTGTCTTCTAATTTTTACTGTTACCCAAGTTATACAACCAGGGGAGAACCTTGCAGACATGTATATTTTCGAGTCACTCTTTATTGCTTCCTAATGTCGGTTGAGATTGGAAAATTGAATGCGAGGGGCTCCCTAGAGTGTTACCTCTCAGTCAACCTTCTGGAATCCTTATAATGTTTGATGATTATTTTCTAGAAGTTCTGCTTTTCTTATTTACTTATCTGTTTGTTCTCATGGATGGCTTGTTTTCATTTTTAGAACAAATGAAGTTCTTTAGGAAACTATGGATTTTTTAATGGCAATTTCAATGTTCCACTAGTATTTACTTTTATAAATCATCTAATTGAAGTTCTTTAAAACAATCTTGAAAACAGAAATGGCAAGCCATTAGCAGCTAGTTGGGATCTATTTGGAAATAACCTTTGGCGTTTGTTTTTAAAACAAATTTCAGGAATTGTGATTGCATAATTCATGAGAATTAAAGTCGTTGTACTCTGGTAATTATTAATCACAACCCATGATTGATAAGTCATTGGTAAATCAAACTAAAAGAAAATAATAAAAAACAATTATCCAAATATAAATTTTCATGATTTTTTGTTCTAGAAAATAAAAAGCTATTTTTCATAAAAGCTGTCAAATAGTTCCTTATGTTTGCTAAACATCAGACAATAGATTCTTTTCTGGTAATGGTCAAAACAGATGATGTTTCTCTTTCTTGAAAACCCTTTTTTCTTTTGGGTAGATAGTGACATTTTAACTTTATTGCAGGCTGGGCAAGAATCATTCAGATCAATCACAAGATCTTACTACAGAGGAGCGGCTGGTGCTCTTTTAGTTTATGACATTACCAGGTGAGTCTGTGGATGGATGAATGGATTAATTTGTCTTATGGTCTTAATTTTTTCCCTTCTTTCTATTTAATAACTACATTTCGTTGATAGAACTTTGAGATTTTTGCATCACATTCAGAGTTCAAATCATAAACGTTATTTTCTTATGATTGACTGGCTGTATTTACCATGTGGCTCCTATTGGTTTAAAATTCATAGCCAATCTTTGTTATTGTCCTCTTGCATTCGCATTTGCATTTGATTTCTTATTGTGAAATCTGAGATCAGCTCATGATTTTATTGTCAGGAGGGAGACATTCAATCACTTGGCAAGCTGGTTGGAGGATGCTCGACAACATGCAAATCCCAACATGTCAATTATGCTTGTAGGGAACAAGTCAGATCTCGCTCATCGAAGAGCTGTAAGCAAGGAAGAGGGAGAACAATTTGCGAAAGAAAATGGACTCTTATTCTTAGAGGCATCTGCTAGAACAGCTCAAAATGTGGAGGAGGTCAGTTTTGTTTTATTTCATATCTGCTTCTTCTAAAAGGGCAAAATGTCTTAAATTGTCTTATGTTTGATTTTACAGGCATTTATAAAGACGGCAGCTAAAATACTTCAAAATATTCAAGACGGTGTCTTTGATGTATCAAATGAGGTAAGTCGGGTCTATCTTTTCTTCAAAAAAAATGTATATTGTTGGCTGTAAATGCTACGTATCCATTCTGGTTGTGATATAGAATCTCTAACAAAGAAAAAAGTTCTCAGATTCAGGAATTTCATGCCACATTATGAGATTACTTATCTGACATTTCTGGCATTCTTAGAACTGCATGAGGTTGTAGGCACTGGGGCATGTGAAAAATAAGTAAAGGGCTTCCAATTGTACTCGTCCAATCTGGAATAATATTCCATGAGTTTTCTGATAACCGATGTTGTAAAGTTAGATACTTATCTCAAGTGATTAGTCAAGTTGTAACTAAGTTGGTCCAAACACTTGTGGGTATCAAAGAAGTTAGCGGCATTTGCGGGGCAATGTTTGTTTTCTTTGCTGTTATTTGTAGGTTTTGGTTTGGTAGGAATAGAAGAGTTTTTTAGGAGCATGAGAGATCTTGGGAGGATGTGTTGTCTCTTGCTAGGTTTAACACTTTGGACGTTAGTAATTATCATCTAGGTTTGGTCCTTTTAGATTGGACCGGAGTAAAAGAGAGAGCTTCTGTACCTCTCTCCAAGAGATACGATTCGGTATCAAAATCAGGAGTAGGTTGGGGGTGTTTCATTTTGTTGGATTGTTTTTTTTTTTTTTAATACCCTTCTATATTCTTTCATTCATTCATTCGGGACGAAAGCATGTTTTCTGATATAATATAAGCTCAAACTACTGTTAGCTTAGTTTCTATTTAAAAACCCATTGCAACCATGAAGAACAGAAAAGAATTTTTATGATTCTGCGGTTTGATCGAATATTGCAGTCATCGGGTATCAAGGTCGGTTACGGGCGGCCTCAAGGACCATCAGGTGCAAGAGATGGAACAGTTGCACAAAGAGGTGGATGCTGTGGCTAATTGTAAACAAAAGAAAGTAGTCATATATTTGATGAACAACCCTTTTGTGCAAGTTGTTTTACTTTTGCGCAAACCATCATGATTAAGTTTCTTGTGTATCCATCCTTTAAAATACATTGAATGTATAGTGACTCAGAACTCTACATGGAAAAACTATTACTTCACTGACTCTCAAAGCAATTTCTTGACTATTTTGGTTTAATGGAGTTTGTGAGATCCTCTATTTCTTCTCTTTAAATGTAAGTTTTATTTTATTTTATTTATTTTTGTTGTTTGTTTGTAGCTTTTAAGATTATGGTAGAAAATCAAACAATATTCACTGGTTGGAGATTTCAAAATAGAAATTTGAAAATATGGAATTAAACTATAAAACTAGTTGTAGGTATCAACTAAGTATTAAGTTGAATATAAACTATGAATATGTTTTTATGTTATAAATCTTGTATAATTAATATTATACTAATTTATAATATATTATATTACATATTTTTTAATTAAGGAAAAATAAATTTAGTTAATAACATGAAATATAATATTTATAAAAACTTTTATTCTTTTAATATAATTTTGTATTCTTAAATTTCAAATTTAAAATTTAAAAATTTGGATACACTGAAAATAATGTTATGAGACCTAATCAAATTTTTATAAAAAGCTAGAAAATTTTAATGGAAACAATTCACATCACCAATGGAATTCTGATTTTGAATATTTTTAGATGATGTCTTTTTTTTTTTTTTATCTTTGTGTATCATTGCTAAATACAGATAGTTGTCTATTTCTACTTGGTATTCTTGGTCACGTTTGGGATTGCATTTGCAAACTGAAAGCAGTTAGAGGTAAATTTTAACCGTCTGGAATGTTTGGTAAAACAAATTATTAATTAATGGGCAAAATACACTTTTGATCTTGAGGTTGATATCTATTTAATCTCCAAGGTTTCAAAAGATATACTTTAATCCCTGAGGTTTAGAATATAGCTTTAAATGGCCCCTGAATTAATTGTTAGTTGACTAACGGAAAAATGACGCGGCATGTTGAGGTGGACAATTTTATTATTTTATATTAATTTTCTAGATTACATGATTTTTTTTTCTTTCACAAAATCACACCATCTTCATCCCTCATTTTTTTTTTCTATCTCTAAAACGTCCATTCCCCACAAATCTCTCTCTTCCTTAATTTTCAAAAACCAAAACCCAAAAAATTATCAAACGGGACCAAAAAATCTACCACTTTTTCATAAGTGTTTTCAAATATCAAATTTATCCTTCTTATATATATTGTCACATTTGTTCTCTCTTATATCAATAAAAGTTTGATTGATTCAATTTTTATAACAATTATTTTTCTTAAATTTTTATCAAATATTTTAAATTAATCAAACATAATTAGATGCAATTTAAATCATATAAATAATTAACATATAATTAATTATAAATTAAATATCAATATGAAAATAATTGAAATAATAACCTACTTTGTTCATTATAATTAAATCCCAACAATTTAGTATTAATTTACCTAACACCGCAATTAATTTTTTCTACTTTAAAATTTAAATTACCAAAGTTTTACTTCATTTCAAAGCTGGTTTTTCTAAAAGCAAAGTTCAATTAATTTAAAAACTTATGCAATCCCAAATTAAGGCTTAGTTTGGGGTTGCGGTAGCTTTTAAAATAATTGCTGTCAGTTGTGCTTTAAAGAAAATCAGCTGTAGTACGAAGTAAATTAGTGTTTGGTAAGTTTTAGCTTTAAAGAGGAAAAAACAAGTTCAGGTGTTTGGTAAATTAATACTAGATTATTGCAACTTACCTATAATAATAACCAAAATATTAATAATATTTCAATAATTGCATAATCTTAGGTTGTTATATGATTTCAAAATTCTTATAATAAGACAATTAATTTAAATTTCATATGATTTAAATTATAACATTATGTTAGGTATTTCTATATTTTGATTAAAAAGAAAAAAGAAAAAAAATGTTATTTCAATCTTTAAAAAAGTTAGAAAAAATCAAATTCAAATGTATTGAAATAAGATAATTGAATGGTGAATCATGTCTCAAGAACGTGGAATATGGGAGATAAATGGTTAGTTGGAGAATCTACCAGATTTTTAGGAAAGCTAAATCCATAAGCTACTATTAATGGCTTTTGCAAATCAACGTAATTCAAAAAGTACTTTTATATAAATTAATTTATAATTAGATTTACCAAACACTAAAAACGGTTAAAATTATTTGATAATCACTTTGATGGCCTCCAAAATCAACGTCAAACACAGCCTAAGTCTCATAGACATAAAATTAACACTAATAGACACATCTATCACAAATCCAAAAATGGTGTTTGCTATATTTAGAATCAATTAGATTTGTTTTACTAGAGGATCCCTTAAATAAAACTAATATTCATGAGAAATTTTGCAATCCAACCTTATAACTTCATTTAATATAACATTAAAATTAAAATTAAATAAATGATGAAATCAATACAATTAAATTAAAATGCAATTACACAAACTATTATATGGCATAAATATTCAGGAAAAGTCTAAACAATGTTAAAATTAGTGCAAACTTGGTAGGCAAGTAGTTTGATTTAGCTAATTTACTTGTGTAGAAAGTAATGGTTAGTGGCATTTATTTAGGATAGTGGCTTCTAATTTGGAGGGATGTGACTTAGTAAGGGTGTGTTTGGTTTAACTTTTCAAGTGTTTAATTTTGAAAATAAATCATTTTGAAATAAATTATAGTGTTTGGCAACCACGAAAAATGACTTATTAAAAAATGAGATTGAGAAATAATACATTTTGAGAGAAACACTTGAAATCAACTTTTTTAAAAAGAGTTGTTAAGGATATAGTAACTTGGGTATAAAAACACTTATGAACAAGTGTAACCAAACATATGAGTGTTTAAATTCTAAACCATTTTTATGCAAAATGTTTATAATATAATGCATTCTCTAAAAACACTTAAATTAAAAGGTATTCCAAACGCACCCTAAGGTTGATTGAAGAGATTTTCAAGGTTAGTGGGTTAGTGGGTGTCCATTTTACTTTCCTATAAATTCGTGTAAGTTTTTCATTTCAATGCATCACAACTCAATTTGATTCACTTCCTTCTTGCAATTTCTATCTTGTTTCCACTATTTGTTCTTTTTGTTTACATGGTATCAGAGCCAAGTTATTTATTTCGTGTTTGAGTCTTATACTCAGTGAAAATGAATGGTGGAAACAATATTTGTGTGGACAAGCTTACCAGTGATAATTATAGCTATTGGCAGCTATGTATGGAAGCTTTTCTACAAGGACAAGATTTGTGGGATCTTGTTTCCGGTGATGATACTGAAATTCCAAGAGACACTTTGGAGAATGTTGAGGCACGGAGGAAGTGGAAGGTCAAATGTGGCAAAGCTTTATTTGCTTTGCGAACTTCTATTGGCAAGGAGTATATTGAGCATGTTCGTGATGTGAATTCTCCAAAGCAAGTGTGGGAAACGCTTGAAAGATTGTTCGCTCAAAAGAACACGACAAGGTTGTAGTATTTGGAGAATGAACTTGCCGGAAGTATTCAAGGCAACTTGTCAGTTTCAGAATATTTTCTAAAAGTTAAGACTTTGTGTTCTGAAATTACAGAATTGGACAAGACTGAGCCTATTAGTAATGCTCGGTTGCGTCGGTATCTTATTCGTGGACTGCGAAAGGAGTTTATGCCATTTATTTCTTCGATACAAGGTTGGGTAAATCAACCTTCTATCATTGAGCTGGAAAACTTGCTCTCAAATCAGGAAGCGTTGATGAAACAAATGCTTGGTAACAACAAGCAAATTCACTACGAGGTGGAAGCTGCTGTTTATGCGAAAGATAAAGGAAAAGTTAATTCTTTTGTCAAGCGTTCTTCAAATGATAGCAATGATTCCAAGGTTGAAGGGCAGTCCAAGGGCAATTTCAAAGGATGTTTTAGATGCGGCAAGCCAGGACACATCAAACGTGATTGTCGGGCGAAGGTGGTGTGTCATCGTTGTGGGAAGTCGGGTCATATTAGACCAAATTGTCGAGTGAATCTCAAAGAAGCAGAAGCAAATGTTGTACAGGAAAGTAACAAACCTGAACAACTTACTTGGGAACAATGCTTGTTAATTGAAACTTTTGATCAACCCATTAATCTGCATGCTAATGCTTCTATAGATTATGATGTGGATTGGATTATTGATTCTGGTTGTTCTCATCATGCTACTGGAAATGTTTCTCTTCTCTCTGATGTCCATACCCATCAGGGAAAAAGAGTTATTGCAACGGCCGATAATTCCTTACATCCTGTTGTTGAAGAAGGGCGTGTTAATGTTAAGGATGATGCACCAAATGTTGCTGGTGTTTCTCTTGAAGATGTTTATCATGTTCCAGGTCTAAAGAAGAATTTGGTTTCAGTCTCTCAGATTGCTGATTCTGGGAGGTATGTTCTCTTTGGTCCAAATGATGTGAAAATTGTTTCTAATATTAAGCAATTTGAAGCTGATGTTTTATTAACTGGAAAGAGGAAAGATTCTCTCTACGTTTTGTCTGCAAGTGAAGCTTATGTTGAAAAGACAGGTCAGAATGATAGTGCAACACTTTGGCATGCTCGATTAGGCCATGTTGGTTATCAGTTACTACAAAGAATTTCTATGAAAAAGCTTCTTGACGGTGTTCCTCTCTTTAAGGAAATTCATCACGATGTGGTTTGTCCTGGTTGTCAATTTGGGAAATCACATCGTCTTCCTTTCCCAAATTCAAATAACAGGGCTGTTGTTACATTGCATTTGGTTCATTCAGATTTGATGGGGCCAACTAGAACACCCAGTTATTCTGGTTGTCGTTATGTGATGGTTTTTGTGGACGATTTTTCTCGGTTCACGTGGGTGTATTTCTTGAAGGCTAAAAGTGAGACTTTCTCCAAGTTTGTCCAGTTCAAGGAGGAAGTGGAAAATGAATTTATGTTGCCAATAAAGTGTCTTCGCACAGATAATGGGGGAGAATACATGTCTGATCAATTTCAGAATTATTGCAAAGAGCATGGAATTCAACGCCAAATGACATGTCCTGACACTCCACAACAGAATGGAGTTGCTGAACGTAAATTAGCACATCTTACGTCTATGTGCTTGTGTTGGTTGCATGCAAAGAACCTTCCAAGGGAGCTTTGGGCCGCAGCTATTCAATCAGCTTGTCATGTCATAAACCGTCTACCTCCATGGACGGGATCGAATATGTCTCCTTTTGAGGTATTATATCGTTGTAAACCTAATGTGAGTTATCTTCGAGTTTTTGGGTCAATTTGTTATGTTCATGTTTCAAAAAATAAGCGTACTAAACTTGACCCAAAGGCAAGACGTTGTATTTTTGTTGGATATGATACTCACAGGAAAGGATGGAAATGTATGGATCCAAGTACAAGAGAAGTTGTTGTTTCTCGAGATGTGGTATTTGATGAAGTTTCATCACATCAAATGGATACAAGTTCAAAGAAAGGTGTTGTTGATTTACCGCCTTTCTTTACTGATGATGCCTCAGATGAAAAGGAGATCAATACCAGTATTGGAGAATATGATCAAACAGATGAAGATGCAGAGACTGTTGTTCGAAGATCTTCTAGGCAAAGAACACGACCCAGTTATTTATCTGATTATGAGGTACAGTTAAATAACTGTTCAATTGTATCTTGTTTTTTGATGGGTGATATATGTGAAGGTGAACCCAAGTCTTATAGTGAAGCTAGAGATGTTCTTGAATGGGAAGAAGCAATGAAGGAGGAAATCTCGGCTCTAAACAAGAATGACACTTGGGAACTTGTTCCAAAGCCGAAGAATGTTGAGTTAGTTACTTGTAAATGGGTTTACAAGTTAAAGAAAAAGCCGGATGGTACTATTGACAGGTATAAAGCTCGTCTTGTTGCTCGTGGTTTTTCACAACAATATGGTCTAGATTATGAAGAGACATTCAGTCCTGTTGCTAAAATGGTAACTATTCGAACAATTATTTCATTAGCTGCTTACAAAGATTGGAAATTATGGCAGTTAGATGTGAAGAATGCTTTCCTTTATGGAGAGTTAGATCGAGACATTTTTATGGAACAACCTCAAGGTTTTGTTTCCAAGGAGTCTCCAAATTATGTGTGTCGACTCAAGAAGGCTTTATATGGTCTTAAGCAAGCTCCTCGTGCTTGGTATGGTAAAATTGCTCAATATCTTGAGTTTTGTGGGTTCAGGTCTTCAAGTGCAGATTCAAGTCTGTTTGTTAAAAAGACAACTTCAGTATGTACAATGCTTCTACTATATGTTGATGACATGATCATAACAGGTGATGATGAAGTTGAAATTAATAGTCTTCGAGATGCGTTGTCAATTCGTTTTGAAATGAAGAGTTTGGGTGAAGCAAGATGTTTTCTTGGCTTGGAGGTTGAAAGGTCAGATGGATACTTTGTCTCATAGAAAGGATATGCAACAAGTTTATTAGATCGTTTTGACATGAATGAGTCAAAACCAATGACTACTCCTATGGAGCCATCTTTGAAGTTGACTAAAGAAGAAGGAAAACGATTGGCAAATGCAACACTTTTCCGACAACTTGTTGGTAGTCTAATTTATTTAACAATCACAAGACCTGACATTTCTTATTCTGTAGGTGTTGTTGCTCAATTTATGGATAAGCCATGTGAAGCTCATTTAGTTGCTGCAAAGAGAATTCTTCGATATGTTAAGAGCACCTTATGTTTTGGCTTGTTGTATAAACAAGCTAAATCTTTCATGTTAAGCGGTTTTGTTGATGCAGACTGGGCTGGTGATGTAAATGACAGACGTTCCACAACTGGATACTGCTTTAATACAGGCTCAGGGGCTATTTCATGGTGCAGTAAGAAGCAAGCATCCGTTGCTCTTTCAAGTTGTGAAGCAGAATATGTAGCAACTACTATGGCTACTCAAGAATGCATTTGGCTAAAAAGACTCATGGCAGAAATTTTTTCCAATTTGGACTATCCAGTTTGTATTTTTTGTGACAACGAAAGTGCAATCAAGCTTGCAGGGAATCCAGTGTTTCATGCTCGTACAAAGCACATTGAAACTCATTTTCATTTTGTTCGAGAGAAAGTTTTGACGCAAGACATCAAATTACAGAAGATACATTCCAAGGAGCAAGTTGCTGATATATTTACCAAGGCTCTTGGTAAATCCAAGTTTGAAGAACTCAGGAGTGCACTCGGTGTTGTTGATCGTATGTTTGCACTAAGGGGGAGTGTTAAAATTAGTGCAAACTTGGTAGGCAAGTAGTTTGATTTAGCTAATTTACTTGTGTAGAAAGTAATGGTTAGTGGCATTTATTTAGGATAGTGGCTTCTAATTTGGAGGGATGTGACTTAGTAAGGTTGATTGAAGAGATTTTCAAGGTTAGTGGGTTAGTGGGTGTCCATTTTACTTTCCTATAAATTCGTGTAAGTTTTTCATTTCAATGCATCACAACTCAATTTGATTCACTTCCTTCTTGCAATTTCTATCTTGTTTCCACTATTTGTTCTTTTTGTTTACAAACAAGTACTCAAAACTTGCTATCAAATCTTCACTTTCACTTTGCAGAATGCATAAATCTCGTAACTTGAGATGAACACAGTTGGATACAAATCGTAATCTCAACTGATAGAAGAATCAATTGAAACCAGAGCATTTTTGTCGGTGGAATAGTGAGTTGTCACATCCACTTTATTATTGTTGCTTCTTTACACGTTTTGCAGCACGTCAATCAAACTAAAGAAAAATTAATCTCTTTCATCTTTGGTTTCTCTCTCCCTTCTTTCATCATGCAAAATCAAAAGAAAGAAAGTTCTTTACAGAGAAGCAAGGAACGAAAATTGCTCAACGAGAAAAAAAAGATGAAGAAGCAACTAAGAAAGAAATGATACAAAGGGTTTATAGTGGTTCAGTATGGTGCCTACATCCACTCTTCAAACAGGTAGCTGATCCTTTTATTTCTTCTTCTCAAAACACATTACAAAAATCCTTTTACAAAGCTTCTCTCTTAGATTTCACTCTCAGATTTTTCACACAGATTTCACACACTTTTGTATCAATACAAATCTCTATTTATAGATGAAGAGAGAGTATTTGTATTAACTGAAATTAGTTGTAAAGAGAACTGATTTCCTGTTGTCTTTGAACTGCCCAACTAATTCTTTTATATTTTGTGATGTGTTTAGGTGGGATTTGGTCACTGATTTACAAAATCTCCACCTTGAACAAATCTCGCCTCAGCTACCCGCTTCCATTTTATGCAACTTTTCAGCCAGGTGAGTCTATAACCTTTAGTAGGTTTAGACAGTGTTGGAATTTAGACCGAGCTACCACTTTAGTTAGAAAATCAGCTGCGTTTTCTTCTGTCTTGACTTTAGAGATGCATACACTGTCTTTTTCAATGATATCTCTAATGAAATGTAATTTTACATCAATGTGTTTAGTTCTCTCATGATATTGCTGATTTCTTGTTAGATGTATAACACTTTGGTTGTCGCACAACACACTTACAACCTCTTGATTGAAACCCAGCTCACTGATTAATCCTTGAAGCCATATGGCCTCATTTACAGCTTTTGTTGCAGCAATGAACTCTGCTTCAGTAGTAGATAGGGCTACTACTGATTGCAAATTTGATTTCCAGCTAATCACATTACCTCCAAATAGGAAAGTGTAACCAGTGAGTGATCTCCTCTTGTCTAAATCACCAACATAGTCAGAATCAACGTAGCTAATTAGTTTCAGCCTCATTCCATTAGGATTTTTATATAGAATACCCCTTTGAGAAGTCCCAACTAGATACCTCAGTACCCATTTCACGGCTTTCCAATGAGTTTTTCCAAGATTTCCCATATAACGACTTACAAGACTTGAACAATAAGCCAAGTCTGGTCTTGTACAGACCATTAGATACATCCAGCTCCCTGTAGCATTAGAGTAAGGTACCTTCTCCATTAATTTTCTGTCTTCCTCATCTTTAGGAGAGTCCTTTGCTGATAGTTTGAAATGTGGTGCTAAGGGCATGCTAACTGACTTGGCATTGGACATATTAAACCTTTTCAACACTTTCTTTGTATATTCCCTTTGGCAAACAAATAGTTCACCAACTTCTCTTTTTCTTGTAATCTCCATTCCCATAATGGTTTTTCAGGACCAAGGTCCTTCATATCAAATTCTTTTCTTAGCAACTGTTTTATTTTCCTCAATTCTATAGGATCTTTTCCAGCAAGTAACATGTCATCCACATATAATAGGAGGTAAATTTTGTCACCGTTAGCTTCTTTATAGTAAACACAGGGATCATATAGACTTCTTTTGTATTTAATCTTTGTCACATAGCCATCAAAACGCTTGTACCAGCATCTAGGTGATTTTTTTAGCCCATATAACGATCTTTTTAATAGGCAAACCATCTCATTATCTTTCCCCTTCTCGTATCCGCGAGGTTGTGCCATGTATATAGTTTCCTCCAAATTTCCATGGAGAAAAGCGGTCGTCACATCCATTTTCTCAAGTTCTAGGTCTAAGCAAGCAACAATAGCAAGTAGGATTCTGATGGATGTGTGTTTGACAACGGGAGAAAATATTTCATTGTAGTCTATTCCTTCCCTTTGAGTAAAGCCCTTAGCTACCAACCTAGCTTTGAACTTTATAGACTTTTGATCAATTCATCCAAGTTTCCTTTTGTAGACCCATTTACAAGGTACTACCTTCTTACTTTGTGGTAATGGAACCAGCTCCCAAGTTTGATTTTTATGAAGAGAATTCATCTCCTCATCCATAGCTTTAACCCATTTAGATGACTCTTTAGAGTTCATGGCTTCTTCAAAAGTTCTTGGCTCATCTTCTTCTATTTCATCTACTGAATTGAGGGCATAAGCTGCAAAATCAGCTTGAACAAACCTCGAGGGAGGTCTCACTGTTCTTCTTTGTCTATCTCTAGTGAGAGAATAGTTAGTCAAGTCTTCCTCTTGATTTTCAACAGCTTATTTTTCAATTTCAGCTGCTGTTTCTTGACTTTCCAATTGTGGAGAGTCACTTTCAGTGGGTTGTGTATTAATTTCAGAAGCAGTATTCTTTAGAAGCTCCACCTTAGTGCTAGAGCTTTCTCCTCCAGTAGTTTTAGTTTCAAATTCTGCCTCTTTTGAATTCATATAGAATTCTGATTCTCTGAAAACAACATCTCTAGAGACAATAGCTCGGTTAGTATTGAAGTCCCAAAGCTTATATCCCTTCGTTCCTTGAGGATATCCTAGGAACATGCATTTAATGGCTCTTGGCAGCACCTTTCCTTGTCTCACATGCACAAAACCAGTGCACCCAAAAGTTTTCAGATTAGAAAGATTTGGAGGATTACCTGACCACTTTTCCTCTGGCGTTTTGAGGTCTATTGAGGTGCAAGGGCACCTATTAATAGTATAAGTGGCTGTTGCCATAACTTCAGCCCAGAAATTTTCAATAATTTTTGCCTCTGACATCATACATCGAACTCTCTCCATAATAGTTCTATTCATGCGTTCAGCCACCCCATTTTGTTGAGGTGTATATGTAACAGACTTATGCCTAGTTATACCATTCTCCTTACAGAAAGTATTAAACTGATTTCCCAAAAATTCTAGGCCATTGTCAGTTCTCAAGTATTTTATCTTTCTGTCAGTTTGATTCTCAATTATAATCTTCCATTGTTTAAACTTATCAAAAGTTTGATCTTTAGATTTGAGAATAAAAGTCCAAACTTTTCTAGAAAAGTCATCAATTAGAGATAGAAAATACCTAGATCCTCCCCAAGATGGAGTCTTATTTGGCCCCCATAGATAAGCATGAATGTAGTTCAAAATTGCTGTTGTTGTGTGTTCTCCTTTGGAAAATTTCATCCTCTTTGCCTTTCCATAAACACAATGTTCACAGAAATTTAGCCTTTTAGTTCCATGAGTTTTAATCAGCCCCTGTTTCATTAATTCTTGTAAACCTTTCTCACCAATATGAGATAGTCTTCGATGCCAAAGTTCAATATCTCCTGACTTTTCAGCTTGTGCAACTTCAACATGATTAGGAAATGTAACATTCTTTAGGACAAAAAGTTCATTCTGTTTTTCCCCAGAGAACACAAGTCTATTAGACTTCCAGATTTCAAAAATGTCATTCTTCCCATGATATGTGCATCCTTGATCATCTAACATTCCTAAAGAAATTAAATTTCTTCTCAACTTAGGAACATGTCTTACTTCTTTTAGTAAAACTTCTTTGTTGTTTTGAAGTTTCAACACCACTGAGCCTATTCCCACAATTTCACAACCATGGTTATCTCCCATGAAAACTGAACCTCCTTCCCAAGATTTGTAATTCACAAACCATTGCTGTGAAGAAGTCATGTGATAGGTACACCCTGAGTCCAAGACCCAGTCTTCCTTTTCCACATTGGTTTCAATGGCCTTTTCCTCAGTGGCAGCAAGTACTTCAGAGTACTCATAACCTTCTTCACCAACAGAAGCTTCTCCTTTCCCATGTTCCTTTTTCTTGTGAAAATCTTTTCTTCTTTCAGGACAATTTCTTTTAAAATGCCTTTCCTTGTGGCAGATAAAGCATTTTAAAACTGTCTTCCCTTTTTTATTCTTTTGTTTTCGATTGAAACCCTTTCTCTTAAAAGAGTTTTTACCTTTGATGAACAAAGATTCATTGCTTCCACTCCCTTTAGATTCTGTTTTCAGCTCCAACTCCTTGCATTTCAAGGCTGAAATTACTGTATCAGCAGTAACAGAATCTCTCCCATATTTCATAGCGATCTTCACATCTTTGTAGCTTTCAGTCAATGAATTTATCAAGATTGCAACTTCACTTTCATTGCTTAGTTTCTCTCCAGATTGATTGAATTCATTTGTCAACTTCTTAAAATCATCAAGATTGTCATCCAAAGACTTGGATGAACTCATTTCGAAAGTGAATAGCCTTTCCCTTACATAGATTTTGCTTGGAAGGTCCTTTCTTTCATAAAGATTTTTCAGCTACCCCCAAATTCCGAAAACAGTAGTTTCATCTTCAACTTGCCTTAGAACATTGTCTGAGATGTTCAAAACTAGAGCACTGTAGCCGGTTTCTTCAATTGTTTTCTTTTCTGCATCTGTGAGAGTGGTAGGAAATGTTTTTGGATCACTCAAGGAAAGGAGAGCCTTTTGTGACATCAAAACTGCTTGGATTTTCTTTGACCATAGCCTGAAGCTTCCTTGCCCATTGAATTTTTCAACTTCATACCTTGCTACAACCATTTGAGACTTCTTGGTTGAATCTTGATGAGTTCTTGATGATGTTTGATTGGTTCTTGATCTTGAACTTGGCTCTGATACCAGTTTTGTCAGTGGCATAGCGAGTTGTCACATCCACTTTATTATTGTTGCTTCTTTACACGTTTTGCAGCACATCAATCAAACTAAAGAAAAATTAATCTCTTTCATCTTTGGTTTCTCTCTCCCTTCTTTCAACATGCAAAATCAAAAGAAAGAAAGTTCTTTACAGAGAAGCAAGGAACGAAAATGGCTCAAGGAGAAAAAAACGATGAAGAAGCAACTAAGAAAGAAATGATACAAAGGGTTTATAGTGGTTCAACATGGTGCCAACATCCACTCTTCAAACAGGTAGCTGATCCTTTTATTTCTTCTTCTCAAAACACATTACAAAAATCCTTTTACAAAGCTTCTCTCTCAGATTTCACTCTCAGATTTTTCACATAGATTTCACACACTTTTGTTTCAATACAAATCTCTATTTATAGATGAAGAGAGAGTATTTGTATTAACTGAAATTAGTTGTAAAGAGAACTGATTTTCTATTGTCTTTGAACTGCCCAACTGATTCTTTTATATTTTGTGATGTGTTTAGGTGGGATTTGGTCACTGCTTTACAATTTTTTTCAAAAAAAAAAAAAAAAAAAAGAAATCTGAAAGAATTGTGGCAATCAGTGACATACATAAATCTTTTCGACATCGCTCCCCATCTTACACTTCAATGCATGTAAGGTTAATGAAAAAGCTGAGATCAGCCAATCTTGAGAAATCTGCATGGTTGGTTTAAAATTCATAGCCGAAACTGGACTCTTATTCTTTATGACATTTGTTAGAACAACACAAAATGTCGAGGAAGTCACTTTTGTTTTATTTGGCACCTGCTTCTTCTAAAAGGGAAGAATGTCTCAAATTGTCTTGATGTTTGATTTTACAGGCATTCATAAAGACTGCAGCTAAAATACTTCAAAACATTCAAGACGGTGTCTTTGATGTATAAAATGAGGTAAGTTGGACTTATCTTTTGTGAGAAAAAAAATGTATATGGGTTGGTTGTGCTATAGAACCTCCAACTAACCTCGATTGCCTAGACATTGTCGTTCGAAGTCGATGGTAAAACTGTTGGTTGGTCCACTCATTATGTGATAAACCGATTGAAAATATAATTTTTAATATATATTCTGGAGAAAAAGTGTTAGATAATTTTGATTTGTGTGTCTTTTGTGCTTAATAGGGTTGGTTTTAGATATATATTACATGTTTTTACCCATTTGGAAGAATGGAAGCTTTGGAAATCATTTTGTGCAGAATCTGTTGTTGGGCGACGTGAGGGAGCAAAATCTGTGCTGCAGCAAAGCTGGGAGCAAAACTGCCACGTCACAGCTCGTTAGCCAAATTGCCAAACTGAATTCTGTTGAGTTTTTCTCGTGATAAAGGAGCAAGGAGAGCCCTACACGTGTCCAGGTTGACCTAAGTCAAGCCTCCTATCCTTCTATAAAAGGGAGTAGCCGCTCAAGTCAAATTCATTCCATCTTTGGGAGAAAACATTCCATTCTTGGGAAGTTCCTTCCACCTTTGGGAGCCGAATAGAGGAGAGAGATTGGAGAACACCTAGAAGACCATCATTGCAAGGTGATCGAGGATATTAGTATTTCCTTTTATTATCTTGTAATTATGGACATGCCTACTCAGATTGTAACGTGTGTTTCCATGCATATTATGAACTAAGTAGCTTAGGCGTTGGTTAGGAAACTATGTGATTGCCGTGCTTAACTCTAGTAATGAATATTGATTCTATGCATCTTGATTAATTGTTGTGTTCATTTCTATTTTATGCCCGCTTGGCCAGCCGGTATGAATACCTCTCTCTAGTTTCAGGGATGATTTAGAGGGTGTGTGGCGATTAATCACACCACGATCATTGTGTATTGGTGAACGCCAGTGACTGAGCTAGGGATAGCCAGTTGCCTAGTGCTTGATCGGTCGTACTTCATTGGGGTTGAAACACATTCCAAAAAATCCGGAGTTCCGGGAGGAATCCGCTAATAATACTGCGAGAGTTTGCATGATCAATAATATTGCTAGAGCATCTTTTAAAACAATTACTAAAACCTGACCAGTGCCTGTTTCTAATCTGTCTGTCTATCCGTTTACTTTCTGTTCTGTCATTTCTTTTGTTTCAGCATTATTCTTATAAAAACCAATCATTTTTACCATCTTTGAAACCATTAAAAAGTTATACAAAATAGATAAAGTGGAAGCTAGTTCAGGCCTTGGATTGATAATACTTATTACTTGCTGCGGACTGTGTATACTTGCACAGAGTTCTAGAGTTCTTTTATACCATATTTTTACTCACTCTAGGAACCCAACAAGTTTTTGGCGCCGTTGCCGGGGACTGAATAAGTTTTTATCTGATCTGTTTTGTGTATGTGTTTTAGTGGTTTGGTTCTAGAACGTTTTGATTGTTTCTTTTGTTTTTGTAGGTGTGAGTTTGGTGCATGAGCGATCCGCCTGGGATAAGGTTCGAGCTTGATCCAGAAATCGAGAGAACATTCAGGATAAGAAGGAGAGAGCAGCGTAGACACCAGAATTCAATGGCTGACGTGCCGCGTCTCCCGCAGGGTCCTGAAGATCCAGCGAACCCCCAGCAAAATCGTTTGCTGCAGCAAAACCCGCCGCTGGAGCAAAATGAGCAGCAAAATAATCAGGCTGAGAATCCTATCTTGGTAGCGAACGATAGGACCAGAGCCATTCGAGCATATGCTTTTCCAATGTTTGATGAGTTGAATCCAGGGATTGCACGTCCTCAAATTCAAGCGGAAAATTTTGAAATGAAACCGGTAATGTTTCAGATGTTGCAAACCGTGGGTCAATTCCATGGTTTGTCATCTGAAGACCCTCATTTACATCTTAAGTCTTTTCTAGGAGTTAGTGATTCTTTTGTAATTCAAGGAGTGCCCAGAAATGCTCTTAGATTAACTTTGTTCCCGTATTCTCTTAGGGATGGAGCGAAGGCGTGGTTAAATTCTTTTGCTCCAGGATCAATTAGGACATGGGATGAGTTAGCTGAAAAATTTTTGAGTAAATATTTCCCACCTAATAGAAATGCTAAATTAAGAAGTGAAATAGTAGGGTTTAGGCAACTTGAAGATGAGACTTTTAGTGAGGCTTGGGAGAGGTTTAAGGAGCTTTTGCGAAAGTGTCCCCACCATGGTCTACCACATTGTATCCAAATGGAAATATTTTACAATGGATTGAATGCGGTAACTCAAGGTATGGTTGATGCTTCGGCTGGAGGGGCCCTTTTGGCAAAAACTTTTAACGAAGCCTATGAAATTTTAGAAAGAATATCTACTAATAGTTGTCAGTGGTCGGATGTTAGAGGCACAAATAAAAAGGTTAAGAGTGTATTAGAAGTTGATGGTGTGTCCACCATTAGGGCTGATCTTGCAATGATTGCTAACGCTCTTAAGAATGTGACACTGATTAGTCATTAGCAGCCGCCAGCTGTGGAGCCTGCTGCAGTGGTGAACCAAGTTGCAGAGGAAGCTTGTGTCTATTGTGGTGAAGATCACAACTACGAGTTTTGCCTCAGCAATCCAGCTTCTGTGTTTTTTGTAGGTAATCAGAGGAATAACCCTTATTCTAACTTTTGTAATCCAGGTTGGCGCAACCACCCCAACTTCGCGTGGGGAGGACAAGGGAGTAATGTGCAAACACAGCAAAAGGTGAACCAGCCGGGATTTGCTAAAGCGCAGGTATTGCCCCAGCAAAATAAGCAAGCTTTGCCCCAGCAAAATTCGGGGAATTCTCTCGAGGCAATGATGAAAGAATTTATGGCTCATACAGACGCCGCAATTCAAAGTAATCAAGCTTCAATGAGAGCCCTGGAATTGCAAGTGGGTCAGCTAGCTAATGAGCTGAAGGGAAGGCCTCAAGGGAAACTTCCATCAGATACTGAACACCCTCGAAGGGAAGGTAAGGAGCAGGTAAAGGCAGTGACTCTTAGGAGTGGTAAACCCCTAGAAGAAAGAAAAGAGCCTAGTAAAACCCAGGATATAGATAATAATTGTGATAAAAATGTTGTTGTCGAGAAAGAGTTGGAGTCTGGTCAGGGTGCTGGAGGCAGCAATAAAGATGCTGGAGCATCTGGTTCTATTCCAGATGTGGAACCACCTTATGTGCCACCCCCACCTTATGTACCACCTCTACCTTTTCCACAAAGGCAAAAGCCTAAGAATCAGGATGGTCAATTTAAAAAGTTTTTAGAGATTCTTTAGCAATTGCATATAAATATCCCTTTAGTAGAAGCTATAGAGCAAATGCCTAATTATGCTAAATTTCTTAAGGATATTTTAACTAAAAAGAAGAGGTTAGGTGAGTTTGAAACTGTATCTCTTACTGAGGAATGTAGTGCTATTCTTAAGAATGGGCTACCACCCAAGGCTAAGGATCCAGGATCATTTACTATACCTGTGTCTATAGGTGGAAAAGAGTTAGGTAGAGCACTCTGTGATTTAGGTGCAAGCATTAACCTTATGCTTCTTTCGGTCTATCGGAAGCTAGGTATTGGTGAAGCTAGACCTACCACAGTTACACTCCAATTAGCTGATAGGTCTATCACATATCCTGAAGGGAAAATTGAGGATGTCTTAGTAAAGGTAGATAAATTCATATTTCCTGTTGATTTCATTATTTTAGACTATGAGGCTGACAAAGATGTCCCAATTATTTTAGGACGTCCATTTTTGGCTACTGGTAGGGCGTTAATAGATGTTCAAAAAGGGGAATTAACAATGAGAGTCTGTAATGAGGAAGTAAAATTTAATGTGTTTAAAGCCATGAAGTATCCAGACGAAATAGAAGATTGCTCTTTCATTAGGATTTTGGAGAACACAATTGTTGAGACAGCAATGCAGGATTCGGCTAGCAAACATTTGGAAGATCATGGAGAGGTTAGTGTAGAAGATTTAGAGGTTTGTCCCTTAGAAAGAAAAAATGAAAAAGAATTGTTTAGGTGTGAGGATGTTTTTGAGTCTTTAGATTTAGATCAAAGAAAGGCTCCCCCGATTAAGCCGTCCCTGATTGAGGCACCTACTCTAGATTTGAAGCCCTTGCCGGATCATCTAAAGTATGTGTATCTTGGGGAAGGTGAGACGTTGCCTATTATTGTTGCATCAGATTTAATGCCGGAGCATGAAGGGGCCTTAATAAAATTGCTGCAGCAATACCGCAAGGCTATTGGTTGGACATTGGCTGACATTCAGGGGATTAGCCCATCTTTTTGTATGCACAAAATCACTCTAGAGGAGGGATCCTTTAGGAGTATTGAGCAACAAAGAAGGCTTAACCCTGCAATGAAAGAAGTGGTTAAAAAGGAGATGATTAAATGGTTGGATGCTGGCATCATTTATCCAATTGCAGACAGCAATTGGGTAAGCCCTGTCCAATGTGTTCCTAAGAAAGGAGGTGTCACTGTGGTGAGCAATAAAGACAACGAGTTGATCCCAACTAGGACAGTAACTGGTTGGAGGGTTTGCATGGATTACAGGAGGCTTAATAAAGCCACCCGTAAGGACCACTTCCCTCTGCCATTTATTGACCAAATGTTGGATAGATTGGCTGGTCAGACCTACTACTGTTTCTTGGATGGTTATTCTGGGTATAACCAGATTACTATTGCTCCTGAGGATCAGGAAAAAACCACTTTCACCTGCCCTTATGGGACGTTTGCTTTCAGGCGAATGAATTTTGGCCTTTGCAATGCTCCAGCAACATTTCAGTAGTGTATGTTAGCAATTTTTTCTGATATGGTTGAGTCCACTGTTGAGGTATTTATGGACGATTTTTCAGTTTTTGGAGGGTCTTTTCAGAGTTGTTTAGATAATTTAGGTCAGGTATTAAAAAGATGTGAGGATACCCATCTAGTTCTTAATTGGGAGAAATGCCACTTCATGGTGAAGGAGGGCATAGTGCTAGGTCATAGGATTTCTAAGAATGGTCTAGAAGTTGATAGAGCAAAAGTTGAGGTTATTGAAAGATTAGAACCACCGAATTCAGTGAAGGGGATTCGGAGTTTTTTAGGTCATGCTGGATTTTATAGAAGGTTCATAAAGGATTTTTCAAAAATCAGTAAACCTCTTTGTAATTTATTGTGTACTGATCATGTTTTTGACTTTGATGCAGATTGTAGGAAGGCTTTTGAGACATTGAAGTCTGCTTTAATCTCAACACCCATTCTTTGTGCACCTAATTGGAATTTACCATTTGAGGTAATGTGTGATGCGAGTGATGCTGCGGTAGGTGCAATGCTGGGGCAAAAGCAGGGCAAATTTATCCATCCTATATATTATGCAAGCAGGATTTTAAATGAGGCACAAGTCAACTACACAACGACTGAAAAGGAGTTGTTAGCTGTTGTGTTTGCCTTTGAGAAATTCCGGCCATATTTGGTTGGATCCAAAGTCACGATGTTCACGGATCATGCAGCAATAAGATATTTAATGACTAAGAAAGATGCAAAGCCTAGACTAATTCGTTGGGTTTTATTATTGCAGGAGTTCGACTTGGAGATAAAGGATAAGAAGGGATCAGAGAATGTCATTGCAGATCATTTGTCTCGTCTTGATCCATCATCATCTTTGCTGGAGCAATCTGCCATTTCCGATTCTTTTCCAGATGAACAGCTTTTCGCTGTTGAGGTAAAGGTAGTAAAGGAGATCCCTTGGTATGCTGATATTGCCAACTTTTTGGTAAAAGGAGTCACTCCTATTGACATGGATTGGAGGCAGAAGAAAAAGTTTAAGCATGATGCAAAATTTTTCTATTGGGATGAGCCATTTATGTATAATCAATGCTCTGATGGTATTATTCGTAGGTATGTTTCAGGTGATGAAGCAAAGGAAATCCTGGAGCAATGTCACTCTTCGCCGTATGGAGGCCATTTCAGCGGTCAAAGGACAGCTATGAGGATTTTGCATTGTGGATTCTTCTGGCCTACCTTGTTTAAGGATGCCCATTGGTTCTACAAGCAATGTGATGCTTGCCAAAGGAGAGGAAACTTAGGGCCCAAAGAAGAAATGTCTCTTACTTACATTTTGGAAGTGGAGTTATTCGACGTGTGGGGTATTGATTTTATGGGGCCATTTCCCCCTTCTAATGGCAATGTTTTCATCTTATTGGCAGTGGATTACGTGTCCAAGTGGGTGGAGGCCATTGCATGCCATCAGAGTGATGCCAAGACGGTTTCAAGGTTTCTCCAATCACACATCTTTGCGCGGTTTGGGACACCTAGAGTTCTAATAAGTGATGAGGGTACACATTTTGTTAATAATATCTTAACTAAGCTTTTAGCTAAGTATGGAATCAAGCATAGAATAGCTACCCCCTATCACCCACAGGCTAATGGTCAAGCTGAAATAAGTAATAGGGAAATTAAATCAATTCTAGAAAAAGTAGTCCATCCATCTAGAAAGGATTGGTCTTTTAGGTTGGATGAGGCTCTTTGGGCTTATAGGACTGAAGGATTGGAATTCCGTAATTCCGTAAAGCAGAAGCGTGATTGGGACCGATTCGTAATTAATTTTGTTTGATCTAAAATACCAATACATTGGCAATAATATTAGAACTATTCTAAATATATATTAAGGCTAAGCATAAAAAAATATTAGATCTAAATCTAATTTATAAAGTAACAAATTACTTACTCTCGTTGACGACTCAGATTAAATTCACCAACTGCTTGTGAATTAATCACGAACTAGTGTGAACACCACCACTATGGCTACACCGGTATGACTCTGAGACTTCTAGAGGCAGAAGACTTGTGGGAGCCTTTGGGAGAATTCTCTGAGAGTAGGAGAATGAATGGGATACCTTTCACCCCACCCCAGGGGTCCTATATATAGTAAAGGCCAAGACCTTTTTCCTAATAGGAAAAGGGAGACCTTTTCCTAATAGGAAAAAGTCTCTAATTTTAATAAATAATTAATTAATTTCATAATTAATTAATTTCCCAATTAAATATCATATATTTAATCTTAGGGATTTTATTAAAATTAAAATTAATATGAATCCAATTCATATTAAATTTATTTGAACTCTTTCAAATATTTTCTTTCCTAACAGGAAAAGGTCTCTAATTTTAATAAATAATTAATTAATTCCATAATTAATTAATTTACCCAATTAAATATCATATATTTAATCTTAGGGATTTTATTAAAATTAAAATTAATATGAATCCAATTTATATTAAATTTATTTGAACTCTTTCAAATACTTTCTCTCAAGAATTAATTAATTCAAAAATTATATTATAAAGTTTCATAAACTTTATATTATAATGCATCAATATACATTATATGATTCCCCAAATAAATTGAACACTTTCAATTTACAATTTATACTTAATTGCCTCAAGTCTCTTTACGAGCTACCAGTGGGACCTAATGGACCTACAGATCAGAAGCTCCAACGATACGAGACTAATTGGCCAAACTCATTGACCAAGTTTAGTCAACATTCATTAACTGTGGGTCACTCCACTAAAGACCCACAGCTGCACTCTTCTCACTATAGAATATTTTTGTGTCCACGGATATCGACCAAGCAGTAAGTCAATCCTTCATGTGTGTTCGTAACACCAGCTGGGTCAAATTACCGTTTTACCCCTGGGTTACCTCTGGTTCCTTAAGTACCACTGATTCCTCTAATGAACAAGTTGTTTAGGGTCCAACCACTAAACAGGAGTTCCTCTCAGGCTAGGAGAGGACGGCGCGCCTTTGTTCAAGCCCTAGAATCAGCCCTTAAGGGAACACACATCTACTTACCCCAATAGGGGAAGGAGTGAATTCCATCTTGTACTGTTATGTTCCCAGCCCCCATTCGGTCTTGCCCCTGAAATGGTAGGCTTATTGAGTCGGCGAACTGGCCACTCTCACCCATACAAATCTAAGGACAGTCCCTCCTGAAAGGGGTTCATAACAGACTCAGGATTGAGATTGAGTTACCTAGGTCATCCTATTGAAATAGAAACCTAAACTAGTTAACGGCGTTACATCTAGTGGTTACTATTTCGCGGTCCGGTCTTATGCAAACTCATTGCATAGGATACCCCCACCCGCATATCTCCTACATGGATGCTTTGGATCATTGCATCTGTATCGAATACAAGGTGGGATGTATCACATAGTGTCACCAGGATAAGGTACCCAACCTTATCCCTATACTATAGACCATTTAGGTTGTTACTTGGACACTGATCCCCGTATGTCCCCACATACTAGTCCAAGTTTCATTTAAACAACCTTGGATCTTAGTTTATTGGATTTAGGGTTTATTAATGCAAACTCGATTATTCAATAACCAAATTACTGAATTACTCAAATAACACTTTATTGAGATCAATTAATTTGTTTCATTTACTATCTACGAGTTTTAGGGCATAAAACCCAACAACTCCCACTTGAACTAAAACTCTAGTGGGCAATGTACATCAATAATCAAAATTGAATGAATAATCATTGAAGTAGGAATAGTAGTTTGTATTAATACTGTATAATACATGAAAAGTACAAATACAGATAAATACAATAAACTAGGGCATTCACAATACCCATTACACTTCTCCCACTTGCCCTTGATTATTCTATGTACATATCTCGCAGACCTAGACCCTCTAGATGACACTCGAACACTTTAGCCGTGAGAGCCTTCGTAAATGGATCAGCAATATTGTGCTCAGAGGCTACCTTCGTGACGATCACGTCCCCTCGTTGCACGATCTCTCTGATGAGATGATATTTGCGCTCTATGTGCTTGCCTCTTTTATGATTGGATGAGGCTCTTTGGGCTTGTAGGACAGCCTATAAGACTCCTCTAGGTATGTCTCCCTATCGGTTAGTATATGGGAAAGCTTGTCATTTACCATTAGAGTTAGAGCATAAAACGTTTTGGGCTTTGAAAAAATTAAATTTTGATCTGAGTCGTGCAGGAGCAATGAGAATGCTACAGCTTAACGAATTGGAGGAATTTCGCCAATTTTCTTATGAGAATGCGAAAATGTATAAAGAAAAGACTAAGTTGTGGCATGACAAGAAAATTAAGCCTAAAGAGTTTGTCAAAGGTCAAAATTTTTTGCTTTATAATTCTAGATTAAAATTGTTTCCTGGGAAACTAAAGTCCAAATGGTCAGGTCCGTTTGTGGTGATTGAGGTTTTCCCCCATGGAGCAGTTACTTTGCAAGACGAAAAGGATGGGAGAATGTTCAAAGTGAATGGACAACGTGTCAAACATTATTGGGGAGAGGAGTTCCAGATGAAATATCCTTCCCTAAAGTTGGTTGATGATTGAGAGAGCAAGATGTTTGCGGGAGCATTTTACAGAGCAATATTTTGAGCTCCCAGAGTTTGTTTTAATTTTATTTTTCGTTGATTTATTTTTAATTTCGAGTATTCTAAGATTTAGTTCGTTTAATGATTTATTTTCAGTCTGTTGTTATTTTTAATTCCGTAGAATTTATTTTAGATTTTATCTATCTCTATTTGAATTTTATTTGATTTTGTTGGATTTTATTTTCAGGTTATTTATTTAATTGAATTATCTTAGATTCGGTTTTATTAGATTTTAGTTTAGATTTACATTTTAATTAGTGTAGGTTTAATAAAGATTTCCTCTAATTAATTCGGCTTCAAAAAAATAATTAAAAAAAAAAAGAAAAAAAAGGGATTAGATTTGATTTGATCGGTTAAATTTAAATTTGAATTTAAAAGATTTGATTTTCCTGCTTTGAAATTCGAATTACGTATCCAGGACTCTTCAGGTTCAGAAAGTTGTTGCGGCAAAGTTATGGCTGAAGCGAATCGTCCGAATAAGAAGGGGTTTGTTGGAGTAATTATTTTTACCGTTCGATTTTGAATTCTCTATGGGCAGGTAGATTGCATGGATGCTGCCACGTGTCATGCAGGAATGATCCAACGGTCTGGCTATTTGACAACGCATAATTATTTACCATGGGCGTTTGAATTCCAGATTTTACCGTTTGATGGTTTAATTCTACCGGTTGCATGCGATTTAAAACGGTAATTTCAATTTAATGAAAGCAAGATCTTTCTGTTAGGATTTTATTTTGCTGAAGCCTTATTTATTGGCAACCCTCGGTACGTTTCTCTTACTTCATCTTCTTGTTTCGATGTTTTGCTTTCGTTTTCGCTTTCTTTCTCTGTTAAACCCTTGAGTCCTTCATGGCAAAAACAAGAGCGAGGAAAGAAAGAGAGAATGAGGAGGAAGAGGTACCTGTTACCCCTGAGGTGCAGAAGGTAAAGGCGAAGAAGAAAAAAACACCAGAAGAGAAAGAAGCCAAGAGACGAAGACGACAACAGAGGGCTGAGGAACAAGAAAAGGCAACAGAGGTTGTTGCTGCCACAGTTGAAGAAGGAGACCCGCAAGAACCTGATGTACAGAACCCAGAGGAGGCTGAGCAGAGAGTCGCGGAAACAGAAAAAGTTCAAGAGGAGCAAACAGAGGAAGTTCGAGAGGAAAATACCGAGGAAGTTAGAGAAGAAATTTCAGAAGAAGTTCAAGAAAAGCAGGCCGAGGATGTGCAAGAGCAACAGGCAGAAGATGTTCAGGTAACGGATAATGAGCCAGTGCAGGAGGCTCGAGTGGAGGTGATCATGCCAGAAGCACCGAAACGTCGCCGCGTTAAGAGGAAAGCAGGCCGCTTTAGGGTTGTCCGAACTGACACTCCTTCGCCTCCAACCACGGATTCTGAAAGAGAAAATGCAGAGAGAGTAGAGCGTGAGAAGAAGGAAGCCGAGGAAAGAGCAAGAGAAGAGGCAGAGAAAAAGGCTGAGGAAGAGCGGTTGCTCAAGCGAAGGGCGGAAAAGGGCAAAAGTGTTGCTGAAGCATCGGAGGAACCTGATGAAATAGAAGAACATGGTCGCTTCATCAACAATTTTGCCAGAGCAAAATACGCTAAGCTGCTGAAAAGAGACTTCCTGTTTGAACGAGGATTTAGCGGTGATCTTCCGCATTTTCTGAGGACCGGCATTGCAGACCATGGCTGGGAGTTGTTTTGTGCGAAGCCTGAGTCTGTAAACGCACAGGTGGTGCGTGAATTTTATGCTAATATTGATAAAGAAGATGGTTTCCAGGTGATTGTTCGAGGAGTCGAGGAAGACTGGAGTCCTAGTGCTATCAATGCACTGTATAACCTTCAGAATTTCCCCCATGCAGCTTATAATGAGATGGCTGTAGCGCCATCTAATGAGCAGTTAAGTGATGCTGTTAGAATAGCCAATTAGTTGGTTGGCTTTATTCTGATGTATTGGGCCTAAAATTATAAGCCCATTTTATTACTTTACCCTAAATGGTTGTTACTTTTTCATTCTTTTGTTATTTGTCTTCCCAGAGTGTCGTTCCTCTGCCTTCTCTCTCAAAATCTGTTAAGCTAAGAAGATTTTAGAGATTTTTTTCTGTTTTATGATTATTTTTTTGTAGGAGTTTTTCTCCCCAGGCCTTTATATATGGCTGATGATTTCAATCAATCATATATAAAAGTATAGGGTTTTCTCCTGCAATCCCCAATTTGTTCCTTCTCTTCTTTTCGTTGTTATGTAAAATTATCATGGTATCAGAGCTTCTGTCAAGCGACTAAGCTCATATTTTTTTTTCGGTCCTGGTTGCAATGTCGACGTCGCAGAGCTCTTTAAGTGCTGCTTCGGAAGATTCCTCGAATATCTCCTCTCTTGCTTTTAGCCCGGGTAACAAAATTTCCATTGTGAAATTAACTGATGATAATTTTTTATTGTGGAAGTTTCAGATCCTCACTGCTCTTGAGGGATACAATCTTGATTCTCATCTCGTTGATGATCCGCCGACCAAATTTCTTGAAGTTCAAGGTGCCTCTTCTTCTGATGATTCTTCCTCTACTGTGAAAACACCGAATCCCTGCCTATATGCAGTGGAAACGGCAGGACAAGGTTGTATCCTCTTGGCTTGTTGGCTCTATGTCTGAAGACATACTCCATCAAATGATTCACTGCACTTCTACAAAGGAGATTTGGTCATGTCTGCAACAAATTTTCACTGCCCGTAATTTAGCCCAAATGATGAAGATCAAAACTAAGCTTCAGACGATTAAAAAAGAAGGTATGTCCCTCAAAGATTATTTTTCAAAGATTCAACAATACGTTGATGCCTTGGCGGCTGTGGGCAAACCGGTAGATGTCGAAGACCATATTCTCTTTATTCTCTCTGGCCTTGGCTCTGAATATGAGTCCATGGTCTCTGTGATTTCGGCTAAAATTGGACCTCAATCAGTTCAAGAGGTGATGGCTCTTCTCCTCACTCAGGAGAATCGTATTGAGAGCAAGCTTGCTCACACGGAGAACTTTGTTCCCTCTGTCAATCTTCTGGTAAAGTCAAATGAACCTGATGATTCCAAAACTAACTCTCCTCAGTTTTTTCAGAATACTAGCAACAATCATAGAGGTGGCCGAGGTGGTCGTGGTGGCTTCAACTCAAATAGAGGTGGTCGTGGTGGTCCATGGAATAATCGTAACAAAGTCCAATGTCAACTTTGTGGCAAGTTTGGCCATACAGCCCCTCGATGCTATTTTCGATATGCTCCACAATCCTCTCAAGGGAACTCTGGTTCGTATGCTTCTAATTTCAATCAGTTTAATAGATCTGCTCCTTTTCCTCAGATGGCTGCGATGGTTACTGCTCCTGACCTTAACCAAGACAGCAACTGGTATCCAGACTCCGGTGCCACAAATCACTTAACACATTCGTTCAACAACCTGTCTGTTGGCTCTGAATACGGTGGAGGTGGTCAGGTCTATGTTGGCAACGGAGCAGGTTTGCCCATCCTTCATTATGGCTTCTCTTCTTTTGCTTCCCCTACTTGTTCTAATAGAATCTTTCGTTTAAATAACTTACTCCATGTTCCCTCTATAACTAAGAACTTGATTAGTGTTAGCCAATTTGCAAAGGATAACGGTGTTTATTTTGAATTTCATCCGACTCTTTGTTATGTGAACGATCAAGTGTCTGGTCAGGTTCTGCTCCAAGGGACTCTCCGTGATGGGTTATATAGTTATAATCTATCAGCATCCTCAAAGTCTAAAGATATCACAGCAGTTCAAGCCCTTACTTCTACTGTTTCTACTTCTTCTCATGTTAATGTTTTAGATCTTTGGCATAGGCGTCTAGGTCATCCGTCCTTGTCTATTGTTAAATCTGTTATTCGGATGTACAAGCCTCACATGTCGATAAATAATATTTTTAATTTCTGCAATGCTTGTGCCATGGGAAAGCATCATAGTCTACCTTTTCAATCTTCTGTTACTGAATATAATGGTCCTCTACAGCTTGTTGTGTCTGATTTATGGGGTCCTGCTTTTGTTTCTTCCAAAGTTGGCTATCGCTATTATATTAGTTTTATTGATGCTTACAGTAGACATACTTGGATATATTTCTTACAATCCAAATCTGATGCTTTCCATGCCTTCCTTAAGTTTAAAGCTCTTGTGGAAAATTTACTTGGTGTCTCCATCTTGGGTTTTCAATCTGATGGTGGGGCTGAATTTAAATCTTTTTCTCCTTTTCTTGAATCTCATGGCATCTCTCATAGAATATCTTGTCCATATACCTCCCAACAAAATGGGATAGCTAAACGTAAACATAGACACATAGTTGATGTTGGTCTCTCTCTTTTATCCCAAGTTCATATGCCTTTAGATTTTTGGGATGAGGCGTTTGCAACTGCTGTGTATCTAATTAATAGATTGCCAACTCCTAATCTCAATCATAAGAGTCCCTTGGAACACCTTTTTAAGACTAAACCCGATTACTCATCTCTTCGAACCTTTGGTTGTCTTTGTTTTCCCTGTCTTAGACCTTATAATCATCATAAACTATCATATTGGTCCATCCCTTGTACATTTCTTGGATATAGTCCTTCACATAAGGGTTACAAATGTCTTTGAGGGTCGTCTATATATCTCTAGAAATGTTATCTTCAATGAATCCAATTTTCCTTTTCATGTTACAAACACTTCTCTTCATGTATCCTTTGTCAATAATCTTATTATTCTTGTTCCTACTGTCCTTAATGAGGTTCCCTCCCTTCCTACAAATTCTACTTCCTCTGACCCTCCTTCTTGCCCTTCTGCTCCTAAGCCGTTTGGACCTCCCTCCTCCACACATGAGCCACCTGAGATTTCAACATCTTTGGAGTGTGCTCCTTCTAATCAACCACCTACGGCTGTGCCAACGACCAACACTCATTCGATGGTGACTCATGCTAAGAGTGGGATTTTTAAACCCAAAACTTATCTTATTGAATGTGAAAGGTATGTTAACATGGAACCTCCAAATGTTAGGGAGGCTCTAAAATGCTCTCATTGGAGGAAAGCCATGCAAGATGAATACGATGCTTTGATTAAAAATGATACATGGGAACTTGTTCCTCCACCAATTGATAAAAAGGTTGTAGGGTGCAAGTGGGTTTTTCGGATTAAAAGAAATTCTGATGGTACTATTTCTCGATACAAGGCCCGACTGGTTGCAAAGGGCTTTCATCAGACTGCTGATATCGATTACACTGAGACATTTAGTCCAGTTGTAAAGCCTATAACCATTCGTATATTGTTAACTTTGGCTCTCAAATATGGTTGGGTTATTAGACAAATTGATATTAATAATGCTTTTTTACATGGAAAACTAACCGAATCTGTCTTTATGGAGCAGCCTAGTGGGTTTAAATCTGCAGGAACTCAACATTTGGTTTGCCCCCTCAATAAGGCTCTTTATGGTCTGAAACAGGCGCCCCATGCGTGGTATGAGCGTCTCAGCTTGTTTCTATATACTCTTGGCTTTAAGGTTTCGAAGGCTGATTCTTCTCTTTTAATTAGACAATCTGCTACCTCTTGTTGTTATATTCTGATTTATGTGGACGATATTATCATTATGGGCAGTTTGTCTTCTGATGTGGATCATATAATTCATACTTTGAATATTCAGTTTTCTTTAAAGACTTGGGCAGGTTGAATTACTTTCTTGGAATAGAGGTGTCCTATCTTGCTTCGGGTGGTATGTTCTTGTCTCAATCTTCTTATATTTCGGATGTTTTAAATCGAGCGAAAATGGATACGGCCAATCCTATTGCTACACCCATGGTTAGTAACTCTATTCCTTCAGCTCATGGGGGTGAATTATTTCATGACTCGTTTCTGTACCGAAGCATTGTGGGTGCTTTACAGTATGTCACTTTAACTCGGCCTGAGATCTCTTATAGTGTTAACAAGGCATGCCAATTTATGCATTCCCCAAAAGTCATACATTGGCAGCTTGTTAAACGTATTCTACGATATCTAAAGGGGACTATCACGGATGGTTTATTGTTAAAACGTCCCTCTGACTTATCTCTTGTTGGCTTTGCCGATGCCGATTGGGCATCTGACCCCGATGGCAGAAAATCGACGACTGGTTATTGTGTTTACTTTGGTGGCAATCTAATTACTTGGGGCTCCAAGAAACAAACTATCATCTCACGCTCGAGTACTGAGGCTGAATATCGTGGCCTTGCCACTGTTGCTGCTGAATTGGTTTGGCTAAATTCTTTGTTTCTTGACTTAAATATTTGTTTATCTCATCCTCCTATTATTTGGTGTGACAATTTAGGGGTTGTTCATCTCAGTGCAAATCCTATTTTGTACTCCAAGACGAAGCATGTGGAACTCGACATTTACTTTGTTCGGGACTTAGTGAAAAATAAGAAGATTTTAATTCGTCATTTCCCCGCTACAGAACAAGTGGTTGACATCCTTACTAAGCCTCTGTCTGCTGCCAGTTTTTCAAAAGCTAAAATTCAAGCTCAATGTTCGTGATGCTACTACCATTGGCTTGCGGGGGGTGTTAGAATAGCCCATTAGTTGGTTGACTTTATTCTGATGTATTGGGCCTAAAATTATAAGCCCATTTTATTACTTTACCCTAAATGGTTGTTGCTTTTTCATTCTTTTGTTCTTCGTCTTCCCAGAGCATCGTTCCTCTGCCTTCTCTCTCAAAATCTGTTAAGGTAGGAAGATTTTAGAGATTTTTTTGTTTGAGGATCCCACATTGAAAAGATTAGTGGAGATCTCACAATTTATAAGCTACAAGGGTAGGGTCACCCCACTCATTACCAATTGGTTTTGAGATGGAAGCCCATGCTATTTGATACTACCGCATCCAATATCTATCTTTATCGATCTCTCTCACACCCTCTATTCTCTCTCTGTCTTTCAACTTCGATAAGCTAAAGGTCAATCGACAAATGACAATACCGATTCTTTTTTGATTTGGCAAGTAGATTCCTTCTCCCTCTTTCAATCTCTCTTTTGATATCACTCTCTTTCTTATTAAATAATTTTCTAAATAATCATATAATTTATAATATATTATATTATGTATTTTTGAATTAAAAAAAAAGGATAATTGTAATGGGTGGCAACATGAGGGTAAATAATGGCAAATATAGCAATTCTTAAAAATATTTGCAAATATGGCAAAATTTTTTAATTAATTTTTTATATTCCTAAATTGCCCCTGCCCCTGATTGGCGAGCGCATCTTCTTCTTCCTCGTCAGTTTATTATTATTATTATTATTATTATTATTATTATTATTATTATTATTATTATTATTATATATTGATAGAAATCTTCTATCACTGATAGATTCTATCAGTGGTAGAAAAATTTTCTATCAATGATAGAAAGTTTCTATCACTGATAGAATAAAGTTTCTATCACTGATAAATTCTATCAGTGGTAGAAACATTTTCTATCAGTGATAGAAAGTTTCTATCAGTGATAGAAAGTTTCTATCACTGATAGAATAAAGTTTCTATCACTGATAGAAAAGCTTTCTATCAGTTATAGAAGATTTCTATCACTGATAGAAAAGCTTTCTATCAGTTATAGAAGATTTCTATCACTGATAGAAATTTTTTCTATCACTGATAGAATCTATCAATGATAGAAAAACTGATTGGCGCGCGCATCTTCTTCTTCCTCGTCAATTTTATATATATATATATATATATATATATATATATATATATATATTGATAGAAATCTTCTATGATAGAAAGTCTTTCTATCTTCTATCAGTGGTAGAAAAATGATAGAAATCTTCTATGATAGAAAGTCTTTCTATTACTAATAGATTCTATCAGTGGTAGAAAAATTTTCTATCAGTGATAGAAAGTTTCTATCACTAATAGAATAAAGTTTCTATCACTTATATATCAGTGGTAGAAACATTTTCTATCAGTGATAGAAAGTTTCTATCACTAATAGAATAAAGTTCCTATCAGTGATAGGAGATTTCTATCACTGATAGAAACTTTTTCTATCACTGATAGAATCTATCAGTGATAGAAAAACTTATTGGCGCGCGCATCTTCTTCTTCCTCGTCAATTTTTATATATATATTGATAGAAATCTTATATGATAGAAAGTCTTTCTATCACTGATAGATTCTATCAGTGGTAGAAAAATTTTCTATCAATGATAGAAAGTTTCTATCACTGATAGAAAAGCTTTCTATCAGTGATAGAAAATATCAATAATAGAAACTTCTATCACTGATAGAAAGTTTTTCTATCAGTGATAGAAAAATTTTCTATCAGTGATAGAAAGTTTTCTATCAGTGATGGGCATTTTAGTAATTTTACTTTTCTGATGGTGAGATTTTGCCATTTTTGCAAATATTTCTGCGGGCTGCTACTTTTGCAATTAGTTTGGGCCATTTTGCTACTTTTGCAACCGGGCCTAAAAAAATGAATTTAATTTATAACATGAAATATAATATTTATAAAAGCTTTTTTTAATACAATTTTGTATTTTTAAATTTCAAATTTAAAATCTGGATATGTTATTAGAATTTTCACTATATGGATCATAAAATTCAATAACAATTTTAAAAAACACATCTAACATAAAACACAATCTACATTGCATAACAAAATTTAAATTATCTATGGTAAGATGGACCAATATGTCGCATAAAAAAGTAAGAGATGTTAAATATAAATATGAGACATAGTTTAATTTTTATAAAAAGCTAGAAAGTTTTAATGAAAACAATTCACATCATCAATAGATTTCTGATTTTGTAAATATAACAATTCTTTTTAATTTTTTGTGCATCTATTTGAATATTTTTAGATGATTTCTTTTTTTTTTTTTAATCTTTGTATATCATTTATAAATACAGATAGATGTCTATTTGTAACTAGTATACTTACAAAGATACATCAATTATTAGTGGTGTTGATCGGTCGGTCAGTATCGGTGTCAATTATTAAGGGTTGGCGATGAGGTTGCTGAAACTGAAAGAGAAAATAGGCCAGGGTGAGATAGAAAGAGAGAATAGAAATATTGGAGAGATCAAAAGAAAATTGAGAGAACTAACACGTGCTTGTCGAATGCCGAAAGGGGCTGACTGAGGCGTGAGAGAGAAAGACGACGATCTACTCGTGAGGGAGAAAGACGATGTCTGATTACACAGAGAGAGAACAGAGGGAGGCGACGACGAACGACGAGGAGTGACTGAAATGGACGACGACAATGGACTGAGCGACGACCGACGAGGGTGACTACGTGTGCGACATGAGGCAGAGGCGTGAGGCTACGACGTGGGGAGGGAAATGAAATGAAATAGAGGTCAGAGCTAGAGTTTCTTTTATTTTCTAAATTTATTTATAAAAAAAATCTTTTTTTTAATTTTTATATATAAGTCGGACGGTCAGATCTTTAGGAAACAAATGAACCGACCGACCGACCAATCAGTTTTCCAAAAGGAAGAATCGACATCGACTGACCAAGCAGCTAGCCGACCGACCGTCGTCATTTCAGTCAGTCGATTCGGTTTTCGGTCTCAATAAGAAATTATCACTAGTACACATATCTATCACAAATCTATCACAAATCGAAAATGGTATTGCAACATTTAGAATCAATTGGATTTGTTTTACAAGAGGAACCCTTAAATAAAGAAATTTTGCAATCCAACCTTATAAGTTCATCGAATATAACATTAAAATTAAATAAATGATGACATCAATACAATTAAACTAAAATGCAATTACACAAACTATTATATGGCATAAATATTCAAGAAAAGTCCAAACAAGTGCTCAAAACTCTATCAAATCTCCACTTTCACTTTGCGGGATGCATAGATCTCGAGGCTTAAAAAGCTAAAGACAGTTGGATACAAATCATAATGCACAATAATTTCAACTGATAGAAGAACCAATTGAAATCAGAGCAGATATTATTCTGAAAGAATTGTGGCAAGTTCGAATGTAAGAGACAATCTAACTATTCCTAAACAGCACGATTCTATGGCAACCAGTAACATACATAAATTTTTTCGACACTGCTCCCCATCTTACACTTTATGCATATAAGGTCACTGCAAAACCTTCCCAATATAAGGTTACTGCAAAAGCTGGTCAGTATCCATACTGGCGAAGAAAAACGATGGCAACTGTGCCCTGCATTGTTTGATTTGAAATTATGATCGGTTAGGTCCACCGCCACCAAATCTGGCCCGAAGATTGTCGTAGGTTCGAGAAACTAATAAAAGCCTAGGATCATCTTCAGGAATCTCACGTTCCTGCAAATTAGAAGCATGTTTCATTAGCAAAAAGAAATGTAACTTAAAAACAGAGCTAAAAAAAGCATTGTCCTAAGCTTGGTCGTAGTCTGATTGGAAAACTTTTTGTAATTCCTTAACTTTTGTGACTTGTTTTGATTTGTTTTCTTTTCTGTTTTTCCCCTATCAGGATGGAAAAAAAAATGAACGCATGCTATGGACTAACCGAATAAAGTAATCAGAACCAAGAAAATCCATGTATAGTAAGATCATCCAGAATTCACCATGGATGAAGGTGTCTTCCATGCAGGGGCACAGACAATTTAACTAATTTAATTTCTAATTTAATTTCTAGTTTAATTCAAACTACCAGATCATTGAAAATTAAATATAGGGATTACACTTTCAACATCTTATATACAAGGGAAATACATTCTTTCACAATTTTCCAGGTATACAATTACTTCTCTTTTTAGTTTACTTCAAACCACCAAAACATTCAAGGTCGTAACTTTCACTCAATTTGATAAAGTGCAAGAATACACGAGGATAAGATGTCTTCGAAAGAAAGACAACAAATATCACAGAAATGAATGCAGTGAGTTGTTGGGTAAACCTATGATGAATCTCAACTCAACCAGACCCCAACTACTACTAGAATGGAGTTGTATGTATTAATTATAATCAAAATGTATTAATTAATACATTTATCAAATATCAATGCGGAGGATGGATAACAAATATCATAACAAAAGGATTAAAGTGGAGGGCAAGAGAATCACCTTCAATCCCTTGTAATATGCTTCCACAGCTGGGAATGAAGGAGTTATCTTTCGTGCTTGTAAGAGGTCCCATATGTAATTAGCAGTAGTATACCCACCAGTCTGAATGGGAATAAGAAAAAAGAAAAAACTCATTTTTTGAATCATATGTAACCATAATGATAAATCTAAGAAATGTGATAAACCATCGACCTACCTTCTCACCCGCTGCTGCAAGGAGGAGATCACATCCCAATTTGGGGCTCAAGGAAAAGCCCCTGGAATTCATATTTACCTGCAATAAGCATTAAAATCAAAATGATCTTCCTAAGACCAAGTCAATTTCAATTAGTAATTTTAGTAGAACTTGGAAGTTACCAGTGTTTCTTGAGCCAATTGCATTCCCTTTGGCGTATAACCAATCATGGCTCCCTCAACAAGCGTCTACAGCCAAATGAAAACAACAGCTAAATCTCTGCAGTAATTATCTTGAATTCCTAATAGTAAAAAGCTCATATCATTCGTTTTAAGTGTCTAGACTACAGCAATTGTATTTGCAAGGAGATAAAATAGACCTATATTGGAAAAAGTTCTCTCTCTCTCTCTCTTGATTCTGAGGAATCTCAGACAGACACTCAAGCATAAAAAGCATAGATAACAAGGACAATAGATTTTTTTTTTTTTCCTTTTTTGGATATGAAACAGTTAATATGCACTAATTTTCTGACACTGTAAAAGCAGAAACATAGTTGGGCCAAACTCACTGCATAGAGTTCCGCTGCTGGAAGACTCCCAGAATTCAAGTGCTCCTCAAAAGCTTTAAGGCCACGATCAATATCTCCAGAATGTAGATAGCACCTGTTGAAATTAGTTGCCAAATCATGAAATGAGTAATAAAATTAGAGATCCTAATATGGTACAAATGACTTTGCTCATCCATCCTATGTCCTGAATAATCAATATTTACAATCAAGCCTCTAACTCCATACAAATGTTTAGCAGAAATGTATTATCAGCCCTTGCAATATTTACAATCAAGCCTCTAACTCCATACAAATGTTTAGCAGAAATGTATTATCAGCCCTTGCAATACACGTGAGTCATATTGTAATTTCAATGGAAAAGAAAAAAAAAAACTCAGTGGGTAGGAAAATTCGATCACCTAGTATCCCTACAAATGAAATGTCAAAAATGAAGAAACAAGACAAGTGCAACTTTTTCATACTGCTGATATGCGAACATCGCCACTTTCATTCAAACTACATGTCAAGTATCAAAGATATGAAACACCAATGCAAAAGCCACTAAGCAGAGCATGTTAGAAACAGAAACAGAATGATCAGATGAAGTGCTAAAATAAGCTCAATCAAGCCAAGTCAAGCTTCCATTACCATTACTGGTGTAATCATAACTCATAAGCCAAAAAACACTCGCAACCACGTTAGATCAAGCTTGGCAACCACGTTAAATCAAGCTTGGCAAATCAATGCACAAACAAGGGCAAATCTGTAGTTCCATTAGATCTGTACAAACGTCATAGTTATGATAACATCATTTGATTTTTAGAATTTATGGAGCGACCATTCCTATCAAGATTCAAAACAAGAAGCAATCTAATGAAGACCTAAAGAAAACCAACTCAATCATAAAAAATTGCTGAATTTCCATTACTGTGGTAATTGTGAGCCAAAAAATGATTTTCTTGCAATTAGTGCAATGTTCCAAACCCAGTTGATATATGCTTTGATATTTCATTATGAACTGCATGGATTAGACAACAGAATTTAATTTTTGGACTGAGCCTTTCACCTCATGACTTGCATTACTATGTAGACATCGGGAGTTTTTCCATCCTTCTTTAACATATCCATTATGGTCTCCATCACCTACTTTGATCCCAAAAAAAAAAAAAAATGATAAGAAACAAAAATAATTCATAACGAGGAAGTTTACACACAATGCCCAATAGAAATTAAGTTATGACATGGTTATGAAAGAGAATAGATGACGTCTACTATGTAAGAAATGATGATATTAGATATCAGAAGACCTAACCATGGCAGAATGGGTCAGCTAATCATATATGCAATTGCACACAAATGAAATAAAGAGGGCCTCATTTGAATAAGTTTTTCCAATAATACAAATCCAGATGTTGCTGTAATTATGAGTGAGATACCTCTACATTCCTGAGATTAGCACAAGCATGCAAAGCAACATGATAAATTGTCAACTGTCTGTTCAAAAATCCTCCACGTCTATGAACATATTCAGCAGTTGGAATATTGTACAGTTCCTCTTCTGAAACACCCATCATCACATTTTCAGCTGTAGCACTTGATGCATCGACAGATAACCATTCCTTTGACCGTTCAACAAATTCAACCACCTTATCATAGAAAAGTAGAATTTTGTTTATAAATCACCAACTAATCATTAACAAGATCAAGAAGAACAGCTGAGATTATTGTTACTTTAGTAGCAAAATCATCAGCCACAGGTTTCTTGTTCATATGTGCAGCTATAAGTCCAGTATAGCAGAACTTGTTTAAGCCAAGGCCAGCAGCAGTCATATCTCTGACAATTGTATACCTAAAATAGTGATGAAAAATTTTGTCAACTATTATACCGAGTCTCCAAGGTATACTTGATTGTTTGGAAGAAACTAAGAGCAAGGCGAATGAGAATCCAAGGTAATTCATCTTAGGAAGTAGAAAGCGACTGAATTTGGTGGTGATAATTTTTCTTCCATTGATTAATAATCAGATAAATGATTAAGAGGGTAGGTTGTGAAAGAAGTAGCATACACGCGATCTAATCGACCAGCAGCAGCACAAGCATTAAGTAGGCAGATGTATGTCTGTGAATGTGGCTTCACTTCATATCTCCTCATCTCATCTAAGATCTTCAATTCAAACAGAGAATAGTCGAAAATCAAAAGAAAAGTCTGGATTTTCCTTCTGTGAGACCTACAAAACAACCTAAAGTATAGATTTAAAAGCAAACAGAGACCTACCCGGACAGCCTCTTCAGAGTTATTGCATTTACCACATAACGAGATTAGCATGTTATACAGACTAACCTGCAAAAAATATATGCACAAATAGAAGCAAAGATCACCAAAAAGAATAAGATGACGAATCGAAACACCTTAAGTCAAACGTGAGAAAAAACAGAGACTCGATTCATATTCAAAAAGTACCTACATCAGGTATCAAACCCATGGCCTTCATTTCATCCCTGAAGAAACACGCATCCTGGAAACGAGCGCCTTTCATGGCTCCAGTAATCAGCGAATGGAAAACGTCCATTGTAGGCTGCACTCCATCCAACATCATATCGTCATACACATCCCTCAACAAGAAGTACCTAAACCAGAAAGGCATTGAACAACAATCCAGTTCAAATACACACGAACGAAAAAAGAAAAAAAAAAAAAAAACAATCAAAGAGGAGAGCAAAGAAAGAAATGGAAAGAACACCTTCTCTGGGCGGTGATGGAGCCAATTACAGTGTTGTACTCGGAGACATTGTCGGCGTAATTCCGTTTACTGTACTCTTCAGTAGAAACAGCAAAGGATCGACGCTGTCCGAGAAGACGAACAAGCGAGCGGCTGTGACCTGAGCAGAAATGGAAGAACAAGAAACGTATAAGCTAAAAACAATGGATTGAGATTGAGAAATGAAGAACTTCATGGCGAAGAAGCAGTACCAGTGACGGATTGAAGGAGCTTCATTGATATTGAAATCGATCGACGGAGCGGAGAGAAATGGAGCTCACTGTGTTTCTCCGGCGAGGTTTCTCATCAAAACCCTCCCGTTTTTGCGCGGGTTTCGACGATGAAGTTGGGCTTTTTAGTGCACGATGGGCCGAGTTTACAGGCTTTGGCCCACTCTCAATTTTTTTTTTATTTCTTTATTTTTACGACGGGTGGGGAATTGAATCATAGACCTCACAAATTTTTATGTTAGTTGAATTATATTCATATTGATTTTTCAAAAAAAAAAAAAAAAACTATGTTTATATTGACCCCACTCTCAAGTTGAGAGGACCTTGTCTTGCATTGATCATGAAAGCATGGAATATTATTGATTAAAAATCACTTTTGATCTCGGACTTTCATTGAATTAACAATTTAGTTTTGAACTTTGATTTATAACGATTTAGTCCATGTACTTTCAATTTTGTAACAATTTAGTCCATGAACTTTAATAAGTAACAATTTAGTCTCTGTACTTTTAAATTTGTAACGATTTAATCTCTATTGTGAAAACTAATGTTAAGATTTAATGAATTTTTTAAAATTGATAGATTAATAAACTAATTTGGGATCCAATATGTTTATAAACTACAAAGTCTAACCATAAAATAATAAAAATCAACATTTATTTTTTATGGATATTTTTGCGACAATGATTAAATCATTACAAATTTGAAAGTACAAGAACTAAAATGTTACTTAATAAAGTTTAGAGACTAAATTGTTACAAAATTAAAAGTACAGGACTAAATCATTACAAGTCAAAGTTCAGGGACTAAATTGTTACTTTCATTAAAGTTTGGGGACCAAAAGTGATTTTTAGACAAAATTATTCAATAAGACTATCGCAATGTAGTTTTTTTTTTTTTTTTTTGTGTAGTTACTTCTTAATAATTATTGGATGTGGAATATGAAAGTATGAATGTCTCATAATAACCACTAAATATAGATTTGAAATAATTTGATAGTTTATATCTTTATTTCTAAAAGTGTAAAACTGCTAGTCAGATTATGACAGCTTCCACGAATAACTTCTCTACTACAAGGATAGAAAATAGTTCATTACAAAATTTGGAGAAATTGATGTAAGTTGTTTTAGAAAAAAAAAAAAAAGGTAGAAACCACTCATAAACTATAGGGGTTGTTATGCACTTGAAGTTTAAATTTGATTAATTATCCCCTAATTTTAGGAAATCAAGCCCTTAAATGTTACAAAATGTACAAGCTATCCAAGAACTATAGAATTAGAGGACAACAAGTTTTCAATAAAATGTATGAATTTGGATACAACTGGTACTTCGGATTTATAAACTAAAGGAAAGAGCTACGTATAGCATGAAAAATCATCCACAAAAGAGACATAATATCGATGGTCATTTATTGAAATTTTAGGGGCAAGACCCCATACATCACTATGTACTAATTCTAGCGATTTATGAGATACAGAATAAGACAAGGAAAATGATTGTTTTGACATTTTACCAAAAAGGCAAGATTGACAGATATGAGACTTAGTTTGTACAATAGGGAAAGTAGATTTCTACAAAGTACAACAAAGACCAAAAGAACAAGGGTGGCCTACCCTTTCATACCACGTAGCAGTGGAAGTCTTGGCACCGGCTTGAGTAGTAAAAGTTACTTGTGCTATTGGAGATAAGGTAGTAGTAAGGGGATATAGGCGATAAATGGTTGGACCATGAAAAAAGAACTTTAAGTTTACCGGTGGCAGAAAGAACCATTCATTAGGATGTGAAGTTCATCAAACGTTAAAGGAAGATCGTTGATAGTGTGTAGATTATCAGATCACCATCCTAAAAATTCCAAACTTACATAGCGAGAAAAGGATATGGTAAGTGATGGTAGTAGCAAAGGCAAAATACCAAATGCAGAGTGGTGATAAAGGCCATCTAAAGGTTTTGAGTTCAAAGGACAACAAGTTTTTCAGTACAAGGTATGAATTTGGATACAACAGCTGGTACTTCAAATTTATAAGCTAAATGAAAGAGCTATGTATAGCATGAAAAATCATCCACAAAAGAGACATAATATCGATGGTCGATCATTTATTGAAATTTTAGGGATAGGACCCCATACATCGCTATGTACTAATTCTAGTGGTTTATGAGATACATAGGAAGACAAGGAAAATTATTGTTTTGACATTTTACCAGCAAGGCAATGTTGACAGATATCAGACTTAGTTTGGATCGCAGGGAAAGTAAATTTCTACAAAGTACAACAAAGATCAAAAGAACGAGGGTGGTCTAACCACTACAAGAAAATACGTTTTCAGTGACAAGTTTTTAGTGACGCAGCAAAAATAAGCCGCTAAAGATAACTTTCAGCGGCACCGTAAACCAAATGTCGCAATTACATATTTTCAGTGACGCGATAAAATTAGATGTCACTAATAGTTTCAGAGACGCGTAAACGCGCGCCACAAAAAGTTTCATTTTTAGCAATATATTTATCACGTTGCTAAAGGTTATGTTCGGTATCACTAAATATTAGAATTTTTTTTAAATAAAATATTAGAAAATTAAAATAAGCTAGGGTTTGGCGTTTCCCCCCTTTTTCCCTCTTCTATTTACAATTTTTAGTAGCGTCGTTTTCCCTCTCTCCCGTTTTCTCTTCTATTCGAGCGTCTCACAGGTCACAGCTCGCTAACTTCAAATTGTATGAAGTTAACATTTAGGCCAATCATCTTCTCAAGGGATTCAATGAGTTTTTCTCTTTTGTTTCTTAGGATTAATTTTGTCCCTTTTAAATTTGTTGCATTTTGGCAGTCTTTTTGTTATAGACAATCAAACTTGGTTAAGATTAACAACGATCACTACTAGAAAAACAATGTTACTTGACATTTTAGATTTTTTATTAGTTGACATTCTTATATAAAAATGTCAAGAACTATGAATTTTAAACAAAAAATGTCAAGAAACTGAAGAAAACAAAACACGGAGTTTGACAAAGTTTTTCGGATTTTTTTTACGCTACTTGACCATTTTTAAATGTCAAGAGTTATGTTAATTTACATTACATCTAAAAAACATCAAGTTTTATTGTAACTTGCACAAATTTTAAATATCAAGTATAATTGTGTAACAACCCTTATAAAAAAAGAAAATCAATTTTTTTTTGGAAACCCTTAGACCCCCCTCCCTCTCGTTACTCTCCCTCTCAATACACTCTCTCTCTCGGCAATCTATCTTCTTCCGCCGCTCACGAACAACAGAAGCCACTGGTTTCTCCCCCTTCTCCAACATCTCTCCTTCTCTACCTGAGTGTGCCGCCGTCGATCGAACAACCAACCACCATCGCGCCTCCATCTGCCCAGATTCCGCCACGGGTCTTTCTCCCTCCCTCTCTCGGTAAGATCCTCTCTCCCCCACTGTTTAATCTCTCTCTCTAATCCCGATGGTTTCTCCCCCAGTCCTAATATTCTTCTAACAGCAAGCTCGATGACAACTCGCCTTTTCTACCCCGCATCACGTTTTTCAGCGATCTAGTGGCGATGAACACTTGATTTTCGACAGTTCAGCTCAATGGCAGCATTCAGGAGACGTCCAAGCACCACTAGGCTCATGTGTCACCTTGAATCCACGTGGGTTTGTCGGACAACAACGTTTTTGGGCTGTTTTAGCATTTTTCAGCGAGCTTCAGCAATGAGTAAGTAAATTAAGTCTATTTTGGGTGATTTTAAGCTTACATATTTTATTTTCTTTTATTTTTCAGCTTGGATGCATGAATAGTTTCGACAAGACTCCCCTTTTTTGTCTGGAAATGTGAAGAACGTAGGTTGGTTTTTTTGTTTGTGATCTTTTGTTAGTTATTTTTATGTGTTGCGAATCATTTTGTTAAGCAAACTTCTTCACCTAGACTTGAGATCAAAATGATCAATTTGTATTACATTCTAGACATATTTCTTGATTATGGTTAATATGAAGTAGTGCATTTTCACTTTAAATTGGCATATTACATTTTTTATTTGATTAATTGTAGAATTTTTAATTAGTTTGAAGATGGTAATATTATTTTATTTACAGATTTACTAATTGAATTAACTATTTATTTTTTTAAATCATAAACAATTTTTTGTGGCGTGTGTACTGCGTCACTGAACATAAGATTTTAGTGACGTGCTAACAATGTCACTGAATATCTTTTTCAGCGACAACGGGCCGGATGTTGCTGAAAGTATACGGTTTTAGTGACGTGCTAACAGTGTCACTGAACATCTTTTTCAGCGACAACGGGCCGGACGTTGCTGAAAGTGATTTTCAGTGACGTGTCCCCACGTCCCTACCTATCGCTTACACTGACGTGTAGACGTCATTGAAGATTATTTTCATCAACGTCTACAGTAGATGTCGCAAATACTTACGACTACGCAGAAACAGCGACGGATGCAGCGACAAAGTCATGCGCGTCGGTGAAAGTTTTACCGACGCGTTTTTTGTTTCAGCGACGTGTTTTATACGCCACTGAAAGTGTTTTTTCTTGTAGTGAACCTTTCATACCACGTAGCAGTGGAAGTCTTGGCACCAACTTGAGTAGTAAAAGTTACTTGTGCTATTGGAGATATGGTAGTAGTAAGGGGATATAGGCGATTAATATTGGGACCATGGAAAAAGAACTTTACCGCTGGCAGAAAGAATCATTCCTTAGGATGTGAAGTTCATCAAACGTTAAAGGAAGACCATTGACAGCGTGTAGATTATCAAATGATCACCATCCTACTTTTGTAATTTTTTTTTACTTTATTTTTAACATTAGTTTAATTTATATTTTCTTTTCTAAACTATGATATTGTTGAAATTCCCCCCTCTAGCGATCACCCCAACCATTCCCTCTTTTTTTTTATTGAGAACATGTGGAGGGTGTGAGATTCAAACCACAATCATCTCAATCATTAGTATAAGTTTTATATTAGTTGAGCTATACTCATGTTAACAACTATTCCTTCTTTTTTCATTAGTATTAATGTAGACTCATCCATAATTACACATAATAAAAACCCTTCTTTTCTAAACTGACAATCCTTGTCGAACAACTCGTTCATCAAATAGTCATCTCAACTAACATATACATAGCTTCTATACATGCTCACACCAATTTGTTAAAATGCATCTATTCAGAATAATAAGTACTAGTATAATTATTTATATACTAATTTGTCTGCCTAAAGTAATATTTTAAAAAATCAACACTCAAATAAGATTTAACAGGCCCGTCCCAAATGAGATGAGGCCTGTATATTTTTCAAAACGAGACCTTATAAAATATTTATAATAAAAACAAAATTGTAAGATATCAAAATTCATCGATCACATTATACTATTATTTCTTTGAAGCAAAATCTTCAATCAACTCTTTCCAAAATATCATTCTCAATCGTTATCAATATTAATCCATTAAGCCTTTTATGACATTGTAGAGCGCAAATAGGTCTTCAACAACTTCAATTTGGAAAAGCTTCTTTTATGCAAATGTTATTGTCACAAGAATAGTTAGTAGTGAGTAGGAAAAGTTTCTTTGTTGGCTTTTAGATGATTTTAATCACATATTACTAGTTGAGTCTAGTATAATTGAAGAGATTGAAACTAGAATGATGATAAATATATATTTTTTTTTTTGCCCGTTAAACCCCATAAATTTGGTGGTTTTTTTTAGCGATAATTGATTACAATTGAATTTCTAAGATGATAAGTGAGAAAATTAAAAGGTTTGATGTTTAATTTATCCCTTGGAATTGACAAAAGGAAGAAAAGTTTGGTCAACTTATCTTTGTTTCCCAGGTCAACCATGGAAGAATTTTTTTTTTTTTTTTTTAATTGGGTTAAGCAACTTTTTCAATTTGAGGCCCCTAAATTTGGAACCCTATGATAGATCACAACTCACACATGTTAAAGGACGGCCCTACCTTTGCCCTATACAATTTTAATTATTAGTTAATGTATATAAATAGCTACGAAAACTATTTATATCCTAAAAAAAAATTGTAAATTTTCAGTATACAATAAGGTTTAAACCATGTGTTTTTTTTTTAAATTATGTAGAGTCTAAATTATGTACTTTTTTGTATTGTGTTTTAAAATTTGTAATGTCCTTCCTATTGAGTTCTTCCTATTGAGTTATTTTTAACTTAAATGCTTTTGGGAAACTAGAGCTGAAACCAAATCGGCGAAGTGATTCGGGTGAATTTTGGGGGAAAATGGAAATGGAAACGGAAAGATTCAAAGAGTATGCAACGGAAGGTGTTTGTGGAAAGATTTGAAGAGGGAATTTAGCGAAGGGGAAGAACTTTTTGATGTGAAAATGACGCGTGTGAAACGGCCCGCCAGCGCCAAAGGCTGAGGGGAATTTGGTTTTAGAGTGAGTTTTTTTGTTGTGAGATTTTGGATTACAGCGTAAAGGGAAGCTTCTGGATATTGTTAATTTTTTATGCCTATTTTTGTCCATTGCGTGTGCTCCATGATTAGTAGTACTTTAATTGTTTGTATTTTAAAGGAAAATTTGCAAAAAACACCCTCAATTATTGAGTTATTGCAATGATATCCTAATCATCACTTCTAAAGTTACGTAAATATTGTCGAATTACTCTTGAAGTAACATATTACAAACAACAATACTTGGTTGCATACCGGTATGTAAGTAGTTTTGGTTGGACGTTTGGTTTCCAGAGAATAATTTTAGCATCGGATTTTTATGTTTGTTCAATCAATACGTCGGCCAGGCCCGTCCCAAATGAGAACAGAGAAAATTAAAAGGTTTGATATTTAATTTAACATTTTTCAATAAGGGTATTTTTGAAATTTTTTATTTTTTTGAAAGTTCAAGGGTATTTTTGAAACTAAAACTTTAACGGTTTCCATCCAAAATTAACGACAAGAGCATTTTTGAAACATTTTTCAAAGTTCAGGGGTATTTTTGAAACTTTTTAAAGTTCAGGAGCATTTTTGAAACAAACCCCAAAGTTCAGGGGTATTTCTTATAATTTAGCCTAAAATATATATATATATAAAAGGATTAAATCTTCAATAACTCCGTTGAAGTTGGATAAATAAATAATGGCATACATATAATTCTGAATATCTACCTTACCCTGCCCGATTAGGGGATAGAGTTAAAAAAATGACTCACAAATGGGACCCTGAGGGATAATATTTATGTATTTTCCATAAATAATAAAAAAAAAAATGCCAACAAGTACACAAATATATCATTACATTACATTCATATTTTCCTATGTACAAAGACACATGGATAAATAAATAATAAAATGTGAATCAGTTCCAATGGCCAAATTTCATTTACAACACCTCTCCTTTGCACATAAATAACAAAGAAGGTCTGGCTACTGGACCAAAAAAAACTCAAACCATCAAACTTCGATAAAAGCATCACAATGTAACAAAAGGAATGAATGAATAGAATTGTTTGCCTACATTTCCACATCTAGAGCGCAGGCATTGCTCGATATCGGGACGTTATGTCCGTCCCCTTATCTTGAACTTGTACGATTCTTTCTGCCAGTATGACTCGAGTGCTAGTTGAGATCTGATCAGTAGAGCTTTAACCGTGTGTGGATGAAACTCCGACAGAACGGGCATATTTGAAGATCCTGTCCGCATTCGCCACAAGTCTGCCGTTGCCGAGCACATTAACGAGGGAAAAGAACTCAAATTTCAGGAATACTTTTTAACTTGAAGGACAGAAGATTACCTGATGTCCACAGCCAAATGCCAAGTCCTTCGGGTTACTGAGGCATATGCCACACAACTGTGAGCAGAAAAACAAGCTTTTTGTATCATTAAAACTCTTAAAGAAAGAAGGTAAAGGGATTCGGACCTCTGACGTTTTGGTCGATTTTTAATGTCTTAATTAGTTGAGCTATATCAGCTATGTAAAAGACTTCTTTTTGTAAACACCTTTGGTTTTCAAAATCATTATCAAAATCACTTTTGATAATCTAACTACGGAAACACTTTTAAAGCACTTATCACCCTTCTAAAAACCATCCCAATCTCACTAAGACAAATAAAATTAGTTTTCAACAGAGGGCGGTAGTCAAGAAATACACATTACAAAAAGCAAAATAATACCTTGTCATCGTAAGATGAAAGATCGACTGACTGAGCGGTTTCGATTGTACTACTATTCACAGGATATGGAGGCATTGGATTATTATTCACAGGATATGGAGGCACACTTGGCTGAAAATTGAATGATTGAGGAGGTTTTGGACTGCTGAAAGATGCTGCAACAGGTGGAGGAAGTGGAATCCTCTGGGGAGCATTGCCTTTCCGAGTCCTGAGATAAGAATGAATAAAATGATTGTGACAATAAAGATGATGATTCCCTTTTGAAAATATCTCCTAGAAAAATGACTTGGGAAATAAACGCTTCTTACCCCAGCAGATTAAGTTCCAAAGTAGCTTTATATTGAGAAGGAATCTCCATTAGAGCTGAAAGTGCAAATTCCGTCTCTTTCCGAGATTGGGGAACGTTCTTCGACATGATTGAGGTAAAATTCACAAACTAAAGAGTGACAAAGGACCAAAAAAGAAAAAAAAAAAGTTAATCTCTCAAATTTGAGTAATAGGTTAAGCAAACAGAGTTTAGAAAACAAAAGGGCAACTGGGCAAGGTCCTCACTTACTTGAAAATTATCGAAAGCACGGGCAGGGATATTATCGTCAAATTCTTTCATTGTATCCCATGGTCCATCCCCAACACCAACTAGAATAATTGAAAGAGGGAAATTGCTGAAACGGAAGCACATAAAATTATTACAGTCTGGACAGAATATTAACTAAATTTAATAAATATATCAATCTTATACTCACCTTGCTGCTACAATGGCATCAACTGTTTTCTTTTCTTGTGGACTTAACCTTCCATGCTCAGTGTCCACACTTCTAGTCACCTGAGATATTTATCATTTCAGAAAAAGATACAGGAACAAAAGGATATCTTGCTATACTCACTCACACATGAATTCTCAATCAAATTGAGTTTCAAATTTTATAAAATGCAGCATGTTCCAAGGAAGAAGAAAATCCACCATTATTTTTTGAACTGTATTAGTACCTGCCCATCGGCAATTATCAACAGAACGTGATACTGGCCACCACTCTGCTCCACAATTGTGGTTGCCATCTCAATAACAGGTGCAAATGAAGTTGGTCCTGTCATATAATAGTAAGCGATCATGTAAGAATGATTACATTTAATAATTTGATGAAATATAAGGCATGAAGAAGTATGGTCTATTCTGGAACCTGCAAGACGTAGATGGGGAACAATTTCCCTATAACGATTCAACACGTCCTCAAATCCGTTACAAAATCTCCCTTCTGGATAGAAACTAAAGACATCTTGATCATGCGTAGATGCTGCAAATTACATGAGACATTTATATTATATGCAGGATTGGAAATTTGAAACAGAACAAGAAAGCCAACTTAGGATGATTTAAGGAAATACCATCTCCAAATCCAAAGCACGGAATCAAGTTATCTTCATCAAAAGCAGACAACGTTTTTCCAACAATGGATATGGCTTGTTCATAGGGATTGGGGCCATTTCTGATGTCATGAAGGCTTCGTTTGTTAAATGATCTTGCACCTGATTAAAAATCAACAGCATTACACTCTGCAGCTAAAAAATATTAGAAACTAAGCTCAATAAATGATTATTACCTGTCCATTCATTGCTCTTTGTGAAATCAATTCCAATAATGAGATTGGACGACTCAAGCCCCGCACGAGCAAGAGCTCCTGTTACCTATAGACAACAACTTTCATCTTATTACATGAAGTTTGCAAAACATGATTATGAAAATGCACGAGTACAAGTTCTTATAACACCACACCAAACAACACTACTTTTTCCCTAATACAGCTACATCAAGCAAAGAACACATCCTTCAAAAAACAGAACATAACAAAAACCAACTTCGTAAACAATGACTATCAACCAATTAACATTCTATTCTTCTAAACCTATAACACTAAACCCAAGTGAACCTATTTCTTTTTTAGAAAATCGTTGTTATAGAGATGCATGCATGAAACTGGATATAACATACTAAGCAAGAAATCTTTTGTTTCTATTCACTTTTGGTCCTTAGGAACATTCCATCCTATCTTACCTCCTCCAAGGATTTGTAATTATCAGCAATTCTTGAGTATCTTCTATCGAACTTTTTTCCATTATCAGCAGCAGCACCACCATAGTTGCTTTCAGGAGGAGGGTAATACTGTGGTGCAGAATATGATTGCGGTGGCACATAACTCTGACTTTCCTGACCATATGGGGATTGGGCATATGCTTCCTGAGCATAAGGGGATTGAGCATAAGGGGATTGCCCATATGCACCATTCCACGACGACTGAACCGATGGTTCCTCCCTTGAATTTGCAGCCCCCATCAATTTTAAACTCTTTATCAAACTCTTCCAAATCCTAAGAAGTTCTTCTTGTCTGATTTACAAAGCAAGGCAATAAAATCAGCCAAAACTAATCAAAATCCTCAGCTACAAAGCAGATACCAGTATATCCAACAGTATAAAGTCGAACAGGCCAAAGGGTATAAATTATTCTTTCTCACAAATGAAGTTACAAAGAAGATTTCAAGCTTTTTATTCAAAACAAAATAGCTTTGTTATTCCATTACGTCACGCCTCTTCACCGCCTAAGAAAACAAGAAAAACAAGGTATGAAAAACCAGGAACGTTCAAACAAGAGATAGCCGCCTGTCAAAAATGGATAGCGAAAAGGCTAAAGAGAGGAAACGTATTCGCTAAGTTCCAAAGGTAAAATAAAAACAATTTTCTCAGAAACAAAATTACGAATAAAAGATTAACATGCAAATAAACAACGCGATTTCATTTGATAAACTCTCTTAAATCTTTTCAACTTCAACCTTCAAAACATTCAACCGTTGACAACTTTCAATCCAGAGCGCCAATGAAAGATAAGCTGAAAATTTCAAACTGCCAAAACTATTCAGTTCAAATCTGCAGACTCCGAAAACTATCGAACGCCATTTAAAACCCCGAAAATTCGAGCAATTCTAGACAAATTCATCAACAGAATCTTCAACCTATTTCCTGGAAACCGTTGAAAAAGCTGGAAAGCATCTCGAAAAGAAACGAAAATGAAATCCGTACCATCATCTCTATTTCTCAAATTGCTTGCCCTTTGCGCAATTGACGAAATCCACTTCACTTGAAATGAGGAATGCACAAAGAAGACGATAACATCAAATCCTTCCGCAAAAAATGGAAAAAGAGAACTGTAAAGTGGAACGGATTTTTGACTTCTTGATCGAACGGGAATCTCTGAAGTTTGTTAATCTGGTAAAACGATTCCTTGATTTGGCATTAAAGTGAAATTTCGCAGCAAAGCAATATCGAATTATTGCTTGAAATTAGTGGAGTTCGAAGACTTTTAAGATCGAAAAAGAAAAAAAATTCATGCAATCCAATCAGTTCGCCGTTGAACGGACGTCTGAATCTTCATGATTGTTCTTTCAAATAAAGAAACGAAAAAGAAAAAAAAAAAAAAAAAGGAAAAAACAGAATCTTCGTTATTAGTCACTTTCATTTCATTAAAATTATTATTAATTTTCAAATATTTAAACTTGTCATGTCAATTTTAAATGTAATGACACGTCTCTTATTAAAAAAAAATAAACAAATACAATGTCAGGTCGCATCAAATATTTTATGGTTCGATATTATTTTGATTCATAATTAGTTTGCTTTGAAAACCTAAATTTTTATATTTATTTTAGGGTGAACTTTGAAGTATGTAACTTAAATGTGAGTATAGTTTAACGGTTAAGCCATGATAAGAGCGGCCCTTCGCAAGCGGTAGAAGAGACAACCCAATGGTGCAAAATACTCGAGAGTAGTAGGCCCATCTACCAAAGAGCGACTCGTTGCAAGTGGTAGAAGAGAGAGGCCCACGACCCATCCACGTCCCTCCTCGACGGGCCGAGACCGAGGAGAAGGTCGGCCTCGGCCCAATGTCGAGGCTGACTAGATGCATGGGCTTGGCTCGACCTAAAGTGGCCCCATCTTGGTCTCCCGGAGCCCCAAGGTTAACCCTAGCACGAAAGAAGATAAATAGGCATTTGAGCCACTCGAGATGGGGATCCCCGAAAAAAAGATACTGAATATTGAAGGTACATCTCTATGATTTCTTGAGCGACCATTGTTTTCTCTCTTCCGAAACTGACTTAAGCATCAGAATGCGTGTGCCCTACACCACACCAGTATGCAGTGTTTGCTCGTCTTGCAAGTCACGTCTTCTCCCATTTCAAAAAAATCACTGTTGGGTCATGTGGAAGTTAGGTAACTTGCCTAGCCAAATTTGACCATCAACAGTTGGCATCGTCTGTGAGGAAGGTGTTGACTCGCAAACGCTATATACTGTAATCGAAAACATGAGTAGTGGAATGAAGTGAGAGAACCCAATGCAAGCAGCGGGAATCCATCCTCGGCCTTGGCTTCAGGCGCAAGAGGCCAAGATTACTGTCTTGAAAGGAACAAGATGGGGTAGAGCTTGGCTGAGATCTTGAGTATTCTGAAAAGGTCGGATTAGAATTTAAAGAACCTAGAAGATCAACCACCCCGAGACCCCAAGAAGGGAAAACAAGCTTTGGTAGAGGAAACGGGAAATTCAGAAAGTGTCACGAGTAGAATGTCAGACCTAAATCCAGCAGATGACCTGACCCTTAAAGATCTAGGTCCAAGCAACAAAAGGGCTCACTGAAGTTTACCTCTGAAGCCGGTGACTGATGTGTGTGCTAAGGTCGGGTCTAAGGGAAGAGTGAGGGCCCGATCGGAGTCGGGAATCGAGCACGGCGGAGTTGACCGGGGGCTGGAGTTCCTAAAGTGGCAGAAAGAACATAATAACCACTACGAACAGTTAAGGAGGATAGATAAAGAAGACCTAGAGGACCTGATAGGACAAACAAATCCACCGTTTACAAAATGACATTATGGAAGTCGAGGTACCCCAGAAGTTTTAAATACCAACCTTTCAGCAATATGATGGAAAGAAGGATCCGGTTCAACACCTAGATACTTACAGGTCTTGGATGGATTTCCATGGGGCGTCTGAAGCAACAAAGTGTCGGGCTTTCTCCCTTACTCTGACGGGAATAGCCAGGCTGTGGTTCAACAAGCTACCTCGAAAGTCTATAGGGTCATTCAAGGAGTTGGTGCGGGCCTTTGTCACTCAATTCCTAAGAGCCAGAGACCGGCACAAGCCGCAAATCAACCTACTGACCATTTAACAATGGCCGGGAGAAAGCCTGCAAGAGTATATAACGAGGTTCAGCAACGATGTATTACAGGTGGAAGGATATGATGATGGAGTTGCACTAACCGCTGTTATTTCAGGTTTGCAGGACGAGAAACTCCTAAATTCAATTGGTGAAAATCAACCATGCACCTATGTGGAGTTCATGTCCAGAGCACAAAGGTACATAAGCGTTGAAGAATTGCTGAAGTCAAAACAGGCAGAAAGAGAAGCCTAGGGGATGACTACTTTCGATCGAAAGAAAGAAGATAGAGGTAAAAGACGTCGGAGTGTTGAAGGGAGCCAAGACCGTGTAGATATTCCTCTGGCCGAGGCCGACCAGACCCTAAGGAAGGTCGAGGCCGAGGTGACCTAAAAGGAAGATTTGAGAAGTACACCCTTTTGTTCGAGACTTGAAGGAAGCATTGTCCCGTTGTTACTCTGCCAACATGTTACAAACCATTTTTTTCTCCTTCCGTTTTTCTTTCTTCTCTTATTCTTGTATTTTCTCTCTCTCCATTTTTTTTCAACAAAACTCTCTTCGCCAAAGCTTAGAGACCAACACCACTTGTTTCTCTTCTCCACGCAAACTCACAAAACCGACCGAAAACTGATTGATTTTTTCTTATAGTTGGTCGATCAGTTTCATAATAACTCACAAAACCGATGACCACCGACTGATCGAAACCGACATGTTGATGGTTGGAGTCGATTTTTGCCCAAAACCAACATCGATTGACCGATGTTCACCCCTACCTAGACTTTAGAAATGTCTAATAAGTTCAAGAACTTTCAATTTTGTGTCTAATAAATCCTTGACATATTCGAGATTTTTAAAAATTAACTAATCTATTAGACATAAAAGTGAAATTTATGCCCATTGGAATTCTAAAGTTCCAATTTTGTATCTAGTAGGCTTGTGAACTTTAGAAAATATTGAATAGGTCAAAGATTTATTAGTCACAAAATTGAAAATTGAAGGACCTATCTGACACAAACGTAAAAGTTTACCTATTTGATACTCTTAAAAATTCAGGGACCTATAGGACACAAAAATGAAAGTTTTATGACTGGTTTTCTGTTTTGATTAGTTAAATTAGTCCGTTAAGCCGAAGGCTGAGTGTGTGCTTACTAGTGTGTGAAAAACAGAGCATTTGTGAGTGAAGTTCTTGGAGAGAAAACCTTGTAATGAACTTCTTGTATTCCTTCTTCAAAATTGATCAATAAGAAATTTTTCCTGGTGCCTTTGAAAGTGGATGTATATCATATATGATGGAATCACTATAAACCTCTTTTTTTCGCATTATAACTTTATGCCAGTTGAACTAAACTCTTGTTGCGATGCTGTTGGGTTATTGATTCAACAACAACAACAATTATTATTATTATAATAGTGCATTACGATTGTGATCTTTATAACTTTATGTCATAAATTTATTTATTTATTTATTATTATTATTATTATGCATAAATGTCAACAATAAAATAAATTCACTTCATCGTTTTAATTGACTCAAATTTTAATGATAAATCTTGAATTTAGAATTTGTACCCTTGAAACACTAATGCATAATTTTTAAATTTTGGAGGTCAAAATAGAAACATGGTGATTCAAAATCAAAACTATGTTATATTTTAGAAAAACAAAAGGCTGACTTTTAAACTCAACTTGATGGAAAGTCAACATCCCTTTATCATTAAATAGTTATCCATTTGGTCGGATGGATTGTCATTTTTCCCTCTATATTCACTATAATAATAATAATAATAATAAATTTCTTTTTGTACAATAAAAAATGAAAGTTAGAAACTTGGAATATATCATTTCATATCAGGTTATCCAACTACTTACCTCACATCAGAAAGTTATATTATCCTTCCATTAATGATATATGCAACCTTGTTACAAAATATATATATATATATATATATATATATATATACAAAAAAATAAAAATAAAAAAATAAATTATATATGCAAGCAATGATAATGACCACATTAATTCTGAAAAAAAAAATCATTTTAGACTCTAAAGTTTCAATTTTAATAAATTGTAACTTAAACTTAGATAAATGTTATCATCTTAAATCTTAAACTTTAAAAAGTGTTTCAATTTTAACCGTTTGATAAACTCTAAAATATCTTTATAAAAAATTTTCTCTGACGTGTTCATTGAATTATAAGTCATATATACCATGTACGATATGAATTTGATAATTTTTTTTAGAAGAAACAACGTTAGCGTTAGTTTTTTTTTTTTTTAAATTTATAAATTTTGACAAAGTTATTCAATGTTTTATCTGTACGTTTGTTATAAAATTATCTTTGTGCAAAACTTTATCTTATTCAAATTAACGAGTTTATAATTTTTTTTACATTTTTTTTTTGTTAAAATTAGTGGATGAATTAGGAGAAATCGAACTGAAAGTAAAAATTACAATACTTATTAAGAAATCCAATTTGATGAAATCAAAAGTTTAGGATCCAAATTGCAAAACTTTATCTTATTCAAATTAATGAGCTTATAAATTTTTTTACATTTTTTTTTGGTTAAAATTAGTGGGTGAATTAGACGAAATCAAACTGAAAGTAGGATCCAAAATTGATATAACTTGACAAGTTTAAGGTCTTAAAATGTGTGTGCATGCGTGCATGTGTGTGCATGTGCGTGGGTGCGTGGGCCTTAAGTACAAGTTTTATGTCAGTTGAATTGTTTGTGTGGGCACGCGCGTGTGTGCGTGTGTACGCCTTAAATATAAGTTTCATGTCAGTTGAATTGCGTGTGTGTGGACCTTAAGTACAAGTTTCATGTCAGTTGAATTATGTTCATATTTATTTTATTAATACATTTGAGCATAATTACATGTCACTCCAAATATTATTTGACACATACAATCCTGACTCCTCAACACCAAAATTCAATTCCAAATATTAGGGATGAAATTGAGAGTTATTTAAAAGGAGGGTAACCATTTCATATATTCCACCAAATAATTATTATTATTATCCACTTGGCGATAAAGGAATTGTCCAACACAACACGTGGGAGTGACGTGTCATATTTAGCCAACGAAGCAAAAGGTTGCGTGGATTGCCTTCCATTCTTCTCAAGCAAGCAAAATCTTATCCTCAAGTTTGGTGTTCCTAATAGTTTTCATTTTACACAAAATATAGTAATTATTTTCATGATTAAATACATGAAAATAAAGTAATTGCAAAATCAAGTTTGACCCATAAAACTCAACTTTTGAAATTTCTTTTATTAAAAAGAAAAGTACAAATTCGACAACAAAATTCAGGTTGTTAAATATTATGTCAATTTTACCAACTCTCTCAATTATTGGAAAATTACAATTTGACTTGTCTACTTTGCTATAATAAAACTAGACAGTTCACCTACCTAATCTAAGAGAATGAATGAGTCGTCGTTTTCCTAAGAATTCGAGTTGGAATTGCCCATTCAATTTCATTGATAAAAGAGATGGCATTCAACACAATTGCAAGGGTAGGGATCGAAACCAACTTTGGAATAATATAATTAGTGTCTTATCTACTAAATTATACTCAAATTGATAAGAAAAGTTAAATATGAAAGATTAATCCCTAATCCTTAGAATCAATTTTCAACAAAAAAAAAAAAAAAAAAAAAGTCAATAAGTAAAAAATTGGCCACACAAAATAATACCAAATGAATTACCTAACCCTTTATTTTATACATATATATACACGGATTGAGCATCGCTACCCAAATATATAAACCCATTTTCCGACTAAAGGAAAAAAAAGGTCAGTCACCAAAACCCATTCCAAAATAATACTAACACAATTATTACTATTATCACGAATATATACCAGAAAAATAAAACCATCACAACATCAATACCTTCTAATAACCGTTAAATGTAGATTTGAAATCTTTCTCTAATAACTTCGAATTACATTTTATAATTTCTCTTACATGCTCAATAAAGTAAAATTACGATGATGGTCAAATTTGGTCAAGGGAACTCATCTGACCTTCACGTGCCACCAACGGTAAATTTGTATGTGAGGGGGGAAGCCTGCAAGACAGTAAAACCTACACACCGGTGTGGTGCTTGCCACACCGCCTCCGATGCTTAAGTCAGAAAGCAGAATGATGGGAAGCAAGAGAGCAAGAGTAAGAGGAGAATCAGAGAATAGAGTTCGGGGATCCTTTCTTTAGTGACGAAAAAGGGTTTAAATTCATGTTCCTACTCTAGGGTTTTTAGGCGTTCGGAGGCGATTCGGGCTGAACCAGGTGGAACCGGGGTGGCTAGAGGCACTAGGGACCGAACGAAGGGGAGGAAACTCGACCCACATGAGTGGGCCGAGCATGGGATTGGGCCGCTTCGGCTCGCTCTCCTCTGGGGTCCGCTTCCTAGTCAAGCTTTCGTGTTGGTGTTGCGCTGTCTTGCTTAATCTCTGGATTCTGGAGTGGTCCAAAATCACCCACAACATTAAGCCCCCACTCTTGAATTGGGATTCAGGTGTGACTTATTGCTATAGGTCGAGTTCCTTAAGCCTGATTTAAGAGTAATGATCTTTGCCTTGTGCTGATTTATGTGCAGATTTATTGTCATCCTGCAAAATAGGATAGAAATAGACAAAGTAGAAGCTCCCTGAATAGGAGTTAGGTGAAATAGAAATGAGAAAGGTGAGAGGTTACAAAAATGCCTAGAGGGCCTCGACCCCGACCTAGCCTCGGCCTCGACCTCGGGATGAGGCCGAGCATGACATTTTTCTTTTGGATCTCCCATCGTCATTTGTTTTGAAGCTCCCTTCATACGTACATCATTTTAGAGTTGAGGGTTGTCCTCCATGTCAGCTTGGGCACTAAGCCCGAAGGCTCCGGCTCGTATGTAGGCGTGGGCACTAAGTTGAGGGCTTAGGCTCGCATGTAGGCGTGGACACTAAGCTGAAAAGCATAGGCTCGCATGTTGGCGTGGGCACTAAGCTGAGGGCTTAGGCTCGCATGTAAGCGTGGGCTCTAAGCTGAAGAACTTAGGCTCACATGTAGGCGTGGACACTAAACTAAGGGCTTAGGCTCGCATGTAAGCGTGGGCACTAAGCTGAGGGCTTAGGCTCGCATGTAAGCGTGGGCTCTAAGCTGAAGAACTTAGGCTCACATGTAGGCGTGGACACTAAACTAAGGGCTTAGGCTCGCATGTAAGCGTGGGCACTAAGCTTGAAGACTTAGGCCCGCATGTAAGCGTGGGCTCTAAGCTGAGGGCTTAGGCTCGCATGTTGTCCTGATACATTCCTTGAAACACACTCTGAGCCTTGAAAGGGGAACATCTAGGTCCTAACATTAATGATAATGTTTACATTCAATTTTGGAATGGTAAAAGAAGAAAGAAAACCTCTATGCCTATCTACCAAAAGTAAAATGAGCAAACACTACTCTAATTACATGATAAATGAGCAGTAAATAAAAGAAACCTAGAACTTCCTAAGCTCAGACTTAATGTGTTTTCAAGAATGTTGTCCTCGACCCTAGCATGAAGTATGTCGGGCTGAGCCTCGGCCTCGACCATAGGAGGGCCTGTCCCGGTCCTCAATGGATTTCTAGAGGGGGGGTCCATCATCGTCTTTGTCTGGGTCATCTCTGGTCGGCCTCGGACTTAGCAGTGAACTCCTTAAGGTACCCGTTCCGAATCAGTGCTTCAATTTCATCCTTCAGCTGAATGCAGTTCCTAGTTGAATGTCCATGATCTCGATGGAAGAGACAATACTGGCTTTTGTCTCTTTTGTCAGGATTTGACTTCAACTTTCTAGGCACATTGAGTAGGTTCGTATTCCGGATTTCCATCAAGATTTGCTCCTATGGGACTGATGTAGGAGTATACTTCTCAAACTTTTTTGTGTAGTCTCATAGGTTTGGTCAGCCTCGGCTAGGGTCTGCTCGGCCTCGGCCTCCTTCGTCTGTCCGCAGTCTTTTGTTCTTCTTCTGGTCTCGGTCGACTGAAGAATACCTTTTGTGCTCTGACCTCTTCGATCTAAGCAACTTCTTTGCACTCATGTACTTCTGGACCCTAGAAACAAATTCAACATAGGTTCGAGGTTGGCTCTTACCTATCGAATTAAGCAGTCTCTCGTCTTCTAGTCCAGCGGTTATGGCTACCAGGGCTGCCCCCTCACTGTATCCCTCAACCTGCAGTGCTTCCTCGTTAAAACGTGTTATATAATCACGCAAGCTCTCACCTGGTTGTTGTTTGACAATTAAGAGGTTGATGTGTGGCTTGCGCTATTCTTTGGCTCCCATGAACTGCAAGAGGAATGTTTGGGCTAATTCCTTGAAAGAGCTGATGGATTTCCTTTTCAACCTTTGAAACCATTGCTTGGTTGATCCTATCAGAGTGAAAGAGAAGGCGTGACACCTGATCCCATCTGAGACGCCATGGAAGTTCATCCAGTTCCTATAGGCGTGTATGTGTTGTATGGGGTCCTTCTTGCCATCATATGGTTTAAACGTGGGTATCTTGAACTTATGGGGCACTTCGACTTTCATAACTTTATTAGTGAATGGTGGGTCGACCTGGTCGATCAGTTCTTCCAGGTCTTGTTCTCCAGAATCCTTTGATTTCTACAGGTCTCCCTGAGAATCTCCAAGCTCTTTTAGTGTGTTTAGAAGCTCAGTCTTCCAAGGGAGATTGTCCTTCTTGGCCTCGACCTCGGCCACTCTAGCCTCGGCCTTGGCTGCCCTAGCCTCAGCCTCGGTAGCTCTGGCTTCGGCCTTGGCAGCCTTGACCTCGGCCTCGGCAGCTTTGGTCATTCTGCGCTTTTCCTCAATCAGGTTCCTCAAATATGTTCTGCGACTGATACTTGGTTCTGGACTCCTCAGAACCGTGCGTTCTGCATGCTTCAGACCCCCGACCTTGCTGGTCGCGCTGTTGGTCTTCTTTCCCTTTGATTCTGTCTCTAACCCTTCAACGTATTCAATCGGCTCCTTTCCCTTCCTCGGATCTCTAATCAAGCCCCCTCATGGAGTTTGGTGCTAGGACTAGGTTTATCCAAGATTTGAAGTATCCTGGACAAATTTCGATCCATTCCCCTCACCTTATCCTCAAGGACGACAATCTTGGCATCAACTTCTTCTCCTCGTCCTCGGCTCTTGGCTTGTTCGTCTCGGTGACCTCTGCGTGTTATCATCTTCTCGCGATTTCTACGGTTGACGGTTATTTTCTGAAGTTTCTGTGTTTAGATTCTGGTTTTCCTTTTCCACCATCTTACTCATTGAATGACCGTTGCGCAGATTTAACTAGCAAGTTTTCTTCCCCACAGACGACACCAACTGTTGATGGTCAAATTTGTTCAGGGAGAACTCACCTGACCTTCACGTGCCACCAACGGTAAATTTGTATGTGAGGGGGGAAGATGTGACCTGCAAGACAGTAAAACCTGCACACTGGTGTGGTGCTTGGCACACCGCCGCCGATGCTTAAGTTAGAAAGCATAACGATGGGAAGCAAGAGAGCAAGAGTAAGAGGAGAATTAGAGAATAGAGTTCAGGGATCCTTTCTTCAGTGACGAAGAAGGGTTTAAATGCATGTTCCTACCCTAGGGTTTTTAGGAGTTCGGAGGCGATTCAGGCTGAACCAGGTGGAACTAGGGCGGCCAGAGACACCAAGGACTGAACAGAGGGGAGGGAACTCGACCCACACGAGTGGGCCGAGCATGGGATTAGACCGACGACCCAATCCCTTTGGCTCGCTCTCCTCTGGGGTCCGCTTCCTGGTCAAGCTTTCGTGTTGGTGTTGCGCTGTCCTGCTTAGTCTCTGAATTCTGGAGTGGTCCAAAATCACCCACAACAATTACCAATCAAATTGTGGCAATCTCCTTCCAGCTTCAATAATTTATTGATGATATGATCATATATATTCTATTCACTAACTTTAGGTTGGAAGAATGCATAGATAGAACTTAAAAGGTATCTCCTTTTAGGGCTCTATTTTGTTATGTCCATGTGTTCTCTCTTTTTTTCTCGGAGAAAGTTCGGTTATTCATAAAAAAAATAAAAAATAAAAAAACCCTTAAAATGGTACCTTGAAACCCAAGAAACACAGACACTTTAGTTTGACTAGCGTGTCTGTGTCCAACACATGTCGGACACTTGGACACTCCGACACTTATCAGACACTTGTTAGCACAAATAATATGTGTCAAACACTAGTTGTACAAAGTCAATATAGATCCATATTGAACACTTGTTAAGTATACTAAATAAAAACAATACTAAATGACAAAAATGATAGATTTCAAGAGTGAAATACATTAAACTTATTTTTTTAAGCATACAAATGCATAAATTTATTGATTTTGAATTTCTTTCCCATATAAAAATAATGTATATTTTACAATGCGATTCCGTGTCGTGTTCGTGTCCTAGATTTTAAAAAAATGACGTGTCACCGTGTCCGTATTCGTGCTTCTTAGCTTGAAACTATCACGTCGAAACGTTCTCCCTCCTTTGAATGGTTCACATGGCCTGAAAAGAACAGCTTGAACAAACAAAAATCAACATTGCAACAAAAGAGAGAACTTTTAAGGATCAAACCAAGGATATTGTAGACAACTTGGCAATGGAAGTTCAACAATTCACAAGGCACAATCCAAAAAAGGTCAATGCAGTCCCAGGAAGTTTGTTTGTTTGTTTTTTTCTTTTTTTAAGTACAGTGCCAAGAAGTTCAACAGAAAGACCAAGTCTAAAGAGTTCATATTTGAAGAATCCTAATCAGCTTCTTCATCAGGCATTGTATCCATCCCCATGGTTGATGTTTCTTCTAAGCCTCTTACGAAATCTAAAACAAAAAATGAAAATACAAATCATATTAACAAACAATAACACATTAGTAGATGTGAGGATATACTAAAATTCCCATACCTTCTTCCATGCGAACGAGGTCTTGTACGTGTTTTCGAAGATCGATACGTGTAGGATCCTTATTAAGCCAATTTTGCGCACATGCAAGAACTTCAACTAGATATGGACAGGATGCAAAAACGATAGTACCAACCACACGCCCTCTGATATTAAATGCAGATTCAGAAGCAACCGTGGATACTGGAATTGCTAATATTTCTCGGGCAATTTTACTAAGAACCTTGTATCTAAGTGAATTATACTTCCACCATTTTAATATGTCGAAATTCTCCCGTTGATTCACAAGAGGCTCCAACAAGTAGATGTCCACCTCCGTCGCTGCATCAAAATTTTTACCCTCTTCCATCGCATCGAACATATCCTTAAAATGGAAAGCCTTTGTAACATCATTTGTAGAACTTTCTCCCGCATTTGAATATCGGGCCATGCCTCGAGTAGATGAGTCATTGTTGACAATGGACAAACTATACTCATTAAATAATTGCCTCAGGATATCTTCAACCTTCTTACACATCTCTTTTGCCACATTGGCCTCAAACAATTCACTTAAGCAATAGGACAGAAATTTTAACTTGTAACGTGGGTCTAAAACGACGGCAACGTATAACAAGTAATTAGCATTTTCATTATTCCACCAATACTTATCATACTTGGCTTGCATTTTCATTGCCATATCTTTAAGAACAAGATCATCACTATTGGAAGAACACTTTTTGATAAAGTTTTGGATACTGCTAATCTCATCAAAGACCACATTTGACGGGACATGAAGAGAACCAGAAAGTCTTAATGTCGCTTCATAAAATAACGATAAGAATCGAACGAGCCTTCTGACAACCTCCCAATCTCTGCTAGAGGGAATATCCTCTTCCAAATAAGCCGTGTCATGGATCCCTAGTCTCTCAAATGCCTTTTCATATTTCTCTGCTCCCTCAAGCATCACGTAGGTATAGTCCCACCTATTCGGAAGATCGAGGCACACGACGCTCTTGCTAGATAAGTTCTCCTCTTCAATACATTTTTCAAAGCTACTAAATCGTTCAAGAGTAGATCTCACAAACCTAACCGCATTTCGAATCTTAGATATCGACTCATGATAATCTTCCATAATATCACATACAATCAAATCCAAAATATGTGCACAACACCTAACATGCACAAATTTACCATCCAAAACCAACCCATTCTTGAAATGGTGAACTAAATAAGCAATAGCAGTGTCATTTGAACAAGCATTGTCTACCGTCAATGTCAATATTTTTTCAATGCCCCATTTTTCAAATATCCTACTACTTCTTTTCCTATAGTCTCTCCATCGAGATCCTCAATTGGACGAAAATGAAGAATCCTCTTGTGCATTTTCCATTCAATATCAATGAAATGTACAGTAAGAACCATATAGTTCAAATCTTGATCCGACGTCCAAGTATCGATTGTGAGAGAAACTCTAGGACCTTGTTCTGCAAAAATTTTCTTCAAATATTCTCTCTCATTTACATATATTACCAATATCTCTCTAGCTATTTCAGATTGAGAGGGAATGACAAACTCTGGAATGTATTCACACACAGTCTTCTCCAAAAACCTTCTAAACCTTGTATCCTTAATAAAATTGAAAGGCAATTTATCAATTATGATCATTTTTGCAATTAGTATTCTTGCATTTTCTGCATTAAAAACTTCACCTACCTCCGAATTCTCACCTACCTCCTCCTCCTCCTCCTCCTCCTCACTTTCTAAAATCAAATTCTTTTCAAATGCATATTCAGCCCGACTACAACATGTACGAAGGAAAGAATACTCACTGCCGTAGTTCTCGGGATGTGCTTCCATATTTTCCTTCCTAGTTCTCTTTGAATGACAGGTGCATAAAGCACCACAATATTCACACTCAGCATCATCATAAGGATCATCGTCGACGTTCCTATCGTCTTGATCTTCTGTAGTAGCATTTTCATCCTCGTTCGCAACCTCGACCTCATCTGCACATGGGGTATTCATGATGTATCCTACACAAATTTGAAAGAACTCATTAGAGTGCATAGACAATAAAGGTAGATAACGTACATTGTCTCTACTTCTAAGGCTAACAAGAAGATCCAATCGAAACTAACATCACTTTCAGATTCAGTCAATGTCAAGTGTTGGTTTCACTTTCAATTGATTCTTGTTTCATCGAAAGAAACAATAATGGGGAACAAATCCAAGCTCCCCTGACACTAGCCGTTCAAATTTGGTCATTATCATTAAAATCTTTAATGAAAAAGTAACATAGATTAGTCTTTTTATTGTTTGAGATTATAACTAACCTCCAAACTTCTGTTTCTTTCTTTATTCTCTGATTACTTCACATGGTTTGGGAAAAAAAGTTATCGAAGTAATGATTCTTGAAACTAATGACAAATAATAAGATGTAAAAAATAGTGGGTTCAAACACGACTTTCATTCCTACGTGGGATTTGACAAAAACTGAAATGAAAATCAAAGAAAGGGGATGTCGGCGACTTCTTAGGGCAAAAAATCGGCGTCGAACGACGGCGGAAATCGCGGCTGGCGGTGAAGAGAGAAGAGAGAGGCGTCTAAATAAACAAAGCAACGGGGCCGGATATTCGAGCATCTTAATCTAGCGAAATAAAAATGCAAGGATCAAAGCTTCGGAAATTACCAGTATCGGAGGGCGCCGGCGACTATTTCGGGCGGCAAGCGGCGGTGGGAACGACGGAGGAGAAGAGGACGGCGGCGAGTTCGTAGGGTTTTTGTTGAGAGCACGAGATGAAAATCGAAAACCGTAAAATTCGAGTTTAAAAGGCATTGTTATTGCCGGGAGTGAAATTGGAAAATACAAAATCCGAACAAAACTCTGACGTCGGTGCGGCGGAAGTCGGTTTACCGATCGAAACCCGACCGACGGCGGATGTGACAGAAGTTCGGAGGGGGACGACGTGTGCAGAGAGGTGAAGAAGTCGGAACGGCGGCGTTTTGCTTTTACACAACGTCGTCGTTTTTACTCGGAAATTTTTACCATTACATAAATTTTTATCTGAATTTTTTTTAATGAAAATATGAAATTAGGGAGTCGTTTTTTTTTTTTTTTTTTTTTGAAAATATATGTTTATGTTTAAGTTTAGAGTTCTATTTCATGAAATTAGAAGTTAGAACCAAACATTGATTGATTTTTTTTTTTTTGGAACAAAAGATAACCTTTCATTAATCCAAGCAAATACAATTCGTAGTACAATTACAATGGGTATTGTTCCCCCATTGACATCAAACATTGTGGAAAATTTGATAACCACAAGATGGATCTACAATGGCTTAGAGCCTCTTTTGCAAGAGAGTTCGCCCTCCTATTTCTCTTCCTAGGAATATGAAAGAAAGACAACAAGCTAAAATTCTTACTCAGATCCTGAATTTGCACTATCCAATGAAACACTTTAGGGGTTAGTTGCTACTCCCCCTTAATCATGTTTATAGTGCATATAGAATCTGAAAAACCACGTGCCCCTTTGATTTGCAACCTTTATATAATCGAATACCATGTGTAATGGCTTGAAACCCTGGGAGATAATGTTACTTGGTCTATCAATTCTATAGCACCTTGAAGGTGCCCATCCGTGCCAATAACCATCGCACAATATCCCGTTCCTTTGTGTCGAGAGTGAACCGCAACATCCGTATATTAGCTCGGTGATGTGATCATTCACAAATTGACCTGCCTCTTCATTGGCTAAACTAATGGGAATAGTGGCTATAAGATCAGCATCATCAGGTGTTACAATACGTCTAATTCCGTCCATATTCCAGTTCTTCGACGAGATTTTTTTAAGTTTAAACTTATAAATGACATTGTTTACCTTGATTAATGGCTTTTGAAAAAACAAAATAATCCTTGCCTTTCCCCCTTTTGACTCTTTCAATAGTAATGTATACAACATGTTCATGTTGTTATCTTCGATGTTAAATACAAGATTTAAATCTCATTTTAGATCTCGAGTTTTGTTCTATTGAGTCCCTAAACTTTTAAAGTGATTTAGTTTCATAACTTTAAGAAAATGTCTATTTCAATTATCAATAATGTGGCATTTGTCTTAAGATGAATAGGCATCCAAGTAAGTAGATCAAGTACACGGACACCGGTAGAACCAACCGAGCATCCCACAAGCGAAGAACCAAACAAGCAAATAGAAAAGTGAGAAGAAAAAAAAAAGCACCCAATAGAATATTTTTTTTTTAATTATATTGATCTTGACCTACCCAAGCGAAAGCCGTCGACTTTCGAAACTATTTGTAAAGCACTAACGCATCCCTACCATCTTTCTAAAGCAACAAGCGAGAAAGTCGTCGCGGATATACAATCTTGAAACCCAATTCGCTCAAGGATCTAGAAGTGTGAGCAGTACGTGTTGAAAGGCTCACATACCATTTGGAGGGTAGGGGACATAGATGCCAAACAAACCATGATTTCGTCCCACACACTCTTCTATCCATCGTTATTAAATATTTTGAAATCGATTTGGATTTTGGATTAGTGAAAAAAAATGTTTCAAATAATTTCATCAAATGTTTTCATTTCGTGATGTAGCAAATGAAAAAGGGAACACAAAGGGCTAAAGTGGCCCATCTTTTTTTTTAGTACATCAACAGTTGGGGATAGAAGGATTCGAACCTCTGACCTCTTAGTCGAAGGTACATGCCAATTACCGCTGAGGTATGCTCACTTTTGGCAACGTGAATATGCTCACTTTTGGCAACGTGAATATGCTCACTTTTGGCAACGTGAAAATGATCTTAAAGTGATAAAAGATGGAGAAAAATGAAACGTCAAGATACCATTTTGTTTTTTTTTTTTCCTATGAGACTTATTTGATTTTTAATCCATATACTTTTAAATATTTAATTTTGGTCCTTATACTTTTAATAAATCTTAAATTTAATCCCTAGGAACAAATTAGTCTACCATTAGCATTCCCTCTATAGATTTTAGTAACATAGTCACATTGTGCTTTTTTTTTTTCTTTTTTTTTAATGAAAATGATTATTATTATTTTATCAATTTCAGGAGGAAAAAAAACTTGACAAATTTTAAGATTTTTTTTTTGGAAATTGGGCTAAGGAACATAATCTTTGACTTCCCTGCTATTTTGATTTGCAATATGTTTTTACTCCACTATTATCTAATATAGCTATATATATACAAGGAACATTCATTTAGTACTTATAAAGTTTTATGTTATACACCTATTAAACAACTCCGAGGTAGAAACTACTATCTTCAACCTAAAAATTTAGTACTACCGATTTCTCCAACAATACCAAATTGTTTTTAGTGTGGATGACGAATGAGATTTAAAAATAATGAAAACATGGAATATAACTTTATTTACGTGAAATTCCTAATCTTCAAATTCCCTTTTATGGATAACCAACCAAACGTACCCTTAATAAGTAATTCCATCGGTGCGAAAACGTACCTGCTCCAGGATAATAATAATAGATTGATTATGACTCTTTTTCTAATGTGGTGTTATTATTATTATTATTATTATTTTCAAGTTCTTGGACAACACCAACCACCTCATTTTTCAATCCATTTTTAATCTCACAACACCACAGATTTAACTCTTTTTTTTCCCTAAGAAAAATTTTGGAACTAAATTAAAGTGATACATTAAGAATAAATTTGAGAGTTTTACAAGAATCGGGACACAAGTGAGAAATGTAACAAATATTAAGGACCAATCTCTATATCTAAGTCTACAAAAGAAGGAACAAGAGAGCAAAAACATAAGCCTTTTCAATGAAGATTCAATTGGCAGAAGCTATCTAGTAGATCAGGTTAAAGCTAAGAAGAGAACAAACATTAAGGAAGAAGACAAAACACATATAGTGATTAAATAAGTAGAAGCTAAGCTGAAAAATTTGGCACCTACGAAGATACAGCATACCGAAGATGGCGAGCGAGGTGTCCGTGCACGCCTAAGCAACCCGGATATGGTTGGATTCTCGGGGAATGCTCGAAGAAATGTCATTCACACGGTGGTTTTCTTACTCTTCTTCTTTCTTGAAGCAAAGCTGCTGGGTCCAATCTCTATGGACATTCTTTTGGTCCTGTGATCATCAATGCATTAAATATACGATCGACACGAGAACTTGACATAATTTGGAACAGAATGGAAAAACAATACGTATATTAGCTACTGGTTTCTTTTACATACCGCTTAGACAATTCATCTGACTCGTTTTCACCATGTTTATCTTCATCTGACTTGTTTTCACCATGTTTATCTTGATCCTCGTTGTCTAAAGAGGAGACAAAAGATCAACTTTAGTAGAGTAAAATAGTAAGTAGCCGTAGTCATGACGGTTCATAAAAAAGCCAATCAAGAGATTGCAGGAACAAGATCCTATGGGCCAGGATGAAGAATTCTTTGTCGTTGAAAAGGACAGAAGAATAAACAGTAATTTATCAAAATAAAGAAAGTGAGCAGTTTCAACAAGCTTCTAAAGATTTTAATTCTTATTTAATATCCACGGTGTCAGGCATTAGGCATCAGGCTCTATGCTGCTCCACTCCACGAGGACTTCACACGTCTCATTCCATTGGCATTTGACAGACTACAAGAGTTCTCTCTTGTTACATTCTACTTAGAAGCTTGAACCCAAGATCTTGGGCTAAGTTTCCACTTAGAGCTCGAAGAGTTTACCACCAGGATCACCCTTATACTAAGAATTAATAATATGTTGATAGATCTAATTTATTCGCGATCAATCCCACTCCGAGGCCAGAGAAGGAAAACGGAGAAATAAAAATGGATCAAAAAGACCTTTCACCTAAATGCTCTCATCTCATAAGATTTCATCAATAATACATAACATTTTTAACTATTTCAGTTCACTCTCAAGAATTCAAAGTTAATAAGAAAACCAAGATACTGAATTTCAAGCAATTGGACTCAAACCAAACTAACCAAAACTAGCATCAACTCGAGTCAATGTTTTTCTTTTTGGGGGATAAGAGACAAGAACTTCATTATCAACAAAAGAGGAACACACAGCCTATAGGCCTTAAGGATGAGGGATCCCAAAGCCTAATTTGGAGGGTAAAAAATCCTCCGAATCTAAATTGATGAGCATGCGCTAAGTGTTACATAGCGCGTTATGAAAAGAAGTATGTAAAGCACTCCAAGAGGATGCTAATTTCAGTTGTTAAATGTTAGTTTCACTTTTGGCTGATTTTGTTGATTACATTTTCATCTTGCACCCCCACTCATGGCAACAGAGGACAAAAGATTCTCTCCTACATATTAGTATCCCATCTTCCATGGAAAGAGAATCCCCAAGCTAACATGTTGTGCTATTTTGTTGGGAGTGTGGATTGATAGAAATGGTATCATTTTTAGAGGGATAGAGAGGTCTTTAGATCAGGTTTGGGAAAGCGTGAGATTTAGTGCTTCTTTATGGGCGTCCATTTGTCGGACTTTTTGTAATTATCAGCGTAGTTTTTTTTTTCTTTTGGATTGGAGCCCATTCTTGTAGATTGTTGAGGGCTCCTGCGGTGGGCTTTTTTTTTTGTACGCACTTGCATATTCTTTCATTGTTTCTCAATGAAAACTCGGTTTCTTATAAAAAGGGAGTAAGAAAAGCTAAAATAGTCTTAAAGAGACCCCAAGCAAAGTAGAGGGAGGGAGTAGACTAGGGGGAAACTCTAAAACATAGTCTCAGAGAGACCCCTAGACCACTGAAAACCACCCTGGTTTTTAAAGTAGAGGGAAGAAGTAGACTAGGGGAAAACTCAGTTCCATGTTGAAATTGAAAAAGTCAGATATCTGCATCATCCCCATCAAAAGAAAAAAATAATAATGCAGGAAAAAACCCAAGCTCCCCTAACAGCTATATGATATGACTTGTGAACAAACCATGCTTTAAGAGAACTTAAGGGTTCCCTATTTATTTATCGAGATCCTAAGATGGAAAATCAATGGTCTAAAGCTAAGTATTGCATCATTAAAGGCACCATCATGCCAATCCAGATCGTTGTCTTGGAAGAAACCAAACTCTCATCAGGTGATAGAAAACTAATAAAATCTCTGTACATTATCAAAAACAAAATCTCTCTAAAGTCCAAAAGCATCAATTAGTAATTAGTACTTTCTGAACTCTTGAAGAACTTTGGTGGTAACGATATTATGTGGATGCTTGGCACTATTTTTTTTTTTTACAAGGAAACTATACTTTTCATGGATAAAATGAAAAGTACAAGTGAAATGCAACAATTGATAGAAAAGAAGACCTGTCCAACAAAGCACCCAACATATACATAGAACACTTCACCACCCAAAATAAGTGATAGAAATAAAAAACATAGCTTTCCTCTTTACAAGGAGGGCACCATCTTTAAAATCACCAACGAACTCCACAAAGGGACCCAAAGAATGCAAGCCTTGACAACCCACAAGTAACTTGAACAATTTTTTAATGGTTGATTCACAGAGCTGTCTCAGATCCTCCATCAATAATTCTTTGATTTCCTTTGGAAACATCATGTTGTTTCCTTTAAATGCATAGGAGATATCCAAACAGCCAAAGACAAGCAACCCAAACCAGAACCAAATACCTCAAGCCAGAGACCAAACCCAAGAAAGAACTCTCCCAAGATCCCTCTACAACAACCATTAACCCCAACCAAACTCCCTGCCCTACTTTCAAAATAACGTGAGAGTAATATTTCTAGTGTACATTAGGTTCACACTTGATGTCATACTACCCAATTCATTCTAGATTTTGCATTCAATGACCTACTACATTTCCTCTTTAGCATGCATGTGATTTAAATGAAGATATAAATATAAATTCAAGTTTTCAAGATTGACAAACATACCCATTGCAATGACTTTATCACTTTCATGCTCTGAATCTGATCCTGAACCCCATCGGTCTCCTCCATCGTCACAATCCCAACGCTCCCCTACTGGAGGCATCCAGAAGGTGTCCTCTGGGTCGCTCTTCTCCCCATTGGATTCCCTGGCTTCAGAAATAGTCTTCTTCTGTTCCTTCTTTTTCTTCTTCTTTGAATTTTCTATACTTGGCTTCGAAGCCTTAGCAGCCTTCTTCTTGCCTTGCTGATCTCCTGTTTTAGCTGTTGAGTCTTTCTCTAACTCCTTTTGCTCTACAATGAAAAGAAAACTTTATCAATAGTACCGAGGTGGATTCAACTGGCTTCTTGAGCTTAATGAGACTCGGAGAACTTTCCATGACCACATAATCGATAAGATAAAACATAAACATAAAAGCCCACGTAAACTGAGAAGTACAGACCTAATTTGTTGAGGAAACGTTTTCCATTAATGTGCTTCCATATATGTTCCTCTGTTTTGTTGATGGTATCACCAGTCAGTTTGCATTTTAGCTTCGAACTGCAAAAGAAAGCCAATGCCATTGATTTCCAACTTAAATTGAAATGACTGACAAGAGAGGGCAAAAACCATTCAAAAAGAACAAAATAGCAACAACTCAAACACCAACAAAAGACAAATTTCATACTCAATAAGACCCAGATCACCAACTTCCAAGATTAATCGAGCTTTCATTGCAGTGCATGGAAAAACAACAGCAAACAAATAAATACTACACTACTCGACTTCAATTTCATCCTAAAATTTCATTCTCGAGCTGCAATCCATCAAATACAAGCTGTATCTAAATGTAATTCCCATGAATTTCCACAATATCCAAGCAATCAAACAGAATCACTGAACTAAAATTTATCACATTACAAACAACCCCATGTATGATGATCGATTGTATGTTCATATAAGAAGGAAGTTTAGAGTACCGGGAGAGAGGGTCCTGCTCGAACATATTGAGAGGAGCTTTTCGATGGGACAAAGCGAAATCGATGAGGCCGAGACGGCAGCGCTTGGTCCGAGAGTAGGAGTCCTTATCCTTGGCGAGGACTTCGTGGCCGGTCTCGACGCACCGGAAGCGGCCATTGTCGAGCTCTGTAAAGGTCGGTTGCCCCAGAAGGTCAGCCCCTTCCACCTTCGCCGCCGCCGTCTCCTCGGCGGTACTCGTCGCCATTGATGGGGTTTGATTTTGTCGTACAGTCTGTGGCCTTGGGGGTTTTGATCAAATAGGGCGGTTTAATAAATTATGATATTTTTCCAATGGATATTTATTTGGCTAAATTATAAAAATACAACTTTATATCTTCTTTTAATAATGAATTTTGAAAAGTTTGAAAAATAGTGACCTTTTAAAAATGTTTAAAATTACTCTCACGATTAATTTTGGATGAAAAATGTTAATTTTTAGTTTTATTATGGTGTTTGATAAATTAATACTAAATTGTTGTGATTTTTTTTTTTTTTTTGAGAACCTAAATTGTTGTGATTTACCTATAATTGACCCAAGTATACATATTATTTCAATTATTTTCATATTAATATTTAAGTTAATTATTTTTAAAACTATATTATTTAAATTGCAAGAAAAATTCTTTCATCTAAATTATTTGATAAAAGTTTAGGAAAAACAATAATGTTATATATATAAAAAATTGAATCAATCCAAATTTCATTGACATAAGAGAACATTGTAATTTTTTTCTTTAAAAAGAAGAAAGTTAATTAAAAAAAAAATACAAAACTTACACCTCCTTCTATTCACTATCCATTTATCGTAATTAAAAACCACATTAATCTCTTCCTTTTCACTAACATACACAAACAGAGAAAGAAAGAAAAACCGTTTTTATTTTTCTTTCACTTATCTTCTTTACATTTTTTGGAAGAGAAAACTCATTTCAAACTTCATTTTCATATGTTTTGTTGCATTATAAGCAAAGTTTTACATAAATTTTTGTGGAGGAAAAATTTACATAGAGATGAATAAAAAAAGAAATGTTTTTTCTAGTAAGAGTATTTTTAAAAATTTTGAAAGGTTAATGATATTAATGAAACTGAAACGTTAACATTTTTCACCCATAATTTAACGGTAAGGGTATTTTTGAACATTTTTTAAAGGTCAGAGATGTTTTTTAAACTATTTAAAGTTCAAAGATATTATTGAAACAAAATACAAAGTTCAGGAGTATTTCTTATAATTTAGCCTATTTATTTTTAGGTTAAATTATTAAAAGTAATGCTAAATTATGAGGTTGGTTTAAATTATACTTCATATTTCTTGAAATGTTTCGTTTTAATTTCTAAGTTAAAATTTTGTCCTTTGTAATGATGTTTCTGTAGGTAGAAAATGGAAAAACAATTGTTGTGTCGTGGAGATAACCACTGCCTTGAAAGCAATTTCGGCACGACCACGGTGCTAAATCGTTATTGCCGGTTGCTCCCCAAGGTTAACACAACACCCTCCTCGTTCGTGCACTCGAGAGAGAAGGATTGGAATCAGAAGAGAAAGTAGGAAGAATGAAAATGAATTCGATACTTTCCACTCTGCTCAAAGTTTCTTTATAGGCTTCAAAAATAACCGTCTTCCACAAAATAGGGTCCAGCTGCCACGTGTCAGCCATGGAGGAGTCCACGCATAACAACTCCTCGGTCAAAGGCACGCAAAAAGGCACCAAACTCGGTCAACGAACGGACTGGTCAACTGCTGGAGTGTGTGGACGCTGGATTGACACGTGGACGTAGACGTTGCCGACACGTGGGATATCGAGAATGATTAAAAAATATTTTGGCAAAAAGGTATAAAACCCCTCTCTTTATTACGCACAAGCGTGTGGGAAGAGGTTTAGGCACCACCTTTAACCACTTTTACAAGAGTAGGGAAGAGTGATTGTATAAAAACACTCCTCCCAACTCCAAATCTTTCCATGTAGGACAAACATAATGAAAACATGGAAAAACCAAAATATACAAGCAAATATGCTAGTCATTCCCAACAGTTTCTATTTATATCCCAAATTTTGGACCCTTATTATCGTTGTCTTCCTCAACCCTCATGCCCCCAATTTTGTGTTCTTTTCGTTTATGAATTTTTCCCTATTAACTCTCTAAATTTTCCATTTTTTCACACCTACCAGGTGTCTTTATTATATATTTTTTTTTCCTACATATGTGTTCAAATTTGTTCACATAAGTAAACATGTAATTTTTGATCTATGAATCTAAAGACAAATGCCCTCAAGGATCATTTTAAGGTTAAAATGAAACTTTTCAAAGTTTGGAGGTATAATTGAAACCAAACTCATAATTATGAGGTATTTTTAATAATTTAACCTCATTTTTATTTAAATTTTAATGCATTTTTTTATTTCAAAGTTATGTTATATAGATTTGAACTTAATGTATACAATTTTCACATTTTATTGTTGAGCTTATTACTTCTCTGATTTTGAGTTATGTTTATATTTTCACAGTTGGATTTGGAATTTATTATTCCTTACATTTTGATATTTTTTTTAGTTCAACAACTCTGAAAATAGAGTTTTGAACCTTCAACCTCAATCATTGTATTGATGTTCTTAATCGCTTTGACTAAATTCTGTATAATTTGTTTTTTTTTTTTTTTTTTTGACAACATGTGTGAGTGGGGATTGAACCTTCGACCTCTTGATCGGAATACAAATTTTATGTCAATTGAGTCATGCTCTTGTTGACAATTCTGTATAGTTTGTTAGTAACTTGTACGAAAATTTTCTAATTTAACTATTTTAAACGTATTGTGTCACCCTCAATCAAGTTGAGAGAACATTCTAGGCAATCATCATAGGCTTTGTTGGAATATTTTGGAGATCCCATAAGCTTAGATCGGTTTACTTGTTTGTATAGTTTGCCTAGAAGTTCTCCAATCCTCACATTAGACTAATGGTAGGTAAATTGAAGCTTAGACAAACAATTTCTAATAATAACAATTAGGTTAAAAATCATTTTTGGTTCCAGAATGTTCATAAAAGTAACAATTTAGTCATTGAACTTTGATTTGTAACGATTTTAGTTCATGTGCTTTTGATTTTGTAACAATTTAGTCTCTAAACTTTAATAAGTATTAATTTCAATCCTGTACTTTCAAATTTGTAACAATTTAATCATTGTCACAAAAATATTCGTCAAAATTAAATGTCGACTTTTATTACTAAATGATTAGAATTTGTAGCTTATTTTTTTTTTTTTTTTTTGAAAATAGAATTTGTAGCTTATAAACATATTAGGTTCCAAATTAGTTTATTAATCTATCTAAGTAAAAAATTTCATTAAATCTTAATATTAATTTGGGAAAAATACTCTTTTAGTCCCTGAGGTTTGGGTTAGGTTTTATTTTGGTCGAGTTTTCAAACTCAACAATTTAGTCTATGGGGTTTGATTTTAGTTTCATTTTGGTCCCTCCATCCAATTTTTCGTTAATAGTTAACGGATTGCTGACGTGGCAAAAATTTTTTATTTTAAAAATTATTTTTTATAATTTTTAAAATATAAATATAATAAAATAATAAATATATTATTATTTTATAATTTTTTTTTAATTTTTTCCCCTCTCCCCTTTTTCTTCTTTCTTCCACCCAACTCCTTCTTCTTCAACCTTTCTCCGGCGACTGTCAGCACCGGCTGGAGGCGATTTTTTTTTCCTGTTTTTTTCTCTTTCTTCTCTAATCTCCTCAACTCCATTGTCTTTGATTCCGGCGCCGAGAAATTTGTTTTAAATTTTTTTCTTCCACTTCCTTTCTTTCTTCTCCTTTTCTTGTTTTCTTTTCTTCTTTTAATCTTTTCTTTCTCCTTGCTGGTGACGGACAAAACCAAAGCTCGAAGCGAAACTCCTTGTCGACGACGAGGAGAAAGAGACGACCGGACGGGAAATCTTCAGATTTGTTTTTTTGAAACCCACCCGACGACCGACAGAGAGAGACGACAGGATGGAAACTCAGATCTGTTTTTCAAAACCCACGCAACGACTGAGAGAGTGAAGACCGATGGGGAGAGAGAGACGACCAGACGGAAACTCCCAGATCTATTTTCGAAACCCACGCAATGACTGAGAGAGAGACGACTGACGGAACTCCCAGATTTGTTTTTGAAACCCACGCGATGACCAAGAGAGAGACGACCGACGGGGAGAGAGAGTCGACCGGACGAAAACTCCCCAGATCTGTTTTCGAAACCCACACGACGAACGAGAGAGAGAAACCCACGCGATCGACCAAACGGAAACTCCCCAGATCTTTTTTTTCTCTCTCTCGGTCGTCTCATGGGTTTCTCTTTCGATCGTCTCTCTCTCCCTGTCGTCGGTAAGGAGTTTTGCTTCTAGCTTTCATTTCGCCCATCGCCGGCAAGGAGAAAAAAAGATTAAAAAAAGAAAAGAAGACAAGAAAAGAAGAAGAAAGAAAGGAAGTGGAAGAAAAAAAATAAAAATATATATATTTCTGCCGGCGACGACGACGGCCACGGTGGTCGGTGCTGCCGCCGGCAATTACAGATGGTGGCTAGGTGATGGGGTGGGTGGTAGGTGGATGGTGAAGAAGAAGAATAAGAGGGAGATAGATAGAAAAAAATAATATTTTTTATATTAATTTAATATTATTTTTATTTTAAAATTTTAAAATTATTTTTTAAATTAAAAAATAAATGCCACATCAGCAATTCGTTAATTATTAACTGTGGAAAATTGGATGGAGGGACCAAAATGAAACTAAAACCAAACCTCAGGGACTAAATTGTTGAGTTTGAAAACTCATGAACCAAAATGAAACCTAACCCAAACCTCGGGGACCAAAAATGTATTTTTCCCTATTAATTTTCACGATAGAGATTAAATTGTTACATTTGAAAGTTCAGTGACTAAATTGTTACAAAATTGAAAGTATAGGTATTAAATTATTATAAATCAAAGTTTAGGGACTAAATTATTAATTTCATAAAAGTTTAGGGACCAAAAGTGATTTTTAACGTAAGAATAGAAACAAACATTACTTGCAGTCTTTAGTTTTTTTTTTCCTCTTTTTATGGGGTAATTGGGTTTCTGAAAGGTAAAGAAATCTACAGAATCAGATAAATATTTTCATCTTCAAACGATTTCCAGTATATGTAAAAAAGCACATTGTAATATTTGAAATATTTTTGAAAGGTTAAACGATAAGTTTAGTCCCGGAAGTCTCCGAACATTAAAGTGTAAGATACCGTCCTTGAACTTTTAATTTTGTGTCCAATAAGTCTCTGAACTTTAAAAAGTATCTAATAGGTCCTTAAACTTTTACTTTTTTTTTTTTTTGAAATACCTTAAACTTTCACTTTTATGTCCAATAGGCGCTCATCAACTTTCAATTTTGTGTCTACCAAGTCTTTGACCTATTCGACATTTTTTAAAATTTACGGGCCTACTAGATACAAAATTAGAAGTTTAGGATCCTAATAAGTATAAAATTTAATTTTATATCTAATAGATTATGTTGATGGTCAAATTTCGCTCAGGAATTTACCCCTCGCTTCACGTGACGGTCAACAGTGAATTTGTAGATGAGCGGGAAAAACGTGACCTGCAAGACGAGCAAACGCTGCAAACCGGTGTGGTGTAGACCACACACACTCCGATGCTTAAGTTAGCCTTGGTCGGAAAATACGTAGAATGTATTTAGGGTGGAGTTTTTGGCATCCCTGAATGCGTGTGCGGTTTCCCTTTTTATAGATTTCCTTTTAGGGTTTTCGTCGATGCCGGACTTCAAATGATCTCCGGGCCTTTGGCCCTGGTCAGCCTCGGAAAATGGGCCGAGGCCGACCTCATCCTCCTAGGGTTTTTAAGAATCCGGAGGTGTTTCGGGACGAACCAGGCCAAACCCAGAGGTCATAGACATTAGGGACCGAAGGGAGGTGGCCAAGCCCGGCCCGCGCCCGCGGGCTGAATGGTCGGCCTCGACTATATGCCGAGGCCGACCATATGGGTAGGGCCAAATTGGCCGACCCTTTGGTCCGGTCTTCCTCTGGGTCGGCTTTTTGGTCCCACCTCTGCCCAACTGTCCTCGTCAGCTCCTTGTGTGTCAGTGTGGTCCAAAATTACCTATAACAGATTAGTTGATTTTTAAAAATCTTGAATATGTCCATGGACCTATTAGACATGAAATTGAAAGATTTGGGACGTATTAGATATTTCTAAGGTTTAGGAACCTATTGATACAAAATTAATAGAAAGTTTAGGAACTAAACTTGTAATTTAACTTTCTTTAAACTACCATTTTTTTTATTTTATTTTGTTAACTATACTATTGTCCTACAAAAGTATAGGTACTAATTTCCCCTCTATATGTTAAACAAATTGTAAGTAAATATTAATTCAATTACATCCTAAGCTAATATTCCAACCGATTTTGATTTCAGACTGTTCGGTTTGGTTTATGCCTTCATGTTATGTCGCGACGACAATAACAACAAGTTGAGAGCTTGAGATTTGGTTGAGCGACAAAGGAAGAGAATGGGATTGAGAGTTGAGTGACGAAGGGTTGAGGTTGGTGAAAAATAGAGAGTAAGAGATGAAAATAGTAAAAAAAAGACACAGAATCGGTGCTACGTGAGTGTGCGTTGGGACAGCCAAAGCGAGCATAGTTCAGCAGGAATTGACATGTACCCATATATATATTTTTTAAAATGAACCAAACAAGTCAATTGATTTCGATTTGGATCAGTTCGTTGGTTCGAACCAATTTTTACACATCCTTTGAAGATCTAAAGATTTCCAAGATAAGTCGAAGACATCTGGAGCATACTGTTGGGAGAAAAATGCGAAATACAAATAACAATAATATTATGACAACAATCAATAATATTATAACTATCTCCCATTCCACAGGTTAAGCAAGAAATAATAGTCACGAAAAATAATAAAATATAGAGAAAAAAAAGAAAACGACACCGAAAATATATTGATTCGTCCCAATCTCGAAACTACATCCAGTCTTCTGCAACTACAGGTTCTACTAGAATGATAAGAGATTACAGGAAGCCTTCAATAATGCCACAAACAAACTCTCAATAGTCCAACAATAATAGCTATTGACTTTCAAGTATCACAACCCTATATCTTGGGATAAACAACCAAAAGAGCACCCTCAACCCAACACGAGAGAATAAGACTTATTCTCTCAAAATACCTCACTGTCATCACTCAAGAAAGCACTGCTCTTTTGTCGTCCTCTCTTTCTTCTACAGCCGCAACACGTACATATAAATCTATGTAAATGCATAAAACCTAAGCTAAATGGGCCTTAGCCCATTCTCTAAGACTTCAAATTTTCAATCAATTCTTCGAGAAGATCTACGAGCCAGGAGACCGATTCAAAAAAATTAATAAGCTAGTAGGTCGATCCAAGAAGATCAAGTAGCTAGTACGTAGGTTGATCCAAGAATATCAACAAGTCAACGTGTCGATCCAAGAAATCAATAAGTCAATTAGCTAGTCCAAGAAGATTAACAAACCAACAAGCCTATGCAAGAAGATGAATAAGTCAGGTCGATCCAAGAAGATCAACGGGACAAAGGCCAAAACTAATGTATTTGTGAGAAACAATCAGAGGATAAATATTAGAGATTGTAAAACTTATAAAATTGAGTTCATTTTCATGAATTAAATTTCTCCAAAAATCTCAGGTAAATAGTGACATGTCAACCCCACGACTCAACCCATCTAATTAGCATCTTAGAATAACTTATTAAACTCCACTTTTTCATAAGAGAGACACAATCCTAGCATGAGTTCATGCCTTGTCAAGTCTCTCAAGCTCAGTCAACCCATAATCCCCTCAAGTGCTTTTTAGATAAGCACTCTTTAAGAGTGCACTAATTTTTGACCTAACTATCCCACTTAAAAGCATGGGATAGACTCATCCTACTCTATTTGAAAATGAGCACTTACTTTGTCTCCACTTTTACATGTTTCTCAATGTGACACATATATAATATATAGGAGCATAATTATTATACATAGGTCACATTTATAATCATGAAAGAAAGTTTCATATGGTGGAGGGAAAAATTTATTCTTTTTGAAATATACCTTAAATTAATTAGAATATAATATACTACAAAAAGTTAGGTAAGGAGTCAACAACTTTTGTGAGTTTATGTAATTTTTCATAATTCTCCTCTAAAATATTCATCAATACCAACATTATTTCATAAATTGAAAATTCAATACTTTCGATATCATTAGATTTTTATTTCTTGCTATAACAACACGATGTTGATAAATTTTTTTTTTAAAAAAAAAACATGCGTAGTTTATCAGCTTTAAAAAAACGAGAGACCTACTATATTTTTCAAAGGAAAAAAATACATATAAAAATTTAATTTCAAATATTCAAATAGTGATTTAATTAACATTCAAATATGGCTTGTTATATTGAGCGTGCTAATCTTACTTTACTTTTTCGAAAGATGAGCTCTCGAGTTGTTGGGTCTAACTATCCTATTGTGCATTGATGTACTCAACATGGATACCTACTTTGTCATCCTTTATACACCGATCAATTACCTTTATTCATTGGTCAATAGTATCAATTTTGATTTTTCTTTTTCACATGGCATTATTAATATGTGATGCATATATGCACATAATTATCTAAGACTTAGATCTATGACCATGGTATAGATTTCCTATATTGAGAAAAATATAGACTTCTTTATATTTATTTATATATATATATACACACTAACAATGTGATTATAAAATACTAACAACAAAGATTTTGCACAACTTATTTAAGAAGCCTTTAATTTTTTCTTTCTAATTTAAAATTTTTTATGAGCAATATAAACTTCATAGGTTTCTCTAAAATGTTCACCAATATTACCAACGCAACTCTACCAATTTAGGCTTTAATATTTTTGTTGATGCCTAACACCTAACTTCTTGCTACAACATTAACATAATTTTTAAAATCTAACATTAATGATTTTATCCAAAAAAAAAAAAAAAAAAAAAAAACTATAAACCTTATTGAATACATCAATTTGAACAAATTATAATTTTTGGTCATTTTGGTCTCGGAGTTTGAGCATGATTTGCATTTCATCCTTGTAGTTGACACTTTAATATTTAAAATATTATAATTTAGAAAATAGTTTTAAATATATAGTTCTAGAATCCAAAGCTCAATTTATCACTCTAGTTGACTTAATAACGAAAAGATGACCGGTGATATGAGTATTTCTTTTACTTCTAATCTCTTTTTTTTTTCTCTCTTCTTGTTCTTCTCATCCCGCTACAAATTCAAACATCGAGAACAAAAAAATAATTTGCCTATTGCAATTCTAATAAATTAGAGGCTACTAATTATTTAAGAAAAAAAAAAAGTTAAATATTAAAAAAAAATTAAAAATATTCAAATGGTGGTTTAATAAACCTTCAAATCAAGACCCGTGAAACTTGACCTAAAAGAGTGAAACAATTTTGGACTCAATTTACAATAATCATAAAAAGTTTGTCCTAATATATTCCCTTTTCTAATTTCAACCCAAGAATCATGGTCACATTGTTTGTTTACTTTATCTTATTAAAAAAAAAAAGAAGTTTATTTATAACTTATAAATTTAGTCTCTAAACTTTAAAATTTGTTTAACATGTTCATGAAACTTTCAATTTTGTATCTATTATGTCTTTAAATTTAATATCTAATATGTCTCTGAGCTTTCAAATTTATGTCTAATAAGTCAAACCTATTCAAAATATTAGATATAAAATTATATTATTGTCTAATAATACCCTAAACTTTCAATTTTGTGTTTAGTAGGTCCGTGAATCTTAAAAAACAGTCAAATAGGTATTTACAAAATTGAAAATTTAGGGACTTATTGCACAAAAAATTAAAATTTTAATGACCTATCAAACATTTTTTAAAGTTCAAAGACTAAATAAACATAAACCTGAAAGTTCGGACCAAATAAACACAAATGTGAAAAGTTCATATGACCAAATAGACACAAACGTGAAAGTTCATAGACCAAATGAACACAAAAGTGAAAGTTCAAGCAGTAAACTTCTAAGTGCATGTTTGAGAGTGATTATGAAATAGCTAAAATCATTTTGTCATGTTCGAAATCACTTCTAAATATATATCTTTAATTATTTAAAATCAATTTCATATTTGATTCTACACTTTTAAGCATAGTTTTCATATCATTAAAATTGATTTTGAATTATTAAAAGACAGTGATTTTAACAATTTCAAAATCACTTCCAAACCTGCGCTAATTTAACCGAAATAAAATTAAAATTAAAACATTAAAAAAATGCTGCAAATAAACAATTCAATCAAACCAAGCAAAAAAAAAAAAAAAAAAAAAAAAAGAAAGAAAGAAAGAAAGAAAAAAGAAAAAGGACCTTACCTCCACTTTCAAATTTTCTGTAATAAATTTCAGTAATATAATGCTCCAAACGAGGCATTAGCCATTTGCGAATGCGAAGAACAAGAAGAAGAACAGAGCCTTTTTTTTTTTTTTTTTTAATTATGATTATTTTCGAGTTCGTCCATTGAAGATGAAGATGAAGATTGAAATGGCTTTTATTATTGTGGTAGCTTGGATTCTGATTTCAACGGTGGATTCAAGAGCTAATTGCGATTTTCCGGCGATTTACAACTTCGGCGATTCGAATTCCGACACCGGCGGGATTTCGGCGGCATTTTACCCCACCATATTGCCCTGCGGCGAGACCTTCTTTCACAAAACCGCCGGTCGAGGCTGCGACGGCCGCCTCATTATCGATTTCATCGGTTAACATTTTTCATTTCATCTCTCAACTTTCTAATTCTCTTTTCTTTCTCATCCTTCCACTTTCAACATCTTTCTATTTTGTTTCCCATTAACTATTTGGTTTTTTAAAATTAGGTTTATTTTCTCTCAATTTTTCAATTTCTTTATCATAGTTTTTATTGAACACATTTGAATTCTTAGTCAAAATTCAAAGAACAAAAACTATTTTTTTGAAAACTAATTTTTGGTCCCATTTAATAACTATTTGTTTTTTTTTTTTTTAAATTATGTTTGTTTTCTTCTCATTTCCCTAATATGGTTTTCATTTTTGTTAATGAATTCCTAGTCAAATTTCAAAAACAAAATACAAGTTTTTGAAAACTACCTTGTTTAGTTTTTAAAAATTGACTTGGTTTTTTAAAAGATTAAAAGAAAGGTAGATGAAAAAAACAAAGTAACTTACAAATAGGAGGAGTGTTTATAAGCTTAATTTTCAAAAAAAAAAAAAAAAAAAAACGAAATGATTATCAAATGTGACCTAAATTATTTTTTTAAGACTTGAGTTGATTTTTTTGAAAACATGAGAAGAATGTAGATAATAAAACAAAAGCCAAAAACTAAAAACAAAATGGTTATCAAACGGCCTTAGTTTTTAGTTTTTTGTTTGTGAAAATTTTGCTTGTTTTCTCCAAAATTCCTTGAAATGAAATTCATCTTTGATAAGAAAACATGTGAATTCTCAGTCAAATTCCATAAAAAAAAAGTTTTTGACATAATTTTTGAAAACATGAGAAGAAGGTAGATAACAAAATAAATAATCTTATTGGTAGATGTTTTTATAAGCTTAGTTTTCAAAAACCAAAAAAAAAAAAGTGAATGGTTATCAAATGAGGCCTAAATTATTTTAGATAATTATAAACTTTGAAGTTTAGACTTTCCAAATTCTTATTTGGTCACTATTAAAAACAATCATTGTGGTTCTTATTTTTTTTATCTTGATTAGAAGATCAAAGTTATTAGGTTTAATTCTTTTTTCCAACTTCTTAATCTCGAAATATTAATTTTGGTCCCTATACTTTTAAACATACATTTTGGTCTCCATTCTTTTAAAAATTGAACGTTTTGGTGTTTTCATTTTCTTTTGTATCTTTTTTTTTTTCAATCACAATTTCAACATAATTCTACTTTTAATAAATTTCTCGTAATATGAACATAATTTTATATTAACGTTATATATATATAGAATTTATATTTAAATTTTGCAAACATAAACTAAAATGAACTTTTTAGAAATACAATGAAAAGATACTGATCATTTTGAAAATACAAATACCAAAATAAACAAAAATTAAAAGTAAAAAGATACGTTTAAACCAAATTAGTAATCTTTTAGGCCTCGTTTGATATGTTCTTTGTTTTTGTTTTTAAAAAATTAAGTTTATACACACCTATTTCCACATATAAGTTTCTTTTTAGTATCTACTTTTTTCATTGTTCTAAAAAACCAAGTCAAATTTTGAAAAAAAAAAGTTTTCAAAAACATGTTTTTATTTTTAAAATTTGACTTGGAATTCAAATGGATCCTATAACAAAGATGAACACCATTGTATGAAATTTAGAAAGAAAAAAAAACAAGCATAATTATTTTATATATATATATATATATATAAACAAAAAATCAAATAGTTATCAAACATGGTCTTATTTTTTATTATTATTATTATTATTATTATTATTTTTTTGACAATACATGGTCTTAATAACTTATTAACTAAAATAATCTCTTAAAAAATAATGAAAGAAAAGATTAAAATTTGAGAGATTAGCTAACAATAGCATCAACGGACATAAAACTTATATCTTGACTAAGAGATCGGATGTTTGAATTGGCACGTGAAGGACCAAATTAAAAGAGAAAATGAAGTTTTAAACCATTTCGATCCTCTAAACATGAGTTTAATTTGCAGCGAAGCATCTCGAGCTACCCTACTTAAGCGCGTACCTGAATTCGATCGGAGCGAACTTCCGGCACGGCGCAAACTTCGCAACCGGCGGATCGACGATTCGGCGGCAGAACGAATCGGTATTCGAGAACGGAGTCAGTCCGTTTTCGCTCGACATTCAAATCGTCCAGTTTCGTCAGTTCAAGAATCGCACAATCGATCGCTACCTCGAAGGTTGAGTACTTTCTAAATTTCTGGTTGCGATCTTCTTCTTTCTTTCTGTTTGTAACCGTTCTTAATTGATTACGAAACTTGCAGCAACGGAGGACGCCATTAGAAGCACTCTTCCGGTGCCGGAAGACTTCTCGAAGGCTCTTTTCACCATTGATATTGGCCAGAACGATCTCTCCGCTGGATTTCGGAAAATGACGAACGAGCAATTTCGGACGGCGATTCCAGATATTATCGGAGAATTTGCGGCCGCCGTTGAAGTAAGTCGATTTTTGTCAATCGAATTGCGATTTTGTTACTGAGAAATTTTGGCTATAGGAAGTGAATTGAAACCAGGTAGGATTGGAATTGGAACAGAATGTAGAAGTAGAAACAAAATAGATATCAAAATGCTATATATTTTTCTATTTTTGTTGAATGATAAATTACAAGTTCAGTTCCTCAAGCTTAAAAATTGTCAAATAGGTAACCGAATTTTTTATTTTGTGTTAAATAGTTCCTTGAACTTTAAAAATTTTCAATTTTGTTAAACTTTTTAATAGATCTCTCAACTTCCAATTTTGTGTCAAATCTTCAACGTTTTCGACATTTTTCAAAATTTACAAAGCTACTAAATACAAAATTAAAAGTTTTAATTAAAGTCTCAATAGACATAAAATTCAATTTTATATCTAACACGTGGTTGATTTTTAAAAATCTCTAATGTGTCACATGGACTTATTAGACATAATATTGATAGTTCATGGAATTATTAGACGTTTTTATAGTTGAATGATCTATTAGACACAAAATTGAAAGTTTTTTAAAAGCTCAGGAGACTAGTTTGATACAACCGTGACCAAACTTATAATAAAACCTTTGTTTAAATATATTTTGCTCACCTAATAATAAACCCTGACCTAATTTGATGGACTAAAATAACACTTAAACTATCAAACCTTAACTAAACTTATAATAAAACCTTTGTTTAAATATATTTTAACCCTGACCTAATTTGATGGACTAAAATAACATTTAAACTAAAAAGGTTAAATTATTCTTCTAAAAAAGGTTAAATTATAAATTTGGTTCCTATTGTTGGGAGAAAGTTTGAATTTAGTCTCTATAATTTTAAAATTACAAATTTACCCCTAAAGTTTGAAAAATCTCATTGGAATTTTTTGGATATCAACTCGCACTCGCACCCTTATAAAACTTTAGTGGGTCCCTTCGATAGGAACAAACCTATATAAAACATTTTTTTTTGTTGATCCAATGGATATCAATATTTTATCTGTCTATCCATAAAATTGAAATTTCAATATCGATATTTTCGCCCTTGGTTAGGAACTATATAAAGAGGGAGCAAGGGCATTTTGGGTACACAACACCGGGCCCATTGGCTGCCTTCCTGTGGCAATTCGCAGCGTTCCGAATCCACTCCCCGGAGGTTTTGACCAAAACGGCTGCGTTAAGTATCAAAACGACGCCGCTTCGGAGTTCAACAGACAGCTTAAAGAACGAGTTGTTAAACTCAGAGCAAAACTCCCAGATGCTTCTATCATATATGTAGATGTGTTTGCTGCTAAGATGAAACTGATAGCCAATGCAATGGAGGAAGGTAAAATTATGTGTATCATTTTTTTTAGTATTTTTTTTTTTCTAATTTTTCTTGAAACTCACATATATTTTTCTTTTTCGGTATTAAAAATTAGGGTTTACGGAGAAGGGGGCGATATGTTGTGGGTATCATGAGGGTAATAATCATGTGTGGTGTGGGAATAGAAAAATCATAAATGGAAGCGAAGTCTATGCTGGATCTTGTGATGATCCTTCCAAATTTATCAGTTGGGATGGAGTCCATTATACCGAAGCTGCAAACCGTTGGATCGCTGATCAAATTCTCAAAGGCTCCTTCTCAGACCCACAAGTTCCCATCACACACGCTTGTCGTTGATTTCCTGTCGTCTGATCAGATTTCAACACCTGTGATCTTTTGACACTCATAAAGTCATATTCACAATACAACACATCAACTAATGTTACTTGGCAAAAGCGAGGGGAAAAAATAGAAAATAAAGTCGATGAGACATTAACTTAAACACATAACTTAGTTGTTGAAGTATTACAAATAGGGATAAAATACATTTTTGGTCTCTATATAGTTTTCAAACCTAACACTTTTATGAGATTTGGATTTAGTTTCTATTTTATCCTTGAAATTTTAAAAGTGGCATGTTTAGTTCTCGAGTTTTGAATTTGATCACTAATTTATCTTTGATGTTTGAAATTTATTTCTAATACTTTGAGTATATAAAAATAAAATCCAACTTATTTGAATGATACATATCAACAAAGTCTAATTAGTATACCTTAACTGCAAGATCATCATTCCGTTAGGTCAATTAAAGGTTAACTCTACTCATTTTGTCCATTTAAAAAGTGATTTCAAACTTTGGGGACCAATTTGAAATCAAATTCAAACTTTAGGAACCAAATTATATTAAACATGCATGTCACTTTTGAATCCTCAATGACCAAATAGAAACTAAATTGTAAATCTCAAACACCAGACATATTAGTTTTGAAAACTCAAAGACTAAAAAGTAATTAACTTCAAATCTCAAGAATCACAAAGGTGTATTTTATCCTAATAAGATTTTTATAGGCTCTAACTTTAAAATCTTACCCTTGTTACTTTGAATTATAATATTCTAGACAACCTTTTATATACTAATTAGGAAACACGTTCAAGGCAGATGAAATATTGTAGTTTTAAATTAAAACAAGAGAAAATAGTAGTGATAAATATTTCTATTGTTCTCCACAAGGATTAGGATTAGACGATTTTTACCCAATTAAACTTGATTTTCAATGAACTCGAATTTGTAATAAAATAAGTTTTGTGATTTTCTAAGAAAATCAAAATAAAAGACAAAGTGGAATAACTATTAACAATCTTGTAACGAGATATGATAGTTAGGTTTGGATTAGGAATTCATAATATTTTCCTGAGTATAATAAATGTTGGAACCATCAACTTTGCTCCCTCAATCCACACAACACTGGTCACGAAATCTTCCCAGATCTTCTCATTCGGGCATAATTTTCATTGAACCTACCTAGTTTTTTCGTTGTTGCTTTTGTGGTTTGGCGAGTGATTATCCTTAGCCTCCTTGCTCAGTTAGACTATTAGCCTAAACTAGATGCTAACGTGATTTGGAGCAATCTAAGAAAAGATATTTGTGCATTTTTAGCAAAATAGACACAAAATTAATATGCAAAACACTCTCAAATCAAATCGATAAAATGTAAAAAATACTTCAATTAATCTCACAATTAGGTTGATATTATCATCCCTAATAATCCTCATCTAAAATGAACTACGAATTGAGATGCAAAAACAAAAGGAATTCAACCAAAGACAACATGAAATTGCAATTAAAGAGTAAAAACATGAAAGCTTGAGTTTGCTGAATTAATGGATTGGAGAATAACTTCTTCAATGTTTCATCTGTCAAGAAAAGTCATTTCTCTAGATCTTCTCTTCTTCCTTCCAGTTAGCTTCCTAAAATAGGTCTAATTTCTTTTGTTTTCAGTCTCCCCAATCTTAATGACATCTATGACTTTTATACTTGTCTTTTCTTGTAAATTTAGAGTTAATTAGGTTAAACAATACATTTGGCGACTCATTATTTGATGATTGACATTGGTTCAACCTCATTTAATGACTCACGTGTCTGGTCACATGCACACTTTACTCCCGAACTTGTTCTGACACCAGTTTGCTGACAAAATATTATAAAAAGAAAAATTGTACATCACATATCAACAATTAGGACCCTTTTTAGGTTCCAAACTTCTCAATTAACACAATTATGATTTTCCACATAAGCTAAGCAATAAATAGGATTAATTAGATTTTTTTTTTTTTTTAAAAAAGACTCCTGTTGTAGACTTTTTTTTTTCCATTTTGTAGGACATTTTTGTTGAGATGAAATATTTTGATTAAGACACTCTCCAGACTAAAGTGTTTAAGAGTCATCTAGAATATCTAGGATTACGAGACATATCTTATCTTCACTGGAACAAGTGGGAGAATATGTTGAGTATAAAGTATGCTCCTAGGATACACGTCTCATTGGTTTTAGTGCAGTGAGACATTGTTGGGATTTATGTCCTAAAGCCTCATAATTAATGTTCTTATTATTTAATTAGTATATCTAACAATTATTTGATAATTTTTAATTGTAATTTACATGATCCATTATATGAAAAATTCAGAGTTACTAATGTAATCTTGAACAGTATGTGGTTGACATATGAAAGAATCATGTTCAAGAAATAACGACCTAAAGGGTCTATATATAGTATATGGATAATTAGGTTGGGTGTCTTATCCAATAATTTACACTATTGATACAACCCAACTTTGTAATTGTTTACAAATGATTTGATCCAAATCATTTAACTGGAGACAGCAAGTGGGGGTTTCATATACAATAAGTTTGTATAAGACTGGGACTACGAAATATTTAATCTCTATTTGTAAATCCGTTAATAATTGAGAAGATTAATATTTCAATAGGATGATCATATGTGATTCGATCTTAATCTTGAGTGAGTTATGAACTCCTGTCTGTGAGGGCTCATCTTTTGATTTGTATGGGTGAGAGTGGCTTTCGTAGCCAATTCTATAAGCCTAACATTTTGGGGACTTGACCAAACTAGGAGATGGGAACATAAACTTCACAAGATGAAATATATATTCACTTCTTCCCACATAGGAAAAGTAGATGAGTAGTTCCCCCCACCCTCTCACTGGTCTGAAAGGGACTTGGTTTATGCACTACAAGAAAGAAGGGATTTAGCGACGAAAACTCAACGATGAAACACGAAAAGTCGCAGATTAGCGGCAAAAGTACAAAAAAGTCGCAAGGTTGCGACGAAAATCTAAGTTTAGTTGCAAGCTTGTGACGAATATCAACCTTTTGTCGCAAGGATTGCGACGAAAATACCGTTTAGTCGCAAAAGTAGCGTCAAAACAAGAAATCGTTGCATGATACTGACGCGAAAATCTCCAAAAAGATTTTCGTTCGGTTTGGGCTATGCGACGCAATGGTGGAAATCATTGCAGTGTGCGACGAAAATTTTGTTATAGTCGCAGACACGTGCGACGAAATGTCTGTTTTCGTCGTAGAGGCTTGCGACGAAACATGTAATTTCATCGCATGCCTCAATCAGCGTGCCAAATTATTACGAAAGGACACGAAATGACACGTTCTGAAAAAAATCTACGACATCTTGGGTATTTTCGCCGCAAAGGCAGCGACGAAAATGGCCTTTTCGTCGCATGCCTTTTAAAACCTACTGCTGTTTTTTTTTTTCACTTTTGCCGTTGGACTTCGAAAGTTTGTGAGAGAGAGGGCGCGCTGTGAGCTTCACTCGTCTGCGAAGGAGCTTGCCGGAACTCCTTGGTCAGCCGGCGGTCTTCGAAATCATTTGTCGGAACGGAGAGGTCGGCCACGGTCTTCGAAAGTCCTTGCCGAAACGGTGAGAGATTCGTCGGTGGGAGCTTCGTCGGAATGGTGAGTGATTCACCCTCTTGTCTTCCCATCTCCATTTTCACTTCTCTAAGTGCTCCATTTTCTTCACATATTTGTCGGAAACGTGAATGGCCGTGGGTTTCATTGGTTGAGTGTTTTTTTGTTATTTCAATATTTTTGTATCATTTACACCAATTTTTTTCTTGGTGTTTCAGCATAAACATTGTTAGATTAGTTGAAGGAAGTCATTTTCATTGTAAGGATTCATCGTTATATAGGTATGGGTTATAAAATTTTTAGTTTTATTTGTAATTTTTCTGTTTTTTCATTTAAGAAATTTTTTTGTTAGATTGATTTTTTTTCTTGGTGATAGATTTGTAGAAAATAAAATAGGTGCATTTTGTTAGTTGAATTTTTGGAATGATATTATGTGTTCAAAATATACTATTGGAGAAAAAGAATGTTGTGTCTATTGAACATTATGGTTGAAAGTGTTGTTAAAGATTCAAAGTTTGATTCAGCAGTAGTACTTATGGTATAAGATGTAATTAGACGGGTAAAACTAACTTTGATTTAGCAGTAATTACGAACAATTAATGAAAGATCGACGTGCATGTAATGGCTATGTCGATGAACACAAATTGTCCTACAATACATAAGAGTGCAACTCTAGGTCTATAGTGGAGTGGCCTAGAATTAATGAATGAAAATACTTGATTAAAGAGTTTAATTCTTATAATCCATAGGTATATAAAGTCTCCTTGTTTGAAACACTAAAAGATCAATTTAGTTGAAAGAAAAAAATTTGAAATGTTCAAACTAACATTTAATTCCAAGTGTTCAAATTAACACTTAATATATTAGATATATTAATTAGAAAAGAGGAAACTATATATATTGTATTTGATACATTAAATATTAAAATGATTAATGTATATTAGATACATTAAACAAAAATATATATTTGAAATTCAAATGATATTTAAATAGATTAAATATATATTATAGGAGATTTGGATGAGATTCAAATAAGTATAATATATATTTTAATATGCTAGATATTAAAATATAATATTTTAATTATATATAAAAGAATTGCCTTACGTCCCTATAAATAAGACATTTAGGTTGAGCCGATCTAATCTCCACAATAAAGAATTAGAGAACTTTCCCTAAACCTCGCCCTCTCCAATCTCCGTATGGATAAGGAAGACTTTGTGAAAACCTTGAAAATTCGACCTTATTGGAGTTGGAGCAAGAAAACTAAAGATCTGCTAGAAATTTCTCCATATTATTTCGAGGTATTTATTTACTTAACCAATATTTTGGTTTAATTCTACATAAATAAAATTCAATCCAATGCTTCCACTACAGGTGAAGAGTTCATTCCTATCACATTAACGGACAAAATTGGCACAATAGTCAGAAAATGAGAGGATAAAAGTGGCGTACAAAATTTCTACTCTATAGTGCCTTTGATGTATAGCATATATATATATAGATAGATAGATTATAGATTATAGATATGTTTCAAAGACATATGGAAGCGAGGATTCAAACCTTAGACCTCTTGATCAATTACACAACATTGTTAACATGCAACATATATCTAAAAAGTTAGGTCAATAATATTATAATCTTTAATATACCGACAATGTGAACATGAAATACTAACAACTTTTCTAATTAATTTTTTTTTTTTTTTTTTTTTTTATGAGTTATATAAACGACATAGTTAAAATATTTAATCAATTCCAACATCTCTCTACCAACTTAGGCTTATCAATATTTTCAAAAAGATATATATATATATATATATTTTGTTGATGCTAATTGCCAACAATAATTAACCTTCTTGCTGCGACAACACTATAATAATAATAGGAAAAATCTAACAATAATATATTTATGTGTAAACTATTTTCGTCTAAGAGATAATATAAACTTTAGTAAGTTACACTTTTGATTTCAAAGTTATGTTCAATTTGAATTCAAATTTTGAAGTTAACACTTTGATTTTTAAAATTTGATTAAATTACAAATTTAATCTCAACTTTCATTTTGCACTAAATAAGTCCCTAAACTTTTAAAGAGTATCTAATAGGTTTGTGAATTTTCAATTTTGTGTCTAATAGGTCATTGACTCATTCGACATCTATCATGAACCTTGTGGACACAAGACTAAAAGTTTAATAATGTTGTATTAGACAGAAAATTAAATTTTATGTCTAATAGATTTGTCGATTTAAAAAATATTGAATATTTCGGGGACTAGATGCAAAATAAAAAATTCAACGATCTATTTAACATTTTTAAAGTTCAAAGACCAAAATACAAAATTGAAAGTTTGAGACTTATAAATATATTTTAAAGTTTAAGAACTTACTAGACACCAATATATATAAAAATTCATGAACTAAATTTTTAATTTAACCTTAAAATTTAGAAAATAATATTAAATAGTTATAGAACTCAATTCACTATTAGTTGACTTAATAACGGATGGTGCTATTTTTTTTTAAAAAAAATAATGGGGCTAATTTAAAATAATAATAATAATAATAATGGGGCTAATATGACTATTCCTTCTCCTTCCCTAATTTCTCTGGCTACCATATTAGACTAAAATTCAAATCTTAAAACCAAACATTTCATTTGTCCAACACTTTTTAACAAACAAGAGGCTAAGGGGAAGTTGGGTGGAGTGTTGTAGAGTTAATAACTCCACTCTACTCTTTGTTTGACTCAATGACATATAACATCCAATTGTGGGATCCACAAACTTATTTATTTCTATTTCAACACTTTATTGTGGGGTCCACAAGCTTATTTACTCCTAGGCCGTACAAGCTTATTAACTCATCTTTCAATTTCTAGGACAAAACAATTTCAGATTTCATAACTTCAATTCATAAGGAAAACAAATTAAATATATATAAAAAAAAAAATTCAAATAATGTATTTAATAAACCTTCAAATCAAGACTCGTGAAACTTGACCTAAAAGGGTGAAACAATCTTGGACTCTCAACATACAATAATCATAAAAATTTTGTCCTAATATATGTCCTTTTCAAATTTCAACCCAAGAATCATGGTGACAATATTTATTTACTTTTTCTTATTCAAATAAACGTTTATTCAATTTTAGTTTAAAAACAAACGTTTATTCAATTTTTTTCACCTAGAAGAATATTAGAATAATATGGTTAAATTACAAGTTTAGTTCCTAAACTTTCAACTTGACGTCTTTTTAGTCATTTGAAATTAAAAAAAAAACGTCTAATAGGTCTCTAAACTTTCAATTTTGTGTATAATTAGTTTTTGACCTATTTTATAGTTTTTAAAATTTACGAACCTACCACACACAAACTTGAAAGATTAGAGTTATATTAGACATAAACTTCAACTTTATATCTAATAGATTGGTTAATTTTAAAAATTTTATATATGTTAGAGATCTATTAGACATAAAATTAAAACTTTAAAAATCTATGAAACACTTTTAAAAGTTAAAGACTAAACTTGTAATTTAACCGATAATTATTCACTTCAAATCAAATGGGAAGATGTGTATATTTATTTTTCTTTTTCTTTTTTTTTTTTGTGGGAAAAAAACCTTTTGGTAAGGTTTTGAGGAATATGTGTGTTTGGTTCGGAGTTTGCGAAATGAATCTTTTTAATCCCTAAGTTTTGAGACTAAAAAGGTCCATTTTGAAAACTAGAAATTAAAAATGTCTATTTTAAAAACCGAGGACCAAATAAACAATTCAATAAAACCAACCAAGAAAAGGATCTTGCCTCCACTTTCAAAATTTGTGTAATAAATTACGGTAATGCTCGGAACGAGGCATTAACCATTTGTAAGAAGAAGAACAAGAAGAAGAACAGAGCTTTTTTTATTTTTATTTTTTGTGAGTTCCTTCATTGAAGATGAAGATTCAAATGGTTTTCATTGTAGTTGTAGCTTCGTTTCTGATTTCAATGGCGGATTCGAGAGCTTGCGATTTTCCGGCGATTTACAATTTCGGCGATTCCAATTCCGACACCGGCGGAATCTCGGCGGCGTTTTACCCAACCATATTGCCCTGCGGCGAGACGTTCTTCCACAAAGCCGCCGGCCGGGGCTGCGATGGCCGCCACATCATTGATTTCATAGGTTTATTTTCCTTTTCATCCCTAAACTTTCAATCTTCTTTCTTTTTAATCCTTGGACTTTCCAATCTTTCTATTTTGTTGCTTTGCCTTTTCAAATATCAATTTTTGTATTGAAATTTCTGTTCTAATTTTAGTTTCAATTTGATGTTTATTTTTTTTTAAAATATTTATTTTGCTATGAACTTTTAAGCTTAAGTTCAATTAACTTAAGTCCTCCTGAATTTTTCTAATCGATTTTTGAACTTTCAAATTTGTGGCTAGTACGTTTATGATAAATTTGACATTTTTTAAGACTAATGAATCTACCAACATAACTCTAAACATGGATTAAAAAAAAAAAGTACTCTAAACTTTCAATTCAGTGACAAGTTATGAAAGTTTAGTAAAACTTAGGAATAGATCAATTAGACGAAAAACTTGAAAGTTCAAAAATTCAACTTGTAATTTAAAAGCTTATTATATTTTGATATTAATTAAAAAAAATTATTACATTTTTATCTCTAAACTTTCAAAATTATTATCTTTTAGTCACTAAACTTTTACCACCCCATTTGATAATAATTTGGTTTTTGGTGTTTGAAAAATATGCTTGTTATCTCCCAAATTGAAGGACATTTGAATTCATGGCTAAATTCCAAAAACAAAATCAAAATTTTGAAAACTACAGTTCCGTTTGATAACTATTTGGTTTTTTGTTTTGGTTTTTGAAAATTAATTAAGCTTAAAAACACTACTTCCACCATTAAGTTTCTTGTTTTTGTTATATACCTTGTTCCCATGTTTTTAAAAACAAAGTTTAGTTTTTAAAAACTCGTTTTTGTTTTTTGAAATTTGGCTAGAATTCAAATGTACTCTCAACAAAGATGAAAACCATGGTAAGAGAATTGATAGAAAACAAGCTTAATTTTCGAAAACCAAAAACCAAAAACCAAAAATCAAATAGTTATATCAAACGAGACCTACTTTTTTTAGTTTTCAAAAATAGGAAAAGAAGATAGATAACAAAACAAAGTGGTGTTTATAGGCTTACTTTTCAAAACTAAATGGTTATCAAACGAGGCAAGTACTCATTTTTTAGGTTAAATTATAAGTTTAGTCAATGAAGTTTCAAGTTTGTGTCTAAAATGTCTCTAAATTTTTTTTTTATCTAATAGGTTTTTGAACTTTAAAAATATTAATAAGTTCTTGAACTTTCAATTGTGTCTACTAGGTCCCTAACATATTAAAAAATTTTAGAAATGAATTGATCTATTAGATATAAAATTAAAATTTATGTTTATTAAGACCATAAACTCTCATTTTTGTGTAGTAGTAAATATCAAATTATTCAATGGATCTACTAGACACAAAATTGAAAACTTCTATTACCACACAAAATTAACGGTTTAAGTAATTATTAGACATTTGTTTAAATTTGAAAATCTATTTGAGAGACTTAATTATTAGACACTCTTTAAAGTTGGGACCAAATATCAATACAATTTTTTTTTTTTTAATTTGTAGTATTAACCTTATTTTTATCTTGAGTAAGGATCAATACCTCTAAACTTTCAAAAATTTAATTTCATTTTAGTCCTTGAAAGTTTGAAGTTTGTTTTAAAATGAACCTTGAAGACATTTTTCGTTAAATCACGTATATGTTTAAATATGTTTATATAAATAACAATACATATGCAAACGCTACATTTTCCGTTCATGAATCTAAAGAAAAAAAAAATGCAATTGTTTTGAAACAAATAAGAACTAAAATGAAACTTTCAAAGGTAATTAAAATAAACCTTTATAATTGTACAAAAATTTGAGAGAAAGGAGTTCAAAGCACAAACCATTTTGATTCTCCACTAACAAACTTGGAGTTTAATTTGAGTTTTAATCTGCAGCGAAGCATCTTGAGTTGCCCTACTTAAGCGCGTACCTAGATTCAATCGGAGCAAATTTCCGCCACGGCGCCAACTTCGCGACCGGCGGATCGACGATTCGACGGCAGAACGAATCAATGTTCGAGAATGGAGTCAGTCCGTTTTCGCTCGATATTCAAATCGTTCAGTTTCGTCAGTTCAAGAATCGCACAATCGATCGGTATCGCGAAGGTTGAGTTCCGAAATTTCTGGTTGATTTTAAGAGATTTTGCGATCTTCTTCTTTCTTTCTGTTCTTTAACTGTTCTTGATTACGAAACTTGCAGCAACAGAGGACGCCATTAGAAGCACTCTTCCGGTGCCGGAAGACTTCTCGAAGGCTCTTTTCACCATTGATATTGGCCAGAACGATCTCGCCGCCGGATTTCGAAAAATGACGAATGAGCAATTCCGATCCGTGATTCCGGATATTATCGGGGAATTTGCGGCCGCCGTTCAAGTAAGTCGATTTTTGTTGATTGAATTGCGATTTTCTTACTGAGAAATTTTGGTCGAAGGAAGTGAAATTAGGTTATGTAGTAAAAGGATGTGAGGATCGAAATAAAACCAAATATTGAAATAAAAACCGGTAATGACTCAATCTTGGCCTAGTGTTGCATGAAGACCTTTGTCCCAGATGGATAAAATTAGAGTTGAGAAGAGTGTTTTTATACAAACACTCTTCCTTTGTCTTGTAGAAGTAGTCAAGAGTGGAACCAAGTCTTTCATGGTTAGGTGTTTTGACATGTGGTGATCCGTGGGAGAGTGACCGTTGGTTGATTCCTCCCTATAAAAGGCTTGCATACTTGAGCAAACAAAGACACACTTCTCTCATCCACTTTCTTCTTCTTTTCATCCACTTTGAGCAAAGTAAAAATCCTTAAACGAGGAGAGTGTTGTGTTAACCTTGGGGAGCAACCGGCATAAACGATTTAGCACCGTGGTCGTGTCGAAATTGCTTTCAAGGCAGGGGTTCTATCCACGACACAACAATTGTTTTCTCATTTTCTTCCTACAATAAAAACAAAGCCCGATTTGATAACATTGGTTTTTTGTTTTTGATTTTTGAAAATTAAGTTTGTTTTCTCCCAATTTCCTAGGAATGGTTTACATCTTAAAAGGACATATCTACATTCCCCAAATTTCAAAAACCAAATGGTTATCAAACGAGGTCGAAATTCTTAAATTAAGAATTTTGATCCTCGGAAAAAGATTGGAATTAAGACTCGTTTAGAATATATTTTAATTTAAATGTTTTCAAGAATGCATTTTTAAAACACATTTTGTATAAAAATTGTTTAGAATTTAAACAATGAGATATTTGTAGACCTTCCTTTTTATGCACAAGTCATTATATGCTTAAAAACTCGTTTTAAAAAAATTTATTTTCAATGGTTCCCTCGAAATGATTTATTTCTCAATCTCATTTTTTAATAAGTCATTTTTAGTGGTTGCCAAACACTATCTTTTTCCAAAATGATTTTTTTTTTTCAAAATTAAATACTTGAAAAGTTAAACCAAACATATCCTTAGTTCTTATGGTTTTAGAAAATAAAATTTCCTTACTATTTATGAGGGTTTTGAATTCTAACTTTTAGAAATGATTGGACTAAGTTCTAACTTTCATTTCAATGGGTTAAAACGTATCTCTCCAGTCAAGATGTCAAAAATTCTAAATCTTCCACCCGTACGTGTTGTTAAACTAAAAAAAAAACAAAATAAATATAAACCTAAAGAAAATGTAGTACATGAACCTCTCTCTGTATATAAATATATATACAGATATTTGTTTATATAGCATTTTGATTTTTGTAATTGTCCCGCTTGCAAAATATTTCATCTTTGTTATTTTTCTTATATTATGGTAAAATGTTGTAAGTTTTTTTTTTCAACAACATATGAGGTAAAAGATTCTAACCAACTCAAATTTCTTGGTCAAGGATATATGAACTATGTTCGTTTTAGCGTTATTTTTTATTTTTTAAAAAAATGAGGGAAAATTTGGGACTATATATATTATTTTGCATATTTTTAAGTTTATATTTTACAATATGCATAGTTTTAATGAGCACGAAGTACTACTCTAAACATAATTTAACAGTTAGAAGTATTAATAAACCTATCCACCTTTAAATATTCAAATTTCCATCCATACATTTTCAATACTATATTTAAAAAAAAAAATAAAAAAAAAAGGCAAGGATCTACCATATCTTAAAAGTCCAATAATATTAAATAAAAATGTCACCCTTATTTATTTATTCACTAGAATAGGTCAATACGGCCTAACTTTTTGCTTGACTTCACACCAAACCACACTGTCAATTTAAGAAAAAATTTAAAACCAAACATTTCTGCTTTAAATCAAACTAGTCAAACCAACTGTAATTATTTTTTTATTTATTTTAATTCCGTGTGGCACCATATCCATATGTTGATATAATTTGATTGGATGGTTCAATATGAATATTGAGGATCAATCGACATCTCCAATCTCTTTTATAAATTCTCGATATATAACTTAACTTGAAAGTCCTAAAAACACAAACGTATAACTTAGTTTGGAAGTAGATGTTAATTATTAATTAAATAATCTTTTTAAAAAAATTTGTTTACAAAAATATCAGTTGATATCAGTATTTTATCGGTAAATCCATAAAATTGAAATTTCGATATCAATATTGATATTTTCATCTTGAATAGGAATTGTATAGAGATGGAGCAAGGGCATTTTGGGTACATAACACAGGGCCCATTGGCTGCATTCCTGTGGCGATTCGCAGCATTCCGAATCCACTCCCAGGAGATTTGGACCAAAACGGCTGCGTTAGGTACCAAAACGACGCCGCTTTGGAGTTCAACAGACAGCTTAAAGAACAAGTTGTTAAACTCAGAGCAAATCTCTCAGATGCTTCTCTCGTATATGTGGATGTCTTTGCAGCTAAGACCAAACTCATAGCCAATGCAAAGGAGGAAGGTAAATAAAATTATAGATTAAAAATCACTTTTGGTCTCGGAACTTTCATGAAAGTAATAATTTAGTCTTTAAACTTTGATTTGTAACGATTTAATCCCTATACTTTCAATTGTGTGTAACAATTTAGTCCCTGTACTTTAAAATTTGTAACGATTTAGTCTGAAATTAATGTTAAGATTTAATGAAATTTCTTACCTAGATAGATTAATAAAATAATTTAGGACCTAATGTATTTATAAGCCTACAAAGTCTAATCATTAAATAATATATAAAAATCGACATATACTTTTGATGAAATTTTTTGATACTAGAATTAAATTGTTACAAATTTGAAAATACAGGGACTAAATTGTTACTCATTAAAGTTCATGGACTAAATTGTTACAAAATTGAAAATACAGGAACTAAATTGTTACAAATCCAATTTTGGAGACTAAATTATTACTTTGAAGAAAGTTCAAAGACCAAAAGTGATTTTTAACGTAAAATTATATGCATGATCTCTTTTTTACTATTTGTTTTTGTATATATATATATTCTTTTTTAATTTATGATATGAAATAGGTTTACTTTTTCCTTTTGTTTTAGAATAACTTATTTATACCCTTTTTCTAGACATTTCTATAAAACATGGTAGTAAATTTGAAGTCCTAATTCAATATAAAATAAAACTAATAGAGTTAGACATTGACTGGTTGCGTCAGTTTTGCTAGCTCCCAAAAAAAAAAAAAAAATTGTAACATAATAGTTACATTTTGAAAGTTTATAGTAAAAATTGATTCTCTTGGTTAAGTTTGGAATAAAAATTGATTTCGCCTCCATTTATACATACCCTTTTTCTAAACATTTTCATAAAATAGGGAAATGAATTCAGAATTAAAGTTAAAAAGGATAACGACTCAAAAATATAAATTAACTATTATTATTGTTTTTATGTTAAATTACCATTTTCCCTTATATTTCAATTGAATCGTATGGTGGATATCGTCTATATTTTCATCTTTCATAACAACCATGGTTTGATTTAGTCTCTCAAATCATTTACTTGAATTTGACCTTCGCACATACTTTATATTGAAAGTTGTCTCATCATCTCTTTTTATGATATCTAGAGAATTCACCTGTTAACATCTATTAATGACAATGACATTTTAGAAAATTTATATAAAGTAATCGAGGATAATGAAAATTTTAAAATTGTATACACCAAAAAGAAAAAAAGACCCCCCCCCCCCATTTTCTAAAAAATTCACCTATATTTCTTTGGGTGTTAAAAATTAGGGTTCATGGAGAAGGAGGCGATATGTTGTGGGTATCACGAGGGCAATAATCATGTATGGTGTGGAAACAAGAAAATCATAAATGGAAGCGAAGTGTACGTTGGATCTTGTGTTGATCCTTCTAAATTTATTAGTTGGGATGGAGTCCACTATACCGAAGCTGCTAACTATTGGATTGCCAATCGGATTCTCCAAGGCTCCTTCTCAGACCCACAAGTTCCCATTACACATGCTTGTCGTTGATTTTTTCAAGTCTGATCAAGTTTCAACAATCGTGATCTTTTGACACTCGTAAAGTATTGTTTACAATTACAACAAACTTTGAAAAAAGGTTTGTTCGATAACAAATTTAACATAAGTTAACCTGAGCATAGTTTTAATTGTCAAGGTATTACAAATATTTTTATAGGTTAGGTTGGTACTCTTACCCTTGTTATAAGGGTATAGAATTTTACATAACTTTCTTTTCTAAGAAAGAAAAGTTCAATTTGAGATGGATAGACAATGTATTATCTGAGAGTTATGTTTCAAAATATTTGGTCTTGAGTTATGTTATTATTATTATTTTAAAACTTTACCCCTTAAAATTTTCACTTAAATCGTTACACTTTGAGTATATTTTTGAATGAGGTACAAACTCTCAATAGATACTTTCATATCCTATTGAAACCCAGGGTTCTTCACTGGAATAGATCAGAGTGACAACAAGTTTAAGGTAGATTTCTTCAAAATAGCGTCTAGATCAATTCCCACCGTCGACTCTCTTTCTCCTTGAGTAATGATTGCCTTTTATAAGTCCTCTAGGCCTAAGGTGGCAGTCAAGTCAATATAAGGATTAAAATCTTCCATCAACATGAATCAATGAGGGAGATTGCAAAATCAATCAATCCTTTAAAATTCGTCCATTTTGTCTCCTGCACAAAATCACATAAATACATTAAATCTTACCAAAAAAAAAAAAAAAAAACTCTTCGTGCACCCAATTAAGTTCATTTAATAAATTATGTGTTTATTGTGATATTCAATATTCTACATTTCAGCCTCACACAAGAACAGACACGTGGCAGTACCTCATCTTGACATGTTGTCCTCATAACTTTCCCTTTGTGGTTAGTTTAGTTACTCTGAAAACAGAGTATATAAAAGGACTCTGGTGATTCTGTAAAAGAAGTCCTTCATTCTTTCTTGTTCTCGTGTATTGGCTTATTAAACCTCATTGAATAAAATCCTTCTCCAGGTGCCTTAGAAAGTGGATGTACACCTCTCATGGTGGAACCACTATAGATCTTTGTCTTTTTATTCTTTCCCTATCCTTTTATTACCTTCATTACTTTTAATTGCTGCTGCTATACTTTTCAATATTCTCGGAATTGGCTGAACGTCATCAACAATTGGTATCAGAGCCCTTTGGCGTGAAGAGGATTCTAGTCGAAGCTTTCTATGATTCTTCTTCTTCCTTTCTTGGAATTCCGAAAGAGACATTTAGTTCAAGATTGCGCTGATTTCTGATCTGCAATCTTTGGGCCCTTTGTTATCTTGATTCAGGAGTATAAAGAATCTGAGTCTTTCTAGGGCAAATTCTGCGAACTACGATGTCTGCCAGAGTTGAGTTGGAAAAGTACGATGGCAAGGGAGATTTCGGAATTTGGAAGACAAAGATGATGGCTCTTCTGGTACAACAGAAAGTAGCCAAAGCCTTGCTTGATCCGAGTAAGCTTCCTACAACCTTGACTGATTTAGAAAAGGAAGAAATGGAAGAAATCGCGTATAGTTCGATCATATTACATTTGTCTAATAATGTAATTAGAAGAGTCAGTAGTATTTTGAAAGTTAGGGAACTTTGGGCGAAGTTAGAAAGTCTGTATATGTCTAAGTCCCTTACGAATATTATTTTTCTCAAGGAACAGTTCTTTTGTTTTAAAATGGATCCATCAAAGAACCTTGAGGAAAATTTGGATGACTTCAATGTGATATGTACTGAGCTTCAAAACACCGGTGAAAAGGTTAGTGATCAGGATCAAGCGGTGATCCTCTTGAATTCCTTACCCGAATCTTTTAAGGAGGTCAAAGCAGCGATTAAGTACGGGAGAGATAGTATGACTGTGGACAAGATTTTGAATTCCCTTAGACTTAGGGATCTTGAGCTGAAACTGGAGAAAAAGGAGCCCGACCCTTGTTTGTCAGGGCAACCAGAAACAGCAGAATAAAGGGAAATACCCTCAAAATAAAGGGAAATACTCTCAGAATAAAGGCCAAAACTCATAGAATAGAGGTCAAGGGTCTCAAAGGGACAACAGACAGTCTGGTAAAGGTCAGGGGCACTCGAGACAAAATGATAAAAGCAGTTTTAAATGTAATTACTGTCACAAGATTGGGCACACTAAGTGGGAATGTAGACAACTTAAAAGAAAGAACAATAACCAACCTTCCAAGGAAAACAAAAACTCAGCAAACTTTCATGAAGGCTACGAGTCTGCTGAGGTCTTGATGGTTTCGGAAAAAGATAGCTCAGATGATTGGATTCTGGACTCAGGTTGCATCTTCCGTATGACCTCGTTTAAACACTTTTTTACTGAGTTCAGCGAGTTTGAAGGAGGAAAGGTGATAATGGGTAATTATCAGCAGTGCACGGTTAAAGGAATTGGGACAGTCAGCCTGAGGTTAGCAGATGGTTCACTCAAAGTTTTGAAAGTTGTTAGATATGTGCCAGATCTTAAACGGAATTTGATCTCCCTTGGTACCCTTGACAAGGCAGGTTTCAGCTATAATTCAGAGAATGGTTTCCTGAAGGTTTCAAAGGGAAACATTGTGAAGCTAATTGGGAAACTTTGTGATGGTCTCTATGTTCTACAAGGCAAGACAGTAGTTGGTGAGGTTCATACTATAAATGACTCTGCTTCCAAAAAGACTTTTCTATGGCAACAGAGGCTTGCACATATTGGAGAAAAAGGCCTAGAATGCTTGTACAAACAGGGGCTGATTGGAAACAAAAGACCTGGAAAAATGACCTTTTGTGAGTTATGTGCCCTTGGTAAGTCTACTAGAGCTAGTTTCAAGTCTGCTACTCATATTACCAAATAGAGATTAGATTATATCCATTCTGATCTTTGGGGGCCTGCGAGAGAGTCTACACACGGAGGAGCCAGGTATTTCTTGACCTTGGTAGATGATTTTTCTAGAAAATTGTGGGTGTATCTTTTAAAAACCAAAGATGAGGTTTTCGATCGTTTTTTGGAATGGAAAACAGAACTTGAGAATCAAACAGGGAAAAAGGTGAAGTACCTTAGAACGGATAATGGGCTAGAGTACCTTAGGGGCTGTTTGGGGCACTGAGTTGGTTATAATAGCTGGGGGTTATAATAGTTTTAGGATTATAATAGTCTGTATTTGGGGTGCAGATTATTATAGTCTGGGATAACATAGTCTGTGTTTGGGGTGCAGTGTTTGGATATGCAGATTATTTTAGTCTGGGTTCAAATAGTCTATGTTTCAAGCTGACTGTTTTTTTTTCCTGACTATTTTTTTGTTTATTTTTCTCATACAACTTTGTACTTCAAATATTAATAAATAAAAAATTGGGTTTAGTTGTAAAAAAAAATAAAGTTTTGGGTATAGGGGTTAAATTATGTGTTTAAGTTAAAAGGAAACAAAAATAACCTAAAGTAGGGGTTGATATTCTTTGTTTTAGAGTCATGGTTTTTTCACAAAATAAGTCATTTTATGATTTCATATAGAAAAACCATATTTGTTTCATTTATGTATTTCCAATATAAAAATGGTAAATGCTTATTCAAAACTCATTTTACCTTCATTATCAAAAGAATCAAATAAAATAGAAATCACATAAAATAAAAACTTGAGTAGTATTTTTTTTAAAACTATTATTATCACGGTAAACTTAAATACGATAAGTATAATTTGGAATGAAAAATATGGTACGATGAAGGTAAACATTCATATACTTCATTATCAAAAGTAATTATGTAATAAAACTTCATATTTATATATGTACAAAGACAACCTAGTATCTAACTCCCTAGAAATTTTTCGATTTTTCCGACGACCACCAACAATTTTTTCGGTGACCGAAATTTTTTTTCCTTTCATTTCTTCTACCTTTTTTTTTCTTTATTTTCGTTTTTTATATTTTCGAAATGAAAATGAGAAGAAAGATTAAAAAAAAAAAAGTCGTCAGTGATCGTCGGAAAAGTCGTCGGTAGAAAAGTCAATGAGTCACATGGAAGAAGAGAGAAAAGAGTTACTGTAGAGAATTGAGTGGGTTGAATAGTGGTTACTGTAGCAACACGGAGGGTAAAAATAACCAACTTCACCCCTTATTTTTGTTGATGCCCCAAACACTGGGTTGGTTATAATAGCCCCCACTTTTATAACCAACACAGTGGGCCAAATAGCCCCTTAATGAGAAGTTTACTAGCTTGTGTAAGTCCTCCGGTATAAGTAGACACTTGACAACAACAAGAACACCACAGCAAAATGGTCTTGCAGAGAGGTTTAATAGAACCATTTTGGAGAGGGTGAGATGCATGTTGTCTAATACCCAATTGCCAAGAAACTTTTGGGGGGAGACTGTAAATATAGCCGTTTATATCATCAATAGGAGCCCATCTTTAGCTCTAAATTTTAAAACCCCTCAAGAGATTTGGACAGGGCATCCACCTAGCTTGAAACATCTTAGAGTCTTTGGATGTGCAGCTTATGCTCACATTAGGCAAGATAAGCTAGAACCGAGAGCTAAAAGATGTATCTTCTTGGGTTATCTGAAGGGAGTCAAGGCCTACAGGTTATGGTGCTTAGAACCAGGGGATGGCAAGTGTATTGTTAGCAAGGATGTATCATTTAATGAAGATATCATGTCCTGGAAAGATTCTATCACTGCTGCAGATTATAGAACTGATGATACCTTTGAAATTGATTTACTGCCAGTAACCAACAGCACCATCCCTTCGACAGAAACTGATTCTCATAATACTGAAACACTGCATGAAGAGATTAAAAATACTGATGCCCTAGCTACTGTTGAGACAAAAGAACATGTTACAAATGAAGCTGAAAATTTAGAGAACTACCAGCTGACGAGAGACAGGTAGAGAAAGACTGTTAGGCCTTCCTCAAGGTACAGTAACACTGATTTTGTTGGATATGCCTTCAACTGCTTCACTGAAAATTTTGGAGCAGAACCAAACACCTACAATCAAGCACTCAAGTCACCACATTCTAACCTATGGATTGAAGCTATGAAACAGGAGATAGACTCATTACATCTGAACAATACATGGAAACTTGTTGACAAACCAGTTGGACAGAGAATTGTTGACTGCAAGTGGGTGTATAAGTTGAAACCGAGTCTAAATGCTTCAGATCCTCCTCGACATAAAGCTAGGTTGGTGGCTAAGGGCTTTACACAGGAAGAAGGTGTTGATTATACAGAGGTGTTTTCACCAGTTGTAAGGCATGCGTCGATCCGAATCCTTCTTTCCTTGGTAGTGCATTTCAACCTAGATCTCCAATAGATGGATGTGACTACAGCTTTCTTGTATGGGAGCTTAGAAGAGAACATCTACATGAGGCAACCCCCTGGATTTGTTAAAGATGGAGGGGAGGAATTGGTTTGTCATCTTCAAAAATCCATATATGGATTGAAGCAATCACCAAGGCAATGAAACAAGAGGTTTGACTCTTTCATCCAAAATGAAGGTTTTTCTAGAAGCATTTATGATAATTGTGTCTATAGAAAAACTGTGAGTACCTCTGTCTTTGTGATTGTTTTACTTTATGTGGATGACATTTTAATAACCTCATGTGATTCTCTTGAGATCCTACAGTTAAAAACAACATTAAGTAGAGAGTTTAGAATGAAGGATCTTGGTGAAACTAAGAAAATCCTAGGAATGGAGCTAATGAGGGACAAGAGCAGAAAAACAATGTTGATTTCCCAAGGAGAATACTTTGAGAAAATTCTAAAAAAGTTTCATTTAGATAGCCTTAAGTCTGTTAAAACCCCTTTTGCCCAACACTTTAAACTGTCTTCTTCCCAATCTCCCTCAAATGAATTCGAAGCCTCTGATATGAAGGCAGTTCCGTATGCCAGTTTGGTTGGTAGTTTGATGTATGGGATGGTTTGTAGCCGACCGGATCTTGCTTATGTCATGAGTGTAGTCAGTCGTTACATGGGAAATCCGAGACGATCTCATCGGGAAGCCTCTAAGTGGATTATGAGGTTTATGAAAGGGAGCTTGAGTAAAGGCCTCGTTTATACTCAGTCTGTGAATGAGGACACTGCTTTGATAGGGTATGTTGACTCTGACTATGCTGCCGATTTGGACAAACGGAGGTCTCTCACGGGTTATGTCTTTACTTATATGGGAATGTAATCAGTTGGAGGTCTACCCTACAACATGCACTACAAGAAAAACAGTCTCTCCCGACGCCGAAAAGCGTCGGGAGAAACACCAAAACACGTCGAAAAAACCTCTCCCGACGCTAAACAATACGTCGGCAAGACCGTAGGGAGATCCTCGTCGGGGCTTGATCTCCCGACGCATAAACCGCGACCGTCGGCATTTCCATAAACTCCCGACGATAGGGTTGGTCCAGAAACTCCCGACTCCATTTTATTAAGCGTCGGGATATATGGTATCTCCCGACGCTAGAAGCTTAGCGTCGCGAGCGGAAGCTTCCCGACGGTTTTATTTTGGCGTCGGGAGATATCATATCTCCTGACGCTTAATATGATAGTGTCGGGAATTCTATGAAACCAATTAAATTGTGAATGATGTGCAATTGCGTCAGGAGTTGATGTATCTTCCGACGCTTTCAATACGTCGGGAGTTCATTCCAAATTCTTTTTAATTCAAATATTCATATTTTCATTCGATATATTACCTGAAAATTGTTTACATTATTAATTTTACTATTTGCATTCAAATATTTATATTTCCATTCATAATATTACAAATTGCATTCAAAATGTTATAAATATTTATTTGTACAACAAAGTTCTTTAATCAAGTTCAAAATACACATAAACTTCATAAAAAGAAAAAATGAGCATAATTCTAACAAAGTTCTTTAGTCAGGCTTCAAGATTGTAGCTCTTACATCGTCAACCAAAAAACAAAAGAGTTTGATCTTTCAAAAGTCAAAATCATCCCTCGGCCCTACAAAAGAAACAAAGAACGATATAGAAAACCCTCGATCAACAACTACACTTTAAGGAAATGAAATAAACACTTTAAACAACTAAAATAATCTTTAGCTATATATCCCTCAACAACTTAAACATGAATTTCAAGACCAAAACAAACCTTAGATAATATATAGAAACTTAACTAAGTTTGTTTCAAGAATGAGATAACAAACTTTTGATCAAGAACTACACTTTAACCAAATGAAGCAAACAAATGAAACGAATACGTGTAAATAAATAAACTCTAGACCTTAACCAAATGAAACAAACTTAGCTATATGAATCCCTCACCCACCCCTCAACAACCCAACATGAATTTTCTCCCCTACTTACTCTTACCCACCCTTCACCACTAATCTTAAACGTAACATGGAACCATAACTACAGGATAGCCACATACAAAGTTTCTCAACACTAAATCATAAGCAACTGATTAAACAAACTTAGTTATATATATATCTCTCACCCATCCCTCAACAACTTAACATGAATTCCAACACCGTAACAAACTTAGAAACATATATAGAAATGAGACCAACCAATTTCAACTCTCACCCACCCCTCACCACTTAACATCAAATAATTCAGTAAGAAAACAAACAAACTTAGTTGCTACCATAACTGCAGGATAGCCACAAACAAAGTTTCTCAACACTAAATCATAACCAATTGATTATATATACAAACTCAGTTTTATATATATATATATATATATATCACCCACCCCTCATATGTTTATTACATAAATGAGGAAGTTCATACCTATTTCGATGTTTCTCCTCCTTGTGACGACATGAATTGTTGGATCATTCCTCTCAAGTTTTCTAGCTCAGCTTTCGTTTCAAGTCTTGCACTCCTCTCTTCCTCAACCATTGATTCCACCTGGGTAACCTTTGCTTCTGATTACTCAAGTTTTGCCTTCAAGGATAGTTTTTATCATAAACGCCTCTCATAGGATAGATTTAACTTAATCAATGCATTTATAAAACCAAATAGTTAATTAGGAAGAACATGCAAATGGTGAGTGTTAGACTTATTAAAACTTTAATTAAATGCAAAAGACATACCAAAATGATATTTAAAAAAATTAGAGATCAAAGCTTAGAGATCAAAAATAGAAAAGCAAGTAAATTTGTTTTATAAATTAAATGCAAATGAAAGTTCCTTTATGTAGATGTGGGGTAGAGGGATTCCATTAGAGTTATATCGGCCCTACTAGTCCTGCCACAAAAATTGGTGAGAAAATGAGACACTTATAAACTTCTTTCTTTCAGGGTTCAAACAGAAATAAATATTTACCACGAAAATAGATCACTATACTTTACTTTTTTTTTTCTTTTCACGTGTTTTCTCTCCCCCTTGCCCTCTACCCACAAAAGTTCTTGGCTACACCCTTGAAAAAGTGTAAAATGGTTTTTTTTATGAAAAGTTTAGGAGGTGCATATTGATATCAACAATCTAAAATTAAAGAATTTGAAGGGTGACAATTTTTCCACCTCATGCCTCATCCTCCTTAAGAGTTGCCCTTTTTTTTAAGGCCTTTAGATATACTATGCAATCACTCAATCCATTTAGATATTGTTATTAAATTATGCGTTCATGATAATATATTTTTCTCTTATGAATTGTAAGTTTAAATCTCCAAGCATTCCTTTATTTGTAGCTTAATATTGAACTCTTACTAAAATAAGTTATTGCCAAATACAAACTACCTGGTTGTCCTTTTCAAAAAAAAAAAAAAAAAAGAAAGAAAAAGAAAAAGAACCTACCTAGTCATTACAACCTAATAATCTATTAAGCTTTGACCCAGATAGAGAATACATTTATTGCTCTAAAGTCTATAAAAGGAAAGAGCAAATATGTAACAAGAGCCAAAAAAAAAAAAAAAAAAGAACAAAGCAACAAGCTATGGAAGGCAAAGAGCAAGAGATTTGTGAAGTTGGTGCATGTGAATCTGTAAACCACATAGAAAAAAAATACAAAAGCAACAAGCTACGAATGACAAAGAGCAGGGGATATTCTCCTCAAACTCTTAAAATCATAATCCGGGCATAATGTATTTAACCCAAAACAAGGAAAAGAGAGACGGATTCTGTTGAGACAACTTTATATTGACACCCATTGAGACAAAAAGACGGTTCTAATTGTGTTTGTTTTACCCTATCAATTTACTGTTGATATAGGGTAAATTATCCAAACTAAACAACTTTACATCATCCTATAACAAAATAAAAACAAACAAATTAAAAAGGAGAAAAATGAAGAACAAAAGATACATTAGTTTTATTAATTTTTTTTTTTAAAAGCATTAGTGTGATGTTTATCAAATGCCTTCTAATGCTTAAATCATACCAAAGCTAGTGTCAAACAAATTTGAGCAATGGGAGAGTTATTGCACATCAATAACACAATCATTTCAAGTTTCACATTCATAAAATGGAAGTAATGATTCCTAGCTAGTAATGGAGGACACGAGTAATCTATTAACGATTCAAGTTGAGTCGTAACCTCGAATAGATCTATCCAAATACCCATTTGAGAGCCACTATTCCAAAAAGGATTACTAATTTCCCTACCTAAGCATTTGGACATAGAGCACGACAATAAAGATGAGCTCTCGTGTTGGGTATGACATATTCATTCCACTCTTCTATTTTAGAAAATGCACCTACCCTTTTAAATTATTCAACAATTTCATCCGTCACATTAAATACCATAACTTATAATTTTCAAACTTATCAATTATGACCCAATATTCAAATTATTTCCTTAACCATTTTAAACCTTCCTTTAAAACTATTTACCAAAAGAATAAAAACCTTCCTTTGAAACTAAAAAAAAAATAAAAAAAATGGAGAGGAATGGCTATTCAGTTCACATCACACAGACCAAGAGGGAAAGAACCAAATTAATATTAATACCATATATTATATAAAAGAAGATTAGAACCGAGGAAACCAAAAGAATACCCAGAAAAAATAAGAAGAAGAAGAAGAAACAAACCTGTTGAAGCACGAAAAGATGATGGCGACGGAGTGGAACGACGGCGGAAGCACAAGGAAAACAACGGCGGCGGCGCAAGCAAAACGACGACGGCGACGGAGGAGAACCGACGGCGCAGGAGATTTGGAGTGCAGGGCGCGAAACTAATGGGGGTGGGCGATTTTTGGATGAAGAAAAGAAAATGGGGGGGCTTTTTTCGATTTAGGGATTTAAACGACCTTCTCCCGACGCTACCTAAAGCGGCGTCGGGAGTTACCCTCTCTCCCGACGCCCCATACTAATGGCGTCGGGAGTTCCCCAATTTTCACATTTTTTTCGATTTTCGTCCTCCCGACGGTAGGATAAACGCGTTGGCATTAATTTGACTATCGACGTAGTAAATAGTAGCGTCGGGAGATATTTAACTTCAATTTAATTTTCGCCTTTTTTATTCCCGACGATCAACTGTATGCGTCGGGAACTAACCCAATGCCCGACGCGTATAATTGTGGCGTCGGGAGAGTCCTTAATTGCCCACGCTATTTTTTGATTTCTTGATTACAACTACCGACGCGACAAAATGACGTCGGGAGAGGGGCTATCGCCCGACTCGTAATATAGGCGTCGGGAGTTAGTGTTTCGGGCGACGCCTTTTTTGAGCGTCGAGAGAAATTTCGTCGGAAGAGACAAATTTTCTTGTAGTGATGTGGTAGCTTGTCTTGAACAGAGGCCGAGTATATAGCACTTGCAGACTCAGTTAAAGAAGTTGTTTGGTTGAAAGGCAGCATTTCGGCAATGACAAGTGAAGACTGTGAGGTAAATGTGTTCTGTGATAATCAGGGAGCTTTGGCTTTGTCCAAAACCCCCACTTTTCATGATAGAACCAAACACATTGATGTTAGGTTCCATTATGTGAGAGATGTGGTTCAAGAGGGTGTAGTCAAACTACTGAAAAATCATACTGCAGAAAATCCAGCTGATATGATGACCAAAGCTCTCCCAGCAAACAGACTAGAATATATCTCTCTGAGCTTCTGAAAATTGACTATGGCTGAAGCAAGTCCTACAGCTTCTCATTTAAGCACCATTTGTGAGATTTGTTTTATGTTTTGTGATAGAATATTGTCATCAAGAGGGTGATTGTTGATTGTGATATTCAATATTCTACATTTCAGCCTCACACAAGAACAGACACGTGGCAGTACCTCATTTTGACATGCTGTCCTCAGAACTTTCCTTTTGCGGTTAGTTTAGTTACTCTGAAAACAGTATATAAAAGGACTCTGGTGATTCTGTAAAAGAAGTCCTTCATTCTTTCTTGTTCTCGTGTATTGGCTTATTAAACCTCATTGAATAAAATTCTTCTCCAGGTGCCTTAGAAAGTGGATGTACACCTCTCATGGTGGAACCACTATAGATCTTTGTCTTCTTCTTCTTTCCCTATCCTTTTATTACCTTCATTACTTTTAATTGCTGCTGCTATACTTTTGAATATTCTGGGAATTGGCTGAACGTCATCAACATTATGGTCGAAAACATGTGCTCGGATTGGTTTTGCATAAATTGGTTTTATTTGATCAAGAATACATCATTAAATACGAAATTTCAAATAAGAAACTTAGATTTTGAAGACTAAATAACACTCATAAATGAAGGTTATAGTGGTGGGAGGATGATCGAAGTATGCCTTAACCAATTTAGCTATACTTAAATTGATTTTTGAAAACTAGTTTCTAATTAATCACCTCATGAATCTCAAAATTGTATCTTAAAAACAATTTAAATATTCTTTTCCTAAGGATTTTTAAATCATGAAATCCTATATTCTATATTCAACCCACAATTTAATTATAAAAAAAAAAAATGCAATTTCCTCGAATCGTGTTTGGGAAGGGACAAATTATTAGGTATTCCCAATGCAATGAGACTTCCTCTTTAAAACCGTCAGATGTACATTTTCAAATTTGTTTGTCCCTAATAACCACCATTAATACAAAATCAAACTTTCTCTTACATCCAAACCACATGTCTCGTTACATCGAAAATACCTAATAATTTCTCGTGAGAGGGAGACCTCCTCCTTTATTAATGAAGTTATTTAAAAAAAAAAAAAAAATTATCCCAAACAAAATCTAAGGTGAGCGAGGGATTTGCGGTGATATCATTGTCCATAAAACGACAACACTGGTCCCCGTTTTAATTATATGCATCACATGGAAACAATCTCATTCATCCGCCATTGCACTAAAAAAAAAACTCCTCGATTGGCCAACTTCATCAGAGCCGTACAATCACAATCCAACGGCCCCAATTCCCCCACTCCACTCGCACCGACGTTGTAACGAAACGTCAAAAAAGTTGATTCCCACAGTACCGAAGCTCTGGCCATGGCCGCATGGCTCGGACAATCGAGATAATGTACAGAGAGAGAGAAAGAGATACGCAAATCTGAAGCACTCACTCAGCGGAACAACTCTTCTTCCACAATTCTGGCAGTGGCAGTTTCCGGTGATGTTTCTGTCTGCATTTCTTGTTTTGCAGGTTGCGGTTGGGTTTTCTCCCGCGCTGGCTGCACCGGACTGTGATTTTCCGGTGATTTTCAACTTCGGCGACTCCAACTCCGACACCGGCGCCATCTCCGCCGCTTTCGAGCCGATCCGATGGCCGTATGGAGATGTATTCTTCAACAAGCCGTCGGGAAGGGATAGCGACGGCCGTCTGATCATCGATTTCATCGGTAAGTGACTAACATTCCAGTGATCTCTCTCGGTTTCCAGCGAGGTTTGTTGAAGTTGATTTAGGGCTTCTGATTCTGCAGCGGAGAGGTTGAGATTGCCGTACTTGAGTGCTTATCTGAACTCGCTCGGTGCTAATTTCCGGCACGGCGCCAATTTCGCCACCGGCGGATCGACCGTACGGAAGCCTAATGAAACCATTTATGAATATGGAATAAGTCCATTTTTCCTTGACATGCAGGTTACTCAGTTTGAACAGTTCAAAGCTCGCTCCAATGATCTCTACAACCAAGGTTTCAAAAACTCGCTACTTCAATCTTTAGTTCATCCTAAATGCTCTTTGATTAAATTACAAATCTAATTGGTGAACTAGCTTTAATTTTAATGAGAATAATGATTTTAGGTAGCTTTTAATGTTTGCATGCCTAGCATGTTGGAGAGTGAAAAGAGGTTGATATCGAAACTAAATAACCTTTTATTCAAATGTTCACTTTCTTCTGCCATTTGTATGTGGCAACGTGCTAAATTGAGTGCCACTTGTTGTCTAGTAAGCACGATATATCATTATTCTAATTAAATAGAGTGACATGTGCACTATGCTATTTTTTCTAAAACCAATATATAAAATCTTTTTGTTTTGCGAATCTAGACATAGTTCAACTGTTTAAGACATTATATATTTTACCAAAAGGTCAGAGGTTCGAAGTTTTCCACCTGTTTGAAATCTTTATTTTATCCTTCTGTTTTGCCATTTGTGTGTGTTTGCGAGCTAAATTGACTCAAAATTATTGACATAGACTTAAATCGAATGATTCTAAATTGAAGTTTCCTAAAGACTAAAGTTTAAATTGACACAACCATTAAAGTTGGAGACTAAAAACGTAATTTAATCTGTTGTTGTTGATGATTTTTAGCCAAGGACCCATCTGACAGAGACAAACTTACGAGACCAGAGGATTTCTCCAAAGCACTCTACACATTTGATATTGGGCAAAATGATCTATCTGTTGGGTTTAGAAAGCTGAGCATTGATCAACTTCATGCTGCATTGCCTGACATTGTTAACCAGTTTGCCTCTGCAGTTCAAGTAAGCAAAACAAACCTCACCCTTCTTTTTCACAAGACCTGTTTCCTTGCCTTTCTTGATATGTCGTCTGTTACATTTGATTAACACCCATTTATTCATATGCTGTCTATAATGTATAGGCTTTTGGGCTGTTTAGTTTAGATGTATTTTATTTTTTGGAAACTACTTTTGTGGGGTTGTTTTAAAAGCCTATCTGATTTCAACCACCATGGGTTAACCTAGTAGTTTAGGGCTATGAAAATAACAAAAGGTTTGGAGGGAATGGATTCAAACCATGGTTGCCACCTACCTAGGATTTAATATCTTGCAAGCTACCTTGGCAACCAAATGTAGTAGGATCAAGCAGTTGTTTTATGAGAATAGTTGAGGTGTTCAGAAGTTTGCCTGTTGTTTTGATTGGTGCAGTTTTTTGAAGTATAAACTAAAAGAAATAGTCAATTGGTTTAATTTGATCCATATTTTCAATTTTGTCGAGCAGTCCGTTCGGTTTGAAGAAAGAGTTTGGTATCTTTTGACCCTAAATCAATATGAACCGACCTATTTACACCTCTAATCAAAACCAGCTCAAACTGATGAAGAGCATAGTTTTGTTTTGTTTTGTTATTTATGAGAATGTTTGTGAAATTTGATGCCATTTGGTTCATTTCAGAGACTATACAAGCTAGGAGGAAGATCATTTTGGATACACAATACAGGGCCGTTTGGTTGCCTCCCAGTGAACCAATTTTACATTCTGAACCCTGCCCCTGGCATCCTTGATGAGCATGGTTGTATCAAAGCTCAAAATGATATTTCTATGGAGTTCAATAATCAGCTCAAAGCAAAATTAGACAAGCTCAGGGCAGAGCTCCCAGAAGCTGCCATTACCTATGTGGATGCCTATGCTGCCAAGTATGCTCTAATCAGCAATGGAAAAACTCAAGGTCATTCTTCCATCCTTTAATAATGATTAACACTTTGTGCTATACATTTCATCGTTTTTCCTCGAGGGAACAAAGGATTGAGAGTTTGTTGCCTTGAATCGAGAGGAGAGAACAAAAGAGTGGAGTTTCCCTATGTAGGCTCATCCATTGTACTATCTTGAAAAGGCGTCCTCGTGATTTTACTGGAGGTGATCTGAAGTGCAATGGTGAATTCGTGCTCCTGTAGAATAGGATTGTGTGCTTGTGTTAGAATACATTCCATTATGGAAGAAGTCAAATGCATTCATTTAACAACCACAAACGAACCAAAGAGGTTAGGAGGATAGGAGCCACTAAATAAATTGTCAAAAGTGATGGATTCTGTATAAGGTAAAAGAATCATGCTCCTAGATAGCGCACTTGTCTTTCTCGGTTGCAAGTTTCTTTGGATAAACTGTCGTATGTTTCCAAAATATCGATCGATATCTATGTTTAAAACCAAAGTTTTGCAGGGTTTCCCGATCCGCTCAAGGTGTGCTGTGGGTACCATGTGAGGTATGACCATGTGTGGTGTGGGACAAAAGCAATGATCAATGGAAGCTTGGTGTCTGGAGATGCATGTGAAAATAGAGCTCAGTATGTGAGTTGGGATGGAGTCCATTACTCTGAGGCTGCTAATCACTTTGTTGCCAATCACATTCTCAATGGTTCATTATCAAGCCCTCCTATTCCAATCACACAAGCATGCCATAGGAGTTAAAATTATTATTATTATTATTATTTCTAGTAGGCAACAGGAGCGAATATATGAAGGGGCCAGAGGGGTACATGCCCCGTCAACTTAAAATAATATATATAATTTACCATTAGAAGACCAAAAGTTATTGCTGGGCTCTTTGCTTGATGGTGCCCCCTTCCAGTCCCGTGTTCGAATCCCGTGCACTATAGATTTCATTTTGATTTTTTGGTAAATGATTTCCTATTTTAGGGTCTCATCCCGCGTTGTGCAAATCCTATGCACATATTTCAGTTTTGATTTTGGTAAATGATATATATTTATTTTTTAAAATAAATAACTTAAACTTTTTATAGTAAAAAAATACATTTTTATGCTTTTGTTTAAACTTTTTATCACCACTTAGCTTATGAAATTTCTTTGCACTCACAAGAACAGGAAAGGAGCAGAAAGAAAGCTCGATAGGAAAAAGAAAAATGAGAAGAGAAGCGTACCAGTTCTTTGATATAAATGGAGCTCCAACATTTAAAATCCTGGCCGAATTAAATCCCTTCATTAATCGAAATGTTACCGTTTATCTGCATGTAATCATGAGAGATTAATTTCTACAAACGGTAAAAATAAATCGCCAGATAAAAGCTTGATGTGCTGTCCAACAACTGGATTGTTAGATCTCCCCTGCGCGGCACGTGGAAGCACCAGATGCCCATGCGTTTTACCTGCCCACAGAAAATTTAAATCCAAACGGTAAAATATCTAATTCTTAACCAAATCCCGCAAAAACAACCTGAGCAACAAAATCTCCTTCTAGAAGAATCTTTTATACGGGAAAATTTAAATTCAAACCGCCAAAATCAAATCTAATTTATCTTTAAGCCGAATAAATCAGGAAATAAATTATTAAACCTAATCTAAACAGAAACATAAATAATCGAAAATACACACTAAAATTAAATCTAATCTAACTACCCCAATTTAATCAATTTAAAATTAAATCGGCCAAATAAATAAATAACCGAAAATAAAATCTATGGAAATTAAAAATTCCAACGAACTAAATTTAATCAGATAAAATTAATAAAATCCAATTTAAAATAATTCAAATCAGAATAAAATAATATCCACAAGATAAAATAAAATCGTAACAACAGTGGGAGCTAAAAATATTGCAATGTGAACCGCTCCCGCAAAACTCTCGCTCGCTTATTCATCCACCAACTTTAGGGAAGGATATTTCGAATGGAATTCCTCTCCCCAATAATGCATCACTCGCTGTTCATTAACCTTGAACACTCTCCCATCCTTTTCATCTCTTAAAGTAATTGCTCCATGAGGAAAAACTTCAATCACAACGAATGGTCCAGACTATTTAGATTTTAATTTTCCAGGGAACAATTTCAATCTAGAGTTATAAAGCAAGACTCTCTGACCCTTAACAAATTCTTTAGGCTTTATTTTCTTATCATGCCACTGCTTAGTATTTTCTTTATAAATTTTCGCATTTTCATAAGCAAACTGGCGAAATTCCTCTAATTCATTAAGCTGCAGCATTCTTATTGCACCGACACGACTCAAATCAAAATTCAATTTCTTTAAAGCCCAAAACGTTTTATGCTCAAGCTCTAACGGTAAATGACAAGCTTTCCCATACACTAACCTATAGGGAGACATACCTAGAGGAGTCTTATAGGTTGTCCTATAAGCCCACAGAGCCTCATCTAAACGAAAAGACCAATCTTTCCTAGATGGATGAACTACTTTCTCTAGAATAGATTTAATTTCTCTATTACTAACTTCAGCTTGACCATTTGCTTGTGGGTGATAAGGGGTAGCTATCCTATGCTTAATTCCATATTTAGCCAATAGCTTAGTTAAAACATTATTGATAGCTCTTATTTCTAAGAGCTATTGGCTTTCCTTAGGCTTAAAAACTCTACTTTTGATGTGTTTGAGCTGAGGTTTGTGCTTGAAAATGAGTATTCTTTGATGAACATCTATGCATATCAGTAGGCCAAGCTCAAGTTGAATTTGGTGCAGATTTTATATGTTTCAAGATGATTTTCTGGTATATGATCACTCAGGTTGTGCTATAGCAGTTGATTTCACAAGCAGAAGGCCAAAAGTCTGGGATTTAAGTGACTGCACGTGTTGTATCCGTGGGAATTCTCATTAAATGAGCTGACATCTTTTGGAGCTGATTTGTCCCACCTCAACCAATTGGGGAAGATCCGTGTGGAGGCATATGTCTAATCAGCCCTAAATTCAATGCTAGGAGCTGATATAAATAGATTTTTGGCCCAAAATGAGAGAATCATCAGCTGGAGAAGTGACCTAGGAGTTGCTGCTAACGATGAAGGGGAAAAGACAAGGAGGTGGTTGTTTTGGAGGATTTCCAGCTTGGGAAAGTTGGAATCTCCCTTGGAAGCTTATTCTCTTCCTTCCTTTTCTTTAATTCTTTTTTCTCCTAGTGTTTAGTTGGTATTTAAGGCTGTAATCATGACTGATATGGTAGTTGACTGCTGTATTTTCATTATTTTCACCTTGAACATGAGCTAAATCCTCTTAGGTGAGGATTAGGGTGCTTAAGCTTGAACTTGTTGTTTGTTTTTGTGGAACTTTATATATTGCAACTTAAAGTAAAGTGTTCTTCATGATTTAAGCTAGAATTTCGTTTGGCCAACCATTTTCTAGCAATGTTATTAAGTGTTTGGGAAAACAATTGATAATCGATTACTTTGTTTTACCTTAGCCTTTCTAGGTCATGAAAATGAGTGTGTATTTAGGGATAAATAACCACCTAAGGCACTAATCAGTTGAGCTAAAAAGAAGGGGTTAAATGGGAGTTTAATCACCTAAACTAGAGGAGAGTTGGAAAATTCCCGTAGAAAATCCTGGGTGAGTTGTGAATATAAAGTTGTGCTACAGCAAACAGCTGTGAGAGTAGACAGCCCCTAATCTAAACCTTGCCTTCTCTGTGTTGATTCACTGTTTTATTTGAAATTTACTTAAGTTCTTGTCATTTTAAGCTTGTTTGCCATTTTAATCTTTTGCACTTAGTTAATGAAAAATATTTTGTCCTCGGTTACGTTGAATTTCATTAAAAATCAATCTTAGAAGTAGTAAAATTCCCTAAATCAATCCCTGTGGAGAACGATCTTAATTTACTTATCACTTGCTGCCACGATGTGTATACTTTCACGTTTTTGAGCTATTTGTGAATATTTCTTGCATATTTAGAATCACAATGCACAAGGCAACAAGTTTTTGGCGCCATTGCTGGGGATTGAGTTGATTTTTGCTATTTGTCAGCTGAAATTTGGTGAAATTGGTGCTAAAACAGATGCTAACTTGGTTTTTTTATTTTTCAGGTGCTGGTAGCTGTGTATGAACGAATTCCCTGACTTAGAATTCAATTTGGACCCTGAAATTGAAAGGAATTTTCATAGGAGGAGAAGGGAACAAAGGGAGAGAAACAATAGGATGGATCCACCACCTCTTTTACCCCCTGTACCTCCTGGGAATCAAGAAAACCAAAACAACCAGCAGCCTAATCTTGAGATAAATCAGCAACCTAGAGTAGAAAACCAAGCTGAAAACCCTGTCCTTATAGCCAATGATAGGGGAAGAGCTATTAGAGCCTATGTCATCCCTACCTTCAATGAGTTATACCCTAGGATAGCTAGACCCGAGATCATGCAGGCACAAAATTTTGAAATGAAGCCTGTGATGTTCCAAATATTACAAACGGTCGGACAATTTCATGGATTACCTTCTGAGGACCCACACCTACATCTTAAATCCTTTTTGGGAGTGAGTGACTCATTTAGAATTCAAGGAGTTTCTCAAGATGCTTTGAGGTTAACCTTGTTTCCTTATTCTCTGAGGGATGAAGCTAAAGCTTGGTTGAACAACTTTGCCCCTGGCTCCATCACTACATGGAATGAGTTAGCAGAGAAATTCCTCATTAAGTACTTTCCTCCCACTAGAAACGCCAAACTTAGAGCTGATATAGTGTCCTTTAGGCAATTTGAGGATGAATCTTTTAGTGAAGCTTGGGAGAGATTTAAGGAATTGTTGAGAAAATGGCCTCACCATGGTCTACCCCATTGCATTCAAATGGAGACTTTCTACAGTGGGTTGAATTTGGCCACTCAGAATATGGTGGATGCTTCAGCCAATGGTGCTTTATTATCCAAGACTTTTGATGAGGCTTATGCCATTTTGGAGAGAATTTCCATAAGTAGTTGCCAATGGTTTGATTCAAGAAGTGTGGCTGAGAAGAAAAATAAGGGTATGCTTGAGGTTGACATAGTTACATCTTTCAATGCAAGGTTTGATTCGATGGAAAGCATGATGAAAAAATTAAATTCAGGCTTTGAGAATTTGCAATTGATGAATTCTAGTGCAAATCAGTTTGGTGTAGCAATCAATATAAATCAGAATGCAGCAAATTCATGTGTTTACTGTGGAGAGGATCACACTTTTGAATTTTTCCCTGGGAATCCAGTCTCAGTGTGTTATGTAGGAAACCAAAATGCCCCTAAGAATAACCCCTATTCCAATACCTATAATCCAAGTTGGAGAAATCATCCGAATTTTGCTTGGGGAGGTTAAGGAAGTAATTCCAACACCCAACAAGCTCAACAAAAGATGAGTGGACCTTCCAGATTTGGGCAACAAAACCAGCAAAATCAGTTCCAAAATACCATGAACCAACATGCCACTGGAAATTCTTTAGAGAGCATGTTCAAGGAATATATGGCTAAAACTGATGCTGCAATTCAAACTCACCAAGCCTCATTGAGGAATTTGGAAGTTCAAATGGGCCAAATCGCTAGTGAGTTGAAAGTTAGGCCACATGGTAAACTTCCCTCTGACACTGAAAATTCAAAGAGGGAGGGAAAGGAACAAGTCCAAGCTTTGGAGCTAAGAAGTGGAAAGCCTTTAGTTGAGAAAAAAGGGGCCAAACCAACAAAAACCAGCTGGACAGCAAGTGGAAAAATCAGCTGATATGGAAAAAACAGCAGAGAAAAATGTGGAAAAACCTGCTGAAATTCAAGTGGAAAAAAGTCCAGAGAGTGAGGAAATTGAAGAAATTCCTAGAGCAGCCCCTGTAGCTTTCTTGGGCATGCTGGATTTTACAGGAGGTTTATCAAGGATTTTTGAAAAATTTCCAAGCCCCTTTCCCTATTGCTGGAAGTGAACCGCCCCTTTGAGTTTGATGTTGAGTGTTTAAAGGCTTTCAATACCCTTAAAACAACATTAGTCACTGCACCTATCATCTTCTCACCCAATTGGCAATTGCCATTTGAGTTGATGTGTGATGCAAGTGATTTCGTTGTTGGGGCTATGTTGGGACAAAGAATAGGGAAGCTGATCCACCCTATCTACTATGCTAGCAAAACTCTAAATGAGGCCGAAAAGAATTATACCACCACTGAAAAGGAGCTTTTGGTCGTGGTGTTTGCCTTTGAAAAATTTAGACCTTATTTAGTGGGAACAAAGGTGACAGTGTTCACTGACCATGCTGCCATTAAATATCTTTTGGCTAAAAAAGATGCAAAGCCAAGACTTATTAGGTGGGTGCTTTAGCTCCAAGAGCTTAACTTGGAAATTAAGGATAAAAAGGGGTCTGAGAATTTAGTGGCTGATCATTTATCAAGGTTGGAAGGTGGTGTAAAACTGCGACAATAGAGTGAAATTAAGGATTCATTTCCTGATGAGCAACTACTTACAGTAGCTCAAGTGAAGGAAATTGACACCTTGGTTTGCAGACTTTGCAAATTACCTAGCTTGTGGATTTTTACCATCTGACATGACAAAACAGCAGCTGAAAAAGTTTCATTTCGAGGTTAAATTTTATTTTTGGGACGAGCCTTTTTTGTATAGACATTGTGCTGATGGGATTCTTAGGAGATGTGTTGCCGAGGATGAAATTCAGTCCATTTTAGCTCATTGTCACTCATCTCCATATGGTGGCCATTTCGGTGGACAAAGGACAGCTGCAAAAGTGTTTCAATTAGGTTTCTATTGGCCTACAGTGTTCAAGGATGCCCATTTATTTAGCAAGGTTTGTGAAAAATGCCAAAGGAAAGGAAACATAAGCCAAAGGGATCAAATGCCTTTAACTTATGTCTTAGAAGTGGAACTCTTTGATGTTTGGGGCTTGGATTTCATGGGACCTTTCCCACCTTCCTTTGGTTATTTATATATACTTTTGGCAGTGGATTATGTATCCAAATGGGTTGAAGCCATAGCTTGCCCACTAAATGATGCAAAAACAGTTTTGAAGTTCCTCCACAAGCATGTTTTCACTAGGTTTGGAACTCCAAGGGCCTTAATTAGTGGTGAAGGAACTCACTTCGTGAATAGGTTGTTGGGCAATCTATTGGCTAAGTATAATGTGTAGCATAGAATTTCCACTCCATATCATCCTCAAGCCAATGGGCAAGCTGAAATTTCCAATCGAGAAATTAAGGGAATTCTTGAAAAGATGGTGAGTCCAAACCGAAAAGATTGGTCCATCAGACTTGATGATGCACTTTGGGCATACTGGACAGCCTTTAAAACTCCTTTGGGAATGTCTCCATATAGGTTGGTTTTTGGAAAAGCTTGCCATTTGCCCTTAGAATTAGAGCACAAAGCCTTTTGGGCAATTAAAAAGCTAAATTTTGATCATAAGGCAACAGGTGAGTTGAGGAAATTCCAACTACTGGAGATGGAAGAATTCAGGCACCTATCCTATGAAAATGCAAAGTTATATAAAGAAAAGACCAAAATTTGGCATGATAAGAAATTGGTGCCTAAGCAGTTTGAAAGCGGGCAAAAGGTTTTGTTGTTTAATTCTAGACTTAGGTTTTTTCCTGCTAAACTTAAGTCTAGATGGTATGGGCCTTTCATTATCATAGAAGTTTTTGACCATGGGGCAGTGGTGTTGAACGATGAAACAGATGGAAGGCAATTTAAAGTTAATGGGCAGAGGCTAAAACACTACTGGGGTGAAGAATTCCAGAGGTGTTTTGCCTCTTGCAAATTGTTGGAGAATTGAGAAATGAAAAAGAAAAATAGGGACAATGTGTTTTAAATTCTGTTGAATATTTTTGGTCCCTAAAGGTGGTGAAATGCATTTCAATTTTCTATTTAATTTCAGTTTGCAGCAGTTTTTAGCTTTTAATTTTCTGTCTTTATTGCATTCTATTTTAATTGTTGTTGATGGTGTTTAATTGTAGCTAGTTGTTGTTATTTTGTTCAATTTATTGTGTTTTCGATTTTAGTATTTGGTTACTGATATATTAGTTTCTCTTGTACAAGCAAGCTTTAATTTTATAGGTGTTTTCATGAAAAGGTGGAATAAGAATCTTGGAAAAGGATTCTTGGGCAGTGAGCTTGCTGGTTTTGGCAGAAAAATCAGCCTGATGGGATTGATATTATCAGCTTTGGAAAGATGGGATTTGATGGGATTTCAAAATCAAAATCTTGTTTGACTCAAAAGAGGAAATCTCGAAGCTGCAGCAGAATTTGTGCAGTCCCATAGCAGCAGATTTTATGCAACCATTACAGCAGATTTTATTTTGGGCAGTGGGCTAGCTGTCAAACTTTAAGGCCTGTGATTCCCTTCAACCAACCTGATTTTTTTTTTATTCAATGAGAAGATCCTTCATGTTTTATTTAAAAAGGGAGGGGTAGTCTTTCAAGCTCATGCAATCTGTAGCATTTCTTCTAAAAAAAAATTGCTTTCCTTCCTAAGCCGAGACTTGCTTCTCTTTTGTTCAATGGCTCCCAAAGTCCTTAAAAAGTTATTTAGGCCAAAGGTTGCTGAATCTTCAGCACCAACAAACAAAATGCAAGAAAAAGAAGTGGTTGTTTTGGTGAAGAGGTTCAATCAAAGGCCACTAGGAATCCTAGAAAGAAAGGGAAAGGAAAGCAAGTTGTTGAACAGGAAGAGCTTCAAGAAGAAGTGATTGTGGCTGAAGTCCAAGAGGAGGAAGTTGCACCTCCCCCTAAAAGTCCTCCAGCAAAGAAAAAGAGCCAAAAGAAGAAAGGGAAAGAGCCAATGCTGGCGGTTATTGAGAGCCCCAGGGAAAAGTTTGTCACTGCTGCTGCCAAGAAAAAATTTGAAGAAATGCTCCAAAGAGCCAATGCTAGCAATAAGCCTTAGCTTCTCTAAAAATTTTTCTTTGGAGCATTTCTTCAAATTTTTTCTTGGCAGCAACATTGACAAACTTTTCCCTGGGGCTCTCAATAACCGCCAGCATTGGCTCTTTCCCTTTCTTCTTTTGGCTCTTTTTCTTTGTTAGAGGACTTTTAGGGGGAGGTGCAACTTCCTCCTCTTAGACTTCAACCACAATCACTTCTCCTTGAAGCTCTTCTTGTTCAACAACTTGCTTTCCTTTCCCTTTCTTTCTAGGACTCCTAGTTGCCTTTGATTGAACCTCTTCACCAAGAAGAACCCCTTTTTTATCTTGCATTTTGTCTATTGGTGCTGAAGATTCAGCAACCTTTGGCCTAAATAACTTTTTAAGGACTTTGGGAGCCATTGAACAAAAGAGAAGCAAGTCTCGACTTAGGAAGGAGAGCAATTTTTTTTTAGAAGAAATGCTACAGATTGCATGAGCTTACCCCTCCCTTTTTAAATAAAACATGAAGGATCTTCTCATTGAATAAAAAACAATCAGGTTGGTTGAAGGGAATCACGGGCCTTAAAGTTTGACAGCTAGCCCACTGCCCAAAATAAAATCTGCTGTAATGGTTGCATAAAATCTGCTGCTATGGGACTGCACAAATTCTGCTGCAGCTTCCAGATTTCCTCTTTTGAGTCAAACAAGATTTTGATTTTGAAATCCCATCAAATCCCATCTTTCCAAAGCTGATAATATCAATCCCATCAGGCTGATTTTTCTGCCAAAACCAGCAAGCTCACTGCCCAAGAATCCTTTTCCAAGATTCTTATTCCACCTTTTCATGAAAACACCTATAAAATTAAAGCTTGCTTGTACAAGAGAAACTAATATATCAGTAACCAAATACTAAAATCGAAAACACAATAAATTGAACAAAATAACAACAACTAGCTACAATTAAACACCATCAACAACAATTAAAATAGAATGCAATAAAGACAGAAAATTAAAAGCTAAAAACTGCTACAAACTGAAATTAAATAGAAAATTGAAATGCATTTCACCACCTTTAGGGACCAAAAATATTCAACAGAATTTAAAACACATTGTCCCTATTTTTCTTTTTCATTTCTCAATTCTCCAACAATTTGCAAGAGGCAAAACACCTCTGGAATTCTTCACCCCAGTAGTGTTTTAGCCTCTGCCCATTAACTTTAAATTGCCTTCCATCTGTTTCATCGTTCAACACCACTGCCCCATGGTCAAAAACTTCTATGATAATGAAAGGCCCATACCATCTAGACTTAAGTTTAGCAGGAAAAAACCTAAGTCTAGAATTAAACAACAAAACCTTTTGCCCGCTTTCAAACTGCTTAGGCACCAATTTCTTATCATGCCAAATTTTGGTCTTTTCTTTATATAACTTTGCATTTTCATAGGATAGGTGTCTGAATTCTTCCATCTCCAGTAGTTGGAATTTCCTCAACTCACCTGTTGCCTTATGATCAAAATTTAGCTTTTTAATTGCCCAAAAGGCTTTGTGCTCTAATTCTAAGGGCAAATGGCAAGCTTTTCCAAAAACCAACCTATATGGAGACATTCCCAAAGGAGTTTTAAAGGCTGTCCAGTATGCCCAAAGTGCATCATCAAGTCTGATGGACCAATCTTTTCGGTTTGGACTCACCATCTTTTCAAGAATTCCCTTAATTTCTCGATTGGAAATTTCAGCTTGCCCATTGGCTTGAGGATGATATGGAGTGGAAATTCTATGCTACACATTATACTTAGCCAATAGATTGCCCAACAACCTATTCACGAAGTGAGTTCCTTCACCACTAATTAAGGCCCTTGGAGTTCCAAACCTAGTGAAAACATGCTTGTGGAGGAACTTCAAAACTGTTTTTGCATCATTTAGTGGGCAAGCTATGGCTTCAACCCATTTGGATACATAATCCACTGCCAAAAGTATATATAAATAACCAAAGGAAGGTGGGAAAGGTCCCATGAAATCCAAGCCCCAAACATCAAAGAGTTCCACTTCTAAGACATAAGTTAAAGGCATTTGATCCCTTTGGCTTATGTTTCCTTTCCTTTGGCATTTTTCACAAACCTTGCTAAATAAATGGGCATCCTTGAACACTGTAGGCCAATAGAAACCTAATTGAAACACTTTTGCAGCTGTCCTTTGTCCACCGAAATGGCCACCATATGGAGATGAGTGACAATGAGCTAAAATGGACTGAATTTCATCCTCGGCAACACATCTCCTAAGAATCCCATCAGCACAATGTCTATACAAAAAAGGCTCGTCCCAAAAATATAATTTAACCTCGAAATGAAACTTTTTCAGCTGCTGCTTTGTCATGTCAGATGGTAAAAATCCACAAGCTAGGTAATTTGCAAAGTCTGTAAACGAAGGTGTCAATTTCCTTCACTTGAGCTACTGTAAGTAGTTGCTCATCAGGAAATGAATCCTTAATTTCACTCTATTGTAGCAGTTTTACACCACCTTCCAACCTTGATAAATGATCAGCCACTAAGTTCTCAGACCCCTTTTTATCCTTAATTTCCAAGTTAAGCTCTTTGAGCTAAAGCACCCACCTAATAAGTCTTGGCTTTGCATCTTTTTTAGCCAAAAGATATTTAATGGCAGCATGGTCAGTGAACACTGTTGATAGCGAGCATAGCTAGCTACTTTTACTTATTTAATTTAGCTAGTCTTTTATGATTTTTTGGGCCATTTTATTGTGCTTTATTGTTTATTTTGAAGGAAAGCGATGATTAGAGCAAAAACGTGGAATTGGAGTTAATCGGGTGTTCGGGACGTGAAAATATGCCAAAGAACCGGAAAGTTCAAGCAACAAGGAGCCAAGAGAGGGCATTCTGCCCATCAGCGTCGAGACGCCACTCTTGGAGGGTCTCGACGCTGGTTTTCCTTAATTAGAAGAGGCGGCAGCGTCACAGCGTCGAGACGCTGTGACAATAGCGTCTCGAAACTACCGTTATTTCCATTCCAGACGCGCGTGTTTTAGAGGCAACGTCGAGACGCTGTCTGGATAGTGTCTCGACGCTACGACGAAAAATCAGAATAAAAGCTTCCTTTCGGCTAGGTTTTTGGGGGATTCAATTTTGGGACCTTTGGGAGCCGTAAAACAGAGGAGAAAACAGAGGATTGAGGCTGGACAAGAGGGAGAAAAGCGGAAATCAACCCATCGTTCGTGGGGATCGTGACGGGGACGTTCGGTCTCGGCCTACATTGAGTTTTCTTTTCCCTTTCCTTTTCTCTAGTTAGATTTATGGCTACATTATGTTTAGTTGGGCTTGTAATTCCATTCATGAGTAGCTAAACTCATAGCTTAGGGATTGATGTAGTTGATTTTGTTTATGGATTGATTTATGGTTTAAGTTGTGCAATGTTGATTATGTTTGTAATCTTGATTTAATGCTTTCAATTAATTGGCCATTAGTTGAATGATTTAAGTTTTGAATCTAGCTCGGGAGAGGGGGTTTAATATAGACTTACTCAAGATTGCATGACTAAAGTTTACTTTCTAATTCGTGACGGTTTTAGATTAACTTTAGAATTGGTCAAAAGATCTCATTGCCTTGCATGTTAACCAACTTAGATAGGGATATCAAGTAGATTAATTTGCATGAGAATCAATTATACTCGGGAGAGGTAGTGGTGATAAAAGGGTCTTAGGCTCATAATTTCATTGTGCATAATAACTTAATCCTTAAAATCAATCCTAGACTAAATCGGCGAAATCAATTCCATAAGTGTTTTTCCCAATTGAATTTCCACACTTTTTACTTGTTTTGATTTAGTTTTCATATCATCCATTCATCACTTTTTGATCCCTAAATAAAATTGAGCAAGATAATTCACAATACTTGATTTGCTTAATAATCCAATCCAGAGGACGACATTCGAATTACATTCACTATATTATTACTTGACCCGTGCGCTTGCGGTAGGAAAAGTTCACATCAACTGTCACCTTTGTTCCCACTAAATAAGGTCTAAATTTTTCAAAGGCAAACACCACGACCAAAAGCTCCTTTTCAGTGGTGGTATAATTCTTTTCGGCCTCATTTAGAGTTTTGCTAGCATAGTAGATAGGGTGGATCAGCTTCCCTATTCTTTGTCCCAACATAGCCCCAACAACGAAATCACTTGCATCACACATCAACTCAAATGGCAATTGCCAATTGGGTGAGAAGATGATAGGTGCAGTGACTAATGTTGTTTTAAGGGTATTGAAAGCCTTTAAACACTCAACATCAAACTCAAAGGGGCGGTTCACTTCCAGCAATAGGGAAAGGGGCTTGGAAATTTTTGAAAAATCATTGATAAACCTCCTGTAAAATCCAGCATGCCCAAGAAAGCTTCTAACTCCTTTCACTATGGTTGGAGGCTCTAGCTTTTCAATGATCTCCACCACCTTGGCTCTATCCACTTCAATGCCTTTCCTTGAGATTTTGTGCCCAAGAACTATGCCTTCTTTGACCAAGTGGCATTTCTCCCAGTTGAGCACCAAATTGGTTTCTACACATCTTTGCAATACTTTTCCCAAATTAGTGAGACAAGCTTGAAATGGCTCCCCAAAAACCGAAAAGTCATCCATGAATACTTCCATTATTGTCTCCACTAAATCAGAAAAAATGGCCATCATACACCTTTGAAAAGTGGCAAGGGCATTACAAAGACCAAATGACATTCTCCTAAATGCAAAAGTACCATAGGGACAAGTGAAAGTTGTTTTCTCTTGATCTTGAGGGGCTATGGTGATTTGGTTATATCCTTAATAACCATCCAAAAAGCAATAATAATCTTGCCCAGCTAGCTTGTCCAACATTTGGTCAATGACAGGTAAAGGGAAATGGTCTTTTCTTGTGGCTTTGTTCAAGCGCCTATAATCCATGCATACCCTCCATCCTATCACTGTTCTAGTGGGAACTAGCTCATTTGTCTCATTCATCACCACGGTCATACCTCCCTTTTTAGGCACACATTGGACCGGACTAACCCAATTACTATCAGCTATAGGGTATATAATTCCAGCATCTAGCCACTTAATTATCTCCTTTTTCACTACTTCTTTCATGGTCGGATTAAGCCTCCTTTGTTGCTCAACTGATTTGAAGTTTCCTTCCTCCAAATTAATTTTGTGCATACAAAAGGATGGAGTTATACCTTGAATGTCAGCTAGAGTCCAACCAATGGCCTTTTTGAACTTTTTCAACAACTCCAACAGTGCTTGTTCATCTCCAGGGAGCAAACTTGCTAAAATTAAAATAGGCAATGATTCTTGTTCCCCCAAGTAGGCATATTTCAAATGGTTGGGCAAGGGCTTTAGCTCTAACTTTGGAGGCTTTACAATGGAGGGTTGCATAGGTTTAATTTTCCTATCAGTCAACTCCAATGATTCAAAAGCTCTCTTAAAGCTAGGAGCTTCATTAACTACTTCCAGATTCTGTTGCACACACAAAATTTCCAAGTCTTCCACTCTTATTTCACCAAACTACTGTATGTGGTGCTGCAGTAGCTCTTCCTCCCATTTATGAGTTACCAACTCATCCAACACATTAATCACAAAACACTCTTCCATCTCAGCTGGGCATTTCATGGCATCAAACACACTAAACTTAACTTCTTGATCATGAACTCGCATAGTCAATTCACCTTTTTGAACATCTATTAAAGCTCTCCCTGTAGCCAAAAATGGTCTTCCTAGGATAATTGGGACATCCTTATCAGCTTCATAATCCAAAATGATGAAATCCGCTAGAAAGATAAACTTATCCACTTGAACTAAGATATCCTCAATTTTTCCTTCACGGTAGGTGATTGATCTATCAGCAAGTTGCAAAGTTATAGTGGTTGGCCTAGCCTCTCCTATTCCCAATTTCTTGTAAATGGATAATGGCATAAGGTTTATGCTAGCTCCAAGATCGCACAAAGCTCTTCCCAACTCTTTACCACCAATAGAAACAGGAATGGTAAAACTTCCAATGTCTTTCACTTTGGGTGGAATCCTATTTTTCAAAATTGCACTACACTCCTCAGTCAATGCCACGGTTTCATACTCATCCAATCTCCTTTTTTTTGTCAAAATATCCTTGAGGAACTTCACATAGTTGGGCATTTTTTCCAAAGCCTCAACTAATGGGATATTTATATGAAACTATTTCAGGACCTCAAGAAATTTCTTAAAATTGGCTTCGTGATTTTTCTGTTTTAGCCTTTGGGGAAAGGGTGGTGGGGGTGGTTTAAATGTAGGGGAAGGTGTAGGAATTGACTTAGGAGGAGCTACAGGGGCTGCTCTAGGAATTTCTTCAATTTCCTCACTCTCTGGACTTTTTTCCACTTGAATTTCAGCAGGTTTTTCCACATTTTTCTCTGCTGTTTTTTCCATATCAGCTGATTTTTCCACTTGCTGTCCAGCTGGTTTTTGTTGGTTTGGCCCCTTTTTTCTCAACTAAAGGCTTTCCACTTCTTAGCTCCAAAGCTTGGACTTGTTCCTTTCCCTCCCTCTTTGAATTTTCAGTGTCAGAGGGAAGTTTACCATGTGGCCTAACTTTCAACTCACTAGCGATTTGGCCCATTTGAACTTCCAAATTCCTCAATGAGGCTTGGTGAGTTTGAATTGCAGCATCAGTTTTAGCCATATATTCCTTGAACATGCTCTCTAAAGAATTTCCAGTGGCATGTTGGTTCATGGTATTTTGGAACTGATTTTGCTGGTTTTGTTGCCCAAATCTGGAAGGTCCACTCATCTTTTGTTGAGCTTGTTGGGTGTTGGAATTACTTCCTTAACCTCCCCAAGCAAAATTCGGATGATTTCTCCAACTTGGATTATAGGTATTGGAATAGGGGTTATTCTTAGGGGCATTTTGGTTTCCTACATAACACACTGAGACTGGATTCCCAGGGAAAAATTCAAAAGTGTGATCCTCTCCACAGTAAACACATGAATTTGCTGCATTCTGATTTATATTGATTGCTACACCAAACTGATTTGCACTAGAATTCATCAATTGCAAATTCTCAAAGCCTGAATTTAATTTTTTCATCATGCTTTCCATCGAATCAAACCTTGCATTGAAAGATGTAACTATGTCAACCTCAAGCATACCCTTATTTTTCTTCTCAGCCACACTTCTTGAATCAAACCATTGGCAACTACTTATGGAAATTCTCTCCAAAATGGCATAAGCCTCATCAAAAGTCTTGGATAATAAAGCACCATTGGCTGAAGCATCCACCATATTCTGAGTGGCCAAATTCAACCCACTGTAGAAAGTCTCCATTTGAATGCAATGGGGTAGACCATGGTGAGGCCATTTTCTCAACAATTCCTTAAATCTCTCCCAAGCTTCACTAAAAGATTCATCCTCAAATTGCCTAAAGGACACTATATCAGCTCTAAGTTTGGCGTTTCTAGTGGGAGGAAAGTACTTAATGAGGAATTTCTCTGCTAACTCATTCCATGTAGTGATGGAGCCAGGGGCAAAGTTGTTCAACCAAGCTTTAGCTTCATCCCTCAGAGAATAAGGAAACAAGGTTAACCTCAAAGCATCTTGAGAAACTCCTTGAATTCTAAATGAGTCACTCACTCCCAAAAAGGATTTAAGATGTAGGTGTGGGTCCTCAGAAGGTAATCCATGAAATTGTCCGACCGTTTGTAATATTTGGAACATCACAGGCTTCATTTCAAAATTTTGTGCCTGCATGATCTCGGGTCTAGCTATCCTAGGGTATAACTCATTGAAGGTAGGGATGACATAGGCTCTAATAGCTCTTCCCCTATCATTGGCTATAAGGACAGGGTTTTCAGCTTGGTTTTCTACTCTAGGTTGCTGATTTATCTCAAGATTAGGCTGCTGGTTGTTTTGGTTTTCTTGATTCCCAGGAGGTACAGGGGGTAAAAGAGGTGGTGGATCCATCCTATTGTTTCTCTCCCTTTGTTCCCTTCTCCTCCTATGAAAATTCCTTTCAATTTCAGGGTCCAAATTGAATTCTAAGTCAGGGAATTCGTTCATACACAGCTACCAGCACCTGAAAAATAAAAAAACCAAGTTAGCATCTGTTTTAGCACCAATTTCACCAAATTTCAGCTGACAAATAGCAAAAATCAACTCAATCCCCAGCAATGGCGCCAAAAACTTGTTGCCTTGTGCATTGTGATTCTAAATATGCAAGAAATATTCACAAATAGCTCAAAAACGTGAAAGTATACACATCGTGGCAGCAAGTGATAAGTAAATTAAGATCGTTCTCCACAGGGATTGATTTAGGGAATTTTACTACTTCTAAGATTGATTTTTAATGAAATTCAACGTAACCGAGGACAAAATATTTTTCATTAACTAAGTGCAAAAGATTAAAATGGCAAACAAGCTTAAAATGACAAGAACTTAAGTAAATTTCAAATAAAACAGTGAATCAACACAGAGAAGGCAAGGTTTAGATTAGGGGCTGTCTACTCTCACAGCTGTTTGCTGTAGCACAACTTTATATTCACAACTCACCCAGGATTTTCTACGGGAATTTTCCAACTCTCCTCTAGTTTAGGTGATTAAACTCCCATTTAACCCCTTCTTTTTAGCTCAACTGATTAGTGCCTTAGGTGGTTATTTATCCCTAAATACACACTCATTTTCATGACCTAGAAAGGCTAAGGTAAAACAAAGTAATCGATTATCAATTGTTTTCCCAAACACTTAATAACATTGCTAGAAAATGGTTGGCCAAACGAAATTCTAGCTTAAATCATGAAGAACACTTTACTTTAAGTTGCAATATATAAAGTTCCACAAAAACAAACAACAAGTTCAAGCTTAAGCACCCTAATCCTCACCTAAGAGGATTTAGCTCATGTTCAAGGTGAAAATAATGAAAATACAGCAGTCAACTACCATATCAGTCATGATTACAGCCTTAAATACCAACTAAACACTAGGAGAAAAAAGAATTAAAGAAAAGGAAGGAAGAGAATAAGCTTCCAAGGGAGATTCCAACTTTCCCAAGCTGGAAATCCTCCAAAACAACCACCTCCTTGTCTTTTCCCCTTCATCGTTAGCAGCAACTCCTAGGTCACTTCTCCAGCTGATGATTCTCTCATTTTGGGCCAAAAATCTATTTATATCAGCTCCTAGCATTGAATTTAGGGCTGATTAGACATATGCCTCCACACGGATCTTCCCCAATTGGTTGAGGTGGGACAAATCAGCTCCAAAAGATGTCAGCTCATTTAATGAGAATTCCCACGGATACAACACGTGCAGTCACTTAAATCCCAGACTTTTGGCCTTCTGCTTGTGAAATCAGCTGTTATAAATAGCACAACCTGAGTGATCATATACTAGAAAATCAGCTTGAAACATATAAAATCTGCACCAAATTCAACTTGAGCTTGGCCTACTGATACGCATAGATGTTCATAAAAGAATACTCATTTTCAAGCACAAACCTCAGCTCAAACACATCAAAAGTAGAGTTTTTAAGCCTAAGGAAAGCTAATAGCTCTTATTTCTAAGAGCTATCAATAATGTTTTAACTAAGCTATTGGCTAAATATGGAATTAAGCATAAGATAGCTACCCCTTATCACCCACAAGCAATAGTCAAGCTGAAGTTAGTAATAGGGAAATTAAATCTATTCTAGAGAAAGTAGTCCATCCATCTAGGAAAGATTCGTCTTTTCGGTTAGATGAGGTTCTGTGGGCTTATAGGACAGCCTATAAGACTCCTGTAGGTATGTCTCCCTATAGGTTAGTGTATGGGAAAGCTTGCCATTTACCGTTATAGCTTGAACATAAAACGTTTTGGGCTTTAAAGAAATTGTATTTTTATTTGAGTCGTGCCGGTGCAATAAGAATGTTGCAGCTTAATGAATTAGAGGAATTTCGCCAGTTTTCTTATGAAAATGTGAAAATTTATAAAGAAAAGACTAAGTAGTGGTATGAAAAGAAAATAAAGCCTAAAGAATTTGTTAAGGGTCGGAGAGTCTTGCTTTATAACTCTAGATTGAAATTGTTCCCTGGAAAATTAAAATCTAAATGGTCTGGACCATAAGTTGTGATTGAAGTTTTTCCTCATGGAGCAATTACTTTAAGAGATGAAAAGGATGGGAGAGTGTTCAATGTTAAATGGACAGCGAGTGAAGCATTATTGGGAGAGGAATTCCATTCGAAATATCCTTCCCTAACGTTGGTGGATGAATAAGCGAGCGAGAGTTTTGCGGGAACGGTTCACATTGCAATATTTTTAGCTTCTAGTGTTGCTACGATTTTATTTTATCTTGTGGATTTTATTTGATTCTGATTTGAATTATTTTAAATTGGATTTTATTAATTTTATCGGATTAAATTTAATTTGTTGGAATTTTTAATTTCCGTAGATTTTATTTTCGGTTATTTATTTATTTGGCTGATTTAATTTTAAATTGATTAAATTGGAGTAGTTAGATTAGATTTAATTTTAGTGTGTATTTTCGATTATTTATGTTTCTGTTTAGATTAAGTTTAATAATTTATTTTATGATTTATTCGGCTTAAAGATAAATTAGATTTGATTTTGGCGGTTTGAATTTGAATTTTCCTGTATAAAAGATTCTTCTAGAAGGAGATTTTGTTGCTCAGGTGTTTTTTGCAATCTTTTGGTTAGAGTGAATGCATCATCAGAATATTACGGGATTTGGTTAAGAATTAAATATTTTACCGTTTGGATTTAAATTTTCTGTGGGCAGGTAAAACGCGTAGGCATCTGGTGCTTCCACGTGTCGCGCAGGGGAGATCTAACAGTCCAGCCGTTGGACAGCACATCAAGCATTTATTTGGTGATTTATTTTTACCGTTTGTAGAAATTAATCTCTTATGATTACATGTAGATAAACGGTAACATTTCGATTAATGTAGGGATTTAATTCAGCCAGGATTTTAAATGCTGGAGCTCCATTTATATCAAAGAACTGGTACTCTTCTCTTCTCATTTTTCTTTTTCCTATCGAGCTTTCTTTCTGCTTCTTTCCTGTTCTTGTGAGTGCAAAGAAATTTCATATTCTAATGGCAAAAACGAGAGGAAAGAAAGAGAGAGAGATGGAGGAGAATGTGCCTACTACGCCAGAGGTTTCTAAGAAGAAAGAGAAGAAGAAAAGAACGCATGTAGAAAGGGAAGCCAAACGGTTTAAAAGGCTTCAAGAGGCTGATGTTTCCAAAGTACTAGAGAAGGTAATAGAGGACATTGCTGAAGAGGTAATCGCTGAGGAAGAACCACAAGATTCTAAAAAGGGAAAAGATTCTGGGAAGATTGATGGAACAAAGCAAGAAAGTCAAGAAAAATCAGCAACAGATTTGCAAGGGTGAGGCACTAAGAACACAGTAGAGCAGGAGATTCTGGAAGAGATAGTAAAGGATCCACCTCGTCGTCGTCGTAAGCAGAAAGCAGGGCGAGTAAAAAGGATCCAGACCAACGCTCCATCTCCTCCTTCGACTGACTCAGAGAAAGAAGAATCTGAAAATCAAGAAGAGATTGGGAAGAAGATTACAGAAGATGAAACCGAGAAGAAAAATGGTGAGGATAAGGGCAAAGGTATTGCAGGAGCCGGGGTTGAAACAGAAGTGGCTCGCCCAGAAGAAAGGGGTTTGTCTTATGAGCGCTTTGTCAATCATTTTGCTAGGGCAAAATATATTAACATGCTGAAGAGAGATTTCCTATTCGAGAGAGGGTTCAGTGGTGACCTTCCGCATTTTCTGAGGGTTGGCATCACAAACCATGGTTGGGAGTTATTCTGTTCCAAGCCAGATCCTGTGAATTCTAAAGTGGTGCGAGAATTCTATGCGAACATTGACAAGAACGAGGGTTTTCAAGTTATAGTTCGTGGAGTAGCTGTCGAGTGGAGTCCTGGTGCCATCAATTCACTGTACAACCTTCAAGATTTCCCGCATGCTTGTTATAATGAGATGGCAGTAGCACCATCTAATGAGCAGTTGAATGCTACAGCTCGGGAAGTTGGAATAGAAGGTGCACAGTGGCGACTATCGAAAACCGAGAAAAGGACTTTTTAGGTTGCGTATTTGAAAAAGGAAGCCAACACTTGGATGGGGTTTATCAAACAAAGGTTGCTTCCAACAACGCATGACTCCACGGTCTCTCGTGAAAGAGTTCTTCTAGCTTTTGCAATACTGCAGAGGACGTGGGAAAACTATTCTTTCCAAACACAATTACACTGCTTTGTAAGAGAGCAGGGGTTCCAGAGAGTGCAGAGGACGTGATCCTATTAGATAAGGGAGTAATCGACACGCCTAACTTTGCATGGCTTCAGAGAACGCAAGAGGTACGTCAAGGGGGGTGTTGCAATTCTGAAGTGGTTAAAAATATGAGATAAATTAACTCCAGAATACTGTGCAAGTATACACAATCTAGCAGCAAGTGATAAGTATTTATCATATCCACAGGGTCTTGAAATGCCTACCTCTATTGATTTAATTTGTCTTTTTAGTGATTTCAAAATGTTGGTTAAATTGATTGGGTTTTTAAAATGTTGAAACAAAAGATATGCGAAAGCAGTAAATGATTACGACAGAGAAAACAGAATGGAAACAGACACAGGTTAAGACTTCTGTAATTGTTTATAAAGATGCTCCAGCAATTCTTTTGATCCGTCAATCTCATGCAGTATTATCAGCGGGATCCTCCCGGAACTCCGGATTTTTTGGAATATGTTTCAAAACCAATGAAGCTCTACCGATCAAGCACTAGGCAACTGGCTATCCCTAACTCAGTCACTAGCGTTCACCAATACACAATGATCTAGCGTGAATTATTGCCATACAACTCCTAAATCATCCCTGAAACTAGGAGAAGCTATACATACCGGCTAGCTAGGCAGGCACATAATAAAATTAAAGATCAACAATAATTCAAGATGATCATGATCAAATAGAATTTCCAGATTTATAAATATAACAATCACATAATTCTTAACCTATGCCTACAAAGCAATTAGTTCATGATTGAAAACATAAAATACGTCACAATCTCGATAAGCACATCCATATTACGAAATACACAAGAAATACTAATCCTTTTCAGCAATTGGGGATGAAACGGCTGCTCCAAACCACCAAGAACATGGAAGAACTTCGTCTCCTTGAGTGGAATCGCAAATGGTCTTCTTAGATCTCCATTCCGCCGTCAATTCGGCCTCCGGCCGATTGATTCGATCTCCAAATCGTGAATGAATTTATCTTTGACGGCTCCTCCTTTTATAAGATAAGAATTAGGTTAAATTGGACACATGGCAGACTCTCCTCGCTCCTTTATCCCGAAAATAACTCAACAGAAGTCGGTTTGTCAACTTGGCTAACGAGCTGTGACGTGGCAGTTTTGCTCCCAGTTTTGTTGCAGCACAGAATTTGCTCCCTCCAGTCGCTCAGCAATATTTTCTGCGCAAATTAACTTTCAAAGCCTCCGTTCTTCCAAATGGGTTAAAACATATAATATTCATCTAAAAGCAACCCTATTAAGCACAAAAGACACACAAATCCCTATTGAATTAAGGCCTAAATAACTACCTTTCGGACAGTTATCAGGGGGCTAGTTTGTGGTGTTCACCATATCTTAGAACAACTCACACTTTCAGCTAGCAGGCAAGAGTTCGCTGAAAGACAGGCCCATACCTTTTGGAATTATGTTAAAAGACGTGATGTCGCATTGAGGAATGCACTCCAAGCTGATTTTTCCAAGCCCTATCCAGCATTTCCCCTATTCCCTGATCATTTGCTAAACCCTTGGATCCCACCACCACCCGTTGAAAGAGAAGAGGAAGATGACGATGCTGGTCAGGAGGACTAGATAAAAATTGCCAAGCGAGTATTTATTTTGTCTGATCATTTTTGTTGCTCGCTCATTTTCCTGACTATGTTTGTCTGTTTTTACTGTTTCTATTTTGCTGGCTGTTGAAAAATATTAACCTGATCTTGTAATTTTTCTTTTCTGTGCTTTTAATGAAATTTCCAATAGTTGTTTCTATTCTATGGCACTGAGCATTCCTAACTTAACTATTTTCTTCTGAATTTTTGAAGCTTGGACTAGTTAGCTTAGTTAGATCAAGGTATTCTGATCTCTAGAAACCTTTTGCCTGAGCATTTCTTCTAGCCTGGTCATCGCTGCGGCAAGAAGATTCGGAGGTAGTGTTGACTTATGTGATCCACTTTAAGCTTAATTCTAGTCCTATGCTTAGTTTAAAACTCGGATAGAAAAAATTAAGTTTGGGGGTATAATTTTTCATGCTAATAATTCATTGGAGACAATGAATAATTCAAGTTTGGGGGACTTTTTGCCACTCCGCTTGTTTTGCTCTAACATTCTTCTCCTTCATAAATTATTTTTCTAGGTTGTTGAGTAACCAGGGACATTTGTGACACCCACAATTTGTCTTTGCGTCAAAAGATGACCTAGGAAAAATGAAAAAAAAAATTATTAACTGCAGAAAAAATTATTATTTGTGAAAATTTTGCTAAGAAACTTCACTGAGCAAAAGTTTTGAAGGATGAATAATAATCTAGCAGTTTTGTCTCCTAGGGCTTAGGTGAGCTTCATCATAAAATGTCGTCATTCTGAGAAGCAAGGAATATAATAACTTAGGATTTTTTAACTTAGCAATGAGTATTTAGCCTAGTTGGTGATGAGTTTGAGGCAAGGGTATACTGCACCATAAAGTGGGTCATCCCATGCTTAAGAGGTTATGACTGTAGGGCTGCTTTAAGTCTGAAAAAAAAATATATATAAACCCCTTGAAAATGTGTTTTAACATGTTTGATAATAGAGCTAGGCTGTGGCAAGTTCTTAGGATTGAGTCAGAAGGTGGTGATCATTTGTCCATGCCGGAAGAATTATTTTGCTGCAGCAGTACTTGGTTTTTCAGATTGCTCAGGTAAAGGTTGAAGGTAGTGTTGGATTATCTGTTTTGATTGAGTTGTGCTTTGTCTGATGTTTTGAATTCTTAAGGGAAGGTTAGTTAGTATTGCTCGGGACGCGCAATAGTTCAAGTTTGGGGGTATGATAACTCTCCAAAAGGGAGTTATTTAGGCCTTAGTTCTATAGTGTTTTGTGTGTCATTTGTGCTAAATATGGTTGCTTTTAGATGAATATTATATGTTTTAACCCATTTGGAAGAATTGATGCCTTGGAAGTTATTTTGTGCAGAATATATTGTTGAGCGACTTGAAGGAGCAAAATCTGTGATCCAGCAAAGCAGGGAACAAAACTGCCACGTCACAGCTCGTAATCCATTTTAATGAACTGAAGTTAGTTAAGCTATTTTCGGATCTAAGAAGCTTTGAGAGCCTGCCACGTGTACAAATTGACCTAATTAGGGCTTGCTATTACTCTCTATAAAAAGGAAGAGTCATCTCAAGTAAAAAACATTCCATTCTTGGAGAAGAAAAGTCTTATTCCATTCGTGGAGGTTTACTTCCCATCTTTGGGAGCCGAGTAGAGGATGAAAGATTGGAGACTTCAAGAAGACCATCAATTGCGGATTTGACCAAGGGAATTAATCTTTTCTTGTAATTTCTTGTCATTATGGATGCACATACTCAGATTATAGCGTGTGTTACCATGAGCATTATGAACTAAATTTGCTTAGGTGTTGGTTAGGAGTCATGTAATTGTCGTGCTTATTTCTCTATGCAATATATGTTGATTTGAGCATCTTGATTAATTGTTGTGCATATCTTTATTTTGTGCCCGTCTGGCCAGCCGGTATGAATACCACTTCTTAGTTTCAGGGATGATTTGAGAAGTGTGTGACATTTAATCACACTAGATCATTGTGTATTGGTGAACGCCAGTGACTGAGTTAGGGATAACTAGTTGCCTGGTGCTTGATCGGTAGAGCATCATTGGAGTTGAAACACATTCTGAAAAATCCAGAGTTCCGGAGGATCTTGCTAATAAGACTGCAAGAGTTTTGTGATGCGCAAATTGCTAACCGCAAGTGTACGGGCCCAAGTTATAATATAGTGATTAAAAATCGAATGTCGTCCTCTGGATTGGTTTTCTAGTTCCCCTAATTACTAAAGGTATATTAGCCCAATTTTATTTAGAGAAAATAATCAAGAAGTATGCAAATTAATGGAAAACTAATCAAAGCAATAAAATATGGAAACTCAATGGAGGAAGGCCTTAGGGAATTGATTTCATCTATTAGACGCATGAATTAATTTAAAGAATAATTAGGAACAATTTCGTAACAAGTTCATAAACCAAGGATTATCGATACTTAAAAGCCTCTCCCGAGTACAATTAATTCTTTATGCACATTAAGAAATTGATATCCCTATCTAATCTCAACAACAAGCATAAGCAATAAGAACAATCCTTATAACGGTTTCTCAAGCAATCCCAAATCTCCCGATTAAAGAATTGCCTAAGTTATGCAATTGATGGTCTAATCTAAACTACCCTCTCCCGAGTAATTAGTTCAGAAACGAAAATCATACAATCCGTGATCAAGGGATTATAAGCACTAAGCATACAATTGTATAAATAAACCACGTTACGAAACGTCCTAAAAAAACCGTAAATTAATCCATACAAGCTAATGGCTACATCAAGCCCCTAAGAAACGAAATTTAGCTACACATGGTCTCTAAAATACAAGCGAAATCAGTCTCAAACATCATATAAATCAGTACAAGAAATAAGGGAGAAAGATTAAAACTCGCTAGCCGTGATTCCCGCGCGTTCCCGTCACGATCCTCCCGATCTAAGCTCCGAAATTAAGCTCCTCTATGTTTCTACCCTCTTCTGTCCAGATTGTGCTCTCAAAAGTCGTATTTTTCTCTCCAAAACAGCTCCCCCATTCAGATGGCATCGCAAACAATATATACTGACTTTTCTGCGCAACAGCGTCGCGACGCTAAGGACACAGTGTCGCGACGCTGTGTCGATATGCCCTAATTTATTTCCGAAATGTTTGCAGCGTCGAGACGCTGTGGAGGTAGCGTCTCGACGCTGCCTCGATCTCGCGCCTCTCCTGATTATTGGCTAGCATTGAGACGCTCCAAGGGCTAGCGTTGAGACGCTAGGCCCAAAATTTTTCTTCCTTTGCTGTTTTCTTGGCTCGAACTTATTCTTTAGCTCCTAAATCACCGGTAATGTTCAAAAACGTCGATTTCCATTGAAATGCTTGATTCCTACAAAAAAAAACCAAATAGAGATAAAAATGCCCAAATAATACTCGAGACTAACGATAAAATCATATAAAATATAGCATAATAAATTGCGCTATCAAATTCCCCCAAACTTAAGCATATGCTAGTCCCGAGCAAAGTAAAAATCAAAATAATCTGTCAACAAAAATACTTGAGGGAGTGTTGCTAATGACTCTTGTCTCAGGAATCCCAAATCACAGATAAATCACACTGAAACATTAATGATTAAACACATTCATCAAGAGAAGCCTCAGTTGTTTCATTCCTCTCTCACGTGTGCGTGTGACTAGTCCTCCCTATCTCAATCCTTTAAGCCCGGAACAGTTTTATGCAACCTTTCGCTCGTTTTCCCCCTACTCTGGTCCTAGTTTCGAATCATCAAGTCTCTCCACACTCAAGATGGTAATATGCCACTAGGGTGCCTAAATGGGGTACACAACCCCCAAACCTTGAGCTTTTTTCACAATCATCAATAATGGTGGTCACTAGCTTTCACACACCTATTGCAGGGACCCTTAACCTGAGTTTTCTTTGGCTGGCCTAACTGATCACAACAGGGGTAGCTCTTTTTGACCTTAATTCAATTTTTTCTTTATTCAGCTCATCATTTTTTTTCTCATTTATTCATTCATTTCAGTTTTTTTTTAATGCAAGATATGGCATAATTTTCTCCTAAGTGTAACATTACTAACTATCATGCAGATTAACCATCAAATCAGTCCCTAAACCTTTCGAGGTGACAACAAGGTCTAGATCACATAATCCTACTCTAAGCTCACCAAACTAAGACAGGAGACTACGTGCTCAAATGGTGCAAAAGATTCATGAAATAAAATCAACATATCTTAAATCCTGTCTTTAATTATTATTGCATAGAATAACTTACCTGCTTTCTGAAATTAGGTATCCTCATTGGCTGTCATAATCAAAACAACACCCTCAAAGAAAAACAACTCAGACAGATAACACAATCAACCCAGATCTCAATGGAAAAAAAATGATCCAAAATGATAACCTTAATATAATCACAATAATACACCCGATAATCCAAAAAAAAATGGTCAAAGGAGATATAACAAATAATTACAGACCAAAAGTAAATACTTTCCACCCCCAAACTTAAGAATTACATTGTCCTCAATGTAAAATAATAAGAGATACAGACAAATATGAGAACAAATACAATGAAAAGTAGGAATGAGGGGGAAAGAAACAACCGTGTACAGAGGGAAGGCGGCAGAGCATCACTCGTCCTCGTCCTCGTCCTCAGGCGACTCGTACGGTGGTAAAGGTGGCGGCAAAGGCTGACCCGTACTAAAAGCCACCTGACACTGATAGGAGTGGGCATACATGCTCGTAGTGTAGAGGAAATGACGACGATCCCTACGCCTCTCTCTCTGGTAATCGCGCTGCTGACTCTGGAGCTCCTGCCGATGACTTTGGAACTCCTGCTGATGACTCTGGAACTCCAGTCGGTGACTCTGGAACTCCATGCGCAGCTGCTGCAGCTGCTCCTCGAATGTGGGAGGTGGAACCTCCTGCTTCTGATGCTCGGGCTCAGCAGGCTGCTCAGGATGCTCTGGCGGGAGCTGGCTGTGCAACCGGTGGTCCAGGCCCTCGATATCGACTGATGAAGTTCTTGTCTATAATCGCTTCGGGGTGGACCAACTCCTCCTGGGCATCCCAAACGACACCAGCGGCTCGGCAAAGAGATGTGATCAATGATGGATGCCCGAGCCCCACTGTCGTGCTGCGTCGAAAGATGTGGCGCATGGACTCATGAATGACCTGACGGACATTCACTGAGCGACCTGTGGCGATAGCGAATAAAAGGATGGCGCGACTCTTTGTAACATCGCTGAGATGCGTCACAGGCATCGACTTGGCACAGAGAAAAGTGTGTCAAGCCCTGTAATCCACGAACAAGTCGGTAGTCTTGAATCTCACCACCTCCGCTCCAGTCATTGCCCACTCGGCCCCTAGCCTACATACCGTCTGGATAACCTCATTGACATCTAAATGGCCTAGAAGGTATGTGGTGTATTCGTCCCTCTCAACGTTGGGTAGCCTATAAACTCTCTTGATGGTGTGGGAGTCGTAAGGGACACGGTGTCCTCGAACAAATGATGAAGAGGAAGTCTCTTCCATGTTTGCATAAAACTCCCTCACAACTGATGCTGCCCCAGGTTCAGGGTGACGAACAAAGTGGCCCCAATCCCTCGCAATGATGTTATTTACTAAGTTTGGTTGCATCTCAGGGTTAGGGTTGAAGCCTCGCTCAGGAATAAAATTTCTACTCTCAACATATTTTTCAAATCTTTCTTCTGCTTCTCTATTTATAAACCTAGCAGTGTAAACCCGAGACTTTCCCTTAGATAATTTTCTCTTATCATCTATTGTGGCTTCATGGTTGAACCTAAGTTGTTGGAAATTATACATTTAAAAAGAAAGGCATTAAACAAGTGAAGAAAAGAAAAGAAAAGAAAAGGAGAAGGAAAAGGGAAAAAGGAAAAAAAAAAGAAAAGGAAAGAAAGAAGATGGGAAATGACAGCAAGACACCCACCACCGACTACACTTTTTATCAGCCCATTTTCATTTCATTTCTCATCTTTTTCCATCCACATCTTCAGAGCACTTTAAGGAGAGAGTGAAGGAGGAAGAAGAAGAAGAAGAATTTCGTGGTTTGAGGTTGAAGAAGATAGGGAAAAGCTCATGCAAAGCCAGCCATTGCAGGATCTGAGATCAACCTGTCAACCTCTGGTTTTTTATTCGGTTTGAGCTACACAAAAGGAATCAAGAGGTGAGGTTTGATTTTCTTGAAAGTTAGTTCATTTTCTAACAAATTTCATGAAGGAAGCTTGACCTAAATCGTATGAGAAGTTGATGGTTTTTGGAATGGAAAACAGAGCACAGGATTTTCGAGCAAAGCAGGAGGATCTCTGGTTTCTCTGATGTTTTGAGAATTCTGGGGTGTACAAGTTGAATCAGAAGCTCTATTTGGTATGGTTGGAAATCTTATTCGATTATATACAACTTTCATGAAAAATTGTGAGCCAAAAATTACTTGAAGTAGGTTTAATTTCAGGAGGAAGATAAAGGGTAACAGAGAAGCTCGAATCTGTGTTGTCTGATTTCGGGGCATTTCTGGACAAATTGGTTGGGAATCTCGTTTTCATTTCTTCAGGTAAGTTGTAGAGTGTTCGAAAATTAAGAGTTTGATGTGTATTTCATTAATGTTGGTTAAGTATTGAGGAAGTTATGGGTTTTGGAAGTTAGGGTATAGAATCTGGAAAATCTGGAAAGTAGGATTGTGAATGTGATTCTTAATCCAATTGTTTGAAAATTCATGAGCATGGAAAGACAAAGCTATCTATGGTTCTGATGCTCGGTTTTGGTTATTTGATAGGGGAAGAGGAAGTAGGTCGAGTCTACAAACAGGGGAACTAGATAAGACTATGAGTGACAAAATGAATTTCGAAAATGTTCTTAAACGGTTGTTCATGATTATATGTTTTACATGCGTTCCTATGAATGATACATGGTTTTTATGAACGGTTTCAAGCATGAGTTTTGAGCTTAGATTTTCTAATGAGGTTTATATACGAGCACGTGTCTAATGACTTTATGAAAAGTAGCTGAAACGATATCTTTTAAAGCAAAGTATGGATTAGCAAGTACTTTTAAACGATTTCCAGTTTTTCATGAGCAAGCTGAGTAAGCTTAAATTTTACGAAAGATAACGATAAGCAGGCATGTTTTAATGTTTTCATGTGATTTTCTGAGATTTCTATTGGCTACATGACTGAGATATTGAGCCCGAGGCTATATGGTACCGTGTGCACACAGGTTATATTCCGTTGTCAACGTTGAGTGTACTCCGTGACAACGATGCTGTCGTGAGTGCTGGGCGGTCCCCACTACGACAAAGACGATGGGAGTGCTGGGCGGGCCCCACTACATCGTAGGACTAGTAAACGTTGGTTGTACTGGGCGTGCCCTACACAACGTAGATCGGTCATGTTAGTTAAAACGTTTGATATACTTGATATGCCTTGCTAGATTTTTAATGACGAACTTGCGAAATGTTTTAGAAAGCCTTTATCCTTACACGTTTATGTTAAACGTTTTGACTGAGCATATTTATACGTTTTGAGGTTTATCACGTGTTTTGACTTCCAGATTTAGAGTTTTAAAATTAGTCACTCACTGGGCTTCGTAGCTATTCTTTCAAAATGTTTTCCACTTTTCAGGTAGAGATCAAGCTCCCGGTGCCTGATACACTGCCAACGTCTGCTGAAAGTTCTAGATCAAGCTCCAGTACGTGGTTGGAGTTGTATATTGAGTCCGTTCATATTGTAAATGTTTTGTAAGGGCTGTATAATATCGTCCTAGAGGTCGTGGATGTATAACCCTAGTTGTATATGTTTTGGTCGTGATATCTATATCAGGTTACTTTCCAAACCAGGTTATGTCAGGGCTGTACCATGTGTATGTTGAAAGGTTTCCGTGGATTCCGCTGTGTGGTGTTTCATGTAGAATGTTTTATATCTATGATTAGTATGTTTACAGGTTCAACGTTTCAGTAGGGTCAACAGGGATCGTTAGAGGTGACGATGTCTGTTGGCTTCACGCCGTCTTTCGGGCTAAGCTAGCAGGTGGTCCGGGAGGGGGTGTGACAAGCAGGGTCAAAAGGAGCGGAGGAGGAGGAGGAAGCGGCAGTGTGTCTCCTAGATCTTTTGTTCATGGTGTTAAAAGGGAAGGATACGAAAAATCTAGGTGAGAAAGTAAGCTCTAAACAGTCCCAAGCCAACAAAAACACAGCCACCAACTACAAAAATAGCCCGTCCGCCTCATATATAATGTAAAAACAGCAGCAAGAGAGCTTAATACAGCAGCAAATGAGTCCACAAGCTCTAAATAATGCACAAGAGCGTAGTACAACCAACAACATGATGTACAACAGAAACCCAACTAATTCAACCCAACTTAACAAAAGTATAATAATCTTTAAAAATAGTGGGCCAATAAAAACCAGATTGTAATACCTTAGCAGCTGTACGTGTGGGACCAAAGTGCCCACCATACGGTGAGGAATGACAATCATGCAAAATTTTAACTACATCCTCTGTAGGAACACACCTGCGAATCATCTGATCTGAACAAATTTTAAACAAGCAAGGATCATCCCACAAATAAGATCTTACATCATGAAGAAACTTCCTCTTTTGATGGGAATTGAGATCTGGAGGGAGCACACCACCTGCAAGGAAATTCACAAAGTCAGCGAACCAAGGTAAAGTAGACTCCACCTTGTAAAGCCTTTCATCTGGAAATTCTTCAAAAATAGGAAGCGCTTTCAAAGTAGTGTCCTGTTCAATTCTAGACAGATGGTCAGCTACTACATTCTCACAACCTCGCCTGTCTTTCACATCAAAATCAAATTCCTGCAACAATAGAATCCATCGAATCAAAAGAGGTTTGGCATCCTTTTTATCAAACAAATACCTGAGAGCTGCATGGTCAGTATGCACAATAACTTTAGTCCCTAACAGATAAGGTCTAAATTTATCAAAAGCAAAAACTACAGCAAGCATTTCTTTTTCAGTGGTAGTGTAGTTTTGCTGTGCATTGTCCAGAGTTCTACTTGCATAATAAATGGCCCTGAAAAATTTATCACGTCTCTGTCCTAATACTGCCCCTACAGCATAATCACTAGCATCACACATAATTTCAAAAGGTTGACTCCAATCAGGTACAACAATAATAGGAGCAGTAGTCAACCTATCTTTCAACAAATTAAATGCTAGCAGACATTCATCAGAGAAAACAAAAGCAGAGTCCTTTTCAAGCAAATTACACAAGGGTTTAACAATTTTCGAAAAATCTTTAATAAAACGCCTGTAAAACCCTGCATGTCCTAGAAAGCTTCGGACTCCCTTTACATTCGTAGGAGGAAGAAGTTGTTCAATGGCCGTTATCTTGGCTCTGTCCACCTCTAGACCCTTCTCAGATACTTTGTGTCCTAAAACTATACCTTCAGTTACCATAAAATGACACTTTTCCCAGTTTAAAACAAGGTTAGTTTCTTGACAACGCTGCAAAACAAGAGAAAGATTATGTAAACAAGCATCAAAAGAAGAACCAAACACAGAGAAATCATCCATGAAGACCTCCATAATCTCCTCCACCATGTCAGCAAAAATGGCCATCATGCAGTGTTGGAATGTAGCAGGAGCGTTACACAACCCAAATGGCATTCGCCTAAAGGCAAAGGTACCATAAGGACATGTGAATGTCGTTTTCTCTTGGTCCTCAGGGGCAATAGCAATTTGATTGTACCCTGAATAACCATCAAGAAAACAATAGTAAGGATAACCTGCAAGTCTATCAAGCATCTGATCAATAAAAGGAAGAGGAAAATGATCTTTTCTAGTAGCATTATTCAACTTCCTGTAGTCAATACAAACTCTCCACCCAGTCACAGTCCTAGTGGAGATGAATTCATTCTTTTCATTTTTAACTACAGTCATCCCTCCCTTTTTTGGAACAACCTGCACAGGACTCACCCAAGAACTATCAGATATGGCATAAATAATCCCTGCATTTAAAAGTTTCAATACCTCAGCTTTTACCACATCTTTCATGGCTGGGTTCAAACGTCTCTGAGGTTGAACTAATGGGGTAAAGGTATCCTCCATTAAGATTTTATGCATGACGATGGATGGACTAATACCTTTTATATCAGCTATGGACCATCCTAAAGCAGATTTATGATCACGCAACACTCTCAACAATTTTTCTTCCTCTACTTTATTCAGAGAAGCAGATATAATAACAGGAAACGTGGATGACTCACCTAAGAAAGCATATCTAAGATGTGCAGGTAATTGTTTCAACTCAGGTGCAGAAACTTTAATAGGAACATCATCCTTAGCAGTTAATTCCATGACCTTGCATTTCATTTTTCGCTCAACAGGTAAATGATTCAAAGCATCACAAAAGAAAGCAATATCCTGATCTAAGTCACCTAAATGCTCAACAGCTAGATCTAACATGCTTATTTTCAGAGGATCAGCAGGCATAACAACATCCCTAATCTCAGCAATAGTAGCATCAACAATATCTATCCTATGGCATCTACTAACCTCATCTGGATATTTCATGGATCGATAAATGTTGAAAACTACCTCTTCTTCGTTGACCCTCAAGGTTAGCTTACCCTGCTGCACATCAATCAAGGCACGTCCCGTGGCAAGGAATGGTCTACCCAAAATAATGGGAATCTCAGCATCCTCCTCCATGTCTAAAACCACGAAATCTGCAGGAAAGATAAATTTGTCAACTTTAATTAAAAATCTTCTATCACACCTCTAGGATATGTCATCGATCTGTCAGCCAACTGCAAAGAAATAGTAGTAGGTTGTACCTCTCTGATGTGCAAATTGCTAACCGCAAGTGTACGGGTCAAGTAATAATATAGTGTTTTCGTGTAAAACGAGTGTCGTCCTCTGGATTGGTTTTCTAGCAAATTAAGTATCGTGAATACTTTTGTCCAATTTTATTTAGGGAGCAAAACTCAATGATAAAGATAAAAGTAAAGACTAAAAGCATAAAAATAAAAGTGGAGACTCAAATGGAAAGACTCTTAGGGAATTGATTTCATTGATTAAGATTGAGGATTGATTAATAGGAATGAATTGACCGTGCAATTATTCTACAAGCCAAGGAAACTTTTATCACGATTACCTCTCCCGAGTATAATTGATTCTCATGCATATAAACTAACTTGATATCCCTATCTAAGTTCATTAACATGCAAGGCATTATTCGGTTCGGTCCTTGTTACGCTTCTAAAGATATTCCAAATCCCGTCACAAACTTAGAATTTCTACTCTAGTCATGCAATTAAACAAAGTAAGTCTTAGGCCAAATCCTCCCTCCCGAGTTAGATTCAACACTTAAATCATTCAATTAGTGATCAAGTAATTGAAAGCATTAAACAAAATTGCATGCATAAAATAAAAACACATTCATACCTAAAATCAATCCAAAAACTAAAACAATTACATCAATCCCTAAGACAAACAACTAGCAATTCATAGTCTTTAAACCATAAACACTAATTGAAAGAAAAGCCATAAAAACTACAAGAGGTAAGGGAAAGAGAAAGGAAAACTCAAATCCGTCGAAACCGACACGTCCCCGTCACGATCTCCACGTCTTCTCGCTTGATTCCCGCTCCTTGGCCTTGCTTTAGCTCCCACCAAAGGTCTCTAGTCGAAATTAGGGCTAAAATCTAACCAATTGGACTCCACTAATCCGTAGCTGAAAAAAGGAATTTATAGAAAATCTGTCGATAGCGTCATGACGCTGTGGACATAGCATCGCGACGCTATGATTTTTTTGTTTTTTTGTTTTTTTTTTATTATTTTATTATTTTTTATTTTTTATTATTATTTTTTTAAATCAGCTGGGCTGAATTTGACTTCTTCCAACTTGATCCTTTTTCGATCTTTTAGCCCTTTTTCATGTCCCGAACACGCAATTAGCTCAAATATTTATTTCCTACAAATACAACACAAAAACGCATCATTTTGGCCAATAAATTATAAAAGACTAGCTAAATTAATTAGGGAAAACTAGCTAGCTATGCTCGCTATCACTCTCCAAGACCTAACTTTCTAAACACAGACAGAGGCATCAAATTAATACTAGCACCAAGATCACATAATGCTTTATTAAAAGAAGAACTACCAATAGTGCAAGGAATAGTAAAACTCCCTGGATCTTTCAGTTTCTGGGGTAACTTTCTCTGTAATATGGCACTACACTCCTCAGTGAGATTTACCATTTCATAAGCCTCTAACTTCCTCTTTTTGGTCATTATTTCTTTCATGAACTTAACATAGTTAGGCATCTGTTCTAAAGCATCTGCAAAAGGAATGTTAATATGGAGTTTCTTAAAAATATCCAGAAATTTAGCAAACTGAGCATCAATCTTTTTCTTTTGAAAACGTTGAGGATAGGGAATAGAAGTAGAATGAGTAGGAAGAGTAGAACAAGTAGACTTTTCAGTCTTAGAAGTCGATGCTGCTCTCTTTTCGGTCTATGCTTCAATCTCCTTTTCCTCACTGATGATAGGATCCTCAACAGGCTGCTTTTCTGGAACCTCAAGCTGCTTCCCACTCCTCAAAGTAATAACTTTACAGTGCTCTCGTGGATTTACCTCAGTGTCACTAGGGAACTTACCTTTTTGCATGGCATTCAAGGAAGATGTAATTTGACTAATTTGAACTTCCATGTTTTTAATGGCTGTCCCATGACTATTAACAGTGCTACTAACAGTGTCTAGCATGTTCTCAATCTGATTAGTCCTAGACCTAGACTCATTAATAAATTGACCAACTAAGTCCTCTAAGGAAGATTTCTTTTCTTGTGGTGCAGGTGCAGACATAAATCCAGAAGGTGGTTGCAAGACATTTTTATTATTGGCATAGGAAAAATTTTCATGATTTCTAAGCCCTGGATGATAATGAGTAGGTAAAGAATTTTGGTTACCTCTAAAGCCAGAATTTTTGTTGTTCACATACTGTGCCTGCTCTATGTTTGAATCATCGAAAAATTGGGATGCCTCAGCTGCTGCAACTGACTCAATGGATTGTGAATTCCCTGTAGCAGAGAATTTCAGAAAAGCATTAGCCAAAGAGTGCATTTGAGCTTGTAAAGCTGAGACATTATCTATCTCATGAATCCCAGCTACAGTTCTAGAAGATGAACGTTCAAAAGGCCACTGATAACTGTTCGTGGCCATGTCCTTTAGCAAGGTACGAACATTCTCCACAGTTTTAGAAAGTAAAGTGCCTCCTGCAGCTGCATCCAAAATAGTTTTAGTAGTACCATTCAGACCATTATAAAACAATTGAATCTGTAACCAGTCAGGATAGCCATGTTGTGGGCACTTCCTCAGTAATTCCTTGTATCGCTCCCAAGCTTCAAACAATTGTTCATCATCCTTTTGCTTAAAAGTCCCAATCTCAGTCCTCAACTTAGCTGTCTTTGCAGGTGGGAAATATTTGGCAAGAAAAGCCTGAACCAACGCGTCCCACGTAGTGATACTCCCAGGTGGAAGTGATTGGATCCAGTCCCTTGCTTTGTCCTGCAAAGAAAAAGGAAACAATCGTAAGCGTATGGCATCTTCAGAAACACCATTCAACTTCACAGTTCCACAAATATCAAGGAAAGATTTTAAATGAGAGTTAGGGTCTTCAGAGGGGAATCCTCTAAATGCACTATCTCTCGCCATCTGGATGAGGCCAGTTTTGAGCTCGAAATTGTTTGCATTTATTGGCGCGTAGACTATTCCAGATTGTTGATCAGGAAAAGTAGGCTGGAAATAGTCCCGTATTGGCTTCTGCTCATCTTGTGGATTTGGATTGGCCATTGATGCAAGTCTTTCCCTTTTCTCCTTCCTGTTCTTTTTGCAAGTCTTTTCGATTTCAAAATCAAAGGGCACTAGCAGAGCGTCCTTGTCTTTTTGCATACAAAATCACAACCTAAAAAATAATAAAAAAAAACAAAACAAAAACAAAAACCAAAAACTAAAACAAAAACAACAAAAATAAAGACAAAAAAGGAAATAAAACAACACAATAAAATACACTCTAAAGTAAGACCAAGCAAATTCCCCAAAATATTAAGCGAACTAAATAATTGCCAATCCCCGGCAACGGCGCCAAAAACTTGATGCGCAAATTGTTAACCGCAAGTGTACGGGCCCAAGTTATAATATAGTGATTAAAAATCGAATGTCGTCCTCTGGATTGGTTTTCTAGTTCCCCTAATTACTAAAGGTATATTCGCCCAATTTTATTTAGAGAAAATAATCAAGAAGTATGCAAACTAATGGAAAACTAATGAAAGCAATAAAATATGGAAACTCAATGGAGGAAGGCCTTAGGGAATTGATTTCACCTATTAGACGCATGAATTAATTTAAAGAATAATTAGGAACAATTTCGTAACAAGTTCATAAACCAAGGATTATCGATACTTAAAAGCCTCTCCCGAGTACAATTAATTCTTTATGCACATTAAGAAATTGATATCCCTATCTAATCTCAACAACAAGCATAAGCAATAAGAACAATCCTTATAACGGTTTCTCAAGCAATCCCAAATCTCCCGATTAAAGAATTGCCTAAGTTATGCAATCGATGGTCTAATCTAAACTACCCTCTCCCGAGTAATTAGTTCAGAAACGAAAATCATACAATCCGTGATCAAGGGATTATAAGCACTAAGCATACAATTGTATAAATAAACCACGTTACGAAACGTCCTAAAAAAACCGTAAATTAATCCATACAAGCTAATGGCTACATCAAGCCCCTAAGAAACGAAATTTAGCTACACATGGTCTCTAAAATACAAGCGAAATCCGTCCCAAACACCATATAAATCAGTACAAGAAATAAGGGAGAAAGATTAAAACTCGCTAGCCATGATTCCCGCGCGTTCCCGTCACGATCCTCCCGATCTAAGCTCCGAAATTAAGCTCCTCTATGTTTCTGCCCTCTTCTGTCCAGATTGTGCTCTCAAAAGTCGTATTTTTCTCTCCAAAACAGCTCCCCCATTCAGATGGCATCGCAAACAATATATACTGACTTTTCTGCGCAACAGCGTCGCGACGCTAAGGACACAGCGTCGCGACGCTGTGTCAATATGCCTTAATTTATTTCCGGAATGTTTGCAGCGTTGAGACGCTGTGGAGGTAGCGTCTCGACGCTGCCTCGATCTCGCGCCTCTCCTGATTATTGGCTAGCGTTGAGACGCTCCAAGGGCTAGCGTTGAGACGCTAGGCCCAAAATTTTTCTTCCTTTGTTGTTTTCTTGGCTCGAACTTATTCTTTAGCTCCTAAATCACCGGTAATGTTCAAAAACGTCGATTTCCATTGAAATGCTTGATTCCTACAAAACAAAACCAAATATAGATAAAAATGCCCAAATAATACTCGAGACTAACGATAAAATCATATAAAATATAGCACAATAAATTGCGCTATCATTTTGCCTAATCAATAATATTGCTAGAGCATCTTTTAAAACAATTACTAAAATCCTGACCAACGCCTGTTTCCAATCTGTCTGCTTTATTTGTTTACTTTCTATTTTGTCATTTCTTTTGCTTCAGCATTCTATCAAAATCAATCATTTTAACCACTTTCGAAACCATTAAAAAGTTATACAAAATAGATAAAGTGAGAGTTATTCAACCCCGTGGATACGATAAAGTCTATTTTTACCTTATTTTTACTCACTCTGGAAACCCAACAGTAGCAGATTGGAGAAAGATGTAATCAGTCCATTTATTTGAAATAAAAGTGCTTCGAATTTTATTTCAAAAACATACACTTGCAGAGAGGTTGACGTATTTCCTCAATCTCCCCAAATCCCCAATTGAGTGTACGCACCCTTGGGATGAGAATAATTCTTGCAGAGAGGTTGACGTATTTCCTCAACCTCCCAAGTCCCCAATTGAGTGTACGCACCCTTGAGATGAAAATAATTCTTGCAGAGAGGTTGACGTATTTTCTCAACCTCCTCAAGTCCCCAATTGAGTGTACGCACCCTTGGGATGAAAATAATTATTGCAGAGAGGTTGATGTATTTCTTCAACCTCCCCAAGTCCCCAATTGAGTGTACGCACCCTTGGGATGAAAATAATTCTTGCAGTTGCAGAGAGGTTGACGTATTTCCTCAACCTCCCCAAGTCCCCAATTGAGTGTACGCACCCCTTGGGATGAAAATGATTCTTGCAGAGAGATTGACGTATTTCTTCAACCTCCCCAAGTCCCCAATTGGGTGTACGTGCCCTTGGGATGAAAATAATTCTTGCAGAGAGGTTGACGAATTTCCTCAACTTCCCCAAATCCCCAATTGAGTGTACGCGCCCTAGGGACGGAAACAACTCCTGCTAACAGATTAATGTACCGGCTCAATCACTTCAAATACAAGTTAAGATTAGCATAGCCAAAACCTCAACAGAACACCCAGATTGGGACCGAGCATGTTCACACAGGAGACCAACCATGGTGCAAAGTGAGCAAGTAGTGCAGAGAACAAGGCCTCGGCCTCATGTTGGGACCGAGGTCGACCAACCCTCTCGGCCTCATACCTAGGCCGAGGCCGACCTAAAGAAGCCAAGTACCAAATTAGTATTTTCTACTCCAACGTGTGATCTTTTAATGATAAATGCACCATTTGAGTGGGGGCTGGGAATAAGGACAGTTAAGTTCGTTCCTTTATTGCATTATGATGATTATGAGTATGTTGCAAGATTACAATCTCCCTTTTTACTTAATAAATTTATTTAAATTATGATTATTTCAAACGTAGTGGTGAAGCTATTTCAACCTTGTGGTCTTGTATTCCCTTACTCTTAGTTCAACATTTCGCTTAGTGTTAAAGTTGCATGGAGCATAGCAAAACGAGTTATGGGAACATGAAGTGCATGATTTTTCATTCATCAAAAGAAAAAGTACAAATACATGAAAGGAAATGCATGACAGGAATCACAAAAGTAGAACATAGCAAAAAGCAAAGAGTCACATGAAGCAAGGGAGAGTTAAAAGGCCATTTAATGGTTTTCATCTTCAGAAGGGATTTCCATATCCTCCCTTCGGCTCGAGAAGCCATCAGACACCGGATAGGCACTAGGATCATCGCGCATACCAGAGATCTCACCACGAACAACAGAAGGATCAAAGGATGCATCATGCTTTCGAACACGTTTCAGCGCCCACTTGGCTCCATCGGTCCAAATCTCCTTCTGCATGTTGATATATTCGTCAGTCCTCTTGTATGCCTCAGCAAGATAACTCGCGTCACCCAGATGAGTCTTTGCCTCGGCCAACTGAACTTTAGTCCTGCTAAGTTCAGGCTTGTTAAGCTCCAGATCAACTTTAACCTCTTCAAGGAGCCTGTTAGCACGGTCAAGGCTCTCTTGGGTTTGAACAAGTTCGCGGCGGGGTACACTATGCCTTTGCATATCGTTAATCTTGTTGGCAAGACTGATGGAAGAGGCAGTAACTCGGGAAAAAACCTGTTTTGAAGGAAAAATTCAGAGATCAGTAGCTACTTCAAAAGAAAATAGGAAGACACATTAGTGAATCCATGTACCAACCTCACGGAGTTGACGCTGAGCCACTAGAATTCCTCGGGTTGGATCATCATAGCCAATCTCACCGTCGGGTTGGTGGGATTGCAGTCCCTGCTAGCAGATGAAATCCTGAGTCAGAATATCAACTTCACTCCCAATCCCAGAGTAGCCTTCCGGCAGAGCAAACACTAGGACCCCAAACTCCCTTCCCCCAGTGGGGGCAAGAGTGGGAGGACGGCGATTACGAGAAGACCTCCGAAGACTAGCTGTGGAAGATCTCGGAGCGACAAAGGGGGCATCTGATTCATCTTCAGTGACAATATTGACATCAGGACGGGACGTCCCAGCTTCGTTGGAAACCTTCTTCCCTTTCTTGCGTTCACCAAAGATTGAGCGAGGTGCCATAACTGCAGCAACAAAAAAAGAGGTTCAGAGATCGAAAGTATCAAGGAACAAAATAAAACAGTAATTGCGAGGAAGCGAGAAGTTTACATGATCGGGGGCGAGCAAGACCTATTGACAGTAGTGAAGGGTTAAAATCCCTTTGGCAGCGGAAACAATCAAGACCAATTCGTTTCACAATTTCGTTTACGGAAAACCAATACATTAGCAATTAAAATTCAGAAACAAATTTCTAAATTAAAAACGATTAAGCATGCTGTAAATTGATTTTAGATCAAGAAACTTACATGGTTTGATGAACAAACTGCACTATGCTCCCAAATAATGTTCTTGATCTTCCATTGGACACCACCACATGAATTCACCCACTATATCTCTTGGATTACTTGAGATTCCGATTGTGGGATCGTCGTGGCCTTGAAAAGGAAATTTTTCAGCAAGAACACTGCTGTTTTTTAGAGAAAACTAGAGAGAGAAAAGTGAGAGCCAACTCTCTGTGTTTTGCGTGAAAATTACTGAATGAGAGAGGTTTTTCATGATTCATGGGTAACCCCTCTCCACTTAACGATAAGTGGGGAGGGAGTTAAAACCCTACACCATCTAGATCGTTGGATCAAATCCAAACGATCTTGGTCGTCAATTAATTAAATAATAATTATCATTTAATTAATTAATCAATTATAATTAATTTAATTAAAACAATATTAATTAAATCAATTATAACATAAGGTATTTAATTCAATTTGAATCATATTCAATTGAATATGATTCAAATTGGTCATTCAATTAATTCTCAATTAATTGTTCCCACATTAATCAAATATCAAATATTTAATTAATTTCACATTTGAATCATATCAAATTAAATCTCTCTCATTTTAACCTATAGTTTTAATGTGCATCAAATGTACATTAACTATACACTATAGTTTTAATTTAGATTAAATAATATTTAATCAAATTAAATTAATTAATTCTCCAATTAATTAATTCTTCAATTAATTAAATTATCAAATATCTAATTAATTTCATTTTCTCTCTTATACTATAGTTTTAATATGAATCCCTATTCATATTAATTTTAACCTATAGTTTGATATTTAATATTTGAACTCCTTCAAATATTTAATTCTCTCAATAATTAATTTTGAATCATATCCAAAATTAATTTATAATATTATAAAGTTTAATTCATCAATTAAACTTATATTATAATGTATCTACATACATTATCTTCATTGTATCAGATACAATATAATTCCCTTAACGAATTTGAACACATTTCAAATTCTATTCAAGACTATTTAACCTCAGAACCCTTTACAAGCTAGCAGGTGGACCTAATGGACCTACAGATCAGAAGCTCCAACGATACGAGACTAATTGGCTAAACTTATTAACCAAATTAGTCAACATTCGTTAACTTTGGGTCACTCCACTAAAGACTCACAGCTGCACTCTTCTCACTGTAGAATATTTCTGTGTCCACGGGATATCGACCAATGCAGTAAGTCAATCCTTCACGTGTGTTCGTAAAACCAGCTGGGTCAAATTACCGTTTTACCCCTGGGTTACCTCTGATTCCTTAAGTACCACTGATCCCTCTAATGAACAAGTTGTTTAGGGGCCAACCTCTAAACAAGAGTTTCTCTCGAGCCAGAAGAGGACGGCGCGCCTTTGTTCAAGCCCTAAAATCAGCCCTTAAGGAAACACACATCTACTTGCGCCAATAGGGGAAGGAGTGAATTCCATCTTGTATTGTCATGTCCCCAGCCCCCCACTCGGTCTTATCCCTAAGAAGGTAGGCTTATTGAGTCGGCGTGCAGGCCACTCTCACTCGTACTAATCAAAGGACAATCCCTCGTGAGAAGGAGTTCATGACACACTCAGGATTAAGACTGAGTTACCTAGGTCATCCTATTGAAACAGTAACCTAACTAGTCAACGGTGTTACATTTAGTGGTTTACTATTTCGTGGTCCGGTCTTATGCAAACTCATTGCATAGGATACCCCCACTCGCATGTCTCCTATATGGAAGCCTTGGATCAATATGTCTGTATCGAATACAAAGCGGGTCGTATCACATAGTGTTACCAGGATAAGGTACCCAGCCTTATCCTTGTACTATAGACCTTTTAGGTTGTTACTTGAACACCAATCCCCGTATGTCCCCACATACTAGTTCAAGTTACATGTAAACAACCTTGGATTTTAGTTTATTGGATTTGGGTCATATTGTGCAATTCTAGACTTAATATGACAATAACACTTTATTGCAAAAACCTCAATAACACTTTATTGATACAAGTGTATAATTCATTAATCATTCACTATCTACGAGTTTTAGGACATAGAACCCAACAAGTAGATTCTCCTGCTTAACAAGATCGAGACCATAGCGGTGAGAAAGCTCAATCTGTTGAATGATCTCTGAAAATTCACAAGCTTCAGCGGAACGCCACACCCTCCTCGGAATTGCACAAAGGACAACGAAGGAAAGTGAGTTAGAAGAATCAGAGGAAAACCTTTAAATAAGCAACTCAACTCACCATACTGCCCAAAAATTGTCGAAACATCAAAAGGATTATAATCCGGACTGCGTTCCAGCCAATTTCCACTCACAAAAAACCGACTTTTTCTCCAATTTTTAACAGAAGTAGGGTTATGAACTATGATCCCTTTTCTAGCACTTATATAATAAAATAAATGTCCCAGATTAGGACTGCGATTAATTGAATGAAGAGAAAAGAAAAGGTCGGGAGACATTGAGGCCCCATGTTTACACCAAGCCCACAAGACAATACAACCGATAAGATGACTCCACCCATTAGGCACTATTTGGGCCGGAGCTAAACCCGTGAGCACAAAAAAATGTTGAAGAATAAAAGGGAGCGGAAGGCGAACGTCAAATTTGAACATAGCGGTATAGAAAGCAACTTCACCCTCAGAAGGATGGGTAAAACTTTCGTGAGGACCGGGAACCCTTAAATGCACATCTTCGAGAATATCATATTCATACCGCAAACGATCAAGCTGAGTCGCGGTCACCGAAGATGATAAAACCAAGGGATGAGCGGAAGGCCCAAAGTCGCCACCCTCCAAAAATGAAGAATCGTCGTCATGGTCGGAGCTATAGGATGCTTCTTCGGGGAAGAACTCATCTGGGGAAGTAACGGATTCGTCGCTATCCATAATGGAAGAATGAGTGAAAATAGAAGGAAAGCTACCTTAAATTGAAGCTAAAGAGAGGAGATTGATGCAAGAGATGGTGGAGGAAATGAAGTGAGAATGGGGGCTATTTATAGAGCAAAAATGGAGAAAAATCTGAAAAAAAAAATTGAAAAAAAAAGGAAGATGGGACGAGCCAAGCTAGGCCTCAGCCAATGGCCGAGGCTGAGCGTACCTGTTACCTTGGCAGCAGGTACGCTGCCACGCCAGGCGTGCGCCTGGCATGACAGATCAAGGCTGGGCGCCTCGGCCCAGCCTCCCTTTTTGTCCTTTTCCCCGTTTGTCTTTTATGCCAACCAGATTCCCACTTTTTCAGTTTCAAGGCTAGTTCCCAACTAACTAGACAGTCACTTTTATGAAGCTTGTAACCAGAACTTTTGTCTTTTGTGGCCCACTAAATCCCAACTACTTGGTTGTATTATTGATTCCAAACCAACAAAAATAATTGCTTGATGGAAGAATGCGGCAAAGATTTTTGTTTTCTTGTGGATCTTTTGTTGTTGGCAAATTTTTAATTAGTTATTACTCTCTATTGAAAACCAAGGAAAGCCCATGAACTCCAATAGAGAGTGGGGGCTTAATGTTATGGACAAAATTAGCCAATAGTATTTTATTCAGAAAGGCCCAAACTTATCAAGCCCGGAGACAGAAGAAACAACTCAGAGTCAACGAAGAAAGGGCCGGAACTCATTCCAGCCCAAGATCCCTTCCCTCGGCCTCGACCCAATGTCGAGGCCGACCAGGGCCAAAGGCCCGAAGCCCGATTGCAGATAGGCGGTGATAGAAACCCTAAGGGGAAAAATCTATAAAAGGACCGAGACCACAACACATGCAGGTATCAAAAAACATATCCCTAAAACACATTCGGCGATTTCTCCGTTCAGTGCTAACTTAAGCATCGGAGTGTGTGTGGTCTACACCACACCGGTGTGCAGTGTTTGCTCGTCTTGCAGATCACGTCTTTTCCGCTCTTCAACAAATTCACTGTTGATAGTCACGTGGAGCAAAGGGGATTCACGGAACAAAATTTGACCATCAACAACAATGTTCAAATAACGCCTTTGTTTTGAATAATAAAGTTTAATAATCATACGGTATAGTCTTGAGTTGAATAACATCACACATATAAATACATACATACATCCATATATATGTGTATGTATTATGTATGTATATGTAAGTGTGTTATGTAAAAATTGAAGTTTTAATGTCAAAGCGAACATAACTCAACAGTAATTGAGATGTATTTCCAACAAAGAGGTTAGAAGTTTAAAGCTCCCACCCAAATGTTGTTATATTAAAAAAAATAAAATGAAAAAGTCACGTTAATAGCACGGAAAGGATCACAAAATAGAGACGTTTTTTTTATGTCTATTTATCAAAACGTGATATTCCTTTTGGACATTCCCGAGGATTTCCCAATTAAAAAAAAACTCAAATGTAGTGCAAGAGGGATTTCCGGTGATATCATTATCCACAAAACGACAACACTCGTCCCCGTTTTTAATTATATTCATCACATGGAAACAATCTCATTCTGATTCACCGGCCATTGCACTGAAAAAAAAAAAAAAAAAAAAAAACTCCTCCTCGATTGGCCAACTTCATCAGAGCCGTACGATCACGATCGAACGGCTCCCACAAACGTCAAAAAAGTTAATTCCCACAGTACCCAAGATCGTGGCCGCATGGCTCGGAGAATCGAGATAATGTAGAGAGAGAAAGAGATCGACAAATGTGAAGCACTCGGTGGAAAACAGATTGCCAAATTTGAGAAACCTTCTTCCAAATTTCTGGCAGTTGCAGAACGGAAATGGAGTTTCCGGTGATGGTAGTGTCCGCATTTCTAGTTTTGCTGGTTGCGGTTGGGTTTTCTCCCACGCTGGCTGCACCGGACTGTGATTTTCCGGTGATTTTCAACTTCGGCGACTCCAACTCCGACACCGGCGCCATCTCCGCCGCTTTCGAGCCGATCGGATGGCCGAATGGAGATGTATTCTTCAACAAGCCGTCGGGAAGGGATTGCGACGGCCGTCTGATCATCGATTTCATCGGTAAGTGACTGACATTCCGCTAATCTCTCTCAGTGTCCGGCGAGGTTTGTTGAAGTTGATTTAGGGCTTCTGATTCTGCAGCGGAGAGGTTGAGATTGCCGTATTTGAGTGCTTATCTGAACTCGCTCGGTGCTAATTTCCGGCACGGCGCCAATTTCGCCACCGGCGGATCGACTGTACGGAGGCCGAATGAAACCATTTATGAACATTCAATAAGTCCATTTTTCCTTGACATGCAGGTTACCCAATTTGAACAGTTCAAAGCTCGCTCCAATGATCTCTACAACCAAGGTTTCAAAAACTCACAACTTCGATCTTCAGTTCATCCTAAATTTAGGCCATAAAACCTTTTAGCTCTATTTAGAATATCTTTTAAAAATTGTTTAGAATTTAAACACTTATTTTGTTACACTTTCTATTATATATTTACTTAAAAACTATTTTTAAAAAATTTGCTTTCAAATGTTTTTTCATAATAGTTTATTTTTTAGTAAGTCCTTTTTAGTGGTCGTCAAATACTAGAATTTTTCTCAATTTTTTTTTTTTTTAAATTAAACAGTTAAATAGTTAAACCAAACACACCCTCCATTTTCTCTTTGATTTAATTCATAATCTAGTTGGTGAACTAGCTCTTCATGATAAATAATGAATTCAGGTAGCTTTTTACTGTTAATTAAATGATGACGTTGCATGCTTAGTATGTCGGGTAGTGAAAAGAGGTTGATATCGAAACTAAATAGAGTGACACGTGTAACATGCTAAAACTAATGTTTTGAAATCACTTTTAGTCATTTGTATGTTTACTTTCTTCTGCCATTTATATGTGGCAGAGTGCTAAATTGAGTGCTAGCTAGTTGTTGTCATTTAGCATGTTATGTCATTATTCTAATTAAATAGAGTGACATGTGCAGTATGCTATTCTTCTAAAGTCAATATATGAAATCTTTTTCATTTTGCAAATCTAGACATAGTTCAACCGTTTAAGACATTATATATTTGACCAAAAGGTCGGATGTTTGAATTTTTCTACGTATTGAAATCTTTATTTTATCCTTTTGTTCTGCCATAGTGTGTGACTGCGTGCTAAATTGATTGAAATTACTGACATAGACTAAATCGAATAATTCTAAATTGAAGTTTCCTAAAGACTAAAGTTTAAATCGACACAACCATTAAAATTGGAGACTAAAAACGTAATTTGTTATTTGACCTTTTCTCTTTCTATATACTGAAATTTGTTGTTGTTGATAATTCTTAGCCAAGAACCCATCTGACAGAGACAAACTTACAAGACCAGAGGATTTCTCCAAAGCACTCTACACATTTGATATTGGGCAGAATGATCTAGCTATTGGGTTTAGAACGTTAAGCATTGATCAACTTCATGCTGAATTGCCTGACATTGTTAGCCAGTTTGCCTCTGCAGTTCAAGTAAGCAAAACAAAACTCACCCTTACCTTGTCATTCTTGATATTTCATCTGTTACATTTGATTAACAACCATTTATTCATATGCTGCCTATAATGTATAGGCTTTTGGGCTGTTTAGTTTAGATGTATTTTCTGTATTAGTAGTTTTTGGAAACTACTTTTATAGTGTTGTTTAAAAAACCTGTCTGATTTCATTCACCATGGGTTGGTCTAGTGGTCTAAGGCTATGGAAACAACAAAGGGTTTAGAGGAATTGGATTCAAATCTTGGTTGCCATTTACCTAGGATTTAATATCTTGCGAGTTACCTTGGCAACCAAATGTAGTAGGATCAAGCAGTTATCTTATGAGAATAGTTGAGGTGCTCACAAGTTGGCCTGTTGTTGATCGGTTCGGTTTTTTAAAGTATAAACTAAAAGAAACAGTCAATTGGTTTAATTTGACCGATGTTTTCAATTTTGTCGAGCAGTCAGTTCAGTTTTAAGAAAGAGTTTGGTGTCTTTTTCTTCCACATTTGATATTTTGGTTCGGCGCTTCAATTTTGACTCTAAATCCATCTAAACCGACCTACTTACACCCCTAATCAAAATAAGCTCAAACTGATGAAGAGCATGGTTTTGTATTGTTTTGTTATTTCTGAGAATGTTTGTGAAATTTGATGCATTTGATTCATTTCAGAGACTATACAAGCTAGGAGGGAGATCATTTTGGATACACAATACAGGGCCATTTGGTTGCCTCCCAGTGAACCAACTTTACACTCCCCCTGCCCCTGGCATCCTTGATGAGCATGGTTGTATCAAAGCTCAAAATCATATTTCTATGGAGTTCAATAATCTGCTCAAAGCAAAATTGGACAAGCTCAGGGCAGAGCTCCCAGAAGCTGCCATTACCTATGTGGATGCCTATGCTGCCAAGCATGCTCTATTCAGCAATGGAAAAACTCAAGGTCATTCTTCCATCCTTTAATCGTCACTAACACTTTGTGCTATACATTTTGTCATTTTTCCTCGAGGGAACAAATGATTGAGAGTTTGTTGCCTTGAATCGAGAGGAGAGAACGAAAAAGAGGAGTTTCCCTGGGTAGACTCCTCCATTGTATTATCTTGAAAAGACGGTCCTCCTTGTGATCTTATGGGATGGTTATTGCAAGTGCAATGGTGAATTCGTGCTCGTGTAGGATAGGATTGTATGCTTGTGTTAGAATACATCCCATTATGGAAGAAGCCAAATGCATTCATTTAACGAGCACAAATGAACCGAAGAGGTTAGGAGGATAGGAGCCACTAAATAAATTGTCAAAAGTGAGGAATTCTGTATAAGGTAAAAGAATCATGCTCCTAGATAGTGCACTTGTATTTCTCGGTTGCAAGTTTCTTTGGATCTGAACTACCTAAACTGTTGTAGGTTTCGAAAATATCGATCGATATCTATGTCTAAAACCGAAGTTTCGCAGGGTTTCCCGATCCGCTCAAGGTGTGCTGTGGGTACCATGTGAGGAATGACCATGTGTGGTGTGGGTTTAAAGCAATGATTAATGGAAGCTTGGTGCTTGGAGATGCATGTGAAAATAGTGCTCAGTATGTGAGTTGGGATGGACTCCATTACTCTGAGGCTGCTAATCACTTTGTTGCCAATCACATTCTCAATGGTTCATTGTCAAGTCCTCCTATTCCAATCACACAAGCATGCCATACGAGTTTAAATTATCATTATTCTAGTAGGCAATATTGAAGTTCTACTATTACAAATATGTATTTTGTAGTACTTAGTCTCGTTTGATAACCATTTGGTTTTTGAAAATTATGCTTGTTTTTTTCAAATTTTCCTACTATGGTTTTCATCTTTGTTAAGAACACATTTGAATTCCTAGCCAAATTTCAAAAACAAAAACAAGTTTTTGAAAACTACTTGTTCACACGTAACTTCGAAGATGGAGACACGTGGAATAAAATATGTATTTGTATTGATGTAATATGCGTGTGGGTGTACAATCTCTAACTTTAATCATCTAATTCTCTCTCTTGTGTGTGAATGTGTTTCACTCGAGGGCTGGAACGCTTGATCTTGAGTCTGAAGCTTCAATGGATTTTTGGAGTTTGAAGTCTTCTAGTCTTGAAGGAGTCTTCAGTCTTCAAGAAGTGTTGATGTCTTGAAGAGCTTTTGATTTTCAAGGAGTGTTGAAGTCTTGAAAAGTGTTTGGTCTTCAAGAAGTGATCAACACTTAACTTATGAATTGCAGAGAGTCTTCGGTCTTCAGACTTGGTGGAGTCTCTATGAATTCTCTTGTTCTGCTTGAGAGCTTTAAAATCCTGAACTCTTGTCTTTGTGAGAGTCTAGAATTTCTGAACCCTTGAAATGGAGGAGAACTCATCTATTTATAGAGTTCTCGCTGGATGGGCTTGGGTGACTTTCGGGCCTAACAACTTGGGTTTGAGTTTGGTTCATATTTGACCCAAAACCATATGACCCAGACATTTAAAATACCCAAATTTGATCCAAATAATTATTTTTTTTAATTAATTGGTCAAATTGATTAATTTGATCCAAAATAATTTAATTTTAATTAAATGATCAAATAAAAATTTTGCTCTATAAATTTATAATTGGCCAACTTTGTCTTCAAATTAAATTTGGGACACATGTCAATTTATAATTGGTCCCAAATTTAATTATTTGTAATTTTGTCATTAATTTTAAATAATGGCGTGGCAATTTGTGATTGGACAAAATTTCTCCTTCAACACTACTTTTTTTAGTTTTCAAAAATTGGCTTGGTTTTTAAAAACACGGAAAGATGGGTATTAGAAAAACAAAGAAACTTGTAGGTGGAAGTAGGGTTTATAAGTTTAATTTTCATAAACCAAAAATAAAAAATCAAATGGTTATCAAATGGAGCTTAAACTTTTGAGTTCGAAAGAGGTTGTTCTTGATATGTCTTCAAAGTATTGCTTTAGAGATGCTTTTAGCAAGAATCTTGGATGACTCTTCTGGTTGTGGTGAATGTTTAATATACATATTCAATATATGATGCATGATCATGCTTCACCTATGGTGATTTTTTTTTTTAGAACACCTATGGTGAGATTTTAAAGTATATGTCATATTATCATGCAGTATATAATTAATTAAACATACATACACAATGCATAATAATTAAATAGCAAAATAGATCGATTTTTGGCATTCTAAAAGAAATTAAATTAATATAATCAAATTATATTAATTTAATTAATAAAATAAAATTACAATAATGGGAAAAATGCAAAAACACGTCCAAAAAATCTCTCCCACGACCTCCATCATGTTTCAAACTCTCGATCTTGCTCCAGGAAGTCTCGGATATAAGGGCAGCGTCGCGACACTAGGAAGGCCACAGCCTTGCTCCACACTATGGATTGGGAGACCAACGTCGAGACGCTCCGAGGCAACATCTAGACGATGTCCTCTCGGACAGACTCCTTTGTTCTCCGTCTTTTCTCGGTTCTTCATGGCTTTTGCTCCTTTTTTGGTATTCCTTTACAACAACACTTTGCCACGAATGACACAGACTTATAGACTCGATTTACAGATTAAATGTCCAAAAACAATGGGTTCTTACATTGATCGAATCAAATGAAATTGCTATCAATCTAATGCCAAAAACTGAAAACATCTATTTTGCAAACCTTTTGTACATCAAATGTAGAGAAAATTACCCACCATCTTATACCATGCAATTCTAAGACAATACCAAAACACGACCTAGCTCTGATACCAATTGAAGGGATCGAATCCCACAGCGGAAGCGCATGAACGTGTGTGTTTCGATTTGAATTAGAATTTAACATCATAGTATAGGAAAAATAGAACATACATACATTATGCATTCTTAAGGTTAAGCATCTAACTCTACCGGGAATAGAATTTTATTACCTTTGTAGACTCTTTTCTACAAATTACACCAAGCAATCCAATTTTCCTTAACGAACAATGGTCTCGAACACCACGAATTCTATGATCAAGAACTTAGCAGGACACCACCAAAAGCGTCTTCCCCACTATTCTCTAGGCAAGGAATCAGTTTGTGGAAACCTGAGCTTGAGAGAGATTGAATTTTCCACTTTAAATTGGAGGAACCTCAAAATGGCAAACATTCTGCCTTTTTAAGAGATGTAGTAACTCCCACTCCCCACTCCCCAACAATCATGTTGGGGATTCCTCCCATTAATTAATTTAACAAATTAAATCTAATTAAATCAAATTAAATTAATTTAACCAAAGTATTAATTAATGAAAAAATATCTTTTTGGTCCTTAAGTTTTGAAAAATAAGTATGTTTGGTCCATGAGTTTTCAAAATAGACTTTTTTAATCTCTGAATTTTGAGAAATAGGTTTAAAAGGTTCCTACATTTTCAAAATGGACCTTTTCACTCCTTGAGTTTTGAGAAATAGGTTTAAAAGGTCTCTCATATTCATTGTTCAAATTTTTTAAAATAACTTTTTTAATTATTTTTAAATATTGAATTGTTTTTTTAATTAAATTTAAAAAAAAAAAACTAAAATAATATGAGGGACCTTTTAAACCTATTTCTCAAAACTCATGGACTAAAAATGAGATTTTTTTTTATAAATAATGTAACTTAAAAAAAAAAACAAATATAGAGGAGTTCTGAAAGTAATTCCAAAAGTAGGGTAGCTAAATCGTGTATGTGGGTCGCGAGTCCTATTAATCGTAGCCGATGGTCACAATTTCGGGGTTAAATCTCGTACCCGGTACGCGATTTCTTTGTTGGCACGCTGAGTAGGCATTGTTGGTACGATGTGGCAGTGATGTGGCACCAATGAACTCGTGTACGGCGTACGCGATTTCCATGTGGACTCGTGTACCATGTACACGATTTTGTTAAGTAAATCGTGTACCACGTACACGATTTTGTGGTCCTAAAACCCTACCTCACTTCCTTTCATGAACACGCCGCAAACGCCATCCGAAAATCGACGCCGCTTGCCGTCCTGCCTCCGTTAACCTCCGCCGACTTCATAATATATAATATAATTGAAATTGTTTTCTGAAGATTAATACAATCCAAGGTTAAAATTGATACAACCCGTTAAGTTTAGAGTTAAAAATGATTCTTTTTTTCGTGATATATATAATATAATTGATTTTTTTTTTTTTTGGAGACATAATAATAAACTTTTGAAAACTTAAAGGAGACATAATTATATATAATATAATTGATTTTAACCAATTGTTATATTTACAATTGGTTAAAATATCATTTTGGTCTCTATACTTTGAGTCTCATCCCATTTTAATCTTTGTAATTTCAGGTATCCAAATTTAGTTCATGCACTCCCAATAGAACTTAAATTTAGTTCTTATACTTTGTTTGAAGTTAACTTTTATCAAACTTAGTAAAATAATAATAATAATTTTGGTATCTCAAAAAATAAATAACAATACTAATAATTTTTTTTTTCAAGAAAAAACACAATGCTTGTATATTTCTAAAATTTATAAGAAAAAGATTAATAGATACTAATTTTTTTATTAAAAAAAAAAAGGAAAAAATACCATTTTGGTCCCTGAGTTTTGAGGAATATGTGTGTTTAGTCCCTAAGTTTTCAAAATAGACCTTTTTAGTCTCTGAGTTTTGAGAAATATGTTTAAAAGGTCCTTAAGTTTTCAAAAGACCTTTAAACCTATTTCTCAAAACTCAGGGACTAAAAATGTCTATTTTGAAAACTCAGGGACCAAACGCACATATTCCTCAAAACTCAGGGACCAAAAAGGTAATTTTCCCAAAAAAAAAACAAATAAATTAACCGTAGAGACACAAATATGAAGACTAAATTAAAAAATCTAAAACTACGTGAACTAAAACAAAACAAGCTCAACCAAAATGGTATTTTAGCCTAAATAGTTTATCGATTGCAAAACATAAAATTGTGCATAGGAAAAACGAGTTATTATTGTTATAATTTAGAGAACATCCACCCATGAGGACATATTATTGGCATTGAAACAACCATTAAAAAGGATCATTACTAATTAATTATCATGGGTTTTCCTCACCATTGTTAGAGCTCAATGAGGCAAAGTGTGAATCCATTGTAATACATAATAATCTCTCAAATTTAAAGACACTTGAAGTAGAGAATACAGAATTTTTGGTCTACGATTTACAACCTTATATTTTATTCACAAATATAAATACAGGCAGCTTACTGGCGAAGTCCTTCAGGCAAGGCCACCACTTTATGGAAGGGGACTGTTCTCTGGGGCAACGTCGACGACCCGTCTTCCTCGTCATCGTCGAATTCCAACAAGTAACTGTCCAGAAGAAAACATGAGGATGAATTTATGACGCACAACAGATCATGTAATATAGATGTGGAATTCGTGTTTCATCTGCATAGTGATGAGTTACGAAAGTTGGCGAGGAGGGTAAAGATCATGAACACATCATTTGACACAAAAAAATCATTATGAAAAGAATCGTGACTCGAAGGGGAGAAATTCATTCTACTGAAAATTGGCATTAGTCAGTCAGTCGAAAGTTCAAAACCAATGGCAACACATAACGAAACAGAACAATCAAACCACATCGTACCATCCCGGGCCAACGACATTGACTGTATCGAAAAGTGGTACAAAACAAGACCAAAAGTGGTAGCAATAGCTTGAAAGCACTTCTCTCATAAGCACGTTTGAAAGAAGCATGCTTTTCTTAAAGTTATTTTTAGTGTTTTCAGAAGGGCTAAAAGCTCTTTTCACCCTTCCGAAAGTCGTCCCAAGTTAACCCTAAGCCCATATTGCACCATAACCCTTTCAGATCAGTTCAAAGTAGCATTTGGGACAAGTTCTAACGTGAAGGAAATAAGTTCTAAAGAAAGCCTGGTTGAACCCATCTATATTTTGTAAGAATCAAAATGGAGAGCAGAAAAGGTCAACTTTTTGTCCCCATATTTCATTGCTAATCAGAGTCTAGGAGATTCTATTTCACATGAGAAGTTAAAAGGAATCAGAACACCATAGTCATCAAACAGAGGAAAATCAGACTAGAAATGAAATGAACTTTAAAAGAATACGAGGTAACTTACTCGTCGGTCTTCCTCTGGAAGCGTGCAGAGATATTAAAAGGATGCCATCCATTGCAAAAGAAATTTACTTGTCAGTTGCACATAAAATAAATAAATATAGTGTATGTTAAAACAGCCTCAGAGGTTAGAAGCAAGAGAATTGAGATAGTTATGTGTGCTATAAATATAATAGAAGAAGGTGTAGGGATGAGATGATAACCTTGCGATGACCATTGACAACCGTTGCCCTATAAAGAGCGGTTGTTCCTGGATAAACAGCTAAAACTCGTCTTCCAGGTAGGAATTCAGGAACAGTAGAAGGATCATTTCGTTTTGGAAAGGGAATGATGGCTGACATTGGTAACTTGTATTTTCTGAAATTAAATTGAATTAAAACATTGGTTGATTAGGCATCAAATTGAAAGAAGAAACTTTCCAACTATGAACACATTACAAGCAACACGATAATAAATAAAATCTACATAATTGTGCCGAATGAAAGTAAGAGGCGAAGATATAATCACATAGCTTTACCTCTGCCCTCCACCTTCATCTTCATCGCCTGGCTCCTCATCTAGTACTTCGAATCTGTGCATATGCATATTACATATTAAATAATGAAATATCTATTATAAAGGAGATTTGGTGTCTGAAAAGGTATCATGCTTTAATCATTAAGGTGGTCTTTATAAAAGAAAAACCATGAGATTTTCGTCAAGATTGATGTCAAACTTGTACTTACAGCATGATGAAATTCAATCTTAGACCAACAAATACCAACTTGAAAAGAATGTACTATTCAAATCAAGATCATCTAAGTGCAATTATAACCATTAAGCATGTTTTAAATGATTTGATCAGTTCTAACAATTCACAAAGTAAGCTCCAAATGATCTCAAAACAATGCATATAATCAAACATGTAAAACAATAATGAATGACAGAGCAGCAAGAAGCACAATTGAAATGTTTAAGTTGTTAGTATTTAACTGTTAAGAGCCCTATATCTTTCTTTCCTTCGACAATATTTTACATATACATCCAATCATCTATTACATATAGTTATCTCTAAGAAGGGAAATTGACACACAGAAACTAGTCAGTGATTACTAATATTGAAGAAGCGTGTGAGAATGCAACGTTGAAATTTGACCTTCTTAAATACATGGGCATGATGAGTTCTGAGTTGTTCATGAAAGATATTTCCCACTAATAGTTTCTTTCTTTCCAACAGGCCTTGCTATTAAGGACTTTCTAGTACAATTTAACTTACAGTTTTGTTTCCTTATCGAAGTGCATCACTTTTACAATAAACCATTCATCCTTCTCAGCCCCATCTGGTGTCACCCTGGCTGCCACCTGAAGATAACAGGAGATGCTAACTAAATAGCTACCTTTGGTTGAAATTAACCAAAGCAATTGAATTACTTTTAGTCTGTTTAAAAGTCTTTCTAAAAAAAACAACAGACAGAAACAAACTGACAAATGACATGCAGACCTGTTCATCCTTCAGATTAGCACAAGCCTCGAGGTTTCTCATGGCAGGTGAAAGCCGAGCATTATCTGGATCTGCCTTCATTCTTTTTTGTTTCTCTGCCATATAAATTCAAATCAGTAAATCTATAGATAACTGCTCCGTAACATTTCTTTAAAATCTAAGAAGAGAAGCAGCGGTAATAAACATGCTTGTTTACTAATAAGTGAAATAATAGTAAGGAATTAATATTTGCTTTATAGTTGATAGCCATTAGTAGCCATATAAAAATCTAAGATGCCATTCTAGGCAATCCTTTTCCATGGTGCCTCGAAGGTGAGAAAAATATCGACCAAACAAATACAAAAGTCAATTTCCTTTCTCCTATAATCCATTTGCAGCAATCATTAGTGTAGGACATACTCATACCCACACAGATGCATGCGTTTGGTAATCAGAATAGGTAGAACAGGACATACAGCTGTTTCCTCAAGAATAGAAACTAAAAATTTCTATTTCAGACACCATCAGTATGTCCACGAGTATTAGACAACATATTATATAATATAGCAACTCGATTTAATGGCTCAAATTAATTGATCATCCATAAAGAAAGCTTCAAACTCAGGAACAACAAAGGAAAGAAAACACATTTAGTATTCAAGTTTCCAAAAAAATCAAAAGGAGTCCAATTGTCTCGACTGTGATATCTATTAATATGACCATTCTATTAGTTATGGTTAGTTTTTATTAGAACACAAACGAGTCTTGTGCTGTGGTTAACCAAGTGTGTAATACTTGGACAGGAGTAAATGGAGCAGAAGAGAGGAACATATGATTGCATCTCTTTTCATGATAATGTTTATAACATATCTTAAAAATTTTCATTTATCTAAAGCCTGAATCAAAAAGCTTTTTGAAGTTATCATTAAAACACAGTATAGTTGAATAATTCTTGCAAACACCTATCCTTCTCCTTGGTTGCCCAGGAGGTCCAGCGGGCAGCAAAGTTTCAAGTTGGCCCAATAAGGTTGTGGAAACGCTGCAATAGAAAATAATATGGACTTCAATGCCAGGTGCAAATGTTATGATCCAGATACACTAGGGGTAGATAAATGATTTTGTATGTATCAAGACGCACAAATTGTAAAACACAATTGAACAAACTCTGGAGTATGAATTTCATGGAAAAGTAGAGTAAACCTACCTCACTTCCTCCTCAGAAAGCTGTTTTGCTTGAGTATATAAATGCTTCAGTTTCGACAATGAATTATCCCCAGGCTTCTCAACCACCTTAGGAGCTGCAGACAACCAAATCTTAAATATTGGTGAAAATAGAACTCTCTTAAAGCACCAGAAAGAAAGTGAGGTGATGAACTCCTGAACATTTTGTACTTTTCTGTTTTCGTTAATAATCCAAAAACAATTAAAATTATTAAGGCTATCATCCTCACCTTCCAAATTCATAGAAACATCAGAGATCTAGAACAAATTTTTGGATTTAACATTTGCCTTACCTCATTGTCATCATTTAATAAACACAAGAATCAAATGTAAGATGCAATGATACTTTTCAAATTTCCATCATAAAAGAATAGTGTAGAAACTGGCCTTTACATGACCTACATGAAAAGATTCATCAAACTAGGATCCAACAATACTACAATGCACCATAAAATTGTGGATCGGGAAAAAAAAAACATCAAAACTTTTTTCATGAACTTGTTATATAACCTCACTGCCCTGACATCTCTAACAAGTATCTCGTCAAGTGCCATAACTATCCGCATGATCATGACCATATATAGAAAGTTGAGAAATAAAATAAAAACGAAAAAAAAAAAACTAGCCTTTGATCCTCTTGACACCGTAGGAAATGGATAAAACAATAAATTAGTTTAGTTTAGTAAATTAAGATAGTTTAGACCTGTAGTTTCTAAGTCATTGTTATTCCTGGATAATTGAGGTACTCAGTCTTTATTATTTAGCATTGTCTTCTCTTATCATTGTTTTGCTATAAAGAAAAGGCTTGGTATACTGCTGAATTGCCTTCAGAAAGTTTCCTCTTATTTCAGGTTTAATCCTTCAAGCTCATTAAATCAGTCTCTTTGTCAAGATACACTTAAAATTGAGCCTCTAGCATTCAAAAACCCGGCATAAAAATTAACAGAAACCTCAGATTTTTCATCGAACACTGAATAATCAGCCCCTCAACAAGTATGTTCCAAAAAAAGAAAAAAAAAACAAACTCAAGTAACTTCCAGCAAAATTCCAAAATGTAATAACTCTCAGATTATTGTCACAAAATCCAAATTCCAACCGTCGGCTCATCAACTTACAAAACTAATTAAACGAGCAGCAGACCAACAGTGGACCATTTTATCCAATTCCTACCAGCTTGATCTCCAGAAAAAGACAACAAAACACCAAAATCATGAAAGAAAACAAGCAGGATTGGATCAAAAGCTATAAAGAAGGAAAGAATACTGACTGGCGAGGAGCTTCTTGTGCATCTTGTTAATCTCAAGAACAACGACCTCCTGCTCCTTCCGGAGGCGATCGAGCTCCTTCGTGTTACCCAAAATTCCGTCAATGTCGAGCGACGACATTGTTCAGTGTTCGGAGTTGCGAATTTTACCGCTAATCAGATTGCTGAAGAAGAAGAAGAAGAAGAAGAAGAAGAAGGAAGAAAAATATCTAAGAATTCAACCTGAAAAACGGGCTTCAGGGTTTTATTTTAACATTGAATGCCCTTTTTCAACTGAAAATTATATGTAATTTTGTTTTTCCCCTTTTTTAAGTTTCTAGAGAGAGAGAGAGACAGACAGGGAGCTGAGAGAATTGCATGATTGTGAAGAAGCATTACAGATTTTCTGCATATATTTTACAGGAAATAAAAAAATTATCAAGATACATAACCATTTGATTTTTTATTTTTTATTTTTTATTTTTAAAAATTAAAAGTAGTTTTTTTAAAAAATATATATATATTTGTTTAACAATTCAAATATTTTCTTAATTTTAATAAATATGAAAACTATGGTAAGAAAATTGGGAGCACAAGTTTCAAAAATTAAAAAAAAAAATCTCATTTGATAACCATTTGATTTTTTGAAAATTAAGGTCTCCTTTCATTATTATTTGGTTTTTAATTGGTTTTTTTTTTTAATTTTAGTTTATGAACACTAATTTCACCTATAAGTTTATTTTTTTTTTAAAAAAAAAAAAAAAAGAAATCCACCTATAAGTTTTTGTTATCTACCTTATCTTCATGTTTTGAAAAACCAAGTCAAGATTTGAAAACTAAAAAAGTATAACTTGTTTGATCATCATTTGATTTTTAGTTTTTGGTTTTTTAAAATTAAACAAATTTTCTCCCATATTTCTTATAATGATTTTTATTGGACATATTTGAATTCCAAGTAGAATTCCAAAAATAGAAAAAATATTTGGAAAACTATTTTTTTTAGTTTTCAAAATTTGACTTGGTTATTAAAAACATGGAAAGAAAGTTAGATTAAAAAAATAATAATAGTTCAAACAAATTATAAAAAAAATGATTATCAAACGAACCATAGTTTTCAATTTTTTTTTTTTTTTTGAATTTGACTAAAAATTCAAATGTCTCATTGACAAATATGAAAATCATTGTAAGGAAATTGGAAGAAAAACAAACTTATTCTTCAAAATATATATATATATATATTTATCCAATAATTTTAATCTTGGAATCTTTAGCTTTGTGTTAAACAAGTCCAAAAATTATTTTTTATTTTTTTTTTAAAAAGTGTTTAGTTAGTACTCAGATTTCAATGTTGTGTCTGGTGTGTTTTTTAATTTTCAAACTTTGTATTTAACCAATCATGGGTCTATCAAAACATCTTTTTAATTTATGAATCTAATGGACATAAAATTGAATAATATATTAGACAAATGATTTAGATGAGTTGTTTATTATTTTTTTTTTTTAGGAAAAAATAGAAGTTTGGGTTAGGTTATACTTTGGTCCCTGAGTTTTAAAACTTAACAAAATTACTCTTAGGTTTGGATTTCGTTACAATTTTGGTCCCTCAGACCATTTTTTTTTTTTAAATCCTAACAGTTTGCTGGCGTAATACTATTATTTTATAAAAAAAATTATTTTTTGATTTTTCTAAATAAAAATATATTTTTTTATTTTTAAAATTTTTTCTACCCATCTCTTATTCTTCTTTTTCTTTTCTTCAACTTCTTCTTCGACCTTTTCATTCTTCTTCTTCAGCAAATCACCAGCGGCCGACGACTGTTTTTTTTTTCCAACAGATTTTTTTTTTTTTTTGTCTATCTATCTAAAATGACTATTTTTTTTTGGTCATTTACAAGGAATACCCAAAAAAGAAGCTAGTTTTGGGCCACGTAAATGGGCCTTAGCATTGAATTGGGCCGAAGAATTTCGAGGCCCAATAGGCGACGTCCTTTTTCTCTCTCGCGCGCGCTCTCAGACGCCCACAAATTTCTTCAGATTTCGAAATTTGAGGGAATTGATAGCGCCTGTTCTTCTCTTCTCTCTGTTTTTTTCCCGCTCGGTTTCGTTCCATGGAGTCAATTGAAGCAGCCATAGCTACGGTCTCTGTAGAAGAAGAAGAAGATTGGGAGCTCTGCAACTACGATGGCTTTGTCTACAAGCGCAAGAGGCGCCGGCTGGACCCGGCGGAAGCCGTCGCAGTTCGCTCGTCGGTGGCTCAGGCGACGGACCTTCAGGCGGAGGAGAATCGGCGGCGAGAGCGCAGGAGGAAGACGTTGTTGAAGGTTAGAGCGAAGTATCAGAGAGAGATTGAACAGTGGGAGGTTTTGTCGAACAACTTGCGGGCGATGGAGGAGAGGACTCGGAAGCTGCAGGAACTGTACCGACGGGAAGGGGAAGAAGGAACCGCGTCGCTTCTGGACGCTTCCTCGTTGAACGTGGTTCAGGAGAAGGAGCTGTCGTGCGCGTCAATGGTGGAGGAACTTCTCTCTCAGGTAAATCGACATTCGGTCTCGTGTCATAATTTAGGGAAAATAGACAAGCAATTGAAATTTACGGCTTCAGGTGTCCAGTCATTTAGGAATTTCCTCAATTTGCTTGTAATTCATCATTCGTGGTAAAATTTCATGACTTGTGAAGAACGAATTTCCCGTTCCGTTTGCCCTTTTTTTTGCAAATTGAGTGAAATTGCGTTGAACTAATTATTCCTTCTTATCACTGAACAAATTCTGCGAAGAAAAATGTCCCTCTTCAGTGGTATGAGGTAATTTAGATCAGAGAAATCCATCAGAAAGACCCACTATCAACGCCATATTCAAGCAATCATTTGATTCCGAGAACACGAAATTTGGAAATCGCAATCATTGCATTGGCCAGTTTGCCCTAACTGCTGGCTACTTTAAGTCCTATTTGTTACCCTGACTGCGATCAGGACGGAAAATTTTCATTTTCACCAACTATTGTTCGATTTTCTCGATCACTTTACTCCAAAAGCCAGCCAATATTTGTTAAAAAATCTCAGTCACTTTACTGAAATGAAGGCAAGGACGGGAGATGTTCGGAGATACCTTCCAAGTATTAGGTCCAAGCTTCGAGTAGAAACTTTATAGTTCTAAATTTTTGTTATCTCGAGCTGGTCTTACTGTAGGCAAAACCTCTTCAGAATTACTAGGTGGGTCATGAACATAATGCAAAAGAGTATAATTATTAGGGTGGGTCATGAGCATAATGCAAAGAACGTGCTCCTCCTGAAGCATTTTGCCGCTTGCTAGTTTCTACTCACTTCCTTACCTCCGACCACCATAGTGGTTAAAAAAGAAACAGTTTCTCAATTAGGTTATCCGTCCTAAGAATAATATCTAGAGTGTTAACTGTGCAGGTGGAAGGTCAGGAAGCTATCATTCGCAATGTTTCAAAGCTTTGTTATATTGCTGAAGCATTGTGCAAGACGGAAGAAGACCGATTGAAACAGCGTCTAATAGATCTTCCCATTTGGTCATCACCCCGTGAGCTCATGGCTTCACTTTGTGACGAGTAGCAATGCGACCAATGAAGATAAACAGTAGCTGGGGACCTTCCATTTTGTAAGATCGTACTATGTAAAAACTAATCTGAATGCTGTGAAATCACCAAACCTGTAGCATATAGTTGTGGAGACCACATTCTTTGTTACAATAGATGGTGAACCTTTCAGTTTGTGCCTCTCCCTCATCACTCATCATGCTCTTCTACTACCAATATTGAAAGAAATCAGTGGTCCTCAATGTTATAGAAACGTCGACAAAAAGTTCGACATGTTTATGAATATTTTCTTTTGTGGGTTATTGGTCTTCCTTGTGCTTCTTCTTTCTGATTCTTGATGTTGCTTTAGGTAGGAAATATAGGGTGATAACAAACAGGCTTGCCTATGTACACTATTGCAAGGAAGGCAGACATTTAGTGAAAGTTAGGGTGACATTGTAGATTTTACTTTTGCCATATCAGTTAAAGGCATCAAGATTTCTTTACTGCCATTATGATCAGTGAATTTCTCATTATATAATTCCCAACAGAATTCAGAAACATTACATGCCAAGATTCTTGATTGTTGGAAAGATGGGTGCCATATCACTCAATGATCCTACACATCTGTTGAGAAAAGCTGAGATTCTCAAACTTCTTCTGAGTTGACAGCAATCCCAAACTTGGTTACATTTCATGGTTTGACTTATTGAGTATTCTCAGAGAACTACAACTACAAAAGTAAAGCTGTGCCTTTTAGAGTTTTTCTTCCACTGGATCAGTAACACTTGTTAAAGCAAAAAAAGGAGCTTTTCGGAGTTTCTTCGATCATGCCATGTGAGGCTTCCCCCGAGCCATGCCTGACAGCCATCAAGGAATTTGTACCAGGAGATTCAGGTGGTATCACGACATTTTCAGAAGCACATATCCGAGGTGGGATCACGGGTGCTCGTGGTGATATTCTAGCGAGGGACTGTAATAGCATCTGTATAATCTGGCTGAAGTTTGGCCTTGTGTTTGGATCCTCTCTCCAACATGATGTCACTATCAAAGCTAAGTCCTCTGGAAGATTTTCAGCACTAGGCCTCATGTTCTGAAACACCAAAGCAAAGATTCAATATAGGATATTTGAAACTTGAAAGGCTACAGATTAGAATTGTTTATTTGCATGCAATTGGTTATAAGTGCCTGTTTAGTTATGCATTGCCTGTAAAAAGCCATTTGGCATGTTCAAGTTTGTCAGTCACTTTTTTTTTTTTTTTTCTTTCTGGAAATAGACTTTACATATACCTTGAAGTTTGTGAGTCTATGACCATTCAAACAAATTGTCACATTTTGAAGATCACAGGATTATGGATCAATTAGACAGGTGCTGCAGTTTCTTGTAACTTTAGATGCTATATTTTCACATTTCAGAATAAAGTAAATGCAATGAGCTGCTTGGCATCTCTCTTTGTGGAACATTTATTTTCTTTTATAATAATTTTGGGCTTGTGATCAATATATACAACAATATTAACTTTTACAAAACAACATTCTATTGCAATTCTCAAAAAGGGTTTTGAAAATAAAAATGAAAATGGTGGATTAAAATGCTATTTTGGTTCCTATTATTTCATATTTGTTCTATTTTAGTTCATGTACTTTCAAATGTTTACATTTAATCTCCAACCATTGCTTTATGGTTAATTTGTGCTCCAGAATTTAGTCATTGAGACATCTCTCAGAAATTTGAGAAACATATTCACATTGTGACTTTTTTTTTAATGGAAATTGTCATATTTTTGCCAAATGAAATAAAAGTTAACTTTAAACTAAAGATGATGACTAATTTTAAGATTTATTGAAAATATAGAGACTAAATTTAGACATTTGAAAGTTAAAAAACTAAAATGAAATATATCTCAAAGTAGAGGGACCAAAATGGTAATTAACCAGCATTGTTTTAGAAACAGTTCTTCTATCACATTACAAGTCGATTGTTTAATAAAGGAATTCTTTTTTATGATTCTAGCTTGAGACTCATAGGTGTTCAAGTAACTTTCCATAGCTCATGTGATAATTCTAAGACATTACAATTCATAAGTACATGCTTACCTTAAAAGCAGCTGCATACGCCGCCTGTAAATTCGACATGCCTTCGAAAGGCAACCTGTTAAGGATGAGCTCCCACAATACAATGGCAAAGCTGTAGGCATCAACCTTATGATTGTAATGCTTTTTATCTCCATGTTTTAAAGTGACTGTGCTATAGAGCTGCAACACATAGCCAGCAAATGAAAATGGAGGTTGTTAAGAACCAGCAGGGAAATGCATAAGAACCATATTTTAAAATTCAACCATAAAGGAGAAGAAAAAAAAGCACCTCTGGAGCCATCCATCTATATGTTCCTGTTTCTGCAGTCATCATCTCTGTTACTGATTCTTCTCTTGCCAAACCAAAATCAGCAAGCTTAACTGTTTTATGGTCTGCAGTCAATATCAAGTTCTCTGCAGATAAAAGGTCTCATTAGAGCTACTTATAAACCAGCACTTTTGTATGAATTTACTTCACTTGAATGTTATCAATTCAATTTCAATGTGTAAGAACAGCTATGCAGTTGGAATTTGCATCCGGCGCCATGTACGATCCAACAAGTCTTTATCTCAACTACCTTGAAATGAGTCCCAGAAACCAACTTGATTTATGTTTTGGAGTAATCACACCATAAGGCGTAAAATTTATAAAATTTGAATTGAAACAGTTTTGAACCTTTTGTAGTTTGAACCAGGTATCAGATTATGATTTTGATATGATCACGTTGAATCCAACACAAGAAATGTTTTAGGTTCCCACTTTAAAAATCATCCTCAATTCTTTTCTTCAAGGCTGTCTCTAATTCAACCCAAACTAGACAAGAAAGCCAATATATTGATTAGTGGCTGGCAACTCTAAGATGAATTTCATGGAATTCTGGGTGAAAAGAACAATTGAAGCTTAAGAAGACCTCATTTCAAACTTCAGAAACCAATTCTAACTACTATATCAGAAGGACATCATATTTATAATCAAATTCACTAGCTCTCTTAGAAAGAAAGACCTCAATATCTTTTCCTTCTCTCTTCAATTCTCTCCCTGTACTTTATTTGACAGGGGAAAAAGGCAGTTTTCAGGGCAGAAGGAAATGACAAATCCACCAAAAGGATTATATGTCATCCACAAATCAGTAAATGACATGGGAGTGCCATCTACTAGACCCCAAAGAATGATTTAACTGTCTGTACCTGGTTTAAGGTCACGGTGAATGATTCCATGGGAGTGTAAACACTCCATTGCACGAGCAATATCAAGCGCAAACCCGATCACTACATCAAGTTCCAAGCTCCTTGGCCTCAAATTCAAGAGGTATTTGCGCAATGTACCACCTGTGAGTAATTCAGTCACTATAACCATCATAGGTTCCTTGCAAGCGCCAATAAACTGAAAAAAGTATCAATAGAGCAGTTCTGTTAGAACCTGAGAAACAATATGAAAAGTCTCACAACAACAATTTCCAGTACCAAGCATGAAATTCAGACAAAGGAGAAAAAGCTCTAAAAGTAGAATTGATCATTGCCTTCACTAAATTCTTGTGTTGCACTTTGGACAACATTGCAACCTCTCTAGCAAACCGAGCTTCTCTTCTGGCCATCCTCTCAGGGGTATCTCCTTTACCGACCATTTTGATAGCCACAATCTGATTTTTGTATCTGAGAGAAGAGAGAGAAACAGAGTTTAGATAGAGAGAGAGACAGACAGACAGAGGTCTTTAATATATCAGATTTCAGACAGACAGAAAAACAGAAAAACCAATTGACATCAGAAAAACGTACTTTCCCTCATACACCTTGGCATGGGCACCTTCTCCAATCTTCGGCCCAACAAAAAGATGCTTAGGATCAATTAACCATTTAGCATCCAAATTGAACTCACTAGTTGAATAAAACCCATTACCAGAACCCATATCTTCAGTCAGGACTTTTATCAAACACCTTCAGTGCACTTCCTTACTTCCTTCTTCTCTCAATCCACACACACAAACCTTTCCCAAAAAAGACCCATCAGAGGTTCAAAGGGTACGGACGCAGTACTAAACCAAACACAAAAAAACTAAAAAAAAAAAAAAAAAGAAACCCATGTTCGATTCTTCACAGACCCATCCCTAAAATCCCGCATGCGGATCCATAAATTGAACGGATTCTTGTGCTTGGTGGGGAAAGAATATACTCCTCCACATGTAGGAAGCGGCAAATCCAGCAGCCCCAGAATAAAAAATAGTGGGAATTGGGGGAAAAAACCAAAAGAAATGAGAAAAAAAGTTAGTGTCAGAAGCAGGGGAGGCAATAAATTATGGTATCTCGGAAGGGAAAAGGAGCAGAGCAATGAAAATGAAGGTGGAACCGAGCGGCTGTGATTGAGCTGTGAAATCGATGCTTCTCCGCGTATGGAAGTGAATGTGGTTGCCATCTGCAATTTAAAGCTGCAAAAGAGTTGAGTTATTGTCACTGTAGAGCGGCTCGTGATTTGACTTTGAATGCAAAATTGAAGAATAAAAACAAAGAGAGAGAGAGAGAGAGAGAAAGCAGAGACGATGGGCTTTGAAGGGAAATCCGGATGCACGGATAAGGACAAGATCTGTGATCCTGAAAAATGGCTAAAAAACAATGCCTTTATTTTTGGTTTATAACTTTATAAAGAGAAATAAAGAGACAGACATGAATGTCTTGTTTGTAAGAGATGAAATGGAAAATAAGTTTTGAATTTCTCTTTTCTTTTTGGGTTATATATTTGTTCGATTAACTTACAAAATTTAGCTCAACTATTAGGGTTTGTTTCATAATTTTGTGAATCTTGATTAAGTTATAAACGGAGCTAACATATCTCAATTAGTTAAGATATATACTCTCGTTCGAGAGGTCAGAGGTTTGAATACCTCCACTCCTACTTGCTATACTAAAACACGGAAGAAAAAAAAGTTGTAAGTTTAGTTCAACCATTAGGGACCGTTTAGTTTAAGGTTTTGTAGATGCTTGAGAATAAAGAATGGCTGGAATAATATGTCTGAGAATAAGATAACTGAGAATAAAAGATAACTATATTTGATCGTGTATGGAAATGTCATTAGAATTGTATAGGAATCAATTATGTTTGTATTTATTTTATGGGATTAATCATGGAAATCTTATGCAATTTTAATAGATTAATCAATAAAACAATCCAAATTAATTCAAAGTATTAATAAAAATGATTGAATTGATAATCAAGGAATATATTCTTTCTAGGGAAAAATACACTTTTAGTCCCTAAGGTTTGAGTTAGGTTTCATTTTGGTCCCTGAGGTTTCAAACTCAACAATTTAGTCCCTAAGGTTTGATTTTAGTTGCAATTTGGTCCCTCCATCCAATTTTCCGTTAGTATTTAACGGATTGCTGACGTGGCGTTGATTTTTTAATTTAAAAAATCATTTTTTATTTTTTAAAATATAGATATATTAAAATAATAAATAAATATATATATATATATATATATATATATATATATATTAATTTATTTATTCATTCTTTCTCTCTCCACCACCTTTTTCTTCTTCTTCTTCCTCGTCCAGCAACTATCGGCGCCGGTGCCGGCGACCGCCGGCGAGTTTTTTTTTTTTTTTTCCCCGTTTCTTTTTCTCCTTCTTTTTTCCGTCGGCGACCTCCTTCTCTGTTCTTCCAGCCGGTCATGAAACCCACACCATTTTCGTTTTTTTCTCTCTCCGTCAGTGTGCCGCCGTTAACCTCCAACTATCGCCGCTCTTCCGTTAGTTCTCTCCCTCCCTCCGCTTACCGTTGAAAAGTTAAAAAATTAATAAATGAAGGGGGAAACCCCCTTCAATATTTTTTTTTTTAACTTTGCACTTGCCGGCAAAAAAGAGAGACGGGGGAGAGCGATGGACGGCGACGGCAGTGAGGGAGCAGACGGCGTGGGTCTTCTCGCCGGAAAACACACAGAGGAAAGAGGATGTGGGTTGCCGGCGGTCTGAAAATACACGAACGGTCGAAAAACACATAGACGAGGGGGAAGGAAAGAAGGAGAAAAAGAAACGGAAAAAAAAAGAGCTCGCCGGCGGCGACGGCCGGCGCCGATGGCTGTTGGACGAGGAAGAAGAAGAATAAGAAGAAGAAGAAGAAAAAGAAAAATAAAGAAGAAGAATAAATAAATAAAATAATATAAAATAATATTATTTTTAGTATTTTAATATATTTATATTTTAAAATTTCAAAAATAAATTTTTTAAATAAAAAATTAGTGCCACGTCAGCAAACCGTTAGTTTTTAACGGAAAAATGGGTGGAGGGACCAAAATGCTACTAAATGCAAACCTCAGGGACTAAAATGTTGAGTTTGAAACCTCAGGGACCAAAACGAAACCTAAACCAAACCTCAGGGACCAAAAGTGTATTTTTCCCTTCTTTCTAATTGATGAAGGAATAATTTTAATTGAATAAACTAAGTTAATATAACTAATTAAAATTATTTATTTAATATTTTTAATAAATATTCTTAATTACATTAATTTTAAGGTTGATTAATTCAAAAATTAGATGAGGAATAACTTTACCAAAACTTACAAATTTTAACAAAATGTAGCTTAAAAAATTTCTACACTTTGATTAAGTTATAAACAGAGCATAACTCAATTTGTTAAGATATATACTCTCGATCGAGAGGTTTTAGAAGTTTGAATACCTCCACTCTCACTTGTTACACTAAAAACACACAAAATAAAAAGTTGCAAGTTTAGTTCAATTGTTAGGGTTTTTGTGTTGGATAGTTTTCTAAACACCGAAAAAAGTTTAATTGATCTCAAAACTTTCAATTTTGTATCATAGATCTTTGAAGTTTGAAGAGTATCCTAATAGGTCTCTACACTTTCAGTTGTGTCTATTAAATTTTTGAACTACCAATTCGAGTATAGCTTACTGAATTACAATTCCAGAGAGCGATGGCTTGGTCTCCCATCTTACAATTGTTGAACTGAAAAAATGATTTTTGAACTTTTAAAAGGGTTGAGTTGCCTATAAAATTTTCAATTTTGTGACTACTAGGTACCTAACTTATTATATTTGACATTTTTTTTTTAAACTCATAAATATATTAAAATATGAAATTGAATTTTGTATCTTAGACACTGTCTTTATAATTTTATACATAATAGGTTTGTGGATTATAAAAATGTCTAATAGGTTAGAGACTTATTAGACACAAAATTGATAGTTTAGGCCCTATGTAATAACTATTTGGTTTTTTTTTTGTTTTTGAAAATGATGTTTGTTTTCTCTCAATTTCCTTATAATGGTTTTCATGTTTATTAAAGACTCATTTGAATTCTTAGCGAAATTCCAAAAACAATAACAAGTTTTTTAAAACTATTTTTTTTTTAGTTTTCAAAACTTAATTTGATTTTTGAAAACCTGAGAAGAAGATAAATAACAAAATAAAGAAACTTATAGATGAAAATAGTGATTATAAATTTAATTCTTTTTTAAAAAAAGAAGAAAAAAAAACTAAATAATTATCAAACGAGACTGAGAGAGTAGAGACCTAACAAACATTTTTGAAAGAGCAAAGACTTATTAGATACAATCATGAAAGTTTAGGAACTAAACTTGTAACTTAACCTATATGTTTATGTCCTCAAGTTTTTGTGTGTTTTTTCATTTAGTGTTTATGGGTATAAGTTTTAGTTTAGTTTTTTACATTTTAACATTTTTAATGGTTAAATTATACAAAATAGCTATGAACTTTGGGATAGGTTTCAATTATGTCCATAAGTTTCATTTTTACTTTTGAACTTTGAAATTTATTCAAAAAAATAACTTTGAATTTTTTTTCGTTGAAATAAGATAGAAATTGACGCGACGACTAATGTGTAAAAATTGGAAGATATATGTGACATTATTTCCAACATCATTCATATAAATTGATGTGATAACCAATTTGTAAAAATTGATTATGTAAATGATTTTAATGATATTTTTTTAGATGAAATAAATGATAACAACAATTTTAATCTTCTATATAATTATAAATAATATCACATATGTCTTCTCATTTGTACACATTAGTTGTCCTGTTACGTCAATTTTTATCCTTATTCAGTGAAAAAGCTTTTGAAACAATTTCAAAGATCAAGCAGTATTTTTTAGAACAAAGGGTAAAAATGAAACTTTCCAAAAGTCTTGGGACATAATTGAAATTTACCACAAAGTTCAAGGAGTATTTTATATAATTTAACATTTTTTTTAATTATACCATTTTTATTTATCTATGTTAAAATTAGTTAACTTACATGACACGATATTTAGGACAAAAATTTAAGAGAAAAATTCATCGGAGAGAAGAAAGTTTCTAATTAATTATTCTTCTTCTTTTTTTTGAAAAAAAAAAAATTCTCCCTTATTTGGCTTAAATCTCCATTTATTTTTTTGTCAGCCCACTAAATATCTTTTCATTTTTTTTTTTTTGAAAAAAATATCTTGTCATCTTATTTTCAGTAAATTCTATCATTCACTTTCCTAAACGGTACAATTGAAAAATATTAAAATTTCAGGTCCCGTTTGATAACCATTTCGTTTTTTGTTTTTGGTTTTTGAAAATTAAGCTTATACACACCTATTTCCACTTATAAATTTCTTTGTTTTAGTATCAATCTTCTTCTTTGTTTTCAAAAACCAAGTCCAATTTTGAAAACCAAAAAAAAAAAAAAAAAAAAAAGTAGTTTTCAAAAACTTGTTTTTGTTTTTAGAATTTGACTAGGAATTCAAATGGATCCTTAACAAAGATGAAAACCATGGTAGGAAATTTAGGAAAAAACAAGCATAATTTTAAAAAACTAAAAACAAAAAACGAAATGGTTATCAAACTGAAACCTTTTTTATACCATAGGGGTACCAAAAACATCAAAGTAAAACATAGATTTAGAGTTTTTTTTTTTGGGTTAAAATACCATTTTGATGTTTACTTTGAAACTATTCTATTTTATCTCTATACTTTTAAATGTTTAAATTTAGTTCATATAGCTTTCATAAATGTTAAAAAATAATAATCAATCTTAACATATATAATTGAGTGGATAAGACATAATATATATCCTTAGAGATTATTCATGCAATCAATCATCTTGGAGATGATATATCTAAAATAAAAAATTAGGCCCGTTTGATAATCATTTGGTTTTTGAAAATTATGTTTATTTTCTCTCAATTTCCCTATCATAGTTTTCATCTTTGTTAGGGGCACATTTGAATTCTTAACCAAATTCCAAAAACAAAAAAAAAGTTTTCGAAAACTACTTTTTTTAGTTTTAAAAAATTGACTTGGTTTTAACCGTTCAATCCATGACAAGAAATTTGTATGTGGAAGTAGTGTCTATAAGCTAAACGGAGTCTTAGTTGGTGCAGTTGGATTAGTCATTGAACTAAAAACAAACATTAAAGATTGTCTCTATCATTTGCTAAAAGGTTTATCTTGGAAAAAGAATACCTTTAAAATAGTACCCACCCTTTGTTAAAGGCTTATCTCAGCTTGTGACCTACCTAATATATAATATATATATATTAGCTTGTGACACCATGTGAATATGTTTTTCAAATTCTAAGAACAATACTTATAGGTTTTTTCTTCTCTTTTTTAAATTAAAGGTTGGTATCTTTAATAATTTTTCTTTCTTTTAAAAATGTACATATTAAATAGGTCCTATATTTTTTTAAAAAATAAATCTATACACTAAAATGGGGGAATTCTTAATTTTCTTGATTTTTTTTTTTAAATCTTAAATTTCTAATTAACTTCAAATGATCTAATTTAGGAGTTAAACTCTGTCTTAATATTCTTAAATTTTGGGTTCAATATTTTGAAATTACAAGAAAATAAATTTATCGCATTTAATATTTTGAAACTACAAAAACGTGTTGTACTAAAAAATAAAATAAAATAAAAAGGCATTCTCATTTTCATAGTTAAATATTCTCTCTCTCTCAACGCCTTCTCTTTCTCTCTCTAACATCCTCCCTCCAATCATTTCATTTTCTTCCTTTTTTTAAAAAAATAAAATTTGGTTTACCAAACACTATTTCTTTAAATTGATTTGTGTAAAATAATAATTTGAAACAATCAATCTACATGAATTACCTTATAATAAAAATCAAACATTAATTTATTACTTGTACTATGTTCTATTTATATTCTGTACTACATATGTTATGCAGGTGGTCCTTTGTGTACGCTTCAATCAACCACTCACCTTCGGAGGATGCAACTCACATTCGAAGCAAGCAAAACAATCAAAGAACTCTCACACGAAATCAGAGAAACTCACTGAAGATCACGAAGAAGAAGAAGTATATTCAATCACTCATGCGCAGAGAAAGTAAGCAAAGAGAAAAGAAAGAAGAGACCAAGGATTAAATGGTTCGACAACCAGAGGCTTACATCCACGGTAAAGGAGCAACGATCTTATTAAGGATTCACACTGATTACAAAGGTATGAAAATACACACTCAATACTTGACACTTTTAATCTTCTCTCTAACTCTGTTTCAGATTTTATACAACCAAGAGTTATTTATTTTCTGATATGACAGACATGAGAAGAGCTTGTTGTTTGCAACCGATTTGACTGGTAAGTCTTCTAACAATCTCCACCTTTGTAAACAATAAGATTTGAATAAGTTTTACTCCCTTCTTTTAATTTCTTCTACGCTTTCTCTGGTAGGTGAAAACCTACCATTTCCAAACAACGTTGGAACTTCAGTTGAGGTAAGGGCTTCGTCAGTATGTCAGTTGCGTTATCAGAGGTATGTACTTTCAGAACTTCTCTATTTCCCCCTTTTCTATTTCTTCTCTAACAAAGTGGAACTTAATATCTATATGTTTGGTTCGATTGTGAAACTAAGGGTTCTTGGTCAGATGAATGTGTTGGGTTTTATGTCCTAAAACTCGTAATTTGTAAACATTAAACATATACTATTTTAAAATAAATATGTTATTGAGGTTATTCAGTAAAGATATTATTGAATAAGTGAGTTGCATGATATTTAACTTAAATCCAATAAACTAAGATCCCTGGCTATAGTATGAATACTTGAACTATATGTAGAGTCATAAGGTTGGATCAAGTTCAAGTATATAGCTAAAATGGTCTATAATAAACGGATAGGGTTGGGTACCGTATCTTGGGGACACTATGGACGCGACCCACTTTGTATGGAGTAAAAATGATATGATCCTAAATAGTTTATGTGGAGACATGTGAGTCGAGGCGTCCTATTCATTGAGTTTGTATATATAAGATCAGACCGTCAAATGTCACTTTCACCTTATAACGTCGTTTATTGTTGAAACTGACTATTTCATGCGATGACCTAGGTAACTCGATCTTAATCCTGAGCTAACTATGAACTCATGTTTATTCAGGATTATCCTTTGATCTGCATGGGAGAGAGTGGCCAAACTTCGCCGACTCAATAAGCCTACCATTTTGGGGAAAAGACCGAGTAGATAGTTGGGGACATAGTGATCTTGCAAGATGAAATTCACTCCTACCCGATTAAGGGATAGTAGAAAGGTTGTTCCCTTAAGTGCTGACTCTGGGTCTTGAACAAGGGGCCCCACCCTCTCATTGGTCCAAGAGGGACTCGGTTTGGTGGTTGGACCACAAACCATTTGTTCATTAGAGGATCAATGGAACTTAAGGAACAAGAAGTACTATAAGGGTAAAACGGACATTTGACCTGGCTATAGTTACAAATAACCTGTGAAGGTTCGACTTACTAATCATGGTTATATCGAGTGGACAAAAATATATCTACAGTGAGGGGAGTGCAGCTACTGGGTTATAGTGGAATGTCCTGGTAGTTAACGAATGTTGGTTAACTAGGTTAATGAGATTAGCCGGTTAACCTCGAATCGTTGGAGCCCATGATCTGTAGGTCCATTAGATCCCCCTGCTAGCTCATATCGAAATAAACCTTAGAACCGAGTGATGAGGGAGTTTGAATCGTTCAAAATCGGTTTAGGGAGTTTATGTCGACTATATACGATATTATCGACATAATGGTTTAATTACGAATTAAACTATTGTTTTGAGAGAGTTGAAGTATTTAAATATGATTTAAATACTATTTAAGTGAATAGTGATTCATGTTCAAAAAATCGTTTGGGGAAAGGTCGGGATTAAGTGCAAAGTATTAGTTTAATATTTGATATTCAATTAATATTTATATACTTGTTTAAATTGTTTAATTAATTATTTTATCAATTTTAATTTAAAATAATTATGAATTGTTTTAATTAAAATTAAGAAAAGAATTACATTTCTTGGATTTTATGAAAATTCATAAGAAAAAGAAATTCAATGATGAATTTATGAAAATTCAAATTTCATGGAGCTAGTGGTTTACACCTCAATTATGCATGAAACCTCATTGATACAACACATTCTTGCATGAAAGCTCCTAATGACACCTCAATTGCCACTAATCCCTTCTCCTAAGATGTGTCATTCTTTGGTGAATCAAAGATGTATGTAATCCTCTATAGAGGATTATAAGGTGGAGAAAATCAGAGATTTTAATACTGTTATGTTGCTGAAATCTTGTCTCAAACTCAACCTCTCAAAACCTCCATTATAGCTTGAACCATCAAGCAACTTCCCTTCCAATCCCCATCACAAAAGGATCCCACCATCCGTTCTAAGCTTGGAGAATAGTAGGGAAGATCCTAGCGATTGTCCGTGATAGATTTAGAGAAGGAAAACATCCCACGAAGTGCTTCAATTTGAGCTACAAAGAGGTAGGTGCTCATTGCCTCTATTTTTCGTATTGTAGGACAATCATGCTGTTGATATGCCTTGAATCTGATATGAAGCGCTCCGAACGACCAAGTACGGGGGTCTCGCTGACCGGTCAGCGAGTCGGGGTCCAGGGGCAACGCGCCCGGTGGGGGTTCGGGGGCAACGGCCCCTAAGCTAAATTTTGTATAGAGATTAGATATGATTTTTCGTTTTGGGCTTTTATTTTGGGCCTATTATGTTAGGGTTAAGAGTGGTGCCATATATAAACCCTCTTAACCTATTTTTGCCCTAATCTCTGTATTCTGAATACTCCTCTCATAATAAGATCGTCCTCTTCCTCTGCCCGTGGATGTAGCTAACACACCGTTAGTGAACCACGTATATCTGTGTGTTGTTTCTATTCGCCCTTTCATTCTTGTTACGTTGTTATTGTTTTCCGTCATAACAAGTGATATCAGAGCTACGATTCGTGTTTTTCCGCAACAGTTTTTCAGCGTACAAGGATGTCAGCTATGAACGTGAAGATCGAAAAATTCACCGGGAGGAACAATTTTGGTCTGTGGGAGATCAAGATGCGATCTCTGCTAAAGCAGCAGGGATTATGGGCGCCTCTGTCTGGTACGAAGAAGGCGGACGCTGATGAAGAAGAATGGAAAACCTTGGAGGAGAAGGCCCATTCCACGATTATGTTATGTCTGGCTGATGACGTCATCATCGAGGTTGCGAATGTGGATACTGCTGCCGGTCTTTGGTCTAAGCTCGAGAGCCTCTACATGACGAAGTCTTTGACTAAGAAGTTGCTCTTGAAGCAACGTTTGTTCAGTCTGCGAATGCAGGAAGGTACGCCCCTTAGAGATCACATAGATCAGTTGAACTCTATTTTGTTGGATCTACGTAATCTTGAGGTTAAGGTAGATGATGAGGATGCTGCTTTGATTCTGTTAGTATCTTTGTCGTTGTCATATGAGAATTTTGTAGATTCTTTTATTAGTGGTAAAGATAAGTTGTCTCTAGAAGAAGTAAAAACTGCCCTTCTGACTAGAGAAGTCCGTCATAAAGTAGCAGGTTCGGTTACAGAAAATCAGGCATCTGAGTTGGTTGCTTCGAGTAGTAAAGGACATAGGAAATCTGGTAAAAAGAAGTCTAATGGTAAAAATTCGAAGCCTAATGAAACTAATCCTAGAGCGAATGACATCTGTAATTACTGTAAAGAAAAGAGGCATTGGAAATATGACTGTAAAAAAAAGAGTAATAGGTATAAAAAGAATAAAGGTCCTGCCGCTGTGGCAGAAGCTAATACTGATTCAGATGATGACTTAGTCCTAGCTGTAAATGAAGAACCATGTCTTAAAGATCTGTGGGTTCTTGATTCTGGGGCGTTGTATCATATGTGTCCAAATAGAGAGTGGTTTTCAACTTATCAGCAGGTAGATGGTGGTAATGTCACTATGGCTAACAACGCTGTCTGTAAGGTAGTTGGGATAGGCTCAGTCAGGATACGGACACATGATGGTTTTTTTTGCACTTTGGATGAGGTTAGGCATGTTCCACTAATGACCAAGAGTCTGATATCTTTGAGTGTTTTAGACAACAAGTGGTATCAGAGCTAGACCCTGACTTAGCCATGTCGGTAGAATCCCCGGGTGTCGAACAAAAAATATGTGAGCCTTGAAGAAATAGTCATATGTAGAATCCGTAATATGGCTCAAAGAGCAAACTCCTCACTATGAAAGGAGATATGGACGGATATAATCCGTAATTTGGCTCTAAGAGTAAACTCCTCCCTATGAAAGGAGATATGGACGGATAGAATCTGTAATCTGGCTCTAGGAGCAAACTCCTCCCTATGAAAGGAGATATCGGGCTCTAAGAGCAAACTCCTCCCTAAGAAAGGAGATATGGACAGATAGATGACTATTTGAGGGAAGGCTCGTCTGTGGTACTTTGTTCGAGGGGAGCATTGTTGGGAATTGGGAGTGCAACCAAAGTCCCACATTGGCTAGCCAAGGGGATGATCATGGGTTTATAAGGGGGGACAAGTATCTCCATTGGTATGAGGCCTTTTGGGTGGAACCAAAAGCAAAGCCATGAGGGCTTATGCCCAAAGTGGACAATATCATACCATTGTGGTGATTTGTGTTGTGTCCTTGCCTTAACACATGCTTTATTTCTAAAATTAATGTAGTTATGTGCCTTTAGATCCTAAATTGCTTCCGCATGTGTTATATTAACACCTTCCAGAATGGTGCTTGATTATCACAAAAGATCCCAACCGTGGGTTGCTTAATTCCATAAAACTGTAATAGTCCCTTAAGCCAAATCCCCTCTTTGATAGCTTCTGAAAGTGTTATGAATTAAGCTTCAGTTGTTGAAAGAGCTACAACTGGCTGAAGAGCAACCTTCCAACTTAGTAAATTTTGATCAAGTAAGAAGAAGTATCCTGACAGTGATCTTCTTCTGTCCAAATCTCCTACAGAATCAGAGTCCACATAGCCATAGATTTCATTTTCAACTAGACTGTTCTTCTTATATTGTAATATAGCTTGTGAGGTCCCCTTTAGATACCTAAGTATCCATTTTACAGCTTCTTATATAAAAGTGATTTTATCAATTACAAATATGTTTTGTTTTCTTATTATATATTTTGAAAATTTTCGATTAATCACTTTAGAGTCATTGTTTGGACAATCCATCTCTCGACTATTTCTTCACAAAGAGTTTTTAAGCTCATCCATTTTTTTTCCCTAAATGCTTCTTTTAATTTAAGATCTTTTTTTTTTCTTAAAAAAATGTACTTTTGATCATTTATAATCATTCATCCTAAATTAATAATTTTTCCAAATGTGCTTATAGAAAAAGTGATTTTATTTTAAGAGAATATTTTTTTAAAGCTATCCCAAACACATTAGAAGTAAAGGACAACATTTATATTAGTATGAGACCTTTTAAGTTAAAAGAAAAAACAAAATCATATATTCATGTTAAGTTTATGTTCAAAATGAACCATATAACATAATTGAAAAAATACAAAGAGATTCAAATTATAAAGGTATAAATACTATTTTGGTCTTATGTACTTTTGGTTTTGGTTCATTTTGATTCCTGTATTTTCAAAATGTCCATTTTAGTCATTATTGGTTCATTTTGGTCACTTTCAAAATGTTCATTTTCGTCTTTGTACTTTAAAAAAAATGACCAATTCCTTCAATTTCAATTTTTGTCATTTTTTTTTCGATCATAATTTTTGCAAGACATTTCACTTAATAATATCTTGAAATAAATTTGAGTAAAAAATTTCCATCGTGTATACAATTTATGCTTAAATTTTACAAATAGAGACTAAATTAGTTACTTTGTAAAAGTATATGGACTGAAATGAACATTTTGAAAGTACAACGACTAAAATAAATCAAATCTCGAAGTACAGGGATCACAATGAATATATTAAAGCCAAAAGTAATATTTAACCCAAAATATTTTCCCCATAAAGTTTGAAATACTAAAACGTACTAAATATATAAACTCTGAAACTCTAATAAGACTTTAATTCGATGGATGTGGCCAAGGTGAGCATAGCTTAGCCTTAATCTACCAAAAGGTCAGATTTTCGAATTCCCACCCCTAATGTTGTTGAACTAAAAAAAAGAAGAAAAAAAAAAAAGGTGAATGTGATTCAAATAAGAGGAGGAAAATGAGGGGGAAAAAAAAAAAAGAATATTTCTATTTTGAATTTCTACCCGTTGGCACGTGTGACAAAGGATGTCCGTCGGATTTGGCACGTGCCCAAATGCAGATGTTGACTACGAAACACCGACACGTTTAGAACCTTGGACGACATGTCTGAAAATCCCATTTTGTTGAACGACATGACGTCACGTCGGTTCATAAACTTTATAGTTGTCGAGTAAAATTAATTATTAATGCATTCCTAACCTCACCTTCTGACCTTGTCCCTCCATAATTATTTTATGCTCATTCAAAATTTAAGTTTTTGTACTTTAAATTTGTAAAGATTTAATTTCTGTTGCGAAAAATATTGTTAAGATTTAATCGACTTTCTTCTGATTCGTTAGTGGCCGTAAATATGGTAAACGAAGTCCAACAAACTTCACTAGATGTTCATCATTGGATTGTGTGGACTTCGGACTTGTCAAAATCTTTTTCTTCTTTCCATGTTTCTTATATTTCTAGGAATAGAAATAGTAGAGCTTTTTTTTTTTTTTAGTACATCAACATTTGGGGGTGGGAGGATTCGAACCTCTAATCTCATGATCGAGGATACATGTCAATTACCGCTGAGTTAAGCTCGCTTTGGCAAATAGTAGAGCTGATTTGTTAGCAAAAAAGGCTTTTGATCATGGACGGTCTATATTGTGGTTATCTAATTTTCCATAATGGTTAACGTCAATGGGGAACAATACCCATTGCAAGTGTTTGTCAAATTGTATTTGGTCTTCATTAATGAAATGTTACTTTGTCTAAAAAAAAAAAAAGACTTTCTTACATGTAGATCGATAAATTGATTAGAGAGACTAAATGTGTTAAGTTACAAACACTAAGTTATTACAAAATAAAAATTGACACTTACTTTTGATGGATTTTTTCATGATAAGGATTTAATTGTAAAAAATTTTAAATCATAGGGACTAAATTGTTACAACTTTACAAGTATAGAGACTAAATTTGTTATAAACTAAAGTTCATGGGCTAAATTGTTTCTTTCATAAAAGTTCAAGGATCAAAAATATTTTTTAATATTTTTTTTATTAAGATTATAAAGGCTATTGATAGTAATCTAAGGCCCCAATTATTGATCATGAATCGAAATCAAGCATCAATTTGAGCATAGTTCAATTGGTTAATGCATATACTCTTTTTTGATCAAGGGGTTAAACGTCGTTCAAATTTTCCACTCCAAAAATTGTTGAATTGAAAAAAAAAAAATTGAAATAAAAAAAAGAAAATGAAAGTTTTCATTTTCTTTGATGGTGTATACTAGAATCAAAGAATTGAAATAAAATGTGGGATTCACCCAAAATTGAGGGGAAAAAGAAAGACAATAGGTTAATTGAAAAGGAAAGTAAAGTGTGTTCTCTAAATACAATTAAATTTATTTAAAATAGTTCAAAAATAATAAAATTTTCTTTTTATAATCAATTTCATAATTCACTTTATGATTTGTCATCGTCTTTACTTTTTTTTTTTCCCTTAAAAAATATCATTATTGAGCTATTTTAACGGGATAAATGAAACTCAAAACCATAGTTTAAATTATTTTTTAGATATGTAGGCAATACAAGGACACTTTATAAGAATTTTTGAGACAGTATTCATATATGAAATCTTTTTTAAAAAGTAATTACATGTTTCTTTCTAAAATATTTTAAAAATATTTTACCATGAACAAATTTGAAAACTTTTATAATTAATTAGTCAAAGAAAATAAAGTAAAAAGATCCCAAACATGGCTTTGACAACACTCAAACCTTTTTCCCCTAAATATACTATAATACTATCAATGACTTTTTTCACTTCAACTTGCCATTCAATGATTAATTAAAATAAAAAAAAAAAAAAAAAAAAAAAAAAAAAAAAAAAAAAACTCCATAAATCAAATTTGACATTTTCAACTCAAATATTTTTAATAAAATATTAACTACCTCCTCCCCTCTCTAAGAATTTTCATCTTCTCATATGTCTTTGTGAAAGGAAAATTTTGACTTTTCTCTCTATGGTCTGAATTTGAAAAGATCAAAGATAGAATCTCCATTGGAAGAAGATGGAATTTAAACCATTTCTTCAAACTTCAAAAGAGTTCATAGGGGGAAATTTATAGAAGTCCAGGTTTCTTGAACCTTTAGGTCCCGTTTGATGACCATTTGATTTGTTTTTTAAAATTAAACTTAAAAATACTAAATCTACCAAAAGTTTCTTGGTTTTGTTATATATCTTCTTCCCATGTTTCAAAAACCAAGTCAAGTTTTGAGAACTAAAAAAAGTAGTTTTCAATAACTTGTTTTTGTTCTTAGAATTTGGCTAGGAATTCAAATGTTTCTTTCACAAAGATGAAAACCACGGCAAGGAAATTGAGAGAAAGCAAGCTTAATTTTCAAAAACCAAAAAACAATTGGTCATCAAACGAGGCCTTAACTTTATGTTTAACAGGTTTTTAAACTTTTAATATGTCAAATAAATCACTCAACTTTTAATCTTGTCTAATAGATTCATAATCTATTTGACATTTTTTTAAAATTAATGATTTTATTATTTATAATTTTGTGTTCAATAGATTCATGAATTTAAAATTGAAAACTCAGAGACTTATTAAACACAAAATTAAAAGTTCAATGACCTATTTGGCACAAATCTAAAAGTTTAGAGACCAAACTTATAATTTAACTTATGAATTTTTTTATACTACCCTCATTCATTGTATGTCATAACAAAAACATTTAAAAATAGTGTAAGGCCTACATATATCATAGAATGACGTGTCAAATTGTTAATGAATGGAGTATATACTACAATAATAGTACTAGAAATCTTTCCAAGTTGATAGAAAGAACAAAATACAACCAATCAAATGGGTCGAACAGAAGATGAGTTTCATCAATGAAACTTGAAGAAACTAGTTGGGAAGAAAGGAGGACCTTTCAAAGTGGCAGATTAAGAAAATTTGTAAAGTCCAATAATAATTGGGTTGGAAAAAGGGACAAAATGGGACCATGAAAATGTTGAGTTTTGAAGACTTTGAGAGATTATTGTGCTTTGTTTAAAGCTGCCATGAGAATGAAAATGAAAAGGAAAAAGGGAAAGGAAGAAGTTAGAGAGAGTCTTCATTGTTGTTTGTTTTGTCAAAGAGAAATAGTACCTTTTTGGTTGGTATGTGAAAATGAAGTGTCGGTGAATATTTGATTTGACAATCATCCCTACATCGTCCCAACCTTCACCAATCATCTATATTATGACGGTAAAACTCGTTTGTCAAATCTTATTACTTTTTTTTTTTATTATTATTGGAGCATCCGAACTACCCAACAAAGTGCCTATGTGGACTCTCACTAGTCTTCCTCAACATCACGTGTCAAGACATGTGGTGGAGAAACATTTCGAGCTGACAAGACGAACTGAGAAACCACTGAACTATTTAACCTAAAGAGCTCGATCTTAACCGAGCTGAGGTATCTATCTGTCACTGACAGAATCTCCACTTCTACGTTAGGTATGGATATGTCAAACCATGATGGAGAATTCTATAAATAGTGCAATCCATCTCGTATGTAGGTACACACTTTAACTCTAGTCGAAACTACTTCGATCTGAACATCGACTTAAACATCAGAGTGTGTTGAGCAAATCATCACACTGATGAGAGTTTTCTTGTTGTAGACCAGTCTCACTCCTCGTTCCGTCGGTCCACGTGGACCTATGATTAGATTGTTTTTAAATTTGAAGTCCTCCTTTTACAAGCAATTACTTAGTTGATCGTCCGAATAAGTTGAAAAAGAAATAACCACCGACATGAAGTTAAATTCAATCACAATTAGTTCTTGTTTGCTCATGTAGTAGGTAAATGAGAAACTCGGTTGTGATATATACAACCACCACACAAATTATAATAATAATTTTTATCTTCTTTTCTTTTCACCCACCATGTGATCACCATTCGTTTTTTTAAAAAGAGGAAAAGAAAAAGGAAAAGAAAATCCAATTTGCATTTTTTTTTAAGTTTAATCATAAGTGAGGTGGGGATTTTCGAACCTCAAACATCTTTGTGATGACACATGTTTTATGTTGGTTGAACTATGCTCAGTTCAGCTGCATTCCTGAACTTATCACGTTGTATTAATTTTCACCCTAAACTTTTAATTTTACCATATTAGACCTTAGACTTAGTTTTTTTTTTTATTTTTTATGATAATAGACCTTAGACTTAGTTATTTCCATCTTCTATTCAATTTCCGCTAATTCACCCACCAATTTTAACAAAAAACAATGTAAAAAATCTTCACAAATTTTTTGATTTCAATTATATCAAGTTTTACACAAAATTTAGTTTGATTAAGCTACAAATTAACCATTGCATAGCTTTGGCAAAACTCACATTTTTTTTTTTTAAAAAAATAGCCATAATGTTATTTTTCTTTGAAATCTTATCAATTTTTGTTTTATGCATATATTTTTATAATTTATTAAAAGCATATGAAAATACTTCTTTTAATGAATTTTAAAACGAAAACTTATCGGAAGGTAAAAATTACAACACTTTTTCCAATTTAAGATTAAGATTGTAAATATTTTCTAACTTAATAAGTTTAGGATAAAAATTCAAGTTTAGTTTCTTAGAAGGAAAGTTGGGCTTTGGAGTAGGCTTTGTCAAGTTTTGGTCCATGTCTAGGTGAAAAATGACACATATTTGGGTAAAGCCCTACACTAGTAATTTGGATCTTACTGTAGGATCTAAAGACAACACTAGAGGGGGTGAATAGTGACTACCAATTTTTAAAATTAATTTTATCTTTGAAATATGCTCAATTAAAGATTACTCACAAATCAATTATTGGCAAGCTAAGATAAAACCTCAAGCATGCAAGCTATGGTAATTTCAAATTTAAATAAGATTTAATCAAAGAGAAATTTAAATAACAGAATAAAAATTAAATCATGCAATCAAGAAAAATTAAAATTTAACTAAAACAATAAAGCAAAGGAAATAATAAAGAACAGAAAATAAAAGAGAGAGAGGAAGAGAAAACACCGGGAATTATAGTGGTTCGGCAAATTGCCTACTCCACTCCCCAAGACTCCTTCTTGGGTATTTCACTAGGTGATCCTCTTGCAAGTGAGAACCAAACCGACACACGACCCTCTTTTTCCTAAGCTAAAGAGAAACTCAAAATCCTATTAACTGGTTCAGGGTCAAACCAATTTCTTTTTCTCACAACCCAAGGTGTACCCACACTTTAATACAATTCTAAAAATAAAATAAAATAAAACCTCACAATATTACCTCTTGAAGGCTAAGTACACAAGTTGAGCACTCTAATAGAAAATCTCACAAAAATAACTCTAGGCCAATTTAGGAGCAAGGAGGACAAGAATTTGAGAGTAGAGAGAATTGAGAACTTAAGACTTGATAGCTTTTGGTGTGTGTATGAGGAATGAAAATCAAGTCGAATTTATAGGTGAGGAGAATATGTACTGGTTGTTAGATCAAATTAAAGATGGAGGGTGGAGATTGAACTTAAAATAGAAAATGAAGGGATTTTGAAATTAAGAGAGAATTTTGAAAGATTGGAAAGTTTAAGATTTGAGAATAAATCAAGGATTTTTAAGGATGAATTTTGGAAAGAATTGAATTTTGAATTGGTGGAATTTTGGTGAAGATTTAGGAGAAAATTGGAGAAAATTGGATGGAGGAAAAATAAGAAAATCAGGGAAAAATGAATATACTAGCCAGAAGATTGACGCCTACGCGGCAGGGAGGAACTGAGCAGCACACGCGCGATTCTGAGGAGAGATTCCAGGCGAGTGCAGTGCACGCGCGTGGAAAGACCTACCGCCGGATTGGATTTTCTTTTTTCTTTTTCCTTTTTTTTTAAATACAAAATCGATATCTGAAATTCAGATATCTCGCCACGTGTCGCTATCCTACTGAGCCACACATTCGCCGATGATTTCTCCTCTTTTCTTTTTTTTTTTAAATATCAGCTGCCACGTGTCATGATCTTATTCGTCCACGGTCGCCACCTCATCTACCATGTCATCTGCCACGTCAACAAAAAGTGACCGTTGGATGCCACGTCATAAAAATGTGTCCGTTGTAGTGCCACGTCAGCAACTTGCCACGTGTCATGCCACGTTGGATTTTCTCCATCAATTTTTGTTTTGGCCATAACTTCTTCGTTTGAGCTCCGATTTGAGTGATTCAAAAGGTGTTGGAATCGTCTTTCCGAGCTCTACAAGATAGTGACTTTGAAACACTTAAAATGTTAGTACAAAAAATCTGAGTTTGTTATCATCAAAATACTTAGTTTGATTGAAGCCCTAAAGCTAACACTTACTTGTTTTTTGAGAAATAAGATCACATGCCATTAAATCCTTCTTGCTCACTTTTATTTTTAAGTTAGTTTAAAAATGACACTTGAAGTAGGAGAGGATAGACAAAGGACATCAATAAATAACATAGACAAAAAATGACTTTTAATACACTTCAAGACAAAAGGATACATGAATGAACAAACTGACATTACATTGAAATGAGAGAGATTTTAAGACAGTATAAATATAAAATTCAGAAAGGTTAAAAAACACTCAGAATAATGGATAGATACTAACTTCTTATAGAAATAAGATATACCTTCCTTTTCTTTGACTTGTTTCATACACATTTCGTTTAGAAATAAGATATACCTTCCTTTTCTTTGACTTGTTTCATACACATTTCGTTGTTAAACGTACAACTTAATTGTTCATAAAGAAAACTCTTTATTTTTTAAACAATTCAAGCCAACACATAATGAGGGGTCCAAATTATGATCTTGAGGCGTTATATTAATTAGTGTCACAACTATGTTTATCTTATTTCTCTCCCTACTTTTATTAGGATGGATCCCACATGTAATTAAATTTAATTATAATTGAAACAACAATTCATTTTCATTCATGTTATCATTCATTTTTCATTCCCATTAAGAAAATAGCAAATATAAATCTATCCAAAGATTTTTCTCAATTTCTACTTGGAAGAAAAAAAAAAACTTAACCCTTGTTTTCACCCTTTGCTCAAATATGCTATTGCTTTTAAAATATAGGTGTTTGATTAATTTAGGCATGCTTGATAAAGATTATCTTTTTAGTTTCATATTTTAAAAGCTATACTTGGGCATACTGCTGTACATATAGCCTTCATACATAGGGTTACAAGGGTAATTTCTTACCTAACATATATGAGAAAAAAGGAAAAATTGCACAAACCATTCCTAAACTATTAAGTGCATGTTTGGAGTGACGTTGTAAGTTTTTAAAAACACTTTTTTGGCTCTTAAAAACATTTTTTAAACACTTAGAAAGTCACTCCAAACGAACTCTAAATTGGTTAAAATCACACATTTGAACTTTTAATTTGATTAATTAGTCCCTATACTTTGTTAATTGTTGCAATCACACCAATGAAAAATTTGATCAATCAATCTCTATACTTTGTTTAATATTGTAATCAACCTATGTACTTTGTTAAGTATTATAATCAACCTATGTACTTTGTTAAGTGTTGCAATCCGTCATTCTATTAGTTGCTGTTAAATTACTGTTTCATTGGACTTCACATGTATGACTCACATGTTAGTAGGAAAGGGCAAACTTGTTATTGATGGATTGGAAAAAAAAAAAAAAAGTTTTAAGTTTTAGACAAAGAAGCCTAAGAAGTTTTAATTTAGTGGGTGTTATTTGAACTTTCTTTTATTAATGATAAAGAAGAAATCCTAGAAGACCAAGAAGATTATCGTTGCCATAGTTAAAACTTCCATCTCCAAATTAGCTAATGATGACATTACCCAATGAACCACTAAAAAAGAGAAGTTGCCCTCATAAAATTCTCAATGACAAGTTTGTTCTCCCCAACTTACCTATGAGTCACAGATGAAGTCCAATTAAATGGTAATTTAACTATAATTAAAGAAGTGATTGATTGCAACACTTAACAAAATACAAAGGGTTGATTATAACCCATACAAAGTACAAAGGCCAATTGATCAAATAAAAAATTCAAGGATATGTGACTGTAACAAACCTCATGATTCAGGGATGGTTTGTGCATAATATAGATAGATAGATAGATAGATAGAAAGTAAGTTACACAAAGATATAATTGTTGTACAACTTGGTTAAAGCTTTGTTTGATAAGCCAACATAAATAGCTCAACTGACATAAAACTTGTACTAATACAATTCCAGTTGATAATCATTTGGGTCCATTTCTTTCCATCATCCCGAAAGAAATCATCTTAGAAACCTAGACCCACTCATCATGAACCCCAGTCACCCCGACGTGCCGTTCTTATTTGATGGGTTTTTTGAAAATTGTACTTGTGTTTCTCACTTACTAAATGGTTATCAAACAAGACTTTGTTTATGATTTTTTGTTATTGAAAATTAAGTTTATAAACACTAAGACCCTCAATTTCTTTATTTTGATATTCACTCCGTCCAAGTTGTCTGTTTTATTATCTACTTTTTATCCATGTTTTCAAAATCCAATGCCAATTTAAAAACTAAAGAAAAAAGTTTTCAAAAGCCTTTTTTTTTTTTTTTTTTTTTTTGCCTTTTTTGAAATTTGACTAAGAAGTGAAATGCTTTCACAAACATGAAAACCATGATAACAATTAATAAAGTTTTTTAAAACCATGTAACAAAAAACCCAAATAGTCATCTAACTGCACCTAATTTGCAAGAAACTTCATAAATTGGAGGAAGAAAGGATTAGAATTACAGTACCCAATCAACCAACTCGTAAATGGAGCTCGAAATTGCTATAGGTGGCGTCTTCCTGTAAGTTCTGCCGCTTGCAAAATCATCTACATGAAAAGCAGGGAGCAGTTGGTGAATCTGTTTGAGAAATGCAACAATAATAAAATTCTGGCGCAATTACAATGTCATACGCTCAAAATTGGCCTTACCCACGACAGTTTCTTCGCCACCAAACTCAGTGCTCTGCATGGGAAATACACCTCTCTCGTGCAAGCACACAAGGTGTTCGACGAAACGCCAAGCAAAACAGTACACCTCTGGAATGCTCTCCTCAGAAGCTACTGCAAAGAGAATCAATGGAGACGAACTCTAAATCTCTTTCACGACATGGTATCCCAAGGAATTACAGAAGGGAAGCCCGATAATTTCACTGTCCCTATCGTTTTGAAGGCCTGCGCGAGGTTGCAGGCACTTAAATTTGGAAAGACTGTTCATGGGTTTGTCAAGAAGAATGAGAAAACTGACCTCGACATGTTTGTTGGGGCTGCGTTGATCGAACTGTACTCGAAATGTGGAAAAATGCACGAGGCGCTTCACGTTTTCTTGGAGTTTTCTCAACCAGACGTGGTTCTGTGGACTTCGATGATAACTGGGTATGAGCAGAATGGAAATCCTGAAAAAGCAGTTGATTTTTTCTCTCAAATGGTGATAATCAAGCATTTGAATCCCGACCCTGTCACGCTTGTCAGTTTAGTATCGGCCTGCACTCAACTGTCAGATTCAAAGCTTGGAAGTAGCATACATGGCTTTATAACTAGACGAAATCTAGATTGTGACTTATCTTTGGCCAACTCGTTATTGAATCTATATGCGAAGACAGGTTCTGTAAAAGCTGCAGCCAACTTGTTTGAGAAAATGCCGGCAAAAGATGTAATATCATGGAGCTCTTTAATTGCTTGTTATTCTCACAATGGCGCTGCAGCTGAAGCACTGAATCTTTTCAATGAAATGATTAATAGGAAAATCGAATTCAATTCGGTTACGGTGATTGGTGCATTACAGGCATGTGCAGTTGCATGTAACTTGGAAGAGGGAAAGAGGATCCATGAACTTGTTACCAGCAAAGGTTTGGAGTTGGATGTTTCAGTTTCCACAGCTTTGATTGATATGTACATGAAGTGCTTTTCACCTGAAGAAGCCCTTGACGTGTTTGAAAAAATGCCCAAGAAAGATGTGGTTTCTTGGGCTGCTTTGCTAAGTGGATATTCCCAAAATGGGATGTCATCCAAGTCCATGGGAACCTTCAATACCATGCTTTTGAACAGCATAAAGCCTGATGCTGTTGCCATGGTGAAAATTCTTGCTTCTTGTTCAGATTTGGGCATTCTCCAACAAGCACTTTGCCTACATGACTATGTTGTTAAAAGTGGCTTCACCAATAACCTTTTTGTAGGAGCTTCGCTCATAGAGCTGTATTCAAAATGTGGCAGCATAGTTAATGCCATGAAAGTATTTGAAGAAATGAAAGTAAAAGACATTGTTACCTGGAGTGCGATCATTGCAGGCTATGGAATCCATGGCCAAGGAAGAGAAGCTTTGAATCTGTTTGACAAAATGACAGAGACATCAGAAGTTATGCCCAATGAAGTAACGTTTCTTTCATTATTATCTGCTTGTAGCCATGCCGGTTTGATTGAAGAAGGGATCAAGATATTCAACATGATGTTGCGTGACTACAGAATAAAACCCAACACAGAGCATTATGGTATTATTGTTGATCTTCTTGGTCGAACAGGAGAACTTGACAAGGCACTTGACTTCGTTCAAAAAATGCCGATTCCAGCAGGGCCACATGTCTGGGGTGCCCTGTTAGGTGCTGCTTGTATTCATCACAAATCTGAGTTAGGAGAGGTTGCAGCAAAGAGTCTCTTCCAGTTAGATCCTAATCATGCTGGGTACTATATACTGCTATCTAACATTTATGCTGTGGAGAAGAACTGGGACAATGTGGCAAAACTTAGAAATATGATAAAGGAAAAGGGTTTGAAGAAGATGATTGGGCAAAGTGTGATTGAAGCAGGAAGTGAGGTCCATAGTTTTGTAGCTGATGACAGATTACACCCAGAATCTGACCAGATTTATAGGTTGCTAGGAAATTTGAATGTTAATATGAGAGATGAAGGTTATAGCTCTAATTCAAAATCTTATTTACAGGGCATTGAGGAAAATTTATAGTCAACATTCTATTGTGGATCTCATACAAGTCAAGGAAACTATCAAAATGGAGTGGTCAACACCTTTAGCCAGTGATTTGATTATAAACCTTTTACCAAAATATAATCCATTAGTTCACACAAGATTTCTGCTAAGCTTTGAGAATGTTAAAACCACAACTAACAATCAGTAGTGAAGCAGAAAAAAGAATTCCATTTATTTTCTATATTATGACAATTCATAATCTAGTGGGAAAAGAAAAATATAGCCATCATTTATCTAAGGAAACATCTTTTTTTTTTTAAACTCCCAAGTGCCAATATGCATTCCTACAGAACATCAGGGCAAAGACTAGGCACATGGAAATATGAACATAATCTAAGAATATATTTTAGCTGGACCTCTGCTAGAATCTGTAATCCATAGCAACTGTTGCTGGAGCTCATACAACTACAGGAGCAGCAAGAAATAAGAATACCACGCTGTTCCAAAGTTCTGATCCAGCAGGAGAGTGCGCCCTGCCCATTTCCTTGCGGGTTCTTTTCTAATTGTTGCCCTGGCTGTCATTCTCCCAAGGCTTTTTCTCAGTTTCCTTGCAGACTTCCAGTCTAGGAAGTTTATCTTCGTCTACTTTTTTACCTTCCTCATCATTGGTTCTCCCCATCGGACCCCTGCCATTTTCAATCTCAATCACATATTTCTCTATTTATAGGTTAGTTAGAAAAGAAAGGCTCTACTATCATAAAACTAGATATTTTTAGGTCTTTTATGTTTACTGGATTTTAAGACTCTATATCCACACTGAGGCATTAACTACCAAGCGATCCCAAAAAAGTTTGAGCTCGTCAAAGCTTCTTTTTTATTCTAGTTATAAGTTGCGTTGATAGTTCTATGTTTAAAACTTGTTATTCTTAGATCATCAATTACATGATTAGAGACCCAATTTGAGAATTGAGGGATGAAGGTTCGGACTAGCTACTGAATGATTAACCATACTCACTACATTCAGAAGGTTGAAATATTTATGAATGTTTATGCAGCAGTTCTGAATTTTTCTTTCTTAAATACTTTTCCATTGGTTCAGGTTGTCACACCCGTGATGCAAACCTTGCTGATTAAAATGTTTTAGTAATGCTCGACAAAGATTTGCAAAAAAAAAAAAAAAAAAAAAATGCTGGTAAAAGAGGAAATAAACAGAGGTAAGTAAATAGAAAAGCTAGGTTACTCTAGACTTCTCGACTTTTCTATATATGATTAGTTGGTTGATTTCTGTTAATTATTCCTGTTTTAAAAAAATTAATCAAATATTCCTAGGTTAAATAGATTTAGTAATTATAGGTAAATGAACATATAGAGTATATTCTTCACTGGTTTGCACCTTATCCATATCTTACTAAGGATCAAATAATCATTACAGTATGAAATCAAACCAAAACAAGGACGCTGATGAAGATTATAAAGTGCATCGTCTAACTGATAAGGAGAGGTAAGTAGTTGAAGAAAATCAGGTGCAGAAGACTAATAAGAAGACAAGTTGCTACCAGCAGCTACTAATATACAATGTGTGTCAATAGGACTCAAAATGAGCTATCGGAAAGAACATGAAAAGCCAGAGAAAACACTAACCTCCAAAGCCTTTCTATTAACTCTCCTTTTTTAATATGTTTATCCAGCAATTCAGGCACATCATCGGGAGTAACATAGCCATACCTAAATTTAAAGTATATAATTAACTAATTAAGCAATAGAAAATATCTCTAAAAGTTTGTGAAACAATTTCTCCATTTCAAACTTTTCTTACCAATGGCCCATGATTCTCCCATCTGGATCTGGACTATATACAATCACGTTTCCTGCATACTTGTGTCCACCAATATGTGAACATGCATGTACATAAATCTGATCCTTCAGTCCTCTTAGTTCAATCTCCTCTTTGAGTTTTGTAAGGAGAGCTGTTCCACAGATACCACATCTCTGATCCCGACTACGATGTGCACATACAAAAATATAAGAACCAGCCAAAACATCATGTGCTCCATAGACCTGCAGTTTACCATTCAAAAGCACATCCTCAACAAAGCTCTCCACATCTTTGTCTTTCAAACCCCTGTGTCATGTCATGAGTGGGTGTGGGGGGGAGACGGGTCATTGCTCATCTTTTAACAGAAAAGGATCATTGCACAGATAGAGTTACAATTAAATCTACTGTAAGAAGTAAAAGTGATAATATATAGGACAGAACAAAAGAACCCTCAGAAAAGAACCCATGATCATAAGTTCTCGATAATAACTCAAGAAGTACACATAAGGAAAAATATATAAGATCAACATTAATAATCTTCTATGGCCCTAAAGATTAGCCAAATAATTAGAATCAGTATTATAATTTACGGTGATTACAGCTCAAATGCCTTTTGGACCAAAGCAGATTATGAGAGAATCATCTAACAGCAATATGTTAACCCAGATTATCTTTTAGTTTATGAGAAAATTAGCCTCAATCTACAACGAAAACTGAGTCAATCCTCCCAGTCCCACCTGTGTTTGACCATTTCCGGAAAAATCAATACATCTCCATCTGAATATTCAGTTCCCTCCCCCGCCTCGCATATCGTCAGCTTCGTCTAGCAAGCCAAAACGAGAAAGAGAAGTATAAAAAAGATGGCAGAGTACTCGAATTTCGTAAACTATAAACAGAATTTTAATTGACATGAATAACAAAGCCATCTCAGGACCAAAATTCAATCATCAAAACTGCATTGCTAACCTTAACAGAAATTTCATTTTTACGAGCTTTGATGGCCGAGGAAAGGAGCTTAGGTAGCAGATCAGCGTCCGAGTCTTCAATGTGGGACGGCCAGACCTCATGACTTCGATAACAGAGGAACACATGGCGCTCGTAAGCAGCAACGGTTCCGGCAAGGTTGCTCCGATACATCTCCGGCCGACGGAAGCCATACTTCTTGTCATCGGCAATTGAAAATGTGGAGAAACGATGAGATTCCGAGGAATGGAGTAAAATTGACGACGAGATTTGGCGCGGAGAGGAGAGATTCGGAGAACGGAAGAACAAGAGAGATTCACGCAGATTTTTACCGACGGATGAGAGGGAACGATAGGGACTCCATAATCGCATGGCTTCACTTCTTTGGCGGCGGCGCCGTGTAGCCGGCCGGAGAAGGTCGCCGGAGAGCAATGGAAAATAAATGCGCGCCTTCGCGTGGGAAAAATGAAACAAGGAAAATAAATGCGCGGTTGTTTTGTTATAATTATAGAAAATACCGTACAATAATATTTTTTAAGTCTGAAATTAAAAAACAAATAAATAAAAAATATCTTAACCTTCAAATACTTTAGTTTTGAAAAAATATTTTACAGTTAAGTTTTGGATAGAAAACATTGAAGTTTTATTGATACCCTTAAACTTAAGAAAAAATCGAAAATACTCTTTTAGAAAACGTTTCCTCTTTTTCTTTTTCTCTTTGTAAATTTCGAGGTCAAATACTTTTTTAGTCTTTTATGTTTGGAGTCGGTATCTATTAAATCTATAGGTTCAAAATTAGACAATTAAGTCCATATTAAAGAAATAGTTTTATTGAGTCCCTTTATCATTACTTTTTGTAGTGGATTGTTGAAGTGGCGTTTTTTTAAAAATAAAATAATATTTAACGAGAAGGGAGGAGAAAGGGAAGGAAAGGAGAGGGGATTCGAGGGTCGGGAAAAGAGGAAAGAAGGAAAGTTTTTTTTAATTATTGTTTTATCATTTTATTATTTTTAATTAAAAATTTATTGTTTTATCTTTAAAAATCATCACATTAGCACTCGTTGGAAAAGTAATGGTGGAGGGATTCAATAGAAATATTTCTTAAATATAGAAGACTTGATTGTTCAATTTTGAAACCTAGGAACTCAATAGACATTGACCCAAACATGAGGGACTAAAAAGGTAATGGATACGTGCAACATAGCACCAGATAAAAACATAATTTGAAATGAAATTTTCAATTATGATGAATAGGTGGTGAAGGAAAAATTATTTATTTATTATTATTTTTTTTGTGTGTGTTTCTTTGGAGAATTTCGTGGGAGAGCCTTTTTTTCAGGTATACGAGAGAGGGTTGTAGTTATGGATTTTGGGTTTTTGGAGCTTTTGAAGAATGCGGGTTTAGTCCAGTTTACAAGGTTAATTCAAAAGCTTGATATGTGATTTTTATTTTTTTTTTTCATATTTAAGAAATGTTAGAACCATTATATGACAATATTTTCATTATTTTGCCTAAAATGAATACAAGGAAAGTAGATGAGTGGCGACCCATGAGTAAATAATAGTGAAAAGACTACCGACAAAATCAAGTCAAGGACATGAAAAAGTCAAGAATGAAGTAAAAATCATATTGAAGCTTCAACATAAAAATCTAGTCAAGCTCTTGGAGAGATATTGAAGAAAATTTTGTGGTCTATGAATACACGACAAATAAGCAAAACTTCTCATTAATTTTCATGGAGAAAGAACATAACTTGTCGAGAGAGGAAGAAGAAGAAACATTTTCTAATAAAGGTATTTTTGAAAATTTTTTGAAAGGTCAAGAGTATTAATAAAACATAAACTTTTACGTCTTACATCCAAAACTTAATGGTAAGGATATTGTTTAACATGTTTCAAAAGAGCGTGAGTATTTTTGAAACGTTTTAAAGTTAAGGGATATTATTGAAACGAGACCCATAGTTCAAAGATATTTTCTATAAGTTAGCCTTTATTTATGGACAAATTGCAAAAACCACCCGTAAAGTATGATGGTCGTAACAATTGCACCCCTAAACTAATGGTTCACATGGCGCCTTTCAAGTTCAGATTGTTTCTCGAAGATTTGGGAAAAGAAATCTTACCTAGTTTTTGCACATGCCCTTTCTCAATCCCCCACCATTTTTCATTTGAATTATCTCATGATTTTAGTTTATACCATTGTTGTAATCTCTAAACAACCTTCTTGTTTGTTTTTTTTTTTTTTTTTTTTTTTCATGGACTGAAATGATGTAGGGATTTATAAGAAATAGCAGAGCATAAGGGACAGAGGAGGACTAGAATGAAAAAATGTTAGAATTTGAGGAACTGATTTAAATTTTTTTAATAATAGGGACTAAATTGAAAAACACTCAAATATTAGGATAAAAACTTATAATATCCTTTATTATTATTATTATTATTCTAATTAATTTAAATGATTTACAATTGATTCTCAATAAACTTATTTGAAATTATTCCAATTTATTTATTTATAAATATAGATGGATAGATATAGTCATATAGAGATATAGAGAGGAATAAATTAATAAATTACATTTTAAAAATATATATATAAAATCTCATATGATGCAAAAAGTAAACAATTAGAGAGAGTGAGCCCCCAACAGCCGACAGCTAAAATGGGAACATTTCAATTGTTTTCATCATTTATCAGTTGACATAATTGACTTGAAAAATTAAAAAGGAAAAAACAAATTTGCTGAGCTTGTATTATTTATTGGCTAAAGTAGTAGTATAATACTATACTCATATATTATTTTCAAAAAAAAATATAAAAATACTATACTCATATATTCTTAAAATATATAATTTTTTTTTTTTTTGGAAATTAAAAGATATGAAATATTATAAGTAAACGAATGGTTGAAATTTAATTTAGGTTTTAATATGATAATGACTAGTGATGTTTCAAAAAAAAAAAAAAAATTACAATTTTAGTTCTTAAACTTTCAAGATTATGTTTAATAGTTCTTCCAACTTAAAAAGTTTCTAATAAGTTTCTAAATTTTTAAATTTGCATCTAATAGATTCTTTAACTCTAAAAAGATTTTAATAGGTTTTTTACAAACTTTTAGTTCTGTGTCTAATAAGTCCTTAAAGATTAAAAATAATGTAGGTTTTTTACAAACTTTTAGTTATGTGTCTAATAAGTCCATAAAACTTTTAGTTCCAAACATGTACTTAATATATATGATTTTGAGCACAAAGCAATTATATATTTTTCTTTTTTTTTGACAATATGTGGAGTGAGGGATTCAAACCATAGACCTGGTGGTTATCAGTACAACTTTATGTCAATTGAGTTATGCTCTTGTTGACTCACAAATCCATTATGTACGATAAATATTAGAATAAGGTTAATAAGAAAGTTTTCTAACAATTATCCAAACAAAATTCTATACCAAACTTAACAAAATATTACAAGGCATTCCCATTGATCTGTTTAGCTATATGCCATGTCATAAGAACTTAGCTAAAATTTAGGATTTATAATATCATGTTTGACAAACTTTCAATTAAATGACTCTTTTCAAAAAAAAAAAATAATAATAATAATTAAAAGTATAGGGTTATTAAATTTTATGTCTACTAGATAAGGAGATGATCATAGGTATATAAGAGAGGACAAGTATCTCCATTGGTATAAGGCCTTTTGGGGTGATCCAAAAGCAAAGTCATGAGAGTTTATGCCCAAAGTGGACAATATCATACCATTGTGAAGATCTGTGTCGTGTCCTCGTTCCCTTACATTAGACACTAAAAATTTAAAGACCTGTTAGAAGCTTTTTAGACACAAACCCTTCATAGTTAAAACTATTTATCTAATGGGTGTGTTTAGCCCCAAAAATGAGTATAGCAAGACAATCCCCAAAGCTTAAGAAAATTGTTTTTCCCCCCTCAAGAAATGAAACAAAAATATAAGACACAAATGAAACAACTATGAAAATGTCAGGAATATTTTCAATTTTTGAACATTAGGTCCTCATTAGGAGTAAAGTCATAAAGTTAAACTTTTTTTCTAGACAAAGAAAACTAAAAGCAAAATCTTTAGGAATTGAATCTTTATAATTCTTTCTTCTTTTTTTTTTTCTGTCTCTCAAAAGAAATGGAACTTTTTCACCAACAGACTGTCTCCATGCTGTCAACAAGAAAGTAACAGAATCTTTTCCTATACAGACTGTCTGAATATAAATCAAAGAAAAAAAAAGTCATAATGAAAGAATTATGTCAGTATAGGAAATTCAACAATTCCATTCCCCAGTGTTGATGCATCTTCTGCATATTTTCTCAGACAGGTTTATTATGCAGCACCAGACAGCACAGTAGAGTTACAAAGTGACAGTTAAAAAGAAAAATATGAAACCACAACAGGACTTCAGCAACCCCCATTGCAATAGAAAAAAGGAAGCATTGAATTGAAGCACAATACAAATGAGGAGGGGAGAAGGGAGATTGGTTGAAAGACCGGAAAAAGAAAACGACAATAAGATTCAAAAGAAGTCGATCTCTAAATAATTACCTGAAGGCTTCACATCGACTCCCGGCATCTTTTCGCCTGCCGGTGCGTGTGGTGTCTCCATTCTTGAAGAGAAATCAATGGCATCTACTCTTGGCACCTCTGGAGGATTGGCGCAGCGGATGAGTGCCCAATTCACGCTCTGGAAGAATGGATGTTGCTTGATCTCGGTAGCGCCACGCCTATAAGCGAGACGATGTTGTGGTTCTTTTACAAGCAAACCTCTGATCAAGTCCCTTGCTGCAAAGCTCACAGAAGGAGACTCTGGAAATCTCAATGGCTGGCCAACCACATTAAACAAAGTAGCCCGGTTCCCAGCCCCCTTGAATGGAGTTCTACCAAACAAAAGCTCGTAGAGAAAGATCCCGAACGTCCACCAATCCACAGCACTGCCATGGCCTTCACCTTTTATGATTTCAGGTGCCAGGTACTCATGTGTACCAACGAAGGACATCGATCTCGCACTCGTGGGCTCGGCAATGAGCTCTGGTAGAGGGCTCACTTGATGATACACTTCACTCTTTGGTTTGGATTTCTTTTCTTTCCTGTGTCTGCTTAGGAAGCGGGGCGTAAAACATGCTGGCTGGATACAATCTGGCTGCATTATGCAAGTTGGCTCGATGCAAGCAGGCTGAACACAGTACCCAGAGCTTTTAGATTCTAAACCCGAGTTCGATGATTTTACAAGGGTCGGGGAGACGGCACATCTAAGAGACAGGTCAAAATCAGATAGCATTATGTGCCCATCGTCTCTCACTAAAACATTTTCAGGTTTTAGGTCCCTGTAGATTATCCCAAGCATGTGCAGATACTCCAAAGCAAGGAGAACTTCAGCCACATAGAATCTGAAAAAGTATAGTAAATATCAGGTGAAAATGAGGGTAAGCCAGAGTCTTGTCCCTTAAGCCTATGTTAATGTGCAAATTGCTGGCTATAAGAGAGTGAGAGAGATTTCACAAGCAAACAGAAAGGTTAAATCTGAAAGTTTATGAACATTGTAACTTGAATGAGAGATGTTTGGCTCACAGAGGAATAACCATAAATAAACAACTATTCCACTATAACAGCTGAGTAAGGAGGGCGATGAGCACGGAAGGAAATGCTTCAATGTGTATCTATGTTAATGGAGTTCAACTTTATATCAGAAAGAAGCTATATGCATATATAAAAGTCAGGCATATATGTTATTTGGTCCTATCAAAATTTCATGCCGTAGTTCTATGATAAACTGTGATGACCTTACTTGTACAACTGTGTCCTTTAGTTCTAAAGTTCTATGATAAACTGTGGAAAGGTTGAGCATAAATTTTTCAACTAGTGCCATGATTTATTTAACGAGCACATTTGCTCCTAAAAAATCTTAAGTAGAGAGAGCAAATGTTCTGTTCAGTTAGTTATTAGAGTGAAAAACAAGATAGAGCTAAAGGATAAGAAAAAAAAATTCCTGACCTTGCAGCATGCTCTGGAAAAAATTTTCCGGGTTGTCTCTGCCTGAGCGCATGCAAGTCGCCTCCGGGGCAGAACTCCATTACCAAACAAGAGAACTTCTCTGTCTCAAAATGTGTATACAAAGTTGGCAGGAATGGATGATCCAGAGATTGCAATATCTCGCGCTCGGTCTGAGCCCTCAGAAGCTTCTTCCTACTTGCCAAAGCAGCTTTATCCATAACCTTCATGGCAAAGTAAGTTTTGGTACCAGTTAACTCTGAAAGATATACACTACCGATATCGCCACACCCCAGTCTCCGCAGCAACCTGAAATGATTCAGACCTAGCATCCCATCATGAGATCTCACAACTTGCATTGCTTCCCATCTTGTATCATTTGCCTTATGGGGTTTGTACATGGCATTGCTTAAACTACTTGAGTTGCTCTCATCACTGATATCACTGCCAGTGCTGCCTCGGTAAACACTCGTTTTCCTGCTCTTGTCAAGATCATAGGAATTTGTGACGTCGACGCTTTCACAAGACTTTTCAATGCTGCTTGCACATTCACTGACTTCTGTATTTGAGAAACTTTGTTTGGCCTCTGCATATAAAGTCGTGGAATATAAGCTATTCTGAGGACTTGGGCAAGATATTTCAGATGGCTGTGACTTTTTTTGATGATTTATTTGTGTGCCAGCTCCTTTCGATGCGTTGAATACTTGATTTCCAGATTCTTCCGAGCCACTTGAACAACAATCCTTAGAATAGTCGATAATATGCTTCACAAGGGGTTTTGCTCCACCTCCCTCCAAGGGAACCTTCTTCTGAAAAGAATTTTCAGTCGATTTATATGAAATATCCGTCGGGTTTACAAACTCGGATTTCCCCTTATTGGAAACGTGTGTATGCTTTATCACATCAGTTAAACCTTCAAGCTGCACGCCATGGTTCACATTGGTAGGATGTTTTTTATTACTTACAGAAGAACCATTTGGATGACGAACAGGTTTCTTGGCACAATTTTGAGACGTAGTGTAGGATGTCGAAGAAGTTGCTTCATCCCTCGATTGTTTAGGAGAAGGGTGGCAAGATGAATCGAGAATCCTCGATGTAGATGTCGGGTTCTGAGTTTTCAGTAAAGAACTCATACCATCAACAAGTGGCTCCATCAGCAGCTCGGCTCAAGCAATCTCAGGTCAGATCTTAGGGTGTGGTGAATGTGATGCAGCAATTGGTTATAACCATTATGGTAATTTCAAAAGCCATTAATTACAAAATCTTCCACTTATTAATGCCTTTCTTGCAAACGCCAAATGAATATCTATCTGTCCTGGAAGTTGCAAAGCTCAAATTGATTCAGATAAACTATGAGAGAGATTGTGATACCATATCCAGCAATCTAAGCAATCAAAGAAAATCCCCCAAGATTATGAAGAAAATAAAAATACCTGTTGATGGCTGACCCGAAACTCAAGCAGTGAACCTTGATTCACAATCAAAGCAATATCAAAACCTACAAAGTCCAAAGAAGAAAGAAAATCAAGTAAAGTAAATTCTAAATATCTTTGTAATCACACAACAGAAACAGATTCTTTAATCCGCCGTCTAACAATTCCTACGTTTCCTTCTTCAGAAACTTAAACGCCTCATCTAATTTGCTCGAAAACACTAAAAATCAAAACAAGCTCAACTCCAACACTGAGCTCTTTTCAAGAGATTCACAACACGAAAACAGAAATTTCAACTGGCTTCGACTACTGATTTTGATTCTTTGAAAGTGAAAACCAAAATCAAGCACAAAACTCAACCTGAAGCCCCCAAATCTTTGACAATGGAAATAAAAAACCAAAAAACACCGAACAAGATATCCCTGAACCTCAACTACACAATGCAGCGGCAAGCAAATCTTTCAAGACGGGCAGCAAAAAGAGAGGAAAAAAAAAAAGAGCGAGAGAGAGACCCACCAAAAATGCAACCACAGAGAGAAAAGGGAAGCAACTTTGCGAGTTCCTTGCTCTTTTTTCCAAGTCTCTGAAGTACTTTCAGATCCGATCCAACACGAGAAAGAAAGAGTTGGGATTAGAGGAAGAATATAATAATTGCAAATGAAAATTTCTGCAACTTTTTGGGTGTGTTCTTGCTTCTGCTTTGAATCTTCTGGTCGATTGAAGAAGAAGAAGAAGACGAGAGGAGAGATTAAGAGAAGGAAAAAGGAAGAACAAAAAAAAAAAAACGAAGCAAAGTTGAGAAGCAAAGTTACAAATGGCAGTCTTTATCTCTGAGATGTTCCCTCCATGAAAATCTCTTCCTCTTGTTCTTAAGCTCTTGTTTTTGTTTAATAATAATCATCTTTTTTTTTTTTTCAAGTGATTGGACCCAGTGAAATTGTTACGGGCACTCCCTGAATTTTTTATATGGGCCACCTCTTTCAATTTTTTTATTTTAATATTTGATTAATTTAAGCCATGTTTGATAGCGTGTCCGAGTTTAGTGTTAACTGGTTAAAACATTATATATTTGATAATTGAACTAGTTAAAAAAAAAAAGGGAAATTACCTTTTTAGTCCCGAGTTTTGAGGAATGTGTGCGTTTGGTCCCTGAGTTTTCAAAATAGACCTTTTTAGTCCCTGAGTTTTGAGAAATAGGTTTAAAAGGTTCCTAAGTTTTCAGAATAGACCCTTTAGTCCATGAGTTTTGAGAAATAGGTTTAAAAGGTCCATAATATTATTTTTTCAACTTTTTAAAATTAATACTTTTGTATTATTTTTTAATATCAAATGGTTTTTAAAATTAAAAAAATTTAAAAGTATTGATTTAAAATTTTGAAAAAAATAATATTAGGGACCTTTTAAATTTATTTCTCAAAACTTGAGGACTAAAAATGTCTATTTTGAAAACTTAGGGGTCTTTTAAACCTTTTTCTCAACACTCATGGACTAAAAAGGTCTATTTTGAAAACTCAGGGACCAAAACACACATATTCCTCAAAACTCAGGGACTAAAAAAGTATTTTTCCCTAAAAAAAATTTGACGATATGAACAAAGCTTAAGAAGGAAAAAATTGTCAATTTGAATTTAATTCTAACTAGTTGAAAACATATATCTTTGACCTCGTTAGTCATGCATCGTGTTAGCTTCTTTGTATGTTTGTCTCACTTCCAGATGATTGACTCAAAGAAAACAAATTGTTTTTAGTTTTCTTTATTTAAAAAAATTAAGTTTATAAATATTACTTTTACCCGAGTTTTTGTTTTGTTGATCTAAACACCCGTTTGATCGATATGAAAAACATGTGTTTAAAAAGACCTCCTACACCTCTCCTGTCAAGTGATTAGGATGGCGAGAATGAGGAGAAGGATCCCCCACCGCGCTTACCACTCTTTACCCCAACCCAACTCGCTCTGGTTTAAATTTTATATGATTTATTTTTTTTTTTCAAATTCTATGTGTTTGATAACTATTTCGCTTCTTTTTTTTTTTTTTTAATATTTCTACTTTTTAAATTTTATTTTAATGCTACGATGGAAAAATTATTTGAGCGGTTGAAAACTTGAAATAATGTGAAACTATGTTCCTATATCATTATATGGTCAATAGAAAAATTTAAAAATCGTATACCTAAACCGTATCAAATGGTTATTAGATGTAGAAAGATTTTGAACTTGCACTCAATCGTTAGCTATGGGTAATTGTAGCCACATTATTGCTCAAAAAAAATGCAGTCGCATTAAATAAAATTTTAACATTTAAAATATTACCATTCTCTTTTGTTGCAATAATTTTGTCGATAATTTTTGCCCCAACTAATAACCACTTTAACTAGTCTATTTGACTCCAATACAGGTTGACATTTTGTTTTAATCCAATAAATGTGAAGTTGAATATTTGAACCTTCAATCTGAAAAAGAAGAAATAGATATTTCAACCATTGAACTATGTCCGTGTTGTCAATATTAAAACAAATTAGTTTCAATATTTTTTTTTTATATAATTATGAGATCAAAATAGGTTTTCTTTTATGGGACAAAATAGGTTTCAAACTTTAATTTAATTATTTAATAATCAGTAAACTATCATTTTCAATTTGCCAAAAATTTGGTCACCTTACTTTATTTTTCTTTCTATTTTATGAAAACCAGTGATGGGCAATTTTTAAAAATGATTGTAGTTAATAATGCAGACAAAAAATAATAATATCTTCTCGATAAATATTTAATAATTCTCAAAATTTTATTTTTTGATGAACTAAAAAAAATATTTTTTATTAAAAAAAAAAAGAATTATCAATATTCAACGCAAAGCTAACTTTTAACCATGCCACTTGCATACTTAATTATAAAAAAAAAAAAAAAAATTAAAATTTAATAAAATCCTAAGAAAATAGTTTAAATTATAAAAATTGAAAATAGTTAGTTGATTTAGTTTAAATAAATTTTATTGGTTTCAATTAATTAATTTGGTTAGTTTACATGTTTAAAGAAATATATATATTTTCGACATCAACTTTTACTTTTTCTTAAATCAATATGTCATTTCGACATACATTTTGACCAAAAACCGACCTAACTCGAAATGTCTATACATCTCTGACTCTAAACACAAGTACACTTTTTAGATTCACCTAATTAGTAGATCTCACCTAATTAATAGATTCTTATTATTGTGTTATAATGATTATTTTATTTTCCTTATTATCGTTCATAAACTTAGCCTCATCCCCCATAGCCTCAACCAAAAGTTAGTGAAATAATAATAATAATAACTTGTTTTTACAATTTTTATTACTTATTACAACAAGAAAGACGATCATGACCTAAAAAAGATGGTATCAGTCTTATTAGATCAAAGCTTTCAAATGTCAATATAAAGGGACGATTGTTTTGTAGTAATATAGATTTCCATTTGATAAGTTTTTAGATTCCCGTGTTTATCTTAAAGAAATGAAGGGTACCTCTACATGTATCCTAAGATGCCTAGATAAAAGACATTTCAATATTTTAATAAGTTTTTTAGACACTCTTCAATCCACAAACTTGTAAGAATCTTGTGTGAACGTCATCTTTTGTCATTTTTACCATTGATTTCTATAATTGAATTTTGAATATCTACAATAAAGTATACTAAATGAATTAAAATTAATTTAGCATATAAAATAAATTAAAGTTAGAGTGTAATTTTTAATATAAAAGATATTATTGAAATTAGAGAGGGCTCTTATGCATCCTCAAGCACAAATCTAATGAAACAAACCTTGAGATATATATTGGTAAGATTTAATTAGAGTTTAAGATTTAGGGTTTTTTTTTATGCATCTTCATAAAAAATTTCATGGTACTAAAAGAAAATCATACAAAAAAAAAAAAAAATGAAATCATCTAAAAACGTAGGACATCTAGATTCTCGAGCATGATGTTGAACATCGATCTAAAGAGATATGTCAAGTAACTTATTTTTGAGAAATAAATCGTCCTCTTACTAATCTCAATATATTATGGTTTTTTTTTTCTAATGCTATGATTTTATTATGAATGTTAATTTGAGCATAGTTTAATAGACAATATACATATTAGTCAATCTAAGCATTGCTCCAACTAGTTGTTAAGACATATACTCTCGACTATGAAGTTAGAGGTTAAAATTCTTATCTCCAGATGTTTTCGGACTCAAAAGAAACAAAAAAATAAAATAAAAATGAAAGGTTGAATCACATCCAACATTTCTTTTAAGTTATATATGTATAGGAATAAAAAGTTGATATTTACTCCAAAACTCACAAGTGACATAAAAGTGTATGACCTACAATAAAAAATAAAAAATAACTTTCATGGACCCAATTAATTAAATAACCTTTATTGACAATTAAATTATTTAGTAATATGTTAGTCATAATTAACTTCTTAGATAGATAATTAAACCCTTGGCAAAGTACACAATTATTATTTTAAAAGAAACATAACCATGTGTGTGGGGGAAAAAAAAAGATTAATTTTTAATTAAAACATTTGCTTTTTCTTTGTTCACCCTTTTATCTTTTTTAGAAGAGCTTTGTTTTCTTATAAGTTTTAATTTATTTGAGAAAAAAATGAGTGGATTTAATTGCCCTTAAAAATAATAGTTTATATTATATATTATATATTTGAAAAAGACATATTGGTGTATATCTATATCTATATCTATACTATAATATAATCAATATATTTATTAAAAATAAAAAATAAAAAAACCATCCACACCCATAGGATTTTTTTTTTTCTTTTTTTTCCTTTTTAACAATTAAAATTATTCGCATCCTGACGCAAATGTCATAAATAGTCTTTAAATCAAAATTGAAGTAAATCTTTCATCACCTCTTTTAATTGTTAGAAAATAGAATAAGACGTTTCGTTTTCTTCCTATCTTTCTATATAAATAGAATAGACAAACTCGTTTGCTCACTCTTGACATCTTTATAAGACAAATTCATCTCTTTCTATGTGTATTTTCAAAATGGGTAGCATAAATGGTATTCGTAAAATGAATTACATTTCATTATCACACATCTCTTCTAACTCTTGCATTTTTTTTTTTTTTTTTTGACAATAACTCTTGCATTCTCATACATGGCAAAACTAGACCGAACTCTATATTAACCATAGCAATACAACCGAGAGAGGTATTAAAATTGTTGGAAATCTCTATTTCAACACCAAACATAATTAAATATATGAAATTGTTACATTTTTTCTAAATAGTTTATTTTTTTTATAAATTTAAACAATCATATTATTTAATATGGATTCTAACATTTTTTCTAAAAAAATCTAGTACTTGTTAAAATGTTAGCATATTGAAATCAAGATGGAAATTACATTAATTTTTAGAATTTTTTTTAAGACTAGTTTTGTATCATTTGTTGAAGGATTTTTTTTTTTTTAATGATATTTTATGGGTTGAATATAGTTTAAGTGGGTCAAAGTATTAGTAATTCTCTTTAATGGTTGTTCATTTGGATCTTTTCCATTTTATTTCAATAAAGATATATGGACCATTTTTTTTTTTAATTATGATATTGTAAAAAATTATTTTTATGATATCATCATGAGAACTTTCAAAAATAAAAATCAACATATATTTCTAACTTTTTGTGATCTTTGCTAAACTTTATAGCGTCTGAGCTAATTTAGTTCGCTAAGGCCCCGTTTGATAACCATTTCAGTTTTTGGTTTTTTGTTTTTGGTTTTCTGTTTTTTTAAAACAAAAACCATATATGTTTGATAACTGTTTTTTGTTTTCTGTTTTTAAAAAACAGAAAACCAAACTTGTTTGATAACTGTTTTTGGTTTCCAGTTTTTTAAAAATTAGAAAGATGAAAAGATGTTTTAGAGAGAGAAAAATGTGTAGAGACGTTGAAACAAAAATTTAGAGACACAAATATAAATGTTTTCGAGAGATTTTTTTTTTTAATGAAAAGACGAGAGAAAAGTTAAACATAAAAAATTTAGAGAGGTGAAAGAAAATGTTGAGAGAGAATATTAGTTAGACTCGAGAAAAGATATTAGTTAGAGAAAAAATAGAAAAAAAGTTAGAGTAAAAGCGATAAATTTTAGATAAAAAAAAGATTAAATAAAAAGAAAAAATTTAAAGAGATAGTAAGGTTAAGAGTAAAAGATATTTTGAAGAGATAACGATAAATTAGAAAAATAAAGAAAAGTTGTAGCGATAGAAAATTTTGGAGAATTTTTTTTTTCAAAAGAAAAATTAGAATATGTTAATTAAGGAGAGAAAAGTTATTGATAAGTTTTTAGAAATAGATAAGTTATAGAGAAAAAAAAAGTTTTGAAAGAGAAAATTTTAGAGAGAGAAAAATAAATTTTATAGAGAGAGAAACGTTTTAGAGAGAAAAAAAATAGAAAAAGGAATTTGTTGGAGAGAGATTGGTAAAAAGAGGAGAAAAATAAGGATTAGAAGAAAAATGAATTTTTGAAAAACAGAAATCTGTTTTTAAAAACTACTTTTTTTTGTTTTTGAAATTTGCTTATAATTTCAAAAACGTTTTTAAAAAACAGAAATGGTTATCAAACACTCCTGTTTTTTTAAAATGAAAAACAAAAACAGAAAACGAAATGGTCATCAAACGACCCCTAAGTTATTCTTTTTTGCTATGCTCAAGTATCACGCTTCTTACGGGAAAAATTCTAGTACTACCGTAGTATGGAAATTTTTCCATACTACCTCCATTTATTGTTTGCCATCAAAGAATCATTCAAGAATTATGTGGGACCCATGGAATAAAATATTATATTATTAAATGATCATTAAATGACGTGTCAAATGGTGAATGGAGGGAGTATGTACTACGGTAGTACTAGAAATTTTCCCCGCTTCTTACTATTTAAAAAGACAACTCCATCTTGTTGAAGAAAAAAAAAAACTCTATCTAATGATTAATAAAATCGACATTTCTTTATGAGATTGGTTCTTACACGTCATCAATATAATCTAAAGAAAAACTATGATACCACAACAAAAATCATCTTTAAATGCAATTTATGTTTTCTATTTTAAAATGTCACGCATCTTAAAATCATCTAATTAAAAAGCAACTTCTTTAATTAATTAATGAAATATTAATTGACTTTTGAAAATACATTCATATACATGTATATATCGATACCATATGATATATCAGTATGTGATTCTAACTTTCACCTGGTAACTTTTTTTAGATACCTACTACTATTAATAATGTAATCAATGTTTAAAATACTATAACATATTATTTTCAATATGTCTATTATATATTGAAATTAAATAATTAAATTGTAATAACTTTGGCGTTTGTGTCTACTTAATCTCTATCCTTTGAAAAGTTTTTAATAGCTAGGGTCTATGAATTTTCAAAGTTGTGTCTATATTATCTTATCATTGTGCATAAAAAAGTTTCTAATAGATTTTTAGGTCCCGTTTGATAACGATTTGGTTTTTGGTTTTTAAGCTTTTGAAAATGAAGCTTGTTTTCTCCTGATTTCCTTGTAATCGTTCTCATCTTGGTTAAGAACACAGTTATTTCTAACCAAATTCCAAAAACAAAAACAAGTTTTTGAATTTTTTTTTTTTTTTTTTTTTTTTTAGTTTTCAAAAATTGAATTGGTTTTTAAAAATATTGGAAGAGTGTAGATAACAAAACCAAAAAATTTATAGATGAAAGTAGTTTTTTTTTGTTTAATTTTCAAAAACCAAAAATCATATGATTATTAAACAGGCCCTTAACTTTCATGCATGTTTGAGAGTGATTTTGAAATGGCTAAATCACTTTTGTCATATGAAATCACTCCAAAACATACCTTTAATTATTCAAAATCAATTTCATGTTTGATTTTAAATTTTTAAACGTGATTTTCATATCAACAAAATTGATTTTTAATTATTAAAGGCATGTTTCAGAGTGATTTTGACCATTTTAAAATCACTCTCAAACATGCACTTTTATAATTTTGTATCTACTAGGTCCATGTCATCAACTATGTTTAACATTTATGCCACAAAATGCTCGAACTAGTCAGAAACTAATTCGTCACGTAATCCTTGAATGATATGGTGTGTGTCACGTAAATCTTACTAATGTAGACAACTAAATGTGCCCATTTTGGACATGTTTTTTGGGCTAAGATTTAATGCACATTTTACCCTTAAGAGAAAATAATAAATGTCACAAAGTACCACATACAAAGTTTATGATCTAACAAAAAAAATAATAATAATAATAATTCAATGAATAATTCAATGCCTTTATTTTGCATCAATTTTTTACGACTATTGTTGTTGCTTGTTCTTGAATATTTAGCATTATTGGTTTCAACTATGCAAAGTAATTTAATTTCTTACTTGAACAAATGATCATTGTAACAATTTCTCTTAAGAATGGATTCAAATTATAATTTCAATTTTTTAAAAAGTAATAGGAAGTGATACAAATAGACTAATAATTGAATCATCTTAATTTACTTGTTCATATTTTATTTTCAAGTGTAATTAATTCACATACTAAAAAAGAAAAAAAAAAAAAAAAACAACTTACAAGAACTTAATCATTACATTTATGAAAGCACAATAATTAAAAATGGTCACAAACAAGTAAATAATGGCTAAAGTTGTAACAAAATTTAATAAAAACACCTTTTTATTATTTTTATTATTGGTGAAATTTAAAATAGAATTTTCACTTTTACTTATGAATTTGTGACGATGTATTTACTTTTATCTTAAGTTTAGAATTTCATCAAATTGGATCTTAAATTTATATAAAGAATGTATTTTTCTTTACCTTATAATAGACTTAAATTTGAAGAATAATTTTAAAAAAAATTATGTGTGTTTAATAAATATAAAACATGTGCCTAGTTTGAAATTGAGGAGAGATTTTGTGAAAAAGAACACTGCACATAATTTTAGAATTTTTAGAGATCGATTCAATGATTGATTATGTGCATGGATTAGAATGAAATTTGTAAAATGCTTAATTTTTTTTTTCTTTTTAGTTCAATATGTAAGGATGAAAATTTAAACGTATGATCTTTTGATCAATAATATATGTTTTAACCAACTAATCTATGCTCAAATTGACATAGTTGATTTTTGTTAACATGAATGAGTTGGAGGAGATGTGTGTACTTTTCTTTCCCGTTAAATTCAGCATGTGAATTTATGATAAAACTTCTAATACTCGTCTATGTAAAAAAAAAAAAAAAAAAACAATTTCAATACTAAGCCTTTTTTTTTTTATCATTTTCCAATTTTATTTAAATTAAAAACAAAACTCAAAAGTCAAAGCTTAGCGGTAATTGACATGTAACTTCGACTAAGAAGTTAGAAGTTCAAATCCCCCCACTCCTAAATGTTGATGTATTAAAAAAAAAAAAAACTCAAAAATTAATTTTTTTTTAAAAAAAAATTACTCAAAAATTAAAATTAATGTTAATGTTTATTTTAAAACAATATTAATGTTAATGTTAATCACATGGGGATGGGGGAAGGGAAAGTAATTAAAATTGATAATAATCATTAACTCCTTGGCGGGAAGTCACATGCACGCACGTGAACAGAACCATTAAGCACGTGGACGGCTGTAATCCAATACGGCGCGTTTCACCGTAACAAATCCGAATAAAAGCGGCCGCGACCTAATAAATATATTATTCACTCGTTTAATTTTAGAAGAGGCCGTAATAAATATTTTCCCGTTCTAATTTTTAGCGATATTAATTGTTCCAAGGGGGCCCACATCCCAAGGGCAAACTCGTCTTTTTAGATTTTATCTTTAAACTTACAATGTATTTGATAGAAATTCTTTTTTTTTTTTTTTTGAGAAGAGTATTTGATAGAAATTCGAACTCTAGATTTCATTAAAAAATAATAATAAAAAAATATATATATATAACTCTAGATTTTGTCTCTACTGCCCATCTAAGTTTAGATGTCAACGTGAGCATAGCTCGACTAACATAATGAATAAGAGATCTGTGTTTCAAATTCTTATATCCCACATATTGTAAAAAAACAAACTTGGACTTACTTCGACAGGTAAGGGTCCGTTTGATAACCATTTCTGTTTTCTGTTTTCTGTTTTTTAAAAACGTTTTTGGAATTATAAGTAAATTTCAAAAACCAAAAAAAGTAGTTTTTAAAAACAGATTTCTGTTTTTCAAAATCTCATTTTTCTTCTAATACTTACTTTTCTCCTCTTTTACCTCTCTCCCCAACAAATTTTTTTCTCTATTTTTTTTCTCTCTCCAAAATTTATTTTTCTCTCTCAAAACTTTTTTTTTCTTTATAACTTGTCTATTTCTAAAAACTTGTCAATACCTTTTCTCTCCTCAATAAACATTTTCTATCACTACAACTTTTCATTATTCTTCTAATTTATCGTTAGTTCTTTAGTTCTTTTACTCTTAACTTTACTATCTCTCTAAATTTTCTTTTTTTTTATTAAATTTTTTTAATCTAAAATTTATCGCTTTTACTCTAACTTGTTTTCTATTTTTTCTCTAACTAATATATTTTATCGAGTCTAACTAATATTCTTTCTCTGAACATTTTCTTTCATCTCTCTAAATTTTCTATGTTTAACTTTTCTCTCATCTTTTCAAAAAAAAAAAAAAAAAAAATTCTCTTGAAAACATTTATATTTGTGTCTCTAAATTTTTGTTTCAATGTCTTTACACATTTTTCTCTCTCTAAAATATCTTTTCATTTTTCTAATTTTTAAAAAACTGAAAACCAAAAACAGTTATCAAACAAGGTTGGTTTTCTGTTTTTTAAAAACAGAAAACAAAAAACAGTTATCAAACATATGTGGTTTTTATTTTTAAAAAACAGTAAACCAAAAACCAAAAACCAAAAACAGAAAAACCAAAAACCAAAAATTGAAATGGTTATCAAACGGGCCCTAAGATATCAACTTACCGTTCTTAGAGACATGGGTTCAAATCTCCACACGGTATGTTTGTTGTTTTTAAAAAAACAGATTTGTACCTAATGAATCATTGGCCTATTAGATATTTTAAAAATTCCTTTTTAAAAAAATGATATTTTAAAAATTCATGAATCTAACACATTGAGAAGTAGAGATTTATTAAACCCTTTTTAAAACTTCAAGATATTTGTTTAGGTCATTTACATGTGAGACTCGTAAATCTTTGACTTTTTGGTTGAGAATATAAATCTCAACGAATTGATCTATGTTCAGATCGATAAAATTAAAAAATTTAGGCCCCGTTTGATAACCATTTCGTTTTTAGTTTTTGGTTTTTGAAAATTTAGCTTATAAACACTCTTTTCACTCATGCATTTCTTTGGGTTGTTATCTACATCCTTCTCATGTTTTCAAAAACCAAGTCAATTTTTGGAAACAAAAAAAAAATAGTTTTCAAAAACTTGTTTTTGTTTTTAGAATTTGACAAAGAACTCTAATGTCTCCTTAACAAAAATGAAAACCATGGAGAGGAAATTGAAAGATAATAAGCATAATTTTGAAAAACCAAAAACCAAAAACCAAATGGTTATCAAACGGGGCCTTAGTAAATACAAAATTGAAAAGTTTTAAAATCTATTGGACATTTTTTTAATAATTTTAGGAACTTAGATAGAATTTTAATTTAACAATTTTTTTGGACATTGTCAAGTACTTTAAAGGGGTACCCATTTCTAAGGAAAAAATGCCAAAACCATCTTTTATATTTTGCCTTAAAACTTTTGATTTGGATAAAATAAAATAAAAAAATTTAAGAATTATCTGATAAATCTCTCAACTTTTAATTTTGTGTTTAATAAGTTTATAAACATTTTTTTTTTCAAAAATATATATAGAGATTTAAAATTTGGAAAACTCAACCATGAATAAAACATAAAATTAAGACCCGTTTCATAATAATTTGGTTTTTGGTTTTTTTACTTTTAAAAATTAAGCTTAAAAGCACTTCTTCTATTTGTAAACTTCTTTGTTATGTTATCTATCTTTTTTTTTTTTACCGATGTTTTCATAAACCAAGCTAGGTTTTGAGAACTAAAAAAATTAGTTTGGTGTGTTTTTTAAATTTGGTTAAGAATTTAAATGTTTTCTTAAAAAAAAAAATGAAAAGCCATGGTAAAAAACATGAAAGAAAACAATCACAATAAAAAACTAAAAAATAAGAAAAAAGATCAAATGATTATCAAAGCTTAAATATTTGGAATCCACGAAAAATTTTGGAACCAAATTACAATTTAACCATATTTGATCCCATCTAATATTTAAGAGTTTGGTAGGCAATCCGCATTCTATTTTATGTTATCAGATTCACTGAATTTCAGTGATATGCTGACAAATGTGTTTTTGAAAATTGTTTTTGGATTCTGTGATCCAAATAGTAGAAATTATGAAAACAACTTTTTTATGTTTTGTATCCATATTTTGAATTTAAAATTTTTAAATGCATAATTAAATTAAAAAAAGATAAAAACTTTAATAAATATAGTATTTCATGTTATAAACTCAATTCTTTTTTGTAAAATTAAATTTTTTTATAATATAATATATTATAAATTATATGATACCATAAAATACTAATTATAAAAAATTTATAACATATAACATGTTTATAAATAAATTAATAATAGTTTATATTCAAATAACTATAAATTATTTAAAATGGGATCCAATGCTACTAAACATATATCTTAAAACATGAAATACAACTTTATTTTCATTGTATCCCTTGTTTTCAAATTTCTGTTTTCATATCACCAACTAAATGTACTCTTATAATATTTTTGCATCATTTAGTGGGTCCGACATGCGAGGGGCAAAATCGTCTTTTGAGGGAGGCGCCCCGATGGCAATAGTTTTTTGATAAAGCCGCCCTAGGAAGGGAGTGGGCCCGGAGTGCCACGCTGGAGGGTCCCTCGAAGTTTGCAGTGGGAAAGCATGAAGGGTCATAGGGTGGTTGGGGAGTCCTTATGATGGCCGGATTTTCCTTTTCTTTTTCTTTTTTCTTTTTCATATTTATTATTCTACTTTTAATTCTTTAATTAAAAATATATAATTCTTTTTTTTTTTTTTATAAAAAAAAAAAAACAAACTTATTTTAATTGATATGACACTAATTCGACTTAATAAAGTCGATATAATATCTATTGATTTTGAGATCTTCTAGGTTGACAAATATTAAGGTTGTGAGGTCGATTTTTTATTTTTAGATTTTTAAGTCGGTTGAAGTTTTGAAATTGTTTTCCTTTGTTTAAATATGTTTAAGTGATTTTTATGGATTTTTAGAAATTACATTTTGCTATTACGATAAATTATTTGGAATTATATTTATTTGGGAAAAATACACTTTTAGTCCTTGAGGTTTGGGTTAGGTTTCATTTCGGTTCCTGAGTTTTCAAACTCGACAATTTAGTCCTTGTTTTATTTTGGTCTATCCATCCATTTTTCCGTTAAAAACTAACGACTTGTTGACATGACACTATTTTTTTATTTTTTTTTTCATTTTTTAATATATTTTTATTTATTTTTTCGTTATTCTTCTTCAACGCCCTCATCACCAACCTCCTTCTTCTACAACATTCCTACCAAAAGTTCCCGTCACCGCCGCTTGTCGGTGACCGACGTCCCCGGAGATTTTGTCTCTCTTTTTTTTTCCCCTTATTTCTTTCTCTCTCTCACCGTCCTTCTCTTTCTCTCACCGTCGACACCCTCTCACTCACCATCTCCTTCTCTCTCGCCGACATTTTTTTTTAATTTTTTTCTTTTCATTTCTTTTTTTTATTTTTTTTTAAATTCTTAAGCAACAATTAGAAACAAATATTTGAAACCATGTTTTAGTTTAAGTTTTGCTATAAATTTAGAAATGTTTTTAAGAGTATGATTATAAAGTAAAATGAAATTATTACTTGTTAGTAAACAATTATAATATTTTATTTTTTTTAAAAAAAAAGAAAAATTAGTAAGTCTTATACCAAATCAGTATTTAAAAAATTAAGTAGAGAAGACTAAATAATAAAGATCATTTTTATTTCTATGCCCTAATTCATCTTAAAAAAAAAAAAAAAAAAAAAACTATTTTTACTATTCTTCTAATAAAACACATGTTTTTTTTTTTTCTTTTTTTTGGTATAGCTTCCAAGCAACCTCTTATATTTCAACTAATTTTATATAATTTATTCCTTTTCACTACCCAAGTCGACCAAATGTTTTAAATTTTATATTTTTAGACAACAATTCCTAATTGATAATAATAATAATAATAAAAAATAAATAAGTAATAATAAGATAAAGGCTTAAAAGAAAGAAAAGGCTATGGATTGAGACCATACGAGTACATGCTTTCCTGTAAAATGCAAGATCAAAACGTGGGTCCCAATAAGTGGGCCAACTTTGACCATCAAAGAAATTGTTCTTCTAGGCCAAATATTTGTTTTAGTCCAATTCTTTCCGAGTTATTTCAATTTAGTCCTTATTGTTTAAAAATATTTAATTATGTCCTTTGTCATTAGTCGACGTTGAAAATTGGTCGATGGTAAACTTATATGACATGATGCTAAGAGATTTGACGTAAATTAAGAAGAGAAATCAAGTTACCTAATAGAAGAAAGTTTATAATCTATTTACTAAAAAGTGAAGGTCCGTTTCATAACGATTTTGTTTTTTGGTTTATGTTTTTAAAAATTGTGTTTGTTTCCTTACAAACTTTTTACTAGGACTCCGTTTGATAATCATTTGGTTTTTAAAAATTGAGCTTATAACTATTACTTACACCTAGAAGTTTCTTTGTCTTGTTATCTATCTTTTTCTCATATTTTCAAAAATCAAGTCAAATTTTGAAAACTGAAAAAAGTAGTTTAAAAAAAATGTTTTTGAAATTTGGTTAAAAATTCAAGGGAAAAAATCAATTTTTACCCCTGTACTTAGCAGGTTCTATCAATTTTAACCCTAAACTTTCAATTTCATCAAATTGAACCCTAAACTTAACAAATTGTATCAATTTGAACCTCAAACTTGCATAAATGTTGCAATGTAGACCTTTGGTCAACTTTTCATTTGAATTGCTATTAAAACATGTAATTGACAATTTCCTTTTCTTTTGTTAGTTCACATTGCACCTAAGTTAGTGTTTTGTAAGATTTTTTTTGGAAAAACCAGAAGAAATCAGATATCCTAGACTATTCTTCTCATTATTATCCAAAAAAGAATCACAAATTTATTTGCAACAAGAAAAATCTAACAAATATGAGAAATAAAAAATCAAAATTTCTTTATTTTCGTTTCCTACATTTGTACATTCTTCTGATTAGCAAGAAAAAAACTCGTAAAAGAAGACAAAAATCTCACAAAATTCTTAGCAACAATAAAAAAACCAGCAAATATTTGAAGATAAAAAACCTCAAAAGTTTCTTTGCTTTCGTAATCTTAAATAGCAGCGAAAAAAACCCTCACAATTAAAGTTCTCAACAATAAGAAAAAATCATATAAAATAAAGTTTCTCCGATATTTTATTTATAAGAAGCCAATTCAGGTGCAATGTGAATTAAGAAGAAAAAAAAAGAAGAAATAATCAATTACGTATGGTGGTTCAAATGGAAATTAACCAAATGTATATATTGTAACACTTACGCAAGTTTGAGGTTAAAATCGATACAATCTCATAAGTTTGAGGTTCAATTTGATGAAATTTAAAGTTTAGGGTTAAAATTGATAGAGCTTGTTAAGTTTAGGGTCCAATTTGATGAAATTGAAAGTTCAGGGTTAAAATTGATACAACCCCCAAAGTTTAAGGGTTAAAAATGTTTTTTTCCCAAAATTCAAATATTTGCATGACAAATATGAAAACCATTATAAGAAAATTGGGAGAAAACCAACATAATTTTCAAAAACCAAAAACTAGATGGTCATCAAACAAGCCTATGTATTTTTTCTTTCAAAATTTGGTTTAAATTTTGAAAATATTTTAAAAAGTAGATAACAAAATAAAGACACTTATTAAGTGAAAGTAGTGTTTAATTATAAGCTTAATTTCAAAAAACTAAAAACAAAAACCAAATATTTATCAAAGGAGTCTTTAGAATGGAAAAAACTTGGCTTACATACCACCCTTAAAATCTTGATAACTAAGACAGATGATTTTTTTTTCCCCTCATTTTCTACCTTTCTCTTTCTTAGTTATCAAGATTTTAATAGATATGCGAGGAGATCTCTACATATCGGTATGCAGCCAAATATTGTTCTATAAGAATTTGGTAAAAATTAAAAATATTAGCCACTAAAACATATATTTAGCCTCGATCCTAAACGGACGGTGGCGATGAAACGGGGGACGGTCGATCAAGAACTTGTGATGTGATGACGGAGAGATGGAGGGAGAAGAAATAGAGACAGAGCCCTAAAATGTGGGACCAAAGTCCCCCAATGATAGAAACATGTTGAAACAATCATTTAGAGTGTACATTGTATGCTCTAATTTGCCTTTGCTTTTCAATCTCACCAAATCTGAGTAAATTTAACATCAATCTAAATTCGTTTGATTTTGTCGTTTATTTTTGTAAGAAAGTTTTAATAGATTTGAAATCACAACTTTCGTCCTCTTCAAATCAACTTGAATGCTCTTGATTTGAATAAATTAAAAGTAATAGTGGATTTGAATGATGGGATTTAAGATCAACAATTTGGTTTAGTTCAATTTCAAATCATAAATTAAATATTATTTAGTTATATTTTAAGGTATAAAATCAATTTTTACCATAAATTTATTCCAATTTTTTATCATTTGTTTAATTTTTGCTAACTAACTCACTAAGGTAATGTAAAATTCTGTACTAACTTCATTTTGGTACAAAATTGAGTTGGATTAAAACACAAAAATCGAAATGCACAAATTTTAACAAAAGCTACTTCTTATTACTTTTCTACCATATATATGCTTTTATATTTCATCGAACACTTCAAAATGTCTTTTTTTAAAATCTTTTAAATAGAAATGAATCAAAGTTAAGATTGCATTAAGATTGCAACACTGCAATTTTAAGAAATTAAAAGTTCTATTTGACAAGTTTAAGGATAAAAATTGATATTTTTCCTATATTTTATAACAAACTTTTTTTTTTTTGGATTTTTTATAATAAAAAAAAAACTAATCTCTTAATAGTAAAACTGTAATATATTTTGTTTACCTTCTATCCATATACCAAAAGATATTATTCATTTATTAACATTATTTTGATGGACATGAATTATCTCACATATATTTCAACTAATTTTACAAAAAACAATGTCTAACATTACCATATTTAGTTATCAAGAAGACTCGTTACTATGTTTAACTTTAAACTCATCTCCCAATGATTTTAACAATGTTTGAACTCATCTCCACTACTATTTTAGCTTGCTCTTGCCAACCCATTTTTTCCATAAAGGGGAAAAAAATTATTTAAGAGTGGTTTTTTGAAATCTTAGCCAAACTAAGAGCACAAGTAGATTTCTGAAAATTACTCTTCATCCTTTATAAAGATAATGAAAAGGAAAATACTCCTCAATTAGTATAAATAATAATAATAGAAAAAGAATAATTACAAAAGCATTTGGTGAGGGATTCCAACATCAAACTTCTATCTCAAAGTGTTGTGTGCAACAATGTTGTCAAGGAACAAGTGCAACCTAATACAATATTTATTATTTTCTGAGATTGAGAATGTTTGGCTATATCTTTCAAGACAAAAGAGAGAACAAAATAATTGCATATGTGGTGTATGCATACGATATTCGTATTGTATGTCTATATATATGAACTTCGAAAGATTTCGAGATGTCTAATAAACCTATTTTCGTGTATATATATAGATAAATAAAAGAACTCCAATAATTCAAAGATCTCAAGAGGTCTAAGAACTGGCTTTCTACTTTTTAACTTGACCTATTCTAGAAAAAGAACTCATAGCTTCAGGGAGATTTTATCTCTGAAAAAATGGTTAACTAAAAAGGACTATTGGTATAAAAAAGCAAAGATTCAGAATGGGTAATTCCAGAACTGACCTCTTTCTGATGTGGTATTTACAGGTGGATTCTGCACAAAAAGCAAAGAAACACAAACAAAAATTTGAGAAATCAAAAACAGGGAAAAGGATCAACTAGAACCAACACAACAAAAGTACATTATTATATGCCAAGAAGACAATGCTTGGCTGAAATCTCACTCAGCCTGCAACAAGGCCTACCATCCATCTTCAACAGTGATAATAAAAGAAACAAAAATATGGCAAAAATAAGATGGAATAAGTCATGTGTATGGTATAGTCTTGATTCATGGAATTTGAGGAGGGGGTATTACCAGAAGCACTCTACTTCCAAAGATGTCAGGATCATGTGCACTATACCTGAAATTGACTCCTCATATCAACAGACATCTGAAAAAGTTCAATGATTGAAATCTAATTCCAGGTAGAGATGATCAACCTAGCTTTTTCATTACTTTTTAGAAATGAAAATGCAATGTCCAAACTCCATGTTCATAACCTGAAAGTGGATAAGACAGCTCGAACGATTACACGGCCTACAATTTCCATATCCTTCAACATTACTTTGTTATCATTGAAAAAGTCGAACCACCAACCGAGAAATTATTGGAGGTTGTCACGTTGTGGTTGATCTCCATTCTCCCATGATCATTATGATGCATAGTCTTAAAAAGCATCCCCCAACTTTAATTCTTGGCTATATAAAAAAAGTGACACAGGTCACTCACTAAAAAAGGCCAGCCACACTGTGGTTAAATAACAACTCAATGAGAATAGTTACAAACAGAAGAACCATACTCATTGAAAGATTAGCTGTGTTATCATAATTTAATTTAGGTAACTTCGATATGACTATCACATGATGAGTCAGCCTAAAGAACCATCCCCATGAGAATAACCGAAGTACACAATCCCTGTTTTGAACTCAAGAATCTACTCACATTCCCATTCAATCGTGTGAGTGTGAGGGGGCTCTGATGTGACATTCCCCATAAATTTCAAGCCTCAGGCTTTCATGAGGAAGATGTCAAAGTTCATAAAACTTGCATATAACTTGGATCTAAAGCTCAAAGAATGACAGAATCCAACTGAAATCATGAGTCAAGTCATACGGGTGGTGGTTGGAGCATGGGTTAAGTTTAAGTTGGGTTTGGCTTCCTAAGCCTAACTCATGTTTGAGGTGAAGGTTTGACAAGCTGGAATATGTCTTCTCAAGCCCATGGCTTGAACAAGTAATCCACAGTTCAAGCCCCCACTTATATAATTTTTCTAAACTCAAGCTTCCTACACCTTCTACTTCTTTGAAAAGGCCTAAACATTCCACAACTCTCAGGAATAAGATGGTGAACCCACGCCTCAAATGGCCCCTTAAATTCTCTTGCCTACATTGGGTCCTTCCTATTTTGCATAAAAGCAAGAAATGTGTCAACTTCCCCATCAACATATCCTTTAAAAAGTACCCTAAAACAAAATTCATTTTTTTGTTACAAAAAAGTCCACACCCACCCCCAACCCAAGGCCCAAACTCTGGAGACATAAAACAAGTCTTAAAACTCACAATCCAATCGAGAGGGAGCTATTTTACAGCAATTACATCAAGCAAAAAGCAAGCAATTCTGCTGTTCACAATTTTTCATTCTAGCAATCACTTTTATAAGTGTAAAAGAAGTTACAATCAATGAGTAAAAAATTCAGTGGACAAGAAGAGGGACTTACAGGGAAAATTTGACGAGCATCTGAAGTTTTTGGACAGCAGAATGACGGCAACGACTTTAGAGAAGGATTACATTTATCATGCCATCTTTCTACTGAGAGTTGAAAGTGCAAACATAACAATTGTTAGCTGCTGAGTTCCATTACTTCCTAGTGCTCTGTGGAGAGCTTTATCTTTATGTCCTAATTGTGACTTGCCCTCTTTTTTATAGCATTGTTGGTGTAAAAAAGAATTTTCAGAACAGCAATGCAATAGAAAGAAACCAAAATATTCCAATTCATTAAACATTCTTTAAAATAGCCATGTCAATTAAAACAACGTAAATGTTGACAGCAAAATGGAGAAATTAATGGCGTATATAGGTGATACATAATCTTAGCACAATCTCCAGCAAGTTAGTCAATCAATTGTACAGTCAAATTCTAAGTCTCTGAAAATTGTGATCCTGGTGAACATGGCAGGAATCTTGTGACGGTAAGAGGCACACATATTTATCATTATTTTGACAACCGGGAACTGATCAGCATTGCCGTCCTTGTAGCACATCAATTAACAAAAGCTCCCACCGCTACTTATTACCGTCCATAAGGATGATATCGACCACTTGGAGCACTCCCCGCACCATCATATCCTCCTGCTCCTCTACTTCCATAGAAGGAGCCTCTACCACCAGCAGGGTATCCAGTGCCCATGCCCATGTCATAGCTACCTGCATACCCACCAGCATTAGGAGCACCACCGCTGTTATACGCACCATAACTCTCATCAGGTCCACCATAACCACCTCTAAAATCATAACCTCTGCTGAAGCCTGCTCCATAACGAGCAGAATATCCCATGGAGGGGTCTTCCCTGTAAGCTCCAATGCCACCAGCACCATACATTCCATAGCCACTAAAATCATTTCCACCATATCCACCATAGCTACCACCTCTAGCACTGTATGGTCCGCCTGCCCTAAAACCACCACCATACCCGCCACCTCCAAACTCCCCATATGAATCCCCATAGCCACCACTGTAACTTGGCCTTGAATCATGGTATCTCTTTGAAGGAGCTGGAGGAGGATTTGCCTTTTTCGGCTCTGCCTTCTTGATCTCCACCTTTAAAACAAAGCATCAACCTTAAATTGTTAGAATGACTTCAACAGGTGAATAAATTTAGTACATAAATCTCCATTCTTTATGTTTTACTTGTACATATGACCAATAAAATTAAAAGACCCCATAGAGGAACCAATAAAAAACATTTATTGCAATGAACTACATGCATCTGAATTTGAATAAGCTTGCGATAAAAGATGGCTTTCTGTAAGAGACAACAGAATTATTTGGATGTACTTTGATTTTGAAAATTTTCAAAAATTGATTCCAATCACTTTTATCCTATCCTATAAGTTTAAAATGATTTTGAGTTAATAAACTAGAAAAAAAATAATCAAACAATATGAAGCAATGCTTCCCAAAAAACAAAATATCATTTTTCACTTTCTACTAATTTACTTTTCCTCTCTTAATAATGTTTCCAAAAACATTTTGTAACATAAATTTCAAGATTTAAAACTTCTTCAAACTTCACTCCAGGTGAACGCTAAGAAACTCTCACAAGAAATGAATCCAATGCTCTGTATAGACTTCTCAATGGAAGATGCTTGAGCCTTGGGTAACTACTAGAATAATCCAGGTAAGAAAAACATCGTGGCCATGGAGATTTTGGAATCGCATAACATAGCCTTAGTTCAGTAAAATGTATTCATGTAAATATAGCTTATTTAAGAAAATCAAAACTTAAGTAAATGACAGGTTCGAAGTGGAACTAATAACACAAACTAACTACTTGGACAGGCAGACTATGGAAATTTGAACTTCTCAATCAAGCCTATCTTTAGTATCATATTTGTATAAAAATTCATAATCCAAATCCAAGAAATTGGTCAAATAAATAAATACTAAATTCATGCAACTGCAAGAGGAGAAAAGATTTTCATCTATTGCTCAAGCGCAATTGAAAAAAATGACAATTCATTAAAAAAAAAACCCCATCATTGGAACCTAGCACATTGGTAAATAGAAACTAAAATTCTGCGTAGGTAAATCATTTTCAACCAAAGATAGAAAATGGACATGTTAGATTAGTTCAGCCGAGATAGAACTCTGCTGACCTGACTGCCTGCCAACTCAAGCCTGTTTCCATTTGCCAAGAGATCATCAACTGCTTGCTCTGTCTCAAATGTAATAAAACCAAACCCACGAGACCGACTAGTGGAGTGGTCACGCATGATCTGGTGCTCCTTAACCTCACCATATTGCATAAAGAAATCCCTGAACTCATCTGCTTGACACTTAAAAAGTGAGTACGCCATACCTCACAGTACCATCTAAATAAGCATTAGTGAAACCTACGAGTTACCTTCATCTACAGATGTAGGAATTCCACCAACAAAAATCTTCTTAGTCTTGAAATCGCGAGAGCTGGAAGAACCTTTGGGTATTGTTCGCTTGATTTCCACCTAAAAGTTAAGTCAAAGTTTGAGCTTGAAATCATTTGAAACCTAATGTCTAACTCAAAATCAACACTAAGTACAGGCCTACTTGTTTCCCATTAATAATATGTGTGTCCTCAATGACTTTATCTACCACAGAGTGATCAGCATAAGTCACAAACCCGAATCCGCGGGGATGTCCAGTCTTGCGGTCCTTCATTATAACAGAGTCCGTAATTTCTCCATATTGACCGAAATGTTTAACAAATTGTGCTGCATACAATCAATTGAAATCCCGACCATTACAAAAACAACAACAACTGCATAGGAAACGTACAACCGTAAAAAAAAAAACCAACCGGAAGTCGTTTCCCGCGGTAAACCCCCAACGAAGATTTTCCTACAACAGCATCCAAACAACCAAGAAAACGGATCAAGAGACATGAAACCAAACAAACTCGTCCGAACACATCAGAACATGAGAAACTCGAAAATACACCCAAAAGAAAACAAGAAAAGGGCGACCCAGTATGGAGAGCAAGGACATCTTACCCAGCACTGGCTCCGTCGGCATGGGAGGGAGGGTCGTGTCTACTCCCGTCGTCTTTGTGGTTCAAGGGCTTGGCGTCGTCGTGTTCACCATTAGTGGCAGCATCATTCGGCTTGGAATCCATGGAGTTTTCCGACATTAAAGGGAACAGAGGAGCTTGAAGAGAGGAGGGGGGAGAAGACAAGTGAACGAGGGAAATGGCTAAGCCCTAGAGGACATGTGTTGTTGAAAAAATGGCGCCCTTCAAACTTAAACCCTAGAATTCGCAATTGGCCACAACCTCCAGACGGACCTCCTAATTTCATTGGACCCTTGCCAATAAATATCTTGGTTCTTTCTTTATCTGCTGCGGCCCCGCCTATTTTAATCTCCTACAACCCGGCTTTCCTACCCGTTGTCATCATGTGATAATAGTAATTTGACAAAATTTATAAAATTGATTGGCTCCCTATCAACTTTAGGTTAAATTACAAGTTTAGTTCATGAACTTTCAAGAGATATTTGGTCCAACGAGTTGGGTGGGGTTAATAACTCATCCAACTTATTGTTTGGTCTGATAACATACAACACTTAATTGTGATTCCCACAAACTTATTAATCAATTATAACACTCGGTTGTGGGTTCCACAAACAACTTCTACTCCAACTTCTAGAATAAAAAAACTCCAGATTTTATAGCTCCAACTCCTTGGGTCAAGCCAAACACCTCCTTAGTGTTGTGTGAATTTGGTCACTGAACTTTAAAAAGTATCTAATAAGTCACTGAACTTTCAATTTTGTTTTTAATAGGTCTCTAAATTTTAAAAATGTCGAATAAGTCCTTGAACTTTCAATTTTGTGCCTAATAGGTCCCTAATATGTTCCATGTTTTTTTAACCAAACTACTAGATATAAATTTAAATTTTATGTCTATTGAGACCCTAAACTTTCAATTTTAGATCTAGTAGACTTGTGAATTTTAAAAATGTTAAATAGGTCAAGACTCATACAAGATAGAAAGTCGAATCACTTGTTGAACACAAAATTGAAAGTTTGAAAACCTATTTGAAACTTTTAAAGTTTAAGGGTCAAATTGACACAATACCAAATTTAGGTATTAGGAATTAGACTTACAATTGAGCCCTAATTATATATATTATCCTCAGTGTATTAAAATTTTTGGAATAGGTTTTTTTTTTTTTTTTTTTTTTTTTTCCGCAAACCAGTTGTTCGTTTGTTTGTTTGTTTTTTTTTTTTTTTTTTTTTGAATTCATAAACCACGATTACATGGAAATAGAAACTGAAAAGGGAACTAAACATTCAGAAACAATAACATCCACAATTTTAGAAGGCCAATCCTTAATCCAAGTTTGATAAGACCGTTGAGCCAGAGCTAATGAAGCAAATCGATGAGTCGCCACGTTACCGACCGAGGCACGAACAAGAAAGAGCAAAGAGAATCTTACAGACTCCGTCGAAAGTGAGAGATAAGAACGCCAACGTCAGACAAGTCATCCGACGGATCGGAGAGAAGATTAATCACATGTTGGGAGTCTGATTCGATCATAATTGGTCGAAAACCCATATGATGAGATAGACAAACACCTTCTATAACGACATGAGCCTCAGCCAAATCAATATTCTAGACCAACCCCAAGAAACACATGATCGACAGTAGAACCCGACCCAAGGAATCATGAATGATAATTTCGACACCAACCTCACCAAGATCCTGGAGGAAACCAGCATCTACATTGACCTTGAAATAATCGCCTGGAGGGGGCTGCCAGCGAACCGGAGAACGCCTGAGCGGTGGGGACCGACTGAAACAGACAGACAAGTCAGCAACCTGAAAGGTATGAATGTACTTATTCGCCCACTCACCAAGATCATGCAACGGAGAGAGATCTTGAAATTTCAAACCATTTCGAGCATTCCATAGAGACCATACAAAAACGCGACAAGAACAGCGAAATCCGACCACACAAAGGCTCTTGACAGTCCATGAGAAGTAGAGAAAAATTAGCAGCAGGTCTGGGTGACCAAATGTGCCAGAATTGAGAGCTTTTCCACTGGGAGCGAGCAATCTTGCAAAACCAGAAAATATGAAAAACATCTTCACCAGAACGACCACACCCGAAACAGATCGTTGGGCAATCAATCCCTCGTTGAGAGAGACCCACTCCAGAAGGTAATCGTTCAAAGTAAAGACGCCAGAAGAATATCTTAATTTTGCTAGGGATCCTCATATTCCAGACCCCTTTCCACCAAGACTGTGTCAAAGAGCCTGAAGAACACGGGAGAGATTGCCTAACCAAAAGCTGGGCCAGACGATAATCTGTGACGCCCGAGGTTAGGAGGGGTACATGAATGAACCGATACCACATCCGAATGAGAGGGTCCTGAGGACATGAAAGTATGGTCAAGATAAGCTTAAAAGAATTGATAGGTACTACCTATACCAACAAGGTGCACCTTCCTTTTCGGTGGCTCAATCATAGGAACTTTGAAGTTAAGCGTGCTTGGCTTGGAGAAGTTCTATGTTGGGTGACTTCCTGGGAATTTTCCTAGGAAGCATGTGAGTGAGGACAAAGCATGCTAAAAGGACCCCGTGTTGGTTTGTGGGGATAGTCTTCACTCTTAGAAGCAGTGTAAGACGAGTATGGTAACGTGGCCAGGTCGTAGGGGAATGCCGGGGCCGTCAGCTGCCGAATCCGGATTCCGAATCCTGGGCCTGGGACGTTACAGATGGTATCAGAGCAGAACCTCTCCCAGTAGGATGTGGTTCGGGGACGAACCAAGTGGAAGCTGGTGGGCATGTGACGCCCGAGGTTAGGAGGGGTACATGAATAAATCGATACCACTTCCGAATGAGAGGGTCCTGAGGACATGAAAGTATGGTCAAGATAAGCTTAAAAGAATTGATAGATACTACCTATACCAACAAGGTGCACCTTCCTTTTCGGTGGCTCAATCATAGGAACTTTGAAGTTAAGCGTGCTTGGCTTGGAGAAGTTCTATGTTGGGTGACCTCCTGGGAATTTTCCTAGGAAGCATGTGAGTGAGGACAAAGCATGCTAAAAGGACCCCGTGTTGGTTTGTGGGGATAGTCTTCACTCTTAGAAGCAGTGTAAGACGAGTATGGTAACGTGGCCAGGTCGTAGGGGAATGCCGGGGCCGTCAGCTGCCGAATCCGGATTCCGAATCCTGGGCCTGGGACGTTACAGATGGTATCAGAGTAGAACCTCTCCCAGTAGGATGTGGTTCGGGGACGAACCAAGCGGAAGCTGGTGGGCATGTGACGCCCGAGGTTAGGAGGGGTACATGAATAAACCGATACCACTTCCAAATGAGAAGGTCCTGAGGACATGAAAGTATGGTCAAGATAAGCTTAAAAGAATTGATAGATACTACCTATACCAACAAGGTGCACCTTCCTTTTCGGTGGCTCAATCATAGGAACTTTGAAGTTATGCGTGCTTAGCTTGGAGAAGTTCTATGTTGGGTGACCTCCTGGGAATTTTCCTAGGAAGCATGTGAGTGAGGACAAAGCATGCTAAAAGGACCCCGTGTTGGTTTGTGGGGGCAGTCTTCAATCTTAGAAGTAGTATCAGACAAGTATGGTGGCGTGGCCAGGTCGCAGGGGAATGCCGGGGCCGTTAAGGGCCGAATCCAGATTCCGAATCCTGGGCCTGGGGCGTTACATAATCGCTCTTTACAATGAAACAACCTGTCTTCTCGTAATGTCAGATTAGCTGATCAGGGGAACCATCTTTGCCGATAGGTAACGACAAAATCAATCTAGCCTCATCTGGATCAAAATGTGAATGAATCCGCTCCACATCCCAAGAGCCATCAGAGGAAAACAGAGAATTCACCTTGCTATCCAACGGTAATGAAGGAAAAGACCGAACCTGAAAGGAGGATACTCGAGGTAACCAATTAGATCCATAAATATCAATAGTAGAACCAGACTCAATTCTCCATCGGAGACCTTGCCGAAGCAAACTGCGCCAGATGAAAGAAGGACGCCCACCCTAAGTGGCATTCAGAAAAGAACCACTCCTGAAGTACCGAAATTGCAGGATACAAGACGGGTTATGCAAAAGGTGCCAACCCTACTTGGCCAACAAAAACAGGTTAAAAGATTCCAGATTACGAAAACCCAAACCTCCCAAGCATTTCGGTAAGCACATCCGCTCCCAACTGACCCAATGAATCCGCCTATCCTTTGAGGCTCCGTTCCACCAGAATCTAGCCATAAGTTGATGAAGTTCTCTAATCAAAGCCAAAGGAAGCCGAAAACAATTCATAGTGTAACAGGGAACCGCCTGAATCACTGTTTTCAACAAGATCTCCCTCTCTCCTACCGAGAAAAAGCTTCCCTTTTCCACCCCTGCAAATGACGTCGAACCCTATCCTTAATGAAACCAAGAGTTTTCGGACGATTTTGGGGCATAAAAGAAGGCAACCCAAAGTAATGCTGGTGGCATGAGACACTTTGAACCCCAAAAATGGTCTGTATAGTGGCATGGACTGGCCCATGCATGTTCGAGCTTAATGAAATAATTGATTTTTCAAAATTAATTGTTTGCCATGATGCCTCTTCATACTGGAGAAGAACACTTCGAACCACAGAACCTTCATCAAACCTGGCCTTGAAAAAAAAACAGACTATCATCTCCTTCCTTGCTACGTTGGGCAAACCAATTGTTAAAATTTGGTAATAAAAAGTTAATATATCATTTCATTATTGTTTTGTTAACATATTTATTTAATTAGGTGGATTTGCTATTTATCTGTTGAAATCCAATTTGATTACTGGTATAATTCTACTATCTACAATAAAAATAATTTCTTTTGAATGATATGGGTTTTTACTCAAATATGTTAATAAAATGATGATTTACTAACAATAAAAAACATGTTAATGAAATGATGATTTAAAAACAATAAACTATTGGGACAACTAGATAAATGACTAATTTTAATGAAATGAAAAATGATCATCTGAATTTTTCTTTTGAAAATTGGTCAATTGCTATAGTAGGTTTTTTTAACAACGAATCGTATGAAAATGCCCCTAATCAAAATATAAATATAGTAAACAATTAAATTCAAATACAAGGAGATAAATATAGTAAACAATTAAATTCAAATACAAGGAGAGAAAATTTGCAGTTTAATGAAAATTTAAATTCAAATATATGGAGAAAATCTAGGAAATATAGTTTATCTTAACAACAAAAAATTAATTAAAAAAAATTTAAGTTTACAAAGATATTATGAAAATCAATAGGATTTTATAACCATGAAACAAACTAAAATGAAATGTAGGAATTACAATTTAAATTAATGATAAACTTTAATCAAACAAATTTAAATTATCTTACTAGCATGATTTAATAATAAAAATTTAAATTAGGAAATATAATACTAAAAGAATTTTAAGAGGAAAAATAGGAATGAATTACACAAATACAATATATCGAAAACTACTACAAATAGATATACAACATTTCATTAACCTTTCGGACATGGTTACTGGAGTAGAATCGAGGTCAATATAATCAAATTTTTTGTTTTTTATTTATGAAAGTTGGAGAAAATTGTCAGGATTATTTTGCATACACATTGTATTTGAATTATTTACCATGTCAGAGTGGTCATAATCTACTGCATTCCAGATATCGTTCGCCCCTACTATTGGAGATGAAAAATAATGTCATGAAACATCTATACCCTCAGAAAGCCTAAATACTGGTTTTTCATGACTATTGTTATACATAGAGAGTCGAATAATTGTTTGATTATTCTCAATTTTAAGCTTACTTTTTATACAATCGTTGAGAAGTTGGAGTGTAGAATCTGATTATAATGCACTATTGACAGTAATGATTCTTATTATTCCACCTCCCATCATACCATATAGAAACGAGAAGACTAGATATCTAGTTTTGAAAACAACAATGAAAATAAGAGAATGAATTTAGAATTGAAAATAAATGTAAATTAAGTAGTGTATAGCATACCTATGTTTAGAGATCAATAATACTTTTAATGGTGACAAGAATGGTAGAGCAAAAAATTGATGGATGACAAAAAGTTAGGAAAAACGATGAAGATGTTGATTAGATAATTAAAAACTAACAATAACGAAAAATTGAAAATTAAAAACTAACAATAACAAAAAATTGAAAATTAAAAACTAATTTCTATGTAATATTTCAGTTTTTTTTAAAGATAAAATTTGAATTTGAATTTTGAAAGATAAGAGAGAAAAGATAGATATTGTGTAATTCCTTGATTCATGAGATAAATTGTTTTATTTATTTACTTTTTTTGAATTAAATTAGATAGTGACTTGGGTATGAACGTGAAACTTGAAGGATTTGGAATTCCCCAATTCCGATAAAGCGGAAGCGTAATTGGGACCGATTCGTAGTTAATTTTGTTTCTACCAAAATACCAATACATTGGCAAAAAAACTTAGAACTATTCTAGATTTATATTATTAAGGCTAAGCATACAACCTTAGAACTAATTCTAAAGGGGAGAAGCAAACATATCGTCGTTGTCGTCTCTGAAATATCAAGAACGCCTTTCTTGATTTCATAGGGACCAAGGGTCAACAGTTGGGACACCACCAATTGATCTTCCCCCTATGACTCTGAGATTAGGAACGTAGTTGTGGGATGTTGGGTTTCCGAAGTGAGTAAAAATGTAGTAAGAAATAGACTCTAGAACTCTGTGCAAGTATACACAATCCGCAGCAAGTAATAAGTATTTATCGAATCCAGGGTCTGAATTAGCTTTCACTTTATCTATTTTGTGCAACTCATTAATGGTTTCAAGAACGGTTAAAATGATTGGTTTTGATATAATGCTGAAGCAAAAGAAATGACAGAACAGAAAGTAAACAAATAAGCAGACAGATTAGAAACAGACGCTGGTCAGGATTTAGTAATTGTTTTAAAAGATGCTCTAGCAATATTATTGATCATGCAAAACTCTCGCAGTCTTATTAGCGGATTCCTCCCAGAACTCCGGATTTTTTAGAATATGTTTCAACTCCAATGACGTACTACCGATCAAGCACTAGGCAACTGGCTATCCCTAGCTCAGTCACTGGCGTTCACCAATACACAATGATCTAGTGTGATTAAATGTCACACTCCCTAAATCATCCCTGAAATTAGAGAATGGTATTCATACCGGCTGGCCAGGCGGACACAAAATATAAATGAGCAAAACAAATAATCAAGATGCATCAATCAACATTTATTGCATAGATATTAAGCACAACAATTACATGTTCCCTAACCAACGCCTAAAATTACTTAGTTCATAAAGTGCATAGAGACACACATTACAATATAAGTAAATGCATCCATAACTACAAAGTAATACAAGAAAATATTAATTCCCTTGATCAGCTTGCAATTGATGGTCTTCTTGTTGGTCTCCAATCTCTCTCCTCTATTCGGCTCCCAAAATGGAAATGAGAAATTATCCTTCCAAAAGTGGAATGTTCCTCCCAAGGATGGAATTTCCTTCCCCAAAAAGGAATGCATTTGACTTGGGCGGCTAACTCCTTTTATAGAGTTGAGGAACGCTTGAATTAGGTTGACCTAGACACGTGGATGGCTCTCATTGCTCCTTTATCCCGAGAATAGCTTAACATAATTCATTTCATTAAATTGGCTAACGAACTGTGACGTGACAGTTTTGCTCCCAGCTTTGCTCCAGCACAGATTTTGCTCTCTCAAGTCGCTCAACAATATATTCTACACAAAATAACTTCCAAAGCATCCATTCTTCCAAATGGGTTAAAACATATAATATCTATCTAAAAGCAACCCTATTTAGCACAAAAGACACACAAATCAATATAGAAATAAGGTCTAAATAACTTCCTTTTGGAGAGTTATCATACCCCCAAACTTGAACTATTGCGCGTCCCGAGCAATACTAACCAACCTTCTCTTGAGAATTTAAAACATTAGACAAAGCATAGCTTAATCAAAACAGATAATCCAACACTACCTTCAACCTCTACCTGAGCATTCTGCAAAACCAAGCTCTGCTGCAGCAAAATAGTTCTTCCGGCATGGACAAATAATCACCACTTTTAACTCAATTCTAAGATCTTACCACAACCTAACTCTATTATCAGACATATTAAAACACATTTTTAAGGGGTTTATATTTCTGTTTTTCAGACTTAAAGCAGCCCTACAGTCATAAGCTCTTAAGCATGGGATGACACTTTATGGTGCAGTATACCCTTGCCTCAAACTCATCACCAACTAGGCTAAATACTCTTTGTAAAGTTAAAAAATCCTTAGTTATTCTATTTCTTGTCCCTCAGAATGACAACATTTTATGATGAAGCTTACCTAAGTTCTGGAAGACAGAAAACTGCTGGATTATCATTCATCCTTCAAAACTTTTGCTCCATGAATGTTCTCAGCAAAATTTTCAACAATCAACTTTTTTCAGCAAATAATTTTTTCATTTTTCATATTTCCTAGGTTATCTTTTGATGCAAAGACAAACTGTGGGTATCACAAATGTCCCTGGTTACTCAACAACCTAGCAAATTATTTAATGAAGGAGAGAAATGCTCGAGCAAAACAATTGGAGTAGCAAAAAGTCCCCCAAACTTGAATTATTCATTGTCCCCCAATGAATCATTAATTTCATGACTTTTACCCCCAAACTTAAATTTTTCTATCTGAATTTTTAAACTAAGCGTGAGACTAGAACTAAGCTTAAAGTGGATCAAATAAATCAACACTACCTCCGAATCTTCTTGCCGCATCATCGACCAGGCTAGAAGAAATGCTCAAGCAAAAGGTTTCTGGAGATCAGAATACCTTGATCTAATTAAGCTTAACCAGTCCAAGCTTCAAAAATTCAGAACAAAATTAATTAAGTTAGAATTACTCAGTGCTTATAGAACAGAAATGACTTCGGAAATTTCATCAATAAAGCGAAAAAGATTTACAAAGCAAAAGATTTGATGGCCTAGAAAAGCAATAACATAGAAACAGAAAAAAAACATTCAAAGAAAATGAGGTTAGAAAATGCGCGAGCAAACAAAAATTCCAGAACAAAAATCATGCTCGCTCAGGGTCACTTCATCTGTCAGTCCTCCTGACCCTGCTCATTTTCATCATCCTCTTCATCTCTTTCCATTGGTGGGGGCGGAATCCAGGGGTTCAACAAATCATCAGGGAATACCGGAAGGGCTGGGTATGGTTTGGAAAAATTTTCCTGTAGCGCCTTCTTCAGGTTGGCATCACGACGTTTAACATAGCTCTAGAAAGGTCGAGATTGCCTCTCGGCAAACTCTTGCCTGCTAGCCGACAGTGCAAGTTGTTCTACAATCTTGTGAATGCCATAAACAAGGCCACCCTGACGTGCTTCTTGCGTTCGCTGAAGTCGTGCCAAGTTAGGCGTATCGATGATTCCCTTGTCAAACAATATAACATCTCCTTCATTCTCCGGAACTCCTGCTTTCTTGCAAAGCATTGTAATTGTATGTGGGAAAAACAACTTCCCAACCTTCTTCCGCCAGCATCCAGATATCTCACTTGCAATAATCTTACCCACATCAATACTGAGAGACCTTAAAATCGTGAAAGCCAGAAGAAACAAGTTCCCTAGAAACCGTCGAGTCATGAGTCGTTGGAAGCAACCTCTGCTTGATGAATCCCATCCATGTATTTGCTTCCTTCTTAAGATAGGCTGACTGAAATGTCCTCTTCTCTGTTTTCGAAAGTCTCCACTATGCCCCTTCAACACCAACTTCCTGCACAGCATCGCTCAATTGCTCATTAGATGGCGCCACAATCATCTCATTGTATCCTGCATGGGGGAAATCTTGAAGGTTATACAGTGCGTTAATGGCACCAGGACTCCAGTCAACTGCTACTCCTCGAACGATAACTTGGAAACCCTCTTCCTCGTCAATATTTGCATAAAACTCGCATACTACATGCGCGTTCACAGATTCAGGCTTGGAACAGAATAACTCCCAACCGTGGTTCGTAATGCCGGCCCGCAGAAAATGTGGAAGATCACCACTAAATCCTCTCTCAAACAGGAAGTCTCTCTTCAGCAGTTCAGCATACTTTGCTCTGGCAAGATTGTTGACGAAGCGATGATACGGAAACCTTGGTTCCTCTGTATCCCTATTCTCTGGTTCTACCGATGCTTCAGCAGTGCCCTTGCCCTTGTCCTCCCTTTGTTTGAGCAAAATTTCTTCCTCAGCCTTTTTCTCTACTTCCTCTCTTGCTTTATCTTCGGCCTCTTTTTTTCTCCTGTTCCTCTGCATTTTCTCTCTCAGAATCAGTTGTCGGCGGCGAGGGAGTATCGGTTTAGACTACCTTGACACGACCGGCTTTTTGCTTTCGGCGGCGACGTCTTGGCACTTTCAGCATGATAACCTCCACTCGAGCCTCCTGCTCTTGTTCCACCTGCTCATTGCCTTTTTCCTGCACATCTTCCGTCAGTTTCTCTTGCGTATCCTCAGTCTGTTTTTCTTGAACTTTCTCTTTGTGCTCTTCTTGAACTACCTCTGTGTTTTCTTCTTGAACTTCCTCTGTATCCGCAACTCTCAGGTCAGTCTGCTCTGGGTTTTGTACTTCTGGTTCCCTCGGATTTCCTTCCTCAACTGCCGCAGCAGCAACATCCTCAACTACCTTCTGCACTATTTCTTGATCCTCAGCCCTCTGCTGTCTTCTTCTCCTCTTAGCTTCTTTCTATTCTGGCGTTTTCTTTTTCTTCGCCTTCGTTTTCGGTACTTCGGGGGTAACAGGCACCTTCTCTTCCTCATTGTCTCTCTCTTTTCTTGCTCTCGTTTTCGCCATTGAAGACTCAAAGGAATTTACCGCACACAGAAGCAAAAAGAAGAAAAATGCAAACGGCAAGGGATGAAGCAAGAAGATGAAATGAAAAAAAAAACTTACCGCAGGCTGTTAATAAATAGGGCTTCAGCAAAAGGAATCCTAACCCAAAGATTTTGCTCCTAATTAAATGATATTACCGTTATTTGCATGTAATCAGATTTAAAGGATCGGTAAAATTTGAATCCCGTTGACATGTAAGTGTTGTGCCGGCCGTCAGATTCTTCATGCTGAACACGTGGAAGCATCAGACGTTGGCACGTGATTCACCTTCCCACTGAAAAAATTAAATTCTCAAACGGTAAAATCAATTAATCCTCAACCAATCCCTTCACCTTCGGACGAAATATTTGATTCTGCCAAAAGATTGCAAAAACAAACTTATCATCACAAAGATTTTCTTCTAGAAGGATCTTGTACACGGAAGAATTCAAATTTAAATCAAAATCAAATCAGGAAATTTAAATAACCGCTTAAATCAAATTTTATCTTTATCTTTATTTGAAGCCGAATAAGTTAGGAAATATTATTATTAAACCTAATCTAAACAAAAATTTAAATAACTGAGAATAAAAACTGAATTAAAATCGAACTAAATCTAATCGGAATAAATAAAAACTAAACTGGCAAAAATAATAAAAATACTCGAAAATAAAATCTACAGAATTAAAACAATAACGAATAAAATAAATCATGCAAGATTTAAACAAACCAAATCTAAAATTATTCAAATTAATATCAAACCAAATCAGCGAGAAATAAAATCAAACAACCACTGGGAGCTCAAAATATTGCTCTGTGAAATGCTCCTGCAAAAATCTTGCTCTCTCATTCATCAACCAACTCTAGGGAAGGATATTTCGTCTGGAACTCCTCTCCCCAATAATGTTTCACACGCTGTCCATTAACTTTGAATACTCTCCCATCTTTTTCATCCTGCAAAGTAATTGCTCCATGGGGAAAAACCTCAATCACAATAAATGACCCTGACCATTTAGATTTTAGTTTCCCAGTAAACAATTTTAATCTAGAATTGTGAAGCAAAACCCTTTGACCTTTGACAAACTCTTTAGGTTTAATTTTCCTATCATGCCACAGCTTAGTCTTTTCTTTATACATTTTCGAATTTTCATAAGAAAATTGGCGAAATTCCTCCAGCTCGTTAAGCTGCAGCATTCTTATTACCCCTACACGACTCAGATCAAAATTTAATTTTTTCAAAGCCCAAAACGTCTTATGCTCTAGCTCTAATGGTAAATGACAAGCTTTCCCATATACTAACCTATAGGGAGACATACCTAGAGGAGTCTTATAGGCTGTCCTATAAGCCCAAAGAGCCTCATCCAACCTAAAAGACCAATCCTTCCTAAATGGATGGACTACTTTTTCTAGAATTGATTTAATTTCCCTATTGCTTATTTCAGCTTGACCATTTGCTTGTGGGTGATAAGGGGTAGCTATCCTATGTTTAATTCCACACTTAGCTAAAAGCTTAGTTAAGATATTATTAACAAAATGTGTACCCTCATCACTCACTAGAGCTCTAGGTGTCCCAAACCGTGCAAATATATGCGATTGGAGAAACCTTGATACTGTCTTGGCATCATTCTGATGGCATGCAATGACCTCCACCCACTTGGACACGTAATCAACTGCCAATAAGATAAAAACATTACCATTAGAAGGGGAAAATGACCCCATAAAGTCAATACCCCATACATCAAATAATTCTACTTCCAAAATGTAAGTTAGAGGCATTTCATCTCTAGGCCATAAGTTTCCTCTCCTTTGGCAAGCATCACATTGCTTGTAGAACCAATGGGCATCCTTAAATAAGGAAGACCAGAAGAATCCACAATGCAAAATCCTCATAGCTGTCCTCTGTCCGCTGAAATGGCCTCCATACGGTGAAGAGTGACATTGCTCCAGGATTTCCTTTGCTTCATCACCTGAAACACACCTACGAATAATACCATCAGAGCATTGTTTATACATAACTGGCTTATCCCAATAGAAATATTTCGCATCATGCTTAAACCTTTTCTTCTGCCTCCAATCCATATCAATAGGAGTTACTCCCTTTACCAAAAAGTTGGCAATATCAGCATACCAAGGGATATCCTTGACAGCCTTTACCTCAACAGCAAAGAGTTGTTCATCTGGAAAAGAATCTAAAAGGCAGATTGCTTCAGCAAAGATGATGTTGGATCAAGACGAGACAAGTGATCTGCAATAACATTCTCTGATCCCTTCTTGTCCTTTATCTCTAAGTCGAATTCCTGCAATAATAAAACCCAACGAATCAATCTAGGCTTTGCATCTTTTTTAGACATTAAGTACCTTATTGCTGCATGATCTGTGAACACTGTGACTTTGGATCCAACCAAATATGGCCGGAATTTCTCAAAAGCAAACACCACAGCTAACAACTCATTTTCAGTAGTTGTATAGTTGACCTGTGCCTCATTTAAAACCCTGCTTGCAAAATATATAGGATGGATAAATTTGCCCTGCTTTTGCCCCAGCATAGCACCTACCGGCATCACTCGCATCACACATTACCTCAAATGGTAAATTCCAATTAGGTGCACAAAGAATGGGTGCTGAGATTAAAGCAGCTTTTAAAGTTTCAAAAGCCTTCCTACAATCTGCATTAAAGTCAAAAACATGATCAGTACACAATAAGTTACAAAGAGGTTTACTAATTTTTTTAAAAATCCTTTATGAACCTTCTATAAAATCCAGCATGACCTAAAACGCTCCGAATCCCTTTCACTGAATTCGGTGATTCTAATCTTTCAATAAACTATATTTTTGCTCTATCAACTTCTAGACCGTTCTTTGAAATTCTATGATTTAACACAATGCCCTCATTCACCATGAAGTGACATTTCTCCCAATTAAGAACTAGATGGGTATCCTCACATCTCTTTAACACCTTACCTAAATTATCTAAACATCTCTAAAAAGACCCTCCAAAAACTGAAAAATCGTCCATAAATACCTCAACAGTGAACTCAATCATATCAGAAAAAATTGCTAGCATACACCGCTGAAATGTTGCTGGAGCATTGCAAAGGTCAAAAGGCATTCGCCTAAAAGCAAACGTCCCATAATGGCAAGTGAAAGTGGATTTTTCCTGATCCTCAGGAGCAATAGTAATCTGGCTATACCCAGAATAACCATCTAAGAAACAGTAATAATCCTGACCAGCCAATCTATCCAACATCTGGTCAATAAATGGTAGAGGGAAGTGGTCCTCACGGGTAGCTTTATTAAGCCTCCTGTAATCCATGCAAACCCTCCAGCCAGTTACTGTCCTGGTTGGGATTAACTCATTGTCTTTATTACTCACCACTGTGACACCTCCTTTCTTAGGAACACATTGGACAGGGCTTACCCAATTGCTATCTGCAATTGGATAAATAATGCCAACATCCAACCATTTTATCACCTCCTTTTTAACAACCTCTTTCATTGCAGGGTTAAGCATTCTTTGTTGCTTAATACTCCTAAAGGATCCCTCCTCTAGAGTGATTTTGTGCATACAGAAAGATGGGCTAATTCCCTGAATGTCAGCCAATGTCCAACCTATCACTTTGCGATATTGCTGCAGCAACTTTATTAAGGTCTCTTCATGCTCCGACATTGAATCTGATGCAACAATAATGGGCAACGTCTCACCTTCCCCAAGATACACATACTTTAGATGATCCGGCAAGGGCTTCAAATCTAAAGTGGGTGCCTCAATTAGGGATGGCTTAATAGGAGGAGCCTTCCTTTGATATAAATCTAAAGACTCAAAAACATCCTCACACCTCAACATTTCTTTTTCATTTTTTCTTTCTAAAGAACAAACTTCCAAATCCTCTACACTAACCTCTCCATGATCTTCCAAATCTGTGTTGGAGCAAAGCTGGGAGCAAAACTACCACATCACAGTTCATTAGCCAATTTAATGAACTGAATTCTGTTAAGTTATTCTCGGGATAAAGGAGCAAGGGGAGCCATCCACGTGTCTAGGTCAATCAGTGCTCCTCTAATGAACAACCATGTTTATGGTCCAACCAATAAACAGAAAGTCCCTCTCGGGCCAGAATTAATTTTGGATGTGATTCAAAATTAATAGATGAGAGAATTAAATATTTGAAGGAGTTCAAATATTAATTAAAAATGAATTAGATTCATATTAATACTATAGTTCAAATATTAAAACTATAGTTTATGAGAGAATTATTTGAATATGATTCAAATGAAAATTTAATTAAATATATGATATTTAATTAAGGAATAATTAATTAATTTAATTGAATATGATTTAATTAAACTAATACTATAGTTTATAATTAATGTACATTAGATGCACATTAAAAAACTATAGGGTAGAGGAGAGAGATGCAATTTTTTTTTGAACCGAAAGGATAAATTTCATTAATCACAAGAACATGTGAGAGTACATTTGCAATGAGCATTATTGCTCATTGAGACCAACCATTGTGGAAAATCATTTAACCACAAAATAGATCTTCTAGATAAAAGGGCATCTTTAGCAAGATGGTCAGCTCTATTGTTTCGATGTCTTGGCACATAGGAGAAATTTAAAGACTCAAAGCTTCCACGTAAATCCCTTGTGTTGACAATCCAATGATAGACTTCAGAAGCTACGTCTTGTTCAGCTCTGATCATTCGAATAGCATTGATGGAATCAGATAATACACAAACATTGGTAATCTGCATCCTTTGTAACAAACGAATACCATGTAAGATTGTTTGTACTTCCGCTGCTAATGAAGAGTAGAAATTATGATCATAAAATTCCATTGCTCCCATCAAATCACCATTCCCATTAACGACAACGGCACCATAACTCGAATGATTACTGGATAGGTTAACTGCCGCATCTGTAAACATCTTCATCTTGTTTGCGGTATTAGAGGGGGGCACTTCGACAACGTCGTTTTCAAGATTCAAATTCTCCCGCTTGTGATGCCTAAATTCTTCCCAATAATTACAAATCCACTCACAAAGCTGACTCCAAGTTAGGATAGGAAAATTATTATAGAGACTATTTCGATCGTTCCAAATAAACCATAAGGCAATGCATGCTTTTTCAAATTGATCCTCTTGTAAATGCAAGGCCAAAAAGGAAATGCGATCGGTGAAATTATTTGCGACAATGATCTTGCTATCAAGCCTTGGAAAAATAGAATTGCAAATTTGTTCAGCACGTTCACAACCACATAAAGATGATCCACAGTTTCATGTTCAAACATACATACCTTGCAAGTGGAAGATGTATCAACGCCTCGTTTCCGTAAGCAATAATTCGTTGGCAAGCAATTGTGATACGCCCTCCAAATGAATAGTTTAATTTTCGATGGAAGTTTAGCATTCCGTAGAGTGCGCCACCACCGTGCTTGAGTGTTCACACTAGAAGATTCCACACCCCTTTAAGCACATCATCGTTGCTTTGTACCCGCTTTTCACAAAATAAGTTCCGTTCGAATTATAATGCCAAATCCACGAGTCACTATGATCACAACTACTAATGGGGATAGATGCAATAATTTTAGTGTCGTCTGCATTCACAAATTTGCGAATTTTATGCACATCCCAACTGAATGACGGCGTTATGAAATCTGCGACCAACATTTTCTTCTGAATAGTGACACCAGGTTCCTGCAATGGTTTAAATGTGGATTCCTTGGGAATCCAAGGGTCAGTAAAAAAAATCAATAGATTTACCATTGCCCACTCTTTTTCTCATACTAGATTTCAGAAGGTCACAAGCCCACACGAATCCTTTCCAAAAACCTGAACATGTTGCTTTTATTGGAGCCTCTAATTGAGTAGAATCTTGGGCATACTTGCCTTGAATGAGTCTGGAGACCAGAAGTTGTGGATTTGTAAATAATCTCCAAACTTGTTTGGCTAATAAAGCTCTATTAAAAGTGCTAAGAATATATGATGCAATTAATTAAATATATGATGTTTAATTAATTGGATTAAACTATATGTTAAGATTAATTGAATTGAATTAAGATCTAATTGAATTAATGTATTTTATAATATATAGTTTTTTAGTATATTAAATCAATAGCTCTCCAGCAGTTGAGTGAGAGGTTGCAAGGCAACCCCTCCCATCGTGAAATCTCTCTCCCTGAGATATGGTTTTCTCTCACTCTCTATTTTTTGGGGGTTACAAAGAAAAATGCTTTGAAGTTTCTCCTCAATTCCTAACAATCACACAACAATCATTATTGTTGAGGATTCTTCCCTTTCCAAGACTTGTGATCCCACATTCACAACTTCAATTTTGGTCCTAGGGGTGAGCAAGAAAAGCCGAAAAACCGAGCCAATCGACCGAACCGACGTCGGTTGGTCGATTTTTTAATAATCTCGATCGGGGTCGATTTTACAAGATGTAAAACCGACCTTTCGGTCGGTCGGCTCGTCCAAAGAAGGTGAGAACCGACATCACCGACCGAAAAAAATAAATAAATAAATGCGTTGTCGTCTGACTGCATGCTGCTGCAGCGCATTTAATGCGCCTGCAGCAGCTGCCCTTGGGAAGACCATTAACTGATGGTCTTCCCAAGTAAATTTAAATTAAATATATATATATATTTTTTTTTTTAATCTCTTTCCATCTTTCTTTCACAATCGGATTTAAGTTTCTTTTTCTTCCTTGAATCCTCTCACTTCTTAGACTCTTCTTCTCTCATTTATGGTTTCCATCTTCTTCATTTCTCCTTTACATTTTGTTTCTTTTTCTTTTATCATTCTTCCTCTTTTCTTTTTTCGTTTTCTTTCATTTTCTTTATGTTTTCATCTTATACATTCTTCTTCTTTTTTTTTTTTTTATATCTTATTCTTCCTTCAGAGTTCATCTTCACCACTTTTTTCTGTTTTTTCCTCTCTTTTTTTTATTTTTTTTTATTTCTTATTCACGATCCACTCTTAAAATCGACTCCAACCGACCGATTGTCGGTGTTATCGGTCGATCGGCGTAACCAATCCCTCCCAAATCGACAAAAACCGACTGCCGGAAACCGACACGTCGGTGATCGTCGTCGGTTTGAGCCCAAAACCAACGCCGACCGACCAATGCCCACCCCTATTTGGCCCAGAGGATAGCAGTGGTTCGTTATGGTAGTGTGTTGGGAGATTTGTTGGAAATCTTGCTGCGATCGTGAAATCTATTGAAGGGAGCATTGTGTTGTAAGATCGACTTTACACGTAAGTTCCTAATTCTCTAAATGGTTTTGGAGAATGCATGCTTAATCTGTAAAATACTTAGAAATCGTTTCTCTGTATGCTATTGCATATGTATTGGTTTTTTCTAAATAAAACTTAATTTGCGAAAAGGTCTGATAAGTTTCTACTGCCAATGACTTTCAATCCTTCACCAACATGTTGTGAAAAGAAAAAAAAAGTTGAGAGTCAACTAAATATAAGAGTTGGAAAATCTCTATCCAATTGAAAAGGTTTTATTTTAATATTATCATTAAAATTATTTTAGGCTATCAACATTAACTTTTCGTTAAAAATGCTTTGTGAAGATTTTTGAAAATAGATCTTATAAATTTTTTAAGGCTATACTTTGGACACCTTTAGAAGAACTTTTAATTTAAATGTTTTTGAAGAATGTATTTTTTTATAAATATTTTGTATAAGAATTATTTAGAATTTAAACACGTGTTTGGTTACATTTTTTTTTCTCATGAGTGTTTTTATACCAATTTATTATATACTTAAAAACTCTTTTTTTAAAAAATTGGTTTCAAATGTTTCTCTCCAAATGGTTTATTTCTCAATGTCAATTTTCATTTTTAGTGGTTGTCAAACATTAGAACTTTTTCAAAATCTTTTTTTTTTGGGAAAAATACACTTTTGGTCCCTGAGATTTGAGTTAAGTTACACTTTGGTCCCTGAGTTTTAAAACTCAACAAATATATCCTGAGGTTTGGATTTCGTTACACATTTGGTCCCTCCGTCCAATTTTCTGTTAAATCCTAACAGTTTGTTGACGTGGCACTATTATTTTAATAAAAAATATTTTTTAATTTTATTGAATAAAAATATATTAAAATAATAAAAATATTATTATTTTAAAAAAAATTTATTTCTTCTCCCTCCTTCTCTTTCTTCTTCTCATTCACCTTCACCTTCTTCCCATGACTTCTTCTTCTTCACCTGCTCCACAGGGCCGCCGCCGGCCGACGACTGGCGACCACCACTCGCCGGCGGCCGGCGACTTTTTTTTTTTTTTTTTTTTTTTTAAATTTTATTTTAAATTTTAACTTTCTCCTTCTCTTATTTTTTTTCTTCTTCTATTCCCTCTTTTTCTCCAATTGTTCTTAAAAAAACAAAAAGTAAGGGAGAGGGAGGTCCCTCCCCGTTTCGGATCTGAGACGATGAGGGAGGGAGGGACCCCTCCCTCTCTCTTCCATTTTCCCCTCAACCGATTTCCCTTTCGTTTTCAAGTAACCTCCACCGCAGATTCATCTTCACAAGTCGCCGGCGGCGGTGATTCCATTTTTCCATCTCTAATCATTTATTTTCGGAATGATATTTGGACATGTGATTTTTCTTTTAAGTTGCATTTTCCTCAATTATTTGCTATCTCTACATCTTCGAATGGTTCGGTGGCTGATTTGTGGGGTTCCAGCATTTATCATGGAATATTGTCTTTAGGAGGCTGCTTGAGGATGATAAAATTCCAGCTTTGCAACCATTGTTGGGTGGTCTTTCTTCCTTGAAGGTTTCCTCTCTTGCTGATTCAAGAATATGGTCGTTGGAACCCTCTGTTTGTTTAAAGTAAACTCTTTATCAAGAAAATTAGCAGCTTCTTCTCCATTGCAAAAGGACTTATTTTGGGCTTTATGGAAATCAAAAAGTCCTAAGAGAATCATCATTTCTTGTTGGATTTTATTAAATGGCAGCCTCAATAGTTTAGAGATCCTCACAAAGAAGAGAAGGAGAAAGTTAAAAAAAAAAAAAAAATCGCTGGCGAGTGGTGGTCGCCGGTCGTCGGCTGCCGGCAGCCCTGTGGAGTAGGTGAAGAAGAAGAAGTCATGGGAAGAAGGTGAAGGAGAAGAAGAAAGAGGAGGGGGAAAAATAAAAAATTTAAGAATAATAATATTTTTAGGGAAAAATACACTTTTAGTCCCTGAAGTTTGGTTTAGGTTTCGTTTTGGTCTCTGAGTTTTCAAACTCAACATTTTAGTCCCTGAGGTTTGCATTTAGTAGCATTTTGGTCCCTCCATCCATTTTTCCGTTAAAAGTTAATAGATTGATGACGTGTCACTTTTTTTTTTATCAATTTTTTAATTTTTTAAAATAAATAAATAAATATTTATTATTATTTTATTTTAATTTTACTTCTCCCTCCCCTTCTTATCTTCTTCTTCACACCGGCCGGCGGTGGCCGACGCCGAGCGGTGACTTTTTCCCTTCTTTTTCTCTTTCTTTTCATCTTCTCCAACTTCTCTTTTTTTTTTCCAGATCTAGAAACGGACCTCCTTGTTTCAGATCTAGGCCAAAAACGAAACCCACCAACACCCACGAAATATGTCGCGTTCTTTCTGCCCCAGTACCCACGAAATCAACCCGCGAATGCCCGAAAACGGACCTCCTCATTCTTTCGCTGAGGCCGCCGTCGGATCTGTTGAGTTTGTGGTCGCCGTCGAAGAGCTCGCGAGCGTTGGAGTGCTGTCGAGAGAGAGAACTGAGACGAGAAAAAAAAACCTAGCTGCTGGAGTACTGTCGAGAGAGAGATCTGGACGCCACCGAATCAACGACCAAGCCATCCGACTAGATCTGGACACCGCCAGATTTCTTCAACTTAAACCCACGATGTTGCCGGATTTCTTCACCGTTGTCTTCGATTTTGTGGGTTTGTGGGTCCGTGGTGTCGTCTGCGTCTTCTTCGTGAGTCGTGTGAGTTCGTTTTCGTGTTCATGGGTTCGCGTGAGTTTTGTTTCATCTGCCGATTTTGTGGGTTCGTGGTGTCGTCTGCGTCCTCTTCGTCTGCGTGTTCGTGGGCTTGTATCGATTTTGTGGGTTTGGTTCCGTCTGCGTGAGTTTGATGTTCAACCCTTCATGTTTGTTTTTTTTTTTTTTTTACAGTAAAGAAGAAAGGGAAGAGAGGTAGAGGGAAAAAGAAGAAGGGGAGGGGAAAAGAAAAAAAAAAAACAGCCGGCGGCGCCGGTTGCCGGCAATAGGTTGGTGGTGAGGATGGTGTTGAAGAAGAAAGAGAGTGGTGGTGGTGAAGGGTTGAAGAAGGAGAAGGAAAAAGAATTAAAAATATATTAAAATATATATTTTATTAATTTTTATTTTAAAAAATGAAAAAATATTTTTTTTAATAAAAAAATAAGTGCCACGTCAGCGATCTGTTAAATTTTAACGGAAAAATGGATGGAGGGACCAAAATGCTACTAAATGCAAACCTCATGGACTAAAATGTTGAGTTTGAAAACTCAGGGACCAAAACGAAACCTAAACCAAACCCCAGGGACCAAAAGTGTATTTTTCCCATATTTTTATTATTTTAATATATTTTTATTTAAAAATATTTAAAAATATTTTTTTATTAAAATAATAGTGTCACGTCAGCAAACTGTTAGGATTTAACAGAAAATTGGACGGAGGGACCAAATGTGTAACGAAATCCAAACCTTAGGAGTATATTTGTTGAGTTTAAAAACTCAGGGACCAAAGTGTAACTTAACCCAAACCTCAGGGACCAAAAGTGTATTTTTCCTTTTTTTTTTCAAAATTAAACACTTGTAAAGCTAAATCTAACATACCCTTTTATCTTGTTCGATTGTTGAAGAACATGTTACTTACATTGCCACATGATATCATGTGAGACACTTAGAGTATTTATCACGAAGTGAAAAATGTGTAATATCATCTACAAGTTGAGATAATTTAGCTAAAGATAAATTTGAAAACAAAGTTATATTGTGTCTTAAATGAGTTCTTAGACGCTATTAACATGAAGCTAGGATAGACTTTTTACTAAAGAAGTTGAGTGCGCTGAAGAGCATGAACCCGACAAAAGTGCCAGGGTCGAATGGTGCCCGCGCTTTTTTTTTTTTTTTCAAAAATATTGGAAGATTATGGGGAGGATATTGTGGCTACCTGCTTGAACGTCCTTAACAAAGAAGAAGATTTAAGATCCCTTAACAAGACTCTCATATCGCTAATCCCCAAATGTGGAGATGCAAAGCATACATTAGATTTCCAACCCATTAGTCTTTGCAACGTAATTTACAAAATAATAGCAAAAACGATGGCTAATAGGTTGAAGAGAGTTATGAACTCATTAGTCTCTCCTAACCAATCGACCTTTGTACCGAGGGGACTCATTGTTGGGTTTCGATTGTATTCACACTATGACACAACAGAAGAAAAGGCAAAGAAGGGAGCTTAGCCATGAAATTAGATTTGAGTAAGGCATATGACAGGGCCAGTGACTTTTCCTAGATAAAATTATGGAGCAGATAGACTTTAGCGGTAAATGGAGAAAGTTGGTCATGAATTGTGTTGAGTCAGTGGAATATGATGTGCTTATCAACGAGGTTAGGGGAGAGACTTTCAAGCCGAATAGGGGTCTCGGGAGATCCCCAATCGCCATACCTATTCCTCCTTTGTGCGGGAGGTTTTTCAACTTTTCTAAACATGGAAGAATCTTACTTTAACCTTAGAGGCTTTCAAATTAATGATTTTTGTCCCTCACTTTCACCTTTTTTTTTTTTTTTTTTTTTTTTTTTTTTTTTTTTTTTTTGCAGATGACAACTTCATTTTCTTCCAAACTCAGAAAAGAAATGTAATTCGATAAAAATGGTGTTGAAAGTCTATGAGGAAGCCTCTAGCCAAACGGTTAATCTGGATAAGTCGTCATTCATGCCTAACAAAAATGTGGACATGCTGAAGGTGGAATGGTTTGAGAGGATCCTTGGGGTGAAGTTAATGAAGGGATAAAAGCCCTTTCGCAGCGGAAACAATTAGAACCTTAACTCAAATTTTAATTCGAACTAAAATACAGATACGTTGGAAAATTATAACACAACAGAAAAATAAATTTAATCTACTGAAAATCATGAATAAAGCATGCATAATTCATAATAAAATTCTAGATCTAATCTAGGAATGGATCCTAATGATCCTAGATCAAGAAACGCCTACCGTAGATGAAGTTCTTGATTGTTTTGCCTAATTCCCTTTGAATTGCACTAAAAAACAGCAGCAAAACACCCTTTTCTCGCTGGAAAATTCCCACGAACACAACCAAAATGGGTTACACCGGTATCCTCTTGGGGCAATTGATGAAGGTGCTTGTGGGAGCAAGATTTCTAAGGCAAGGAGAATTTTCTTCTCTGTTTTCTTGAGAGAAAAAACGCAGAGAGCTTGGAGATTGAGAGAGAGATTCACACGATGAGGAGAGTGATTTTCGTTAAAAGTGCAGAAGCCCCTCTAACGGATGAAAACCTAATCATCCTAAAATAACTCCCCTAACGTGATAACAACTAGGTTAGTGGGGTTGAATTGATCAATCAGTTACTTTAACTGATTGATCATTAAATATAATATTAATTAATAAATAAATTAATATTCATTATTAATAATATATTTAACTTAACAATGTAATTATTATTAATGTAAATCATATTTACATAATATTCCCACATAACCTATAGTTTTAATGTAATTCAATTAAATCAAATTTAATCAAATTAAATTAAAACAATAAAATTAATTAATTCATCAATTAATTAATCTTATAATTAAATATCATATATTTAATTATATTTCTCTCAAATAGACTATAGTATTAAAGTACATCAAATGTGCATTAATTATAACCTATAGTTTTAATATGAATCAAATTCATATTTTAACTTAATATTCGAACCCCTTCGAATATTTAATTCTCCCTTAGAAATTTACCTCTTCGCCCTTATAGAGCTACCGGTGGGACCTAATGGACCTACAGATCAGAAGCTCCAACGATGTGAGATTAATTGGTTAAACTCATTAACCAAGTTAATCAATATTCGTTAACTGTGGTTCACTCCACTATAGAACCACAACTTCACTCTTCTCACTGCAGATATATTTCTGTGTCCACGGATATCGACCATCAACAGCAAGTTAGCCCTTCACGTGTGTTCGTACCTCAGCTAGGTCAAATTACCGTTTTACCCTTGGGTTACCTCTTCATCCTTAAGTACCAGTGCTCCTCTAATGAACAACCTGTTTGAGGTCCAACCAACAAACAGAAGTCCCTCTCGTGCCATAGAGAGGGTAGGGCCTATTGTTCAAGACCCGGAGACACCACTTAAGGGAACACACCTCTACTTACCCTAAAGTTGGGAAGGAGTGAATTCCATCTTGTAAGACTATGTTCCCAGCTCCTCACTTGGTCTTGTCCCCAAAATGGTAGGCTTATTAAGTCGGCGTGCAGGCCACTATCACCCGTACAAATCAAACGACAATCCCTCATGAACAGGAGTCCATAATCCACTCAGGATTAAGGCGAAGTTGCCTAGGTCATCCTAGTGAAATAGAAACCGAGCTAACTAACGGTGTTACAGTTAGTGGTTAACTATTTCGCGGTCCCGTCTTTGTGCAAACTCATTGCACAAGATACCCCCACTCGCATGTCAACTACATGAACGCGTTGGATCATTGCGTTTGTATCAAAATACAAAGCGGGTCGTATCCATAGTGTCACCAGGATAAGGTACCCAACCTTATCCCTATACGACAGACCCTTTAGGCTAAAACTTGAACATCGATCCCCATATGTCCCTACATATTAGTTCAAGTCTCATTCTATTAGCCTTGGATGTTTAGTTTATTGGATTAGGGTTAATAAGACAAGATATAATACAAACATGAATAATACATCACTTTTATTAATGTTCGGTCAAAAGTACATTTACTATCTACGAGTTTTAGGGCATAAAACCCAACAGTTAACCAATTCTTTGGGGCACTACCTCGACATGCCAATCCAAAATGGTAGAAACAAAGGCATCCTTTTCAGAAGAGTCAAGAATAGGGCATGGAAAGTATTGTAGAATTGGAAAGGGAAGCTTCTTTTCGTTGGGTGGCAAAGAGATTATTATTAAAGCAGTTGTGCAAGCAATCTCCACGTACACGATGAACTGCTTTAGACTCCCTAACAATATATGTCACGATATCAACCGCATATGAGCAAAGTTTTGGTGGGGTTCAGTAGGGGAAAAGAACAAAGCGCACTGGATGAGATGGAAAAATCTTTGCAATAGTAAGGAGCATAGGGGGTTGGGATTCAGAGAGTTGTGAGCTTTTAACCAAGATATGCTTGCGAAGCTCAACTGGAGAATTCTAAGGGAGCCTAACAACCTCCTCGCTAGAACGCTCAAAGGAGGGTATTTTAAAGATGGAAACTTCTTAAATGTTAAGGCAGGTTCCAACCCTTCTCTGACATAGAGGAGCATTGTCTGGGTTCGAGATCTCTTTGTTAAAGGCCACAAATGGAAAGTCGAGAATGGAAAGTACATCGACATCGACCAAGACCTGTGGATAAACAGAGTAAGACGTGTTTCACCCTTAATCCCATCTAACATTCTTAAAGGGCTTAAATAGAGTAAGAAAAATGATTGGAAGGTTGAGTTGATAAGTGATAACTTCATTCCAAAAGATGCAAAGGTCATTATTAACACCCATCTGGGAAATGCTGACTGCAAAGGCGAAATTATTTGGATATTTGATAAAAAAAAAGGGTGTTCACAGTTAGGAGTGCCTATCACCTAGCGATCTCTCTAACATTATCCCAAATAGCTTCTCCTTCAGATTCCATCCACCTCAAATCTTTTTGGAGAAATCTCTAGAATGTTGATGTTATTCTAAGAGCTAAGATAAACACATGGAAAATTATAAACGATAATATTTCTAATTGTGCTATCATCAAGGAGATTGAAATTGATTTAACTCATCTGCGTGTTTTGTGTTGGTCGGAAAGGAGGGTAAAATTGGAATTGAAAGACAGAATTGTTGTGCCGTGGACGAAACCACTGCCTTGAAAGCAAAACTCGACATGACCTCGGTGTTAAATCGTTTAACTGTCGATATGCTCCCCAAGGTTAACACAACCTCTGAAACAGATGTGCACTCATTAGGACGGAGTGGAATCAATTTCGTGCTTAGGAAAGGGAAATGAAATCAGAGAGGAGAAGGAGAAAGAATGAGATGGGATGATGAAGAAGGTAGGGGAATGGCTCTATTTATACTGTAGAAGTGGCCAAAAATAGAAGTGGAATTTTTAAAAATTAAAAAAACATAAAAAACCATGGTCACCCATGTGTCTTTTGACCAGCTACCATTCCTCTGGAATTATTCAACCAAAGACTCAACCAACAATAAATTCTTCACTTCCTTCAAGCCTGCCACGTGGATTTGACTAAGTAATTGAAAGAAATTTGAAGAAGAAAGTCCCAAAAAATAATCCCGTGTCGGCCAGACGGCGACGACGCGCTTGTGGGCCTTAGTCTTGGCTTACCTCACATCAAGTTTATAAGCCCAATACACAACAAGTGCTTTTAAATCAACTTTCCAAGAGCTACGCTTCCGATGTGGGACAAAACTATTTGTCATTCCCAACAATCCCCCACGAATGACGAAATAGTAAAGTAAAGAGGATTAAGAAGAAAGAAAGTTTCCCTGAGCAAGGATAATGAACTTAAGCATTAATATCTTTCGATTTGAATTAATGCATAGTGAAGTAGGGCAACAACCTAAAGGGTGGAAGTGAGTTACCTCTTGAACTTCCAATGTTTATGGTTGAGACCCCCACAACACGTTTGAATTCTCGATTTTGATTCCGCGATAATTATCAAGTGCTTTTAATGGTCATGCACAAAACCTTGGGTCATCGTGAAAGCTCTAGAAAGAGGCTCCTTAACTCTTTCATAGAAGGCGACCCCACCTTCACAATCACATTGCTGCTTCATCTAATCTATCATGGATAAACCACTCAAACTGAGTTAAGAAGACTTCGAATACTATCCATCAAGTCCACGCATGGACCACCCCAAAGGGCTATGGATTCACAACCTTCACTATATCCATCAAGTCCACGCATGGACCACCCAAAAAATGCTATGGATTCTCACGAGCTTCACTATATCCATCAATTCCACGTATGGACCACCCAAAAAAGGCTATGGATTCTAACGAGTTTCACTATATCCATCAAGTCCACGAATGAACCACCCAAAAAGGGCTATGGATTCTCACGGGCTTCACTATATCTATCAAGTCCACGCATGGACCACCCAAAAAGGGCTATGGATTCATGCTAGTGAGAAGCATCATGGCTTGAGTCCCATACATCCTAAGGACTCTAGAATTACTCTCCTTGTTTGTCCTTTGGTGAGAGGATCTGCCAAGTTCCTCTCGGACCCCACATATTCCAAGGAGATAATTCCATCTTTCAGCAACTGCTTTACGGCTCCATGTCTCAGGTGTATGTGGTGTCTCTTGCCATTGTACACGCTATTTTTGGCAATCCCTATGGCAGTCTGTGAGTCATAGTGTAGGGACATAGGTACAGTCTTTCCCCACAATGGCACGTCTCCAAGAAGACATCTTAGTCATTCAGCCTCTTGACCTGCCAGTTCACAAGACAACTCCTCCACCAAAGGTAAAAACATATCCACTAGTGGAGCTTACCTCATCATTATCTGTTACCCAATTTACATCACAATATCCTTCAAGCACAACAGGAAAATTGTTAAAATGCAAACAGTAATCCATAATACCTCTAAGATACCTTAACAGGCGATGTAGCGCAGTCCAATGTTCTTTACCAGGGCTATGTGTATATCTACTCGGTCTATTAACAGCATATGCAATATCAGGTCTAGTGTAATTCATCAGAAACATGATGCTACCTATGATTTTTGCATATTCGGATTGAGATACATTGTCGCCCTGGTTCCTTTTAAGATTAATGCTTTCATCATAAGAGGTTCTTACAGGTGATTTATCAAAGTGATCAAATTTCTTCAGTATTTTCTCAATGTAGTGTGATTGACATAAGGAATACCCATTGTCATTTTTCCTTATTTTTATACCAAGTATTACATCAACCTCTCCTAAGTCTTTCATTTCAAAATGCGAAGATAGGAGTAACTTGGTCTCATTAATGACATCTAAGTTCGAACCAAATATAAGCATGTCATCAATATACAAGCAAATAATCACACATTCTGCTCCAAACAATTTTGAGTAAACACAAGTATCAGAACAATTTACTTTATAACCATTGATTATTAAAGTATTATCAAACTTTTTATACCATTGTTTGGGAGCTTGTTTTAGACCATAGAAAGATTTTTTAAGCTTGCATACTTTATTTTCTTGACTAGCGGCTAGAAAACCTTCAGGTTGTGACATATAGATTTCCTCCTCTAAATCCTCATTAAGGAATGTCATTTTTACATCCATCTGATGTATTATTTGGCCACGAATAGCAGCCAGAGCTATTAGAGATCTAATTGTAGCTATTTTGGTTACAGGAAAGTAAGTATCGAAATAATCAATGCCATACTTTTGTGTGTAACCTATAACCACTAGTTTAGCCTTGTATTTTTCTATTGTACCATATGGTCTCATTTTCTTTTTAAAGATCCATTTGCATTTGATAGGTTTATTTCCTACAGGTAAATCTACCAATTCCTATGTTTGATTCATAACTATGGAGTCTAGTTCGCTTTTAGTAGCTTCTTTCCATAAGCTAGAATCTACAACATTTATAGCTTCTTGGTAAGTTCTAGGATCTTCGTCTATTAGATACATGTAAGCAAAAGACTATCTATCTTGTCAAAATTCTCTACTAGGTAGGTAGTTAAAAAGTCAAGTCTGAAACTTTTACTAACCCTTTGCCTTTTACTTCTCCTAGGTTCAGGATCTATCATGTCAATAGAGGTATGAGACAAAGACATGCATGCTCGTTTTGATATTCCACTAGATTCATTATTAGTTTTAATCATAGGGAAGATATTTTCAAAAAACTCAGCATCTCTATACTCACAAATTGATTTATCACTTAGGCACATAAACCTATATGCAGAACTATTTTGGGTATAGCCTATGAAAACACAATCAAAGGTTTTAGAACCAATCAAAGGTTTTTTTAATGTCAGATATGCCACTTTTGCCAAGCACCCCCACACTATCAAGTAGCTTAGGTTTGGTGAGTATCCCTTCCAGAGCTCGTATGGTGTCTTATTTAGCTTTTTGGGAGGAACCCGTTAAGAATAAAACAGGCAGAAAGAACAACTTTCCCCCCACATATCATTAGATAAACCAGAACTTAATAGCATAACATTCATCATTTTCTTTAAGGTTCTATTTTTTTGTTCAACTATTCCATTCTGTTGAGGTGAATATGGAGCAGTAAATTCATGTATGATTCCATTTAATTCACAAAAGTCTTTAAGTGAATTATCACTATATTCACTACCTCTATCCGATCTTATTCTTTTTATCTTTCTATCTAACTGGTTTTCTACTTCAGCCTTGAATTTCAAAAACATACTACATGCTTCATCTTTAGATTTTAAAAGATATATTTTTGTATATCTGGAAAAATCATCAATAAAAGAGATATAGTAATTTTTTCCACCTTTGCTAGTGGTGTTTTTTAAATCAGCTAAATCAGTATGAATCAAGTCAAGCAGTTCAGTACACCTTATGGTGACTGGTTTAAAAGGTTTTTTTTAGCAAACTTTGCTTCCACATAGATATAACATTTTGTAGTTTCAGTCAACTCAGAAGCATTAATTAAATTTAACATTCTAAGCCTTTTAATAGAAGCAGCATTCACATGTCCTAATCTACCATGCCACACATCAAGGGACTCAACAATGTAAGCATAATTGGAAATTTCATTAATAGGAATTGTGTTAAGAACAAACAAACCGTCTGCTAAATATCCCTTACCAACAAAGTCACCATTCTTGGTGATGATAACCTTGTCGGCCTCAAACACAATCCTAAGTCCAGCTCGATTTAGCAGACCTCCAGACACCAAATTCAAGGAAGGAACATACAAAACATTATTCAATGATAAAGTTTTCCCAGAGGTGAGTTTCAAGAGAACCTTCCCTTTCCCAAGTACTCCAGCCGTGGTAGAGTTCCCCATGAATACACATTCGCCATCAGTGGAGTCCTCGAAATTGTGGAAGAGGTCACGGTTCGAGCAGAAGTGTCTGGACGCTTCGGTATCAAGAATCCAGTCGGACTTGTTCTCCACTAGGTTTGCTTCCATGACTATAGCGACAATGATGTCGTCCGACTCTGCAAGGTTGACTTGTGGAGCAGGCTTTTGATTGTTTCTGTCATTCCTCTGGATGCATTGGTAGGATTTATGTCCTGGTTTACCACAGACATAACAAACCAGTTTGGTCTTCTCGATTTTTCAACCAGTGCTCCTGGGTTGGAGTTCTTTATTCTTTTGTGCTTTGTCCTTCGAAATCTGCTTCCCTTTATTCTGAAATCTGTCTTTGGAAGTACCAGCAGATTCAACTAAGTTAGCTTTAACAAAGATTAAGAACTGGGAAGAGATATTATCCTTTTGCCTGTTGGCTTCTTCCGTTCGCACATAACTGATTAGTTCTTGCAGAGTCAGGTCCTTCTTCTTATGTTTTAGGTGGTTGCAAAACACACTAGCCACCAAGTTTTCGTACTCATGAACCTGATCCATCATCGTTTGGTCGTCCGTCATTTGAAGTTGTATCCATTTTTCGACGATGTACTTTCTTCTACCTGCATCGTCCCAAATAATCTTCGCAGACTTTTGGACCACGAATAGATCGAAAAGAGAGTTACTCATGTGGTTGAGAAAATGACCCCGAATAGTTTTGTTGTCCTTTTCAAACTTGTCAGAATTAATGACAGCCGTAGTGGACGTCTCGGGATCAACCGCGACAGCAACAACGGTGGTGGCTGACTAAACGGCAACAACAGCGGCAACAGGTTGATCAGTTACGACAGCGGTAGTAGTGGTAGCAGACTGCACGACAACGGCAACACCAGCTGGTGGATTGGTGGTGGCAACAGCAGCGGGCTGAGTAGTAGTGAGAATATAGTCGACCTCCAACTGCTATCGAGAAATCAGCGGCGGTAATTGGTCCCATCGAGAGATTCCAATTTTGATAAGTCTGGCAAGACTTTTCCGGATTGAATGGTAGCCATGAAAGATAAAATAGTTTTGTTTTCAAATTGTTGGCTGGAAAGGAGGGTAAAATTGGAATTGAAAGACAGAATTGTTGTGCCGTGGACGGAACCACTGCCTTGAAAGAAAAACTCGACACGACCTCGATGCTAAATCGTTTAACTGTCGGTATGCTCCCCAAGGTTAACAGAACCTTCGAAACAGACGTGCACTCGTCAGGACGGAGTGGAATCAATTTCGTGCTCAGGAAAGGGAAACGAAATCAAAGAGGAGAATGAGAGAGAATGAGATGAGATGATGAAGAAGGTAGGGGAAAGACTCTATTTATACTGCAGAAGTGGCAAAAGCAGTGGAATTTTTAAAAATTAAAAAAACATAAAAAACCATGGCCACCCATGTGTCCTTTGACCAGCTACCATTCCTTTGCAGATGTCACGTGTCCTTGGAATTATTCAGCCAAAGACTCAGCCAACAATAAATTCTTCACTTCCTCCAAGTCTGCCACGTGGATTTGACTAAGTAATTGAAAGAAATTTGAAGAAGAAAGTCCCAAAAAATAAGCCACTTTCCAAGAGCTACGCTTCCGATGTGGGACAAAACTATTTGTCATTCCCAACATTTTGGGCAGGAAAAAGAGAGAATCTACAACACACTCAATTTGGGAAAGCAAGATGGTAAGGGAAGTCCGCATAGCTCTCATCCCAATCTCACGAAACCTTTTTCCTTTGTGTAGGGAAAATTGGAGCAGTTTAGACTACAGGGAATGGTGGATCTCAAATGCAAAGATTGAAGATTTGGAGCTAGCAATTTTAACTATGTGGAACGTGTGACAATTCACAAATCAGATTCTCATCAACAATAGCAATCCAACCAACATCCAACTTTTCAACTTAATTGAGAAGAGCATCCACGATCAAAAGGAGAGAAGAGCGGCCAATTTGTCAAAGCCGAGGATAGAGAGACGAGAGAGCTTGTTGAGTCAAGGAATTTGGAGCTTGCCTTTGCCTAACGCTTGGAAGTTGAACTCTAATGCCTTGTGGTTTGATTCTTCCAGCAAAGGAGGGTTGGGTTGGTTGGTCCGTGACTCCAGATGATCTCTCATATGCCTTGGGCTACAAAAATTCTCAAGGAAATGGTCGATTAGCGTCCTGGAGGCCATAGCTGTGAGGGTAGTGCTGAAATCCTTACTCGATTGATTTGGCAGTGGGCTAGTGGTCGAAGTCGAAATAAATTCACTCCAAATCGTCAAGTGCCTGAACGAAGAAGATTCAATTCTTTCAGAAATTAAGAACATTCAGATGCCATTAACACCATGGCACTGCATTTTCGTTTACTTACCTTCAAGCACTGTTTGAGAGCTCAGAATGTGACGACTCACGGTCTCGCACACAAGACTACCTCCATGGATAGCTCTTCCCGCGAGTTTTGTGTAGAACAGAGGCATTCTTCAATGCTGGAAAATGAGTTTAATTACCCCTTTGGGTTATGTCTTTAGTTGAAAACAATGTGGTTGTACCTAATTCTTCTCGTTAATCAATATTTAAAAAGAAAAAAAAAAAGTGGTTTTTTGCAATTTAAGGATTTACCAATTAAAACATCTAATATTAATTCATAAAAAATTTATTTATTGATTAACTCATTTTAATAATTGTAATTTTCATCATCCCATTTGATTTTTACTTTTTTTTCTTTTTCTTTTATTTCTATACTATGATTTGCATTTCACATTTATAAGATGATTGATATAAATAAAGTTTTAAGCAACTATTATTAGTATAGCTCAACTTGCATAAAGTATGTACCCTCGACTAAAAGGTCAGATGTTTGAATCCCGTCAAAAGATAATATATATATATTTAAGAGAATTTAGTTTCCTATCCCTTGATGTTTCTTGAAGCTGACTCTGAGACAGACGAGTTTCTAATTAGGAGAAAAAAGAGGCAATCCTTGAAAGAGGACCAAACATCAAAATTTGGGATGAGGGATTTGAACCTCCGACCTTTTGATCGAGGATATATGCCAATTATCGATGAGCTATGCTCACTTTGGAAAATTTGAATTCATATCTCCCACTCCAAAATTTAAATTTACATAAAATATAACAATCAATAGTCTCTTTGATTAATAATCATACTAGCTTTACAAATTTGCAACTCAATGTTCCCAATAGTTCAAAGCCACTTTTCCCAGATGAAGACTCCCATAAAATGAGAACATGCTCCTAAGTACAATACAATCATCCTCTAGCATGATTCTAATTTCTAACCTATTACTCTGAAAATGAATAAAGGAGTTGCAAAACATTGCAATCCCATAATTTCAATCAAACATTAAACCACTTCCACAATCTGGGACTTACATGTTAAAACTTGAACCTCCCCAAAGAAAAGTGTGAAAATGGAGCCCAATAAAAGGAGGACCAAAACAGCCAGAGGTTCAAGTCCTCTTCATGGCATAGTGTTGAGAATGTCTGTTTGTTCTATAATACAAAGCTAGAAGCCTAGAAGGTATTTTGCACATTGAATCTCCGTCTTCCCTCACGTTTGTAATATGGAGTCTCATCAATGGTTTGCCTCACATAGTCTACAAATGGTTGTGGTGTTCGAGGAGATTGTTCGTTCGAGACAACAGGGCTTCTGCGATCAGGCGTGACAGGTGCTGTAACAGTTGGAGTATGAGTAATGGCAGGCCGAGAGGGCTGAGAGGGCTGAGCTCTGTTAGGTTTGTCCATGAAACAAATGAATAAAGTAATAGTCAATATGAGCAAGGAGAGAGAGCCAAGTATCGTAGCCCAAATGGTTGTCGCATCGAAGGTGGTTTCTGGTGCTTCTCTTTCTCTGGGTTCATAGAAGACATCAATTTCTGTTCTCTGGCCTGCAACAAATACCACCACCATGCATTTCAACTTGTGATGTTACTGATTCAACCCCCTACACTCCCCCACACAAAAAACAGAAAAAGAAAGAATGATGAAGGGGCAGTCTTAGTAATAGAGTAAAAACAGCTTACCGTTGGCAGCCAATGTGATGAGAATTTTATCTTTGAATCTCTTCGTTCCCATTGCTTTCACCTGAGTATAGATGATGTGATTAGCAATACAACATGAGATCTGGCCTTTGGAAAGGAATATAAGAAAAATCCTTAATCTACCACTGAATTGAACTTACTTCATATTCTGTATTCAGTATATACCTAAACTATTTGAAAAGTTGATTGGATTGTGAGTAAATATTATAAACGGCCAAACTTACTTCATACTCTGTACGACCAGCAATGCCAGATTCTTCTTTAGAAATGGGACCGACGATCACCAAATCGCGTTCATGCCAATGAAGTTCAACGTCTATGATAGTAGAAAAGCAAATATCATTAGCACCATTCAGTTTAAGATACACACATGATATTTTCTTACAGTAATATTAGTGGCCCAGGAATGAGACAGGTGCAGTGTGTACTGGAAGTTATCTATTATAGGGATTACTGAAATATTGCTGGCAGTAACAAGTAAACAGAGACAGCTAAATGGGCGACTTAAAAAGGTTTCAGCTATAATACGAGCCTATAATAGTTGTCAATAATGGAAATTTCTTAATTATGACACTATACGAATGAAACGTCCAAAGCCTGTCGTTTTCCAAGAATATCTCAGAAACCTTACCAACTTCGTTGTACTAATGTATGATGAAAAATAGTTATGCCTGTACAATCTTCAGCAACCACAAAACTGGTCTAATATATCCAAAGGATGCGCTCAAGAAGATAAAATAAAGGAAGAAGAAAGCCTTTAAACAATTTTATTGAACTATATGAGACACAGTATTATCTTTTGGGATAGTAACTAACAGCGACGAGCAAGATCGAACCTTTATGGTGATAAGCATGCACACAGCCAATGGGCCATGATTTCAATTTACGAGACATAATTATTATCTTTTAACAGGAGGAATCCTCCAAAACTTTAATCGAACCATATGAGACAGTCTCAAGTTTATGTAGGGGAGCTCTAGATAGAATTTGGCAGATCTACAAATATATTACATTTTAAAACATCATATAATTATTATCTTTTCATAGGAAAAAGAATCCACGTTAACATTATCGAACATATTAGAGATTCCCTAAAATTTATAGGAAGTTGTACAGAGAATTTGACCGACCTAATATTATATTACAAATTCTCTCTTAGAACAGGATAATATAAAGTTGTTAGCTTACCTGTGTTCCCCAAGATGGTTATAACAGTCTTGTTCGAGTCTGGAGTCAGAATCAATTGTGTTGCACTCTGGAATTTGGAAATAGTCAAAATTTGATAAATAAAATCATACACCAAATTATCTTGGAATACAAATTAATCTTACTGAGAAGGTAAATTAAAGAGTTGGACCAAACTTAGTTGAACTATTGGGAATTATTATTATTTTTCTTTGAAAAAAGAGAGAATTTTAAAATACCTTCATGGAGATAATAGATGGTTTAAACACGCTTCACTTAACAAAAATCTTTGTAACATTATCCAAAATAACTCAGTTCTTGGACAGAATAGAAAGAACTTAAATGATTAATTTTCTTTTTTGTAATGAATTTATGAGCTTCTTATGGACTGTTCTGATCTGATTGGAAGTCACGTCTGGATATATTATTCCAATTTCAGTTTCCTGATAAATAAAATACAGGTGTTTATTAATGACTGAATTACCTTGCCCATCTCCATAACTGAAAAGCCCCCAATAAAAAGTGCAGAAGCAGATCCAGAAATTTGGTTGGCTTCTCGAGATGAAGCATAGATAGTAACAGATATATCTGGTCTCATGGCCTTCAGCTGGGGCACTGAATGTGCCAAGTGCTCCGGTGAGTAAGGGAAGAAGAGGCAATATAAATTGCCATAGTCAAGATCCAACCATGGCTTTGCATATCTTTAATCCATAAAAAAGAAAATGTATGAATAGTCAATTACTCAATTCAAGAATATGGGGAGGAAGAAAAGAATTATATCGCAACATACCCAACAAAGGGAGGGTCTACTCTACAGTCGTGCAGGACTCTCTTATCATTTAGAAGAGTTCCATCTTTGCCACTGTAATAAAAAGAAAGAAATCAGAAGAAACTTGACACTTTAACAGTTTCTACGGTATTTTTCACAGAAAAGATTCCTCAATCCCCAAGCTTTAAACTCTAATTAATAATTAATTATTAATTTTAAGTAAATTAATAAATTTACTATGTAAGTAACGGAAGAATATATAATTAATCAATTATAACCGGATCAGAAAATATTATAAAATTAATAAATGAAAAAAGAAAAAAGTCCCACCAACTTTCCTTTACTATTACTAATTAAAAACTAATATTTTGAATGATTCTAAATTCAGGGTTAAAAGCTCCCCTTTAGAAGGGAAGGGACTAAATAGAACAGTTCTTAGGAACTTCAGAACCAAAAAGGTAAATTCGCCCCAAAAAAAAAATACTATCGTCCAATTAGCTGGTCAGGGAATTTAAACACTGAATTACATCCTCAAAAAACTTCAACATGAAAGCGTCATTAGATATGGTAAAACTGCTGTCTATCGTTCAATTTTAACAAAAGAAAATTAGTTCACTACTGAGTCACTGACAAAGATATTTCCAAAATTCATATGGTGACAGAGTGAAATCTAATATCCTATGTTCACATGCATGCAAATCTACAAACCTGAAATTCACAGAGAAGTTGTATCCTTTTGCTGGGAACGGAACATTTGTCAGAATTTCAACTGGAGCAATGACGGACACAGTGTACCCATTCTGCACCGTCACTGTAGTCCGTAAGTTCAAATTTGAACCTTCAAATAGTACTGTCAGCATGGAACGGGTTATGGATTACTTAACAATTGGTAAAGTAAAATCAGATAAAAATATAAGTTCTTTAAAAATACAGTAACAAATCTAGCACAGTGATTGGTTAAGACATCAGGTACCTTCTGTTGAACCTGGACCGACTGCTTCAGCTACTCCAGAATGCGTATCCACAGATACAACACTTTCATTGGTTGTAATCCACCGGCCAGAAAGTTGATCATTGAAACCTACACATTATTTATAGTAAAATCCATAAAACAAACTGTTTATGCCTGAGTTTCAACCCCCGTCCCCCAACGAGAAAAAATTGAAAAAGAAAAAAATCCTGATCATGAGGTGCGTATTTGAAAAATCATTTTCGAAGACGAGAATTATCATGACACGAGTCTATAGGGGCGTGCTTGTTTTGTGGGATGGTAACCTGGTGGGGGTTTAGAAAGTGGTTAAAAGCGTGTTCTCCATTTTTATCTCTTTTAGGGTTCAGGATAAGGAGGTGGGTTAGGTCACTGAGGTTTATGGCCCACGCTGCCTAGAGGTAGGAAAAAGTTTTGGAATGAATTGGGTGATCCGTTTTGCCATTGTAGGCCTGGTTGGTGCCTAGTGGGGGATTTTAATGTTACTCGACCCCTTTCCGCGTTAGGCAATAGGGTGAAGAAGTTTATGAAGCAGTTCAATGAGTTGATTGAGGGTTGTTGTCTTTTTTGTCCCCCAGTGAACGGAAGTTTTACCTGGGCCAATAGTAGGACACGTAGTAGAATAAATAGAATTTTGTTATCTAGGAGTTGGATGGAGACTTTTTCGAGTATGAGACAATCATTGGTAGTGTTTTCAAAGCGCAAGGCGCACTCTAAGGCGACAGGCTTTTTAAATGCCTCAAGGTGAGAAGTGACAAAAAGGCATCGCCCGACTAAAGCAAGAAACACCTAATAAAATAATAAATAAATATGATTATATAAAAAAATACCTCATTTTTGAAATGTCAAAATATTAATAAAATCATTTAAGATTGAAATAAAAATATGTTGAGAAAAGAAAGATATTTAAAAAGAAATTGAAATAGAAATGCTTTTTCAATAGGTAAATAAATAGTGGTCTGAGTATGTACTTAGAAAAGTAGAAATATTGCCATTTGGCAGTTTGGGTAGCATGCACACAGCCTTTCTTTATTGCTGGCAGCCACTTCTTTAATGTTGGTACCCAACCGTTCAAATCTTCTAGGAAATGTAAGAAAGACTGAAAGAGAAGATGGAGCTCTTTTATCGACTTTTCTTCTTCCCTTCCAAATTCCAACCCTTCTTCTTCATTTCCTTCTTCTTTGATAAACTACTGATAGATGGTCGGTCAAAAAAGAGATGGTTCTTTGATTCTTTATCTTACTTCTTTGACTATTTTTTTTCTTTAGTTCTTTCTTGATTCTTCCCTTTTTTTTCCCTTTAATTCTTCCTCTTTGAACTTCAATTTTTCTTTTTAATCAAAGAATTGAAGAAGAAAATTGGAAGCAAAACGTAAAATTTGGAGTAGAATCGAAGAAAAATTGGTTGCCTTCATGAAGGCGAGCGTCGTGTTGCCTTGAACATATGTTCAAGGCGATTGAAAGGCCCAAAAGGCGAGTGCCTTATTGAAGGTGCTCGCCTTGGGTACTTGCAAGGCGTGAAGGCCTCTCCTCTCCTTGCCTCTCGCTATAGGCGAGCGCCTGGCTGCGCCTCAACACCATTGATCGTTGGGGCCTAGAGTCACTTCAAATCATTGGTCATTGATCCTTGCCTTGAGTCCCTAAAGGTGGGACCCTTTTAAGTTTGAAAACATGTGGCTTGACCACCCGTCCTTTAGGTCTTCCTTCCCTTTGTAGTGGAATGTGGAGGTCTCAAGTAATTAAGAAGGCTATTGGTTTATGGGAAAGTTAAGTGTGTTATGATATATGTTATTTTGTATATACGTCCTTTATCGTAATTGTACATTACTTAAGTTAGGGTCCTCTTGTATTCCTGTATACGTGTGTATTCTCTAATGTGAATAAATGAGTATTTTCCCTAATACTTTGTACATGGTATCAGAGTCATTAGGGTTTTAGAATTCTCTCTTTGGTGGGTAGGGTTTTTTCTCTAGGGTTAGGGTCTGAAGTTTGGGTCACCTCATTTGAGTGGCTGTTTGTCATCACCACCTACCTAGGAAGGAGCGCCGCCGTCAGGAGAGCAAAAGCATCGCCGCCACTCATCGAAAAACACCGCACGTGAGCCACACACGCTGTCGGAAGAGTTTGCAGCCACCGCCATGCGCCGGCACGTGAGGACGCGTGGGCTATTCGTTTCCACTTTCGTCGCTTGGGTTCGTCTTGCCTTGCTGTTTCCGACCAGTTTGTGTGATTAGATTTCGTAATATCACCTTATTTGGTCTCGGGTTGTGTAGTTCTCTTCGATATCAAGCTGTATTTCGAAATTCAGTTCTGGGTTTCTTTGTTTATTGAGGTTTATCAGTAGTTCTAGGTTACCAATGGCTGAGATTAAACCTTTGGTCATATCTAATGGAGTTCCCCTTGCTTCGAAGTTCACATAACATAAGCTAAATGGCTCCAATTACTATTAATGGAGTCGTACAATTCGGTTTTATCTATGGAGCACTGAGATGGATGACCATATCACTAAGGATCCACCAGAGGATGACACAAAGAAGAAGGCTTGGCTTAGAGATGATGCTCGGTTGTACCTGGGAATAAAGAATTCTATTGAAAACGAGATAGTTGGTTTGGTTAATCATTGTGATTCGGTGAAAGAACTACTAGCATTCATAGAGTTTTTATACCCAGGTAAAGAGCAAGTTAACAGAATGTACGATATTTCCATGGCCTTCTTTCATGCAGCTCAGAAAGAAAAATCTGTAACGAATTACTTCATGCAGTTTAAGAAGACGTGTGCAGAGCTTGGTACATTATTCTCATTCACTACTAATATAAAGGTCCAACAAGCTCAACGATAAAAGATGGTTGTCATGATATTTTTGAATGGACTTCAACTTGAATTTGGGATGGCGAAAGCACAAATTCTCTTTTGTTCTGAAATTCCTACTTTGGAAGAAGTCTTTAGTAAAGTTCTTTGTATTGAAAGTCCACAATTCAATTCGTCTGTCCCTCAATCTGACAGTGCTTGGTAGAAATAATGACCCTAAGGTTAATAGAGGAACAAACACTAATACTCAGAGAACTGGTTATGATAATCGGCGACAGGATTCACAGGAGATTGTATATAACTATTGTCGGGAGCCTAGTCATACAAAACGTGATTGTAGAAAGTTGTTAAGTAAGGGCCATAAACCTCAACTTGCTCAGATTGCTTCCACCAATGATACACCTGAGAAGCCAGTTTCCATTCTACAGACAAGTTTGCTAAATTCCAGTTGTATCAGGAATCATTACAAGCATCATCTTCCTCGAATCCTATTGCAACTATTGCTGAGTCAGGTAATCTGAATCATTGTCTTCTTACATCCTCTACCAAATGGGTCATAGACTCTGGTGCCACAACTCATATGACAGGTAATTCTAGCTTATTTTCTACCTCTTTGTCACCTGCACTTTCTCCCGATGTCACTTTGGCAAACGAATCAACATAATCTGTTCTTGGTTATGGCACCATTGATCTCACACCCTCTCTTTATTTGTCTTCTGTTTTACATTTGCCCAAACTTTCTTTTAACTTGATTTCTGTGAGCAAACTCACTCGTGACCTTAATTGCTTTATCTCTTTTTTACTGGGTTATTGCTTGTTTCAGGATCGTATGACGAAGAAGATTATTGGTAAAGGATATGAGTCTGGAGGTCTTTACATCTTTGATCACCACCTACCGAAAGTTGTGGCCTACTCTGGAGTTGCCTCCCCATTTGAAGTCCATTGTCGTTTGAGTCATCCTTCTTTGTCTATGTTGAAGAAACTTTATCCCGCTTTTCAATCTTTGTCGTCGTTAAATTGTGAGTCTTGTCAGTTTGTCAAATTTCATCGTCTTAGTTCGAGTCCTAGAGTCAATAAACGAGCTAGTGCTCCCTTTGAATTAGTTCATTCTGATGTTTGGGGTCCTTGTCCAGTATTGTCTAAAACTAGATTTCGTTATTTTGTTACTTTTGTTAACGACTATTCTCGTCTAACTTGGTTATATTTAATGAAAAATCATTCTGAGTTACTTTTTCACTGTTGTGCTTTCCATGCCAAAGTCCAAACTCAATTTAATGTGTCTTTGAAAACTTTGCGCACTGATAATGCCGATGAATATTTTTCTCACAAAGGTTAACTTCAGCACCTATTTTAACATTACCTAGTTTTGATAAACTTTTTGTTGTTGAGGTTGATGCCTCGGGTAAAGGAATAGGTGGAGTGCTAAGTCAAGAAAATAAACCTATTGAATATTTAAGTGAAAAACTTAGTGAGGCTAGACAAAAGTGGTCACCATATGAGCAAGAACTTTATTGCCTTGGTTAGAGCTTTAAAACAATGGGAACATTACTTGATAGGGAAAGACTTAATTTTATATACAGACCATCAATCCCCACATTATATTAATTCCCAAAAGAATTTGTCTAAAATTCATGCTAGGTGCCGTGGATGAAGGAAATCGGGGTACGGATGGAAAAAGTACTATGAACACCAAGGCCCAAGAAAAAAAAAGGGAAGAAGCCCAGTTCGGAAAGTGGATCATCTATACAGTCCACACAAAAAAAAAAGGAATTACCTTTGCAAGAGAAGCCCAGGTCATTACATACTTCAAAAAAGGTTTGGTTTAGAGTACAAAGAAAGTAAGGAGTCCACGTGGGAAGAAGCAAATTGAGAAAGAGCAGAGGGATGTAGATACCCTCAGGCCCCAGCAAATTGAGAAAGCCCATGTCATTAATAAAATACCTACGTCAGGGTGATCCTCTCCTCCCCTTTCTTTTCTTGCTTATTGTGGATACCCTCAGCAGGATTATCTCAAGAGGGGTAGAGGGAAAATTTGTTTTTTTAAGAAGAGAAACAAATCTTATTGATGAATGAAATAATGGAGTAAGAAGTGGAGAGCAGTCTGACCTTCAATTCACTGGTGACATTATATTCTTTTGCTCTAATAAGGATAAGTCTTTCTTTTTGTTGAATCATATTCCGATGAGTTGGGAAATGGCAGGTGTTGAGAATCCCACATTGAAAAGATAAGTGGAGACCTCACAATTTATAAGATAGATGAGCTACTCCTCTCATTGCCAATTGATTTTGAGGTGGAACCCCATGTTATCTAATATGGAATCATAGCCCATGAACCCAAACGGGTATTCGGTCCAAAAAAAAAAAAAGACATCATCGGGCTCCCTTTTGAGTGGTTTTCGAGTGGGGCAAAGGCATGTAGAGAAATTCTTGGAAAGACATATCATCGAGCTCCCTTCCTTTTGGTCTCTTGTCCCAAACTCTATAAAGGATGTCAAGGAAACGTACTTTTGGGAGGATAGGTGGGTGGGGAATAAACCCCCTTGAGCTACGTTTCCTCGGTTATACCACTTGTCTTCTATGAAAAATCAATTTGTAGCTATTGTTCTAGACCCGTCGAGGAGCTCTCCCTCATTCTCATTGTTATGATATATGCTATTTTGTATATATGTCCTTTATCGTAATTGTACATTTCTTAAGTTAGGGTTTTCTTGTATTCCTATATATATGTGTTATTCTCTAATGTGAATGAAAGAGTATTTTTCCCTAATACTGTGTACATGATATTAGAGCTATTAGGGTTTTGAATTCTCTCTTTGGCGGCTAGGGTTTTTTCTCTAGGGTTAGGGTTTGTAGTTTGGGTCACCACGTTTGAGTGGCCGTTTGTCATCACCACCTACCTAGGAAGGAGCGCCGCCGTCAGTAGTGCAGAAGCGCCGTCGCCGATCGTCGGAAAACACCGCGCGTGAGCCACACGCGCCGCCAGAAATTTCTGCCTCCGTCACCACGCGCGAGCCGCCCGTTCCGCTTCAGCCATCTGGGTTTGTCTCGCCTTGCTGTTTCCGGCCAGCCTGTGTAGTTAGATTTCGGAGTATCACCTTTTTTGGTCTCGAGTTGTGTAGGTTTCTTCGGTATCAAGCTGTTTTTTTGCGATTCAGTTCTGTTTTTTGTGGTTTATCGAGGTTTTTCAGCGGTTTTAAGCTACCAATGGCTGAGATGAAACCTTTGGTCATATCTAATGGAGTTCCCCTTTCTTCGAAGTTCACGGAACATAAGCTAAATGGCTCCAATTACTATGAATGGAGTCGTACAATTCGGTTTTATCTACGAAGCACTGAGATGGATGACCATATCACTGAGGATCCGCCAGAGGATGACACAATGAAGAAGGTTTGGCTTAGAGATGATGCTCGGTTGTATTTGGGAATAAAGAATTCTATAGAAAACGAGATAGTTGGTTTGTTCAATCATTGTGATTCGGTGAAAGAACTACTAGCGTTCACAGAGTTTTTATACTCAGGTAAAGAGCAAGTTCACAGAATGTGTGATGTTTCCATGGCCTTCTTTCATGCCGCTCAGAAAGAACAATCTGTGACGAATTACTTCATGCAGCTTAAGAAGACATGTGCAAAGCTTAGTACATTATTCCCATTTACCTCTGATATAAAGGTCCAACAAGCTCAGCGTGAAAAGATGGCTGTCATGATATTTTTGAATGGACTTCAACCTGAATTTGGGATGGCGAAAGCACAAATTCTCTCTGGTTCTGAAATTCCTACTTTGGACGAAGTCTTCAGTAGAGTTCTCCGTATTGAAAGTCCTCAAATAAGTTAGTCTGTCCCTCAGTCTAACAGTGCTTTGATTAGTAGAAATAATGACTCTAAGGTTAATAGAGGAACAAGCACTAATACTCAGAGAACTGGTTATGATAATCGGCGACAGGATTCACAGGAAATTGTATGTACCTATTGTCGGAAGCCTGGTCATATAAAACGTGATTGTCGAAAGTTGTTAAGTAAGGGATATGGATATCGACCTCAGCATGCTCAGATTGCTTCCACCAGTGATACACCTGAGAAGTCAGTTTCCATTTCTGCAGACGAGTTTGCTAAATTCCAGTTGTATCAGGAATCACTACAAGTATCATCTTCCTCGAATCCTATTGCAACTATTGCTGAGTCAGGTAATTCGAATCACTGTCTTCTTACATCCTCTACCAAATGGGTCATAGACTCTGGTGCCACAGCCCATATGACAGGTAATTCTAGTTTATTTTCTACCTCTTTGTCACCTACACTTTCTCCGAATGTCACTTTGGCAGACAGATCAACATCATCTGTTCTTGGTTATGGCACCATTGATCTCACACCTTTTCTTCATTTGTCTTCTGTTTTACATTTGCCTAAACTTTCGTTTAACTTGATTTCTGTGAGTAAACTCACTCGTGACCTTGATTGTTTTATCTCCTTTTTTCCTGGCTATTGCTTGTTTCAGGATCGTATGACGAAGAAGATTATTGGTAAAGGATATGAGTCCGGAGGTCTTTGATCACCAACTACCGAAAGCTGTGGCCTGTTCTGGAGTTGCCTCCCCATTTGAAATCCATTGTCGTTTGGGTCATCCTTCTTTGTCTGTGTTAAAGAAACTTTATCCCGCTTTTCAGTCTTTGTCGTCTTTAAATTGTGAGTCTTGTCAGTTTGCTAAATTTCATCGTCTTAGTTCTCGTCCTAGAGTCAATAAACGAGCTAGTGCTCCCTTTGAATTAGTTCATTTTGATGTTTGGGGTCCGTGTCCAGTATTGTCCAAAACTGGATTTCGTTATTTTGTTACTTTTGTTGACGACTATTCTCGTGTAACTTGGTTATATTTAATGAAAAATCCTTCTGAGTTACTTTCTCACTTTTGTGCGTTCCATGCTGAAATCCAAACTCAGTTTAATGTGTCTTTGAAAACTTTGTGCATTGATAATGCTGGTGAATATTTTTCTCACATGCTTGGTTCTTACTTGTGTAAAAATGGCATTGTTCATCAATCTTCATGTGCAGACACTCCATCCCAAAACGGGGTCGCTGAACGGAAAAATAGGCATTTACTAGAAACCGTGAGGGCATTATCCTTTCAAATGCATGTTCCAAAGCCTTACTGGGCCGATGCAGTTTCCACAGCGTGTTTCTTAATTAATAGAATGCCTTCATCCGTCCTTAAAGGTGAGATTCCTTATCGTGTACTCTTTCCCACCAAACCTTTGTTTCCAATTGAACCAAAAATCTTTGGCTGCACTTGTTTTGTTCGAGATGTTCATCCTCATCGTACCAAGTTAGATCCTAAATCCTTGAAGTGCATCTTTCTCGGTTACTCTCGTGTTCAAAAGGGATATCGTTGCTATTGTCCTAGTCTTAACAAATATCTTGTTTCTCCGGATGTTACTTTTTTCGAAGATACTCCTTTTAGTCCGTCATTGTTGAGCCCGAGTGAGGGGGAGGATGATGATCTCTTTATCTATGAGATTATCTCTCCATCATCATCCCCTGATCCTTCCCCATCGGTTTATATTCCTCCTCGTCCACCCATTACTCAGGTGTACTCCAGGAGGCCACCACAGAAGCCTTCAGGCACATGTCCTACGCCACAAGATTCTTCGACATCTGATCTTGGACCGAGTGACGATCTTCCCATTGCCCTTCGTAAAGGTAAGCGCACATGTACTTATCCTATTTCTTCGTTTGTGTCTTATAACCAGTTGTCATCACCCACATATTCGTTTATCACATCCCTTGATTCTGTTTCTATCCCTAACTCTGTTCATGAAGCGTTATCTCATTCTGGTTGGCGCAATGCAATGATTGAGGAGATGAATGCTTTAGATGCTAATGGTACTTGGGATTTAGTATCTCGTCCTGCAGGCAAGAAGGCCATTGGGTGTAAATGGGTGTTTGCCATCAAAGTCAATCCTGACGGATCCGTTGCTCGTTTGAAAGCACGTCTTGTTGCTAAAGGATATGCTCAAGTTTATGGGATCGATTATTCTGATACATTTTCCCCAGTTGTTAAACTAACGTCTATTCGGTTGTTTCTTTCCATGGCTGCTACTCAAGGTTGGCCCTTACATCAGCTAGACATCAAGAACGCCTTTTTACATGGCGATCTTCAGGAGGAAGTTTATATTGAGCAACCACCTGGATTTGTTGCTCAGGGAGAGAGTGATAAAGTTTGTCGCCTTAGAAAATCATTGTATGGATTGAAACAGAGTCCACGTGCATGGTTTGGTAAGTTTAGTCAGGCACTTGAGCAATTTGGAATGAAGAAGAGTACGTCTGATCATTCTGTTTTCTACTGACGATCTGAGAATGGGATTACTTTGCTTGTTATGTATGTTGATGATATTGTTATCACTGGTAATGATACATCAGGTATAACCTCTCTCAAAACTTTCCTTCAGGGTCAATTTCATACTAAGGATCTGGGAACGCTAAAGTATTTTCTGGGTATTGAAGTGATGAGAAGCAAGAAAGGTATCTTTTTGTCACAACGAAAATATGTACTTGATTTATTATCTGAGACAGGAAAACTAGGAGTTAAACCATGTAGTACTCCGATGATACCAAATTTGCAACTCACCAAAGAAGGAGAATTATTTAAAGACCCAGAAAGATACAGAAGATTAGTTGGGAAGTTGAATTATCTAACAGTGACACGACAAGACATTGCTTATTCAGTGAGTATTGTAAGTCAATATATGTCATCACCTACAGTAGATCATTGGGCTGCAGTAGAACAAATTCTGTGTTACTTGAAAGCTGCCCCAAGGCGTGGAATCTTATATAAAGATCATGGTCATACAAAAGTTGAATGCTTTTCCGATGCTGATTGGGCTGGATCTAAAAAAGATAGAAGATCAACTTCTGGATATTGTGTCTTTGTAGGAGGCAATTTGGTTTCATGGAAGAGTAAGGAGCAGAATGTGGTTTCACGTTCGAGTGCTGAATCAGAATATAGAGCTATGGCACAATCTGTATGTGAGATAGTATGGATACATCAACTGTTGACGGAGATAGGGTTCAATGTTACTATGCCAGCTAAATTGTGGTGTGATAATCAAGCTGCACTTCACATTGCATCTAATCCAGTGTTTCATGAGAGGACTAAACATATTGAGGTGGATTGTCACTTCATTCGTGAGAAAATACAACAAGGGTTGGTGTCCACAGGATATGTGAAGACAGGAGAACAATTGGGAGATATTCTTACCAAAGCATTAAATGGAGCAAGAATTACTTATCTCTGCAACAAGTTGGGCATGATTGACATATTTGCTCCAACTTGAGGGGGAGTGTTATGATATATGATATTTTGTATATATGTCCTTTATCGTAATTGTACATTTCTTAAGTTAGGGTTTTCTTGTATTCCTATATATCTGTGTTATTCTCTAATGTGAATGAAAGAGTATTTTTCCCTAATACTGTGTACACTCATATGACTTTTGTCAACTGTTATCCGATAGAGAAACTACGAATGTCTTGACTCTCTTATCTTTGATGGGGAGAAGGGATGTTCATCTTTGGAGCCCCAACTCCACCAAGGGTTTTTCTTGTTGTTCGTTTTTTCAATGCTTGTTGAATCCCTCCCCAATAGGTGAGTTCATTTTTTCTGCTCTATGGAAGGTGAAAGTTCCAAAGAAGGTTCAATTTTTTGTTTGACAGGTCTATCCATGGAAGTGTAAATACCTTTGATTGGCTTTCAAGGAAGTTGCCTTCTTTGTCCTGCCCGTTTTGTTGCATTCTTTGTTAGACGACAGAGGAAGATCTTGACCATGTTCTTTGGAGCTGTGACTTTGCTTGGTCTGTTTGGAATTCCTTTTTTGAGGTTTTTTTTTATAAGAAACAATTTCATTGATAGCATGAAATTACAAGAAGAGGGAAACCCCATGAGAAGGATTACAAAAGGAGGGTGGTAACACTATAGTGATGGAAGAGGAGGGAGCATTTACACCCGGAAACTACCAAATTAACAGTAACATTAAAAAAAAAAAAAAAAAAAAAAAAAAAAAAAAAAAAAAAAAAAATCTGTGGTAGGTTAGCTCCTGAAAATCCTCCTATTTCTTTCTTGCCAAGTGCTCCAGCAGAAAGCTCGAATAAAATTCTCCCAAGGAGCTTTTTTCACATCTTCGAAGGGATGTCTGTCAAGGGTATAGTGCAGCAACTGTCTGTCCTCTGGGAAGACCATTAACCACCCAAACGCGCTAGGGATGTAATTCCAAAAATTTGCAGCAAACTCACATTCAACCAAGAGGTGACCTTGTGATTCTACATTCTTTTTGCAGATGGGACACCAATGGGGAGAGAGAGACATGTGAGGCAACCTCCTTTGTAGCTTGTCTGTGTTGATGGCTTTGTGAGAGACCTCCCTTTTTTGAGGTGTTTGGTTTGCAATTTGCTAGACGTAGAAGTCTTTCGTCTTCGAGCGATGATCGAGGAGTTCTCTCGTCCGCCGTTTAAGGAGAAGGGAGAGTTTTTATGGTAGGTGAGGATTTGCACTATTTTGTGGGATTTGTGGGGTGAGAGAAACAATAGGACCTTTAGTGGATTTGAGGGGGATTCAAGAGAGGTGTGATCCCTTGCTAGATTCTGTGTTTCTCTTTGGACGTCATTGACGCGGTTGTTTTATAACTATTTGCTAGGACTTATTTGATTTGATTGGAGCCACCTTCTTTAATGGGGTTCCTTTTTGTGGGCTTGGTTTTTTGGATGTCCATGTATTCTTTCATTTTTTCTCAATGAAAGGTTGGTTCTTTATAAAAAAAATTTTAAAAATTGTGACATGACAAAGAAAGCAATTGACTGCATGTCTTGATATTGGCCTTTTCTAGTAAAATTTATACTTGCAGTTTATCAAGAAGAAAATCTGATGTTCTCAATTCAATTCTCACATGATACTGACCTTTTATACCGAAGTTGATATGACTACCGACATGCATTACTGGGTCTTGAGGATGTATTAGCGCACCAACTGAAATCTGGAGAACAATGAGATTCAGGGCATAGAGAAATCGTGGCAGGATATAACTTGCATAAAAGGCTTGCACCTATAAATCTCCATGAGTACCATTTATTTTTTTTTAAATGAAACAGTACTTTTCGTGGATGAAATGAAAATGTACAAACTCTAATTTGCAGATACGAAAAACAGCCCAAAAACCTAAAAGAGATACATTGAACAACACTGCCCACACCACAATAAGCAAGAAACATAAAGTATATTTAAGCAAAACTGAAAATTAAACAACTCTTACTAGAAAGAAGTTAAAAAACTCCAACTTGAAAGACATATTCTTAGCTGTCCATGTAACTTACGAGATGAAAGTGTAAGAGAGTTCTGAATGTTGATTTGTGTCCTAAAACTGCCAATTTCATTGATTAGGTTTTAAAGGACCTCAAACAAGGAGAAAACCACGAGCATGTAAAACACATTGATTTATTAGGTTTTCTTCCGTCAAAAACTTTGACGCTCTCTCTCTCTTCCCCTCTGTCTAAAAATATACTCACTCTTAATGGTAGAATGCACATAACTACTTTACAAATTAAAAAGAAGGGGACCAAGGTACAGCCATACCAATATATAGTCTGACTTTTCTGGATTCTTGTCAATCGTTACTTGGACTAGAGCTCTACCATGTTGCCTTGCCTTCAACATTGGAAGAAGAAGTCACAACAGATCTACAGCTAAATATGGGTTAACTTGAAAATTTAATCAATTGCCAACATATACATACAGTCAACTATTACGTGAGTTGCATGTGGTTTAGAATTCTTCTAATAGAATAATTTTTTTATATAGAAAAAAAAATTTATTTGTATGCTGAAATAACAAGAGAAGAAGAATATGAGAAAGCTCAAGGATATGAATTATTGGGATGACTCTAAAAACAGGAGGATTTTCAAGAAGATGAATCATTGGGATCCTTACATTTCTCATCAACAAATAGGGAGAGATGTAAATCATGAAAAAGAAGCATACAAGAATAGAATACATAGATCTCAAGGACACTGAGGTTTCTTCTAACGGACAACTTCAAAGAATCATGTTGAGAATATGAAACCTTCGTTATCTAAGAAAATCAAATAAGGGCTTGACCAGGGCTTGATGATTTTTTTTTTAAAACAAAAGAAAAAGCCGATCAAACTGATTCTAAAAGAAGCTAGCATTTCTTAATTAACAAGACTGATCAAGTGATTATTAAAAATAAATAAACAAATACTGAAGTAGGAGCAAATATCTCTCCTCCCAGAGCTGCCCATTTGAAAATTTTGTAGACTATATAGATAGATGTATCGTGTACAGTACAAGTTAATAAATTTTCATATAAAGATGGTATTTCACAGACCTTCAAATAAATATATCCATTGCCTTCTCTTGAGTAATTAACGGAAACAATATCTGGATAGTTAGTTTCCACATAAAGGAGAACAACATCACGAGCCTCATGAAAGAGATTGCCTGGTTAAGAACATTGTCAGATATGATCTATAAGAAATGAATATCAAAGCATATAAAATGACAAAAGATTTACACATAAAATTGGTACCTAGAGAATCATAGTAGCTTATTGGAAGGCGAAGTTTGGTACCGACGGCAAGATTAATCACATGGAAAGGAAATTCCTTATTTGTTAGTCTTATCTGGGCGACCTGATAACAAATACCCAGACTAAGTGAGACACTTATTGATGAAAAGATGAAGATATATAACACGATACATCAACCAAGGGAATATTGCGTGAAAATTGGGACACGATTTCTGATGCACTTAAAAGAGAATAAAAAAGAACACAAAGTGAGTGAAAAATATTGGATCCTTCGAGAAATCCAAGAAATAAAATTAATGAGTAGATATCCAGTAAGCTTCAATATTCCCAAATACTACTTTTTAAATATTCCCAAATACTACCTTCCCCATATCAAATTGCTGGGGAGCCTTGTGAAGTGGAATACAGAGATTTTTAGATTCAATTAGCTAGTTCTCTACTTTTAGCTATTCTGGAAGAAACAAGTGTCCTATTTAGGCCTTCCCCTGGGACATACTCCTTCCTAGAAGCCTTGCTTTTTGGAGCCCAGTGGAGGATAAGGTGAGAAGAAGACTAGCCTCCTAGAAGAGAAGTTTCTTTTCTAAAGGAGGGCGGTTAACTCTTATTCCTTCAATGCTAAATGGGATTCTAACTTATTTCTTCTCTTTATTTAGAGCCCCTCGTGTAAGAGAGTGGAAAAGATGATGAGGGACTTCCTCTGGAAGGGAGGTGGGGATGGTAAAGGGGATCATCTTGTGAGATGGGAGGTGGTGGGCAAGTCGGTTAGCCTTGGGGGTCTAGAATTGGGAAATCTGAGAGTTCGCAACAGAGCCATGTTAGCTAAATGGCTCTGGTGTTTCCCCTTAAAGTTTTCTTCCCTGTGGCATCAAATTATTGTGAGTAAATACAGTCCTCATCCTTGCGAATGGTTGCAAGGTGGGATTAAAGGCACTTTCAGAAATTCGTGGAAAGAATAGCCCTCGAGATTCCTTCCTTTTCTAGCCTTGTTCATTGTACGGTGGGGGATGGGAAAGATACGTATTTCTGGGAAGATAGATGGTTGGGGGATAGACCCCTCTGTTTATCATTTCCTCGCTTGTTTAATTTATCTTCCATGAAAAACCGATTTGTGTCAGATGTTTTGTTTCAATCAAGGAGCTCTCCTTTGTTCTCGTTCGGCTTCCGTCGTCCTTTGTCCAATAGGGAAACGACAGATGTTTTGTCTCTTATTTCTTTGATTGAGGAGTTCGAGTTCAGATTGGACAGGGGAGATAGTTGGTATTGGAGCCTAAGTCCTTCTGACGGGTTCTCTTATAGCTCCTTTCGTTGGTTATTGCACCCTTCTCCTCAAGGTGAGTCTATTTTCTTGCGTGTGCGGAAGGTGAAAGTTTCGAAGAAGATTAGGTTCTTTTATGTGGCAAGTTATCCATGGCAGAGTTAATACTTGTGATAGGTTGTTGAAAAGGATGCCCTCGTTGGTTGGCCTGTTATGTTGTATTCTTTGTCGAAAGGCGGAGGAAGACCAGGAGCACATTCTTTGGAGTTGTGACTATGCGTGTGCAGTGTGGGGCCGATTTAGTCATACCTTCAGGTTGTTAGGGATGAACTTTGCAGATCATAGGGAGATGATCGAGGAGTTCCTCCTCCATCCGCCGATTCGTGAGGAGGCGAGATTTTTGCGGCAAGCAGGGATGTGTGATTTGATGTGGAATCTTTGGGGGGAAAGAAATAATAGAGTTTTTAGGGGAAGGGAGAGAGACTCAGATGATGTGTGGTCTCTCACTAGATTTCATGTATCTCTTTGGGCATCAGTTTCTAAGGTGTTTTGTAATTATCTGTTAGGCCTTATTTTGCTTGACTGGGATCCTGTTAGGGACCAACGTAGTATGGGATGCATTTGTCCCACATTGGAAAGATATGGGCTCCTAATGGGGTATTATATAAGTGGTTGGTTCTCCCTCCCCAATCGCCTTGCTTTTGGGGTGTGGCTCTCCAACTACTTAGATACCTAACAATTGGTATCAGAGCCGGTGGTCGACGACTTCGGAGAGGAGTGACGGCGGAGGGGTTGACCGGAACCAGCTGAGTGAAGCGTCGCCGTGCACAGCCGTCGAGACGTCGGCTTTCCGGGGAGGGGCAATTGTTAGGGACCAAGGTAGTATGGAATGCCTTTGTCCCACATTGGAAAGATATGGGCTCCTAATGGGGTATATATATGGGTTGGTTCTCCCTCCCCAATCGCCTGGCTTTTGGGGTGTGGCTCTCCAACTACTTAGATACCTAACAGATCCCTTTCTATAGGAGGATCCCCTTTTGTGGGCTTGTTTTTTTTTTGTATGCCCGTGTATTCTTTCATTTTTTTCTCAATGAAAGTTGGATCTTTATCAAAAGAAAAAGTGTCCTTGAAAGTTCTAAAAGGGGGAAATGAGGTATCCCACCACACGAAAAGTATTATAAAAAGGACTTTCGAAGATTTGCACAAAATCATGATTACAGAATGTTAACTGGTGAGAAACCTCCAATTTCAAAAGTGTACATTAGAAGGGGTAGAAAAGGTAGTGATATAGCTTTTAGTTAGTTTTGGACAGCACAATAACTGTTATCGGAACTTGTTTGTGGGGGGGATAGGAAAGTGATAATCCAACATCTTTCCTTGCTTATATTTGGCCAAATTAGAATGAAATTCATGCTTTTATTTTTGCTTTAGTGAGTTTGTTGTCAAATTTAGTTAGGAGTCGATTTTTTTTCATCTTGTTATTTATCCTTTTCATTTATTTTACTTTTTTTTTTTTGAAACTTTATTTATTTTACTTAATTACTCTTTTTATGTTAATTTCATAATCGTAGTTTTAGTTGCCCATTGATTTGAAATTTTATGGGTTGAAAATGCATGTCCAGGTACAATATTGCTATAGCATTTCACAGGACACAGCACTCATGATCTGGCAGAGGAAGCAAAAACCGAGTCCCAAGTATTTTGGGCTGGCCTAGAAAGGGATGGTTTTTTTGACAGTTGTACGCGCTTGTTTTTAATGTGATCAAAAGTAGCCTACATAAAAGAGGAGAAAAAAATTGGACAGGAGCAGGGAGGGAAGAGAAGTGATTTCGAGGATGAAAGAAAGAAAATGGGAAAAGGGAAAGAGAAACGATTTGCAATTGAGGAAGAAGGGATTGGGACGACAGTTGACACTTTTGCAACCCACTTCAGCCGTTTTTTCTCTTTTCTTTTGAATTAAACGTTTGTTTAAGTTGTATAATGATTGTTTTAGTTTAATTTCATTGCCTTTGTCCTTAATTTTTACCATGGACTAAATCTTCAAGCTAGAAATTGTGGTACCGTAACTCTATTTTTAGGGCCCTTTCGTTATGGAAATGCTGTAGCAGAGTGTAGTTTGCTTATGGGTGTTCATAGTTATTTTCCTTTTTAAGAATGATCAACTTAGGATAAGATGCTAGCTTGTTTTAATTATGAAAAGGTTAAAATTAGGGGAAATGGAACAAGCAATACAAGTAAGTTCATACATTAAATAAAGGGTGAATTCTAAGGTGTACACATACACTTTTGGCTCGTAAACTTAGAAAATTTGAGCTAACATGTTTTTCATCCTAGGTTTTCAGACACGTGTTTATCTTGGCTTAAGAACTGGAGTTCGAGGTTTAGAAATAGTTTCCAACATTTATTTTGGAAATTGTTAGGTATCCAAACAATATAACATGTTAAGATGAGAGAAAACAACCAAACACACACAGAAATGGAGGAGAATAAGACCCAACTCTATCCTATTGAGAGTTCTTCAATAGATAGAGGGGTTATTAGCCGATATATTGATATTCTCAGTCCCAAAATGAAGAAGAAAGAACAAGAACAGCAAGAACATAAAAGTAACCCCCAGCAATTCGAGAAGCTAGAATTCTCCTTCCTAGACCTCACTCAGTCTAAGCCAAAATGATCCACACCCCCAAAACGATCCCATCCTCTCAGTACAATAGGTGCTCACTCCCACGATCCCCTGTGGTCCCCCCTCTCCCTCATCTAACGGTTTGCTGGCCACATTTCCCATTCTGCCCTTCCTCTTGTATACCTCAATAATGGGAGGTCTAACAATACCCCCCTGTTCAAGATTCACCTTGTCCTCAAGGTGGAAATTTGGATACTGCAGCTTGATATCTGAGGCTTTCTCCCATGTAGCGTTACAAACCTCTTGGTCTTTCCACTGTATTAGCCACTCCTCACTATCAGTCTCTTCATTCCAACGGATCCCCAGCCTGGCTACATGTTCGATCAGCCACTCAAATTCTTCAGATAAAGGAGGAATGACATCGTGAACAGCTAACGGTTGTCCAACAGCTTTCTTGAGCTGTGAGATGTGGAAGACATCATGAATAGCGGCTGAAGGAGGTAGTTCCAACTGATAAGCTACCATGCCAATTCGTTTCAAGACCTTATACGGGCCATAGTATCTGGGGGATAACTTTTCACATCTCTTACGAGCGATCGATTTCTGTCGATAAGGTCTGATCTTCAAATAGGCTAGATCCCCCACCTATAGTTCCACATCTCGGCATTTCTTATCAGCTTGCTTTTTCATTCAGTCCTGTGCAAGTGAAAGTTGTTCCTTCAACCGAAGGAGCTGTCTGTCTCTCTCGATGAGCTGCTGTTCCACTAAGTCGTTGGTGGTTCTGTTATCTCCATATGAGATCACCGGAGGAGGGGCACGACCGTAAACTACGTGGAATGGAGTGGTGTTGATGGATTTATGGTAGGTCGTGTTGTACCAAAATTCCGCCCAAGGCATCCACAACGACCACTTCTTCGACTGTTCATTACAAAAACACCTGAGATACGTCTCTAAACAGCGATTGACCCTCTCGGTTTGACCGTCGGTCTGTGGATGGAAAGTTGTGCTTCTCTTCAATTCTGTTCCTTGGATCCGGAACATTTCATTCCAAAAATGGCTAACAAAAATTCGGTCACTATCCGACACAATCGACCGAGGGAAACCATGGAGTCTTACCACCTCTTTGATAAACATAGCAGCCACCACCTTCGCTGAAAAAGGATGCTTAAGTAAGATAAAATGGGCATACTTACTTAACCAATCGACCACGACCATGATGGTGTCCATTCCATAGGAGGTAGTTAGACCCTCAATAAAATCCATGGATAGATCTTCCCAAATTCGATCCGGACGAGGTAAGGGTTGGAGGAGGCCTGCTGGTGCCACTGCCTCTGTTTTGTTTGCTTGGCATACTTGACATCTCTCGACATACCTTTTGACATCGTTTTTCATCCCTTTCCAAAAAAGTTCCCCTGTTAATCTCTTGTATGTTCGAAGGAAACCCGAATGCCCCCCTAGGACTGAATCGTGGAAGACTTGTAGGAGTGTGGGAATCAATTCAGACTTACTGGATAATACAAGCCTCCCTTTGTAGTGTAGCATTTCATGAACTAAGGCAAACTTCGGGTGTTTCAAAGGGTCTGCTCGAATATCTTGAAGGATGCTCTGTAGTTCACTGTCTTGATCAAACTCATCTTTAATCTTTCCAATGACAATCAACGAAGGGACAGATATGGCTCGAAGCTCACATTCTGGAGTGATTCTCGATAAGGCATCAGCAGCCTTGTTGAGGAGTTCGGGATGATACTTGATCTCAAAGTCATAACCCAAAAGCTTGGTGAGCCATTTCTGATATTCGGGTTGCACTTCTCTCTATTCCAAAAGGTGTTTCAAGGCCCGTTGGTCGGTCAACACAATGAATCTCTGCCCAAGAAGATAGTGGCGCCATTTTTGCACCGCAAATACTATGGCCATTAGTTCTCGCTCGTATACTGATCTGGCTTGTGCCTTCTGTCCCAAAGCTTGGCTGAAGAACGCAATCAGACGACCCTTCTGGGATAGGACTGCCCCCAAACCATACCCGGAAGCATCAGTCTCGATGGTGAATGGTAAGGAAAAGTCAGGGAGCGCCAGGACTGGCAGAGTTACCATGGCTAATCGAAGGGCTTCAAAGGCTTGCGTTGCTTCTTCTGTCCACAAAAATGAATCTTTCTTAAGTAAGTTGGTCAAGGGAGCTGCCAAGGCACCATAGTTCTTCACAAAGCGGCGATAATACCCTGTGAGACCTAGGAACCCCTGCAACTCCTTGACTGATTTGGGAACTGGCCATTGTAGCATCACTCTGACTTTCTCTTGATCAGCCTCCACACCCTGAGCTGACACCCAGTGACCAAGGTATTCAATTCGGCTCTGGGCGAAAACACATTTCTTGCTATTGGCAAACAGAGAGTTGTTTTGTAACGTTTCAAACACGATGGCCAGGTGCTTCCTATGTGTGTCCAGATCTGGACTATACACCAATATATCATAAAAAAAAACTAGAATGAATCTCCTTAAGAACGGTCGGAATACCTGGTTCATAAGGGATTGGAAGGTAGCCGGCACGTTTGTCAAACCAAAAGGCATGACTAGGAATTCTTAATGGCCTTCGTGAGTGCGAAAAGCCGTCTTCTCAATGTCTTCTTCCTCATTCTGATTTGGTGATACCCAGATTTCAAGTCCAACTTGGAGTAGATGGTCGAGCCATTCAATTCGTCTAGCAACTCTTCAATTACCGGTATGGGAAACTTATTAGGAATAGTGGCTTGGTTTAAGGCCCTGTAGTCCACACAGAATCGCCAGCCTCCATCTTTCTTCTTGACAAGCAAAACAGGGCTTGAGAAGGGGCTAAAGCTAGGCCTGATGATCCTGGATAACAACATTTCACTTACCATATTTTCGATCTCATTCTTCTGGGCATGGGCATACTTATAAGGTCTCACATTAATGGGGCCTTGGCCTTCCTGCAACATTATTCTGTGATCGATGCCTCTTTTGGGGGGTAACTTATTGGGTAACTGAAAAACTCCTTGGAATTCTTCAAGAAGCGACTGGATTGATATTGGTATCTCGGGGTCACTCGAGTTTTCTTCATCTGAATCCTCCGAGATTTCGTCCACAGTTAACCCCCTTAGCTCAACCAAATAACCTTCATCAGATTCCGACCACGTTCTTATCATTGCTTTCATTGTTATCTTGGCCTTGGTGAGGCTAGGGTCGCCTTGGATTGTCACCTTGGTACCCTTAACTTCAAAGGACATGGTCAAATCTGTCCAGTTCACTGTCATACCCCCCATGGTGCGAAGCCACTGCATTCCAAGGATGATATCCACTCCTCTCAGTTCGAGTGGGAGGAAATCTTCCTTGATTGATACCTCTGGCAGAGATACCACGACATCTTTACAAACTCCCTGCCTTGGATAGCCATTCCAGTTCCCATCACGATTCCGTAGTTAGCCGCGGTCACCAAGGGGAAGTTGAACTCGTCCACTAGCTGTTGAGAAATAAAATTATGGGTGGTGCCACAGTCTATCAGAACCACCACTTCCTTTCCCTCCAGCAGTCCTCGAACCTTCATGGTGTCTAGAGTCGAGAATCCCACAACCGATTTAAGATCAAGTGCCACAGTATCAATATCACTAACCTCGAAGACGTGAAGCTCAGCCTCCTCTGTTTCCTCTTCTTCCTGAGTCAACGGTTCAATTTCAAACTCTTCTTCTCCACAGACTAGTAATACTTGTAACTCTCTGATATCCCGGGTTTTGCATCGATGGTTGGCTGAAAATTTCTCATCGCATTTGAAACAAAGACCTCTTTCCCGCTTCTCCTTGTATTCAGCATCTGTCAACCTGCGCATAGGAATGTCCTTGCGAGGCACAGCCCCTTCTTTCGGTATAGTAACCGTACGAACCTGCAGGGAATCCTGATATCGAGATTTGGCGTTACTCGTACCTGATGTTTTGGTTCCCCCATATTGGGCTGCCTTCGGTGTCCCAGGCCCAATGATTCCATGGGCAACTTGATTGCCAAGTCTCGATCCTCAACCAACTGGGCTTTTGTCATAATTTCACGTAGCCCAACGCGTCGACGGCGGACCACTTCTGCTCGTATTGTCGGGTCTAACCCGTTTAGAAAAGCACTTTCAAGTACCTTCTGCGGCAAGTCCGGCACCGGCACGGCGTATATCTCAAACCTTTTCCGGAAGTCGGCGACAGTTCCCTCTTGTTTCACGGCCAAAAATCTTGCACAGAGGCTGCCCTCTTGTGAAGGCCGACAACGTGAATATCCTGGCCTTGAGCTGCTCCCACGTCTGTATTTTTTCTTGGCTCGTCTCCCACCTATACCAATCCACAACGTCATGGTCGAAGCTGATGATTGCAGCGGTTATCTTCTCCGCATCTGTCAATTGGTGTATGTCAAAATAACGCTCGGCTCGAAACAACCAAGAGTCGGGGTTCTCGCCTGTGAACACAGGCAAATCGAGCTTCTTAAACTTGCATCTATCTCCTCCTTGTAGCTCCTTCTGCACCCTGTTGACCTCCGTCGTCTCAGTCAAGACAGCCAACTCATTCGACTCCTCTTTGTCTTCCGCTTGCTTGTTCGACAACTGGGTAACCTCTGAGGATGACTGTCCCCTACTCGCACTCTGTCCAGCCATCAGAGCCACTATCGACCTCTGGTTCTCTTTCATTTCACCTGCTATCTGCTCGAGTTGCTTACCAAACAGAAGCAGCGATTCCTTCACCATACTCATCTCTCTCTCTTGTCCCTCTAACCTCTCCTCAACTTGTTTTTGCGCCATACTCCTCGTTCTCCACAGGATGTCACGTGCTCTGATACCAATTTGTTAGGTATCCAAACAATATAACCTGTTAAGATGAGAGAAAACGGCCAAACACACACAGAAATGGAGGAGAATAAGACCCAACTCTATCCAATTGAGAGTTCTTCAATAGATAGAGGGGTTATTAGCCGATATATTGATATTCTCAGTCCCAAAATGAAGAAGAAAGAACAAGAACAGCAAGAACATAAAAGTAACCCCCAGCAATTCGAGAAGCTGGAATTCTCCTTCCTAGACCTCACTCAGTCTAAGCCAAAATGATCCACACCCCCAAAACGATCCCATCCTCTCAGTACAATAGGTGCTCACTCCCACGATCCCCTGTGGTCCCCCCTGCTCCCTCATCTAACGGTTTGCTGGCCACATTTCCCATTCTGCCCTTCCTCTTGTATACCCGAATAATGGGAGGTCTAACATTTTCGTTACTGCACTGCACGGTATTATTGCAAAATGCCAAAATGCTATGCATCACTACACAGTATTGCTGCAGCATGCTACAGATTGCATAGCAATTGGGACCTAAAAATAGCAAGAAATTGGAATTTCTGCAATTTCCAGCACCTTCATCGATTGATTCCTGTTTTAGTCTGTGTAATATTAGTTTCATACTTCAATATTGCTAGAATTTAATCATCTTGTTGTCAAGTTTACATTTTGTCAAATTTGAAGTGTTCAATTGCAAGAGAATTAGCTAGTATTTGTCATTAATATTGGCACTTGCACTTTGGGTCTTAATTTTATCAAATTTGCATAAATTAGTCCTTAATCGACCTTGATTCACTACTTACTACCTTACTACCTTCTCATTGGCCATTTTCATTCTTGGTTAGTTACGAAGGCTTGACAGTTTACGATCATACGATTTAGTTGGCTAGCTATTGAACAGAAAGCATATACCCATGTATGTTTTAAGCCCATGACACTCTAATTTTTCACCTATTGACACAAAAGGAAATAAGATTTATACCTCTGCCACTCTGACACAAACAGCAATCTCCATTCTTCCAGAAGAGCGATCCTTTGCCTGAATGCATGCAATATTGTTACTTTCTGAAGTCTTTATTCTATCCCCATGAATGGATATAGCATCCTTCCAGGCATCTTCATCCTTTTCACCACAACATCTTAATAGGGAATATGTTATCGATCTTTTTCGGCTCTGACTGTCCCAGTGGCCATATGAGTCCATGGATGATGGCAAAGCTTTGCTTGTAGTGTAGTAGGGAGGAAGAATCCAGGTGATTGGAACTCCAAGAGCAAGGGGAAGATTAGGTATCACTGATATAGATGCTGAAGCATTGAAAAACTTTGTTTTTATACTGGATCCAGAAGTGAATTCACATAGGAAAAAAACAGCAATATTTGTTATGCCTGCAGACCTGGGGGAAAAAATAGAGAAACACATATAAAGAAAAGCAGGAAAGGTGAAAGCAAGACAGTGATCTATGAATGAAAAAGGATCATCATACATCCAGCAATCCTCCCAAAAATGTATCACCACCTCATTTCGAATAGTTCAACCTTGCCTGATATGAATGACTAAATTGATAAAACCTTATATTTGTCTGATATGAACGACTAAATTGATGGTACCTGATAGCTTAAAAGAATGCAATTAGTTGCTCTATTCCTATTTATGATTACATAATTCACATTTTGAATTAGTTGCTCTAGATTCCATGTATCGCCTTGGGCATTGGTTTCTAAGCATTTTTGTAATTACTCGTTGGGTCTTATCTTGCTTGATTGGGGTCCATTTCTCTAGTTGGACTCCCTTTTGAGGGGTTTTTTTTTGTATGTCCTTGTATTCTTTCTCAATTTCTCAACCAAAGTTGGCTTTTTATCCAAAAAAAAAAAAAAAAAATCACATTTTGAGACTAGTAATCAAACCTCCCCCAACCAAGTATTGAAAACACTCTTGCTCTCAAGCCTTTTTGCAATTGTTGTCTAAAACACTTTCTTTTCAGTGCCTTCGATCCCGTATTCTTGTTATGTTGACTGAAATGTCAAATCAAGAGATGAAAGCTTGCTACAACAATAATTAGTGCATACCTTCCATATACCATATTGATAAAGCCAAGCTCCTTCTCGTTCGTATAACTCATGAACTGAACATCCTCTAAAACAGTTGAAGTAGGCCTGTACTCTCTACCACTGAAGTGCTCCGACAAACTATAACTCAACACCTAAGCATCATATGTCATACTTCTATCCAATGGATACCAGCACCACTTTTTAGTAATTACAGAGGCAGATACAATCTCACCTTTTCATCTTCAATAGTCCAATTATAACCTTTGCACAATTGATAAAATGAAAACACATCACCCTGACAACAAACTAGAAGTCAGTCGGTCACCATATTGCTAATCAAATGTAGATTTTTTGCTTTGATTCTTAATTGTTACCTCTGGAAACAAGGGATAAATAGGCATCTCGTTCCCAACACCTAGTTGATCATTTTGTACATTCAACAACACATTGGATGGAATTCCTACTTTAATGTTTCCATATGCTCGACAAATTATAGAACCTCCATAGCGATAAAAAGTGGCACTAATATTCTGAAATTATTGTTTTAAGAAAAACGGAAATAAATTAGGAAACAGTGAGTGCAGACCTAATGACAAACAAAAACACAAACTATCATATTGGAAAATTATTATGTTTTTGACATGAACTCAAGTACAATAGTGGCCACATTGCTAATCAAGTAGTCCAAATAATTGAACAGAATGATCAGACTTGTTAGTCACGTTATTGTTATACGTGGCTTAAAGTTGTATCAATCATTGATTAAGAGGAAACTGGAACATATAACAAGACTAGAAAACTTGGAATGGTGATCAATTTGTATGCAAACAATAATGATAAATAACTAAGTAAAAACAAAAAGAATGAATGGCTAAAAAAATACTCAATGAAGTTCCTTTTTGCCTTTATATGTTGAATCAGATTGCAAAATAGAAATTCACTTGAAATCATAGTTTAAAAAAAAACTCGCTAGCTCTAAATAAAAGAGAAAACCAAGCTTAGAAGCCCGTGTAAGGATATGTCCAAGCTTAGCAACATTATAGCCGACCATATTATTTAGTAGTGGGTGATATAGAGAAAACCTGAAATATTGAAAAGATCCTAGAGCAACACTTCCTACACTATATTACATTATCTCTAGGAACAATGCCAATCTTTTGGCCTCTTGTTTTCTGATGATTTGGAGGTGTCTTTTTAAGTTTTTGATGGTCTGTTGGGCAGTTTTCCTATTGCTTTGGAGGTGTTTTATTCAAGTTCTTTTTGGCCTTTTGTGCGGTTTTCAGGGGCAGCCTTCTGCGTTGTTTTTGGCTTCTAAGACTCTTCTGTTGCAAGTTTTTTCCATGGGTTATTTCCTCTGCATTTGCTTGCTCTTTAGTTTTTTCTTGTCATTTGTTTTTTATTGGGTTGTTTTGTTGTTCCTTTTGTATACGTTTGATTCTCGGTTCTTATTTCACTCCTTTGCGGAGTTTGTATCCTTGAGCATTAGTCCCTTTTCATTTACACAATGAAAAGTTTTCGTTTTGTTTTTTTTAAAAAAAAAATGCTAGTCTATTTTTGAGTGCTGGAATGAGTGGTCTGACCCTGATTCAAGAGGCTAGATAGAAGATTTGTGATAGCTAAGATATTCTCTTCTAAATCTCTTTTGTCCTACTTCACCCGGAATATAGGCATATTTCATCAAACTCCATTAGCCAACTTGGGAGCAAAAATGCCCCAGAAATATGAAATTATCATGGTCTTTGAACACATTAATACAGTAGACAATTCAGGAAGCACATCAGCATGCTTTTACATGTTCTTATCTCTGAGTTGGTGCTACTTGTGCAAAAATACCGATGAATCAATAGATCATATCTTTCTCTCATGTGCATTCTCCTTAGCTTTCATAAAACATGTAACCTTCTCCAAATCTTTTTTTTTTTTTTGATAAAAACCTTCTCCAAATCATAAAATGGTCCTTGGTTCAGTATGTAAGAGACAGTTTCCTTCTTGGGCATCTTTTCATAAAAAAAAAAAAAAAAAAGGAAAGATCCTTTGGCTCAATACCAAAAGAGATTTATCTGGAAAATATTGTTGGAGAAGAATAGGTTATTATTTCAAGAAGTAAAAAGTTCTCTTAATAGCATAGATATTTTTTTTTTCTTGGAGTTCCACTCCTAGGTTGTTTTATAATTACAGCATTTCCATGATTTGTGCAAATTGTGTAGGTTTTTCAGAACCATTTGGCTTTTGTTGGCTATGTATTTCATTTCATACGTTGAAAATCTATTTCCTATAGCAAGAAACAAACTCACAAGAATAACAACATATGAACAGTGAGTTGACAAGATCTCTTACAGATTTCCCAGATGAAACTGCCGAAAGTAGTCCAGAAGACTTGTGAACATTTACAATCGCATCATCCAAACTAGCATATTCAACATATGTCCCAACTGTTGGACCACCTTTAACTGTGAGCTAAGGTTACACAAAAAAGGACATGCAGCCAAATTATATATCCGCATCACAAATTTCTTTTACACTCTTTTGGAGGGAAAGAAAGAGATAGAAGGAAAAATGAAATATAGAAATCATGATCTGAAAGAAAGCAAGGAACCTTTCTATCTTAATTTTTTCTATTTTATATTTATTTTTCTATATTCCAGGATCCACAAGTAAGTGACTTACCGTATAAGATGCACCTGGAAGAAGAAAAATATCATGGGGGTGAACACTTGGTGGTGCATAGACTTCAATCTTTACTGGTTCACTTAATATTTCACGTCCAGATTGTAGTAGAATACTCACCTGTTTTCAAAAATAAATCTAACTTGTAAATTCAAACACCTCTGTAGAAATTGACAAATAAGAGCAAATATACATTATTGCACAGACACTAAGGCAACAGTAAACTTACATAAAGAGTTGTTGTCCCAAGTGATACAGCTTTAATTTTGAAACTTGAAGCTTTAACCACCCCATGACCAGTAATCATAGAATCATCGGTGTCTACAAGCTCAACTATTTGATCCTCAATATGTACGAGAATATGCATGTACGCAAACTGCATTTCAAAAAACGCAGTCAATGAACTTTACATTTTCATAATAGAAATAGAACCCTTTTTTTTTTTTTGGATAATTGCAGTGGGTGGCAAATTGGACCAAATTAATAGCAAATATAGCACAAAGTAAAAAAAATTGCAAATATAGCAAAATCTATCATAGTATATTACTGATAGACACTGATAGACTCTGGTTAATTAAAATCTATCTGATAGACTTCGATTATCAGAGTTTATCATCGATAGACTCTGATTAATCAAAATCTATCAGTATACGACTCCGATTATTCAGAGTCTATCAGTGTCTATCGTTGATAAACTCTGGTTAATCAAAATCTATCAGTGATAGTCACTGATAGATTTTGATTAATCGAAGTCTATCAGCGATAGACACTGATATACTTTGAATAATCAGAGTCTATCAGTGATAGACACGGATAGAATCTGACAACAGTTTTTTGGTCTTGTACAATTAATTTTTCTATATTTGCAATTAGTTTGCAACTGTGCTATATTTGCTATTAATTTGGTCCAATTTGCCATCTATGCAACGGCCCCTTTTTTTTCTTTTTTTTTTCTTTTTTTTGTCAGAACCAAGCTTTCATTGAGAATAAATGAAAAAATATACAAAGGCATACAAAAACTAAGCCCAACAAGAGGGAGACCCCAAAACAACCTACAAGAAGGGACTCCAATCCAACATAATCAAACCAAGATCATAATTACAAAAAGGTATAGCCACCGACGTCCACAAAAAGGCATTAAACCTCATCGCACAACCTCTCCTCTGATCAAAAAATTATATTATTTCTCTCAATCCACACCCTACAATCCTGGAAAAAAACAAGCGTGCCACAAAACTTTTCCCTTTTTCCCAAAAAGGTGAACTTAGGAGCACCTCCTAGATCATAGCGTAACAGTCACCTTTCCACACCAAACATAAACCAAACAACCTTAACATCGGAACAGAACCAAAGAGTCAAAGTAAACTAACGGCCCCACAACAAGTGATGCAAGTCCTCTGCCTGACACCTACAAAGAATGCACCATTGAGGGAGCAACACCAAGGAAGAATGTCTTCAAACGAGATTCAAAGTGTTCCCCATGTAAAACTTGCCACACAAAAAATTTAACCTTCCTAGGCAAGGAGAAAGCGAACTGTTTGGGGTAGAGAGGGGACAAACAACAAACGGGAAAAAGAACGGCAACAATAGAATCCCTTAGAAGAATCTAGGGTCCAAGACCTAGAGTCCCTCATCCCTCAAAACAAACATTGATCATGAGAATAGAAAGGAGACCCACCATATCTCCCATCTCTCTATCAGAAAGATGGCGCCTAAATCCCAAAGACAACAAGGAACAGGGTCCAAGGACAGAAAAATAGAAGCCACAAAATGCAACTTCTTACTCAATAGGTGATATAAACGTGGGAACAAAACAAGCAAGGATTTCTCCCCCACCCACCAATCCTCCCAAAAATAAACACTAGAACCATCCCCAACAGAGCATTTAACCCACTGAAAGAAAGAAGGGAAGCCAAAGGCAAATCACTTTCCAGAGACTTAATGGAAGTAGTACCTGGTTCATAAGCCTCATGAAGGTGATTGGAGCATTTGATAAACCAAATGGCATTACAAGCCATTCAAAGAGGCCTTCATTGGTTTTGAACGCGGTTTTCCATTCATCTCCCGATCGTATTCTTATTTGATGGTAGCCACTTTTCAAGTCAACCTTTGAAAATATTGTTGCTCCTCCTAATTGGTCCAAAAGGTCAATGATTCTTGGGATTGGGAATCGATATTTCACAGTGATTTTGTTAATTGCCCAACTATCCACGCACATCCACCAAGTGCCATCTTTTTTAGGAGTAAGGAGGGCTGGAACCGCACATGGACTGAGGCTTGGTTGGATATGGCCTTTGTCCAGCAGTTCTTGCACCTGATCATGTAGAATTTTGTACTCAATAGGGCTCATTTTGTAGTGTGGAAGGTTGGGAAGAGTTGCCCCAGGAAGTAGGTCGATTGAATGTTGTATGTCTCTTAAGGGAGGGAGTTCCTTTGGGCTGTCCATGATGTCTTTGTGTTCTTGCAGCAGATTTTGAACCTCATTCGGAATAAGGGTGTTAGAGTCAGAGTTATCAAAATTTTTAACAACAAAACCGATAATAGGTAATTCTTTTTCATAAAGAAAAGTTTTCCCTGAAGATAAAGTGACAAGCTGACCTTTTTTGGTTGTGTTGTCATTTGGAATTTGTTTTGCTGGAGTTAATGGTAGGACTATGTTCTTGCCCATCCATAGAAATTCATAGGTATTGTCTCGGCCCTTGTGTGTTGCTTGGACATCATATTGCCATGGTCGGCCCAATAGTATGTGACAAGCATCCATGTCTAGGATGTCACAAATTATTTGGTCCTTGTAGCTCGCTCCAATAGATAAAGGAATGGTGCTAGTATGTGTTACTTGAGCCTCTCCCCCTTTCTTGATCCAACTAACTTTGTAAGGTGCTGAATGTGGGTTTAAGGGTAGATTTAAGGTGGTTACCAGCTTACTTGCCACAATATTCTCTGTGCTCCCGCTGTCAATAATGACATTGCAAATTTTCCCATTGATAGTGCATCTTGTTTTGAAAAGAGCATGTCTTTGATAGCTTGGATCCGTTTTTGGGGCTAGCAAGAGTCTCTGAATGACTAAAGATACCGGTTTTCCTTCATCCGGTTCAAGAAAGTCAATGTTTTCTTCTGAATCAGAATCATCTCTTTCATCTAGATATTCAACATTGTCCGCAATAGTTAATGTTCTTCTTTGTGGGCATTAATTTGATAGATGACCAGTTTGATTGCATCGAAAACACTTCCCCAAGGTTGGTCTTGAATAGGCATTTGTGGTTCTTTTTGTATTTTCTGAATTCTTGGAATCTTTATTTGTCCCACTGTCAATCTGCTTACCTTTCAAGATTGTTGTTGAGTTCTGTTGAGGAATTCTTTCGCCCATGGTAGCTTTGTTGGCATTTGTACCTTGTTCATTCGGTATTCTTCTTGAGTATTCGCGTTTGTAATGGTTTGCTTTTGCAATCTCCTCTTCTATGGTTGCGGCTGCTGAAATTGCTTCATTAAGATATGCAATTGGTTGTAAAGAGATTTGCTCCTTAATATCATTCCTTAGCCCTCCCTTATATCTTGCCATAAGATATTGTTGACTTTCTCCTAAATTTGTACGAGCACCTAGCCGATGGAATTCTTCTGTATACTCCATGACAAAACGACTTCCTTGGCGACAATTTTGATACTGATCATAAAGAATCTGTTCGAAATTTATTGGTAAGAACCGTTCCTTCATCACTTTTTTTCATTCTTTCCCAACTTCTAATCGGTCTCTTCCCATATCCTTGGCGATTTAACTCTAATTGATCCCACCAAGCTTGAGCTCCACCTTTAATTAAGTTTCAATGCTACTAATTTTACCTTCTTGTTGTCCTGTGTGTTCATGTAATTGAAAAAATTTTCCACATGCCTGATCCACTCCAAGAAAGTTTCTATTTCCATTTTCCCGCTGTATGTAGGGATGTCCACCTTCATTTTGAAATCGTTTTCTTGCTGTATGTATTGGTGACGAAGGGGTCTTTGTCTTTCAGCTTGAATCTCAAATAGTTCTTCTTCATCCTCACTTGAACTATCATCATTCCAATCCTATCGTCTTCTATATAAAGGATTATTTTTAAAATCTTGAAGCATCATGCGGCATTCTTGATGAAATCTTGGGGCTAACTCCATTTCTTAGGTCATTTTCTGCTCCACAACTTGTCTTTCTTGCCACTTTTTTGTCCTAAAATCTTCCCCTTGATGATCTTGCTGACTTCTTTCTACATTTGTTTGAGTTACCGGATTGAAATTTTGCTGGCCAGATTTCCTGCCCATCTTTTTGCAAATCATTTCCAAAATCTTCTTTATCTCGCCCACATCATCTTTCAAGACTTTCATATCTTGTTCAACCGACAGCAAGCGTACGGTTGTTGATCATGGTGAGAGGGCGGTGGTAGGTTCCGCCTCTTTTCCAACCGAAGAGGAGTCTCCCATGATATTGGACGAAACTCTCTTGGTTGTCATAAAGGTTGTACCCAAAGTCTTGATGCTCTGATACCAATCTTGGTGTAACCGCAACTAGGTATTAATTAGAATGAATGAATGATCTTTATTAATGAAGTTCCAGCCTTTAAATAGGCAAAGGAACTAACTAAAAATGGTTACAAGGCACATGCTACTCACATGGCATACTAAAGAGATAACCAACTAATTAATACATAATAAAGGCTACACCACATCCTCTTTTCGAGGTCTCAATAGGCACTTGAATCAACTTACGTCCTCCAGTAGGTGGCCAGCCAGACTACACATTCAATATTCCAACCAACAGAAGATTTAAAGTTTGATAAACTGGTGACACCAAAATCATCCCTATTTTTTTTAGAAAGCACCAATCCTATTTTTTTTTAGAAAGCACCAATATGATGGTAAAAGCATCATTTCTACTAACGAACTTTCAAACCACTTCAACTGTGATGAGAGGGAAATTGATAGTTTGTCCTTCATTTCTTCAACATAGAAAATATCCTCTTCACACTAAATGCAGAAGAACCGATTATTGATACAACAACTTCTAGAATCCATGAATCCAGCTACTGAATGGTCAACTCAAATGAAAAAGGACAAACCCAAACAAGAGCCAAGATAAACCAACAACTAGTAGAAGCTTAAAAGCAACAAAAAAAAAACAAAGAAAAAAAAAACCCCTCTGAACCGGCAAACGAAAAGCTGTTGAACGATGAATTGTCGAATTGACGGGGTGACCGACATCAACTGACGGACGGTTAGCGTGTTGAAGAAAACATCTGACTCAACAAGTCAAGTATAACAACTTGCTCATTGTTATTCAAATACCAGGAGGAGTTATTTGTCGGATGGCGAACTGTCGAACTGATGAAATGACCAAAAGGAGCTATTTGATGGACACGAATTGACTGGTGGTGCGAGCTGATGGACAGCGCGGGTCGCAGGTTAGGGCTCCAAGTTATGGGTCGCGAACAAAATAGTTACGAGTCGAAGGTTAGGCTTGCGGCATGGTTGAAGGGACACGAGCAAAGCTAGGACAATGAAGACAAATCGACAGTGCGAGCTAACAACGGGAGTGATGGCGAAGCCTGACGGCGACAGTGATGGTAGAATCAAAGGCGGCTAGTGGCTAGGGTTTTTTCTCCTTCGCGGGGGGGCCTCCTTTTCTTGTGGGCTCCCTTTTTTATATGCCCGTGTATTCCTTCATTTTTCCTCAATGAGAGCTCGCTTCTTTATTAAACAAAAATGTAAGGAGAAATGATATGCGCAAAACTAACCATAAAATTAATGAATTTGAATTCAAACCTGGGAGGAGTCAAAAATACTTCCATCACTAATCCCAGCAGCTAAATCAACAACTTGAGAGCCTTCTTCCTGATAATTTTAAGAATCCCAAGGTGAATGAAGTTTATACGAGGTATTAATAGTCAAATCAGAACATACCAGAAGGCTAATTTCTTCTTGAGAGCTAATCTTGATCCAGTCTACATCGGCAACATGAACCTGTAAAGCATAATAACCTTCTTAAATAAACATGGAGATGAAACTGGAGCCTTTGCCAGTACAACTGGGAACTTTCTTAAGAGAAAGCAGAACGCTCATTAAAAGAATGAAGTTTTCAGTAACCTTATCAACCAAAAATATTATTGCTTGCAAAATTTTCATAAAAAGCTAATTTGCCTCCGAGTCAAATAATGCTTTAAGAAAAGGAGTCACAATTAGAAATCAACACAACGTATCCTCCATAGCATGAGCATGAAAAGAGGTACATCTAGAAAAAGCAATTGTGCAAATATAATCAAGTTCCCTACAATTACTAATACTTGCAAAAATAACGCTATGGAAAGATAAATTACCACAGCTGAGGATGAGAATGGAGGATTGAGCCCAATGTCATAAACCGTCACAAGTGCGGTCCCCAATCCTTTAGGTGACAACACTAACTCTCGGCATTGTATACCTGGAGTAGGTTGAATAACTTCAACAATACGAGAATCATTCACAACAGCATCCAAGAAACAGCTCCCTCCAGTAATTGACATATTTACCTGTGTTATAGCGTTGATATTAGTTGTGTATTATCATTGATATCATGGTTATAATTTATAAAGTTATAGGTTATGTTTAGGTGCCAATTAGTGAACTATCAATTATTCCAATTCTACTTTTTACTAGAATAGGGCTCCCTTGAGTATACAATATGTGTGAGTCCTCTTTCCAAGACTTCCAGCATTGTACACCCAAACAGAATGGTGAAGAAAAGTCAAGCATCTAACAATAAAAATCATACTAAGACAACTTGATTGAAGAGAAAAATATGTTTGCAATCTGTTGGGAAATATTGGCTGAGTAAATGAGCTTCAAAAAAGCATGAAGAAGAACAGAACTATACTTTCTTGGTTCTGATGAACAAGCAAAGACTTAATGGTCCTAAGGTTTTTAATGTCCAAGAATCACTCACACAAAAGGCAACAAATTAAAACAGAGAAGGAATTTTGATTTTGAGTCTTGAGCATTCTTCCTAACAAGAATGTTATGCTTTATCAAAAAAAAAAAAAAAAAACAAGAATGTTCTGCTTTCAACCCCACTTCCTATGGCATGTTTCTTTCTTTGCCGTTTTATGGGGGCTTTGGCTCCGAAGAAATAGGATTAACTTTTAGAGGAGTTAAGAGGTCTTGAAGAAAAGTTTGGTCTTGCATTAGATTAATTGCATCGCTTTCGGACGGTGTGCACTTCAAAGGAGTTCTGAAATTAACCTTTGTTGTTAAATTGCCAATTGACCGAAAACTTCAATTGACAAGTCAGGGTGCATTTAAAATTTTTAATTTATTCTGAACAGAATCTTTAATCAGCGAGTAAGCTGCCCTTTTGAAGCTTGAGTACCGTATTTTTCCAGGAACTCCAATCCCCAAGATCAATGATATAAATTTGCTCTGTTTGAAAGAAACCTACGGTATCATGTTGGTGATTTGATAAGTTAATAGCAACATTTCCTGTGGAATATTTCTGCATTGTAAGTTGAAGTGGAATTTCTACTTTTGAAGGTCATTTGTATGCTGCCTCAGGACTAGTTCCTTTCAAGACAGAAGGATCAGGGAGTAGAATCGGGCAGATTTCACTCGTAATTTGGCTATTATGTTGGTTCCTATTGAGAATTTTATGTACATAAACTTGCTGTTTCTATTTTGTTGAATTCGCCAGTTACTTCATCAATTCGTTTTAGTCAGTTTGCTTGGTTGCTAAGTAGTTTACTGTGTTAGTTAAATGGCTTGTTAGTTGACAGCCTGAAGTACTATGACTACAATCACAAAATTTGAATTGAATAAAGATTTTTTCAGAGTATTCTGGGAAAATTATAGATGTTAGACTACATCATCTATAAAGACACCAAGAATGAAGTTGCAATATGAAAGGTATCAAATCAATGCATCCATATTCGAAGTTAGACCAACTGATTGCATAAAGTCTGGGAATCAGGAGTGCACCTTGAGATCTGGATCGAAAAAAAGCAAATTGTACTCTGGGCGGACTCTTAGAGTAGAAACAAGCTGCATTGGTGAAAAGATCCAGCGGTAAGAACCAAGTAAAGAAGAAAACAAGCCTATCAACAAATACATAACAAGCATAAGAACGGGCAACGAAAGGATGAAAAGAAAAAGATTGCCATGGTTCAAGAACTTCTTGAACTCAAACTACTCATCATTAAAAATAAATATAAAACATACACACACAAGCTCCCACTATGTTTAGAAATAATAAACAGGAAATTTGTTGGGGCCATACCTGTAAACGTATTGCATCTGTTAAAAGGTTATCTGAGTTATCATGCCACTGGGCAGAATAATCATCCCTCACAGCATCACTAAAGCCAGTGACAGTTGCACGAACAATGCACTTGAAGAGCAAAGATGTTATTTCAACTCAGAGCATCAGTAAAAAATTGGAGGTTCAGGGGGGTAGGGATTTCAATCACACAAGAAGGAAGATCTCAACACCATTAAAACAGTTATCTGCATTACATGCATTTCACCAGTATAACCCGCACCAAATAAATAATAGTACATGTGCTCATAATGCTAGGAAAAAATATTATAATAATCAGCAAGAAGTAATTTACAAAATCTTCACACGAAATGATGATAAATTGAATTGAAAAACATGATAAGAGTTTACCTCTCCGGATTCATTTTGCAAGCTCAAAAATCTCTCCCAGCTATACTTAGACCTCTTTGAACCATGGAGCTCATCCCAGTAAGCTAAACTTCCACAACTTCTAAGTTCCCACCTCAAATGAAGAGACGATGAGTTTGCAAAAGGTTCACCTAAATCACTAACACCAACTGCAGCTATTCTTATAGTGCGACCATTTGCCACAGTGACAGGAGCAGTGCGAATTCTCATAGAACCCCAATCAGCTTGAATTGCAGTTTGTATGACATCAATTTTATTCACTGAATGGTACCATCAGTTTACCAAAATATTCAAAAAGATTTAGAACGAAAAAATGAATCACAACTAAAACAATCAACAAAGGGAGTCTACACTTGATAAATAGAAATAATTAATACCAGGTTCATCAGCAATTAAAACAATCGAGGAAGGGAGTCTACATGTGACTGAAACCAGAACTACTGCAATTGCAGGTGTCGGATGGCCATCTCCAACCAAATTACCACGTTTAAAACGAAGTTTCTGAGTCATTTGAGTCAGAATTAGCATATATCAAGAATCCTTCTTAGTCAAGTAGAATAATAACAATAATACTAATGAATGAAAGAAGAAGAAAGAGAAGTACATAGGCTCCTAGTCTTTGACATTGAATTTGATATGAACCATAATTTTCAGATACTTGGTGCACAAAAATTCCGCCCTTGCCAAAATCAGGTTCTTCATCCAAAATTTCAACAGTTTCAATAAATTCAACACCTTGACCCCAATGTTCCGGACCACCACGAAGCATGACATTAGATTGTGTACCAGGAACAAGATGTAACTTATCCAGACTTTCCAAACTATCAACTGCTGCTTGAGCTGGATCAACCCAGAAACCACCAAATTGACTACCATCATTGATGTACCCAACAAGGAGAGGTGGATAAGCAGCAATTTGTAAAGATGCTTTTAATAAAATAGGCCCATGCATAGAGAAATCAAAATGCTGATATTCTTTATATAGCATGGCTTGCAGCATAGTATGACCAGAACCAGAAGCATAGACAGAAGTCCATGAACAAGGGGGGCCATAGGAAGAACCACGTAGCTCAACATTTTCTAGCACGTCCAGCACAGGCATCTCCCATGTTTTATTTTGAATTTTGAAAGACTCACTCTCAACTTTCCACTTTACATGGGAATTAAAAGCATCACATCGATAGAAAAAGCCACCTACGAATGAGAAATCAATGTAACAAAAAAATAAATTAAAAAAAGGAAATGGAAAGAAAACCATAAGCATAAAACTTAGAAGTCCTAATATGTATTGGAAATCAATCACCATTTGATGACTGCATTGTGACAGCCGCTTGAAGATATGACCCCACAACAGTCTCTACAGGGAAACTAGGAAGTATCATCATGGATGCAAGCAGGGCTACTTCAATTATAACCTGCCAATCTCAAAGTAAGATAAGCAGAACTTATTTAACCAGATCAAATTCTTAGCAATATCATCACAATTTCAAAAATAGCATAGACACCAAACAGAAGTTTTCAAGACAGTTTTCCAAACAGCCCCTAAGTTTATGGCCTCCTCTTGGTACTCTCTCCAATACCTTTTGTAATTATTATTTCTTTTTAATTAATGAATTGGAATAGTTATTTGTAAAATTTCCTTCACTTTTACTGTTGTCCCCTTCTTTTTCTGTATTTTTCACTTATCGAAATGTTTGTTTCTTATAAAAGAAAAAAAAAGGAAAAAAAAAGAGACAAATGTAACAAACAAACAATACAGATTAAAAGAGTGAAAGAAAACATAAAATCTAAAGAAATATGCAGACGGAAGCTCAAATAACTACAGACGAGCGTTCATTCAAAACAACTAAGCAGAATATTACTAATAATTCTTAAATCTTACCTCATCATAATTTGATGAGTCAAAAATAGATAACACTTTAACAGTTGCTTTACCAGACTTCTTTGCCTGAACAACTCCAGAAGCAGATACAGTGACAACACTTATGTCCGAGGAAAACCATTTGTAGTCATTTGATGTCTTCGCACAACCTACATTAGAGAATTAAAAGATGTAAGTAACTTTTTCAGAGTGATTTAAAGACTAAGCAGCTAAAATGCCACAGACCACCAGTAGCTTCAAGTAACACCTCCTGATAAACAGAAGGGGTCCAAGGTAGGAAGATGTTTCTAGATACGCCACTTCTGTTGTCCAAGCTGAATCTTACTCGTTCACATATGACGACTTCTTGTACAATCTTGAGAACCTAAATTGGATGAAAACGATAAATAAATAAATAAATAAATATATATATATATATATATAATAGAAAAAGGAATAAATTTTCTAACTGGAAAATGAAAATAGATTAACCAATCTTAGCAGTTAGCAATGTGAATTATGACCACAATAATCAAGATGGCTCCCTCCATACTCACAAGATGGGAAAGAAAAGGAAACCATAGCACATGTAATAACAGAAGTTTAAAAGATTCAGGTACAAATAAAGTGCAAAAAGTTGTGGAGAACAATAAAATTTATATGATTGAGAATTACCTCCTTTGTTTCATAATTACTACCATAGTAGGCCAGTGAAGCAGTCAACATTCCTTGTCCCTCTGAAATTGCTTGCAAAATTCTAGAAGTTCGCCATTTGTGTTTAGGTACAAGATCATTGGTTAAAAGGTAAGTTCTCAAGCACTGGGATTGGTTATCATGCAACTGGACATCATCACTCTGCACTTGTGGGAAAGAAATTATGAGCTGAAGATAGCCAAAAAAGTTTGTGCCAAATATATTAAGGCAGGAAGAAAATCCACAAGTAAGTAGAAAGCTATTTGTAAAAGTTAATTTGACGTCAAAATCTCAGTTTGATGGAGGTCTCGGGGTTGGTGGATTGAAATACCGAAACACTGCTTTATTGGCAAAATGGGGTTGGAGGTTCATTCATGAACCTCATTCCTTTTGGAAAAGGATTATTGTTAGTATTCATGGATCTTCATCTTTTGGTTGGCATTCAGCTGGAAAACGCAGTTTTAGTCTTCGAAGTCCTTGGATGAGTATCTCTACTGTTTGGAAGCGTATTGAATATTTAGCTCATTTCAAATTGGGAAATGGGAAAAGGATTTCATTTTGGAATGACCCGTGGATTGCAAATCGTCCATTGAAGCTGGAATTCCAGCAGTTATTTTCTCTATCTTCTTCTCCTAATGGTTCGGTTTCAGAGTATTGGGATGCTTCTCATTTATCTTGGAATGTTATATTTCGTAGATTTTTTAAGGAGGAAATTCCAGATTTTCAATCCTTATTGGAAAGGTTATCTTCTATTACCATTGCTCCTTTTGATGTTAATCGTATATGGTCTTTGGAACCTTCAGGGTGTTTTTCAGTGAAGTCTCTTACCCGTCATTTGGCTTCCTCACTTCCTTTGGAGAAAGAGATTTTTAATGCTCTATGGAAAACTAAGAGCCCGAGAAGAACTTCCATCCTTGTGTGGATCATGCTTAATGGTTCCTTAAATTCATCAGATGTTTTGCAAAGGAAGCTTTCTTCTCATTATCTTATGCCATCAGTTTGTGTCTTATGTTGCTTGGCTGGGGATTCTTTGAACCATATTTTCTTTGAGTGCTTTTACTCTCGATTGTGTTGGTTCAAGCTTTTCTCCTTCTTCAATCTTCATTGGGTCTTCTCCAACATGTTTAAGGACAACGTCACTTCTATCTTAATTGGGCCATCCTTGGCTCCAACTTCCAAACTTTTATGGTGCAATGCTGTCAAAGCATTATTATCAGAATTGTGGATGGAAAGAAACCAACGGATTTTTCAAAATTCGCATATGCTTTGGTTCGATCGGCTCGATTCAGCTCGTTTAAAGGCGTCGTCTTGGTGTTCTCTCTCTAAGAATTTCGATAATTACTCGATACAGGATATTTATCTTAATTGGCTTGCTCTTATTTCTCATGAATAATTTTTATTTATGTTTGTTTTGTTTCACTCCCTAGTGGAGTTTGTATCTTTTGAGCAATAGTCTCTTTTCATTTCATCAATGAAAAGTTTCGTTTCTTGTTTCAAAAAAAAGTTAATTTGGCTTCACAGTAAATTCTCTCAGCTGCGGAGAGAACTCCACGACTTAGAGAAAAGAAAATGTATAAAGCAAGGTGTATAAAAATTAGAGTCGAATGCCAAAAGTTAACTTCATGTTTATTGAAACTTTTTTTGTTTCTTTTTTTCTAAAGAAACCAACTTACATTAAGAAGATGTAAAAACGAAGAGAGGCCCGCAAAAAGAAAAAATATATATAAAGCAAGCATGGAGAGTGTAATCAGCTGCAACAGTACCATCTAATATTGTCTTTGAGAGTTTCTTATACATTAAGCCACAAAAAATGTGATTATCTGCAATAGTACCATGTACCATCCCAAGCAGCTAATATGAAAAGGCAAGCATATAGAATTTAATAAGCTGCAACAGTACCACCCAAAATTATATTTGACATTCCTAGGCATTAAGCCAGAAACAAATGATTTTTCAACAAATAATTATTTACATCTTTACTTTTTCATTCTCTTAGACATTAGGTATTAGCTTTATGACAGAGAAGTATGATTATACCGCTTAAAAATCACATACAACTTGGTAACAAACAGAGGAGCACAGCCATAGGAATCCAAGCCATAAATGCTGATTTTGTTATTTGGAATTGAATAATAACTCCAGTAACTCTGTGTTCTACTCCGATTTTGTTAGAATGATATTCTATCCAATTGCCATAGGGTTTCTGTTAGGCCCCCGATTGTAAATACGTAAGTTAGAAGGGGTAAAAGTGGAAATTCACCTTTCCCTTAAGTGTTGTTTAGAAGTCGGTTAAGCTTAAGTTGGTTTAATGTCGGTTTTTGGGGTTCTATGGCTGGGTTATATATATGTATGATTTTGGGCTGCTTTAGGGTATGCTGTATTTTGTGTGTGAAACTACTCTGTAGAGTGGCTTGGAGGAGATCATCACCATCTCGAATTGGTGAATTGTAATACCCTTTTATGTTAATGAAAGTTTTTGTTTGAGAGTCTTAACAGTTTCCTATCTGCAAAAAGCTTTTGCAAGCCTCTTGTTGAAGATGGTAGCTTGAATGGTAAGCTGGAGGACACGAGTGAAACTACTGCTATGCTATCCAGTTGCCATATTAATCCGTTCACTTGCTAGGTAATGCCTGTCAATAGCAGCAACAGGAAGCCATCTAATCTAATTCCCTATCATAAAATGCTCTACTAATTGTAAGCCTTCAGGTATTGTTTCCTATATTCCAGCGTTCCCCACCAATATATCTCTTTGGCTTGATAACTGAAAGAATGTTAGGTAGAGGAGTTGCTGTGGCCACAGCCCACAGGTAACTCCAAAAAGTGGTATTATTGGCATGGCTGATTTTGAAAGCTAAAAAATTCTTCATAGACCTCCCTACATTTAGTCATAAGGCTCAAAAAGCTAGAGTCTGTTACATAGCAGCTAGCATAATCAATTCCTTCTCCAGCCCACAGAAAATCCTTCACTTTTTCCTCCAAAATCTTGGATACCTTTGTAGGATTTTTTTTAAAAAAAAAAAAAACAAGAAATGTAACTTTTTATTGATAAAATGAAAAGAGGCTAATGCTCAAGGGATATTTTTGTAGGATTTTTGAAGTACCAGAACTTGAGTTTCTTAGGATTTCCTCCCAAAGGCAGTCCAAATAATTAAAGATCGTTCACCAACCAAGCATGCCAATTTATTTGCTTGTCGGAAGATATCATAATGGTAATAATTAGGAGTAGTCACCAAAAGCTAAGCATCCCATATAAGCTTTATCTTCAAATTTTGTTTCTAGGTCACACCAAAGAAAATATGCAAGAAAATTAGGCACAAGTTTCTTAGAAGTAAAACCATACTTCAAAGTTGAATATATATTCTGAAATAGCAACATTTGTAGGATACAAAAATTACCTCCGTAATGTATATTTCTTGTGCATCAGGTCCTTGCGAGAAAACCTTCATTTGGATGAGATATTGGCGACCAGAAACAATATACCAATTGGCAAGAGACATAGTTCTTTCTATTCCTTCAACAGGTTCGTTGACAATGGGCAAAGGACTAATGTACAAATGTAAAGATTCTGGCATGACAACATTTAATGATGACATTTGAATGTGCCCAACAACCCTAGTGTCTTCAACAGTTACAGCTGTAACACCAAATCTTACTGCGCTTGTTAAACCCAGGTCAGAATCAACATGAGCTACGGAAGAGTTTGAAGTAGACCATCGGTAGTGCGGAGATGGTAAAGTTACCACTGCATATGCAAAGAAATCAAGCAAAAAAAAAGGAGACTTAGAGGATGTACATACAAGTAAACTCTAACTTGCTGACAAATTCAATGATGGTCACCACTTAAGGCCCATTTGGATGACCAATATTAAATATCTAGGAGTTAAAAGTCTTGGATTTAAAGTCTAGAATAATAAATATTTGTGTTTGGATATGTAGGATAATTAATATCTGGAACTTAAATATCTGTGTTTGTTTTATTGGTTTTATTTATGAAAAAATAATTTCAATTATTAGATTTAATTAAAATATTTATATTAGATAATTAATTGATTAATTAATAAATAATAACTTAAAACAATTAAAATTAATTTACACCTTAATTAGAAAGTAATGATTAATTTCTCTCTACTCTCTCCTCTCTCATCCCCATTTCCCAAGGAAAGGAGTCCCCAGTAAAAAAATCTCATCTCCAAGAAGGATAATAAAATTTCATGGTTCATGAGATATTTTTATCCATGTATAATAATTACCTTGGTTTTAAAAAGTATACATCAATAAAACAAAGATGGGTTTTTTATATCATTACCAAAACTCATATCAAAACCAATGAAATAAACATGGCATTAGGGTTCATATTTATAAGTTTTGGTCAGCCCCCATTGATTTGGCCTTTTCTTTTTCTTTGTGGAGGACACCCTCTTTCTTTCATTTTTCTCAACGAGAGTTGGTTCCTTATTAAAAAGTATATTCATCTTCAAGGAGGAGCGCCAAAGTTACTAATTTTAGGTAGTAACTAGTTACAATTCTAGATAACTACAACTATAGTGAGTTGAAGAGTAAACCTTGCGGAATGTTGGCACGAATAACTTTAAGACTGTAACGAACAGTAGCACCTACGAGGACAAAAACAGGTGAGGGAGGTTCAAGTGACATTGCCTCTGCCACAGTCAGAACAATCTTATCGGCCATGTGCTTAACATCTGGTTCGAGCAAATGCACCGAAACGATTTCATGGCCAATTTCAATTCCTCTTACAACAAACAGATCAGAAAATACACCCTGCATTGCAAAGCAAGCAATAGAAATATTATAAAATATGGAATTTCAGTTTACTTGGACCAAGTTTGAATCAAGGGTGGAATTTTTAACATCAGCAGCATACATACACTATCTTCCAGTTTTATTTGAATATTCAAGTCTCCACATAACCCACCACAATCACTAAGGGGAGAATCCTTCAAGGGAAGATGAGCTAGGTGATGCGAGGATCCGTCAGTTTCAGGTATCAAATGCCACATAAATTGTAAGCCCACTAATGATGAAAACACATTTTCTGCAAAAAGGGGGGAAAAGAATTCAAATTTTCATCCAAATTGAAGTTAATGAAATAAGGTACAAAAATATAATGCAAATATCTTAAATGTGCTAAGTCCAGAGAAGTTGTGGATTTTAATGTGTGAAAAGCGCTAAAGCACTATAGCCTTGGTCTTGAAGGTGAGGGGTGAAATGAAAACGTGAAGCAAAAAAATCTATACACATACACGATATAACGTTAAAAGCCAGCATGAAGCATGAAATATTGAAAATAAAGGATCGCCTATTAAGGGGGAAAATTTTCAAGCATTATGAGCCTTTTAACAACAAAATAGTCCACAAAATCACATCACACATACCTAAAAATTACAAGTCGCCATCACTAAATGGGTTCCATCCCCACTTTCTCTAATGACTTACAAGTTATAACCCTCCATATCTTTCTCTTTATTCACATTTTCACGTTCCTCCACAACTAATAGAGAGAGAGAGATAGCTTTGGATGAGATTTTTTTTTTATAAGGGACAAGAACATTTCATTCACGAAGAGAGAACAAAAGAGAAACACCCTATCAGGTCAAGGGACAAGGAGTCCCTTCCCCAAAAACTAGAGCTTACAAAAACACCTTCCGATCTAAGTTGAAGAGAAAAGTAGAGTAGTTACAAAAAGATTTGGGTTGGCTACTCCAATTAGAGATCGTGTACTATAAGATTACAAAAATAAGCAAAAGAACTGTACTTATGTAACACCCCGCGTTTCAAAATTATGCCATTTTGGATTAATCAAGTTTAAATTCTAGTTTGACAAAAATTAGAATTTAAGTTTGGCTTGTAATCGATATTTTTAGCCAATCGTGATATTTTATTTTTCCCTCTTCCCGTGTATTAGTGCTAAGTGGTTAGTGGAAAAGTGGGTATGCGTTTTTCTCTGATTAGTGGGCAGTTAATTGGAGTTATTTGGTTTTAAGAAAAAAGAAATGAAAAAGAAAATCAATAACTCAACCTCATTTTTCTCATCTCTCTCTTCCCTTCATCTCCCTCTCTTGCATGCTTCCACCAACCCCCCCCCCTTCGTCATTGTTTTCCTTCGCCCGCGAGCCCCACGGCGTCTCTCTCTCTCTCGATGTTTTCTCCTTCCCGCGCTCCAGCCTTCGCGTCGTCGTCGCCGCCTGAGCAACCTTGTGCCGCTGCCGCATGATCCCGCGTGCCATCTCCTTCCGCTGACTACAAGAGCTCGCGCTGCCATCCCTTTCTCTCTTCCTCGCCTCTTTTTTCGGCCTGGACAGCAAGAGACCCACAAGTTTCTGGTTTTTAGAGGTCGATTTGTGAAGCCCACGTCGTTGTCGTTGTCGTCTCTCTCCCCATCACGTTCTTTCCTCTTTGGCACCAAGATCCGCTCAGTTCCAACACTTGTACGCAAGAAATTTGTGAGTTTCGACATGACCCACTGGATTTTGTGCATAGAACTCGCTCCGGTGTGAGACCCACGCAATTTCCAGCTCCTTTCAATGTCGTTTGGTAAGCTTTCGTTTGAAGTCATACTCTTTAGACTTCGAATTTGAGTTACCCATAACCCAAATGGCCTTGATGTGGTTTACCTATGCTTATTCGACTTCAAAATCAAGATACCCATTTAGTAACGACTTCTAATTTGCAGGTTTGAGGTTCTTTGAAAGCCAACAAATGAGCATTGGGGCTCGAAATTGGCTTTCGACGAATACTCATAACCCGAACAGCCTTGGGATTGAATGCCCATAGGCTAGGAGGTCCGGATTAGTGATTTTGAACTCATTCGACCATTGGACAGCAATCAATCGAGATCATTTAGGTGTCGAATGGTAAGTTTCTGCCCCCTTTAACCTTTAGAACTTATCTAGAGTAGCTTTAGTATAGTTTATAACCATTAGGTGCTCTTTAAAGTGTAGTTTGGACCCAATTCGAACTTCGGACAGCACTTATTCAAGGTATTTCAGTGCTGATCGATTAATTCCAGCAAGGTTCCCGCCCCTGTTCGGTAAGTTTCAGTACCTTACAGCACGTTCTAGGTCCCTTTTAATCTATGTTAAGGGTTGGTGAGATTGTTAGATTATTCTCTAACCCTTAGAAGGTCCCTATTGTGCTCGTAGGTCCGCTTAGAGCCTATTCTAATATTTTCCAGCTAGCGTTAGTTGGATTTAGGAGCGCTCTTAAGCTAGTGTAAGTAGTTTCTACCTAGATGAGCCTGTTTGTTTGTTTGAGCATGTCGTTTGCTTTACTTGTTTTGTTATTATATGTTTTGTTTGATATAAATGTAATTTGTTACGTGAAATGAGCATGTTGCTTTGTTTATTTCCATAAGCATGAGATATTGTTGTTAGTTGCCTATGTTGCATGTGAGTCGTGTCTGCATAGTATGTGTTCATTGGAGAGAGGCGGAACAAAACGCGTAAATCATGTGTTGGGTGTGTGTGCGGAGCATGACATGGAAATCACGTGTGAGTGTGAGTGCGGAGCGTGATGCGGAAATCACGTGTGAGTGGCGCTACGCATGGCGCGTAATTCATGTGTTGGGTGGGTTTGCGGAGCGTGACGCGGAAATCAAGTGTGAGTGTGCGGGCATGGCACGGAAACCATGTGGGGGTGCATAGCATGATGCGTGGATTCATGTTGTCATCCTATTTTTGCATGAAACATGTCTCAGCATAAATTGTTTTCATGGTTAAGAGTATGTTGGTTGCTTTACCGCTTTCAAAGTATGAAGTTGTGTGTGAATAGCATGTTGACGTGGTTGTTGCTGTGTGTGGCTCATCGGGTGTGAGCTACTTACCAGTACGGTGGTTGTAAGACACAAGGAATGGCGCAGAAGCAGTTGGAGGAACGAAATGCTGAATCAGAAAAGAGTATGGAGGGTATGAAAGAAAAGTTACCCGAATTAGAAAAATCAGTTGCCGAATTAAACAAGAGCATGGAGAAGTTATTCAACAGTGTCGAAGATCAACGACAACTTACTGTGGAGAATCAGAAGGCTTTAGCCAATTTGGTCCACGGTGGATTCCATGGCGGTCCTAGTGGTGAAAAAGAATCGGGGCACAAAAGAAAAACCGAAGAGGATGCCAGCGCATCTTCCAGCCAAAAGGAACCCAGGGGGGAGGGTTTTTCACCCGACCGGCACAAGTTCAAAAAGGTCGAGATGTCGGCCTTCGAAGGTGACCAACCGGATGACTAGCTATTTAGAGCCGAACGCTACTTCGACATTCACCAACTCTCAAACTCAGAAAAAGTTATCGTAACTGTAGATTATTTCATTCAATTTTATTTTTCCCTTATTTAGATTAAATTCTATTTCATCTTGATGTTTTTTCCTTTTATGTATTTTTGTACTCTTTATATATTTGTCTTTTGGAGGCTAGTGAATAATAATCAATTTTCTCCTAAAAAAACCACATGGTATCAGAGCAAAACCCTAAAATAAAACCCTAGCCGTCAAAACCCTAATTCCTCCGGCAAGTCTTCCTCCCGTCGACCCATTCACCGGCGAGCCAACCTCCCGACGACCCATTCACCGACGAGCCCACCTCCCGACGACCCATTCACCGGCGACCTCTCCCACCGCCGTTTGCTGGTTCGTTCGTTCGTCTCTGCCGTTCTTCGTTCGTTCGCGAGTTCTCCCACGCCGGTTCTTCGTCGGTTCGCCTCAGCCATTCGCGTTTGCTCCTCAATCGCGCGTCTGCCTTCATTCATCACCGTCTGTGGGTGTCTTTGGTTCGTGGGTCGTGGTTTTAGTTGTCTGCCGCCGCCGCTCAGCCGCCGCCGCCGGTCCTCTGCCTGTGTTATTTGTGGCTTTGAAAATCATAGCTGATTTTGTTGTTCTTGGTAACCTAGTAGTGTGACGCAGTGAGCTATTTGTTTGTTTCTTAAAAATTTTCAGAGGCAAATGGCAAAACATGGATTGGCAAGTGTTAGTTATGAAAACTCATCTCAACCTCACGATTCCTCTCATCAAATTGTGACTAATCATAAACTTCAAGGTCACAATTTTCTTCAATGGAATCAATCAGTTTTCATATATATATGTGGGCGAGGCAAAGATGGTCATCTAACTGGTGATACTCCTGCACCAGATGCTAAAGATCCGAAATTTCGATCATGGAAAACCGATGATCATTTAGTCATGTCTTGGCTACTTAATTCTATGACTACAGATGTTGGAGAGAATTTTCTATTGTTCAAAACGGAAAAAGAGATATGGGATGCTGCCCGTGACACCTACTCTAGCTCTGAGAATTCGTCTGCTCTACTGGCCATTGAAACTCGGTTGTATGATTTACGTCAAGGCGACCTTAATGTCACTCAGTATTTTAATCTTCTTGTTCGCAATTGGCAACAGTTGGATATGTACGAAACTTATGAATGGAAGTGTGGAGAAGACATGGCCCTTTACAAGAAGATAGTTGAGAAAAAGAGAATATTGAGGTTCCTTCTAGGGCTTAACAAAGAGCTAGATGACGTACGGGGAAGAATAATGGGATCAAGAGATCTACCCTCTCTTAGAGAAGCATTTGCTGAAGTACGACGTGAGGAGAGTAGAAAACACTTAATGATGCCTGAGATCGGATCATCTACTGGACCAGAGGTTTCAGCCATGTTGACTCACAGTTCATCTCAAGATAGGCAATCCAAGAAAGGCAATCGTCCTTGGTGTGATCATTGCAAGAGAGTGGGACATGTACGAGATACTTGTTGGAAAATTCATGGCAAACCAGCAGATTGGAAACCAACAAAGAAAGTGACAGTAGATAATCATGCTCATGTTGTTACTTCTCATTCTCCACAACCAACTACTTCTGCTGTTTTTTCGAAGGAACAATTGGAAGTGTTGCAGCAAATGATTGGCCATCTCTCTTTCTCAACATCTACACCATCAGCTTCGGTTGAAAAACCTTCTAGCAATCTTGCTTATCAAGGTACTGTTTTTTCTTGTTTTTCAGTGCAGCATAACAAGACTAAACCTTGGGTTGTGGATTCAGGAGCATCAGATCATATGACCGGTGATATTTCTTTATTCCACCAGTTCAAATCTCAACCTGGTTATTCATCTGTTCGAATAGCAGATGGATCTCTCTCTGAAGTTACAGGAACAGGGTCAATAAAATTGACAAATGATCTCGTTCTCTCTAATGTGCTTTATGTTCCTAAGTTGAACTTCAATTTGATTTCAGTTAGCAAACTTACTGGTGATTCAAACTGCACTTCTAAATTTTTTTCAACTCTGTGTGAATTTCAGGAGGTGGATTCGGGGAAGGTGATTGGCAGTGCTAAGCAACATGGTGGCCTCTATCTTCTTCAAGAACAGTGGCCTTCTCGTTCCGTCTTCAGTCCTAATTCTAAGTCTTGTTCTCAGTCTGTTAGTTTTGTTTCCCAGTCAGAGTCTTTGTCAACTGAAAGTCAAGTTATGTTATGGCATTTTCGCCTTGGTCATCCAAATTTCATGTACCTCGAAAAGTTGTTTCCTGATTTATTTATCAATAAAAAACCAAGCTTTTTTCAGTGTGAAACTTGTCAATTCTCTAAACACACCAGAAATGTTTATCCTAGTGTGTCTTATAAATCTTCAAAACCATTTTCACTTATTCATAGTGATATTTGGGGACCGTCTAGGGTGAACAATATATCGGGAGCACGATGGTTTCTCACCTTTATTGATGACCATACCAGGATGACTTGGACCTTCCTAATGAAGGACAAATCTGAAACTTCCAATCTTTTTCGTTCTTTTCATGCAATGATCTCTACTCAATTTGGAAGTAAAATTCAAGTTCTTATAACAGACAATGCTCGAGACTATTTCAATTCGACTCTTGGTCCATATCTATCGTCTCATGGTATCGTCCATACTAGTTCATGTGTGGACACTCCTCAACAAAATGGGATTGCTGAACGGAAAAATAGACACCTTCTTGAGGTAGCCCGTTCTCTCATGTTTTCTACTAATGTTCCTAAACACTTTTGGGGGGAAGCCATCCTTACTGCGACCTTTCTTATCAACCGATTGCCTAGTCGTGTTCTCACCTTCAAATCCCCTCGAGATGTCCTCCTCCAAATTCATCCCCAATCCCAAAATCTTTCTTCACACTTACCTCTTCGGGTGTTTGGTTGTTCTTCCTTTGTTCATAACCATTCTCCTCACCAGTCTAAACTTGATCCAAAATCCATCAAATGCATTTTTCTAGGTTATGCATCCCACAAAAAGGGATACAAATGTTATTCACCTATCACTAGAAAAATGTACACATCCATGGATGTCACATTCTTTGAAAATCATCCTTTCTTTATCAAGTCCCAAATTCAGGGGGAGGATATGAGGGAATTTGAGCCTCTAAATGTTGAGCCTATTTCTATCATTCCTACTATTTCTACCACTAATGAGACCTTAGCCCCTACCATAGATGTACCACCTATTTCTGAGTCTAATATTCCTGAAGTACCACAAAATCGCACGCCTATTGTTTATACAAGAAGGAAAGAGGCTACCTTGCAAAACCAAGAATGTCAACCACCTGAACCAAATTCATCATCGCTGAATTCCACTGATGAGAAAATCACATTTATGGCACTTGTGATTGATGATCTAACCCTACCAATTGCTCAGAGAAAAGGTGTTAGAAGTTGCACTAGCCATCCCATTGAAAAATATTTTGCATATGGAAAATTGCTTCCTACTTATAAAGCATTTATCACTCAGCTGGACAGTATTCACATTCCACAAACCATTCATGATGCACTCAAAGATCCGAAATGGAAAAAGGCAGTGGATGAAGAAATTAGAGCTCTTGAAAGCAATGGGACGTGGACTCTTACCCAACTTCCTCATGGAAAGAACCCAGTTGGTTGCAAATGGGTTTTCACGGTTAAATACAAATCTGATGGCAATGTGGAACGGTTTAAAGCCAGACTTGTTGCGAAGGGCTTCACTCAGTCATACGGTATAGATTACCAAGAAACTTTTGCCCCTGTTGCAAAATTAAATACTGTGCGTGTTCTACTGTCTCTAGCTGTGAACCAGGATTGGCCACTTCACCAACTTGATGTTAAAAATGCATTCTTGAATGGTGATCTCGAAGAAGAAGTTTATATGACAATTCCTCCTGGAATGGAAGACAAGTCTAATAGTAACTTGGTGTGTAAGTTGAGAAAGTCTCTATATGGATTGAAACAATCTCCACATGCTTAGTTTGATAGATTTACTAAAACTCTGATTAAAAGCGGCTATTATCAATGCCAAGCTGATCATACCTTGTTTGTGAAATCCTCAAATAACAAAACTGCAATTTTGATTGTATATGTGGATGACATCATCATTACAGGGAATGATATAGAAGAGATTCTCAACCTAAAAAGGATGCTTGCAACTGAGTTTGAAATCAAAGATCTGGGAAGTTTGAGATATTTTCTAGGCATGGAAGTGGCACGATCCAATAGTGGTATTATAATTTCTCAGAGAAAGTATATCCTAGATCTATTAAAGGAAACAGGAAATCTTGGGTGTAGACCTGCAGAAACACCCATGGATCCAAATCTAACTTTACACCAAAGTGAAGAAGTTATTCCAGTTGATAAAGGCATGTATCAAAGACTTGTGGGAAAGTTAATTTATTTGTCGCATACCAGACCAGACATTGCATACTCTGTTAGCATTGTTAGCCAATATATGAACAATCCAAATGAACGTCATTTGGGAGCGGTGAACAGAATTTTGAAATACTTGAAAGGCACCGCAGGTCATGGTTTATTATTCAAAAAATCTTCAAACAGAATGGTAGAACTCTATACTGATGCTAGTTGGGCTGGAGAATTAACTGACCGAAAATCTACGACAGGCTATTGTTCTTATGTTTGGGGTAACTTGGTTACTTGGAGAAGTAAAAAACAAGCCGTTGTTGCAAGAAGCAGTGCAGAAGCGGAATACAGAGCTCTTGCTTTGGGAATATGTGAAGGGATATGGATTCAGAAACTTTTGACAGAACTGAAAATTGATACTCAGAACACAGTTAAAATGTTTTGTGATAGTCAATCAGCCATCAGTATTGCAAAGAATCATGTTCATCATGACAGAACAAAGCACATAGAGATAGATCGACATTTCATATTTGAGAAGGTCAACAATAGAATAGTGGAACTAAACTATGTTCCATCTCGTCATCAAGTTGCTGACATTCTCACCAAAGCATTACCAAGGACAAGCTTTGAAGAATTCAACTCCAAGCTTGGCTTGTATACTATATACAATCCAGCTTGAGGGGGAGTGTAGATTATTTCATTCAATTTTATTTTTCCCTTATTTAGATTAAATTCTATTCCATCTTGATGTTTTTTCCTTTTATGTATTTTTGTACTCTTTATATATTTGTCTTTTGGAGGCTAGTGAATAATAATCAATTTTCTCCTAAAAAAACCACAGTAACGGCGATAAGTTTCGCAGGAGTAGCTCTGTGGTGGTATCGATGGGCTGAAGGGAAATCCCTTCTCCAGCTGGAAGGACCTGAAGTATCAAATTTTGGAACGATTTAGACCATCTTAAGAAGGATCACTCAACGCACGATTTTTGTTAGTGAGACAAGAGAAAACGGTGGTTGAGTACAGACAACAATTCGAAGCCCTAGCCGCCCCATTACCCCATCTATTTGAAGAGGACTTGGAAAGCACTTTTCTTAATAGCCTTTCCCCTGAAATCAAATCGAAAGTATTGTGCTTTGAGCCTTTAGGCTTAGAGGTCCTTATGAAAGCAGCCCAAAGAATAAAGGATAAGAATAATGCACTGTCTGCCAAGACAGGCCTAGGCTCAAACAAACTATGGAAGAATCCTCTTACCAGTGAATTAGGCCCCAAATTTTCCCCTAAACTGATAGAAAATAGCCCCATTGAGATAATAAACCAAGCTTTCATTGAGAAAAAATAAAAGAATACAAGGGCGAACAAAAAAAACCAGCCCACAAAAAACAATAGGGAGGCCCCCTTAGAAAAAGGGTCTCCAATCCAAAAGGATGAGACCTATGGAGTAATTACAAAATAAACGCGTCACCGACGCCCAAAGAGAAACGTTATATTTAACAAGGGACCAAACCTTAACTGTGTCCCTCTCCAACCCTCTAAAAGCCCTATTGTTTCTCTCACCCCAAAGCCCCCAAATAATAGCACAAATCCCAGCTTGCCACAAGAACTTTCCCTGATCCTGAAAAGGGGGATGGGGAAGGAACTCCTCAATCATCTCTCTAAGACCTCTATGTCTGGCAAACTGCAAGCCGAATAGACCAAAGAACTCATCCCAAACAGCCGTAGCAAAATCGCAGCTCCACAAAATATGGTCAAGGTCTTCCTCCGCCATCCGACAAAGAATGCAGCAAAAGGGCCCAATGAAACAAGGAATCTTTCTGGAGAGCCGATCAAGGGTGTTGACTCTTCCATGGATAACCTGCCAAATAAAAAACTGCACCTTTTTTGGGACTTTCACCTTCCATAACAAAGAAAAAATGACACATCGGTAGGAGAGGGGTCTAATAAGCAATGGAAAAAGGACTGACAAGAGAAACCACGAGAGGGTTCGGGACTCCACAATCGAAGATCCCTCCTAGAAGCGCTAAAAGTGATCTCCCCAATCAAAGACAGGAGAGTCAAAAGGTCAGAGGTTTCTCGATCAGACAACGGACGCTTAAAACCAAAAGAATAGGAAAGAGAGCTCCCATAAGGATTTAGGACATTGGCTACAGATTGATTTTTCATAGAAGGTAAATGATAGAGCCGAGGAAAAGTAACACAAAAGGATTGTTCCCCCACCCACCTGTCTTCCCAGAAATAAGTATCCTCCCCATTCCCCACTGAACAACGAACAAAAGAGGTCAAAGAAAGGAGCTCGTGGGAAATTTCTTTCCAAGGGTTTCTAGAAGTGTCTTTGATCCCCCCCCCCCCCCGGTCACCCATTCATGAGGATGAGGGTCATATTTGCTAACAATAATCTTATGCCATAAGGTATTGGAATCGGAGTAAAAGCGCCACAACCATTTAGCCAGCAAGGCTTTGTTACGGATCCTCAAATTACCCACATCTAGCCCCCCTCGCCTTAAAGGTTGTCCCACTAAGTCCCAATTTGCCAAGTGCATGCCCCTGCCCTCATCCACACCTTAATCACTCTGCCCAACACTTCGTCCCATCAACGAAAAGAGATCCCACTTAAGCGTCTAACAGATTCTAAGTTACAATCATGAAGGGAGAAGGGATTGTTCTACCGATGTGATGAGAAGTATTTTGTGGGACACAAGTGCAAGGGGAAGGAACTTAAAGTCTTGATTATTGCGGACGAAGCTTCTGAAAAAGAATTACCAAGCGCTGAAGGAGAGACTCGAGAGTGCAAAGTGGAAGAAGTCGAAGATTCATCAAGGGATCAATTGATTTGGTCCACGCCTTCTCCAAAGTAAGCCAAACTCAATTTTTCCACAATAGCCACCCAACTATTCAATTCTCTATAAAAAAGACCTCTTCTAAAGCCCAAATTCTAGGTTTGGTTGTTATTATCCTAATAGTCAAATATGGAAGCCTCTTTTTTGCAAGAGACCGAGATCGGCCTGAAAAGCACAACTGAAGAGGCACTTGATTGATCCAAATATCATCCCAAAATCGAATTTGTGTGTCGATTCCTGCTTAAAATCTTGCAAATTGAGCAAAGAAAGAGAAGTTCTTGGCAATATCCAATCCAACCACGGCCGATTTCCTCTTTTCTTCTTAAACTCAGCAGTCATCCACCTATGGGGAGTCACACAATAAATGCTTGAAGTTACCTTCTTCCAAAAGTTAAACAAGACGAATCACATCACCTATTTCCAAGCAGAAAATGTGCCTAAGCACATGCTTTTTGGGGCTTTTAAAATAGTGATCAAGATGAGCACAAATTAATGATCTCAGTTAATATTATAATAAACCCAAATTAATATCCATTAGGTGAAACTCACATTGATTTAGCTATTATAGTAAAGGTTTCATAAACAATTACCTTTAGCTTTCCATCCATGGTTTAAGCTAAACATCCCATTAGACCACCAATCAAGAAGGTTTATGCTAGGAAGGACAAAACTGAAAATGTGGCTACTTCTAACGTTTAGATATATCAGTTTTAGCTAGTTTTCTTACTTTAATGTTTTGAATGGGGAAGTTACAACTCCTTTGGTCAGTTATGTTCCTTTAGTTATTGTTTATATGCTGTGTTTTGTTAGACTGGGAGTATTATGTATCTTGTGTGTGTTTTCTTTAAAGCAATGTGGAGGGATTGATGCCCCTCTCAAATTGGTTGTTCGCTTTAGGATTGTAAGTTGTTATTTCTCTGTGACTTCTCTTAATTTAGAAAAGTGATTCCTATCACATACCTTGAAGATACAATTTCTCTGCAAGGGTCCTATGAAATGAACATAAAGTAAAGACATGTCAAAACAGCTGCTGGTCCCACAAACACAGGTGAAAACTGATGTTCCGTCACATTTTGCAAGCATCCATACATGCAGCAGTACAGAAAAGGTCTTAGAAATTAAATCTAAATACTTAGAATGGATTCTACTAGCTACATTGGGTCTCCTACAATACAATTATTACACACTGAAAAACTACATTTCCATTACTGATCTAAACCTTTCCTTTTCTGGGATGCACTGTGACTATGCGAATGATTTCTCTGGTTTTTTTCATACATTTCCACATTGTGTAATCTTTTTTTTAAGTCTTTTCCACGTTGTGTAATCAATATGTGACACGACCAGATGGATAAAACTTAAAAGATTGCAGAATTATACATTTTTAAATGGATAGTTATGAGTACTAAATCTACCTTCACTGTCAAAGGCACGGACTCGGAGTGTAGCAAGCCCATCCAAGTCGAGTTTGATAGAATTGTGAAATATCTGGATTCTGGAAAATTTGTCGATAAAAACTTTGCAGCGAATTACAATTCCAGTTTGTACATCAGCCGCATAAACAGCAGTCTCCTTACGACCACTGTAAGGAGCAATAGATCTCAACAGAGCACTTGTCGAGCAGTGACTACTTACATTGTATTCCGGTAGAACAGAAAGAATGTCATGATGATCCCAAGACCTATAAATTATTGTAATTAGCAATAATAAGTTAGCAGTGACCAAAAATTTACAATAAGATCACTCCCTAAAACGTCTGGTAAAATGGTCAAACTTTTTAAAACTGCGACATATGACTATTATCAATTTGCTATATAACTTTCTTGAGGTCTAGGGGGTTGTAAGCCTATCTCCCTTTTTCTTGAAATGTTATCAATCAAATTTTTTTTACCTTTCCTATTCTTGACTATGAATCACTTGATACTAAATTTAAAAATTAAAATTAATACTAAGAAAATGAATCGCTCAATGCTGAGTCACTGACAATGAATCATATACAGATAAGTTCGAGCGTCTGTTTGATGGTTCGATTCAGCGAATGATTGCCCATTTCTGAGGAGATTTATTTAGCTCCACGCACACTGGATAGAATTATCCATGAATGCTTTCAATGGCAGGGCAGGGCAGGCCCCATTTCTATGCTAAGCGTGACATAGCAACGTGATAATCAATTAGGAACACCACCCACTCAGCTCCTTTGCTCATACAGAAGTTCCAAAGTTCAGATTTCAACTTCTCTACCGATCGCTACACTCTCTTTCTTAACTTCAACATTGCATAATCTAAAACATCAATTCAAAAAATGACTCGAAAAATGGGATTTACCATTTGAAGCAACCATCACTCCCTTGCAGCCTATACTCCACTGGATTAGTCATCTTGGGAGGCAACAATATATTCACGTCGGCAATGTGCGGACCAGAGGCAAAATGAACCGTCGCTCCGCAGCTTCCACCGATCATCAAGAGAAGAACAAGCAGCGCAAGAGCGAAATTCGACATCTCCAGTTGAACCAAGTCTAACAGCAACCATGAAGTTAACAACGGAACTCGGAAGAAGAATTTATGGCGACAGAAATGGCAAGAGTGGACGCTTGAAATGGAGATTGAAATCGAATATTGAGCTCGAACTTGGTTGCCAGAGCGGGGCTGAAGAAAGAGAATAGAACCCTAGTAAAATCTCAGTGACTTGCATTCGGAAACCAAGAAAGTAACGGTTGGCCCTAGTGGGAAACGTGGCGTGAGATTATTGGCTGTCACTAGTCAGCTGGGTCAACCTTTCAAAATATTTTCGGCTAAAATTCCCAATCTTACCATTAAAAATTCATGTTTTGTTTAGTTCATCTATGTTTCTAAACTTGAAAAAAAAAAAAAAAATAGTTTGGGTCTAATATGAACATATAGCTAAATTGGTTAAAATATATAATATCAATCTAACCATCATGGATTGGCCCTAATGGTCAATAAGGGCCATAAAAAAAATAAATGGCTTAGAGAGAATGAGTTCAATCCATGGTGGTCACCTACCTACCTAGGATTTAATGTCCATTGACACTCCAGCAATAAGTTGTTGGCGTCGAGCTCTACAGTCGCAACATAGTTTCTTTTTGTCATTTCCTATTGTTACTTATTTACCTTGTTGTAAACTTTGTTATGTGACATTTTCGGTAGTATTTTCAACAATGAGCCAATTTTATTTAAGAAAATGTTATTTAACAATTTGAAGTTGTTTAATCTTCTTTTTAGGTGTGTATTTTTTCATTGTTTCTTCTCTTTTAACTAACAAAAGTGAGAGTGGTAGCACCTTTTTACATCGAAAGGGTCAAAATGTGTGGAAATGTCCAAAATGAGCAACAGTGAGTCAACCCACTAGATTGTTTTAAACATAATCCAACCACTCGAAAAAACTATATCACCACTCGAAAGAGCTAGAGCAAGCAAAACACCCTTGCTTAGGTTCAATATATGCATTAGTAACGCAATATAGGAGGAGCCATTGAGTTGAGTCATGCTTTGTTGGCTACATAGATTTTACCTATTGTTGTTTTAGTTCATTTCCATTTGTGTTTGTAATTTTCTAAAGCATTTTCTCTTTAAAATTTGACCATACTTAGTTACACTAGTAAAAAAAAAAAAAAAAGATTTTAATGGTGGAAATTGCCCATCATAAAAGGGTTTTGATGACGTGTCATCGTAGGTTTCAATGATGGACATTGCCAGTCATTAAAAAGTGTTTGTCATTAAAACCCACAATGACAACCACTTTTTATGTGTCATTGCATGATATTAAAAGTCAATGTTCGTCATTAAATGTGTATCATTAATGTGCGTCATTAAATTTCATGATAAATATATGTCATTAAATGTGTCTGTCATTGAAATGTGTGTCGTTAAATGTGCCAACCTGTATAGAAATCAAATATTTCCCAAATTTCATTCCAATAAGCCAATTGACTAATTTTGTTCATACAAGTTTGATATAAAAATAAAATTACAAAGCACCTACGCTTAGCTTAAAAGCCTCTCAAAATAACTATATAACGTGCGCTACAACGTGGTAGTGCACGCTATATATAGTTATTTTCCCGATGATTGCTATTTTTCTCTCAAGGATCGATCTTGGAATACGACTTTATTTAGAGTGTGTTTGGATTAACTTTTCAAGTGTTTAATTTTGAAAAAAAAAAAAATCATTTTGAAAAAAATTCTAGTGTTTGGCAACCACTAAAAATAACTTATTAGAAATGAGATTGATAAATAAACAATTTTGAGAGAAACACTTGAACCCAACTTTTTAAAAAAGACTTCTTAAGTATACAATAACTTGTGTATAAAAACATATGTGAGAAAATGCAACCAAACATATGAGTGTTTAAATTCTAAACAATTTTTATACAAAATGTTTTTTAAAAAATGTATTCTTGAAAAACATTTAAATTAAAATGCATTCAAAACGGTCCACACCAATTATGTTTTTCAAGAATGCATTTTTTAAAAAATATTTTGTATAAAAATTGTTTAGAATTTAAACACTCATATGTTTGGTTGCATTTTCTCACAGGTGTTTTTATACACAAGTTATTGTATACTTGAGAAGTCTTTTTTAAAAAGGTGGGTTCAAGTGTTTTTCTCAAAATTGTTTATTTATCAATCTCATTTTCTAATAAGTCATTTTTAGTGGTTACCAAACACTAGAATTTTTTTCAATGATTTAATTTCAAAATTAAACACTTGAAAAGTTAAACCAAACACACCCTTGGTGTATTACTTGTCGGGGTGTAGAACATGCTTGCACTAGTGCTTTGGGTGAAAATTTTGCGTGTGAATCTATCATTTGCTTTTCACTCAATCATATCCACACCAGTTCCATCCATTTCCCTCTACCACACTGTAACATGTGTGCACACACATATCTTAATCCACTCCAAACACCCTTAAGATTTGAAATTTCTACAATAAAAAATCAGTACTTTTCTTAAAGTAGATAAAAGTAAGTGTTACATATAAAAGGTAAGTTTCAAAACAATGAGTTGACGTAACAAGTGGTAGGGGTGAGATACTCGGTTCAGTTCTCTCGGTTTTGAGCCCAATCGAGAATCAAACCGAACCGATCGATTTGATAAAATTATAAACGCAAAACCAATGTCCAATAAAAGACAAAACCGATGGTTCGCTTCCTTATCAGTTCGGTTGTTGATTGGTTTGGTTTTTCAGTTTTGGGCCTTTTGTTTTTTTGGTTAATCGAGAACAACAAAGAAACCCTCCATCCAATTTTATTCACCCATTCTCCCCCAAACTGATTTTCTACTCTGTAATCACCCTTTTTCCCCAAATCGATTCTCTACTCTGTAATGATGTAATTAAAATCAATCTATGATTTAAAGGGACAGATTGGTAAAGAAATTCCATAGAAAAAAAAAAATAGTTGTCATACTTTGTATATCTTGATTTCCACTCATTTTCTTGGAATAAAGCTTGAATTTCTGTTTGAGCATGTCTTTTTTCCATTCAGATCTCTGAGTGGCATAAAGAAACCAGACCAGAAGATTTGCGCAGGAAAATTAGATGAAGAAATCATATTATCTAGTGCAATGGCGAAGGGTTGGCTTGAGAGTGCGACAACGAGGTTGGACTGGGAGTACGACGCCGAACAATGGATCAAACGACTTTGAATGAAAATGGAAGAGAGAGGTTGATTTTCAGCGAGCTCTTCCGACAGAAGAGTGATTTATGGTTGTAGGGACCCTTTGGGCCGTCGACTGAATGAGGTGAAAAAAATGAAGGGATTAGGGCCCTTTCTGGGTTTTTTTAGAAAAGTAAGAACAAAAAGGAAAAAAATTAGACATTAGAGGTATCGCGTCTCTGCAAGAGACGCGACAGCCTCCCCACTGCTCCACGACAAAATGAACTGTCTTGTCACTATTTATTTATTTATTTATTTTTTTTTTTTTTTTTTTAAATTTTAACTATTAAGTTATTTATATAAATTATTAAATTAATATTATATTAAATATATTTTGTTTAATGATTTTTTATATATAAATGTTAGTTTTCATTTCTTTTTCCAAATAATTATATACTTTTCAATATGCGTTGCTTCCGGGTAGCTGCTTTCGGGTCTTTGGGTTGTATCAGTCTGGTTTTGGACCCTTCTTCGAATTTTTTTGTTGGGTCCGTTTGTACCCGAAACTCTAAACCCCCTCTCTACGGAGGTAGTTGTTCCGTTCTTTTCTTTTTATGCAGTTTTTATTTTCAAAAAAAAAATAAAAGAAAAAGTTTTCATTTTTAATATATGTGTATAATTTACATGTTTTAAACAACGGCAAGAGCTAAAAGAATTGGAGATGTTTAAAAATGGTTAGTTTTTAAAATGTAATTGTGTTTTCTATATATACATAAATTCCTCAAACTAATGTACAATAATTTTCGAAAAATCTAAAAGAATTGGAGATGTTTAAAAATGGTTAGTTTTAAAAATGTAATTGTGTTTTCTATGTACACATCAATTTAATTATGTTGTAGCTATATAAAGTTTTATCGAAAAATTCTTAAAACTAATGTACAATAATTTTCGAAAAATCTATTCGTAGCATTAGTTGAATTTAATATTTGGTGTTTTGTATTGAAAAAATGATATAGACAAAAAGAAAAATCGAACTTTAAAACATGTAAATTATACACATATATTAAAAATGAAAACTTTTTCATTTATTTTTTTTTTGAAAATAAAAACTGCATAAAAAGAAAAGAACGGAACAACTACCTCCGTAGAGAGGGGGCTTAGAGTTTCGGGTACAAACGGACCCAACAAAAAAATTCGAAGAAGGGTCCAAAACCAGACTGATACAACCCAAAGACCCGAAAGCAGCTACCCGGAAGCAACGCATATTGAAAAGTATATAATTATTTGGAAAAAGAAATGAAAACTAACATTTATATATAAAAAATCATTAAACAAAATATATTTAATATAATATTAATTTAATAATTTATATAAATAACTTAATAGTTAAAATTAAAAAAAAAAAAAAAAAAAAAAAAAAAAAGACAAGACAGTTCATTTTGTCGTGGAGCAGTGGGGGGAGGCTGTCGCGTCTCTTGCAGAGACGCGATACCTCTAAACTCGAAATACTTTTCAAAGCACCTCTTTTGTCTAATTTTTTTCCTTTTTGTTCTTACTTTTCTAAAAAACCCGCCCTTCCTTCTTTAAGGGAAATCCTCAGATATGGTCAGAAATTACAGAGTAGTTTCAAAAAATGGCCAAACCGTATTTTTTAATGAAAAATGGTCAAATCGGTTTTTCCAGCCTATTTTCGTGCGATACAAACTTATCTCTTTACCCTTCAACCAACCCTCACGTCTATCCTATATTTGTGCAGCCGTATCTGTTTATTTTTTTTTTCAAACATAATTCTATAACGTCTCATTCCATGAATCAAGAAATTTTTAGTTACAGGATCAACTCTCTCTCTTCCATTTATCGTTTTGTTGACATCCCTGCTTTATCGTTTTTCATTTTCTTATTAAACGGTGGGTCCTATTTGTAAGTAAAAAATGTTCCATATCTATATAAACAGAAAAAATTAGTAGAGATTGAAGCATTCATACCCTGGATGTCGACAAAACTCGCTCGAGCTTCTGAATGTTCTTCGGCTGTCCGTGTAGATACAGTGTAAGTTTGTCGAGGATCTTGGGTATGAGACGAAGCTTGAAGGGGATTTAGTTTATCTGTGAAGAAGTATGGAAGAATCGATGAATGTAGAAGAAGAACGATGGAAGAAGCAGAAGGGATTCTCTCGAAGGATCGAATGATGGAAGAAGTATGAATGTTTTCTTTGAAATTGGGTATCAATTTTTTCATTTTTTTTTTTCTGATTATACTTTAATTCTGATTTGATGTTTTAGGTGTTCATCCCATATTTTAGGTGAATATCTATTTAAGTAAGCAGAATGTGTGATTTCATTTTTTCTTCTTTGATTTGGTGTCTGTAATATTTTTTTAGGTGAAGTTGTTCTTCATTGTTATTGAATCTTAGTTGCAACTGGTAAGCTTTTTACTTTTTTCGGATATAAAATGTTTAAATTTAAGTCATCCTATTTTTTCTCTCTGTTTTTGAATTCAAATCTCTTGTTTTAAATTTAGGTTGCCAGATTTATATTCCATTTAGTTTGAATTTTTGTTATTGACTTGCTAGATGAATTAATGGGTAAGGAAGCTAGATTCTCTCCCTTGTTTATAGTGTATTTTCATTATGATTTTATGTTTTAGGTGTTCATCCCATATTTTAGGTGAATATCTATTTAAGTAAGCAGAATGTGTGATTTCATTTTTTCTTCTTTGAGTTGGTGTCTGGAATATTTTTTAAGTGAAGTTGTTCTTCATTGTTATTGAATCTTAGTTGCAACTGGTAAGTTTTTTTACTTTTTTCGGATATACAGTGTTTAAATTTAAGTCATCCTATTTTTTCTCTCTGTTTTTGAATTCAAATCTCTTGTTTTAAATTTAGGTTGCCAGATTTATATTCCATTTAGTTTGAATTTCTGTTATTGGCTTGCTAGATGAATTAATGGGTAAGGAAGCTAGATTCTCTCCCTTGTTTATAGTGTATTTTCATTATGATTTTATGTTTTAGGTGTTCATCCCATATTTTAGGTGAATATCTATTTATGCAAGCAGAATGCGTTATTTCATTTTTTCTTCTTTGATTTGGTGTCTGGAATATTTTTTAGTTGAAGTTGTTCTTCATTGTTATTGAATCTTAGTTGCAACTGGTAAGCTTTTTACTTTTTTCGGATATACAGTGTTTAAATTTAAGTCCTCCTATTTTTTCTCTCTGTTTTTGAATTCAAATCTATTGTTTTAAATTTAGGTTGTCAGATTTATATTCCATTTAGTTTGAATTTCTGTTATTGATTTGCTAGATGAATTAATCGGTAAGGAAGCTAGATTCTCTCTTTTTCTTATAGTGTATTTGGTTTATTTTATTTTCTGAATTAAGATTTGGATAGGGGTATTTTTGTCCATTTTGTTGTCAAACGAGTTTACTAAAAATAGCTTTTGGCCATTTATCAAATTGGAAATCTGAATGGCCCTTTTTCAAAACAACTATTTTTATTTGGTCATTTATCTGGTTGCCCCTTTCTTTAAGTGTATATATACCTCGGTTCGGTTCGATTTTGACTGTTTTTTCAATAAAAAAACCAAACTGAACAAAAAAGTTCCGATTTTTTTCAAAATAGGCTAAATTATAAAAAGTTTAAAAAATACCTATGAACTTTACAAAACGTTTCAAAAATACCCTTGCAGTTAATTTTTGGGTGGGAACCGTTAAAACCGTAAAAAATACCATTGCCGAAAATCTAGTCAAGCTTTTGGGACGATGTGTTGAAAGAAAAGAAAAGCTCCTAGTGTATGAATACATGAAAAATAGGTAAAATTTCTCATTAATTTTCGTGGAAGAAAAATTTACGGTGGGATAAGGAAAAAAAAAACGTTTTCTAATAAGATTATTTTTTAAAATCTTTTGAAAGTTAAAGAGTATTAATGAAACTGAAATTTTTAATGGTTTCCATCTAAAAATTAAAGACAAGGGTATTTTTGAAACATTTTTTAAAGTTCAGGGGTATTTTTGAAACTTTTTAAAGTTCAGGGACATTTTTGAAACAAACCCCATAGTTTAGGGGCATTTTTTTTTTTATAATTTAGCCTTCAAAATATAAGCCGACGTGTCCAATTTTTTACTAAAAAACCAAACCAAATCAGTGGATCGTTCGATTCGGTTCCTCAGTTTTTTCGGTTTTTTGCTGCACCCCTAAACAAGTGGGATCAACATACTCATAGTAGGAGATGAACAAACTCACATGTCCCAAACAAAAGTTTGTCCTCTCAATTTGTATATTAACACAAAGTTTGCTTTATGATTAATAACGACAAACTTATAGTTATACCACTAGACTTGATTTTGTGGCGCCAATCACACTGTTGGTGCAACCAATCCATGTATATGTGGATGTGAATATACCGATGAAAATGAAAAACGATGATTCTCTTTCATTTATTTTCATCGGTTCAAAAGAGCCTTAATTTTGTCACTCTAACATATAGGCTCAGTATAGCAATATGCTATTAAATGTTGACCTCATGTTTAACAAGATACTTTTGAAGAGTCTATATACAAAATTCTTGTTCATTTTTTACCACTCAGTTTATATAATCAATTTATTAATAATGTACACAAATCACTGCCTCAAATGGAGAGAGAAAATGACAAAAAAAGAAAGAAAACAGAAAAGGAAGGAAAAAGAGACCATGTAGTTGTCATGTCTGCTTCAAGCTAAGAGATGCTTGACAACTTTTTTTTTTTTAAATAATAATAATAATAATAATAATAAAAAGATTTGACAACTTATCTGCACCATTTTTAAAATGCCTGCCCTTTCTCATTGTTTTTTTTTTTTTCTTCTTTCTTAAATATAGTTTAATAATAGTTTGATTAAATTATAAAAAATATCCTTAAATTATGAAATTGGTTTCTATTATATCCCTCAACTTTCAAAAGTTTCAATTTAGTCCTTGAAATTTTAAGTTTGTTTCAAATTGACTCTTGAAGTTTTTTTTTGTTAAATTCATAAACGGAAAATGACGTTGTTGAATGAGAAATTTCGGTCAATCACAAATTGTCACATCATTAATTTGAATTAATGATAAAATAAATTTGGGACCAATTACAAATTTACACGTGTCCCTAAATTAAATTAATAGACATTAAAATTCGGCAAATCAAACAATGCCACTTGTCTATTATTGATCCATCAGATGACATAAGTTGAGTACAATAAAATTATGCCACGTGGCAATTAGACCCGAGCTAATGTAACCCGAGATCATTGGAGAAATTGGGCTAAATTAAAATAATCCAACCTTATTAAAAAAATGGTTGGATTAAAGCCCAAATATAGCCTAAGTCCAAAGGTTGGGCCCAAGCCCAAGCCCTCCATCAAACTCTATAAATATAGGAGGTCACCATTCATTTAGGGGGATCTAGATTCAGACAGAGCCAGAGAACGCAGAGTCCAGAGCATTCTCCCAAAGTTCAGAGTCATCGGAAGCCAAAGAGTTCAGAGAATTCAGAAGGATCTAAGATTCAGAATTCAAAGGATTCAAGACTCAGAAGGTTTGAAGACTAGAAGACTCTAGGAAGAGATCAACAAGCCAATCGACCGATCAAGAAAATCAACAAGTCAGCAGGTCGATCATCCAAGAGGATCAACAAGCTAACAAGTCGATCTAATAGATCATCAAGCCAATTGACCGATCAAGAAGATCAACAAGTCAGTAGGCCGATCATCCAAGAGGATCAACAAGCTAACAAGTCGATCCAATAGATCATCAAGCCAACATGCCGATCCAAAAGAACAACAAATCAACAGGCCGATCATCCAGGAAGATCAACAAGCCAACAAGTCGATTAAAGAGATCATCAAGCCAACGGGCCGATCCTAGAGATCATCAAGCTAGCAGGCCGATCATCCAAGAAGATCAACAAGCCAACAAGCTAATCCAAAAGATCATCAAGCCAACAGGCCGATCCAAAAGATCATCAACCTAGCAGGCCGACCATCCCAGAAGCCCAACAAACCGACCCAAGAAAAGCAACAAGCTAGAGGCCAAAGTTTATATATTTGTGAGAAAGAATCAGAGGATAAATATTAGAGATTGTACACTTACATCAAATTCAATAAAATCAAGTTCATTTCCACGAATCAAATTTCCTATGTTGAAATCTCGTGTGAACAGATGTGTTTACATATACATTGTTGATTATGTGAATAGATGTGAACACATATGTGGAAAAAACAATAAAGACACATGCAAACACATCAATTTTTGTCAATCAAAAAATGTCTGGAAGGATTGTTTTTAAACAAACTTCAAACTTAAAAGGCTAAAATGAAACTTTTGAAAGTTAAGGGGTATAATTGAAACCAATCCAACAATCCAATGGTATTTTTGATAATTTAACCTAATAGTGTTAAAAATACAACACTTCCCATCCTTTTTTAAAAAAATGCGACAATTTTTGTTTTTGTTAATTAAACTTTCTAAAAGACAGAAACAATTTAAGTAATCTACCTGATAAGTACGAATATTAACCATATAATAAAGTAAGGTTGATATAGAATTATATATTGAAGAAAATTTTTAGTTAAGTAATTATTTTATTGTTATTTTTAATTATAAATTTCATTATTTATATCTCGTATCCAACATATATAACCTGTAATGAAAGGTACTTATATCTAACCTTTTAGATAGGTGTCCAAGTATATTATTCATAAAACTATATATAATACTTTTTTAACATATATTTGAACCATTGATTTCTACTTGTATAATATAATTTATACACATATTTAATTTAATATTTAAAAGGAAGATGGTTTCATTTGACAAAATTATTTTGAAAAATATATTTTTAAGAATAAATTTTGCTCATTAACACAATGACAAGTATACCATTTAGAACTCAAATAGCAAGGGGCGGTTGAGCAGTAGCAAAAGGAAAATTCTTAATTGCAAGTGTGACTCTACTTTATTGAGATTGCAGATATAGCAAAATAAAATCGACTCGACCCAAACAATAAAATAAAAGTCTAAAATAATCTTAGGCAAGCGGTAGAAAATTTATACAGGCCCAACCCAAACCCTAAAATTTACCTTCAACCAAGTGATTCATCTCTTTGTCTTTATCTCCAATTTCACAGCTTTGTCTTCCACGGCAACGGTACATTTTTTGACACCTTCTTCCAGGCCAACGATATTTTTTGGCAACATTTTCGGTGAGTTTGAGTGAGGTTTGCATCCCACGACCTTAGTCAAAGTGAATCACTCATTCAGAACAAGGTATATCTAAGCATTTGATGTATATTTTTTGTTTAAGTTTTTTGGTTTAGGTTTAGTCTGAGTTGGTATATCAACCTGGTCGTCTGATTTACTACAATCATTTTTGTTGTTTTTGTTTCGTCTGAATTGCTACATAGGCCTTTGATGTATGTCGTTTTTGGTTTTTGTTTAGTTTTTGGTTTAGTTTAAGTTGGCATATCAACCTCGTCGTCTGATTTACTGCGATCATTTTTGCTGTTTTTTGTTTAGTCGGAGAAAAATGCGGAAGACAAACACTGGCAAGGATAAAATGGAAATATTAAAAAAAAAAACAAAAATTAGAATTTGAAAATTTTGCTATACCTACCAACCCAAAAAACCCCAACTAAGAATAAGTGTTTTTAATATTTAAAAATCAGAAAAACAAAAAACATTACTTCCCGCTAAAATCACTTTCAAATAAACCCTACAAAATCAGCTCACCTACCTCATTCACACATTGATATTAAACCAAATCGTCAAGCTGGCCACAACCACAAAATTATAAAATGTTTTCCTTTTAAATGAAAAAAAAAAAAATCATGAATAATGGAGTTTATGTTGAATGAGAATTGGAACCACTAATATTTTCGTCAAATTATGCTCGATTGGAAAAGATACATGTTAATTATTGTTGAACTATATACATTTTGACAACCAAATTAAATGCTCAATTTGGCACGAGATTGAATATTTCAATCTTTTTTTTAGTACAACAACATTTGGGGTGGAAGGATTCGAACATCTTACTTTTTGGTCGAAGGTATATGTCAATTACCACTGAGCTATGCTCGCTTTAGTTGAATACTCTAATCTATGATAAAAGCTTCAATGTTCAAAGTATAGATACTTGGCTAAATTATAAATTTAATCCATTAATTTCAATGCGTGGTTACATCAATTTAGTTTTTAACTCATTTACATCTCTTAACCCTTTTTTAGCATGATTAAACTAAGAAAAAATAAATACCGACAAATAATTTATTTTTTTCAAAAGAGCACAAACATCAAACATTTATTCCAAACATATAAATTATTTTGGTTAAATTACATGTTTAGTCACTGAACTTTCAAGGTTGCATCAATTTAGTCGCTGAATTTTAAAAAGTTTCAAATATATCCTCAAACTTTTAATTTTGTTTCCAATAGGTTCTTAAACTTTCACTTTTGTGTTCAATAGATCCCTCAGCTTTTAATTTTGTGTCTAATAAGTCCTTGACCTATTCAATATTTTTTAAAATTCACAAACCTACTAGATAAAAAATTGAAAGTGTAGAGTCTCAAGAGACATCAAATTCAATTTTATATATAGTATATTGGTTAATTTTAAAAAATATCAAATATATCAGAAATCTATTAGACAAAAAAATTGAAAGTTCAAGGACCTATTGGACATTTTTAAGATTTAGATATCTATTAGAAATAAAATTGAAAGTTCAAGGACCTATTAAAAACTTTTTAAAGTTCTAAGACCTAATTGATACAACCCTCAAAGTTCAGGGACTAAATTTGTAATAAACCCAATTATTTTCTAACCCAACATACAACACAAATCATAAACATAAAACAAAGATTATAATTTATGAATTATCTTTCTTATTTACCATGTTCCATATCTTTTAGGAACCTTTATACCCTAAAATTGGGAAAATTATTAGGTATTCCTGGTGCGATGTTCCAGATAGTTTTACATCGTTTGATGTATATCTTCAAATTTGTTTGTCGTTGGATACAAAATCGAGGTACTTTTACAATTTCTCTTTCTTACATCCAACGATGTAAAACTACTTGGAGCATTGAATCATGAACGCCTAACAATTTCTCCTAAAATTGTTGTTTTTCAACCTCTTTGGATCAAACAACAATGTCGACGAACCGACGTGACGCCAAGCTCCTCATGCCATCAGAAATCTTGTCATTTTCAACTTTGAGTTGTCTCAATTTGGGTAAATTCAACACATAGAGTTCCACCACATTGGACTGGATTTTAGGACATTGAACAATGTCAACCGTCTCCAAATTCTTACAACTCTTCCACATTGCAAAAATGGCAGCTCCAGTAAGCCATTTGCAACCTCGGAGTTTGAGCTCTGTAGAATCCATTTGGAATACTTTTTAGTTTAAATGTTTTTCAAGAATGCATTTTCTTTTAAACATTTTGTATAAAAATTGTTTAGAATTTAAACACTCGTATGTTTGGTTATATTTTTTCATAAGTGGTTTTATACACAAGTTATTATACACTTAAAAACTCTTTTTAAAAATTTTGCTTTCAAGTCTTTCTCTCAAAATAGTTTTTTTCTCAATAAGTCATTTTTAATGATTGTCAAACACTATAATTTTTTCAAAATGATTTTTTTTTTTCAAAATTAAACACTTGGAAAGTTAAACCAAACATACCCGTAATGGAGTTGCAAGAGACAATCATGGAGCTGAAGTCTTTGTCAAGCAACATCTCGTTGTAAGATAAGTCGAGACTTTTCAATTGCTTCAAGCTCTGTCCCAAAGTGACCAACAACCCAGATTCTCTCTCGACGACGTCACAGTTAACCAATGCTAATTCCTCAAGGTGCGAGCCGAGGGCCGTGCCGATGGCTTTTAGGCCATCGCCAGTGATGAGACAACAACTCTTCAATCGAAGAGATGAGAGACCTCGAAGGTTCGTGGCAATGGCGGTGAGATGCTCGTTGTTGAGGTCGAGAGGAAGGCGGAGGTCGAGACTCTGCAAATTGCACCGTTGGTGACCAAGGAATTGGAGGAGACCTTGACGAGATTAATTATGAATAATAAGTTAATGTTACTATCATCGTTTTTGTATCAAAATGAGAACTAAACCAAAACAAAAGGAATAAAAATGTTGCTCTACCGAAAATATCAAAACTATAACGATTTTATAACAAGTTTAGTCCATGAAACTTCAGGTTATATCAATTAGGGTCCTGAACTTTGAATTTTGTTTCTAATAGGTCTTTGAACTTTAAAAATGTCTAATAGATCCCTGAACTTTTAATTTCATGTCTATTAAATCTCTGATATATTTGATATTTTTAAAAAATAACCAATCTACTATATATAAAATTGAATTTTATGCCTATTATTGAGACTCTAAACTTCCAGGCTTGTGAATTTTCAAAAATGTCCAATAGGTCAATGACTTATTAAACACAAAATTAAAAGTTAAGGGACATATTGGACACAAAAGTGAAAGTTTTAGAGCCTATTAAATACTTTTTAAAGTTCAGAGACCTATTAGAAACAAAATATTGAAAGTTTGAGAATTTATTTGAAACTTTTTAAAGGTCAGGAACAAAACCAGCATGTAATTTAACCAAACTATAATATTGGAATAGGACTAATTATTTGATGAGACTGCCACAACGTAGTTGTCTCCTTAAAATCGTCTAATAACGATTGGATACAAAATTGAGATATTTCTACTAACTTCTCTCTTACATCTAACTATCTCACTATGGTAGCCTCATCATCTAATTCCTTCGAAAATAGTCCTTTTAAAAGTCTAATGATATAAATAGATAAAAATTGAATGAATAACGATTATTTAAAAAATAAAATAAAATCAAAATGTCAAAATAGAATTTAAACAGGCTTTTGAGTTATAGTATTAGTTTAACCTACCTTCTCTACTGCCACCGTCGTAGACGAGAAGGGAGGTAAGACTCTGACAATTCTCCGCCAATTTCATCAGAACGCCGTCGGCGATGCTCCGGCAAGTTCGCAGCTCCACCTCGCACAGTCCCGGCAAGCACTCCACGAACGATGAAAACGACCCGCCGTCACCGACGGTCTCGCAGCTGCGGAGCTCCAACTGCCGGAGATTCTTGCAGCTCCGCCACAACCAGCCGGCGCCCCAATCACCGGCCCGGAGGCCGGACAAACAGAGGCTCTCGATCCCCAATTCCGCCGATTCCCTCTCCCAATCGCCGGAATTCAACTCAATTTCAAAACCATCGCCGGAGCCAACAAAGACCGACAGCGATTTCAGAGCCGGAAAATTAACAACCCACCGGAAATTCAACGGCCGGCATATGTCGATACAGAGAGAAGTGAGGTGGGTACAGCTCGAGGAGAGAGAAACAAGGGAGGAGAGAGAAACAGGTCCAGCGAGGAATCTCAGAGCCCGAAGATTCGTAGAGAAACGGCGGATTTGGGGGATGATTTGGGCGGAGAGAGTGGCGGCTGGCAAGGCGGAGCAGTCGGCGGAGAGAATTGAAAGGGAGGAGAGAAAGGGGTAGTGGGAGAGAACAGAAGAGAGAGACGGAACAGAGGAATCGTAGAGGCGGAGAGATAGGGCGGTTCTGGAGGTCCGGTAGAGGCGGAGCCACCGCTTCGACACCAGAGACACGGCGGAGGACGACGGCGACGGCAGCTTTTGGAAGATTTCTTGAATCAATTCATCGCAAAGCAAGCTATCCATCGATCTTATCCAAACTCTTCCTCCAATTTCTCTCTCTAAATTTCTTTTTTGCCTGAAATCTTCTCGACCCACCTTGAGTTATGAGGATTTCAAGAAATTTGTCGGGTTTCTCTCCGCCGTGCGGATTGTTTTAGAGAGAGAGATAGAGGAGAGAGAAAGTAATGTGTGTGGATTTCAAGCACTTACAAGTAATGGTCCAAAGCAAACCTTTCATTCAAGCAATTCTTTCCTCTATTGCTTTCACCTAATCAAAAACTTTCTCTCTCTAAAGCCCTATCTCTCTTCTCTAAATATCACGGTTAAAATATCATTTTTGTCTCCGTAGTTTGGATTTTGTTTCATTTTAATTTGTGAAATTTTAAATATCTAATTTTTATTTTAACAATCAGTACTCAAGATTATTGAACTAAGCTCTTGGCTTAAATGTCCAATTTTAGGCTTGGGGATGGTGTTTGCAAAAGTAAAAGACAATTGTGAGAGAATCTTCGTTTAGAGTGTTTAGTAAATCTATTATTTTTTAATTTATCTAAAATAATTTTTCAATTTTTTTAAACTCACGCTCACGTTAACTTTTGAATTTAGCTTTTCAAAAAATTTGTCATCTCTCCCGACTAAATTTTAAAAATTTTAAATCTATCATTCTACATCTTTTTCATGTCTATTTATCTTATATCAATCAAATTTGGATTGATTCAATTTTTTTAAAATTCTTATCAAATAATTTAGATTAACGATGTTACCATTTAAATTATATAAAAATTTAAATAATTTTCTTGTAATAAATTTGAGATTATATATTATTATAAAAATAATTAAAATATTATGTCTACTTGGGTCATTTTAACCGATCACAATAGTTGAGTATTAATTTACCAAACACCATAATATGCTTTTTGAGGTTTAAAGTTGAAATTTACCAAACACTATTAAGCTTCATATCACAGCTAAAAACACAGCTATCAACAATTATTTTAAAATCTATTTATACTTTCAATAAAGCTTTAAATTAGTCTCTGTAGTAAGTTTATTGTAATTTTTTCTTAAAAAATGTTAGTCTTTGTTAATCTTATTCCTATAGATTTTAGAAATATATTCAAAAGGTGTCGTTTCTTACCTGAAATTTATTATCATCATTAAACCAATTTTGTTAAAAGTTAATTTAAACTTATAGTGCCAACAAGAGCATAGTTCAACTAACATAAAGTCATACCGATAACCACGAGATATGTGGTTCGAATCCTCCCACCCCCACATATTGTCAAAAAAAAAAAAAAAATTTAAACTTATGGTATGGATCAATTTTAAGTTTCATCGAAAGTACAAAAACTAAGATGGAATATAACCCAAAGTGCAGCAATCAAAACATCAATTTAGTCTCCTAAAAAAACCATCATTTCTCAAAAAATTAGATTAGTCGATGCAATTGCTCGAATGACTGTTTGAGGCGGTTCAAAATTTATGTTCCCTAATAATTGTTTAACATAGATTCGAATTATAGTCCTTAAGACCCGTTTGATAACTATTTCATTTTTTGTTTTTGGTTTTTGAAAATTAAGCTTATACACCTACTTCCACCTATAAGTTTCTTTGTTTTAGTATCAATCTTCTCCCTTTTTTAAAAAACCAAGTCAAATTTTGAGGAAAAAAAAAGTAGTTTTCAAAATTTTGTTTTTGTTTTTAGAATTTGGCTAGGAATTCAAATGGATCATTGACAAGAATGAAAGTCATGGTAGGGAATTTAGGAGAAAACAAACATAATTTTCAAAACCCAAAAACAAAAAACCAAATGGTTATCAAACCGTGCCTAAATTATTTCGTTCTTCAAAGAGTGTAGAATCCTCACTTACATTGTCTCGAGGAATTATATTCTTTTCTCACTCTTTTCTCTAGAGAAGTTGTCTCTTTTGCTTTAGAAGATGGGGAAGAGCCGTCCTTCTCAAATTCTAGTAAATGGACACAAAGATTCCCCAATGTTTGGTGGAGCATGCTTGGCCTCCAACATTGCTTCTTGGGCCCAAACTACTATTTTCCTAAGGTATGGGGGTCATAATTTTAATTAAACTTCTTTTGTAGGGTACAAAAATAAATAAATAGCTAGGCAACAAGAATGTGTCTTTTTCACCTTTTCTTACCAATATAATGGTTAAAGTGCATTGCTAGTTAGTAGTTACCATTCAAACTTCTAAAGTTGAGGCTTTTTCTAAAGAAAAAAAAAAGTTAAACAAATTAAAATATTGGTTCGATATTTGTTTTTGGGGCTTGTTCTATTTTAGTATCTGTTAATGGCAAAATCTGGACAGGAGGAACTCACCTGACCTTCACGTGCCACCAACGGTAAATTTTTTTGAGAGGGGGGAAGACTTACGTTGCCTGCAAAAGCCACCGGTGTGGAGCTTGCCACACCGCCTCCGATGCTTAAGTCAGAAAGCGGAAGGAGAGCAAAAGAGCAAAAGGAGATAGTTGAGAATAAAGTTCAGGATCCTTTCTTCAGTGATGAAGAATGGTTTAAATATTTGTTCTTGCTCTAGGGTTTTTAGGCATTCGGAGGCGTTTCGGGCTGAACCAGGTGGAACCGAGGCAGTCAGGGGCAATAGGGACCGAACAGAGGCGGACGGACTCGGCCCACGCAAGTGGGCCGAATGGTCGGGCCAAGGCCTAGTCCCTCCGACCTTTTGGCCCGTTTCGCCTCTGGGGTCCATCTTCCGGTCCTATTTCTGGACTCGTGTCGGGTTGTCCTCGTCAGCTCCTTGTACATCGGAGTGGTCCAAAATTACCTATAACAGTATCTATACTTTTAATTGTCTAAATTTAGTCGTCGTACCTTTAATAAATTTTAAAATTATTCTCTATTAGCCTTCTTTCTATTAAATTTGGAAGTATTGTGTTTTTTATTTAATGAAAATTATTGTTATAATTTTATTGGATAAAAATTAACTTCAAATTAACAATGATGAATAAATTTTAAATTTATTGAAAGTACAATGTCTAGATTTAGACATTTGAAAGTCTAGGGACTAAAGTAGAACAAGTCCAAAATACATGGACCAAATTGATATTTTGACAAAATAAAATACTACATTAAATGTGAGGTGAGAGAGTATAACTTAAAATGAATTATTATAGGAAATAAGGTCGAGCTTGCTTGTGTTGCATTAAAGTTTACCTTCCAATTATAAAATTCAACGAAAATGCTAAAAAAATAAAACTAAAATTTAATTAAATTTCTTTTCTAGGTATAGTGAGAAATCAAGGTGACAGAAATATGTCATATTCTTACCAAAATAGTGGTTAAACTAGTTCATATGTTTTGTATTTAAAGAAAAAACTAGTTCCCATGTTTTGATAAAGAGTTTAAATTCAATTTTTTTTTTTTGATAGAGTTTAAATTCAAAATTTATATTTTAAAAAAATTGTTAAAATTACTATACTTCAATCAAAGTTCACTAATGTATTAGTGTCTCTATAGTAAGGAGTAACAAAATTGGTTAATAATGACTATGATTGTAGTATCACTTGAATCATCAAATATAATGTAGGTTGTATAATTAGTAAATTTTAACTTTTCAATTAAGACAATGTTTCGAATCCAATTTAATATTTATGTTTCCTTTATAAATAAAATGTAACTCGCAATATCTTGCCAATTTGAGCATATCTCAATTAGTTAAAACATATTTGATATCTTCTATCAAGATGTCAAATATTCAAATCGTTTTACCTCACATGTTGTTAAACAAAAAAAAAAAAAAAATCCATATTATTAAAATAAAATGAAACATCATGAAACACATTTGTTTTCTCTAGCTCAAAATTCATGTTATTTCTAGTGAGATGGAAACAACTTTTGAAATGATTTTTTTTTTTTTAAAAAAAAATTAACCCATTAAAACATTCTTTAAAAATTTCATAATATTAATTTAACCAAAAATAGTTTTGAAAAATTTAAAAAAATATCTAAAAGAACGCTCTAATCATTTATTTTCAAAAGTTGTAAAAAATCGAAGTATTTGAAAGTCACCAATGATATAACTTTTGAAAGCATGAAAATCAATATAAATACAAAAATAATTTAAATTTTATTCAACCATTTTTAACACAATTTTATTATGTCTTTTTAACTTTCATGTTTTTTTTTTTTTTTTTTTTTTTTTTTTTTTTTTTTTTTTTTTTAAGAAGTAACTTTCATGTTTTTTTTTTTTATTTTATTTTTTGAGAAGAACTTATATCGTGTATGTTAAAATAATCTAATCTATGTTGTTAATTTTCTACACATGTTTTTTTTTTTTTTTTAGAACTTTATATACATGGTTTCATAAAATGTTTGACATGATTACAAAATTTCTCCCCTTTTAGTTTAACAATAAGTACAAGAGAGAAGATATAAAAATTCAAATGTATTATTCACAAAGATGAAAGTTACGACAAGAAAATTTGAAGAAAACTAGCATACTTTTTACTCAACGGACCTCAAATTTTATGAAATAAAGCGAAACTAAGGCAACAATTTAAATTTAATAAACTACCTAAAATGTAATCCCAAAAAAAAAATGTAAATTTACCATATTGGCCTCTACAGGTTCTTGAACTTAAAAATGTGTCTATTATGTTCTTAAACTTTGAACGGTATGTCTAGTAGTCTTTGAATTTAAAAAATGTAAGTCTTTAAAGTTTCAATCTTGTGCTTGTGTTTTTTCTTTCGACTTATTTGACCTTCTTACACAAAATTATGAATGTATCGAACACAAAGTTGGATCTTGGCCTTTAAACTTCGTTTTTGATAGTTTGATATTTTTTTTAAATGCCAGTATACTGATTAAACTTAAAATTAAAAATTTAAGTACTGTTTTGAGATCTATTAGACAAGATAAATAAATATATAAAGTTTATGAAATTATTAGACTTTTTTTATTTATTTTTTTTTTTTGGACCCAATTTTAAAAGTTTTAAAACTCAAACGGTAATTTGATTGAAAAATTAAAGCATAGTTCTAAGTTGATGTTCTTGCTTCACTCAATTAAAGACTTGCAATTTGGCTAAAAGCAAAGTAAAGCAATCTCAACGCTTGAAGCGCCGTCGTTTCGTCGGAGAGTAGTTCTTCCCTACAGCTGTCTGTTGCATCTGACTTGAAGACTCCGCTGACGGCTTTTGTAAAATAAATAAATAAAATAATTTAAATTTATTAATTGTTGAGTTGCCACGTGTCAAGTGTGGGGAATAAAATAGTAAAAAGAAGGGCAAAATACACTTTTGGTCCCTGAGGTTTGGGGTTCATGTCTATTTGGTCCCTGAAGTTTCAAAAGATACACTTTAGTCCTCCAGGTTTGTAAAACCATTCTAAATGGTCCCTAACTTAACTTTGACTTAACGGAATGCTGACTAGACCGTTATATACTGACATGGATGGGATGACGTGGCTATTTCATTTGATTAATAGGAAAATAAATTGAGAAATTAATCAAGAAAACTAAAATATTAAATAAAAAATCGTTTAAAACATATTAAAATATAAAATCATTCTTTTGAAGATGCAACGACTCAGGAACCTCGCAAATTTACCCCACAAAACCCACAATACATTCAATTCCCTGATCCAATTTCTTGAACGCAAATAATACTGAATAAACCCACAATAAATCAATCTTCCTCCCTTCTTTATCTTCGATTTCACAATTTCTTAACGCAAATACAGAACCCGATCCAATTTCCTCTCAACAATCACGTTATGCTCCACGACGGTCGCGTAGCACGGTGGCGACTTGACCGTCGGAAGGGGGTTTCCGGGGTCGTGGGAGGTGCGGCGGTGACTTTAATGGAAGATGATCGGCGATGAATCGAGAAAGTGGATGGTTGGGCGACAAATGCTATTTGGTGAAGGTCTGCATACACATCACAGTAACAATTTTGATCCTCGTTTAGACGGCTCCACAGTAACAGTCTTGAGGAAGAGCCTTTCAGATGAAATTTCTTATTTGGGTTTTTGACTAATTTTCTCACTATTATTTTACAGTGATTGGGGTGTCTCCGTCCAACTCTGAACGACAACGTTGATTTTTATGGGAGAAGAAGGTGTGGATTAGGGCACGTGAAGGGATTTTTTATATCTTAATATGCTTTAAACCATTTTAATATTTTAGTTTTCTCAATTAATTTTTCAATTTATTTGCCTAGTAATCAAATGAAATAGCCACATCATCCCATTCATGTCAGTACATAACGGTCTAGTCAGCATTCCGTTAAGTCAAAGTTAAGTCAGGGACCATTTAAAATGGTTTTACAAACCTGGAGGACTAAAGTGTATCTTTTGAAACTTCAGGGACCAAATAGACATGAACCCCAAACCTCAGGGACCAAAAGTGCATTTTGCTCTAAAAAGAAAGTGGTGAAGATATATATATTATATATTTTATAAAGAGAGAATATTTCTAATTTAAATTTTGAGGATTGTTCAAGTCAAATCTTGAGAAACGACGAAGTTTTGTTTCGAGTCTCCAACTTTGAGAAAATCTTCATAAAAAAAAAAGGAAAAAAAAAAATCACATTATGTTAATTATAGAAAAATATTATTTTAATGAAAATATAAATTAACGTTTAGTATCGTTAATGGAAATATTAAAAAAATCACCTTCATGTTCTTCAAAAAAAAAAAAAAAAAGAGAGATTTCGTGTGATTTTTTTTTTTTAAGTTCAATAATAATTAGGAGTGGAGATTTAAACATCTGATCTCTTGACCAAGGGTACATACTAATTAGTTATGCTTATTTTGGCTGTGTGATTCCTTTTAATTAAAAAAAAAGGGTAAAATACACTTTTGGTCCCTGAAGTTTGGAGTTGATGTCTATTTGGTCTCCGAGGTTTCAAAAGGTACACTTTAGTCCCTGAGGTTTAGAAAATAGTTTTAAATGGTCACTGAGTTAATTTAACCGTTAGTTAACTAACGAAAAAATGACTTGGCACGTTGAGATGACAAATTTTAAATGAAGTGGACAAATTTTATTATTTTATATTAATTTTTTAGATTACATGACTTTTCTTTTTTCTTTTTCCTTCACCAAATCACCATCTTCATCCCCCATTTCTTCCCTCCCTCTAAAACCACCATTTCCCCCAAATCTCTCTCTTCCAAATTTTTTTCTCTCCTCCCCAAAACTATTAATCGTGGCCTTTCAACTCTTCTAGAAGCTGTGTTGTTTGCTTATCCCATACAATAACTGACTGGTCATCATATCCAGAAACTGTTTTTCCTCGATCAGAATTAATCGCACGAACAGGTCTGTATGCTTGCTAAAAAAAGGTACAGAGAGCTTTATATGGGTAAAACTTAAAACAAAGAAGCAAAACAAGAAACTTTTGATTTCTCAAAAAAATTTGAAATGGGATGGAATAAGTAAGAAAATTCAAGGACCAAAAAGAAGGTAGTAGTGGACCTCTACAGAAAAGAGAATAAATCAAACTGATCGATCAGAATGAGAATTTAAGGGCCCGTTTGGTAACGTTCTCGTTTCTTGTTTCCGTTTCTTCATTTTTAATAAAGAAAAATAGAATTTCATGACCCTAACACCTATACATTCAATAATAATAAACCAATATTCTTATTTATATTTGGAAAAAATTGGAAACGAAAACAAAAAAAGGAGAAACTAGTTTTACTTGTTCCCAAAAGTTATATACAAATTTTGGGAGTGTTTCTAAAAAATAAGAAACAAGAAACATACATAGTTATCAAATGCTTAGGGCTCGTTTGATAATGTTCTCGTTTCCCGTTTCTCGTTTCTTGTTTCCTGTTTCCTGTTTCTTGTTTCTTGTTTTTGAAGAACTAAAAACAGAAACATGTTTGATAACTATTTCTGTTTCTTGTTTCTCTAAAAAAAGAAACAGAAACAGATATGTGTTTGATAATTGTTTCTCGTTTCTTGATTTTTAGTTGAAATAAAATTTGGTACATAAAATATAAAAATTATATATAACATACATTAAAATTATAGTCCGAGCTTGCCAATGGTGGCTGGTCGGAAGAGGTCGGCGGCGGCCGATAATCGGAGGTCAAAGGTAGCGGCCGGTCGACAGAGGTCGGTTTGTGGAGGTCGGTGGCAGCTGGTTAGCAGAGGTCAGCGGCACCCGATAGTCGGAGGTCGACGGTGATGTCCGGTAGTCAAAGGTCGACGACGACCGATAGTCAGAGGTCAACGGTAGCGGTCGGTCGCGACCGGTAGTCAGAGGTCGACGATGGCGGCCTGTCGACAACGACTGGTAGTTGCAGGTTGAAGGTGGCAGCCGGTCGTCGGATTCGGTAGTCGAGGGTTGACGGCGGCGCACGTTAATCAGAGGTCGACAGTAGCGGTCGGTAAGCGGAGGTCGGTGGCGGCTTACAGTCAGAGGTCGACGGTAGCGACCGGTTGGTGGAGGTCGATTGTGGCCAGTAGTTTCAGATCAACGGTGGCAACCGGTCAGTGGCAGTCGGTCAGTGTTGGTCGACAACGTCGGGTCGAAGGAGGTCGACGGTAGCAGTCGGTCGCGACTGGTAATCGGAGGTCGATGATGGCAATCGGTCGATGGAGGTCGGTGACGATCGGTAGTCAGAGGAGGACCATGGCAGTCAGTCGGCGGAGGTCGACGACGACCGGTAGTCAAAAGTCGACGGTAGCGGTCGGTCGATGGAGGTCGGTCATTGGAGGTCGACTGCGGCTGGTTGTCAGAGGTTGGTAGTAGCGGTCGGCCGTGGTTGGTAGTCCGAGGTCGGCGACAATCGGTAGTCAGAGGTGAACGGTGGCGGTCGGTCAGAAGAGGTCGACGGGGTCGGTCGTTGGAGGTCGACGGTTGCGGTCGGTCGCGGCCAGTAGTCAGAGGTCGACAGAGATGGCGACGACCGGTAGTCGAAGGTCGACGATAGCGGTCGGTTAGCAGAGACTGGTCAGCAGAGGTCGACAGTGGCCGGTCGTTAGAGGTCGATAGTAGCGGTCGGCTGCGACCGATAGTCGAAGGTCGACGATGGTGGTCAGTAGACGGTAGTCGGCGACGATCGGTAGTTAGAGGTGGACGGTAGCGGTCGGTTGGTAGAGGTCGACGACAGCCGGTAGTCGAAGGTCGACAGTGGCGGTCGGTCAGCGAAGGTCGACAGCGGCCGGTCGTCGGAGGTCGACAGTAGCGGTCGGTCGCAACCGGTAGTCGGAGGTCGATGATGGGACCGGTTGACGGAGGTCGGTGACGACCAGTAGTCGGTGGTGGACGGTGGCGATCGGTCGGTGGAGGTCGACGAGGGCCGATCGTCGGAGGTCGACGGTTGCGGTTGGTCGCGGGCGGTGGTCGGAGGTCGACGATGACGGACAGCGATGATCGGTAGTCGGAGGTGGACGGTGGCGGTTGGTCGGTAGAGGTCGCCGGAGGTCAACGTAGGCGGTTGGTCGGCGAATACTGATAGTCGGAGGTTGACGGTGGCGGAGGTTGGAGGTGACCGATAATCGGAGGTCGACGATGGGGGCCGGTCGGTGGAGGTCAGCTGTGGCCTGTAGTCAGAGATCGACAGAGGTGATAAAAAATAAAAAAGGAAAGAAATAACATAAATAATAAAAAAAATGAAAGAGAGAAATAACGAAAAAAGAAAAAAATTTAAAAAAAAAAAGAAAGAGAACAAAATAACGAATTTTTTTTTTTAAAAAAAAAGACGAGGAAGTGGTTAAAAAAATAGAGAAAGAGAAGAGATTGGTGTAGGAATGAGAGAGAGAGATGAATACATGCATGAAAGATAGAAGAAAAAAAAACAGAAACAAAATTTGAGAAACAACTTTTTGTAGTTTCTCAAATTTGGCCTCTTTTTTAGAAACGTTTCTAGAAATTTAGAAACAAGAAACAGGGATGAGTTATCAAACAAGTATGTTTCTTAAAAAATGAGAAACAGGAACAAGAAACAGGAAACGGGAACGTTATCAAACGAGCCCTTAGATTTCTTAATAAAATTTGAAACAAGAAACAAGAAACGAAAACGTTAACAAACAAGCCCTAAGTCAAAAGAAATACCCTGTGTGACCCTTTAAAGTTGCTCGCAGTTCAGAATCACGAAGACTTGGATCCCATATCTTGACCTAAGCAATTTTGCACAATATGATTCAACACTTTATAATCATACAAAATATAAAAAGGGAAAGAGAAAGAGGGAGATAGAAGTAATTTTCTGTTTATGAACTTTTTTTTTTTTTCAAATTTTTTGCAACTTAAAGAGGGAAAGAGAGAGATGGAAGTAATTTTTTGTTTATGCAACTTTTTAGACAGAGAAAGAGGGAGGTGAAACTAATTTTTTTGTGTATGCAACTTCTTTTTTGGTCTTTCGGTAGCTTTTTAGAGAGAGAAAATTACTTCCATCTCCCTCTTTCTCTCTCTAAAAATTGCAGAATAGAAATCTCTCCTAGTTGTAGAAATACATCATTTTCTTTTTTCTCTAAAAGAGCATTAGAAATATAAACTTTCATTTTCCTTTCTCTTTATGTATTTTCTCTCACTAAAAAGTAAAAATAGGAGAAAAGAAGAGAGAGGAAGCTAAGAAAGAAGAGAGGAGGAAGATAGGATAGGACTATGGATGAGAAAAAAAACTAGAGAGAAAACGTAGAAAGAAAGAAAAAAAAGTGAGAATAGAGAAAGCATATCAAATTAAAATAATATAAAATAATATAAAATTAATAGTTTTGGAGAGGAGAGAGAAATTTGGAAGAGAGAGAGAGTAAAAATGGGGATGGAGATGGTGATTTGGTGAAGGAAAAAGAGAAGAGGAAAGTCATGTAATATAAAATAATAAAATTTAAAATTTGTCATCTCAATGTGTCACGTCATTTTTCCGTTAGTCAATTAACGGTCAAATTAACTCAGGAACCATTGGACTAAAGTGTATATTTTAAAACTTCGGAGACCAAATAGACATCAATCTCAAACCTCAAGGACCAAAAGTGTATTTTGCCCTTAAAAAAACAAAATAAAAGAAACATTTATTTATAGTTTTTTTGGGTAAGTCTAAGATGAATATTACTAGTTGGATAAAATATTAATAGACAATATTATAATTTTTTTATCTAGTTCAACGACCTATAAAGTAGAGAATAGAGATTCAAAACTAATAATATTCTTTTTGATGGATGAAATAATACTTTTAACCATTTGAATTATAGTTAGGTTGGTATCTCTCATTTTTTAGTAATAATAATACTTAACAGAAAAAAGAAGAAGAAGAGGAAAAAAAAAAAAAAACAGTGATTTTCTAATGTATAATATGTTTTTTTAAAAGGACAAAAAATGTAGGGAGGAAATGAAAAAACCATATTTGAATTAAAGAGTTGTGACAATTATAAGTCTCAAACTTGCTATTAAAATTTGTCATTGCCAACATGAGCATGACTCAACCGTCGTGAAGATTGTATTAATGACCAAGAGATATGTGATTCAAATTCCAAACCCTCACTTGTTGAAAATAAAATCATCAAATCATTGCTATTGAACCGTACCATTATAATTTCGTTAGTTGCAAAAACTACCTATGAACTATTTCAAATTTAAAATTTAATGGTTAAATTATAAAAGATACTCTTGAACTATAGAGTTTGATTTCAATTATACCCCTGAACTTTCAAAAGTTTTATTTTAGTTCTTGAAGTTTGAAATTTGTTTCAAAACGATCCTGAAGTTTTTTTTAATTTCCTGTTAAATTCATGGACGGAAAATTACGTGTTTATATATGTATTGTTGTTTATATGAATATATTTGAATATATACGTGAAAAAAACACATATAAACATATCATTTTTTTGTGAATAAATTTCACGAAAATTGTCGTCGAAGGTCCGTTTGAAACAAACTTCAATAACTAAAATGAAACTTTTGAAGGTTCATGAGTATAATTGAAACTAACTTTAATCTACTTTAATCTACCAATCGTCTTGAACTTTTGAAGATTCAAGTCGGTTAAATTTTGTTATAATTTAATCTACAAATTATGAAAGTTGTCACAATTATATGTCCTCAAGAAACTGTTGCAATGAAAATCAACCATTAAACATAGTTTTGATGGGTTAATTGTAAAAAATTAAATTATAACTTTTTATGTAGGGTGCTTCATGCAACTCAAATGTGATATTTGCAATTTTACTTTTATTCTTTTATAAGGATTATTGAAGGTGAAAGCATTGGAAAATATGAATAATTTTTATGAACCGACCAGTCTTTTTTATTTTATTATTATTATTATTATTATTATTAATATAATGTACACAAATTAAAAGGATAATATTATTATTAATATAATGTACACAAATTAAAAGGACACTATATTTTATCGTTAGATGCATTGATTGAATTTGTTGAAATGAACTTAAGCTAAAACAAAGTTAAAGTTGCGAACAATTTAAGGATACTCGGTTTGATATTTGATGTTTTAGTTTTATTTTATTTTTTCTGGCTAGCGTTTGACATTGAGATTGTATTCATATATAATGTCGTTATTTGTTAATATGACATATTAGATGCTCGCAATACAATGAGGCGGATAGTTTTGCATCATTAGATATAAGAGAGAAATTGTAAAAGTACCTCAATTTTACATCCAACTGTTATTAGGGACAGGCAAATTTGAAGATGCACATCCAACGATTTTAAAGAGAAAACCTGATTGTACCAGAAATACCTAATAATTTGTCCCTCCAAATCCTCCACTTCACTTTCTTGTTAGTTTTTGCTATAAACTGAAGGTGTTCATATAACACATGCGGAAGCAATTGAAGATCGAAAGCACTTAAGACATTCAATTTTACTCCTAAAGCATGCATGTTCTAGAAAGGGTAGAAAAGAGAGTAAATGAGTACCAACCTCTTTGATGCTCACTTGTAAGGAACTCCTTGTGATATTATCTTTCTCCAACTTCTCTTGGACAACCTTTAGTGTCTTCCCTACTATTCTCTTGAGCCTAGAAAGACTTGTGGGAGTCTATAGAAGAAAGAAATAGGAAGGGGATGCTTGATGGTACAAGCTTTTGGAAGGAGATGAAATGAGAGAAAATTTGAGGGAGAAAATTTGCAGCATAACACTAAATGAAAGCTTGCTACTCTTGAATCTAATTCAAGCCCCTTTTATAGACCTCTCCCATGCAAAGACAAGCTTCATGACACTTAGCCACATGGTCAAGATGCAACTCAAAGTGGATTCTAGGTGTCTACTTCACAACACATGCATCTAATGCATGTTTGTGTTGTTTTCCACTATGTATCATTATGCAAGAGTGGAAAAACCACTAAATCCACTATGAATTGAATCCTAATTGTGAATTTTCAGCTTTCAATTCATTTCAAATTCAATTCAAAATTGAAATTGATTTCTAGGCAATTAATTGGGACATTTCCAAGTAATTTTGATATGATTAATCCAATTAATCTTTATCACCTAATGCCATGAATTATATATGATTCCTAATACATATATAGTATTTAAAACACTTTTAAATACCTTATCTCTCAATTCCTAATTTAATTCATAATTAAATCATTGTGTCGAACACGTTTTACGATAAAACCCTATTTCCCGTTTTTGAACGATTCAAAGATTCCTATCAATATGTTCTAGGCTTTAATCCGATATAAGCTAGTAGAGGGACCTAATGGACCTATAGATCATGGGCTCCAACGATTCAAGGCTAACCGACTAATCTCATTATCTAAGCTAGCCAACATTCGTTAACTACCGGGACACTCCACTATAGCCCGATAGTTGCACTCCCCTCACTATAGATATATTTCCGTCCACTTGATTTAACCATGTTTAGTAAGTCGTTCCTTCACAGGTTGTTCGTAGCTATAGCTAGGTCAAATAACCGTTTCACCCCTATAGTACTTCTTGTTCCTTAAGTTCCACTAATCCTTTAATGAACAATCGGTTTGCGGTCCAACCATCAAACCTAAGTCCCTCTCGATCTAACAAGAGGGTGGGGCCTATTGTTCAAGTCCTGGAGTTAGTACTTAAGAGAACAACCTCTCTGCTATCCCTGAAATGGGTAGGAGTGAATTCCGTCTTGCAAAACTATGTCCCCATCTATCTATTCGATCTTATCCCCAAAATGGTAGGCTTGTCGAGTCGGCGATGCTGGCCACTCTCACCCATGCAGATCAAAGGATAATCTCGCATAAACAGGAGTTCATAGATAGCTCAGGATTAAGAACGAGTTACCTAGGTCATCTATGAGAAATAGTCAGTTTCTTCAGTAAACTGCGTTATAAAGAGAAAGTGACTTATTTCGTGGTCCAGTCTTATGCAAACTCATTGCATAGGACGCCCCCACTCGCATGTCACCACATGAACGATTTAGGATCTCATCGTTTGTACTTAATACAAAGTGGGCCACGTCCATAGTTTCTCCAGGATAAGATACCCAACCTTATCCTTATACTATAGACTATTTTGACTATAAACTTGAACTTGATCCTATGATATGTCCCTACATATAGTTCAAGTATTCATTTTATAGCCAAGGATCTTAGTTTATTGGATTTAGGTTAATCATTCGCAATTTACATATTCAATAACATCTTTTACTGAATAACCTCAATAACGTCTTTATTGGAAATAGAATATGTTTAATGATTTACAAACTACGAGTTTATAGGACATTAAACCCAACAAACTCCCACTTGGACTAGAAACTCTAGTGGGGTACATAAAGTTAGGTGTGAGAGAAGTATAAAGACAATAAACTAGGGCATCAACCATACCCTTACATTTCTCCCACTTGCCCTAGTCTAATAAAGCTCGTAATCCTAGATTGACTAGGTGACCCTAAAAAACTTTAGCCGTGAGGGGTTTTGTAAACGGGTCAGCCATGTTGTGCTCCGAAGCAATCTGCGTGACGATCACATCTCCTCGTTGCACGATCTCCCTGATGAGATGGTATTTGAGCTCAATATGCTTTCCTCGCTTGTGACTTCGAGGTTCCTTAGAGTTTGCAACTGCACCACTGTTGTCACAATAGAGGGTGACAGGTAGTTGCATATTTGGAACAATTTCCAACTCTGTTAGGAATTTTCTTAGCCATACTGCCTCTTTTGCTGCTTCACAGGCGGCTACGTACTCTGCTTCCATGGTGGAGTCAGCAATGCAACCTTGCTTAATACTCCTCCATACTATCGCTCCTCCATTTAGAGTAAACACAGATCCCGATGTTGATTTTCTTGAATCTATATCGGTCTGAAAATCTGAGTCAGTGTATCCTGTAAGGATCAGATCCTTAGCTCCATACACGAGCGTATAATCCCTAGTTCTCCTTAGATACTTAAGGATGTTTTTAACGGCAGTCCAATGCGCATGACCAGGATTGGACTGAAATCTGCTGACAATTCCTACGGCATAGCATATGTCGGGTCTGGTACACAACATGGCATACATCAAACTACCAACTGCTGATGCGTAGGGAATTCGTCTCATTTCCTCAACTTCTTGAGGTGTCTTAGGACTTTGTTCCTTTGACAAGTGAACCCCGTGTCTAAAAGGTAATAATCCTTTCTTGGAGTTCTGCATCGAATATCGTACCAACATTTTGTCGATATATGATGCTTGAGACAGTGCTAGCGTTTTGTTCTTTCTATTTCTAATGATTTGAATACCTAGAACAAATTGAGCCTCACCCAAATCTTTCATTTGGAATTGAGTCGCTAGCCATTGTTTTACGTCAGTCAGGAATCCTACATTATTCCCAATAAGTAGGATATCATCTACGTATAGAACTAGAAAAGCTACAGTGGATTTGACGATTTTCTTGTAAACACAAGGTTCGTCAATATTCTGCTCAAAGCCATACGTTTTGATCGCAGTGTCAAAACGTATATTCCAGGATCTTGATGCTTGTTTCAATCCATAAATGGGTCGTTTAAGTTTGCAAACCTTTTGCTCATCACCCTGGACTATGAATCCCTCTGGTTGAGCCATATAGATAGTCTCTTCAAGATTGCCATTCAAAAAGGCTGTCTTGACATCCATTTGTCATATTTCATAATCATAATATGTGGCAATGGATAAGAGTATTCTAATCGACTTAAGCATGGCAACAGGGGAAAAAGTTTCTTCAAAATCGACTCCTTCCCGCTGGGTAAAACCCTTTGCCACAAGTCGAGCCTTAAAGGTTTGAACCTTACCGGCTTGGTCTCGTTTTCTCTTGTAGATCCATTTACAACCAATAGGTTTTACCCCATCCGGCTGCTCCACAAGATCCCAGACTGAATTGAAGTACATTGACTCCATTTCGAGATCCATGGCTTTGATCCACTGGTCCTTATCAACATCATTCATTGCCTGATTAAAGGACAATGGATCCTCTATTCCATCATCAGATATGATGGTTTGAGTTTCTGTTAAACCCATGTAGCGGTCTGGTTGTATTATAACCCTCCCACTACGTCGAGGCTCTCTAACTATTTGAGATGGATGTGTTTGATCAACAACTTTTGATGGACCAGCTTGATCTACAACCTTTGTCGATTCTTTTGTAGTTTTTCTTGAAATCTCATCTAATACTAGTTTACTGCGAGGTCGATGATCTTTTATGTGATCTTCCTCAAGGAAAGTAGCGTTTGTCGATACAATCACTTTATTATCCTGAGGGTCGTAAAATAGACCACCTTTCGTTTCTTTAGGATATCCTACAAACAGGCACAGTTTTGAACGTCGTTCCAATTTCTTTGGGTTTTGTACCAACACATGTGCCGGGCATCCCCAAATTCTGAAGTGACGTAAACTACCTTTACGCCCTTTCAATAGCTCATAAGGTGTTTCAGAAACACTTTTAGAGGGAACCATGTTCAAAATGTATACGGCAGTCTCAACTGCATATCCCCAGAACGAATCAGGCAACTGAGCATAGCTCATCATTGATCGAACCATGTCTAACAGAGTTCGGTTTCTCCTCTCTGATACACCATTTTGTTGTGGTGTAGCAGGGGCTGAGAGTTGAGACGTAATTCCATGTTCTATCAAATAGTCTTGGAATTATAAGTCCATATATTCTCCACCTCGATCTGATCGTAGTGTTTTAATCGTTTTACCTAATTGGTTCTCAACCTCGGTCTTGTACTCCTTGAACTTTTCAAGGGCTTCAGACTTGTGATGCATTAGGTAAAGGTAGCCATACCTTGAATAATCATCAATGAAGCTGACGAAGTATTCATACCCTCCTCGTGCTTTCACATTCATAGGACCACAGAGATCCGAATGCACGAGTTCTAAAGGTTCTTTGGCCCTATAACCTTTTTCTGAAAAAGGTCGTTTGGTCATTTTTCCCTCGAGGCAGGACTCACATGGTGGTAACGAGTCATCTTCTAACTGGTTTAGTAGTCCACTCTTTACCAATCTTTCAATCCTATTGCGATTTATGTGGCCTAATCTCAAGTGCCAAAGATAGGTATTAGGAGAAACTTTTCGCCTTTTGTTTTGAGTTTCCGCTACTTTAAACATCTCCGTATTAAAAATAGCTTTAACTTGAATTGGCCTTAACACGTATAAGTTGCTTTCAAGTTTTGCAGAACATATATGCATACCTCTTTTGTTAACAAACACTTTATAAATATCAAAAGATACTTGGTATTCATGTTCAATCAAACAAGAGATAGAGATTAAGTTCCTTTTTATATCGGGAACGTACAAGACATTTTCAAGTAATAAAAATCTATCTCCAAAAGACAACTTGAGAGTTCCTGAAGCTCTGGCTGTGACGACCTCTCCAGTTCCAACTTTGAGAGTTACTTCGCCGTCTTCCAGCATATGCCAGGAACTAATTTCCTGTAAAGAAGAGCATACATGGTTAGTCGCTCCTGAATCTAATATCCAGGCAGAGCTATCTTGCTCAACTAAACATGTTTCGATAACGAGCAAATCATATTTACCTTGTTTTTCCTTTTCAGCCTTCTTTTCCGCAAGGTACTTGGGACAATTGGGTTTCCAATGTCCGTCTACATTACAATGGAAACATTTTCCTTTATCTGCAGCTTTAGTTTTTGCCTTGCTTCCCACTGGAGCTTTTCCTTTCCCTTTATCCTTCTTTTTCTTCATTTGAATACTCTTATTCTTTGAATTGGAAGGTCCAGACTTGGTTCCTGAGGACGATCCCTTTTGGAACCTCTTGGTTGTAGCAACATTTGCCTCCCCTTCATGTCCCCTCTTAGTGAGACTTTGGTAAGTCTGGAGCTCGTTTAGCAAGGTAGTCAGGTTAAAGTCTATTTTGTTCATGACAGCGTTTGTCCTGAACTGAATGAAGCTCTTCGGAAGAGACTCCATTATGAAACTTACTTGACTACCCTCGTCAATGGTAGCACCGTTTACTTCAGCAATGTTAAACTGAACCATCATGTTCAAAACATGTTCCCTAACTGAAGCACCTTCCTTCATTCGGGAATTGTAAACATTCTTGAGAGCTTCGTGCCTGATTTGCGAGGACGGTTGTCCAAACATACCTTGCAACGAAGTCATGATCTCCCTTGCGGTGAACATCCTCTCGTGCTTTTTAGACAAGACATCCGAAATGCTTGCTAAAATATAGACTCTTGCTTTATCATTTGCTCGAGTCCATTTCTCATATGTTTCCCGAACAATTCGGTTTGTTGACGAGCCAGGGTTAGGTGGACACTCTTCGATAAGGACAAATCTAAGATCCTCGATTACTAGTATTGTATTCAGATTAGACTTCCAAGTTCCATAATTATCTCCGTTAAGCTTATCCGAAGCGAGTATTGTACTAGTGAGCTAGACATGCTGAAAAATTAAACAAAACTATTAGAAATTTGCTTATTAACCATTTTTGACAAAATCCAATCAGGTTTTAGCAAAAGTAATAATGTACCCAGGATTATTATTTTGCAACGACACTTTAGTGAGTTAGAGCAACCGCTACCGAGGGGCAGTCAATTACTCATTCACCAAACCAAGACGTTCTTGACTAAATACTAATCCCAGAATAACTCTTATTCCTATAGCGGTTTAGTTATCGTTACATTTGGTCAGGAATATACTAACACTTAGTAATCCTTGTAAGTGTGACCCGCCGTTTTAAGATTACAGAGAACGGCCCCAACAATGCTACCGAATGGAAAAGCTAATGTTGGAAATGGTCCTAAGTAATCCTATCCATCTCTGGAGTTTGCGTTGTTCCGATTTCCATGTTACAACCCTCCGAATGGTTAGTAGCTCCAGGGCATACAAGCAGGTGCAACATGGAAATCTCACGGTGCAACCTAACGGAGGAGACCGCAGGATGTGTTGACACACTTCCTTCACTCACTTACTATAAATACTTTCTCCATTCACCTTGTTATTGATTTATGCAAACACCTTCCGAATGGAGCAGTTGAGTTATAATCAACACGAGGCCAAGCATAAATCTCACCTTGTGAACAAAAGGGAGAACGTGAAAGGGAAATGGATTTGATATATCTCTCCCCTCCCACTAAGTATTTTAAACGGTTTTGGGTATACTTATACTAAGGCGAATTCTGGCTAATTGAATAACCCTAAGTCTAAGTTCATTTAAACTTACGATGTCTAGGTGATAACGATTAAAACCTCACATCACACACGTGCATGCTCATAAAACTGGGTTAACTTTAACTCAAGAACCGACTCGATGCCCAGGTAGGAGGTGTTCCGTAAACCGTCAACTTAAATACCTCCAGCCTTAGACAGCATCTCGTCGGGTGAGTTCTCTTGTAACCTATGTTTTACAAGCTTATCGACCTATTTGAATCTAATTGAAATCGATCGAGAGTTGGATCAAATTAACCCTAAGTGAGCATGCACCTTTTTCTTTGTTATAGATTTTAAATTTCTATGTGATTTATAACAATTATAAATCTAAACTATAACAAACTTGCCTTTTGAATATAACTCTTATAAACAAAATTCTAAGGAAATTTCATGCTTCATGCTAGGTTAATTTTATCTTTTGATTAATATAACTTTTATATCAATTAATCAATTTTAATTAACCATTCAAGCATGAATCTCCCTAAATCAATACAACATTTATATCAATTTAAACATGAAATTTCCCTCATGCATTTGAACTGTTAATAACACTTATTAAAAATGCATGAACATGCTTTCCTATGGTGGGATTTTAAACTATATGGCATGCTCATAATGCACATACATTTAATCTAATTAAACCATACATTCTCCATGCATAAAAGAAATTAAATCAAGACTAAAATGGAATGGTTTGGCAATTTAAAACAAGCACTTTAACTAATTATTACAATAATAATTAATAAATAAAAGCTTGTAGCAATCCCGAGCTTCACGAACCGACCCAAACCAACCCTCCATGGAGTTAACCGGCCTTCAAAAGTGTGTAAATAAGCTGCAGCAGACCGAACCGGACCCCAACAAAAGCAGCTGAACCGAACCGGACTGGAAAAGAAGAAGAAAAAAAACTGCTGCTGGAATTTTCCTTTTCTGCTGCGTCTTCTCCGGTTTTTCTTCGATTTTACAGCCTATATGGACTCTAATGACTCTATAAAAATTACAGACTATAGTACACACATTAACGCTCTTACATATCCGAGCAATTACAATTTCATGAAGATTTGAATGCTAAAAAAATTGCCAAACCAGAACACTTCCATTTTAGCACACAGAAAATTCAATTTCAAAATGGTACCCACGGGTGGGCGTACAATATCTAACTTTAATCCTCTGATTCTCTCTCTTATGTGTGTGAGTGTGTTTCACTCGAGGACTGGAACGCTTGATCTCGAGTTTGAAGCTCCAATCAATTGCTTGGAATCTTGAAAAGTATTTGGTCTTCAAGGATTGTTGAGGTCTTCCAGTCGTGAAGGGTCTTCAGTCTTCAAGAATTGTGGAAGTCGTCTTGAAGGGTTTTCAGTCTTCCAGAAAGCTTGGGGTCTCGAAGTTTTGAAGAGTCTTTGGTTTTCAAGGATTGTTGATCTTCTTGGGCCAGTTTGTTGAGCTTATTGGATGATCGGCCTGCTAGGTTGATGATCTCTTAGATCAGCTTGTTGGCTTGTTGATCTTTTTGGATGATCGGTCTGTTGGCTTGATGATCTCTTGGATCGGCCTGTTTGCTTGTTGATTTGTTGGATCTACTTGTTAGCTTGTTGATCCTTTTGGATGATCGGGCTGCTGACTTGTTGATCTTCTTGATCGGTCGGTTGGCTTGTTGATCTCTTCTTAGAGTCTTCTAGTCTTCAAACCCTTATGAGTCTTGAATCCTTTGAATTTTGAATCTCGAATCCTTATGGATTCTCTGGACTCTTTGGTTTTTGACGACTCTGGACTTTGGCGGAATGCTCTGTACTCTAAGTTCTCTGACTCTCTCTGACTCTGGATCAGAGCTTCAAAATTCTCCTCCCCTAAAATGGAAGAGAACAGAGTTCTTTGGGCCAACAACTTGGGCTTAGGCTTTATTGGTCTTGGGCTCAACTATTTAGTCTTGGGTCTGGTTCATATTTGACCCAAAACCATATGACCTAAATATTTAAAAGACTCAATTTGATCCAATTAATTATTATATATTTTTTAATTAATTGGCCAAATTAATTAATTTGATCAAAATAATTTATTTTTAATCAATTGATCAAATGAACATTTGACTCTAAAAATTTATAATTGGCAAACTTTGTGTTCAAATTAAATTTGGGACACATGTCCATTTATAATTGGTTCCAAATTTAATTAATTATAATTTCGTCATTAATTTCATGTAATGACGTGACAATTTGTGATTGGTCAAATTTTCTCTTTCAACAGTAGGTTACATGTCAAAATTTTTCTTTTTAATCTATAATAAACGTTTGGCAAATGAAAAAATAACTTGTAATTGTGTAATGTCTCACGTTTAAAATTAGACAAATTTTAGAACAATTGGATTTTTTTAATTAAAAATCGGAAAAATTAGAGTTTTCCTAATCTTTTAAGTAACGTTTGATTTGTGATTCGAATTTTTTTTTTTAAAATAAAAAATTCAATGAAAAACGAAATGGTTTTCTTATTTTCACCGTATCTGGAACACACATTTGGTTTCAATTTAAAAACTTTAAATTTGAACTTGAAATTTGAAAAATGTATTTGATTGAGAAATTGAAAATGCATGAAAAGATTAATATATGTTTGAAAGTGAATATTATTAGTAAATTGTCAACAAAAAATATATTATTAGTAAAAGAAAGAAAACGTTGATGTGCTAGTACAATAAAAAAATTACAGTACCAATAGATTTTCAACATGCAAATAAATTATATGATGAGTATAATTTGACTTTTCTTAAAACAATGAAACCTATGGTTGAAGACAAAAACAAAAGTAGATTTTTTTTTTCAAATAACAAAAAATAGAGATAGTGGAAGGAGAAAGAAAATTTGAATTTAATAAATCATTTTCGATAAGAGAATGAAAAAATAAACCTTTTTCAGAAAGAGAACGGAAAATAAATATTTTTTTGACAAGAGAAATAAAAGTAAATTCTTTTTGTTGTGAGGTGAATTAGTTACTTTTTTTTCCCCTAAATCTAAATTTATGTTTAAAACAATAGTTAGAAGGTCTCAAAAAGTAGTTAATCAAAATTGATGAAAATAACAACCAATGACCAATGTACTATCTACATAATGTTGTCCAAAAAAAAAAACATTATTTACACAAAAAAAAAATGATGTATCCCACATTTTTAAAGTTCTATTATGTGTTTTAATTATTCTGAAAACAAAATTCAAAACAATGAAAACAACGACTGTTTTTTTTTTTTTTTTTTTTTTTTTTTTTTTTTTTTTTTTAAATTTGTTTTTCAAATGGGTTTTTAAATATACCAAACATGCTTTCAATACTTTCATTGTATTTTCTATTTTCGTAAATATTAAAAAAAAATTGATCACAATTTTTTTTAGTGGACTAAAAGAAATAAGAAAAAGGCCAAAAAAGAAAGGCTCAATTATAAAAAATGTCCCTAAACAATGAAGTTTGTTTAAAAAATGTCACTGAACTTTAAACGTTTTAAAAATACCCCTAAACTTTAAAAAATGTTTCAAAAATACTCTTAGGGACTGTTTGGGGCACTGAGTTGGTTATAATAGCAGGATGTTATAATAGTCTGGGGATTATAATAGTATGGGTGTTATAATAGTCTGTGTTTGGGGTGATTATTATAGTCTGGAATAAAATAGTCTGTGTTTGGAGTACAAATTATTTTAGTATGGGTTCAAATAGTCTATGTTTCAAGCTGACTGTTTTTTTTTTCCTGATTTTTTTTTTGTTTATTTTCCTCATACAACTTTGTACTTCAAATATTAATAAATAAAAAAAATGGGTTTAGTTGTAAAAAGAATAAAAAGTTTTGGGTATAGAGGTTAAATTATGTGTTTAACTTAAAATGAAACAAAAATAACTTAAAGTAAGGGTTGATTTTCTTTGTTTTAGAGTTATGGTTTTTTCACAAAATAAGTCATTTTATGATTTCATATAGAAAAACCATATTTGTTTCGTTTATGTATTTCCAACATAAAAATGGTAAATGCTTATTCAAAACTCATTTTACCTTCATTATCAAAAGAATCAAATAAAATAGAAATCACATAAAATAAAAACTTGAGTAGTATTTTTTTTAAAATTATTATTATCACTATAAACTTAAATACGATAAGTATAATTTGGAATGAAAAATATGGTACAATGAAGGTAAACATTCATTTACTTCATTATCAAAAGCAATTATGTAATAAAACTTCATATTTATATATGTTCAAAGACAACCTAGTATCTAACTCCCTATAAATTTTCCGATTTTTCGGACGACTACCAACAAATTTTTCAGCGACCGAAATTTTTTTCCTCTTTTTTCCTTTCATTTCTTCTACTTTTTTTTTTTTTTTTTTTTTTTTTTTTTTTTTTTTCGTTTTTTATATTTTTCGAAAGGAAAATGAGAAGAAAGATAAAAAAAAAAAGTCTCTGGAAAAATTCATCGGTGATCGCCGGAAAAGTGGTCAGAACGTCGACGACGGTCGCCGAAAAAGTTGTCGGTGGTCGCCAGAAAAGTCGTCGGTAGAAAAGCCAATGAGTCACATGGAGGAAGAGAGAAAATAATGGTTACTGTAGGGGAAAAATAACCAAGTCCACCCCCTATTTTTTTTGATGCCCCAAACACTGGGTTGATTATAATATCCCCACTATTATAACCAACATAGTGGGCCAAATGACCCCTTATTATTAATTTTTGGATGGAAACTATTAAAAATTTAAGTTTCATTAATAGTCTTTAACTTTCAAAAAGATTTTAAAAAGTAACCTTATTAGATTTTTTTTTTCCTTCTCTCATCGTCTTCTTCAATGAAAATTAATGAGAAACTTTACCTATTTTTCATGTATTCATAACTAGAAGCTTTTCTTTTCTTTCAACACATCATCCCAAGAGTTTGACTAGATTTTCGACAATGGTATTTTCGAAACATTTTTAACGGATTTAACAATTTCCATCAAAAAATTAATTGCATGGGTATTTTTGAAACGTTTTGTAGAGTTCAGGGACATTTTTGAAACTTTTTAAAGTTCAGGGGCATTTTTTATAATTTAGCCAAAAAGAAAACCTAGAGCTCTTCTCTTTCCCTCTCTCCTCTTCCCACGTTTTGCAGACGCCGTCAGCCCCCCGGTGCGTTCATCTTCTTCTTCTCCGGCCAGCCACCTCCTCGCACAGATTCTTCTCCCGCCAGCAACATGCCCACGAGCTTCCATCCGCGATTCCACTGCTCTCCCCGATTCCAGTCTCGCGAATAGATCCGCGCCGGCCCACGCAGCGCCCAAATCAGCAAGCAGCGGCAACCGGCGACTATTCTTCCCTTCTACGGCGTAGTCCAGGGGCGAGAAGTGGCCCATCCTGACGGCTTCCAATGGCGCTTCTCCTCCCGGCGGCAACCAAGCATTCTCCTGCAGTTTTCGGCAAAGACCTATGTTGAATTCACGTTTCCAGCAATACCCATTTGGTTGTCCGACTCCGGAATCGCTGTGAATCGTGCTTCTTGGAGTTTAGTTTTGTGATCTCGAACTCATTCGATCACCAACCAGCAGCGTTATCTCACTTTCGGTAAGATTCGACAATCTTTCAGTCATTTCGAATACAAATTAGATTAGTTTAACTTAGTCTTTAATTGAAAGTTAACTTCAGCTTTAATTGGAGTTGAGTTGTTCTTAATTAGTTAACGTCTGTTATTGGTTCTTTCGTATCTGTTATTGGTTTTTTTTTAAAGAAAGAGAAACAAATTTTATTGATGAATGAAAAGAATTAAATCATGGTGGGTGTTTACATTTACACTAGTATAAAGAAGACGAACATGGAACAAAAAAACCAAATAACCTGCACCTAATTTGCAAGAAACATCATAAATTGGAGCTAGAAAGGATTAGGATTACAGTACCCAATCAACCAACTCGTAAATGGAGCTCGAATTTTCTATAGGTGGCGTCTTTCTGTAAGTTCTCTGCTGCTTGCAAAATCATCTACATGAAAAGCAGGGAGCAGTTGGTGAATCTGTTTGAGAAATGCAACAATAACAAACTTCTGGCGCAATTACAGTCATACGCTCAAAATTGGCCTCACCCACGACAGTTTCTTCGCCACCAAGCTCAGTGCTCTGTGTCACAATCCATCGTGCAGTGATGTGGATTGTGCCCCCGAGTATGTCATCGAGGACGATGACAGTTTAAGTGGGGGAGAATGTCACAACCATACTAGAAGAGAGTAGGTTGTGACCCTCACTGAGCATACAGTGAAGTGGTGGCACGACGAGTGTCACCCATCGGGCCATGTCAGAGGGCCGAGAGAGAAGTGCCATGATGCGATCGAGGAGGATGATGCATCATCCAACACACCAAGATGAGTGGGCATTGATGTCACAAGAAGGCATGAGCATATTGAGAAGCAACAGTGTCGTCAGACGCGTCAGTGGTATGCTTAATGGGGGTCAGATGGGGCCCCGGGCCATGACCTCGGAAGTCGGGGTTCCGTCGTGAGTTTTGACGAGCGGCTCTGGAGTTAAGTGCATATGAGTGAAGTATGCAAGCCCGCAAAGTTTCGTGTCAATCGGACACCAGACGGGCGCTCCACGTTGGCGTATGACTCCTCGTGAAATTGACGTGCAAGGGTGTCAGACCAAATATGCCTCAAAATGCACTATAGGGGGAGGCATGGTGTCAGCTCTCCACCACCCCTGGGCCCTGTGGCCTAAGTGAGCTACCCCATGGCACATGCGTGTGTCATGGCGTGGGCGAGCGTTGCAAGACGAGTGTCTTGGGCGTCTTCCTTTGGGAATGGGTTTCCAAGGACAGTGTCGGGTGGCACGGGTGTGCCGACATTGCGCCCCCACCCATGAGCTAGAGGTTGCACCATATGGCCGGGCTGTGGCACGCTATACGAAAATGACTCGGCATGACACGGAAGGGTTCATGCCTCGATATGCCCGGATGGATGGATGTCCGGGAGGCCCCGATTATAAGTAAAGCCCATGGGTCGGTTCTCGGGAAGCAGGTCCGAGCGAGCGGTTAAGTCAGATGGCATCTCGAGACTCGGGGTGGCATTGTGAAGCATCAGTGGAACCCGATAGTTCTCGGTTGCACGGTATTTGTCCGAAATGTCTCGTAAGCATTATAATGGCCCAATAAGCCCCAGTAGGCGTCGAAAAGCCCCAGTAAGCGTTATAATGGCCCGATAGGTCCCGGTAAGTGCTGAAATCACCCGGTAAGCTCCGGTTAACCGTTTTAAGGCCGTTTTGACCCGTTGAAGGGTCCGAACTCATCCTGGCGAAGTTCCAGATTGATGTAGAAACGTGTGGGCCGTGTTCTCGAGGTTGAAGATGATGGTTTGAGATGCGACGTTGCGTTCAGATGACCTTGGCCTGATGTAGAGGCAAGGTTGAGCCTTAGGACTTGGCCTAGAGTAAAGGCAAGTCGGCTAGAGTCGCGAATGAGTGAAAATACACGTACGGGCGACGTGTATGACCGAATGAAGTTCCGCTGCAAGATGATTTGAGTTCGGTTGAGGATGGAGAACCTCGCCTAAGGTCCGATGAAGCACCAAAGTCCCGCGAAAAAGTGATATGGGTTAGAGATGACCCTTAAGGCTGGCCATGGTCGCGTGTAAGATCATGGCGCCGCACGGTTAAAAAGGTACGACCGTGACACTCTGCATGGAAAATACACCTCTCTCGTGCAAACACACAAGGTGTTCGACGAAACGCCAAGCAAAACAGTACACCTCTGGAATGCTCTTCTCAGAAGCTACTGCAAAGAGAATCAATGGAGACGAACTTTACATCTCTTTCACGACATGGTATCCCAAGGAATTACAGAAGGGAAACCCGATAATTTCACTGTTCCTATCGTTTTGAAGGCCTGTGCAGGGTTGCAGGCACTTAAATTTGGAAAGACTGTTCATGGGTTCGTCAAGAAGAATGAGAAAACTGACCTTGACTTGTTTGTTGGGGTTGCATTGATCGAACTGTACTCAAAATGTGGAAAAATGCACGAGGCGCTTCATGTTTTCTTGGAGTTTTCTCAACCAGACGTGGTTCTGTGGACTTCGATGATAACTGGGTATGAGCAGAATGGAAATCCTGCAAAAGCTGTTGATTTTTTCTCTCAAATGGTGATGATCAAGCATTTGAATCCCGACCCTGTCACACTTGTCAGTTTAGTAGCGGTCTGCACTCAACTGTCAGATTCAAAGCTTGGAAGCAGCATACATGGCTTTATAACTAGACGAAATCTAGATTGTGACTTATCTTTGGCCAACTCGTTGTTGAATCTATATGCAAAGATGGGTTCTGTAAAAGCTGCAGCCAACTTGTTCTAGAAAATGTTGGCAATAGATGTAATAACATGGAGCTCTTTAATCGCTTGTTATTCTCACAATGGCGCTGCAGCTGAAGCACTGAATCTTTTCAATGAAATGATTTATAGGAAAATCGAATTCAATTCGGTTACTGTGATTGGTGCATTACAGGCATGTGCTGTTGCATGTAACTTGGAAGAGGGAAAGAGGATCCATGAACTTGTTACCAGCAAAGGTTTGGAGTTGGATGTTTCAGTTTCCACAGCTTTGATTGATATGTACATGAAGTGTTTTTCACCTGAAGAAGCCCTTGACGTGTTTGAAAAAATGCCCAAGAAAGATGTGGTTTCTTGGGCTGCTTTGCTAAGTGGATATTCCCAAAATGGAATGTCGTCCAAGTCCATGGGAACCTTCAATACCATGCTTTTGAACAGCATAAAGCCCGATGCTGTTGCCATGGTGAAAATTCTTTCTTCTTGTTCAGATTTGGGCATTCTCCAACAAGCGCTTTGCCTCCATGTCTATGTTGTTAAAAGTGGCTTCACCAATAACCTTTTTGTAGGAGCTTCGCTCATAGAGCTGTATTCAAAATGTGGCAGCATAGTTGATGCCATGAAAGTATTTGAAGAAATGAAAGTAAAAGACATTGTTACCTGGAGTGCGATCATTGCAGGCTATGGAATCCAGGGACAAGGAAGAGAAGCTTTGAATCTGTTTGACAAAATGAAAGAGACATCAGAAGTTATGCCCAATGAAGTAACGTTTGTTTCACTGTTATCTGCTTGTAGCCATGCCGGTTTGATTGAAGAAGGGATCAAGATATTCAACATGATGTTGCATGACTACAGAATAAAACCCAACACAGAGCATTATTGGATTCTTGTTGATCTTCTTGGTCGAACAGGAGAACTCGACAAGGCACTTGACTTCGTTCATAAAATGCCGGTTCCAGCAAGGCCACATGTCTGGGGTGCCCTGTTAGGAGAGGTTGCAGCAAAGAGTCTCTTCCAGTTAGATCCTAATCATGCTGGGTACTATATACTGCTATCTAACATTTATGCTGTGGAGAAGAACTGGGACAATGTGGCAAAACTTAGAAATATGATAAAGGAAAAGGGTTTGAAGAAGATGATTGGGCAAAGTGTGATTGTAGCAGGAAGTGAGGTCCATAGTTTTGGGGCTGATGACAGATTACACCCAGAATCTGACCAGATTTATAGGTTGCTAGGAAATTTGAATGTTAATATGAGAGATGAGGGTTATAGCTCTAATTCAAAATCTTATTTACTGGGCATTGAGGAAATTTTATAGTTAACATTCTATTGTAGATCTCATACAAGTGAAGGAAACTATTCAAAATGGAGTGGTCAACACCTTTAACCAGTGATTTGATTATAAACCATCTACCAAAATATAGTCCATCAGTTCACACAAGATTTCTGCTAAGCTTTGAGAATGTTAAAACCACAACTAACAATCAGCAGTGAAGTAGGAAAAAAGAATTCCATTTATTTTCTATATTATGACAATTCATAATCTACTGGGAAAAGAAAAATATAACCATCATTTATCTAAGGAAACATCTTTTTTTTTTTTTTTTTTTTTTTAAAAAAAAAAAACTCCCAAGTGCCAATATGCATTCATACAAAACATCAGGGCATAGATTGGACACATGGAAATATGAACATAATCTAAGAATATATTTTAGCTCGACCTATGCTAGAAACTGTAAGCCATAGCAACTGTTGGCCAATGAAGTAATGTTTCTTTCATTGATATCTGCTTTGAGAATGTACAAAATAAATATGTTATATTTTTTCATTTTTGTTACATTTCTTCCAATTTTAGAGTGTAAAACCGAACGAAACCTCACAGAGAGTCAATCAGGCCTGCAAAGACAGTCAAAGACGACGGCGACGGTGGCGATCAATAGAGAGTGGAGGGTGTGTGTTGAGCAACGAGTGTGAGTGCGAAAGGAGTGGACTCTTGGTCATAAGCAATCAATCGAGATAGCGGAGCTCGAGGAGGCTGAGGCTATGGCGACTGAGTCGTCGGAAGGAGAAGACGATGTGAAGCTTACAGGAGGAAATCAAGTCCTCGTGGTTGAAGACGATCTCAGAGAAATGGGGAAAAAGGCCGCTTGGAGTGTTAGCTCGTGCAAACCTGGGAATGGCGTCTCCGCCCTACGCGACGATAATCTTGAAACTTATTGGCAGTTAAAAATCCCTCTCTACCGTTCTTCTTATGTTTGCAGGATGAAGATATTTGTTTCTTATTGCTAACATTGTTTATTGCAGATCTGATGGCGCTCAACCTCATCTGGTGAACATTCAATTTCAGAAGAAAGTGAAATTGCAGGTATGTGTGCAACTCATTTTGGAATTGGGACGCTTATAACTATGTACTATTGGAATTTTGTTTGAGGTCGAAATGTTGAGGAAAAATTGGGAATTTTTGCAGCTGGTTGTTCTCTACGTGGATTTCAAGATTGACGAGAGCTACACACCGAGTAAGGTATCTATACGCGCAGGGGATGGCTTCCATAATTTGAAGGTAGTTCACTATTTTCAGTACTTCTCTCTAAACAAAATTGCCATCAATGGCTGTCTATGTTTTACAAGTTGTAATCATTTTGAATGTATTACTTTGGTTGCATTTAGGAAATAAAAACCGTGGAGCTCGTTAAGCCAACTGGTTGGGTATATTTATCACTATCCGGAAATGACCCAAAGTAAGTGCAGAACATCAACACCACTTACGGTTCTTATTAAAAAAAATCAACACCACTTACAGTTTCTGTCGTTTCTTTCTCTGTTTCTTCAAATACAATATCTTCATTCCAGTAAACTGCAGTTGTTTGACTCAATCGTGGGTTTTAGATGAAGAGCCAAATGAAAATGCATGTTGTTAGGATCAGATAGGGTTTATCTTGTGTTTAAATCCAACATTCCTCAGCATTGTTATTTTCCTAGGATTCTGTTTTCACTGTTACATTATTGGTGACAGGAATGGTATTTCCCTTGAGCTAATAAAGTATATGGTTTGATGAAATCTCTTATCATAAGAATTCAAGCGTCTCTTTATTCTTGGTTCATCAGGCAGGGATACTTCTACAGAGAAGTTGGAACAAACTTCACGAGTTTGATTCAATAAAGAACACTTACATCTTTGTGGCTATTCTATATCTAGAAAGATTTATTGAGTTCGATAGCTCGTGTTAGAAATACTGAGACATAGGCAAGAAAATTATAAGTTCTATCACTCAGTCAGAGAGGCGTGGTTCTCTCCACTCTTTACCATTCACTACCTGCCTACCTCTTATGCACCTCTCTTTTTATCATTTTCTTATAGAATTACAAAAAAGAGCGTCCCATCCTCTAACAAATACCTCTCACTTCCATTATGCACAAACAGTCTAACACTAACCCTCCTACATTTAGGTTCATGTGCTTTCTCCTAGCATAAGGCAATGCAAATTAGACTCTTCTCACCCCTAGTGGGAATGTTCTTTTGAACTCACTGAATGCTTCTTTCATATTTTTCTTGGTAACCATTGATGGTATTTCCTAAAATAGATGATATTTCCTTTTTGTGGGCATGGACTACGTGACTACAATCAAAACTAGACCAGAAAAATTAATTTATGTTGTAAATTTGGATATACTTGATGAGGATCTGTTTGTGTTATTGCTACAAGTAACCCCTTGGGAAAGCATGATTTTTCTTTTTTAGTGAGTAAGCGAAACCAAGATAGCCCGAACATCTTTTATATACTGCATTTGAAGGTACAAAAATGGTGAGGGAAACTTCGAGCTCTGAAAGAAAACCCAATGACTCTCTCTCACTCTCTTCCTCACTCGACCCTTGATGGTATATCGTGGATTCCTATCAAGGAGAGCAGCAAAATTTGGCTGGAAAGAAGATTCACAGAGGATGAAATTCATAGAGTGATTAAGAGTCTGGGCAACTGTAAATCTCTTGGGCCAAATGGTATGACGAGGGAGTTTTATAAAAATTGTTGGAACATTTTGAAAGAAGATGCAGTAGAGTTGTTCCAAGAATTTTTTGAAAACGACATAAAAAACAAGCGCATCAATGAAACTTTCATTTGCCTCATCCCCAAGAGGAAAAATGCTTCGAAAGTTAGAGATTTCAGGCCTATAAGCTTGGCGACTTCTCTAAATAAGGTGATAGCAAAAGTCTTAACAGAGAGATTGAAAGATGTCCTCCCATCAACTATCAACGACAATCAAGCAACCTTTGTTCATGGGAGACAAATTCTTGATGCCACTCTAGTAGCCTTTGAGTTGGTAGAGGATTGGAAGATGTTGAAGAAGAAGGGCTTTACTCTTTAGCTCGACCTTGAAAAAGCCTACGATAAGGTTAGCTGGGTCTTCCTTGATGAAATTTTGAAGCTGAAAGGGTTTGGAGATAGATGTAGAGGGTGGATTAGAGGTTGCCTTTAAAGTACAAGTTTCTCCATCATGATAAACGAGAAACTGAGAGGGAAAATCATAGCTTCTAGAGGCATTAGACAAGGAGATCCGCTCTCCCCTTTTTCTCTTTACGATTGTGAGTGATGCTCTTAGCCGGACGACTCAGTTTTGCATTGAGAAGAGAATCCTAAAAGGCTTTTGGATAGGAAGGAATATGGAGGAAATTGCTTTACTTCAATATGCTTCAGAATTGGTGGGACATTCTTCACTTATTTATGGAGGGCTCAGGGTTGTCTTGAATAGAGCGAAAACTTCTCTGGTTGGCATCAACGTGGATGAGCTGGGCTGGAAAATTTAATTGTAAAAGGGAGAATCTCCCAATTAACTACCTTGGTTTCAGTTTGAGTGGGAATCATCATAGACAATCTTTCTGGAATCCGATAATTGATAATCTGAAGGCGAGATTGGAAGGGTGGAAAAACATCTTCTTATCTAAAGGAGGAAGAATAATGCTTGCTCAGTCCGTCCTCAATAGCATCCCACTATACCAGTTTTCTCTTCTAAAGGCCCCAAAATTAGTTATAAAAGCCATGGAAAGCTCGATCCGAGACTTCACCTAAAGTGGGGGGAATTACAAACCAGGGAGAAACCTCGTTAGATGGGATTGGGCAGACCTTCCTTTGGGCTCGGGCGGTCTGGGAGTTGGATCTTTAACCTTTCGAAATGATGCCCTTCTAACTAAATGGCTTTGGAGATTCACTCAAGAATAAGAAGCATTATGGAGGAAGGTGATTTGTAGCATTTATGGTGTTCTGCCTTTCGGATGGAAAGCTGAGAAATTAGAAGAAACTAAAGGATGCAGGCCGTGGAAAGACATCGCCAAAAATTACCCATTCTTTGATAGACTTTCTAAATTCAAAGCTGGATGTGTTAAAGGAGATTTGGTTTTGGGAAGATGCGTGGTTAGACCAAGAACCTTTGAAGAACCTCTTCTTCGAAATATACAGATTATCTTACAGAAAGATCACTCCATTTATGATTGTTGGGATGAAGAAGAGCAGTCTTGGAACCTGGGGCTTCGCAGAGGTGTTTTTGACTATGAGATTGCCAGTTGGGTTGCCTTGGTGGATAAGCTGAGTGCTTTTAATATAGGAAGGGAGGCTGACAAAATGGTTTGGTTTGCTGAGGGTTCTAGAATTTTCTCCACCAAATCAGCCTTTGAGAGCCTTGCCAAGCAACGACCAAAAATCCACACCCCCTAGAAAAGCTAATATGGAAGCACAAAAGTCCTAAGAAATCTAAGGCGTTCTTGTGGTCCCTACCTTTAGAAGCATTAACACTGATGATAAGGTGCAAAGAAAGTTTAGGAATTGGTCCCTCCCCCCTTTGGCTGGCAGACTCTGCATGAATGAGGCTGAAAATGTAGATCATTTGTTCTTATCTTGTAAATTTGCAAACTCGGCCTGGAGCTTCTTTGCAAATTTATTGGGCTTGTCTTGGTGTTTGCCAAAGCATATTGAAGATTGGATGGTGGAGGGCCTAAATGAATGGAACTTTCAGGGCAAAGCTAAGGTGATCAACATGTGCGCCTTTGGAGCTCTTTCGTGACTGTTGTGGAAAGAAAGAAACGACGGAAGCGGAACCTTTGAAGATAAGTCTTTAAATTTTGAGTCATTTTGTAATTCTGTACAAAATATAGCTTCTTGGTGGATAAGTCTTCATAGGAAATTCTTTTGTAACTATAGCTTACTTATGATTGTAAATGATTGGAAGGCTCTCTGGGGGGCTCCCTCATCCCCCGGCCCTTGGGCTGTTTTGCTCCTTTTTTGAATGCAGCCGTGCTTGTTTCTTATATATATAGAAAAAAGGTACAAAAGTGGTGATCAATGGATATAACCCATTTAGATATAATATAAACCTAACTATTTTAACGGTATGGTAATCAAGAGAAAGGATCTAATGCTCTATATCAGGACATTGATATTAACTGAAAAAATTAGCTATTCCATTAGTTCATGAACCTGGATATGAATTATCGGTCTGAATAGGTAATTAGATTAATGAGTTCAGAAGAAGGTCATAGGAATAAATTCACATAGCTCTGCAGCAGATAAGATCAGACTCCTATTTACTGAATGGGGTATGAAACGTATTTGTATATATAGAAACACATAAGAAATAATTTCATTGATATTTGATAATTTGAAATTACAAAAGCGAGAAATAACCCCACTTCAAGGAAGTTACATAAAACTTATCCTATTGCACAAAAGTGTTTAAAAGCTATGGTGAATTGATGAAAGGGAAGAGATAATTTGCACCAAGTGATGACCAGAAAAACAATGAAAGGGAAGGGACATTCATGTTGGAATATGGCTTTGTGATTCTGAGCTGTTTTTGAGTAGGGAGCACCAAGGAGGAGGACATAATGCCGCATAAGTCATTCTATTCTGGAGTTTGTCTTGTGTGTTTATGGCCCTGTGGCTGAGTTCCCATAGAAAGAATTTAATTTTCTTTAGGTAGAAGTCACAACATATTGATTCATAAAGATTTTAGGGGGTTCCTTACAGTTGCCAAGCCAATCAAAGGGGATTTTATGTTGAAAATACCTTTGTTATCAAGCTTCCATAGTCAAGCGTCTGGAGATGGAGAAAGGTGTATGGAAAATAATAATCAGTGAGCAAGCTCAACCCATTCATCAATTTCCTCAGCTTTCAAAAAGCATCCATCCTCAAGTCCCATGAATCAGATTCTACCTTGCCTAGATCCTATACTGAAGCTTGCTTACGAAGAGAAATGCTGAAACTATGGGGGAAAGGGAGTGGCCAGGGAATCATCAAGCTGCCATTTCAAACCAAAAGTAAGTGGATGCACCATTACCAATTTTGCAAATCAATCGGTCATGAATCAAGTTCTGTAGCTTCATGATAGACTTCCTAGGGCCACAGGCAGATGCTAAAGAAGATGCTCTAGGCTTGAAATTTTGTCTCTCCAAGACAATGCCAAATCCATTTGGCAAGGAGGGCCTATTCTTGTTCAAGGCCCTCATTTTCGATGGGAAGGAGGATCTTGCACCATTGGATTAGATGAAAGCCGACATTCTCATTATTGCCTTTCCCTTGGAAAGTGGAAACTCCTATAAATCCTTTTAATACTTGGGCCACTTCTGGTGGTAGTTTAATGGGAGGTCAAAACCTTTAGACATGGGAGGGTTGGGTATAGAACCCAAGAATGCGTAATGAGACTTCAATGGCAAAATGGTTATGACATTTCTCCTTAGAACCTAATGCGGATTATTATTAGCAGGTTTGACCCTCACCCCTTGGTGTGGGTTAAAGAGGATTGTTTTAAGGGTTCTAGTAAAACCTATGGATTGCGATTTCTTTGGGTTATCCTTCTTTTTCCTGGTTTTTGAAATGTTATGTTGGGGAATGTTCTAAGGTCTTCTTCTAGGAGGATTGGTGGGTTGGGGATTCTCCCCTTTGTGCTTTATTTCTCATCTCTGCCACCTTTTCAATAAGAAGTTCCGTTGAGTGGCTTCTGTTTTGCCTTCTTTAGATCTCTTTTCTGCGCTTTCTTTGGGCTTCTGCTGGTCTCTCTCTAACGAAGAAACCTTGAATGTGTTGGCCTTACTTTCTGTCCTTCATAGCTCTTAGGTTAGTCCAGGGAGAAAGAGACGTTAGAGTATGGACTCCTTAGTCTGTTTGGGGTGCTTTTCATGTAGTTCTTTCTTCCAAATTCTATGTAATCCCAACCCCCCTTGAGTGCCCCTACCTTCTCCTCTTTGGAAGAGTAAAATCCCCAAGAAGAAAAAAATTCTGTGGCAGGTTTTACTTGGTAGAATTAAGACCTTGGATCGTATTTAGATATGGTCTCCTTAGGTGTTAGGTGTGCCGTGTTGAATTCTGTGTAAGAGGCACGAAGAAGATATTGACCTTTTGTTGTGGAGGTGCTAGTTTGGTCACGTTCTTTGGAGCAAATGCTTGAGTTCGTTCGAGTATGTTTGGCTTGTGCAGGGTTTGTGGCACTATGATTGAAGTGCTCCTTAATACCTGTTTTGGGATGAGGGAAGACTTCTTTCTTTGTTGTGTTATGGAGCTTGAGAGAAATAGTAAAATTTTTAGGGAGGTTAGAGTTCATGGTAGGAAGTTTGGGAGGTTGCCAAGTTTAATGTGTCCTTAAGGAATTTGTTACCCAACCTTTTTGCAATTATGAACTTGGTTTAATTCTTTTGGATTGGAGTCTTTTTTTGTAGTCAGTGTGGATTCCTTTTTTATGGGCATTTCTTAGAGTAAAGCCTTTTCTTTTACCCCTTTTTTATTTGTCTTACTAATAGGATTGTTTCTTAAAAAAAAAAAGCTTGCATGTCTCCAAGGGTTACTCAAATCCTTAAACTCATTTAGAACGATTACACTTTGCAGGGATACTTTCGTGAACACTTTCATGTTGCAAATTGCTGTTTTATCAAATCATCTCAATGGCAGGGATACTCATGTCCGTCAGATCAAAATTTATGGGCCTCGACCGTGAGTCTCCATATGCTTTTATTCTCGCCAATTGCACATCACTTGAATGTCATGAATTTTGACTTCTTTCCACATTTCATCTGTAATAATCAGGAATCCGGTTCCTCATCAACCATTTCAATTTACTTCGAGGGAGTTCATTACTTATTCTATTATAAGATGACAAATCTGCCCCAAAAAAATGCTTGTGATGAATGATCGGAATCAGCAAGTGAGCGATGCTGCTTGTTCCAACAGCGAAAAATTTGTATGTATATTTTGTTTCAAGTTAAAATAGATTTCTTGTCAACCTGGATCTCTTGAAAAACTTGAATAATTTTATCATCAAGCATTAGTATTAGTGTTGTTTAAGTAGTCGCAATTAGGACTCGACTTCCTAAATTTTAGGGGATTCAGTCTTTCTTTTTTCTTCTTTTGTCTGTAATGTAATATTGTATTGTAAATGAAACATTAGCATCTTGAAATCTAAGGCTGATGGCAGAAAGTACTATGGAGAATACAGATACTTCATTGAAAATGGCATTAAAAGAGACCTGGATTGGCCATCACTCTTCAATCGTTCAGTAGGGGAGTTTTGTTTTGTTTTGTTGTTTTTGGTTTTTTTTCTTCCTTCTTAAACCATGAATATGTGAGATGGGTAAGGAAAAATGTTGGTTTTGCTTTGGGAAAAAGGACATGTTTTGCTAGCTTATACTGTATCTCTTTAGGAACCTTTAATAAAGTTGGTAGTATTTGGTTAATCATCAAAAATCAGAATTTTTGGGAATTAATATTAATCCACAGGACGTATGTTGCCTGGCAAACAAGTATGGTTGTAAGGCTGGATCATGGCCATCATCCTATCTCGGTCTCCCCTGAATGGTAACCCTCAGTCTTCATCTTTTTGGAACCTTGTGATTGATAAGGTGGAAAAGAGATTGCTATCTTGGAAGCACTCTCACATATCCAAAGGTGGTAAGATTAACCCTCATCCAAGCCACATTCTCTAACTTACTCATGTGTTACATGTCCCTTTTTCAAATGACGGCCAAGATTGTTACTGCTCTTGAAAGACTGTTTAGAAGCTTCCTCCGGAAAGGCAATAATGAGACTAAGGGGCATTCACCTATCAATTGTAAACCAATGTTTTAAAAATCGCTCAGGCCTCAGCCTTGAGGCGAGGCAGCATTTTCATGCCTCAAGGCTTACGCCTCGAAGGTATAAATTGAGTCTTACACCCTCTTCTATAAATTTAACTAGATTAAGCATGTATTAATTCTCTAAACTATTTAGAGATTTAGGGAACTTACGTGATTGAGGCCAATAACACTGCTCTATGCTCCCAATCAATCAAATTCCACGTACTGTGTTCAAGGACACCATCATAAGCATTCACCCACTATGACTCTAAAATGATGAGACTTGGTTGGTAGGAACTTGAAATCTTAAAGGGAATATTTTTACAGCCATCAAAGTACTGTGTTTTTTCAGAAAATTTTTCCTCTTCTGTGTATTACACGCACCGTGTGAGAGAGAGAGGAGGAGATTTTCATCATGTGAGAGAAAGAGTCTAAAAATTGTGGAATAACTCCTAGAATAAATAGGGATGTTCATTTGCCCTGCGGGGTCGGGGCCCGTGGGGACCCGCCCCTAATGGGGTGGGGAATCCCCATTTAGGTGGGGAATGGGGGAGGGAGTGGGGGAAAAAAACTCCACGCGAACTAAACGGGGATGGGGATGGGGACGGGGAATGCATTCCCCATCCCCGTTCCCCGTTCCCCGCTCCGTTTAATTTTTTATTACTATTATTTTTACTATTATTATTATTTCTCTTTATATATTAATTTAAAAATTTATTGTTAATGATTTAGAAAATTGGATATGTTTGAATTATATGGTTTAAACATTTGAATAGATAATTTGATATGAAATCTTATTTTGTTTCTATTATGAGATTTAAAAGTTCTATCTTTAAATAAGTATTCTTTTTTTTTTTAAAAAAAAAAACTATTTGAGGATTTCATGAGAATAATTAACTATCTAATTGAAAGTTAATGGACATTTCTCATGAAAAATTAACTATTTGAAAATTTATCAAAGAAATTAGTTGATTCAACTAAGATAAAAAGAAAAAAAAAAAAACTAAATAGGGAATAATTCCCCGTGGGGAACCTAATCCCCGCAAATTCCCCACGGGGAATCCCTGCCCCATTCCCTGTGAAATTTATCGGGGAATTTCACGGGGATGGGGATTGAAATGGGAAGTGTGGACGGGGACGGAGAAGCCATCCCCGTCCCCGCCCTGCCTCGCCCCACCCGTGGACATCCCTAAGAATAAACCCACGTCGTAGGAAGTTACAAAATAAATTATAATTTAATTAAAATTAAAAATAAATTCAATTTTAAAATAAAATTAATTAATCATATTAATTAATTAAGTCATTAGTTAAATCATATTTAATTAATGCATTCATTTAAACCACATTTAAATGAACATCTTTCACTTTTAACCTATAGTTTTAATGTGCATCCAATGTACATTAATTATAAACTATAGTATTAATTTAATTAAATCATATTTAATTAATTTAAATAACATATATTTAATTAATTTTCCATTTGAATCATATTCAAATAATTCTCTCATATATTATAGTTTTAATATGAATCCCTATTCATATTAATTTTAACCTATAGTATTTCTATGAATCTAATTTATATTTAATATTTGAACCCTTTCAAATATTTATTTCTCTCATTAATTAATTTTGAATCACATCCAAAATTAATTTTATATTATAAAGTTTAACTCACTAATTAAACTTATACTATAATGTATCTCCATACATTATATAAATTGTATTAAATACAATTAACTAAAATTCTCTTAATAATCAAGACTAATTAATCTCAAAACCGGTTACGAGCTAGCAGGTGGACCTACAGATCAGAAGCTCCAACGATACAAGATTAACTGGCTAAACTCATTAACCAAGTTAACCAACATTCGTTAACTGTGGGTCACTCTACTAAAGACCCACAGCTGCACTCTTCTCACTGTAGAATATTTCTGTGTCCACAGATATCAACCATACCGATAAGTCAATCCTTTACGAGTGTTCGTAACACCAACTAGGTCAAATTACCGTTTTACCCCTGGGTTACCTCTGGATCCTTGAGTACCACTGATCCCTCTAATGACCAACATGTTAAGGGTCCAACCACTAAATATAAATTCCTCTCGGGGCAGGAGAGGACAACGCGCTTTTGTTCAAGAACCGGAATTAGCCCTTAAGGGAACACATCTACTTACCCCAATAAGGGAAGGAGTGAATTCCATCTTGTACTGTTATGTTCCCAGCCTCCACTCGGTCTTGCTCTTAAAATGGTAGGCTTATTGAGTCGGCGAACTGACCACTCTCACCCATACATATCTAAGGACAATCCCTCCTGAAAAGGGGTTCATAACAGGCTCAAGATTGAGATTGAGTTACCTAAGTCATCCTATTTAAATAGAAACCTAAACTAGTCAATGACGTTACATCTAGTGGTTACTGTTTCGTGGTCCGGTTTTATGCAAACTCATTTGTTTGGATCAATGCGTATGTATCGAATATAAGGTGGGTCGTATCACATAGTGTCACCAGGATAAGGTACCCAGCCTTATCCCTATACTATAGACCATTTAGGTTGTTACTTGAACACCGATCCCTATATGTCCCCACATACTAGTCCAAGTTTCATTTAAACAACATTGGATCTTAGTTTATTGGATTTAGGGTTAATTAATGCAAACTCAATTATTCAATAACAAATTACTGAACCACTCAAATAACGCTTTATTAAGGTTGATTAATTTGTTTCATTTACTATCTACAAGTTTTAGGGCATAAAACCCAACAGCAGGACTATGTCCCAAGCTATCTACCCGGTTTCATCCCCAAAATGGTAGGCTTATTGAGTCGGCGATGATGAGCCATTCTCACCCATGCAAATCAAAGGATAATCTCGAATAAACAGGAGTTCATAGTTAGCTCAGGATTAAGATCGAGTTACCTAGGTCATCGCATGAAATAGTCAGTCTCAATAGTAAACGACGTTATAAAGTGAGAGTGACTTATTTTTTGGTCCTAGTCTTATGCAAACTCATTGCATATGACGCCCCTACTCGCATGTTTCCACATGAATGATTTAGGATCACATCGTCTGTACTAAATACAAAGTGGATCGCGTCTCATAGTGTCCCCAAGATAAGGTACCCAGTCTTATCCCAATACTATAGACTGTTTTGGTTATTACCTGAACATGATCCACTTTTATGTCTCCACATAAAGTTTAAGTATTCATATTATAGTCAAGTATCTTAGTTTATTGGATTTGAGTTATTAAACGTGCAATTTTATTCAAGAACTGAATAAACCTCAACAACCACTTTATTGAACAAGTATATATAATTCGTTTACATTCACTATCTACGAGTTTTAGGGCACCAAACCCAACATGCTATGCTCTACACTAGGCCTGACATATGTTATGCAGTGGGAATAGTCAGTTGGTATCAGTCTAATCCAAGGTTAGACCACTGGGCAGCGGTTAAAAACATCCTCAAGTATCTTCGGAGAACGAGGGACTGCATGCTGGTGTATGGGGTTAAGGATTTGATCCTTACAGGATACACCGACTCTAACTTTCAGACTGACAAGGATCCTAAGAAATCTACATATGGGCCAGTGTTCACCCTTAACGAGGGAGCTGTAGTTTGGAGAAGTATCAAGTAGGGATGCATGACAGATTACACTATGGAGGCTAAGTATGTAGTTGCTTGTGAAGCAGCTAAGGAAGCAGTTTGGCTTAGGAAGTTCCTTACAGATTTGGAAGTTGTTCCAAATATGGACTTGTCCATTACATTATACTGTGACAATAGTGGGGTTGTAGCCAACTCGAAAGAACCTCGCAGCCACAAACGAGGAAAGCACATAGAGAGAAAGTATCACTTGATACGGGAGATTGTGCAATGAGGAGATGTGATTGTCACAAAGATCGCTTCGGAGCACAACATTGTTGATTCATTTACGAAGGCTCTCTCGGTTAAAGTGTTCGAGGGTCATCTAGAGAGTTTAGGTCTGCGAGACATGTATATAGTATAATCTAAGGCAAGTGTGAGATGTGTAATAGGTGTGAGGATGTCCTAGTTTATTGTATTTTTATATTTACTTTTCATGCAATGTACTTATACATTTGACATTTCCAGCTTTGGGTTATTTATTTTATATATATACATCCCACTAACTAGAGTTTTAGTTCAAGTGGGAGTTTGTTGGGTTTTATGCCCTAAAACTCGTAGATAGCAAATATAACATTTGACCAATCATTAATAAAGTGTTATGGTTTATTTTGCATTTATCTTGCCTAAATAACCCTAATCCAATAAACTAACATCCTAGGTTGTTGTATGAGTCTTGAACTATATGTGAAGACATACAGGAATCAGTGTTCAAGATACAGCCTAGGGTAGGAGTGAGCAAACATCGAGCCGAACCAACTGGTTAGGTTCCAATTTTTTTTTTTAAAAAAATCGATTTCCTCGGTTTAGACATGCAAAAAACCTAAGTATTTGATTCTGTTCACAGACCTGAAAAACTGCGAGGAAAAAAAAAAACCGAACCGACCTCTTATATATTCATATAATATAACCCAGCGGCCAGTCCACATTATGTTTACATATCCCAACAACCCAGCCCATTTCCATTCTAGCCCGCTCAACCCAGCCCATTTCCATTTATCTGTTATTTTAATTAAAAAAAAAGCAACCCTAGATTCATCACTTTCAGACCTTCACGCCTCCTCACTCCTCAATCCCCAATCCTCTCTGTTGAACTTCTTCTTCTTCTCATCGTTCTTCTCAGGGGTGTTCAAAAGAATTCTCAAAACCGACTCGATCGACCGAAACCGACCAAAATCGACCGAACCGACGTCGGTCGGTCGGTTTAGAGAGTAAATCGGTCAGGGTCGGTCGGTCGGAGAAAAAAAATGAACAACCCCGACCGACCGACTGGATGTATGGTCCCGTATATAAAACCAAGAGAAATAAAACGTCCTTTTCCTCTGTCATTCATTAATGCTGGTCAATGCATTCATGAAAAAGGTTTTGAGAAAACCATGGGTGCCGCCGACCGACCGATGAACACCCCTAGTTCTTCTTCTTCTCCATCTCTTATGCACTCACAGTCGCAGCATCGTGACGCCGACCGACCGATGAACACCCCTAGTTCTTCTTCTTCTCCATCTCTTATGCACTCACAGTCACAGCATCCTCCATTTCTTAACGTTGTCGCCGCCCGCTGGAGTTCCCTACTTCTCCAACTCAACACCGCCATGCTGAAGTTCGGTCTGACGTCGCCGTACATTTTTTCTCCCTCTCAGTCTCGTTTATAAGGTCGGTTGCAGTCTCATTGTGTATATTTAAAATCGTACTTCAAATTTCATGCTCATGTTTTCTGCCATTTGTGTATTTTACAAATTACATTTTTTCAGTAGAGGCCACTTGTGTACTTCAAATTTTTTCTGCCATTTGTGTACTTCAAATCTAGGGGTGTTCATGTTAAGATCGAAAACCGACCCGACCGACAGAAATCGATCAAATCGACAGCGGTCGGTCGGCTAGCCGACTTGGTCGGTCGGCGTCGGTTCTGGCATTTGGCAGACCGGTCGGTCGACCCATTAGTTTCACACATAACCGACCGACCGACCGACCAACATATATATACTTTTAAAAAAATTGTTTTGTACAACCCAACAGCCCAACCAACCTATAATATCTCCTTCATTTTGTACAGCCCAGCCCACCAAAACAAAAAATCTAACCCAATCTGAAAATTTCAGACTGAAATTTTCAACCCTAGCCGCCGCACTCTCTCCATTTCTGTCTCCTCAGATCTTAACACTCTCTTCGTCTCTCTCTCTGGTGCTTCTTCATTTCACAAGCTCATCGTTGTCAGTCCGTCGCTCCCTCAGTTCGTCGTCTGTCATGTCGCCTCCCACTCCCTCAGTCTCGGTAGTCGGCAGTTGCAAGGTAAGGTAATTTTTTTTCGAGTTTGTCAGAACCGACCGACGGTCGGTCGGCTGGCATCAAACATCGAAAAATGTCGGTTTCCAGATTTCTGGAAAACCGACCGACCGATGAACACCCCTATTCAAATCTCAATCTCATTGTGTTTACATTTTTTTTCCATTTGTGTATTTTACGAATTTAGTGCCTTCTGCCATTTTCCATTTGTGTATTTTACAAGTTTAGTGTCTTCAGTCTCTTTGTGTATACATTTTTTCTGCCATTTGTGTATTTTAGTAGTTTGTGTTTGATTTTGTAAGTGTTAACATTTGTATATTCATACATTATTATTAACTTAATGTCTTCCGCGTTTTTGTTTTTTTTTTTAAATAGTTATTTATTTACAATGGAGGGTGCGAGTCAAGATACTACAACTCCTAGCATAAAAAACAAGGAGAAGAAAAAAATCACCGCCTGCTTTGCCCTCCCAACAAACTGCACAGAAGAGCGAGCCAACTAATACCTCGAACAAAACTCCAGGTGCGTGGAAACACTTTAAAAAGATGGAAGGTAATTCTAAACATCCTAGGACAAAGTGTAATTATGGTGGGGCCACATATGCTTGTTACCCTTAAAAGAATGGTACCACAAATATGTTAAAACACATCAGAACTAAGTACAAAAAATATTTTGGAAGAATAAATGAGGCTAAACAAAAACTTCTATGTTTTGCAAAAACAAAGAAAGAAGGACAAGGGAGTTCTAATTTGGTTGCTACAGCTTTTAGCATGGAGAAATGTAGGCTAGCACTTGCTAAATTAATTATTGTTGAAGAGTTGCCATTTAGAGTTGTGGAATCAGAAGGATTTCGAGAGTATTCAGTTACTTTGCAACCTAAATTTGTAGTGCCCTCACGAAGTACTGTTGCAAGAGATTGTCTTCGACTTTACTTGGATGAAAAGAAAAAGTTGAAAGTCTTTATGGGGAGGAAAGATTTAAAGGTTAGTTTAACTACCGACACATGGACCTCAATCCAAAATCTCAATTATATGGTTCTCACAGCACACTTTATTGATGATGATTGGAAATTGCAAAAAAAGAATTTTAAATTTTTGCTTAATTCCAAATCATAAGGGAGACACCAATTGGAAAAAAAGATTGAGAAATGCTTGTTAGAATGGGGAATAGAAAATGTTTTGACTGTGACGGTAAACAATGCTAGCTCCAATGATGTGGCTATTAATTACTTGAGGAAAAAAGTGAAAAATTGGAATGAGGCTATCCTAGATGGTGAGTATTTGCATGTAAGATGTTGTGCTCATATTCTTAATCTTCTTGTGGATGATGCTCTTAAAGAACTCTACGAGTCAATTGTTAAGATTAGGAATGCAATCTGATATGTAAGATCTTCACCATCTCGACTAACTATTTTTCAAAATCGTGTGAAATATGAGAAAATAGCTAGTAAAAATTCTCTTTGTTTGGATGTCCCTACTAGATGGAATTCCACATAATCATGTTAGATGTTGCTGAAAATTTCCAAAAAGCTTTTGAAAGGTTAGAAATGGAGGATGAGCAATATACTGTAGAGTTTTGGGAAATGAGAGGAAGAATGGTCTTCCTTCGATTGAAGATTGGGATAATGCACGTGCTTTTACCAAGTTCTTGAAATTATTCTATGATGTAACTTTACGTATTTCTGCCTCATTATCTGTTACATCAAATCAATATTTTCATGAAGTTTGTTTGATTCAACAACAAATTCAAGATAATTCAACATGTGATAATCCTATGTTGTGTGCCATGACAAGAAGGATGGAAGCAAAATTTGATAAATATTGGAAAGATAATGATAGAACAAATTTTTTCTTGTATGTTGTTGTTGTGCTAGATGAAATTGAGAGTAAAGTTGAAGATTTGGTTAGACAAATGTATGATGAGTATAAAAATGTTATGAATGATATTGAGGAGAGAACAAAAAAGAAGAGTTTTCAATTGGTGGAATTGGAAGAGAAGAACAAGATTGATAGTGTTGGTGAACCTCGAGCTCGTCGAAATTATTATAAATTTGCTTAATACTTGAGTCAGAAAGATAACAAAGAGAGTAAAACCAAGTTTGATAGGTATATATCTGAGCCTTGTGAAAGGTCTGAGAAAGTGGTGGTAGATGACCTCGACATAAACAGTGATTTTGACATCTTAGCATGGTGGAAGGTAAATTCTACGAAGTATAAGATTCTTGCACAAATGGCTAAGGATGTATTTTCTATTCCTATCTCAACAGTAGCTTCAAAGTCGGCTTTTAGCACGGGAGGTCGAGTATTGGATTTATATCGTAGTACATTGTCTCCAAGAACGGTTCAAGCTCTTGTTTGGACACAAAATTGGGTATGTTCCACACCAATTGTACATAGACAAGAGATAATTGAGACAACAACAGATGAATTTATAAAGTATGAGACGGGTAATTTTTTATATATTATAAGAATAACTCTTTAATATCTCATTATTTATATTTTATAAATTAATTTGCTATGCATGTCTCTCTTTCTTTTTTTTTTCTTTTTTCTTTTTTGTAGAAATCATTAGTGGAGATGAAGCATCCACGATAACTACTTTGGGTGATTGAAGAAGGAAATTGGAGGAAAGTTATGCTTGCTTCGGTTCAATTTGTATTTTAAAATTGTATTGTGTATGAACTCCAAACTTTATTGTGTACTTTAATTTCATTTTGTGTTGTATTTGAACTTTGGGTGAACTTGTATTTAATTTTTAGGACTATTAGTATGTTGAATTTGGAACTTTGATTGGGACTTTGCTTATTTTAATATCATTTTAGATTGTGTTTGAATTTTGAATGGATTTGTATAATTTGAGATGATTTTAGGTTGATATTTGAAATTTTTAATCATTGATTAGGTTTGGAATTTAAAGTAATATAGGATGATTGATTTGTTTAGGTTATAAATTGAAAAGTAATTGGCTTAAAAATTAAAGAAGAGGTAATGGTGGGTTTAGATAAGAAAATTTAAAAGGAAAAAAAATAAATAAATAGCTGGAAATGGAGAAAGGGGAAAAAAAAAGTCGGTTTTAACCGAACCGAACCAACTCAGGTCGGTTTGGTTCAAAAACCGAAACCAAGATATTTTTCAGTTTTGTCAGTTCAAAAGGTCAGAAAACCAACATACTCGGTTCGGTTCATGGTTCGGTCCAAAATTTCTTTTTATTCGCCTTTTTAATTCTCTCAATATCCTATTTTTCATTTGCTTCCTTTGATATGGTGCAATAATAATGGCACATTCAGCCATTCTTTTGGTCGAAAAGTTGTATTTGCAGCAAGTTTCTATATCATGGATTTAAATTTATGGCTCTTTTCATAAATCGAAACAAAGTTGGAACTAGAAACTGATTTTTGCTATTGTTCTCAAAAGCTAGCGTTTTTTACTAAATCGAGATCACTTTTTGCTTTTATCATGATTTTTGGTCTCTCTCTCTCTCTCTATATATATATATTTTCGGGCTAACCGCATGGATGACCAAATAAAAAACACGGTTTTGAAAAAAGACCAAAAATTCATTTTCGTTGTAAAAATGGCCAAAGGGTAAAATGGGAAAAACACTAATTGCTATGAACTGACGAAAATATCCTTAAATTTAAAAACATTGTGTATTCCCTGCTTCCCAGCATATTGGTATGGAGGTGTATCTCTGAAAAACAAATCTAACTAAAAAATTGGGAAAACGTTGGATTTTTTTTTAAAAAAACAAACCGAACACGTATTCCCCCTAAAACCAAAAATATACATGATTTCCAGATTCTGAAGTCCAATGACTCACCCCAAAAAACATTCCACCACCAATAACAAAAACACACTCATGCATTTGATAAAAACGGAGAACATTTTGAATTAAACCCACACAAGAATTAAATGTAGAAAAATCCCAACTCCCCAAACCCCCTTGTGTCAGCCAGAATTGATGAGGAAAGAAAGATCTCAGTGACGGTTTGGCTTCCATCATCCCTGATCTGATTTGAATACGAAAATTAAACAAACCCCTCACATACCTAAACTCTTCACCTCCCAGCACGTGCTCCATCTTCCACCTCCCATCATCACTCTCCATCCTCTCCATCTTTCGCCTCCTTCGTTCGTTCAAGCTTGAGACTGTGGCCATCGACGTCTGGAAAATAAGGTATGCATGCCCCTTTTGTACTCATTCTGCCCTCCCCCCAAACAATGCATATACCCCCCTGTCGGAAAAAACTCCAAAAATAGTGGAATGTTCAATGATCTTAGGGATTTTCTTTGTGTCGAGAGATGAGTGTGTTAAAAATATTCGAGATTTAAAGAGTTCAAACCTACTTAATCTTATAGAGTGAAAACTACAACAACCCTAACGAGATTTGGGGGGCGATTTTTTTGATTTCCTGATAAAGTTTAGCATCCGATTTGAAAACCTTTTTTTTTTCATTATAGCGATGGTGAGAGCAAGTGCAAGGCTGCAAGCAGTGGAGTGAGGCCAAAGGGAAAGGCTACTGAAGACAAAACGCCGATAGACTTACAAAGTGAAGAAGACATCGTTGAGAAAATTGATGATGTCGTGAAGTCTAAGGAACCAGAGAGTTCGAAAAAGAAGTCGAAGTAAAAAAAGGACAAGAAGAGGAAAAACAATGCTTATTATAAACTGACAATGTGCAACCCCAGGATCTGTACTTGATGCCAAAAGCAAGAAGGACCCAGCCCCTTAAGATCCTGTTGCATGCTAAGCCTGATGTGATCGAGAAGATTAGGACAAATCTACCAGAAAGGGTTTTGGAGAGGTTCCGACAAAGTTGTTTTAGAAGCTACCTCGACTTTGCTATAACAAACCAGTCTTCCCAGCTGCTGTTGCACCTGATACAAAGGCAATGTAGCCCTAAAAGCGCTACGGAGATAAATTTCTTAATAGGAGGAAAAGTACTGAAGTTCGGACTTAGAGAATTCACACTAATCACGGGGCTGAACTGTGGTCCATACCCCGACATAGACAAAGTGCAAATAAAAGGAAACCACCACATCAAAACACATTACTTCGAGGGGGAGAAGACTGTCAGCCGAAGGATTTAAATATGGCGTTCAACATAAACAGAAATGCAACGGATGATGATATGTTGAAAGTGACGCTCCTATACTTCTTGGAAAGTTTTCTTCTACCAAGACAGGATACTATAAATGTCAACATGGAGCACATCGAGATGGTTGACGACGAGGAGCTCTACAACAATTATCCTTGGGGAAGGTGCACGTTTGAATTGTTGTTAGGATACATGCACAAAGCCTTGGTTAGTAAAGGTGCAACTGGTATCACAATGGGTGGGTTCATATTCCCCCTACTTGCGTGGGCATACGAGGTCATCCCGACCCTAAGTTCAATAGAGAATTGTTTTGCCCGGAAGATGACTACGTGCATGCCGAGAATAATCAACTGGGTTGCAGACACGCAGCCCAAGTGGAAGGATCTAGACCGAAAAAATTTTGAATCCCCAAAGGTAATATCTACATATCCATCTAATCCTTTTTACTAAACAATGTTGACTGACTATAGTGTGTAAAAACTTTGAACAACACAGTTAGAGGTAAGCCCCATGCTTGCAACTGATGAAGAGCTCGCTATGGACTACTTTCAACCATTTGTTGATTTAGAGGCGACCTTAAGACGTGAATTCCAAACCCGGGTGGCAATGGAACACCCCGCGCAAACCATAGCTGACCTGACGTTCAATCTGTAGGATTTGGAATTCCCTAATTACGATAAAGCGGAAGCGTAATTGGGATCGATTCGTAGTTAATTTTGTTTATCCAAAAAATATCATTACATTGGCAAAAATCATAGAACAAATTCTATAGAAAACTTAAGGCTAAGCATACAAAATTTAGATCTAATTCTATAATAAAGAAAAGAGAAGCAAACCTCCGTTGACGTCTCTGAAAATCAAGAATGATTCTTGATTGCTCTGCAACAACGAAGAACACCACCATTTGATCTTCCCCGCTATAACTCTGAGATTAGGAACGTAGTTGTGGGACTACCTAATCTTGAATGGGAAAAAACTCTAGAGAGAAAATTCTCCCTAGAGTTCTTGAGTTGAGAGAATATGAGAGGGCCTTATGGTGGTCATATGTTGTGGTACCTAAACACTAGGTTTAATGTTCTATTTATAGGAGAAATGTCATGAATAAAATATTCATTTAAAATCAATTATTTCCATAACTGATTTAATCTTTTCCATAATTAATCAATTCCATAACCAATCAATTCCATAATTGATTAATCTTTTCCATAAATGATTGATCACTTCCATAAGTGATTAAATCATTTCCATAAATGATTAATTACTTCCATAAGTGATTAATCATTTCCATAATTGATTAATTTCCAATTAATTAATTCTTTAAATTAATTAATCACCAATTAAATATCATATATTTAATTTCAGACCTTCTATTAGATAATTAATTAATTACCCAATTAAATATCATATATTTAATTTCAGGCCTTCAATTAATTAATTCTATAATATGAATCAAATTCATATTAAAACTGGAACTCCTTCCAATTCTCTTATATCCTATAAATTTAATATGAATCAAATTCATATTAATATTTGAACTTCTTCAAATATTTATTTCTCTCATAATAATAAAGTTTAATTTCAAATTAGACTTTACATTTTAATGTATCATTATACATTATATTAATTTGTATCTCATACAATTAACTTAATTTCCAATATGAATTTGAACTATTCAAATTCTCTCAAGATATAATTGTTCCTAATTACTCTTTACGAGCTAGCAGGGGGACCTAATGGACCTACAGATCAGAAGCTCCAATGATATGAGGTTAACCGATTAAACTCATTAATCAGGTTAACCAATATTCATTAACTGTGGGTCATTCCACTAAAGACCCACAGCTGAACTCTTCTCACTGTAGAACATTTCTATGTCCACGGATATAGACCTATACCGGTAAGTCAATCCTTCACGAGTGTTCGTAACTACAGTTGGGTCAAATTACCGTTTTACCCCTGTGTTACCTCTGGCTCTTTAAGTACTAGTGCTCCTTTAATGAACAACCTGTTTATGGTCCAACCAGTAAACAGAATGTCCCTCTCGGGCCAGTGAGAGGGCGGGATCCCTTTGTTCAAGACCCGAAGTCACCACTTAAGGGAACACTCATCTACTTCTCCTAGAAGCGTGAAGGAGTGAATTCCATCTTATGTTGTCATGTCCCCAGCCCCCCACTCGGTCTTGTCCCAAAGAAGGTAGGCTTATTGAGTCGGCGTGCAGGTCACTCTCACCCAAACTAATCAAAGGACAATCCCTCGTGAGAAGGAGTTCATGACACACTCAGGATTAAGACTGAGTTACCTAGGTCATCCCATTGAAACAGTAACCTAACTAGTTAACGGTGTTACATCTAGTGGTTTACTATTTCGTGGTCCAGTCTTATGCAAACTCATTGCATAGGATACCCCCGCTCGCATGTCTGCTACATGGACGTTTTGGATCAATACGTCTGTATCAAATACAAAGCGGGTCGTATCTCATAGTGTTACCAGGATAAGGTACCCAGCCTTATCCTTGTACTATAGACCTTTTAGGTTGTTACTTGAACACCGATCCCCGTATGTCCCCACATACTAGTTCAAGTCACATGTAAACAACCTTGGATCTTAGTTTATTGGATTTGGGTCAAATTGTGCAATATTTAACAATAACACTTTATTGTAGAAACTCAATAACACTTTATTGAAACAAGTATACAATTTGTTTACATTCACTATCTACGAGTTTTAGGGCATAAAACCCAACAAACTCCCACTTGAACTAAAACTCTAGTTTAGTGGGATGTACAATAATTTATACAGCAGCGGGTGTATAAGTACATGTATAAAACATATACAATGTACAAATACAATAAACTAGGACATCACTATACCCATTACATAATGGTATTACTATACTCATTACACAATCGAGGGGCCCCATCGCTGATTGATGTTAAACGCATCAATGACTCCTTAGAGATAATGACGGAACGGATGAGCCTAATGGAGAAAAATCAAGAAATCATGAATGCGCGGCTGGATGAACTTGTTGGTAGCATCAACATGATGATCGACTACATGAAAAACAGACAGGTGACACCACTGGACAATTTGCAGGATGATGTGACTTTTCCACATAGAGTATGTGTTGTAATTCTACTGTATGTGAGTTATACACAAAATACCTGTTGACTTCGTTTAACAACTCGTACAGGAAGCGCATGATTTTGAATGCGAGTTGGATGACCTAGAGGAGGAACAAGAAGACAAAGATGATGAAATCGACTTAAAAGATGCTGAGGATGACCAGATGTTTAAGACTAAAAAAGATGACGATGAAGAAGACCCAACAACTCAAGCCCCCAAGGGCAACATAAGTGGGCAGTCTGACTCCACAAATGCCAAAGCGTCCAAAGCTAATGACCCAAAAAATGACCAACATGAAGGAGACAAGGGAGGGAAGACAGAGGTATTCCTAAAAAAAAGTTACATTTGTATTTCGTGTAACTGTGCTTGTATGTGTGATAACCTGAAGGAGTTGATTTCGTAAAACGGGGCTTGTATGTGAATGAGTTGATTGATGATGCAGCCAACAGATAAATGTGATAATGTTGATGATATTATTAATGATGTCATCTGTTCTATCAACAAAGATGAAGTCTATGAAAACTATAAACGGGACCTGAGAGGAAAAAGGATATTGAGGCAAGTCACTTTAATGTTGGGTTTTATGCCCTAAAACTCGTAGATAGTAAATGCACTTTTGACCGAACATTAATAAAAGTGATGTATTATTCATTTGTCTATGTTTGTATTATATCTTGTCTTATTAACCCTAATCCAATAAACTAAACATCCAAGGCTAATAGAATGAGACTTGAACTAGTATGTAGGGACATACGGGGATCGATGTTCAAGTTTTAGCCTAAAGGGTCTGTCGTATAGGGATAAGGTTGGGTACCTTATCCTGGTGACACTATGGATACGACCCGCTTTGTATTTCGATACAAACGCATTGATCCAACGCGTTCATGTAGTTGACATGCGAGTGGGGGTATCCTGTGCAATGAGTTTTCACAAAGACCGGACCGTGAAATAGTTAACTACTAACTGTAACACCGTTAGTTAGCTCGGTTTCTATTTCACTAGGATGACCTAGGCAACTTGGCCTTAATCCTGAGTGGATATGGACTCCTGTCCATGAGGGATTGTCCTTTGATTTGTACGGGTGAGAGTGGCCTGCACGCCGACTCAATAAGCCTACTATTTTAGGGACAAGACCGAGTGGAGAGCTGGGAACATAGTCTTACAAGATGGAATTCACTTCTTCCCGTCTTTAGGGTAAGTAGAGGTGTGTTCCCTTAAGTGGTGTCTCCGGGTCTTGAACAATGGGCTCTACCCTCTCTATGGCACGAGAGGGACTTCTGTTTGTTGGTTGGACCTCAAACAGGTTGTTCATTAGAGGAACACTGGTACTTAAGGACAAAGAGGTAGCCCAGGGGTAAAACGGTAATTTGATCTAGCTGGGGTACGAACACACGTGAAGGGCTGACTTGCTGTTGACGGTCGATATCCGTGGACACAGAAATATATCTGCAGTGAGAAGAGTGCGGCTGTGGTTCTTTAGTGGAGTGAACCACAGTTAACGAACATTGATTAATTTGGTTAATGAGTTTAGCCAATTAATCTCATATCGTTGGAGTTTCTGATCTGTAGGTCCATTAGGTCCCACCGATGACTCAAATAAGGTGTTGAGGTTAATTTCTAAGGAAAAATTAAATATTCGAAAGGGTTCGAATGAAAAGATAAAATATGAATTTGATTCATATTAAAACTATAGGTTATAATTAATGTGCATTGGATGTGCGTTAATACTATAGTTTATTTGAGAGAACTATGATTAAATATGTGATGTTTAATTATAATATTAATTAATTATAAAATTAATTAATTGTTGTTTTAATTTAATTAAATTTTAATTATATTAAAACTATAGGTTATGTGAGGGATAATCATTTAAATATAGTTTAAATGAGTTGGTTATTTAATTATGAATTAAATAACTTATTTTAATTTAATTTAATTAATTTTCTAATTAATTAAATTGAGTTTTAAATTGAAATAACTGATATTTGATCAGTTAAGAGTAACGTGGGTGATTGACCTAATTTTACTCCCCCTCACACGCCTACTAAGGAGATAGTTACTGGGTTTTGGGTTATTGATTCATTCAGGTATTGTGGCTCTCTGGTTTTTCACAGAACACTCTCCAGAAAATCCTAGATCTCCTTTTGATACTCTCAACCCTCTTCCTTAGAGAAAAGAGTTCCCACCATCTCACTCAAGATAACCTTTAGAGACCATTGGTGTATCCTATTTGGTGGTGTTCGTGAAGGATTTATAGCGAAAAAAGGAGGTTTCTTGCTGCTGGTTTTTGCGTGGATTCAAGGGATTTTTGGCGATACGTTCAAGAACTTCATCTACAGTAGGTGTTTCTTGATCTAGGATCATTAGGATCCATTCTAGATTAGATCTAGGGTATTTAATTGTGAATTATGCATGCTTTATACATGATATTCAGTAGATTAAATTTATTTTTCTGCTGTGATATAATTTTCCAACGTATCGATATTTTAGTTCGAATTAAAATCTGAGTTAAGGTTCTTGATCGTTTCCGCTGCGCGAGTTTTACCCTTGTTGGTATATCAACTAGTATATCAGTAGTATATCTGATATACTTTATATTTATTGATATACGAAATATAAAGTAATCAATTAACTGATATACCAAATTTGAAGTACCGATATATTGTTGATATACTTTATATTAGAAATATCATTTCACTTATATACCTAAGTATAGTATGTTAGGAGTATATTAATGATATATTTCATTTTAAGTGTGTTTATTACCTTGAATATGAAGTACTGATATATTTTTTATGTACTTCAGATTATAAATATTATTCCAATAGTATATTAGTGATATATTTCATTTTAAGGAAATCCTTATAAATGGCTAGAAACACAGTGTAGATTTGAAAAATGTCCAAACATAATTTTTTTAATGAAAAATGGCCAAACGATGTTTTTAACCTATTTTCGTGCGTTTTATTCTTCCAATTATACCCTTGAGTCGTTTCCCACGTCCCACCCTATATTTGTGCAACCCGTATTTGAACTAATTATTTTAAAAAAAAAATAGAAAACCGCTAATTCCATGAATCAAGGAATGGACAGTTACAGTATATATCCTCTCTGTCTTCCCATTTGAAATTCAAATCCAATTTTTTTTTACTTTGCAATCCGATAGTCTATCCAAAATACACGTTTTTTATTAAGTTTCCAGTAGATTTTTACAGATTTCTTCATCATCTTTTTCAAGAAGTTTGATCGATTTGTTGGCTCACCGTTCCTTCCAACACTGTACTGATCATAGGTATGTTTCAGCATATTTGTATTCATTTTTTTTAATCATATTCATTCTTTGGTTCATTAATGTAATTTTTCCTCTTTCTTTTCAAAATTAGATACGATTATTATTATATTTCTCAATTTAAAAATTCGTTATTAATTTATATGATTAAGATAACTTCTATTTATTTGTTCCAATTTATTGATTTTTAATGTAGTGTTAAATTAAAGTGTAAACCCTAGATTCTCTCCTACATTTACGTTGTATTTGAATTTATCAATTCACTGGATTTATATTTGAAACTAAATACAGTATAGAGATAGATTCCGAATAAGAAAAAATGACAAGATATCGAAGAAGAAACCAATTAAAATAGGTTTTAAGGGAGGGGAAGATGAAAATTCTATTTGTTTGTTCCAATTTATTGATTTTTAATGTAGCGTTAAATTAAAGTGTAAACCCTAGATTCTCTCCTACATTTACGCTACATTTATGTTGTATTTGAATTTAGGGAAAAATACACTTTTGGTCCCTAAGGTTTGGGTTAAGTTTCATTTTGGTCCCTGAGTTTTCAAACTCAACAATTTAGTCCCTGAGGTTTGGATTTTGTTTCATTTTAGTCCCTCCATCCACTTTTCCATTAAATCTTAACGGTTTGCTGATGTGACACTATTTTTTTTATTAAAAATAATTAAAAATATATATATTTTTAAAATTTTATTTTCCCTCCCATTTTCCCTCATTTCTTCTTCTTCTTCTTCCTTCTTCTTCTCAACAACCATCACCACCATCACCACCCCACTGTATCGTCGGCCTCCGGTAACCGCCGGTCACCGCCCGCCGACCGCCGGTAATCGCCGGCAAATTTTTTTTTTTCTATTTTCTTCCTCCTTTTTTTCTTTTCTTCTTCTTTCTTCTTCTTTCTCGCCGGAAACGCTGGAATTGCTGGAACCTCAAGAAACTTAAAGACCCACGTCACAAAAACTTGTTGGAAAATAGAGGAGATGAAACCCACTGCTGCCCGAACCTAACTCACACGATTCAAAGGTAAATCACGCCTTCCATGCTTCCTCAATGTCACCCACGGCTGAATAGTTGAAGGATCTCGCCGCTACAGCTACTTGATATGAACCAAGACATCATTGCTTTACCTCCAGGACCAATCACACGCTCAAGGGCTAAGCAACTACAATTGGCCTTTGATTCCCACATACAAACAGTGGTGAACTCAATTAAGGAAGGTCAAAGAAGGGAAACTGAACAAAAGCTCTACATATTATGTCAAATGTCACTACAACATGAAAATAGAGTTTTTTATTAGAATCTTTTGGGTGTTTTTATGTTTGGATCAACATTATGACTTTATTTAGGTTTATTAGTTATTTTGAGTTATTTTAGAATTATTTATTTTAATTAAGTAGGCTCGAGGGTAGTTTGGTCTTTTTAGCTAAATAGCTAAGCATACTAGGTTTTAAAGGATGGATTAGGCGTTGTGGACAGGACGTTGTTTTTGGGAATGAATTTTATGTCTTCTTGATGAAGGAGCCTCATCACTCTCTTTGCAATTCTTGAAACTAGGGTTGCAAGCTTGGACATTCAGGTAAGTTTGATCAACTTGCTTGTGAAGTGTTCAAACCTTGATTAGGGAACTAGTTCTCCTTACCTCTTGGTTTTTTATCATCAAGGTAATCTCTGTCTAATCCTTCCCTTGGGATTGAAATCAAATAGATTGAGGGTTTTAGCGTTGGTGAATTAAGGGTTCAAATACCCAAAGGGTTCTTAATTCCAATTCGCTAGGGTTTTCGTATCACTACTAATCGCCGGAAAACGCGAGAAATCGAGTCGAAACCCATAGCCACTTTGAGTCGAAACCCATTCCTGAACTACAGCTACTAATTTATGGAACGCATTCGAAACCCAAACCCATAGCTACAGCTACTAATTGCTGGAACACGTTCAAAACCCATCTCCAATCAACGAGCTTGCCGAAAAACGCCATCGAGCTTGCCGGAAAGCGTCGTCGCCGCATTCACCAGAACCATCGTCGAGCCTCCACTTGAAACGCCCAGCCTCCAGATCTGAAATGCCAGAACCATCGTCGCGCGCATTCACACAGCCTCCAGATCTGAAACGTCGAGCCTCAGGGACTGCAATCGCTGCCATCGTCAAGCCTCCACTTGAAACCCATCTCTGATCTCCGTCCAGCCTCCAGATCTGAAACGCCTTCGGATCCCTCCCTCTTCAGTTTCGCCGGAAGCCATGGTTTTTTTAAAAGCAAGGTTGGAGAAAAGGAGAAAAAATAAGAAAAAGAAAAGAGGAGGAAGGAAGGAAAAAAAAATTAAAAATTAAAAATATCGCCAACGAGCGGCGGTTGCCGGCCGTCGGCCGCCGGCGACTTGTTGAAGTACAAGAATGAAGAAGAAGTTGAAGAAGATGATGAAGAAAAGAAAAATAAGAAGGAGAGAGATGGAGAAATAATTAAAAATAATAAAAATAATAATAATAATAATAATTTATTATTTTAATATATTTTTATTTATAAAATTTTAAAAAAAATTAATAAAAAAATAGCGCCACGTCAACAAACCGTTAGTTTTTAACGGAAAAATGGATGGAGGGACCAAAATGAAATTAAACCCAAACCTCATAGACTAAATTGTTGAGTTTGAAAACTCAGGGACCAAAATGAAACCTAACTTAAACCTCAGGGACTAAAAGTGTATTTTTCCCTCGAATTTATCAGTTTACTGGATTTAGATTCGAATCTAAATACAATATGGAGATAGGTTCAGAATAAGAAAAAATGGCAAGGTATCGAAGCAGAAACCAATTAAAATAGGTTTTAAGGGAGGAGAAGATGAATTGAAAACCTGTATTTGCATGAGAAGGGGAGCAACCGAAAAGTCTGTTCAGAAAAAAGTTGGTAAAGTTTTTTAAATACCAAAACACCTCACTGATGCTTCCAATTGAAACCATTAAATTGATTTGATGTGCTTCAATTGAATTGCATGCTTCAAGTCTTCACTAATATGTTGAAACTGCAGCCAAGTGACTTTTTTCCTCTTAATATAGTGTATTTCCTTAATTCACTCCTACTTTTCCTCCCCAAATTTTGTTATTAATTTATATGATTAAGATAACTTCTATTTATTTATTCCTATTTATTGTTGTTGATTTGAATTTGATTGATTTCCAATGTCATTAAATTTACGTGTAAACGCCTCTAGATTCTCTCCTACATTTACACTGTATTTGAATTTATCAGTTCAGTAGATTTACGCTGTATTTGAATTTATCGGTTCACTAGATTTAGATTTCGTTCATGGGCATTTTCATCCAATTCGTGGTAGAAAAAAAAAAAAAAAAAAAAAAAAAAAAAAAAAAAAAAAAAAAAAACCCAACTAAAAATAACAATTGGCCATTTTTCAAATCAAAAAATCAGATAGACATTTTTCAAAACGCCAAATTAAAAATGGTCATTTATCTAATTGTCCCGTTGATATATTTCATATTAAGAATATCATTCCACTGATATACTATATCAGTAGTATATCAATAGTACATATGATATATTTCATTTTAGGTATATCACTAATATATCAACAGTATATTTAATATACTACTGATATACTTCATAATAGTAAAAACACGCGAAAACGCTGAGAAGACTTTTTTTACTTTTTCTATTTGCATTTTGGACTAGGTTGAATTTTTTTTTGCCATAATTGCAGTCCTAAAAAATGAATGACACGTTTGCACTTATGAAAAACAATTTGCTAGCCTTACAATTGCCCATTATCTCTATTTATAACCAATTACAAAATTTTATAAGTTTGGCATTTTAATAATTTTGCAACTTCCTCCCATTAAAAAAAAAAAAAAAAAAAAAAAAAAAAAAAAAAAAAAAAAAAAAAAAAAAGTTGTATTCATTTCTTTTTCCTAAACCAAATTTGTGTCATACTTTTTTTGTTTTTCTTTCTCCTTCAAGCATATAATAATCTAGAATATTAAGTATTTAATAAGAATTGTGAAGTTATGAAGAAAAAAACACATTACTTTATAAATAATTTATTTTATTGTAAGTATAAACGATATAAGATCTAATATAAAATAATAATAATCTAATATATAAAAAATGAAAATGAAAATATTATCAACCTGATAAAATAAAATGGAAATACCACAAGCAAAACACGTTCTGAAAGACTAGTAGTCGTAAAAAAAGAGAAACATAACCTTGAGACCTAAAACCTGAGATGTTTTGAGCAAATTAATTAGGCATTAGCCATCCAAATAAGAAAAAATAAAGGACAAAATTGCGGTTGTTTTTAACTTTACTGCGATTTGTGAGATTCTTGAAGCCTTCTCTTCCTTTCCTTGTAAACATCATTACGATTCTTCTTATTCTCTGCACCTCTCTGATAAGAACAGAAATTTCTCGATCACAACAGTAGAAAACAAAATCATGTGTTTTCTAAAAGACAAGTACAAGTTTCCTTAAGATGGTTGACTACTAAAATAATATGTTTATATGTATTATGAATAAATTAACATTTTGTTTATTTATTTTATACATACATATATTTTAGGTTTACATGCTATTTTGGTCCTTGTACATTGATCACGGTACTTTCAAAATGTTCATTTTGGCCTTTACTTCTGGTATTCGTTCATTTTGGTCCCTATACTTTCAAAATGTGATCAATTTAGTTCCTATTTGCAACATTTTAAGCTTAAATTTGATACACCATTCCTTTAATCAAATTTATGGCTACATTTCAAGAAATTTAGTAAGTGAAATGTCATGCTAAAATTATGATTGAAAAAATGAAAATGAAGAAACCAAAATGAACACGAGACTAAAATGAACCAAAATGAACAAAAGCAAAAAATACAGGAACCAAAATAGTATTTAAACCTATATTTTATTAAGACACGTAATACAAGCGATTATCCGTACTAAGTATTAGGCCATAATATTTTAACCTAAAGCTTAGTTTTATACTTTCAAATGTCCAAATTTAGTCCCTTAAAAGAAGTCCCTTTTGTAAGTTTATGTCAACATTTCTAAAAAAAATGTAGTCTACACCAACCTTCTCTCATCAGAAAATAACTTTAAAAGTAAGGGAAAAATACACTTTTGGTCCCTGAGGTTTGGGTTAAGTGACACTTTGGTCCCTGAGTTTTCAAACTCAACAAAAATACCCTGAGGTTTGAGATAAGGAGCACTTTGGTCCCTGCCGTCAATTTTTCTGTTAACTTTTAACGGTTGCTGACGTGGCACTATTATTTTAATATAAAAAATTATTTATTTTATTTTTTAAATAAAAAATATTTAAAAAAATATAAAATATTAATATTTTTTTATTTTTTTATTCTTTTCTCCCTTTCTCTCTCATCATCTTCTTCTTCTTTTCCATCTTTCCCACCTTCTCCCTCCTCCTTCTTCTTCTTCCTATGTCCGACGACCGGCAACCGACAACCGGCGGCCACCGCTCGCCGCGCCGCCGGCCGCCGGCGACTGATTTTTTTTTTTTTTTTTCTTCTTTTTCTCTTCTTTCTTCTTCTCTACATTTTCTTCACTGATTTTTTTTTTAAAAAAAATAAAAAAAAAAAAAAAAAAAAAAAAAGAAAAGGGAGGGAGGGACCTCCCTCCCCTTTTCTTTTTTTTAATTTTTTTTTTTTAAAAAATCAATAAAGAAAATGTAGAGAAGAAGAAAGAAGAGAAAAAAAAAAAAAAAAGTCGCCGGCGGCCGGCGGCGAGCGGTGGCCGCCGGTTGCCGGTCGCCGGATATAGGAAGAAGAAGGAGGAGGGAGAAGGTGGGGAAGATGGAAAAGAAGAAGAAGATGATGAGAGAGAAAGGGAGAAAAGAATAAAAAAAAATAATAAAATATTAATATTTTATATTTTTTAAATATTTTTTATTTAAAAAATAAAATAAATAATTTTTTATATTAAAATAATAGTGCCACGTCAGCAACCGTTAAAAGTTAACAAAAAAATTGACGGCAGGGACCAAAGTGCTCTTTATCTCAAACCTCAGGGGTATTTTTGTTGAGTTTGAAAACTCAGGGACCAAAGTGTCACTTAACCCAAACCTCAGGGACCAAAGTGTCACTTAACCCAAACCTCAGGGACCAAAAGTGTATTTTTCCCTTAAAGTAACAATAAGGACTAATTTTAAGATTTATTGAAAGACTATGAACATTTAGAAGTATGAGAACTAAAATGGAATGAAATTCAAAGCAGGTTGACCAAGACAGTATTTTAACCTTAATTTCATTTTAATGCGAGGTTAAAAAAACCTTTTACCAAAAAGAATAAAGAGCAAAAGAAGTTAGAACATAGAAAAGGACCAAAAACGCAAGCACTATGGCGTATGTTTATTACTAGACCATTAGGAAAACTTCAAGCACCATCACAAATAGAATAACAAAGTAAGTAAATTACCTTCATAGCTTCATAAAGCCCTCTACTCTTCCCTGACATCATAAGCATCGACAGCTTAGAATTATCTTTGGCAATTTGTCGATAATCAGGGAGGTCGGAATCGTCACTCTCCTGATCGGACGATAGCTTATCAACTTGTGAAATAGTGGAAGGATACTGTACTCCTTGAAGCTCCAATTTTAACTCATCATGATACTGTTTCTCACGAGCCCTCATCTGCATTGGCAAAATACAGATACCAAAATAAGAGCATACACTAGTCGTTTAAGCATCAGTTGGACTGAGATGTCACCACCACTATTAGACCTGTACTATTTATCAAAAGTATACCTTCCGTGCCTTCTCAGCAGCTTCGATAGCCTTAGCTCGATCAATGACGCCTTCAGCCATAAAATTCTGAGGATCGTCCAAATCTTCCATCCCTACTCCCGGCAACGGCAAGACTTCCCTTTTGGCAGCAGCCTTCAATCGGTGTAGGGTCTCGGCATAATCAGGAACGTATCCTTCTGCATCATTGTCGACAAAAGGTGACAAGTGTGGAGGAGGAACCCTGTGGATGTTTTGCAATTTGAAGGTATAAATAACAAGAGTTCAAACCAAACACATACTAATTTTTTTTTTTTGAAAAGAAACACATACTAATTTAAGATGGCATTACTTGCAAAAACATAGAGTTCTGTATTTATAGAAACATTTTAATCAATTTAGAAAGATCAGAAGTTAATGATTCACATATATAAATTTACTTAAGGAAACAACAAAATACGTTTTTTTCCTTCTGAAAATTGTATTGTAAAAATTGTTTCTTTACGATATAATTTCCAGAAGAAAAGAAAACTGTTTTAGAAACCACAGGGACAAACTTCTGAATTATAGAACTACTTTGTACTTTCTATTAAAAGAGCATCTAAATACATTCCTCAAACAAAATTTGGATGGTCTATAGTACTTAGATAATCCATGCAAAAAGGAAATCTCATAGCAGATTTTTAAAAATGGAAGTACCTTCCCACCAAATAACCATCAGTCGGCAAGATGATCCGTGTATTCACACAATCAAAAACCCATTGTGGCTGAACATAGTCTCTAGAGAGGAACTTGTGAGTCTGTGTTGGCCTGTCAACAATCTGCATTTAGAAAGAGATTAAAAGATGCTGCAGGAGGCCATGTTTTATAATACCATATATAAGCCACACCAATGTGTCGTATTTATCAGCAAACCTGATGGGTAATGGTGTTGTCGGATTCCTTAAATGGTGCCCCATCTCCTTCCCAAGAAACCATGCCGCCAAAAGCAGAAATAATGAAAAGCAGTGATTCTCTAGGAACCTAAACATGGAAGACAGTAAATCATAAGATCCAGATTTCACTTCCAACACAAAAAGGAAGATCGATATAATTTCAAAAGAAAGAAAGGAGGATCATTAAGACAACAATTTCCAGTATCCAATATCCCATGGTAGTAGAGACATAAAACAACTAATAAAAAGATGATGATTTCCAATATCCACCATATATATCCACCATATCTAGTAGAATCACACGCTAACATATATGATTTCTTCCCTCCACTCAGGAAATTTCTCTTTCCAACATTTTGGAATTTATCTTGTGTTTGAATTTTCAATTTACTGCATACAGCCTTCTTACACAATTCTATCTCATAATAGCATCTCCATTTTCAGTAACAATTCAAACAGCATAAATACAGTATTATAAAATGGAACATAATCTTACCTCACGGCTTAAGAAGAACTTCATGTTCTTAAAAAGTTTCTTACACTCTCTAGTATCTTCATGCTCATCCTCATCATCATCCTTACCAGCTGCATCTTCAACAAGATTCATCAATGCAGTTGGCCCGTTTAAGGGAAGTTGATGTTGAAGTTGTGCAAGTCTAAGTTCAGACTTTTCTTCAGCATCTACGGATCCAGATCCAAATGAACCAGAAGTCTGAGGATCTAACGGGAAAGTTCTAGTGACATCAAAGAATCTTGACAAAGCATAAAGATCTGCAGATTCAAAAAATAATAAGAAACGAGGAAACAAGGAAAAAAAATGAGATATATATATTGGAACTTGGAAAACAATGAAATTTAAGGTGCCTAAGATTAGAGAAATTTGAAATAAGAGTCTTTTCAACTAAACATCAAAATCACCTGCTGACGAAGCCTCCAAATGAGGGTTCAGATTCGGTGGATACTTCAAATTAATCGAGTGATATAAGTGAGAATTCACAAAACCAAGAAGAGTCTGCAACCATAATAATTACAAGGAGTGAGCTAGTCAAATTCAAAAGTAAAACAAAAAGGTCAACGTTGCAAATGAGTAAACATCAACATGATACATGAGCATTGCACTTTTCTCCCCTTTGCCATATTAGAACCCAAGAAATTAGGAGTCCTAAACAAATAAAACACTCGAGCTGTTGATTTATACCCAATAGCAAAACAGTAGTACATGTGCCTATACAAAACCAAATGGAAGTTTGGAACATCTAGATTTTTTATCGATCATGTAGACAGTAGAGCATTAAACAACCAAGACACAACCAAATTAACTATAGCATCAACATAACTAGAATAGGAGTATTTCTTATCTTGGAAGATTTTTCTGTTTCTTTCTTGGCAAAGGTTCCAGCAATAGGCTCTAATAAAATTCTCCCATTGAAGCTTCTTTTCCTGTATGAAAGGATGCCCTCCAAGGGTGTGTGAGAGGAAAAGTTGTGGATGTTCTGGGAGAATCATGTGCCATTTAAAAGATGAGAGTAGGAAGTTCCAAAAGGTCTTCTCCAAATGACAAGATAACAAGAGGTGGCTCTTTGATTCTGAGGGTTGTTTGCAAATTACACGGCAATGTGGAGACAAAACCATGTCGAGCAGCCTTATCTATAGTTTGTTATGCAAATTGATAGCCCTGTGTGAAAGGTCCCACAGGAGAAACTTAACCTTCTTTGGACAGTGCTTTAGGGAGAAAGGAAATGCATTGTGGTGAGCTTGTGTTTTTCCTGCTTTGTGGGGGTGTTTGGCTTAAGAGAAATAATAGGATTTTTAAAGAGAATGAGAGATCGGGTGAGGAAGTTTGGGAGGTTGTTAGGTTCAATACTTCCTTTTGGGCGTCGGACACGAGACCTTGTTGTAATTATGATCTTGGCATGGTGCTTTTGGATTGGAGTCCCTTTTTGTAATTTTGTCGGACTCTGTCTTCTTTAGAGCTTGTGACCTTCTTTGGGCAGTGACCTTTCCATATCAGATCAAAAAGTTGTAGTGGTGTCTTGGTACTAGAGGGGGAGAAATTGTGCAAAAGGAGCTAATGGAAAAAAAAAACACATTTGGTTCCGGTTCCATAGTCCTCTGTCCAAACTTTGTGTTAAGGAAACATCCGACAGACAGTGGGAAAGAGCTCCAAATTCCTCAATCTCAGCATCAATCTGGTTTCTTCTCAAACCCAAATTCCAAAACCCAAGCTCAGAATTCCACGAGTCCTTCACAGCCCCATCCTTTCCTGGAGAAAGATTGAAAATAGATTTTCAATCAGTTTATCATAGACGTGGGCCTTCTCAACCTCCCTCTTCAAAATGGGCTTAGACAATCGTACACCTCCTACAATGACCCTCATCGATAGATATCTATGCACAAGTGAAGTTCTTGAAAAGATAGACAATGTTGGTGTCAGAAAAGTAGATAGACCAACCTCAAGATCACTTTCCCCTTATGCTCTCCATGGGTTGTTTCAAATGGGGGTCATCCCCTTTTTGTTTCGAGAACATGTGGCTTCAGCATCAATCATTCCTTCCTATAATCAATTATTGGTGGAAGAACACTCCCCTTAGAGGTTGGCCAGGACATGGTTTCATCGTCAAATTTAAAGGCTTAAAGAAGGTGCTAAAAACGTGGAATAAAGAGACTTTTGGCTGCATATCTACTAAAAGAAGCCAATTATTGACAGAAATATCCATTGTCCATAACATGGAGGAATTCGGACCCATTTCACAAGTCCAACATAACATAGAAAGATCTTGAAAGCAAAGATTTTATCTTTGGCAGTGAGGAAAAGCAAAGATGGAAACAAAAATGTAAGAAGAGATGGATGTAAGGCCCCCAGTAGTTAATACTTATGTGAGGAGGAGCAAAAGCAGGAATTCACCATCCCCCTAACTTGTTAGTTTATTGCTGCTAGTATTTAAGTCTTTGCTGTTGTATTTTGTGGTTTATGTTTTGTGTGTGTTAGTTCTCTGTCAAGAAGATAGAGTCGGAGAGTCCCACCCTCTCGAAAGGCGGTAAGCTTGTGACTTGTATTTTGTACTGTATTTGTGACTTAAATTGATGATTATATGATATTGTCCCAGAGGGGTTATTTTGCATATTTCGTGTGTGTGGATTCCTAACAATGGATTGAAGAAGGTGATACTAACTCAAGTTCTTTCAGATCTATTATGCTATATCTTTGTGTAAAACGTCTAATCTCTTTGCTTCCTATTCTTATGCTTCCCTTTTAACTGATTGGGAAAGCATTTTGTAATCTTCATGGACTTCCTGTCCTTTTTATAAATTCCTTCCAGAAAGATATATTAGCTTCATCCCCCCAGAATGTATGTTATTCTGTCGTGTATCAGTGAGCAGTTTTTCATTATAGATTTGCATTGAGCGTGTTTCATTATAGATTTCCATGGGTCTTTTGATGTAACAAGGAACTTTCACGTGCTATGTTTGAAACCAAAGTATATTATAGTTGAAAGAGAAAAAAGCAACTATTTACGAAGCACCAAGGTGCTTAATTGGTTCTCTCCCCAAAACTATTCCCAAGATCTGCTTGTTACATCCCAGGTCCCCTTTCTATTTTTAACACTTCAATCTTGCAACTAACAAACTTACCTCACCTTGAAACAAACACTCGCCCACTAGAAAACTGTGAGGTATCCTCACAAGTTGTATTGATAATCAGAGAAAGAGCTAAACGATCACAAAAGCTCCCGGCCAATTCGAGAGGGCCGGTAATCTCTCCTTTCTCCTATAGCTTTCAGCTATTTACCAAAGTAAAACCTAAAAACGACTATTACAAAAGAGACTATTTATATGACAAAAGCATAACGGAAATAAAGGCATAGCTGGTCCCCTCCCATTGCGCACCAACTTCTAAACCGATTCTGCAGGGAATGTTGGGTCTGCATTTCCCTTTTTACCCCTTCGAGCATATTGTAAGATAATTGGAGGCCTAACATCACCATCGGGGGTCAAAGACACCTTGTCCTCAAGGTGGTAAGTGGGAAATTTCTCTCGAAAAGCTGATAAAAGCACCCAAGTCGCTTCATGTTCCGGTAGATGCTTCCAGCTGACTAACAACTCTGTTTCCCCACTGTCCTGGTTCTTTCTACAAGCATAAATGTCGTCTGGTTCTGCCTGCCATTCAAAATTCTCAGTTATTGGAGGTGGAATTGGTTGCACAACATTATTGTTCCCCAACATCTTCTTGAGCTGAGATACATGGAACACTGGGTGCACACTGGACGTTGGTGGCAGTTTCAGACGGTAGGCAACCTTCCCAATTCGTTCCTCTATCTCGTAGGGCCCGAAGTATTTAGGAGACAGCTTCTCGTTCCGGCGGTTGGCCAAGGATGTCTGTCTATAAGGCCGAAGTTTAAGAAATACCATGTCGCCTGCCTCGAATTCCACTTCTCTTCTGTGTTTATCAGCAAATTTCTTCATTCTTTCTTGTGCGAGGCGCATATTTTCCCTTATAACTCCCAGGGCCACATCTCTTTCCACCAACTGCTGCTCCAAGGTGGAATTGGTTGTTACCTGTTCGCCGTAGGAGATGAGGGGCGGTGGTGGTCTTCCATAAACCGCCTGGAAGGGAGTGATTCCAATGGATATATGGAATGTAGTGTTGTACCAGTATTCAGCCCAACCTATCCATTGGAACCACTTCCTAGGTCTCTCCCCACAAAAGCACCTTAGGAAATGCTCTACACATTTGTTTACCGCTTCGGTCTGTCCATCCGTTTGTGGATGATAAGAGGTGCTACGCTTCAACTTAGTTCCTTGCATCCGAAAGAGTTCAGTCCAAAAGTGACTGATGAAAATTTTGTCCCTGTCTGAGATTATCGAGCCCGGATACCCGTGTAGGCGCACAATTTCTTGAATGAACTTGGCTGCTACAGTTTTGGCGGTGAACGGGTGTTTCAAAGCTAAGAAATGACCATACTTACTTAAGCGGTCCACCACTACTAATATCGCATCACAGCCTTCAGAGCGTGGTAACCCCTCTATGAAATCCATCGTGATATGTTCCCAAATCCTGGTAGGTACCTCTAACGGCTGAAGTAAACCTGCCGGAGTCATTGCTAACGACTTGTTCTGTTGACACACAACACATTCTTCAACATATTTCTTAACATCATTCTTCATTCCTTCCCAATATAAGTCACCGGTCAGCCTTTTGTACGTACGAAGGAAACCAGAGTGTCCCCCAAGGACAGAATCATGGTAGAGTTGTAAAATAGCAGGGATTAGGGAAGAAAATTTAGATACTACTAACCTCCCCTTGTATTTCAATACTCCTTGATGAAGCGAAAACCGAGAGGTATCCTCGGGGTCGTCTTGCAATCTCTTAACAATTGAATAGAGGTGTGGATCAGCGCTCACTTCTTCTTGGATCACTGCCAAATCAATAATAGAGGGCACCACTAGATGAGCTAAGTGAACCACCGGGGGAAGTCTTGAAAGGGCATCCGCTGCCTTGTTCTCTTGGCCAGGCCGGTATTCAATATCGAAAGCGTATCCTAAAAGTTTGGATACCCACTTTTGGTATTCGGGTTGGATTACCCTCTGTTCTAGCAGGTGTTTTAATGCCCTCTGATCTGTTCTCACCACGAATTTCCTTCCTAGCAGGTATGGCCTCCAACGTTGCACTGCCATAACAATGGCCATGAGCTCTCTTTCGTAAATCGACTTGGCCTGGGCCGTGGCTGACAAGGTATGACTGTAGTATGCGATAGGCCTCTGATTCTGTGATAAGACTGCCCCCAGACCGGTTCCCGACGCATCGGTTTCCAATACAAAGGGCTGGCTGAAATCAGGCAATGTTAACACTGGTATTGTCATCATTGCTTGTTTCAACTTCTCAAAGGCACTCGATGCTTCTTCCGTCCACTGAAAACCTCCCCCTTTTATGACCTGGAGTAGGGGAGCTGCGATTCCTCCATATCCCGCAACAAACCTTCTATAATAGCCTGTCAATCCGAGGAAGCTACGCAACTCCCTGATGTTCCGGGGAATAGGCCATTCCACCATGGATCGTATTTTCTCAGGATCAGCTCGAACTCCCTCCGCAGATACCCAATGGCCTAAGTATTCGATACTCTCTTTGACAAACTCGCATTTCTTTCCATTGACAAACAGATGGTTATCTCTCAAGATATTAAATACAACGCCCAAATGTTTCAGATGTGTATCATAATCAGCACTATAAACCAATATATCATCGAAGAAGACGAGTATGAACTTACGTAGGAACGGTCTGAATATCTTGTTCATCAACCCCTGGAAGGTTGCCGGCGCATTGGTCAAGCCGAACGGCATGACTAGAAATTCATAATGCCCCTCGTGAGTACGAAAGGCTGTCTTCTGGATATCATCACTGTGAACACGGATCTGGTGGTATCCTGATTTCAAGTCAATCTTGGAATAGATACTTGACCCATGAAGCTCATCGAGTAGTTCTTCTATCACTGGAATTGGGAATTTATCCGGAATAGTCACGTTGTTCAGAGCTCTGTAATCTACACAAAATCTCCACCCGCCATCCTTCTTTTTCACTAGGAGAACCGGACTGGAGAATGGGCTACTGCTTGGCCTGATAATTCCGGCCATCATCATTTCCTCTACTAATCGCTCTATCTCGTCTTTCTGAACTCGAGCATACCTGTACGGCCTGACATTTACTGGTTCCGTTCCTTCTTTTAATTGAATCCTGTGGTCTAGTTCTCTCGAAGGGGGTAATCCTGTCGGGGGTTGGAAAATGTCCGTATATTCCTCTATCAGCCTTCGCACTGAGTTCGGTAAGTCGGTCTCCATGATCGACAGTTCTGGTATCACCACCAAGGTGTGGCACTCGACCAAGAATCCTTGATCCTGATCTTCCCAAGCCTTTGCCATTCTTTTAAAAGATACTTGAGCTCGTGTTAATGAAGAATCGCCCTTGAATTCCACTTCTGCTTCTCCGAACTTAGCCTTCATCGATAGTGCAGGCCAATTTACCTCTGTTATTCCCAACGAAAATAGCCACTGCATCCCCAGGATAACATCAATGTTTGGGCCCAGTTCCAAGGGAAGAAAATGCTCGACTATCGTGATATCTGCCACCTTAATAGCCACGGATTTGCATACCCCTTTGCCCTTAACTGCTCTCCCCGACCCAAGGATCACCCCGTAGTTCTTAGTCACAGTTATTGGTAGCTTGAGGTTGTCCACGATACGTTGCGCGATGAAATTGTGGGTCGCCCCACAGTCCACCAAAACTACTATGTCTTGATTGGCGATACTGCCTCTCATCTTCATAGTTCCCGGATTCGAGAACCCAATCACTGAGTTAAGAGATAACTCAACCGCTTCTGCAACTTCCGCCGTTTGCATGGTTACTTGTTCCTCTTCCTCGACTTCTATTATTTCTTCGCTTTCGTCTTCAGCGTCCTGGAATAAAAGAACATTGAGTTCCTTCAATTTGCATTTATGGCCTCTGTTCCACTTCTCATCACACTTAAAACAGATACCCTTGTCACGCTTAGCCCAATATTCTGATTCTGAAAGACGTCTGACCGCTGCCTCTTTGCGAGCTGTTGCCGCCGTTTGACCACTTGGCAAGGTCACCGTTTTCGTTTGCATGTGATCGTTGGGCTTGACTCCTTCTTTCGGATGCCCCGAGTTAGGCTTGGGCTGAGGCACTTGGGCCTTAGAATACCCTAAGTTGGACTTGTTAGCGTTGATTCGGGCCTGCTCTTTGTCCTCCTCTAATTGGGCCTTTTTCATCACTGTGTGAAGTCCACTGGTTTCCCAGCACTCCACGGCCGCCTTGATGACCGGATCCAACCCATTCAGAAAGGTAGTCTCCAGAACATCCTCCGACAAGTGCGGTAGTGGCGCCATCAACAGCTCGAAAGCTTTCCGATACTCTCTCACGGTGGTTTCTTGCTTGACCGCCAAGAATCTGGCTAACACACTGCCCTGCTGAGTCACTCGAAATCTCTCTAGGAGTCGGATTTTGAAGTCCCGCCACCCTGCAAACGGTTCGCGTTCCTCCAATCCCCTGTACCAGTTGAGAGCCTCGCCCTCTAAACTCACTACTGCAACAACAAGTTTTTCATGGTCAGTAACCTGATATAACTGAAAGTACCTGTCCGCTCTGAAGAGCCACGAATCCGGGTCATCGCCTCCAAACACTGGCATCTCCACTTTTCTAAACTTAAGGCGTTCGCTACCGGTTCCTCCGATAGGTTCTTTCTTCACACTTCCACTCGTAGCTGAAGGAGGTGCGTCCTCGTTCAGGTTGCTCAACTCATTTTGTGTGTCACTCTCTTTTTCCTTCCCTTTCGAACCCGATGCCTCTGTGACGCCGGAGGAAGGAGATTTGGTTCGCCAGTGAACCATCTCGCTCGCAATCGCCGCCAGAGCCTTGACCGTTTCCTCAGAAGTTTGCGAAAGCTTCGCTAAGTTCCTCTCGATCGCAGGTAACTTCTGCATTTCCTTCTTGATTCCTTCCAGCTCAGTGTCCGTTACATCCAGTCTTTCCTCGATCCTTTTCTGTGCCATTTTCCCTAGTCTTCCCAGGGTGAACGTGCTCTGATACCAAGTTGTGAGGTATCCTCACAAGTTGTATTGATAATCAGAGAAAGAGCTAAACGATCACAAAAGCTCCCGGCCAATTCGAGAGGGCCGGTAATCTCTCCTTTCTCCTATAGCTTTCAGCTATTTACCAAAGTAAAACCTAAAAACGACTATTACAAAAGAGACTATTTATATGACAAAAGCATAACGGAAATAAAGGCATAGCTGGTCCCCTCCCATTGCGCACCAACTTCTAAACCGATTCTGCAGGGAATGTTGGGTCTGCATTTCCCTTTTTACCCCTTCGAGCATATTGTAAGATAATTGGAGGCCTAACAAAAACTAACTAATCAACTAGGAAGCACGGACACTTCATATTAGGCAAAGAATCTATGTCGGACACATGTCAGACATGGATACGTCCAAACACACTCCAGATACTTGTCAGACATGCAGATTTCCATGTCCTATTTTTTTTTAATATCGGACACGGACAGGACACGGAAATCAGATTTTTCCTTGAAAAAATTGGGTCCAGTTTTGGGCCCAAATCTAAAGCCCAAGGTTAATTAAAAAACTAAAAGCAGCCCTAATTGTGAACCTCCAACCTTCAGTCTTACAGTCCCTCACTCACGGCTATCGCACAACACAACCACAGACACTTCATGTAGCCACCATCACCACCCGTGTTCGACGATAGCCTTGTTCGCCGCTGCTACTACCATCGTCAGCCTCTTCCCGCCGGCCAGCAAGTTCAAAACTTAAAACAGAACCTAAAAAGTATGGTTTTTTTTTTATTTCTTCATAACTTAAGTTCAACTATGCTATATTGCTATGTAGGTTCAACTATGCGAATGTTAGATAATGTATTTTGTATTATTCTCAAATCTTAATTGATTTGATATTTCATGCTTTTGTGGTGTACTTTTAGGTATTTCTATGTTAAATTTATATATATACTAAAAAAATTTATATATATATATATATAAAAACAAAAAAAAAACAAAAAAAATACGTGTCTGTATCCTAGTTTTTTAGAAATTGACATATCGTCATATCTCTGCCGTGTTTGTGTCCGTGCTTCTTAGCTAATCAATATGGCTAATTTTGACATCTATCATGCTCCTCCGCTCTCTAGTTCTTTTTTTCCCCTAGCTGCAAGTTTAGTTCCTTAGAGAGAGTACATTTTCTGAGAATAATCTGAACCATGCCAGCCTGCTTTTCTAAATATACATATACATTAAAAAATTTATTGCATACTCATGATCAGAAAACTAAGCGATGAATTCACCAAAATTTTCTCTCTATTCAATTTACTATAAAGACATCTAATTAAAAGACCCAAAGACTAATGCAGAATAACGGAAAAGAAAAGAGAGGACCAAAATGTTACCTCATAAAATTCCATGAAGTTAAGAATAACAGTCAAGTCAACATCTTCCGTCAATGCCTGATGCAACGAATGAGGAGCAAGCCATGTAATCTTTTGACCCTCTACCTCAGCCTAGACAAACAAAAAAATTAAGATATAAGAAAATGACTTTGGAACATAAAAAGCTGCACATGACACTGAATATCATAATATAAATCATGATATACCTGATAGTAAATGCCTTTCACAGATATAAACACTTTTCGTAATTTATGAGTTCGAGAAACAAATGCTTGCCATTGATGACTCAACCTAGCAAAAGATATAAAAAGAAAATATGTGATGAGATATTGAAGTCGTCATTTTGTTACCATGCCAGAAATAATACAAAGACAAGTTGACGACATATAATTGTAGTTCATAAAAATTTATCGTGGCTAGTAAACACCAACCTCCGACAATTATGAATACGCTTTGCCTCAACCTTTACCCTCTCTTGTGCGGGTAATGCTGCAAAAAGGTGCACCATTGAGAGGCAGTCGTCCAAATCTCTAAGTGCATCAATGAATTTTGGGTACCTAAAGGCCAAACATAGCATGCAACAATTGAAAAGAGTCATTATGGGAAAATAAAACAAAATATATAACTCTATCAGTAGGAAAAACAAAAGAAAGAAAAGAAATGTATGAACCTCTCCCTTATTATTCTGTCTAATTCATATGTAGGCCTGTGATCGTTTAGAAAGTTTGCACGCTCCTTATTCTTCTTTGCATCAGCTTTGTTTATCTTCTTCTCATATGCCCTAATCTCTCTAAATTTCTCCAGAAGTGGTTCATGATGAAGAAAAGCAACATCCTTCAAATGGTAGTAAGTGTGGTGATTTCCTTTAACTTTCTTCTTTGGCTCTCGAGGAAATATTCCCTTGAAAATGCACAGCTTCCTGTCATAATAATAAAAACCAAATCCATTGTTTCAATAATGATCATGTTCAATCAAGGTCCATCCTAATCCAGTTTCGATATAATATTTTTAAAATCTTCAAACACTTGTTTATATCAACTACTTAAAATCAAACAAAAGCGTGTTCAATCTTAAAAATTGAAGAGCATTTAATTTATTTCGAACATCTACGATTATGAATAAATTTTCATGCAAGGTAAGATGCACCACTAAAAGCCAGAATCAATACTAGTCAACCATACAATTCATGCAAGGTAAGATGAGAAATACCTGAAAATTGGCAAACTAACTTGCAGCCGCTTCACAGCCTGCGATCTGGTCACATATCTCGCTGCGTTACCCTCCTTCTTCTTCCCCTGATAAACGACCGAAAGTAGAAAAAAACCTAAGCAAAATATTCACGTCGAACAGCTCGATAATCCTCAATAGTAGTGATTATCAGCATTGAAAACACATGGAAACAGATTTGAACTTACCGGAGGCCTGTAATGCTTCTTCCTCGTTACTTTATTCACCATTGTTGCAGAGAAAACTGAATATCAATGAACTGCACGAATAAGGAAGCTGCAGGTTATGGCGGTGGAAGAAGAAGTAAGGTAACTAATTTAAAACCAGGCGAACCGATTCGGTCCGGTCCGGTCCGGTTCGTTTATATAATATAACATTCGTGACACGAAACCCAACCCGGAATTCATCGGGGTTTTTTTTTTCACACGTACAAGAAATATATCATAAATTTAAAAACGTATAAATAATTAATAGATCTCTGGGCCACGCCCGTTTCAATTCTCCGTCTCTTGTTACGGATGTGGAAAACCGGGAAAATTTCTAGTACTATGGTAGTACCTATTCCCTCCATACAGCATTTGGCACATCATTTAATGAGCATTAAATGATATAATATTTTATTCTATGGGTTCCACACCATTCTTAAATACTCTTTACATGACAAAAAATTAAGGGAAAAATTCATTTTTAACCCTAAACTTTGGGGGTTGTATCAATTTTAACCATGAACTTTCAATTTCATCAAATTGAACCCTAAATTTAACAAGTTGTATCAATTTTAACCTTGTACTTTCAATTTCATCAAATTGAACCTCAAACTTATGAGATCGTATCAATTTTAACCTCCAACTTGCGTAAGTGTTACAATATATACCTTTGGTTCTTTCCATTTGAACCACACCGTACGTAATTGATTATTTCTTCCTTTTTTTTCTTGATTCACATTGCACCTGAATTGGTTTTTTATAAATAAAATATTGGAGAAACTTTATTGTAGATGATTTTTTTTTGTTGAGAACTTTAATTGTGAGGGCTTTCGCTGCTATTTAAGATTACAAAAGCAAAGAAACTTTAGAGTTTTTTATCTTCAAATATTTGCAGGGTTTTTTTTTTTATTGTTGTGAAGAACTTTGTGCGGTTTTTTTTTTCTTCTTTTACGTTTTTTTTTTCTTGTTAATTAAAAGAATGTACAAATGTAGGAAGCAAAAATAAAGAAATTTCGAGTTTTTTATTTCTCATATTTGCTAGATTTTTCTTGTTGCCAATAACTTTATGATTATTTTTTGGATAATAATGAGAAGAATAGTCTGGATATTTTATTTATTCTGGTTTTTCCAAAAAAGTTCTTACAAAACACTAACTCAGGTGTAATGTGAATTAAAAAAAAAGGAAAATGACAATCACATGTTTTTAATAGCAATTCAAATGAAAAGTTGACCAAAGGTCTACATTACAACATTTATACAAGTTTGAGGTTCAAATTGATACAATTTGTTAAGTTTAGGGTTCAATTTGATTAAATTGAAAGTTTAGGGTAAAAATTGATACAACCTGATAAGTTCAGGGGTCAAAATTGATTTTTTCCCAAAAATTAATGAAGATAGTATGAAAAATCGTAGGACTAGAAATTTTTCCCGGAAACCAACATCGCAAGTGCGTGTGCTTTTGGCTCATTAAAGATGGTAAAGAGAAATCCAAATTACACCAAGAATGTTAGTGTCCATTTGTTTTCTTAACTTTTAAAAATTGGAAAAAACTTGTCTGCACACCGGTATGTAGGGATCTCACTAAGAGAGATAACAAAAAATTCTCATTTTCTCCCTTCCTCTCTCTTACTTGTCAAGATTTTAATGGGGGTATGTAGGGAGATCCCTACACACTATGTAGGGTTCTTAAAAATTTCAAATAAGTCGTTAAATTTTCAATTTTATGTTCGATAAATCTTTGGGTTTTAAAAATATCTTAGGTTTTTCCTTCGATAAGTATCAACTTTCAATTTTCAACATTTGTTAAAATTCATGAGCAATGGACATAAGATTCAACTTTACATCTAGTAGACCCATTAATTTTTAAAAATATTGAATATGTCATGGATTTAATACACATAAAATTGAAAGTTCGCAACATTTTGAAAGTTCAAGAATTTATTAACATCTTTTTAAAGTTTATAGACCAAATTGACACTACCAAAGTTCAAGAACTAAACTTGTAATTTAACCATACAAAGTGTATATTTGAAAGTAGTTTTGTACCTTTCATTATGTTCGAAATTACTCGAAACATGCCTTTCATTATTTGAAATCAATTTCAGGTTTGATTTTATTTTTATATCATCAAAATTGATTTTAAATTATTAAAGACATATTTCAAAATGATTTTGAATAGGATAGTGAATGATTTTGATGAAAGATGCACAAAAACAAACAAGTTACTTAAGAAAATGTAAATAAAGATAAACCAAAACCTATAGCGTAATAGTATTATAAAAGGGAGAGAACAAAACCGGGAGGGAGGCTGCGGTGGCACGAAGGGAAGAACGGCGGCGGCGGCGGCGGCGACACTGAGTTGCTGAAACGGAGGAGGAGACGACGTGAAGAAGAACTGAAGAAGTGGCGTGGTGGGAGATCGGACGTACGGCTGCCGGAAGAATGAGGAAGCAAATGTGGGGAAAGAAAGGAGCGTAGGGTTACTTCTTTTTTCCTTTTTGTTTCTTTTCTTTTTTAAATATAAATATATAACAAAAATAGATAAAAAGAAAGACAGTCATGTTAATTTTACATGTGCTTCTTAAATAAAACAAATAAGATTGTTAGTTCTTTTTTATTTATATATAATTCTAAGATTATAATGGTAAAATAGTTAATGTCAAAAAAAAAAATGGTAAAATAGTTATTTTTTCCCTGATTTATTCTGAATATTCAAACAATGAATTTTATTGAATTCTATTAAAATCCATAGATTCCAAACAAAATCAAGAGTTTCCTTCTAATTCCATATACCAAACAAAACATAAAAAATATCAATTAAAAACCAAGGGAAATTAAAATCTACGACTCCGTTTAATAACCATTTGGTTTTTTGTTTTTTGTTTTTGAAAATTAAGTTTTAAAACACTACTTTCACCTATTAGTTTCTTTGTTTTGTTTTCTAGCTTCTTCCCATGTTTTAAAAAACCAAGTCAAATTTTGAAAACTAAAAAAAAAAAAAATAGTTTTCAAAACTTTTTGTTTTTTGGAATTTGGCTAGGAAATCAAATGTGTCATTAAGTACAAAGATGAGCACTATTGTAAGGAAATTGAAAGAAAACAAGCATAATTTTCAAAAATCTAATGGTTATCAAATGGGGCCTAAATCATGGAATTTTAAAGTTACTAATTAAAATAAAGATGAACCTCGAAAGGGATCGACCTGTCACTTTTGGTCCCTGGGGTTTTGGTTAGGTTTCATTTCGGTTTCTGAGTTTTCAAACTCGACAATTTAGTCCACCAGGTTTGGATTTCGTTTCATGTTGGTTCATCCATCCAATTTTCCCTTAATAATTAACGGATTCCTGACGTGACACTAATTTTTTATTAACATTTTATTTTTTATTTTTAAAAATATAAATATATTAAAATAATACAAAATATTGTTTTTTATTTCTTTCTCCCCCTCTTTCTTCTCCTTCTTCTTAACCACCATCACCACCACCATTATACTGTTGTCGTCGGCAGTCGTCTTCTGTCGGCAACAACTTCTTTTTCCCTTATATTCTTCTCCTTCATTATTTTCTTCTCCTTTCTCTCCATTTTTTTAATAGAAAAAGAGGATAAGGGATGATCTATTTTCCTTTTTTTTTAATGGAGAGAAAGTAGAAGAAAATAAGTGTAACAACCCGTATTTTTTCAATATGGTCATTCTTACAAATAATGCGGAAGCGATTTAACAAAACCGAAAACATATCTTATTAATCCAGGGCTTACAACCAAAGCCAAGTCCATCATTGAGGAAAAAAAACATACAGAACTAAACAAATCACGAGTTCTCATCGCTCATGCCAGAACGCTAGCCTAATTGCTGCCATAACTATCTGTTGCTCTTTCATCCGAAAACATTTTAAAAACATAATGAGTACAAAAATACTCAATAAGCAACTTCCACATCAAGTTCATAATTCATTTTTATTCAAAACAAAACACAAGATTTCAGGTAATAAAAACATTTTCAATATTCGAAACAAATCATTCTTTCAGTCAAACAATACTTTCAGAACATATTGGGAAAGATGCATTAATGGAGTAGCCATAACATAAGTGGTTACCCGTCGGTAACACCAACCAGACATTCATACAGAAGTGTCGGTTAAAACCGACCAGAACATTTCAAATCAAATACTTAAGTGTGAGCCCATGTGAGTGAAACACACATGAATCTACATTCCAAAGGAACGTCAAACCACAAAAGTGTCTTCTCACAAATAAGTTACAGTCAGAACATTTCATATAAATACTTAAAAGTGAGGCCACGTGAGTGAAACACACACATGAATCCACATTACAGAGGAACGTCAAACCACATAAGTGTCTTCCCACAAATAAGTTTCATTCAGATCATATAACCGTCAATTCCAATATGGCTACTACAAAGCATACGATCCCCAAAACAAAGATTGGCATATCCGAATAGCACTATTCGATTCAATTCAAAACACTTTTCAAAACATACAAAACAGCAATCATGCTTTCATTTAACAAAACAATTGAAAACATAATCAATCTCAATTTAAACACAAACAATTTTAGCCAAACATTCTATTTTGGAAGGGATGTGGAAAGTACTTACCCCGATCAGAATTTACAAATTTTAAACCCAAAGCAAATAAAAAATTGGTTCCTTGAATCCAACAATTTCCTAAACATATCCGGTACTTCTCTAATTAGAATCCAACGAATCCATCTTAAAGGTCTAACGACCAATCCAAATGGCAATCAATCTTAACCTCCGAAATTTCCCACTTAAAACAAATTCTTTTCATAAAAAGTTGGAAAAATAGGTTTATTGGGTGCCAAAAACAGAATTGAAATTCTGGAAAATTTCACTTTAAAATCCAACCTTTTCATACCAAAAGTCAGTAAAACAAATACCTTTCAATACTATTTAATTACAAAACAATATTTCAATATTTTAACCTTTAAAGCCATCAAAACTAACATAAAATTGGGACAAATAACCCATAAAATTTCATACAACAAAATATAAAGATTTTTGGAGCTTTCAATACCAAAACAAATCATTATTGTTATTTTTAATACCAAAACAGTAAAATTATTTGTTTTTCATGGAGAAATCAAAGCCATAAATCATACTTCAAAGTAGCAAACATATGACAAACTTTTTAAACAAAAAGAATCCAAATTAAACACAAAAACAACCCCAAAATCAAAGAAATTCACGGCTGGAAATTTTATGGAAAAAATTCATTTTCATCGAATCTTTGATTTTCAAACAAAAACTCTACGAAGAAAAACTTTGATAAAAATTTAGGCCAAAACAAAAACCTAAAACTTTTTAGGGCAAAAGATTTGAAAACCAATTTCATCCCAAATAGGACAAATAAAACTTCATACTAAAACTTTTAAAAAACATAATTCAAATGATAAAAAAGAAAAGAAAACAAAAGAAAAACTTACTATTTTTTTTCTCTGGGAAGGAAAGTGCAAAATGTGTTCTTTTCCCTCTTTTTGATTAAGAACATAAAAAGAATTAGGGCTAAAGAAAAGGTCTTTTTAAAAAACAACCCTAATTAAAACCCTAAAAGATTATTTCCTATTTTTTAAAAGGAAAATGATAAATCAATTTATCTCCTAATTCAAAAAGAAATAAATTCAAATTTAAAAATATTTTTGGAAATCAATTAAATAAATTAAATATAAATTTATATTAAAAAATATTTTTTTATCGGGTTGTTACAATAAGGAAGAAGAATAAGAGAAGAAAAAGAAGGAAAAAAAATTGTCGCCAGCGAGCGGCAGTCGTCAGCACCATGTGGCTGTTGGCGGCAACCATAGTATGGTGGTGATGATGATGGTTAGTAAGAGGAGAAGATAGTGTGGGAAATAAATAAAAAATAATAGAAAATAATAATATTTTTATTATTTTAAAATTTTAAAAAATATATTTTTAAAGGGAAAAATACACTTTTAGTCCCTAAGGTTTGGGTTAGGTTTCATTTTGGTCCTGAGTTTTCAAATTCGACAATTTAGCCCCTAAGGTTTGGTTTTAGTTTCATTTTAGTTCCCATATATTTTTTGTTTTTCTTATTAAGGGGACTAAAATGAAACGAAATCTAAACCTCAGGGACTAAAGTGTCGAATTTGAAAACTCGAGGACCAAAATGAAACCTAGCATAAACCTTAGGGATCAAAAGTATATTTTTCCCAAATATCAAATTACCAGACACCAAAAAAAGGTATTACATATATAACTAAATATATTTTGCTAATGGATTACTAATTTTTTTCAAATATGAGGTAAGGATCAGGTAGAAAAGTATCTATGAGCTCAAGGATGGGGAATGCTTCTTCGTCTTTGTCCTATATCTGTTAATGACTTCTAACAGTATGAATCTATTTATGAGATTTTATCATACCATAGAGATGAATTTATAATTTTTAAAATCATAAGGACTAAATTATAAACTTAAAAAAAAAAAATCTAAACTTTTCCAAATTATACCGAAAACTCAACATTGATATTACAATCGTAGGAAACCCTTATGAGCACACTGATATTACCGCATAATTTATAGTTGGACAATTAAAGAATAGAGCATCATTTCGCAAAGCAATGAAAAAAGTTATTGAATTAACTGAACATGTAAATACAAAAGGAATTCAAGTAAAAATTGTCGGACGAATAGATGGAAAAAAAATTGCGCATGTCGAATGATCAGAAAAGGAAGGGTTCTCTACAAACCATTCGAGCTAATTTTGATTATTGTTGCTGTAACAACCCGTATTTTTCAATACGGTCAAACTTACAAATAGTGCGGAAGCGATTTAACAAAACTGAAAACACAACCTATTATTCATAAAACAAGGCTTACAACCAAAGCCAAGTCTAACATTCCAAACAAATAAAGAACTAAATAATACCAAAAACAACAAAACCTACAGAAACCTACAGATCATAAGTCCTCATCGGTCATGCCAGAACGCTAGCCAAATCGCTGTCAAAACTATCACTTGCTCCATCATCTGAAAACATTTTAAAAACAAAAAAATGAGTACAAAAATACTCAATAAGCAACTTCCACATCAAGTTCACAATTCATTTTCGTTCAAAACAAAAAAGCATAAGATTTCAGGTAATAAAACATTTCAATATTCGAAACAAAATCATTTTTTTCAGTCAAACAAACTTTCAATCAAACAATACTTTCAGAACATATTGGGAAAGATGCATCAATGGAGTAGCCCATAACAGAAGTGGTTACCCGTCGGTAACACCAATCAAACATACATACATAATTGTCGGTTAAAACCGACCAGAACATATCAAATCAAATACTTAAGTGTGAGGCCATGTGAGTGAAACACACACACGAATCTACCTACCAAAGGAACGTCAAACCACATAAGTGCCTTCCCACAAATAAGTTTCAGAACAATTCATACAAATACTGAAATGTGAGGCCATGTGAGTGAAACTCACACATGAATCTACATTCCAAAGGAACGTCAAACTACATAAATGCCTTCCTACAAATAAGCTACAGTCGTAACATTTCATACAAATACTTAAGAGTGAGGCCAAGTGAGTGAAAACACACACATGAATCTACATTCCAAAGGAACGTCAAACCACATAAGTGCCTTCCCACAAATAAGTTTCATTCAGAACATATAACCGTCAATTCTAATATGGCTACTACAAAGCATACAATCCCCAAAACAAAAATTTGGCATATCCGGATAGCACTATCGATTCAATTCAAAACACTTTTCAAAACATTCAAAACAGCAAACATGTTTTCATTTAACAAAACAATTGAAACATAAACAATTTCAATCAAATCAAATTTAATTTAAAACATACGATTTTCACCAAAATTTCTATTTTGGGAGGGATGTGGAAATTACTTACCTCAATAAGTCCAAAGCAAATCAAAATTTGGTTTCTTGAATCCAACAATTTCCTAAACATAGCCAATACTTCTCTAATTAGAAACCAACAAATCAATCTTAAAGGTCTAACCAATCCAAATGACAATCAATCTTAACCTCCAAATTTCCCCACTTAAAACAAATTCTTTTCATAAACAGTTGGGAAAATAGGTTTAATGGGTGCCAAAAAGGAAAATTTCCCTTTAAAATCCAACTTTTTCATACCAAAAATCATTAAAACAAATACCTTTCAAAACCATTTAAAATACAAAACAAGATTTCAATTCTCCAATCTTTAAAACCTTCAAAACTACCTTAAAATTGGGATAAATAACCCAAAAAAATTTCTGCAAACAAAATAAAGATTTTCCAAGCTTTTCACACTAAAACAAATCAATAATGGATACTTTAAAATACAAAACCAGATCTGAAAAACCTAATAAAAACTACTGTAAAATAAGTAAAAACATTCCCTTTTCATGAAGAAATCAAAGCCACAAATCAAGCAATCATATGACAAACTTTTTGAACAAAAAGAATACAATTTAAACACAAAAACAGCCCCAAAACTAAAGAAATTCAAGGCTGGAAAATTCTGGAAAAATTCATTTTTCCTCAAATCTTGAATTTAAACCAAAAGCCCTAAGAGGAATAACTTTGACAAAAAATTTAGGCCAAAACAAAAACCTAAAACTTTTTAGGGCAAAAGGTTTGAAAACCAATTTCGTCCAAATAGAACAAATAAAGCTTCATACTAAAACTTTTTAAAAAGAAAAAAAAAAAAAACAAAAGAAAAACATAGAAGGGAAGAAAAACTTACCACTTTTTCTTTGGGAAAAAAAGTACAGAATGCGTTATTTTTCTCTCTTTTTTTATTCAGAGCGTAAAAAAAATAATTAGGGCTAAAGAAAAGGTCTTTTAAATAGAACCCGAATTAAAATCCTAAAAGAATATTTAGGAAAAGGATAAATCAAATTTATCTCCTAATTAGAAAAAGAAATAAATTTAAATCAAAGATTTTCTTGAAAATCATTAAAAATAAATTAAAAAAAATATTTTTTTTTAAACGGCTGTTACAGCTGCAATCCAATTTTTTTTTTTGAAAAAAGTTGCAATCCAATTCAAACTATCTATGCAGTAGTAGACATAAAAATTTAGATATTTGTAGACGAGTAATGATAAACCCTTACTAAATTTGTGTTTATGTTTTATTCAATGACAGGACAAATCAGTCCTTTTGGTTTAAATAAAAAATGAGCAATTCTATAAGGTAAATAAAAATGAAATTAATCATATGAGACAATGGCTACAAATTTGTCATTTTTATCAAAATTGGGGATAAAAGTTAATTTTACCCCACAAGAGAAGCCAATAAATAAATAAATAAATAAATATAGGAACTGAAACTTGGAAGAAAATCAAAATGGCGCCTCCGCCAAGAATGAACAAAGGTAAAATTCAAGTTCCCGCCATTAGAACACAGGCACTGGCGCCAATTAGGGTCTCAAATCTCTTCAGATTCAAGCCAAAATTCCATCTTCAATATTTTTCATCTTCGTTTTCCCTCTCCGGAGACTGATTCAAGCTATTCCAATGGACATCTCAAGATCGTCATCGTTCTTCGAAGATTTCAGTTCCAGAGAGCTCAATGGATTCAGAGGTGTTACAAATTCCTTTTTTTTTGGTTGTTTTTTCTTTTTGGTTTCAATCACGGTCTTCTAACACTCGGCATCTCATTCTCAGTTCGAAAGCGGCCGCGATTTGCCGCTGGTATTGCTCTTAGCTTCAAGGAAGTCGGAGCTCTTGCTGTTCAACACGATGGTGACCAGACGCCTCCATTGGCCGTTTCGTTCTGCAAGGTTTCGATTCGATGAGCTTATTGACATTGTTTCGTATTTTCTTTTTTTCTCCCTGTTTGGATTTGAGATTGAATGGAGGATGTTGTGAACTTGTGTTTTTGTAGACGTTGAAAAATTCTCATATTTTTGCACTTTCGGACGAGGATGGGTTCGTAAGCCTGTTCAATACTCACAGCAGACTTTCATTGTTTTCATCTCACGAGGAAAATTCAGGTTTTGATCTCTTTTCCATATCATGAACCCCGTAGTAATCGGACGTCGTTAACTGACTCAGATTTCTTTTACAGAGAAGTCTAGGGTTTGTGAATGGGAAGCACATCGCAATGCTGTGTTTGATGTTTGTTGGATTAAGGTAGTTTACAAGTTCAATCCTCTCTCTTGGCTTTTATTTACATCACCGATTTGTATATTATTAAATACTGATTTATATCGTTCTTATGTAATGGTAACTGCATCATAAATCACAAAATGCTAATGTTGTTCAGGACGATACCCAAGTGATTACAGCTTCCGGGGATCAATCTGTAAGTATCATCATTTAGCTCTTTAATCAGTCTATTGATTTATCGAACATTGTCTCTATATTTTGAACTATGTCACACCTTTTCATCTGGGAGTAAGTTGTACCTTCCAATTCGACTCCTGCAGATGAAGCTATGGGATGTTCAGGAAATGAAATGCATAGGAATATTGAGAGGGCACAAAGGAAGCGTGAAATCTATATCTTCTCACCCAACTAATCATGGTACATATTTTATATTATTTACACAAGAACGTTTTGCCTAAACATTCAGATACCCATATCTGAGAGGGGCGAAAAGGGGCTACTTTAATTAAATGATTGATTTTCATTGACTCATACAGATATAATCGTATCTGGTTCAAGAGATGGCTCATTTGCTCTCTGGGACTTGAGAACCACTTCTTGTTCCGAAGTTGGCAGTGAGGAGCTGTGCCTGCGGTAAGTAGAGTTGGTGGTCTTTGATGTTTTAACTGCACTTCAGTGTCAAGTAAACATGACCTTTTGCTAGTGTTTTTACGACTTCCCAAATTACCTTGAACAGGGCAAGTGCTGTAGTTAAAGGAGCCCATCTTTCCCCTCATGCAAAGCGTATCAGGCGTCAAAAGGTTTGCTATTGGCATTTTCTCTTTATCAATTTGTCGGTATAAAACCTTACTTAGTCTTTCAATTCTTCCAGTCTGCTTCGAAGAGTATAACTTCAGTTCTTTATCTAAAAGACGAACTCTCTATAGCCACAGCTGGTGCAGTGGATAGGTGCGTATAGGATTTACAGTGAATTGTCTTATATGGAGCAAGACGTAAATTTCCCTGTCAGAAGCTATATCATGTTACTGATGTTAGTTTTTTCTGTCTTTAGCATGGTGAAGTTCTGGGACACAAGAAATTTGAAAAATGCAATCACTGGCTGCCAACCCAAATCCAGTGACAAGGTAATGCTCGAATCAAGGATATAATGGTAATCTTATTTAGATTTTTGGAGTACCATTGATGTCTCGAGTCTAATTATAATCTACCATGTTCATTTGTAGGATACGAGATTACATGGTATATCTAGCTTATCCCAAGACGCAAATGGGGCATTTCTTTCAGCATCTTGCATGGATAATAGGTAATTAACTCATTTAATCACAAGTCATACTATCCAGTTTCATGGTTCCTAAACACCTAGCTCTAGCCGCTATTGGGAGTGCGTGCCTGAAAATAGCTAATTTTGTGCACACTTACCTGATATCATCTGTGTATATTTTTATAGAACTTGCAGCAGCGTAAATAAGAAAATAATATAAATTCTCTCTCTGTCTCTATAACAGAATATATTTGTACAATGTACTTCAGCTGGAAAAGGGTCCTGTGAAATCATTTTCTGGATGCCAAATAGATTCTTTCTTTGTTAAGGTGAGTGTTGCCCTTGGAAGCCTTGAAGTATCTTGTCCCTTGCAAAAATTTCCTTGAATATGAATATATTTTCATTTTTAATGTTTCATGTTTGCTTTTGCAGTCTGCAATCAGTCCTGATGCTTCTTACCTTCTCAGTGGTTCTACCGATGGAAATGCCCATGTTTGGCAGGTTAGGTTCTTTTTAATTAAAAGCTTTATGTATAGTATTGTTAAATTATAGCACGAATTCAAAAGCTGTGTCAAATCAGGTGGATAAACCTCATGAAGATCCCATCACATTAACAAAACATAATGGAGAAGTTTCAGCAGTGGATTGGTATTTTCTTCAAACCTTTTGCCACTTGTTCGCAGCCCTCAAAGATTATTAAATCATTGCTGATAATTTAGCCTCTTCCAGGTCTTTGTTTGAAGTCGGGAAGTTTGTGACATCTTCAGATGATTTCACGGTATGCAAGTGATTCAATTTTTTATTCTCTGAACACAATTAATTTAATACCATCTATAAATTTTCTTACTTTCACTTTGAAATTATTATATTTTTATCCAACTCTAAAAGTTTTGTAGTTTTTGCCTTGATCTCTCATTAGTCATTTTGAAAATATCTAAACCTGTTTTGAAACTCAACATTGGTCTTATTACAAGTGACTCCTAAGGTAAGACTTCAAACACTCATCTTTGAAAATATTTACTAAGTAAAGGAAAGATGCTTCAAGTGTCTAATAATCTAATAGCTCAATTGGTTTGGTATATAACTTCTCAAGATCTCAGAGGTTCGAATTTTCTACCCATGTCGTTTATCTAAAAAAAACTATAAGTATAAAAACAGTATTTTATGCAAAGTTGAAACACTAAATATAATTTTCAAATATTGAGATCAAAATACAATTCAAACCTTACAAAATCTTCTAGATTGTTCTCTTGTTCTCTGATCATGTCCATTTGTAACTTACTTTTGTCAAATTATCTGATAGGTCCGGATATGGAATTCTCAAAACAACAGTTGCAGCCCAAGCAAAAGGCCAACGTCATGCAACCGAAAGAGAATTATGGCAATGCCAGCAGTAGAACAAGCCAAAGACTCTGGTAGTTCAGATTCTCCATACTTTGACAGAGCTTGTGCTCCCTCTAACTCAAATGCCATGGAGCACAAATTAGGCACTCCCGAATCCAAGGTAAAACGATTTTTATCAGACGCTGCCTTAATCGAAAGCTTTGAGAAAACTCCCGAAGCCACTTCGAAAAGCCCATCTTCTGTTCTAAATCCTCCTTCCTCCATGAAAAGAAAAACAATCCGAGATTACTTTCTAGCTGTTCCATAAAGCCTCACTGGTGCATTCATTTCTAGAGAGTATATATTTTCATTCTTTTTTAGAGCTCAGCATTTACCTCAATTTTGGTGGTGGATCCAAATAGAAGCCTTTTGAACAAAGAACCTCTCCCAGTTTGCAGTTGGAAGCTGATTTTCTTCTTAAATTTATACCTTAGTTTTGGATGTTATGAGATGTGGTATTTTGTGGCAAGTCTTTGCTGGTTTGCTGCTGTGATGGGAGTACTGATTTGCAGGCTTGCATTTGAAATGTACAGTCAAGGGGATGCAATTTTGTAAAAAGTTAATTATTTTAGGTTTAGAATTTCAGTTTATTTCTTCAACTTTCATATCTTGTAGATGTTAAATTGAGTGATTTATTTTATTTAGTTTTTTAAAAATTGAGTTATCTCTAAGTTGATATTATTGACATGAAATTAGTACAATGAAAATCAGAAACCAAGAACCAGGATTTTAGTGAGCATCACAACCCAATAACCAACAAAGAAAATTTACAATAGCCTAAAAACTCGAAGAAATTCCCAAGTTTACACAAATAATCCTGTTTTTTTTGCCCTATTTCCCCTTGAATTGTTTTGTCCAAAAATTCCCTGTAACACAGGTGGATGAGGGAAAATTTCTAAGACTTCCGTTCACAATTTGACATATCACTATCATGGCAATCAATAAGTGAAGGTAGTATAGAAGTTTTCTCGGTGATGTTGAGAATCTTGAGATTTTAATAGTCAAGTGGGTATTTTATTTAATAAATTGCTAATGACAAGAATTGTTTTGAAACTTTTTGAGAGGTCAAGGATATTAAAGCAACTTTTAGGATATTGTAGAAATTGTGACCAAAGTTTAAAGGTATTTTTGTATAATTTAATATTTAAAAATATTGTAAATTAGTTTTCTAATTTTGAGAAAAATACATTTTTGGTTCTTGAGATTTGAATCAAGTTTTATTTTGGTTCCTAAATTTTAAAACTCAACATTTTTATCCCTAAGGTTTAGATTTTATTTCATTTTGGTCATTCCATCTAATTTTCCTTTAATTTTTAAAGATTGTTGAAGTGACACTTTTTTTTTTTAATTAAAAAATGTTTTTTTAATTAATTTTTAAAATAAAATAATATTGAATTAATAGAAATATTATTATTTTTTCATTTTTTCATTAGGTTTCATTTTTTTTTTTATTTTATTATTATTATTATTATTAATTCCGCGTTTTCTTCCTCTTATTTTCATCATTTTTTTCTTTCTTTCTCATTATTTTTGTTCTCAAAAACCGAAAGGAGGGAGCTAGAAAAAGAATTGAGAAACCAATTCAATAATAATAAAAAAAATCTAGCTTCTTTACAAGAAAAAATAACTGTAGAAATGATTAAAGTTTTGATACAAGAACTCAAACAGACAAATTAACATGTAACAATATATACATTTTTAACTAAAAAAAATATACATTTGTAAAAAAAAAAAAAAAAAAAAAACATTTGCAACTAAAGGCTACATTATATTCACTATGAGAGATCTCAAAATGCCTTCTTGAGGCAGCCTTGCTTTGGAGATGCTCATCTTGTGTAAGAAATGGTAGCGACACCTGCTAAATTACGACGATCGGGTAGGTGCAATACATAATTTCTCTAATAGAGTTACAGATGAGATTAGATTGATCCATTTTGTTGCAGATTCACAAAAAAGTTGCACAAACTGCAAAATGTTGCATAAAATTATCAACAGCTCAACAAGGGATCATGTTTCTAAGATAGAATCATAAAGCATAATCAGATGAGTGAAGGGATTGAACATACCAGGATCATCAAACAGCAGTGGCATTTTTCTATTGAATTATATAAAGCTCTTGTTTGGCTATGAAGTAGCGACCGATGAGGTTGCTCGGTTCTATGATGAACTGCTCCCGGAAGGATCCCATTTTCTTACTTGCCACATCAATGGCAAGATCCTTAAAATTTGGCAATCCCTCGACTTGTACACCGTCTCCACATATAAGGAACTGGTTCCCGATGATGAAGGATCCCGACACCCTTATGGCAACTCCATCTTGACCGTGAGCTCGGCATTGGAGTTTTTCGACGACATGAACTAATTTTTCAAGAGGCCAGTCTCCCGCTAATGTACTTCGAATGTCTGATAGTTTGGCAAAGATATCATTTGGACCAGAAAATTGCTTCCCTGAGAAACTGAGCATAAAAGAAGTATGAATTAGGGAAGTATGTAAAAGTTTAAACATTACAAAAACTCCCTCACTCATTCCGATTTAATCATTAAGAGGAATGTCTCCCTACTCCATTGTTTTAAAATAAAAATATTTTGAAAAACTAAAGATCAAAATTTATTTGGACCTAAGGCGACTTTAGCGGTAAGGGCTTGAGATGTTCGAGGAAAAGCTCCAAAAATTTTGGGTTCAGCATCTGAATGGAAAACTTAATAAATGAAAATAACAGTTACCTCCTAGAGCTAGCTAGCAATGAGGCATCTTAGTCTCCCAAACATAAACTCTTTAAATCGATGTAGAAAAATTGATATCTTTCCAATTGAGACTTGTCAATGGATCAATGAATTCATACAACTGTATCTAACCGATAAATCCCATATTTTTCATTTTTCACTTTCCTAACTAGCTTCGGAACCCTTTTTGGGGTCGTTCGGGATCTGTTTGGTGCAGAACAGAGATTGTAGTGTGATGATGGAGGAAGTCCTGTCCACTTGAAACCTCCATTTGGGGATAATCACAGAGTTCTTTGCATGCTTATATTTTTTCGGTTACATGGGGTATTTGATTGGAGAGAATTGTAGAATTTTTAGAGGTTCTGAGAGATCTAGGGAAGAGGTGTGACATAATGTTAGATTTCATGCCACCTATTTGTGGGCTTCAGTTTCTAGGGAGTTTTGTAATTACCAGTTACGTCTCATTCTTTTGGATTGGAGTCCATTTCTCGGATTGGAGTCCATTTCTCTAAAGTTGGGGTCAAACCTTCTGTCGGGGCTTTTTCTTTTTCCTCCATTTTGTATGCTCCTTTCTTTGCATGTGCTTACATTATACTAAAAAAAATGTTGTTTTGAAAGAAAAAAATTGAGAGAAAATGAGGGAGAAGAGAACATAATCCAACTACACATTACCTTAAAGTTGAGCTTTCATGGAATAAAGCTTTTGTATGGTGCCAGAATTCATCAGGTCCATCAAAAAGCAAGTAATAATGAATTGTCAACATCTGGTAGAAAAAGCACAAAAAAAAAAAAAAAAAAAGAAAAAAGAAAAAAAAAAAGAAAAAGAGATCAGCATCCATTATTCACAAAGCAAAAGTAACATGGTGTTTCAGATTTAGGACTCCAGGTTCTTATATACCCATATAACTATTTCAACAGTACACCTTCACCATATTCATACTAGAAGAACCTAAGGGAAAATCTAAAAACTGCATATGAAAATTATTTTCTTCTCTGTTTTAGATTGGAAAAAACAAGTTGTATAATATAAATTCTGAAAAGTCTTTAGAGTAAAAAATAGAAAATGGGAAACCATATTTGGTTTTTTGTTTTTTTCCCATGTATTTTACTTGCCGTTTTATAAATTAATTGTTGATATATATCAAATTATTGATCAACTGTTCTTTTAAGTATCAATCAATTTAAAAACATTTTTTTTTTTATATCCGTGAGTGTCCGGGCCAGCTTACGCGCACCTCGACTAATCTCAAGGGACAACCGCCTAACCCTACTACATTTGGTTGCCAAGGAAACTCGTAGGATATTAAATTTTAGGTAGGTGGCCATCATGGATTGAACTATAACGAGACCGAACCGAACATTGGCTGGCTCTTGGAATTATAAACATAATTTTGTAAATTTAAGATTGTTTTATGAGTATAGACTATGAATAAAAATATTATATACTTACATCTGCCAAGTCCTTCATCCTCTGTATTGGATCAAACACATTTTGGACAAATGCTGCCAGGTCTACTTGTTCATCCTCATATTTTTTGATAAATGGGTGTGAAAGCAGCTGCAATCAGAGAAGTATAGGCAAACATTATCCATCTTGAACCACTGCGATCCACTTACATCTAACTTGAGAGATATAAGGACTTTAAACAGCAATAAAAAGATATCTTCAAAAAGATTAATCTAGTTCTGATTTTGATTTTGGCATTTGAAATTGCAAATTGTCATCGGCTGCTCGATAAATGCATAACTTAGAAAAAAAAGGCTCTCAAGGCACCACCTGATTAATTAAGCTTGTAACTGCCTCAGATCAAGCTGGGATTATACTAAATCTTTTTTTGTCAACATTTAAATTGCCAACAAAAGTCTGCGACTGTGGGTATATGTTAAAACTTAAAAGAGAATCAATTTAATATATTCAATATGTTCACAACAATTTCCCTTACAGGTTTACACGTAAGCTCAAATAATAACATGTCTACGATTTTCTTTTATTATTTTTTTTGAAACAAGAAACAAAACTTTTCATTGAAAAAATGAAAAGAGACTAATGCTCAGAAAATACAAACTCCACAAAGGAGGGAAAAGTAAAGCAAAAAAGATACAAAGGAAGAAAAATTGCATGTCAATCAAAACTAATGACAAATAACGGGAAAACAACAAAAGGCTTGGAGAGAGAACACCAAGAAGAAGCCTTCAATCTAGCTGAATCAAAACTAATGTCTACCATTTTCTTTTATTATTTTAAAACCATAAGCGTACAAGCTAGCTTGTGCTTACCTCAATTTATCTCATAGGACAACAACCAAACTTTAGAACATTTGGCTGTCGAGAAACTCGAAGAATTTTAATATCTCATATCTTAGACACTATGAGAGTTGAGCCCTTAACCCCAAATTCTCTTTAGTTTTAACTTGCCACCTGGATTGGTTGAGTGGAGGAAAAAAAAGGATGGACTACTAGGCCAATCCAGAATTCACGTGGACTAAAGCTTGAAGATTATGATATGACTATTAATATAATTGGGAAAGAACTAACATTGCAAGAGTTTGAACCTAGCATTTTTCACTAATAACATGTCAAATTATCAGTAGATCAAAAAACTTAAGGCGATCATAGAGTAAATTTAACTGCTTCAATATTTTCTGAACATCTTATTCTTCCAAGTGAGGAACTTTCTTTTGGAAAACACAATCGATGCATGCATGATCAACAGCTAAAAGGACCTAAGTGTTACTTTGCAAGGATTTACCTGCTCTGCTGTTGGCCTAGCATCTGCATCTTTCTGCAAGCAGGCATCAACAAACGAGCAAAACTCCGGTGAAAACTTCTGTTTTGACGGTGATGGCGATGGGTCATCCAAAATCTATCATAAAGCAAAAGCTTTTAAGTAATGGTGATCTGGTCATGAAAGTCCACCGAACAAATGAGTCTAGCGTTTGAGAAATACTGTAAGTAGACAAAATATATTCTAGCTCACACCTGCAACATAAGGTTCACTAGACCTTCAGTAGCTGAGTATGGAAATTCACCAGTACCACACTCAAAGAGTGCAAGCCCAAGGCTCCAAATGTCAGCTGGATAAGAATAGCTCTCGTTTCGAATTCGCTCCGGTGACATGTATGTGACAGTTCCAACAAAAGTAGCACACTGTTATCACATTCAAAACCAAGTTAACAAAGACTGCTCTCAGCTTTCTCCAATTCAGTGGTCAACAACACCAAGGGAAATGGTAATGATGCTAACTATTAAAAACTAACCATTGCCATTGAATTCTCTAAGCCGGCACTTATGCCAAAATCCGTAATTTTTGCTTCACCCTTGAGATTTACAAGCAAATTAGCTGGCTTTATATCTCTGTGAACCAAATGTCTTACTCCATGCAGATAACTTAGACCCTTAAAAAAAGAATGAAAATAGTACCAGTTAGGTAATAGAACAAGTATGACCATTATTGAGAAATATGTCCCAGCATTTTGGAGATAATAAATGAGAATGGGAAAAGAAAACCATACATGAAGAAGTTTCTGAAACATAGACGAAAGGACAGGCTCAGGTATACATTTCTTCAAACGCAGGACATCGGCCAATGATCCTCCATCCATGTACTCCAAAGCTATGCTTATTTGCCCAGAGTCAGGGGTATAAAATGCTCCATGAAACTCCACGAGACCCTCGGAACAGGGGGCTTCACATAGTGTCCTTATCTCGGTAAGAAGCTGCTGTCTTTTCTCCTAGTATACAAGAAAATTGAAAAACATAAGCAAAAGATTAAGATGGATGGCTGCCAATTCATTTGAGGTTTATATTAAAAGAAATCAAAATAATGAAGTGCAGTTAATCATATATGGCTTAAACAGAACCAATAGTCAAACAGCAAGTTGCAATGTTGTACACTCATATGATCTCTGAAGTCATGGATTCAAACTATAGTGGCCACTAGCTTAAAACATCAATATCCTACTATTTTCGTAACATAAACGTCGATTAAGGTACACATAGGGTAGCCCGACACCACTATCAGGAAATATATTCCTTGGAAGATTATAATTTTCAACTATGCTGCCTTCTGGACCACAAACATTTTCTCTTAAAACAAGAAAATGTGCTGTATCTCAAATATGACATCTTCAACACATCAGATTACATCACATTTACTAGTCATTGCTAAAAGCAAACGTCAACAAGCAAAAAAAAAAACAGTGAGAAAGCCAAATCACAAACCTTTTCAAAGATATTAATCTTCTTCAAAGCCATGATTCGATGAGCAGGAATGTGGATAGCTCTCTGAACAACACTGCTAGCGCCGCTACCAATGGCTCCAAATATCCTCATTTCACGGGAAGCACAACGGTATGTCCTCTCACTACTCCCCGAATCATCGGCGAGCCAAGATGTGCACTTTTGTAACCCTAGCTCATTAAAATTGTAAACCCCATATGACCGGCTCAGCAAATTAACAGTCCCATTGTCTGAAAACTTCAGAAACAACAAGAAAGTTCTCAATTTAATCATTTATTCCTATTCATTAACACCCCTTTAATTTGCAAGCTTGAAAATTAGAACAAATTATCCAAATTAATCGAATAGAAAATGTACATATAATAATGTGACTTTAAACATAAGACTTTCTCCTCTAATACCACGTTAAATCACCAATCAACTGAAAATTCAAACGCATTCTAAAAAGTTAGGACAAAGAACCATTCAAATCAACCACAAACAGAAAAACCCCTATTCTAAAAATTCAATCGCGATTAGGTTACCGTATAGGAATCGGAAGGGTCCACAGGGGAATCCATCGAAAGCCCCTTTTCAGCATCAAACAATGGAGTAAGTTTCTTCTTGAGTTCCTCAAGACCCGCCATTTTCGAACAATTTCTACACTATTTCTGAGCGTGATCGACACAGTTTCAAGCTCAGAGTGACTGATTGTGGGAAACTAACCTGACACGAACAATGTACAACAGAACAGACAATTCTATGAGAATCAATAACAGTAAAATTAACGATAAAAAAACGCGATCGAATCACTTACCCCACAATCGAAAAAAACCTCTTAAAAAATCCCAAAATCTCTTTTCTCCGATAAATTTGGTTGCTAAGATTCGTTCATGTCCCACTGCGCGCCGAATCGAGAAATTCGGGTTGCTGATTTGCTTGTTAGAAGTGTTGGCCACGGCCTTTTCTTCGGCCAATCCTGTGTTGCCACGTGGAGTCGAGCCTATGTCGGTAAAGCTGCAAAAACGACGTCGTAGAATTGGAGTTATTAGTTATGAATTTCTGATCTTCTTTCCTTTACGGTGACGGGACGTGGATTCTCTTTCGGATTACGACTTTGACCAGTCAGTCGTTTCTGGCAAGTGTGAATGCAATGCTACTTGAAAGTTGAAACGACGTAGTTTTATTCATACTTCAAAGGATGATTTAGTTTAAGGTTTTGTAGATGTGTGGAAATAAAATATGTCTGAAAATTAAAGATTTTTTTTTTTTGACAATATGGGATGGGGGGATTTGAACCACGGACCTCGTGGTTATCAGTACAATTTTATGTCAGTCGAGCTATGCTCTTGTTGGCAAAAATTAAAGATAAATATGTTTGATTGTGTATGGAAATGTCATCAGAATTTTATAGAAATCAATTATGTCTGTATTTATTTTATGGAATTAATCTTAGAACTCATATCTAATTGTAATAGATTAATCAATAAAATAATCAAAATTAATTCAAAGTATTAAAAAAATTAATGAATTAATAATCAAGGATTTTTTGAAGTTTATTATTTTTTTTCATGGATAAATCTTCTTTTAGAAAAAAAAAGGTACACTTTTAATCGTGTGAAGTTTGGGTTTAGTCTCTATTCAATTTTTTATATTTTTCTCACTTGAGAAGAACGACTAACAATGTTGACTTGACTTGAGTTATAGACAAATGAGACAATCATTCAAAGGTCATTTGGTACAAGAGTTTTGCAGATGAGCATGAGTATAAGAGCTTGTGATGCCTTTGTTTAGTACAAGATTTATGAAGTTGGTCATGGGAATTCCATAGACAACAATTTTCAGTGCAAGTAAGAGTTTTCTCTTTGTTCATATCTTTTTATCTTTTCTTTTTTTTAAAAAAAATTATATGCAATTTTATTTCGAATATAGTTAATTAATTAACTCATTAATATTAAATTAAAAAAATTGATATAATAAGTTATTAAATTAAATTAAATAAATAATAAATGATTAAGATATATACTTAGTCCAAATTTATTAAATTGATGTTTGTTCACACGAGATTTCAACAGGGAAATTTAATTCGTGGAAATGAACTTGATTTTTTTGAATTTGAATATATAAGCGTTACAATCTCTAATATTTATCCTCTGATTCTTTCTCACAAGGTTTGTTGAGCTTCTTGGATGATCGGCCTGTTAGGTTTGATGATCTCTTGGTTCGACCTGCTGGCTTGATGATCTCTTGGATCGGCCTGTTGGCTTGATGATCTCTTAGACCAGCTTGTTGGCTTGTTGGTCTTCTTGGATGATCGACCTACTGGCTTGATGATCTTTTGGATCGGCTTGTTGGCTTGATGATCTGTTGGATCGGCTTGTTAGCTTGTTGATCCTCTTGGATGATCGACCTGCTGACTTGTTGATCTTCTTGATCGGTCGGTTGGCTTGTTGATCTCTTCTTGGAGTCTTCTAGTCTTCAAATGATCTTCTGAGTATTGAATCCTTTGAATTATGAATCTTGGATCCTTTTGAATTCTCTGGACTCTTTGGCTTCTGACTCTTCTAGATTCTTTGACTGAACTTGAAGCTTCTATATTCTCTGTATGCCTGAATGCTTCTAAGTCTGAATCTCTGGATGTGTCTGAGTGCCTCTGGACTCTGAGCTCTCTGACTCTATCTGAATGTCCATGCCCAAAATGAATGGTGATCTCCTCTATTTATAAAGTTTGATGGACCTCATATGGGTTTGAGCTTGGTTGATTTTGGGCCAAACTTTTAGGCTTGGGCTACAGTTGGGCTTTAATCCAATCCTTTTTTTTAATAAGGTCGGATTATTTTAATTTAGCCCAATTTCTTCAATGACCTCGGGTTACATTAGTCTCAGGTCCAATTGCCACGTGGCATAATTTGATTGGACTTGGCTTATGTCGTCCGATAGATCAATAATAGACTTGTGGCATTATATGATTTGCCAACTTTTCATGTCTTTTAATTTAATTTAGGGACACATGTAAATTTGTAATTGGTCCCAAATTTATTTTATCATTAACTTAAATGAATGATGTGACAATTTGTGATTAGCCGAAATTTCTCATTCAACAATGTCATTACGTATTTACTGAAATGATAATTAATTAGTTAACAATATCTAAGATATATTTAATTAGTGAATTAAAATTATTTAAATTAACTTAGTATAAAAATTTGTTTTTCAATAATTATAAATAATTACTTATTGATTATATTTAATTATCTTACGGTAATGTAACGCCCCACATTTTCAAGTAAAGCTAATTTTATTCTTTTGGACACCAATACGAGATTGGAAAAAATGCATTTTCAGTTCCTAAGGTTTGGGGTTAGGTTTCATTTTGGTTTCTGAGTTTTCTAACTCGACAATTTAGTTCCGAGGTTTGGATTTCGTTTCATTTTAGTCCATCCATTCATTTTTCTGTTAGAAGTTAACGAAATGCTGACGTGACAACTATTTTTTTTATTTAAAAAAATATATTTTTTAAATTTTAAAATAAAAGTAATATTAAATGAATTAAAAAATTATTAATTTATTATTTCATTTCTCTCTTCTCCTTCTTAATTCTTCTTTTCTTCAAATCCTACCCAGTCACTGTTGCCAACCACTGCTGCCCGCCGTCGTTGGAGATTTTTTTTCTTCTTCTTTCTTCTCCTTCTCTCATAGTCCCTCTTTTTCTCTCACCGCCGACTCTCCCTCCCTCACCATCTCCTTCTCTATTGCCATATCCTTCTCTCTCGTCGACAGTTTCAGTGTTTTTTTTAACAAACAACGAAGGGGGGTTCCCCCCTTCGAATCCAACTGGAACGAAGGGGAAAACCTCTCACCGGCATTGCTCTCTCACCCACAATCTCCTCCTCTCTCACCGACAGTTTTAGTGTTTTTTTTATAAGAAACAGCGAAGGGGTTTCCCCCTTCGAATCCAGCTTTCCAGATCTGGAACGAAGGGGGTTTCTCATTCGTTTCAATTCTTTTTTTCTAAAAAAAAAAAAAACAGAAAGAAAAGAAGGAAGAAGGAAGGAGACAAAAAGAAAGAGAAGAAGAAAAAAAAGTTATCGCCGGCGACGACGGTTGACGACAACAACTGCAAGAAGAAGAAGGAGAGAAATAATTTTTTTTAATTAATTTAATGTTATTTTTATTTAGAAATTAAAAAAAATATTTTTTTTAAAATAAAAATAGGTGTCATGTCAATAATCCGTTAGTTATTAACGGAAAAATGGGTGGAGGGATCAAAATAAAACAAAATCCAGATCTCAGGGGCTAAAATGTTGAGTTTGAAAACTCAGAGACCAAAATGAAACTTAACTCAAACCTTAGAGACCAAAAGTGTATTTTTCCCTTTGAAATTCGATTGAGATAATTAGAATCGTTGCTTTTAAGAGTGTTGAATAAAGATAATTAAATTTATGAGTTTCTAGATTAGAGATTTTTAATTAAGTCTTTAATTCATTATTTTGAAATTTTAATTTTTCAATAGACTTTTGGTTCATGTGATGCCCAAATAGAGGAGGGTACATGAATGAACTAATGCCACATTCAAATGAGAAAGATTCTCATAATATGAAAGTATGGTCAAGATAAGTTTAAAAGAATTTATAGTTCTACCTATACCAACAAGGTGCACATTCTTTTTCAATGACTCAATCATAGAAAAACTTCAAAGTTAAGTGTGCTTGGCATGAGGAAGTTCTATGTTGGGTGATCTCTTAGGAATTTTTCGAGTAAACATGTGAGTAAAGACAAAAAATGCTAAAAGGACCTCATGTTGGTTTGTGGGGACTGTTTTCACTTTTTAAAGCAGTTTAAGACAAGTACGGTGACGTAGTCAGGTCACAAAGGTCGAATCCAGATTCTGACTCCTAGTCTGAAACCTGAGTATGGGACGTTACAGTTAAGAATCATGATCTATATTAGACACAAAATTGAAAAATTAAGGTCTAATAGAATCTTTCTTAAAAAATTAAGATATAGAGAAAACAAAAATCCTACCCTAAAACTCTTAGATACTTTTTTAGAGCAAACCGAACCAAATAGACACACTACCCAAAAATTGTAGATATCAAACCTATAATTTAAATCTATCATTTAGACTAAAAAGGGTTGGATTAATTATATGGGATCTCATAGCAAACTAAATTACTAATTTAACATTGTGATATTTAGTTTTTTAATTCATAAACTAAGATCATTGAAAGACTATATGCTAGTAAAATTTTATTGTCTTGTCCTTTCCTAGTATTTCAAATGATGTGATTCAAAATAATTTCTTATATTCTATGGATTCCAAATGGATGGTTTAGAGATCTAAACTATTTGGTTGATATTTACTATTCATGCATTGTTCACTCATTTAACAAAAAAATGTCAATATCATTTGATGTTGACATGTTATATTATATACTTATGGATGTTGAAAAACCACGTCGGAATTTGTAGTTTACAAAACAACCTAATAATTATTTAGAATTACAATAATCTTTCCTAAAAAATTAAGGATACAATTTCTTGTACTTATTGTTATTACAAGAAGTTTCCTCTTTTTATATACAACATGTCAAGTTTATTAATATATTTGACATTCCTAAAGCTTCAAGCAAGAAAACATTTTTTTCCCCCCACGGACATAGGAGACTCGTAAAGTTAAAAAAAAAATGATGATTAGTTAAATGAGATAATTGCGTGGATGACCCATTTTGAGAGGTCAAAATGAAAAAATGTCCTACCTTTTCAGAATAAGGATATATGCCCTTTTGCTTACGTCATCATCCTAGCAAAATTACCATTTTACCCTCTATATGAAACCACGCATTTAAGGCATTTAAGAGCGAGAAGTTGGAGCGAGAGCACGATTTAAGAGTGAGATTGGAGATGGAGCAAGAGATTGGAGAGAGAAATTAGAGAGAGAGTAAGAGATTGGAGGGAGAAATTGGAGAGAGAAATTGAAGAGAGAGTGAGAGATTGGAGAGAGAGCGAAAAACTAGAGCGAGAGTAGCGAGAGAAAGCGAGGTTAGAGTAGAGAGTAAAATGGTAATTTTACTAGGATGCTGACGCAAGCAAAATGACATATATCCTTGTTTTGAAAAGGTGAGACATTTATCATTTTCGTCTATTTTAGAGAGTCATCCGTACAAAAATCCCTAGATAAATTTAAGTCTTTTGATGAGGACGTTAAATCTCCTAATTGAATCAATCGAGTTATTTGAACCAATACGACTCATGTCAAATTTGAGATATACAAACCGTATTCTTAGATGTGCCAACATGAGCATAGCTGATCAACTAGCATAAATTTGTACTAATGATAAAGAGATGTGGTTTGAGTCCCCCAGCCCATATGTTGTCAAAAAAATTGTGTTCTTACATATGTCTATCGAAACTTGTTTTAGGTACGAGAATAATTCTCCATCTATTTTTTTTTTTTTTTTTTGAGTACATCAACATTTGGGGGTGGGGGGATTCGAACCTTTGACCTCATAGTCGAGGCTACATGCCAATTACCGCTGAGCTAAGCTCGCTTTGGCAAGAATAATTCTCCATCTAATGAATGAATACATGCTTTACAAAATTGTTATATTCAATTATTGAATAGCAATTCTCGAGTTAAAGTACCCATAAAAATATCAACATTATATTCTCATAATCGTATACATGTATTCATGTGTATTATTGAAATTGTTTATTTAATAGATTGAATAGTGTAAAAAAAAAAAAAAAGGCAAGTATTCAATTATTGCACCTCTAATGATTAGGGAATCTTACACATTTTTTTTTTAAACTTTAATCCTCCAAAGTACCAAAAAAAAAAAAAAAAAAAGAAAAAAAAGAAAATCCTTTGTATCTGTTCTGTTCGCTTAAATTTATTTAAAATGCATTCTGACTCATATATATAATAATGACATAATTATTATATCTCTATACACACGCCCACGAAAGCATATATACTTATTTTATTACTTTCTTGGTGACAAGTTAACGATAAATATTGCTTCAAAAAAAAAAAAAAAAGTTAACGATAAATATTTTTTTTAAAAAAAATAAAAAGCTAAAGCAATGCTCTAATATTTTACCCTTTTTTGTTAATTAGAGAAACAAAAGTTCTAATTTAAGTAATAAAGAATGTTTCTAAAAATAGTATACTTTGAGCAAGTTGAAATTACATTTGTGCTTACTTTTAATAATAAGGATCTATTTGAGAATTTTTTTAGAATATAATCTTATATTAATTGTGTCCATGAAGGATCACTTAACAATATATAACATATATGTTACCAAAAATTAGTTCATTTTGAAACTAAGTTAAAATTAATTTATAAATCATAAATACAAAAAAAATATTATCACTAAAAATTCTCATCTAGAAAGTTGGAAGTTTAGATACCATTATTCATATGAGTTTTTAAACTAAAAATAATCTACATATGAACTACTCCATCACGATGTATATATCGGTGCAATATCTAGAAGTCTAAGCCACTAAAAGAGACAAGACTCAAAAGTCCATTAGCTTTAGTAAATGTAGGCTAGCTGTAGTCCGACAAGATTAAACCATAAGTCATGAGTGAGACCTAAATTTCAAGACCAATGTAAGACTTGGAATACTAGATCAAGTCTTGGAGAGCTTAACTAGATGATCGTAGTATGACGAAGAAAGATTATATATAGGCTACAAGTGAGACTTAGAAGCTCATGGTCAAAGCTATCATGTGTGACCAAAAAGTACAGGTTGAAACCTGAGTGAGACCGACATGTTATAGCTTTACAGAACAAGGATTACAAGCTTCAAAATGAGCGAGACTTACTGTGACGCCCGAGGTTAGGAGGGGTACATGAATGAACCGAGATCACATCCGAATGAGAGGGATCTTGAAGATATGAAAGCATGGTCAAGATAAGCTTAAAAAGAATTGATAAATACTACCTATACCAACAAGGTGCAACTTTCTTTTTGGTGGCTCAATCATAGGAACTTTGAAGTTAAGCGTGCTTGGCTTGGAGAAGTTCTATGTTGGGTGACCTCCTGGGAATTTTCCTAGTAAGCATGTGAGTGAGGACAAAGCATGCTAAAAGGACCTGTGTTGGTTTGTGGGGACAGTCTTCAATCTTAGAAGCAGTTTAAGACAAGTATGATGACGTGGCCAGGTCGCAGGAGAATGTCGGGGCCGTCAGGTGCCGAATCCGGATTCTGAATCCTAGGCCTGGGGCGTTACACTTAGAAGCTCAAGGTCATAATTTGTTATAGCCTAACATGTGGGCGTAACTAGACACGGTAGCTCACATCTCAACACTTGAAACAAACCTGAAATGAGAGACATAAAACTTTGATGAAGTCATAATTCTATAGATATAGTGTCGAGTTATCCTACAAGCTATTATCTCTCTAGATGTCTGTTGCCTTGTGCAATGTGATTATAATAATGCAAGAAATCTTCACAAATAGCTCAAAAACGTGCAAGTATACACATCATGGCAGCAAGTGATAAGTAATTCAAGATCGTCTCCACAGGGATTAAGTTAATGAAATTTACTACTTCTAAGCGTGATTTTCGGCGAAATTCAAGTAACCAAGGACACCAAGATCATTTACTAACTAAAGTGCACAAATGTAAACTAACTTGGATGAAATTAAAGAGTATTGAAAGCAAATAATGCAAGAAAAACAGCTGAAAGCAGAGGAGAATTAAGGCTCGGATTAGGGATACTCTGTATTGTTTCCAGGGATTGCTATAGCGAAAACTGTGCTAATTCATCTCACCCAGATTTTCAACGGGAATTTTCCAATTCTCCATAGATTAAGGCGATTAAACTCCCATTTAACCCCTTATTTCTAACTCAATCTAATTAGTGCCTTAGGGGGTGATTTATCCCTAAATACCCACTCATTTTCATGATCGTTAAAGACTAAGGTAAAGTAAAGTAATCGGCTATCAAATGTTCTCCCAAACACCCAATAACAATGCTAGAAAATGGATGGCCAATCGAAATTCCAGCTTAAACAATAAAGAACACTTTACTTTAAGATGAAAATAGCACGGTTCAACTATAAACAACCCCTTGTTACAATATGAGATCCCTAATCCTCACCTAAAGAGGATTAGTTCATGATAAAAGAAGAAACAAGTTCAATACAGCAGAGAATGCTCATACAAAACATGATTTCAGCTTCTAACACAACTAATATCAATAGGAAGATAAAAGATGAGAAGAAAAGGCCAAAGAAGAAGCTCCCAAGCTCAAATCCAGCTTTCCCAAGCTGAATATGGACTCCACGGCAGCTCCACCTCTGTTTTTCCTCTGTTTTTCTCCTTCAATCAGCTCCCAATCGTGGGTTTCCTTCTTCTCCCAGCCTCCTTTCCAAATTAGGGCCTCTTTCCTTATATACCCAGCTTCAATTCGTGGAAGTAAGGGCTGATTAGACAAGCCTTGCCCACTTGGAAACCCTTCTAATGGCTGAAAATAGCTTCAGCCTCCAGCTGGGAATGCCACATCAATTAATGAATCTGTCCACGTGTAAAACATCTCCAGCTGCCATTCTGCCTCTGCCAGCTCACGCTGTAGCATTATCTGTGCAAATTGAAGCTCCAGGACAGCTTAAGTACGAGATTAGCGTGAAATTAAACACCCAAAGCCATCAATAAACACTCTCATTAAACACCACAAAATTCATTAAGACCCAACTCAATTAGCATCAACTTAAGGTAAAATTAAGCCTAAAAGCCCTAAAATCATGGCCAATAACTCTTATTTCTAAGAGTTATCAATGTCTAAGGAAGTCACTCATAAAAGGGTTGACTAGCGTGACCATCAAACTAAAACCACCTGAGAGTAAGCTCTCTCATCCATACTAAAACTTTTCCAATTTTTAGACTCTAATTGACTTGAGTATTAAAGTACATTATTTGACAAACACCACATGGGTCGATGTATACTAGGTTAATGTACACTTGATCATTAATATTTAATATAAATTTAACACCATCTATAAATTATATTCACTCGATTCTAATGTATTTTTTTTTTCTTTTATAAATTTTCATTATTTGATTCTTGTCATTAACATTTTAATATAAATTTAACACCATCCTTTTCTAAACTCGATATCGTATATAACACATCATCCTTCTTTAATTTTTAATGATTGGAAAGAAACTTAATCGAAACAACCAAATATGAAAGATAAAATTGAAAATTTCAAAACATTCCAGACAAAATTGAAAAAGGACAAATATAAATTAATTAAGGACTAAATTAGATGTTTAACCCTTATAAAATATTCATATTCATAATTTTTTTTATTACAATATAATTTCAAATTTAAATTATATATCTCAACAATATGATGTAGAGTGATCTTTCTTATCCAAATTCCTACAAAAAAAATAAAAACAAAAGAAAAAAAAAAACAGAGAAAAAAAGAGATTCATGCACAATCATGCAAGCACATGATGACTTGAATCCAAATATATATTTTCTATGAGCTTTAATATTGTACAATCATGCATGCACATGATTTGAGTTGAAAATCAAATAATCTTTTTTTTTTTTTGAAAAAAAGAATTTAATATATTAACCGACAAATTAATGATTATGAGAAAGACCATTTAATTAAATAAGAATAGAAATTGTGAATATTTAATTATATCATGTTGATAAATATGGATGATTTAGAAAAGGCTGCAAAGAAAGAGAAAAATCCCATTCTTACATAATTGACACTATTGCTCAAAATAAAATGTACGTTAGACATTGTTATGTAGAACAAATCCAATAATGAACCAGGTAAATAAAAATATCGGGGATTCAGGAAAAAAACTTAAAAAGCTTAAAAAAAAGTTAATACAAACCCAATCCAACCTACACACCAAACACAAGCTTCGGATCACAGTCAAACCCAACACACAGTGCACCAATCACAGGTTTTAATAACTCCAAAGTTTCTGATTACAGACAGTGAATCTAATCGTAATCCGATTTCCAGGGTTTCTGATTTCGAACCAGTGTACCAAACACCCTTTTAATATTATATCTTCCAACCTCTGCAATGACCTAACTCAAAAAAAAAAAAAAAAAATCAATCATTGAAATTCTCCACTCCATGATATAGAAATCTAGTAATTAATTCACTTTTTTTTTTCTTTTCATTTTTTTGCCTTTCGGCAGGAATCTTCACTATAATGGATGGTTTTTATTCTAAATAATAATTATTAATAACAATATCATGCTTGGTTTTTTATTGGCTATCTTAAAAATTAGAATCTTCCTTTCTCATTTTCTTAATTACTAGTAATTAATTAGTGATGTGTGACCAAAACTATTCACAAACATATCTTGATTAGATTGTGTAACCTATAGTGACTAGTCGCTTTTCGCTATTATCAAATTGACTCTGCTCATAATTCCACGAGATAAAATTCAAATAAATTGAGTATGCTCTAATAAAAAATAGGAAAAGTGTCAACATTTGAAAACATTTTTGTCATAATTTTTCAATACATACAAAATGTGTTGAGAATATATTAAAAAGATTGTTTGCCTCTAACTTAAAATAACTTAATTTCGGTTTCGAGTCTAAAGAGGAAGGTGTGATCTCGACCGATTTCGAACTTATGCACTCATGTTGTTTTCTTTTCCTTCTCAGATAATAATATGTGTTTTAGTCTTTATAAATCAAAATTATCATTGAAGCTCAAATTTAAGAGGAAGACTATTAAGAATATATTAAAAGGTTAATATTATTAATTGTCATTTAACATAGTCTAAACAACGTTTTTAAAAGACTAACTTGAACATAACTCAACTAGTTAATTAAGAGGTTTTTATAACATTGATATAAAAAGGTGAGAAGGATAGATATTTTTTAACATTTCTTAATTATATAGGGTGAGGTTAATTATTATATGGAAAGCTTAAAAGGATAGATAATCTACTCAACAACCCATATATATGTATATTTGTCATAAATTTATAGGCAAAAGAATTATTTTCTCTAATTTCAATCTATAAATACTTTTGACCCCTTTGATAATTATCTGGTTTTTGGTTTTTGAAAATTATGCTTGTTTTCTCTAAGAATTTTTCTTTTCCTTACATTAGTTTTCATCTTTGTTAATGACACATTTGAATTCCTAACCAACTTTCAACACTTGATTTTTGAAAACATGAGAAGAATGTAGATCACAAAACAAAGAAATTTATGGATGGAAGTATAATAATGTTTATAAGCTTAATTTTCAAAAACTAAAAATAAAAAACTAAGGACCCGTTTGATAACCATTTGGACCCCGTTTGATAACCATTTGGTTTTTGGTTATTGAACGGAACTGAAATGTTGTACTAAATATGGTCATTGAACGGAGGCTTAATAACAAAGTTTTAGTTGGAAAAGATTCGAGTATTATTAACTTTAATTTCAAACATTTCAATTCCGTCCACGAAACAAATTGTAATTTATCTTCTTGACTATTGTTTCCATATCATTTTTTTAGTACAACAATTATGAAGGATGAAAATCTGAACTGTTGAACTTAAGGGAATGAGTACATGCCAATCACCATACTGAATTATGCTCACTTTAGCATTTTTATAAAAAGATTACTTTCAATTGTAGATAACTTTAATGTATATTATCTCCCTAAGATCATAATTAAAATGTCATTTATCACTATAACATAGATATTCGATATAGTAGAGACTTAAAATAATTTTTTTTTAAAAAAAAAACTTTGGTTTGCAATATAAAACTCTTTTTTTCTTTTTCGTTTTTTTTTCTTATTTTTTTTAATAGGACTACATATGTTTATTGAGAGGCACATGAATAATATAAATGTTATCTATGTAACTCATTAGAAAACAAAACAAACATTATAATACTTAATTCACATATATATTTTCTAATTTTTTATTAGTTTTGGGTAATAAAATGAGTTTACTTTTATATCACAATTTATATATACAATTCCTCAGCTTCCACATATACTTAAAGTGCATGTATAGTAAAAAAAAGAAATGTTAATTTCAATGATGGGAAGAGATCAAATCATGCATCCACTAACTTAAGCAAATTGAGAGGGAAAAAAATAGAGGGTCAACCTTTGAATAATTAATTAAATATATAAATATCTAAACAGCTTGACTCAATATAAATAAATGCTATATATTACTACTTTTTTTTTTTTTTTTTTGGTTAAATTACAAGTTTGTTCTAGAACTTTTAGAACTTTTAGACATGTGTCTAATAGGATATTGAATTTCAAGTGTTGTATCTATTTAATCACCAAACTTAAAATTTTTTATTTACATTCTTGAACTTTGAAAAATGCGCTTCTACCTAGTTCATGTTAGTAACATAGTCACTAAAATGTTAATGTAACACATGCCTATTAAATAAATGTTGACTCATTTGACATGATGCATGTGATAGATAAATGACGGTATATATAAACAATTTAAATATGTATGTTCTAACTTTCTACTTTGTGCAATGTCGTATCACTCCAAATCAAGTAAGATAAGACTAAAGAGAGGTAGCCAACATGAGCATAGCTCAAAATTTGAATACTAAATTTATAATTAAACCCTGTTCTTATAATACTTTTTTAAAGACAAAAACTACCTAAAAAATAATATAAATACAAGATCTAGTTGGAAATCTAAGTATAACTCATTTGATTAAGACATTATATCATTGACCATAAAATGTCAGAGGTTCGAATCTCCATTCCCTGTTGAAACTAAAAAAAAAAACACAAATATCTAGTTAGTAAATGAAGGAGTAACTCTAGCATTCATTTTGGTATCAAAGCTATAGTACTATAACATGTTGGAGCATATAATGTTTTAGAACAATATTTTTCCCAACAACAAAGGGAAAAAAACAAAAGAGAAAAAAAAAGAGAGAAAATTGCTAGTTCTTGTGTCAAGTTCTTCAACAGAGATTGACATTATTAAAAAGACTGTCTTTTTCATCTTTCATCTTTATGTCCCTTAATTATTTATTATCCCTTTTTTTTCCTCTCTCTCTCTTGCTTTCTTAAATTTCTTTTAAAAAAAAGGAGGAAAAAAAAATTCCCTTTGCCCTCTCTCTCTCTTAACCTTTTATGATGATCACTGTTTATGCAAGTTCTCTCTCTCCTTTATATCACCCATTAGGGTTTTCTTTCTCTCTCTCTCACATGTAACATTATAATTTAGGGATATCCCATAAATAAAGTTTGTTCCTTTCTCTCTCTCTCTCTCTCTCTCTATTTTTCTCTCTCTATATGGCTGCAACTTCATTAAGATTTTCATACAAGAGATGTTGAAACAACAGCTTACAGAAAGGAGGGAAAGGGAAAAAAATTATTGGTAAATAACCCTTTTAATTTTTTTTTCACTTCTTTTTTCTCTCTCTCTCTCTCTAGAAATTCAAATTTTCTTCTAGATCTCATCAATTTACCAATAGGGTGTTTTTTTTTTTTTTGGAATTTCTTTGTTGTTTGATTATGAGAATTGAAACATATATAGTTTGATTAAGTTTGATTTGATCTAAATATGTGTAAGAGAGAGATGGGTTTTGTTGGTGGGTGTGGAAGATTATTATAGGGCAGGGGACCTTTTAGATTTTATGAAGAGAAGGGGAAGCCAAAAATTTTCAATGAAAGGAGAGAGAAAAAATAGAGAGAGAGAGAGAGAGACAAAGAGGTAAGGGGAGGAGAGAGAAATTAGGGCCATTTTGATTCACTTAGGGACAAGAAACATGCATTGAGGGCTATGCTTTGCTTTGATGCAATTAGGAAGGCCAGTGACCTTCTACCAAATTTTATAGAAAAAACCCTCAACTTTCAACAGGAAAACCTATCTTTTCTTCTCTCTCTTTCTCTCTCAATTTTTCAAACTATAATGTTTAGAGCAATATATGATTATTGCAAGTTATCCTAGTTTTACCACTTGTTTGATCATAAAGTTTTGTATATATATAGAGAAAAAAAAAATTTACATGTATTATTTATTGTATAAGGATCAAAATGTCTCTCAAGGGAAAGATTATTCTAAAGGAGAGAGGTAGAAATATGTTAGGTTGGTGGGTAAAAAGATTTTTGTATAATTGGCTAACTCAAGATTTAGAAACCAAACTCATATTTGATAGGTGTGATATACATTTCCACAATGATATGATATTGTCTATTTTTGGACATAACCTCTTTCGACTTTGATTTTTTGTTTCACTTAAAAGACTTCCATTCCATTGATGTAGGACTATGGTCGTACTCCCAACACCGAGTTTCACCCAGTTATATAGGTCAAAGTTCGACATATTCTTTTGTGCAGTCCAAACACAAGGTTTAACAGAATCTAGACTTTCGAAACTTATTCTAAACAAACCCGAACGAAATCACGAGCCAAACCAACCCTAAAAGATGGTATATATGTGTAAGAAATACATAAAAGAGCGTGTATGAAGATACCCAAAATGCAAATTAGTTTAGAAGAAATCCCCAATGGTAAGAAAGACGGCTCTGACAGACCAAAAAAAAAAAGGTACAAAATTTAGGTTGTCGCATAGCTGTAAGAATAGAATTCAGCAGTGTTTGTGTGTGTTTTTTTTCAGCAACAATCTCATATTTAAACCATGATTTCTGGTCTCAAACTACTCCCTATCTTCTCTCTCTCTCTCTCTAGACCTACAAAATCTTCAAAATTCAGCCTAGAATTCATCAAAGGTTCAATTTTTACATAACCCCATTTCATAAAGCTTCAATCTTTTTTCTTCTTTCATAACTAACTTTGATAATATTAATTTGTTTCTTCTCTTCTTTAAACTTTTCTTTTCTTTCTTCTTTTCTTTCTAGGAAGATGTCTTCTTCCACCTACTCCAATTCTCCCTGTGCAGCCTGCAAGTTCCTACGACGAAAATGCCTACCGGACTGCGTTTTCGCGCCGTATTTCCCGCCGGAGGAGCCGCAAAAGTTCGCCAACGTCCACAAGATCTTCGGCGCCAGCAATGTCAGCAAATTGCTGAATGAAGTTCAGCCACACCAGCGGGAGGACGCCGTGAACTCGCTCGCCTACGAGGCGGAGGCGAGGATGAAAGACCCCGTCTACGGCTGCGTCGGTGCCATTTCCATCCTCCAAAGGCAAGTCATCAAGCTTCAAAAAGAACTGGATGCCACTAACGCGGATCTCATTCGCTATGCTTGTAGCGAAATCCCCGCCCCGTCCCCGTCCTCGTCGTCGCAGTACGCTCGAAGGTCGTCCTCGACGAGCCATGAAGGAAGCTCATCCACCACTAGCTATAGCCACTACTATTCTGGTCTCTACTTTTCTCCATGGAGTAACAACAACAATGGCCCTTGTGGAGATGGCCATGATCACAAAGGAGAATACAAGTAAATTTTTCCATTGATCATATCTCTTTATAATTTGATCATCACATGGGGTTCTCAATATGTTGATATGGGTGTGAAATTTTATGCATTTTGATTAATAAATATAAGCGATAATTACAAATTATATCTCTGTTACAAAAATGGTTTCAAACATTCTTATAGTTTGCAAAATCATAACCTTTTTGTTGGATAATGTTACAGAGGTGTGACATAGGTAAAGTCAGTCAATTTAACTGACAGAAGGGTGAATGATTTGCAAATCATAAGAGTGTTTGAAATCATTTTTAAAATTGAAAGATATAATTTTTAAAACAGACCAAAAGTACAAAGGTGTAATTTGCAATTATCTTATATATATAAATATAAACATATATAAATATCATGTGTTGTATATTTTAAGGTTTGCCCATGCCCTTGTAGGGTTTCTCATCTAAAATACCCCTTTGGAATGATGATGGGAGTTTAATGTAACCATTTCTATGATTAATGGTTTATCTTGTCATCTTGTGTATAATATTTACAACTTCTCTCCTTTCTTCTTCTTAGTGTTTTCTTTTCAAACATGTAACTTCTTAATTAGAAGTAGAGAGATGTTTTTAACTGTTGAGTTATATTCAACTCAGCTTCCTCGTAATATGAATAAATTTATCTTATTTTTTTGAAAAATATCATTTTTTTAACACATGTGAGTTGAAGGACTTCGAATCACAGACCTCTTAATCATTGGTACAAACCTTATGCGAACTATCTGAAAAATATCATTTAATTATGCTCTGACATTTTGGTCAAAGGCTTAACCAGTTGAATTATGCTCAAGTTGACTATTTAATTCATAATATATATAATACTCAATTATTATATATATTGAGCTAGGTATTAAATTTATGAAATAGGTAAATTTTTTTTTAAAAAAAGAAAGTCATTTAATACTTTCTCTATGTTGAAATTCATGTTTTGTTTAAATTTATGATTATAAAAAAAAATTATTTCACACATATGAGTAACAATTCAATTTGTCAACAAGAGCATAGCTCAACTGACATAGAGTTGTATTGATAACTACGAGATCTATGGTTCAAATCTCCTTATCCCATATTGTAAAAAAAAAAAAAAAAATTCAATTTGCTTTTTTTTTTTTTTTTTTTTTTTTTTAATTGCAATTCAATGTGAAAGGATTGACATAAATAAAGTACTATTTCTTGATAAAACGATGTGACATATGTCGTTTGAGAAAAAAATTTAGAGAGATTTAAATGTTGCACTTCGTATGAAATGAGTTTCAAAAAGTATATTAATGTCACACAACTTTGACAGCAACCACACAATATTTTATGAGATTTATCAAAGCCAGTACAGCAGTAATTGTCATCGATCGAAAGGTCAGAGGTTAGAATCTCCCAATTCCCAAACGTCGTTGAATAAAAAAAACATTTTATGAGATTTTATTTATATCATTTTAAAGTTATATTTTTGTTTCATTCTTTTATTTTGGCAACATGTCAATATTTAAAATTCTCATAATTATTTTTTAAATTTTATTTTAAATCTTTGAAATTTCACACTTGTTTTATTTTGATTTTTTAATTATAGATTTTTTTCTCTCTAAACTTTCATAGACTATAGTTTTGTCTGTTTCAAAAAAAAAAAAAAAAAAAAACTATAGTTTTGTCTTCTTTTTTTAATTTTTTTTTTCATAATATTATCCAACATAAACTAATACATAATCCAACTAAGACATATATCATCGATAAAGAGACCAAAGCTAAGGTTAAAATCCCCCACCCTTTGAACTCTAAAAAAACACAATCTAATATGAAATAAGATTTATATGAGCAAAAATTAAGCAAATCTATCTGGTCTTATAAGCATCACATAAATCACAGTAGATTGGAAAGAGAGAATTATATGCAAAAGTTTGAGATATTCAAATATAATATTAAATCAAACACTGAAGTTTGTGATTTGATATCTATTTGGTTCCTAAATTTATTTTAAACGTGTCTGATAGGTCTCAAAACTTTCGACAACTGTTGTATCTAATAGATCTTTGAACTTCCCATTTTTGCATCTGATAGATTCTGAGACAAATTCAAAATTTTTAAAAGTAATTGATCTATTAGATATAAATTTGAATTTTATATCGAATGAAATCCTAAAATTTTGATTTTGTGTCTAGTAAATCCATGAATTTTCAAAAATTTGAAAGTTCAGGGACCAAATTTGTAATTTTGAAAATTCAAGGGCCAAATAGATACACATCTTAAAGTAGGACTGAAATTTTAATTTTCAAATAAATAAAAAAAAAAAGAACAAGTATAAAAAGTTCATAGAATAAAATATAAATTAAATCATTGATCCATAAAACTTTGGTTTTTTGGCCTATTGTTTAGACAAAAACTCAACAAAAAGAAATGAAATTCTATCACCTTTTTCCCTTTTGGGGAATCAAATCTTTAAATATTTTATATTACCAACTTGCTAAATTTGCCTTCAAAATTTTCCTACATGTTCCCTTTTATTTATTTATATTATTTTTTTTATTTGACAAAGAGACTTGGAAGTTTGGTAGAAACTGTAATATTGTTGACTTTTGCTCCCAAAAAGTGTCAAAAAGAGGGTGGAAACCCTAAAAATATGCTCTAGCTTAAGAAATTAAAAGTCTATTCCTCTATCATCTCAAGCTTGTCATTATTTAAATGGGAATTTTAAGAGGTTATTTAAAAACCAAGTTAAAAAAAAAAAAAAAAAAAAACAACAACAACATTTAGCTATGCTTTTTAAAAATAGATTAGAGTGGAACTAACTTGTTGTTTCAGATATTTTTTCAAAGTTAACCATTCAAATGTATTTACTCTATTTTAAATTATTATTATAGATATGAATGAAAATATAAAGATATTAAATATTAACAAACAATTAACCTGACCTCAACAGGTTCGAATCTCCCCATTCTCATATATCGTTGAACTAAAAAAAATTATTTAAGAATTCCTCAATAGTATTGTTAGTAAAACCCGAAAGAAATAATTTGAAATAGAATCAAATTTTGCCCAATTTAGATTATAGGAGTAATCGGTTATTCAAATTCGTTAAGCAATAATTTCCCTTAGGTTATAATTATAAACAAAAAAAAAAAAAAATATTGAATTCGAGGAATTGGATCATTTCTTTTTATGATAACCAAAATCATTGTTGTAACTTTGAAAGTAGCCACCTACATAGGTGATGTGAAAAAATCTTTAGGTTTGGACTCTTCATTTGAAACGAATCATTGTTGGAGAATGCATCTTTGACCTGATCATTCTAGTAGTCTAAAAGATAATACTTTTGAAATTAATGTGTTCTAAAACTATAAGATTATGCATAATTATAGGAGAATAAGATATTTCGGACCCGTTTGGTAACGTTCTCGTTTCTTGTTTCCGTTTCTTCATTTTTAATAAAGAAAGATAGAATTTCATGGCCCTAACACCTATACATTCAATAATAATAAACCTATATTATTATTTATGTTTGGAAAAAATTGGAAACAAGAACAAAAAAAGGAGAAACTAGTTTTAGTTGTTCCCAAAAGTTCTATACAAATTTTGGGAATGTTTCTAAAAAATGAGAAACAAGAAACATACATAGTTATTAAATGCTTAGATTTCTTAATAAAGTTGGAAACAAGAAACAAGAAACGAGAACGTTACCAAACGGATCCTTCATGATCTTTGATAATCTTTTTTTTTTAATGATAAATGGAACAATAATAAAGGAGTGAAACTATTCCTCATAATTTATAAGTTGATGAAATGGCTATTTTAATTTGATATAAATAGTAATACTCTCTAATAATTATTGTGTAAAACAATAGGATTTATATATGCAAGTTTATAGCAATAATTGTGATAGGATATATACCCTATTGGATTATAAATTATTGGTTAAAAATTCATATCATGATTTAACTATATGATTTGAATTGCACAAAATTATTTTGATGTTGTTTGTTTTGAGGTTTATTAGAAAAAAGTATTTTGCAGATTAATTTCTTAATCCTATTTTGTTAAATATATATATATATATATATATATATATCTTTTTCTATTAAATTTTTATTTTCTTTTTATGTATGTTAATTCCCAAACCAAGTTATACTTAAAAAAGTAACTAATAATTTATATGTGAATGGTGTGAAATCTACGATAGAGGAACAATCATTTGGATATTTAATTTCACTCGAAAAGATTGAGGACAAAATAATATCGTGTGCACACGTCAAAGAACATACCTAATTAATTTTGAAGGGGAGGTGACATCTATAGGTTTATTTCCATGGTTACCAAAACATGAGAAGTATGTTGCGGATGTGGACACGATCGTTCAAGTCTCTGCTCTACCAAAAACTAATTTAATCACGGACAAGAACAAGATGTTTAATTATAAGTTTCATTACTATATACTTAGATGCAATGTGTACAATGTGTGGAATTCATCACGAACATATATCGGGGTTGTGTCTAGATCAAAGAAATGTACACAACACAAAGCTCGAATTTGAACCGTCTCGAAGAGAAGATGCATGTGGTAATGGTATGTTGGGTTGTGGCACTTGGCCGAGACAATTCAATTAGGTCACGATCGAGGAAAGACATGTCCGATTGATTATTGTTGAGCAACTTGTCACTTTAGTCTCTCACATGACAAGTCACATGAGATGCTTGGGTTCATCTTAGATTTGTTGGATACCTTGAAACCCATACAATTGCATACGAAAATTTTATTTCATTGGACAACCAAAGAAAGTACAATGAAACTAAAAAATAAAATTAAAAAAAAAAACCTAGAAAGTACAAGAAAACAACAATATATTGTTTCTATTTTTTATTCTTTTCTTTTTAGAATCTAACTTAAAAAAAAAAAAAAAAATCTCTTTGAAAATTTTCTTTCATCAAAAACTTTTTTTTTTTAATTATTTTTTAAAAGTTATTGTAAACATGACTAGAACAAGTTTACATATCTTGATAATTTTTTTTTCCAAAAGAAATTCAAATCTACGACTAATGATAAAAGATACTAATATTTGACTACTTGAATGATTGTGACTACTTAAACTATATACAAGTTAATATATTAAAAGTTTATTGAAAACAAATACTACAACTATCATTACAAATTTTAATTCCTTAAAAATGTAGGAATATAAGTCCAATTAAGGCGTCTTAATTGGTCGACTTATATTCCTGCATTTTTAAGGGATTAAAATTTGTAATGATAGTTGTAGTATTTGTACTAATGCCGACATTAGTAAAATTCTTTAGATATTGTAGGTCGTTCAAATTCTCACTCACACTTTCAAATTACAGTATTAGGAAAAAAAGTTAAATTACAAGTTTAGCCCTAAACTTTCAAGTTAGTATCTATTAAATCTCTATATTTTAAAAGATGTCTAATAAATCCTTAAAATTTCAATTTTGTGCCTAAAAGATTCTTAAACTTTAAAAGTGGTCCGATTAGTCCCTCAACTTTCCAATTTTGTGACTAATAAGTTTTTGACATGTTCAACATTTTTAAAAGTGGCTAATAGTTGAAATTAAGTTGTAAATGATATTATTTACGCTTTTCAATTTTTATAATCAACCGTTGTATCAATTTATGTCTTTTCATTTAAGAGAAAAACTCTCCAAAAATATTTTTTGGAACAATTTCAACATTCAAATATAAAAGTGAAATTTTTTGAAGTCTAGAGACATAATTGAAAATTGAAAATATTGTAAAGTAAGGGGTAAGTATAATTTAACCATAAAAGAGACCTAGTTAAAATATACACAAAATACCCCTAAACTTTGAGGTAGATTTCAATTATATTCCTGTATTTTAAAAATTTTTATTTTTACCCTTGAACAGTGCAATTCGTTCCCAAAATTAAGATACCCTCAACTTTGAAATTATTAAAAAAAAACTTTTCCATTAAAATAAAGGATAAAAATTGACGCAGTAACCAACAAGTAAAATTAGAAAGCTTGTGTGATATTATTTACAACTATATATATAGAAGATCATAACACAATTGTTGCCATTTATTTAATCTCAAAAGGTATCACTAAAATCATTTACATAATCAATTTTTCTACGTTAATTTACATAAATAATATCACATAAGCATTTTACATTAGTCTCATCACATCAATTTCTATCTTATTTTAACAGAAAACTCATGGAAGGTATTTCTAGGATTTGAGGGGTAGAGAGAGAAAAGTGTGTATAATTTTTTTTTTAATTCAATAACATTTGGAGTGGAGGGGTTCGAACCTCTGACTTCTTGGTCAATGATACATACTAATTACCGTTGAATTATGCTCACTTTGGTGAAAAGTGTATAATTTTTTTTGAAAGATGAACATTATTAAAAGCTAAAATCTCTAAGTAAATTAGGGGCTCAAAAAATATGCCCGTTTTCCAACAAGGGGATTGCTATGATTTATTACAAAAAAAAAAAAAAAAAAAACAAGAAGAACTTTCATGCAACCAACGGTTAAAATGTCGATGTTGAAGGAAATGTCGAAGTCTCAATTTTATGAAAATGTTGATGTCGATGAATATTACTGGAAAAATATTTAAAATTAAAACAAAAAATAAAAAAAATATTAAAGTAATAAATAACGTCTTACATTTTTAAAATAAGTTAAAATACTTATTATAAATATTATCTCCACATTTATTACATTTTGTTGTTATTTTGATCGATTTTTCTACAATATAATGGAAATGTCGATACAACCTTCATGTTGATATCGAATCTATGGACATGTGAAAATGTCGACATGTCGATAGAAATTTAATACATTGCTTGCAACACAGTAGGGTGTTGTGTTCGAGGAGAGGGTGAGTTTGAATGGTTGTAGTAAAGTGAGTGTTGGGTGACAAAAAAAACTAAAAAAAACCGACATGTCACTGAAGCAACACGCGTGATAACAGAAATTAGGTCGCAAAACTCCATCTATATATCGCTTTCTCTTCCATCACATCGCCGAATGGAACCCAATCAAATAAAATAAATAAATAATAATTAAAAAAAATTAAAATAATAATAATTAAAAATTTAAAAAAAGGGCACGTGGGACCCACACCAACCGCCCTAGAAAAGGACCACCGACCCTATAACCATCCCCCTACTGTACCTATTGTCTTACGGCTGCGACACCAAGACGTGCCCTTTCCCAACCCCCACCCCTCAAAAAACAAATTTCCTAAACTATAATTAAGAAAATTTAAAAAAGATAAGTTAAAAATAACTTTTTTCAAAAAAAAAAAAAAAAAAAAAAGTCATTGAACTTTCATAAAAGTAACAATTTAGTCTATGAACTTTAATTTGTAACGATTTAGTCCATGTACTTTCAATTTTGTAACAATTTAGTTTCCATATTTTCAAATTTGTAACAACTTAATCTATGTACTTTCAAATTTGTAACAATTTAATCTTTATCGTTGCAAAAAAATTCATCAAAATTAAATGTCTATTTTTATTATTTAATGATTAAACTTTGTAGCTTATAAACATATCGAGTCTCAAATTAGTTTATTAATCTATATACGTAAGCAATTTCATTAAATCTTTACATTAATTTTCATGATAGAGACTAAATTGTTACAAACTTGAAAGTGTAGAGACTAAGGGTCCGTTTGGAATACATTTTAATTTAAATGTTTTTCAAGAATGTATTTTTTAAAAAACATTTTGTATAAAAATTGTTTATAATTTAAACACTCATATGTTTGGTTGCATTTTCCCTCACAAATGTTTTTATACATAGTTATTGTTTACTTAAAAAGTCTTTTTCAAAAAGTTGGTTTCAAGTGTTTCTCTCAAAATGATTTATTTATCAATCTCATTTTCTAATAAGTCATTTTTAGTGGTTGCCAAACACTAGAAATTTTTTCAAAATGATTTATTTTCAAAATTAAACACTTAAAAAGTTAAACCAAACACACCCTAAATTGTTACTTATTAAAGTTCAGAGACTAAATCATTACAAAATTGAAAGTACAAAAACTAAATCGTTACAGATAAAAGTTTCAGGGACTAAATTGTTACTTTCATAAGAGTTCAAAGACCAAAAGTGATTTTTAACTAAATAGATAAAGAGTTCAATTATTATTATTTTTTTTTCTAAATATATATTTAGTCCCTAACATTTTTATGTTTTTCAATTTAGTCCTTAATGTTTTAGTGTTTTTTTTCCTAAATGTTACTGTTGTTTAAAAAGTTTTAAGATTTAGTTATTTATTATTCTGATGTTAAAAATTTATTGATAATAAACTTAGTTGATATACTACTTGGTGAATTAGTATAAATTTAAAGGAGGAAAATGATCATTTGAGATTGAAAAGTTTTCAAATTTCTCCTTTAAATTTTAAAGAAATTGGTAGAAATTTTGTGTTTTTCTTCGTGACTCTTCATCTCCTCTATATTTCTACTAAGGTGAAATATATGTTTTTATTGCTAATATTATATATATATATATATTTTGAAAAAATATTATATATATTTTTTAAATATGGTTTTTTTTTTTGAAACAATTTTAAATATGGTCTTTAATATGAGTTTCTATTTCATCCCTAATTTTTTTCTTATTGTTTTTAATTAAGTTCTTATATTCACTATTTCAAAAAAAAAAAAAAAAAATTCTTATATTCACCAAAGCTAAAATTTAGTTGACAAAAATGATGACATAATATGAAAATTTGTGATGAAATAAACATATACTGCACGTCCAAAAATTTTTATGCTTACTCATTTTATATATATGTTTTAGTAAATAATATCTTTTTTAGCTCAATAATTATCTAGGTGGAGAATGAACTATTCACGTTTCGAATGATAATAAATGTCTTATACATTGAATTGTGCTTCAACATCTAGTCGCACATGATATTGGAAAAAAAACGACGATAAATCATTAGTCCAATTTAAATGAATTTTTAAATTAATCCTTGTGCTAAATGGATTTCATTTTAATCCCCTCCTATTTACCAATGTTTTCTTTTATTTATTTATTTATTTTTGTTTTAAAAACAATCATCCCTATTTTTGTTAGGTACTAAAGTAATAGAAAGTTAGCATATAAGTTATCAACCCAACCATGACTTAACAATTAGGACATGTGTAATCTTTTATGCAAGTGATGGTTTAAATCTCCACCTACTATTATTTTTAAAAAAATCAATATACAAGTTATTTTTATTTATACGTAGAAAAAATTATAAGAACCTAACTCGCGACTGTACTCTGAAATAGTGTTTGATCCAACCCTTTACTTAAAAAGTTTCTTTCATCAAAATAATATCTTAAATTCTAATTGAAATTCATTAACACAAAATATCACATTCAGAGACATATCATTCACGATGTTTATCAACTTATCAATGATTAATTTACAATACTCCCCTTATAGACAGCAATGACGTTGCACAAATTTAAATCACGTATCAAGGACAACAACAAAAACTTTTAAAAAGCTTAAAAACAAAATTGAAAGGTAAGGTACCAACCTTGGTTTTTAAATTAAAGACCTAACAATAATGACATTCGATAAGCTTTGATCAAACGATAAGAACGATAAAATTGAGACTGAAATTAAAATACGTGAAATGAAAATATAAATTAAGAAAAATAGGAACCCTAATTAAGGTTGGTTTGATTGATGAGATGTAGAGGAATCCCCAATCACCCATGGTGGGCTTTGCACATGCCCTTTCAATAGAATTTTGACGTCTTGTCGTTTCCTATGTCTTTCCCACTTTTTTTTTTTTTTTTTTTTTTTTTTTTCATTTTATTATTAAATTCCAAGTATTTGATAATTTTAAGTAATTCCATTTGTTCGTAAAGAAAAAAGACTCCAAAAATTATGCTTAACCTCACCTTTTGTTTGGTTTAAATTAATCCAAACATCTATTATAATCTAACCAATAATTAATTACTTTCCAAAATAATGATAGTAGCGTTAATATGAGCATAGATCAATTGACATAAAATTTGAATTAAAAAAAATGACATGAACTTGGGTTTGAATCATTTTAGAGATTGGAAAAATACTCTGGAGATCAAGTTTTCATGTGAGATCTCAACCCTATTGGCCATTTAAAATAGGTTTAGGGTTAAAGATAAGGAAAAAAAAAATATTTTTTATAAACTTTTATTTATAAAAATTAAATTTTAGTACATAAACTTTTAGTTAGTAACACTTTAGATTATGATTTATATGTTGGGTTTTATGCCCTAAAACTCGTAGATAGTAAATGAAACAAATTAATCGATTTCAATAAGTCGTTATTTGAGTGATTCAGTAATTTGGTTATTGAATAATCGAGTTTGCATTAATAAACCCTAAATCCAATAAACTAAGATCCAAGGTTGTTTAAATGAGATTTGGACTAGTATGTAGGGACATACGGGGATCGATGTCCAAGTAACAACCTAAATGGTCTATAGTATAGGGATAAGGCTGGGTTCCTTATCCTAGTGACACTATGTGATACGACCCACCTTGTATTCGATACAGATGCAATGATCCAAAGCATCCATGTAGGAGACATGAAGGTGGGGGTATCCTATGCAATGAGTTTGCATAAGACCGGACCGCGAAATAGTAACCACTAGATGTAACGCCGTTAACTAGTCTAGGTTTCTATTTCAATAGGATGACCTAGGTAACTCAATCTCAATCCTGAGTCTGTTATGAACTCCTTTTCAGGAGGGATTGTCCTTAGATTTGTATGGGTGAGAGTGGCCTGCTCGCCGACTCAATATTCCTACCATTTCAGGGGCAAGACCGAATGAGGGCTGAGAACATAACAGTACAAGATGGAATTCACTCCTTTCCCTATTGGAGCAAGTAGATGTGTGTTCCCTTAAGGGCTGATTCCGGGGCTTGAACAAAAGCGCACTGTCCTCTCCTGGCTCGAGAGGAATTCTGTTTAGTGGTTGGACCCTAAACATGTTGTTCATTAGAGGGATCATTGGTACTTAAGGATCCAGAGGTAACCCAGGAGTAAAACGGTAATTTGACCCAGCTGGTGTTACGAACACACGTGAAGGATTGACTTACTACATTGGTCAATATCCGTGGACACAGAAATATTCTACAGTGAGAAGAGTGCGCAGCTGTGGGTCTTTAGTGGAGTGACCCACTGTTAACGAATGTTGATTGACTCGGTTAATGAGTTTAGCTGATCAATCTCGTATCGTTGGAGCTTCTAATCTGTAGGTCCATTAGGTCCACCTGCTAGCTCATATCGGGTTTTGAGATAATATAGTCTTGATATTAAAGGGAATTTAAGTTAATTGTATTTTGATACAATTAATATAATGTATAGAGATACATTATAGTATAAGTTTAATTATTGAATTAAACTTTATAGTAAAATTAATTTTGGATGTGATTCAAAATTAATTAAAGAGAGAATTATGAATTTAATTAAATATGTGATATTTGATTAATTCGTGAATTAATTAATTGGGAATTAATTAATTTAATTTAGTTTGGTTAAATGTGATTTAATCAAATTAATACTATAGTTTATATTAATGTACATTATGATGAACATTAAAACTATAGGTTAAATGAGAGAGATAAAATTGAATATGATTCAATTATAAAATTAATTAAATATTTGATATTTAATTAATGTGGATTCAATTAATGAGATTAATTGAATGACCAATTTAATTCAATTGAATATGATTCAAATTGAATTAAATACCTTATGTTATAATTGGTTTAATTAATATTGATTTAATTAAATTAATTATAATTATTTAATTAATTAAATGATAATTGATAATTATTATTTAATTAATAGACGACCAAGATCGTTTAGATTTGATCCAACGATCTAGTTTGAGTAGGGTTTTAACTCCCTCCCCACTTATCGTTAAGTGGAGAGGGGGTTACCCATCTCACGTATTCCATTCTGTCATTCACGCAAATTAGACCGAGAAAGAAAGTTCTTTCTTTTCTCTCTTCCTCTCTAAAAAATTCCAGCACTTTACCTTGCTGTAACTTCCCTTCCAAGACATCTAGATTGGTTCCCACAAGCCGATCTCAAGTCCCAAGAGTCATAGCGGGTGATCCAACATGGTGGTGTTCATTGGGAGGAAGAAGAACGCGATTTGGAGCATCGTGCCGTTGGTTCTTCGAAATCCATGTAAGTTTCTTGGTCCAAATAGTTTAGATCTTGAATTTTTTCAGCATGCTTAATCTCAAATAGTTTAATTTAGAAATTGTTTCTAATTTTAATTTGCCAACGTATTGGTTTTTCTAAAATTGATATTAAAAACGAGATCGTTCTTGATTGCTTCCGCTGCCAAAAGGAATTTTAATCCTTCATTAGTTAAACATTTGGTTTTTGAAAATTATGCATGTTTTCTCGCACACACACACACACACATATATATATATATATATATATATATATATATTCGTAAGGAAAGATTTAAATTCTTAGCCAAATTTCAAAAATAAAATAAAAAATTTAAAAACACATTTTTTAAGCTTTCCAAATTTGGCTTGAATTTTGAAAGCATTTGTAAAAAGTAACAAAACAAAAAATCCATAAATGGAAGTAGTGTTTGTAAATTTAATTTTCAAAAACTAAAAACAAAAAATCAAATGGTTATCAAACAGAGCCTTAGTCTTGATACTTTCAAAATTGTAACAATTGATTAGTCCATATACTTAATTTGTAGCAATTTTATTTCTACCATGACAAATCTAATCAAAATCAAATGTCAACTTTCATTATGTAACAACTTATATTTGTAGTTTATAAACACGTTTGGGCATTAATCAATTTATCCATCAACCTGTGTTATCAACCTGTGTTATAGGTAATTTTAGACCACTTCAATGTACAAGGAGTTGACGATGACAACCCGACGCCAGCCCAAAAATAGGACTGTAAAGATGGACCCCGGAGGCGAAACAGGCCAAAAGGTCGGGCCAAGGTCGAAGGGACCAGGCCTTGGCCCGACCCATATGGTCGGCCTCGGCCCAAGGTCGACCACTCGGCCCACTAGCGTGGGTCGAGTCCGTTCGCCTCCGTTTGGTCCATGCTGCCCTTAGCCGCCCCGGTTCCACCTCGTCCAGCCCGAAACGCCTTCGAATGCTTAAAAACTCTAGAGCATGAGTATATGTATTTAAACTCTTCTTCATCACTGAAGAAAGAATCCCGAACTCTATTCTCTACTCTCTCCTCTTACTCTCTTGCTCTCCTCCTTCCGCTTTCTGACTTAAGCATCGGAGGCGGTGTGGCAAGCACCACACCGGTGTGCAGGTTTTCTTCGTCTTGCAGGCCACGTCTTCCTCCCTCTCAAACAAATTTACCGCTGGTGGCACATGAAGGTCAGGTGAGTTTCTTCCGACCAAATTTGACCATCAACAATAGATAAGAAATTCTATTAAATCTTAACAACATTTATAATAATGACTGAATCGTCATACATTAAAAAATATAGAAACTAAATTGTTACATACTAAATTTAAGGGATTGAATTGGAATAGAGTTGAAAGTATATGGACTTAAATTGTTACAAAATTGGTAGTATAGAGACTAAATTATTACAAACTAAAATTTAGAGACTAAATAATTATTACTTCCACGAGAGATCAAAAACCAAAAAAAATATTTCTCATAATAGTTTTTCTTTTCGTTCCTCTTTTTCAACAACACCCAAAAAATTCGAATCTTTGACCTACCAATTATGCTTACTTTGACCATTCTCATTATAATTTCTCGCTATTAAATCTTAAACATTTAATCACTTTTTTTTTTTTTTAATTTTGAAGAAAATACCTCCACAAAATATGCTCAACCTCAACCTTTGATTGATTTAAATAAATCAAAACATCTATTATTGAATAGTCATTATTTGTTTGATTTGATTTCTTTTATGAAGAATTGTTTTTTTCCCTCTTCCTCTTGTGGGTTTGAAAAAAAGTCAAGTTTTTTTTTTCCCACAAAAGAAAAAAAAAAGGTGGAAAAAAGGTCAAGTTTCTTAATGGAATATTTTGAATTTAGAATATGGTGGTTGAGGTTGACTAAATGAGAAGATGGTGAAATTATTTTTTATTACTTTCTTCTCATGATAGGATTCCAAGTATTTGATCATTTTAAGTAATTCATTTGTGTTAAGAAAAGACCCCCAAAAATTATGCTCTACCACACTTTTAAAAAGTTAAAAACTTTTAACCTAGTACTTGTGGATGGTTATGTTCTAATTATATATATATATATATATATATATATTTTTTTTTTGAAGAACTAATTATATTTTTATTTGTTAAAATAGTTATAAACAATATTATTAAACTAATGAAGAGCTATTTTACAATAAAAATTGAATAGTTAAATTAAATGTGTAATTCTATTTAAATTTCTATACTTTAGGTTTTATTTACATGTATTTTTTATTTTATTCATAATGATTTATATATTTTTTAAAATTTATTTTGAACATATTTTTTTTATTTAATTAAGGGATGAAATCTTGTTTTCAATTCAAATAAAATGGATTTCATAAATTTTGGATTTTTTTTTTTTAAATCTCCTCTCTCTATTCAATTGGCTCATTATCTATATTTTTCTTATGTTCCCATACTCTCTTTGACTGAATACTATATTCATTTTTTTAATTAAAATTTTGATTAGCAATTTTGTAAATATTTAGTTAACTCTCTACTTAAAACTTTTATGAAAGAAGATAACTCAAAATATAACAAAGAACCAATTAGTTTGGTCAGCATATCTTGAAATTGAATTGAACCAATTCAATTATTTCCTATTAATTAATATAAATGTTATCTAATGAATGTTTAAATTTTAAATTTTAATTAATTTACTATGATTGTTTTCAGATAGATGACGCTTATTTCCCAATCATTGAAAGTTAAATAATTACTTTTTATTCTTTAAAATTAAAATAAAAACCATGTATTTTCATATTATTTTTTATTTAAATATACATTAGATATTTAATATATATTTATAGATTTGGAAGATTTATTTATTTATTTTTATTATCGACTGATTTAGGATGTTCTAAAATTTTTATTACGACCTTTTTTTTTCGGTTGCAAAGTCAGATTATGGATTTATGGGGCTTAATATTTATTTATTTATGTTCTTTTCTTCTTTTATTGATTACTATATGTATTTTTATACTTATTTATTTGGAGGTATTATCTTCCAAATTCGTAATCTAGGCTGCATTTGGCGGTGATTTTGGAGGCCATCAAGGTGATTATAAAATAATTTTAACCGTTTTAGTGTTTGGTAAATCTGATTATAAATTAATTTATATAAAAGTACTTTTTGAATTACCTTGATTTGCAAAAGCGATTTAGCTTTCCTAAAAATCTGAATATGTTTGAATTTGATTTTTTCTAACTTTTTTTAAGGGTTTATTGGTTTTATTTTTTCTTTTCTAGATTTTTTTTTTTAAAAAAAATTGTTGCTTGCTTAAAACATGTTTTGTATGGTTAATTATTCACCAGTTTCATGTTGCTACTATAAATAGATATTTTATTATTTGGATATTAAACCCAGGTAAATTGCAATTATGGATTAAACTCATCCCTTTAATTCTTTTATTTTTTCATGGTCCTTATCGACCACTAGGCCAACCCAGATGGTTGGTAAGATAAAATATTTTAACTCAAATATCTAGTATCCAACATTTTTTTTTATTGGATGTATCTATAGCCCAAATCATAACTATTTATTATATTTGATTTCTTTTATTAAATAATGGTCTTTTTGCTTTTGTTTAGAAAGTTTTTTTTTAGTTTTTTTTTTCATAATATGTGGGGTGGGAGGATTCGAACCATTGACCTCGTGATCATTAGTACAACTTTATGTCAGTTGAACTATATATATATATATATATATATATATATATATATATATATATATATATATATATATATTTTTTTTTTGGACAATATGTGGGGGTGGTTTTGTTTAGAAAGTTGGTTGAAAAAAAATGTTTCGAATTTAGACTATGATAGTTAAGAAGACTCGAGAGTTAGTTACATGAGATAATCAGAGAGTGAACTTTACTATTTAAAAAAAAAAAAAAAGGTCACCAACTAAGACTTGTTTATAATAATTTATTGGTTGAACATTTCGTGGCCATGATGAGAGTGATTTGTCGAAATTATTAGAGGTTGAAAATGGTTCGGATAGCTATGTTATATCAAAATCATTTTTGTACAATAAATTATAAGAGAGAACTATTCCCAAATAGTGGTATTGAAAAATAGAAAGTTTTATATTTATAACCATATTTAAATTCTTTATCTTATCAAGTTTCCGTAGTTAACAAATAAATATATCCAATTCATTATTGGTTAACCAATATTTTGATCATATTCTTATAGATTATTTTACAAGTATGTTTTAGATTAAAAAAGGGAAATTGTAATGGGTAGCAAAAAATATTAGGACATTTGCAAATTTAGCTATGTTTTTTGAGATTTGCAAATATAGCAAAAATTTTAAAATCTGATTTTCGCTTTTTTTATTATTCCAGTTTTACCCTTATTGGTATATCAACTGATATATTAGTAGTATATCAGACGATATACTTTATATTTATTGATATACCAAATATAAAGTATATCAGTTAACTGATATGCCAAATTTGATATACTCGGATGAATACAATTATATATCCAATATATACTTGATTTGATAAGTGTAACCTATGATATACCTGAGTATTGATATAAGAATGATATACCTGATATATGAAATGTTACTTTTCCTTACTTATATTTTATATGTTTCATTTTCTCTTTATTGAATTGCGTTGTGTTATTTACGTATTTTAAACGGAATGTTTGTTTTTATAACATAAAATGTTTTTCTTATATACTTGTTATGAACATTGATATACCATTGATATACCTCTTTTGTTATACTACTCAAATAATTAATAACATTGATATACTTGATTATGACTGAATATATATCAATGATAGACTTTATTTTGTAAAAAAAAAAATCATTAATATATTTTTAATTATTAGTGACATACTTTATTTTAAGTATATTTCTTATATTGAATATATACTGTTGATATATAATTCATACTAGGAATAACATTTCACTAATATATATCAGAGTATATTAGTAGTATATGTAGTATAAAATAACGATATACTATTAATATACTTCATATTAGGAATATCATTCCACTAATATACCATAGTAGAGTATACCGGTTGTATATCAGATATAATTCATTTTAAGTATATTAGTAGTATATCAACAGTATATCTGATGTATTTCATTTTAGGTATATCAGGAGTATATCAACCGTATATTTGATATACCACTGATATACTTCATAACAGTAAAACACGGGAAAATTTTGGAAAGGGTATTTTTGACTTTTTCTATTCACGTTTTGGGCTGGGTTGAATTTTTTTGCCATAATTGCAAACCTCAAAAAGTGAAGCCACGCTTGCAAATAGAAATTCCCCTTTTGCTATTGTTACAACCACCCCATTAAAAAACGGAGTTTATTTTTAAAAATTAAAAAAAATTAATTAATTAAACTTGCCTTTTCTGTAGCAATTTCTTTTTGATTTGTTTTCAAGCATTTCAATTTTTGTCAATTTTAGTCATTTCTCATCCCTATGTCGTTTTTTGTCCAACAACCTCCATTTCTTGATTTTTTCTTCTTTATTTTGCCACAACCTTCATTTCACGTGTGGGTAAGTTGTTCCAATTTTTTTTTTTTTTTTACCGTTTTTATATTTTGTAATTTATGGGTTCCATTTCGCAAATTGTAATCCATATTTTCAGTGTTTATTTTTGTGACACCTGAGGTTAGGAGGGGCAGTGAATGAACCGAGATCACATCCGAATGAGAGGAATCCTGAGGACATGAAAATAGTCAAGATAAAGCTTAAAAGAATTGATAAATACTACCTATACCAACAAGGTGCACTTTCCTTTTTGGTCGCTTAATCATAGGAACATTTTCAAATTAAGCGTGCTTAGCTAGAGAAGTTCTATGTTGGGTGACCTCCTGAGAATTTTCCTAAGAAGCATGTGAGTGAGGGCAAAGCATGCTACAAGACCCCGTGTTGGTTTGTGGGGACAATCTTCACTCTTAGAAGCAGTTTCAAATAGGTATGGTGACTGCCTGAGGCGTTACAATTTTGTTGTTTTTTCTTGTTTTACGAATTCATGTTAGAATGGGGAAAATGTCTCATTTTTCATGTATTCCATAAACCTAGTATATTTAGTAATATTTACTTTTCATTTGGTAATATATAAGTTGTTTCAACCATTTTGTAGGTTCCAACTTAATTCTCGTCCGTATGTTTCACGATGGTAAACGAGACGATAATAGCAATTAGTTGAATTCAAAGTTTCAGAGATAATGTTGCATCAAGGATTGTCGTCTCAAATTTTGGTTGAGACTATAATGACCCGGCTAAGAACAGTAGGTAATTTTGATTATCCAGAAATTTTTTCATGCATAAGACCCCAATATTCTATTATCTATAAGGCGGGGTATGAAATTAACAGACGACTAGGAGGTTTATGAACACTATTTCCAACGTTTCATCCAATAGTTGTTCAATAATAGTTGATTGTAGCAATAACCTTACAATTATAATGGACAATATGATTGTTGCATCTTCCAGTCCGAATAAATTGATTACTCCTGGTAGATTCTTTAACAACATTGATGTGTCAAAAGTTAAGGTTAAATTGAATGACATGTTTAATGGCAAGATTAATTTACAAAATGTTTTGTGTTCCATTGCCTTGAGAAACAATTTTCAGTATAGGACAGTAAAATCAAACAACGAGCTGTTGATTGTTAAATGTGTCGTTGAGGATTGCAATTAGTCCATTCGTGCTGGTTGATATGGTGATTCAAAAAGTGACACATGGATTGTGAAGAAGATCATTAGTGATCATTCGTGCTCTCTTGATGTTGTTAAGCATGATCACAAACAAGCCACTTCCTCTGTCATTAAAGAGTGTATTAAGAGCAAGATGAGAATTACTGAAAGCGAATTGAAAACACCTAAAGATATTATTTCGTTCATTCGTTCTGAACATGACATCCACATAAGTTATCAAAAAGTGTGGCGTGCTAGAGAAGCAACTTTAAATGAAATCTGAGGCTTACCTGTAGACTCATAATCATGTATCCCAACATTTTCATACATGTTGAAGTTTAAAAACCTAGGTACTTTACATTCTGTATACAACATATATTTTATTCATATGCACTTTTTTTTTTATTTTAAATACATGGTATATAATTTATGTGTAGCTACTTCATTCACATCATACTAAGTCGATGCCAATGGTAGATTTTTGTATTTTTTTTCATGTCCCTTTCTGCTTCTATTGCTAAATGCAAGTATTGTCGACCGATCATATCTGTTGATGACACTTTTTTTAAGAACAAATATTTCGAGACCTTACTAGTAGCTTGTACTTTGAATGAGAACGACCAAACATTCCCCATAGGTTGTGCAATTTTTTATTCAAAGAACAATTTATTGTGACAATGTTTTTTCGTTCAACTGAAGCCTGCTATTGGAGATCGAAATGACCTTGTTTTATTTCAGACAAACACAAGAGTATATTAAAGACCATTCCAAAGGTATTTCCTAATGCATTCCATGACATATGTATATATCATTTACTGCAAAACCTGAAGTTGAACTACAGGGGTGATCTTGTTGATGCAATATATTATTCAACAGCTAAGGCTTTCAATGTTGTTGATTTTGAACATAACATACAACAGTTAGAAAGTAGTGTCCCAGGTATTCGTGATGATTTGAAATCGATAGGTTTTGCCAAATGATCTCGTGCCTTTTATCCTCGTCGAAGATATACAGTTATAATCACTAATATATATGAAAGTTTTAACTCTGTTGTCAAACAAGCTAAAGAGTTACCAATAACTTCTATGTTAGAAGCAATAAGGATGCTTTTGCAGAGATGGTTTTATGAACGAAAAAATGATGTCGACTACCAGGTTACTTATTTGACCAAATTAGTAGAGTTAAAATTATGTGAGTTGATCGAGCACGGTCGTTCAATGTAGGTATTCAAACTACCAAATATCCTATGTTGCATTATATGATTTTTTTTTTCATATTCCATATATGATACAATTGATGTTTATTTTTAATAGGTACACCCAGTTAATAAACATTTGTATCAAGTGATTGATGGTTCAAATCAGTTTGACATTGACCTTGTGAACCGGACTTGTTCTTTTCAAATTTGGGACCAACTAGAAATTCCATGTCCTCATGCCTGTGCAACATTAACTCGAAAGCATCTATCGACAAAGGATTATGTATCAGCCTATTATTCTAATAATTCCCTACGTTCAATATATAGTGGGAATAGTTCATCCAATGAAATGAAGCCTTTTGGGTTATTCCTGAAGATTTGAAGACCATTAAAATATTGTCACTGAATGTCAAACGTGCAGCAAGAAGACCAAATAAAGTAAGGATCCCATCATCAATGGAATTTAAGAGGAAAGTCAAATATGGTCGTTGCGGACGAGTGAGTCACAATAGAAACACATGCAAATTTGCCCTTACACAATAGAAATTTTTCAATTTTATGTTTCCATTATGTTTTTATTTTATTTCCATTGTTAAGAATGAAGTCATGAACTTAGTTGAATATTGTTAATCTTGGTTAATTAAGATTCGTGTTTATTTCTGAGTTCATGGCTCATACATATTCCGTTATTATTACCTGTATACATATTATATTAAATGGATTCATATCTAAAAAATCATAATGGAAAAAGGACGAGAAGAAAAAAAACCTACAAAAGGGTTCAAAGTAGTGAGGTAAGTACATATGTTTTACTGATATACTTTTGAAATACTTGAAAAATTACTAAATTGCTTGTATATGAAATACTAATATACTAGAAAATAATACACTCCTATTTTAGTTTTAAACTACATGTTATTTTAATGTTGATAATTGCATGTGTTTACTTGAGAAAGATTGTTTATGCAATAATGATATACTAGGAAAATTATCAAAATGATACATTCATGTCTATTTTTCAAATGAATGCTTATTGAGTTTTGATATACTCGAAAAACTACTAAATTGCATGTTCTTTTAATGCTGATAAATGCATGTCTTACTTGCGAATGATTGTTTCATTACTGATATAATTGAAAAACTACTAAAATGATAAACATGTTTCGTACTTTAAGAGGACAATATTTCTTGGAACCTTTGCCAAAAGGTCATTTACTATTCTAAACTAGAGGTATTGGAGAACATAGTGAAAATTCTCACCCCTAATCAATTAGAAATGTTCAAGTTAGGGTCATTTGGACAATTTTTAGGTTTTGGAATTAAAAAGTGCCAAACTCAACTTTTAGTTCATTATTTAATTAGAAGGTTATCCAAGACTAGCACAGATGACACCTTTATCTTTCACATAGAAGGCCACACAACCAAATTTGACTTAAGAGAATTTCGTTTTTTGACTGGTCTCAATTGTAATCCATTCCCCACATCCATAGAGATTAACCAAAAAGAACCAAAACTTCAAATGCAAAATGCTTTCCTTAGAAATCGTGAAAGCATTGATAAAAAGGATGTGATGGTTGCTTTTACCATAGGGTCAAAAGATGACCAACTAATGGTCAAAATTGCAAATATATACATCCTTGAGTGTTTCCTATATAGTAAACAGTATCATAATAAGGTTGATTGCAAACACATAGAGTCGATAGATAATGAAAATACATTTTGGACCTTTCCATGGGACAAGTTGATTTTCAACTTGACTTGGAATATCTTAGAAAGGTAGCAAATGATAAAACTTCTAATTTTTCATTACAAGTTTTCCTCATATCTTTCTTTGTTGGGTTTATGAAATAATTCCTAAACTTTCTGAGCCACCAAATGGGATCTCAAACAAAAATTGTCAAGAAAGTCCTAGGATGTTGAGTTGGAAATCTAACATGCAGCCAACTTGGAACTATCTTCAAGAAAGCATCTCTACAGCAAGCGATGTAAGTTTGTCACTTATTCAAAGTTTCTTAACTGATATATATCATTTTAGGTACATCAATTATGCGGTATACTAAGTATGCAGTATATCAGATATACTGCACATTCGGTATATCATCAGTTCGATGGTATTACAACTCGTTGATCACTCCTCATATTTGCTATGTCTCCTCCTTCAGGCTTTTAAGGTCATTCTCGAAAGGTTCCCTTCCTTTAAGCTATACAAACATTAAGAAATTTTCAGCAATAACACAAACCTTTTTATAAATTCATTCCAACGCAATCAAATTAATAGACAAAATTAAAAATTTAGCACATATGTTACCGCATCAATATATATTGTCGACCCATCATTGCTCTCTTGTTCCCACCACTTACAGTACCTGAGTATTAACTGCATCATACTCAAGCTTGCCACCCATTCCTTCAACATTTTCTTCCTTTTCATCGTCCTCACCTCCCTTTTTATCATTCCCTTTGTCTCCTTCCTTTTCAGTCCCTTCATCTTCTTGTTCATTCTCAACATTTTCTATATTATAATCTTTATCTTCCCCACCTCCATCTTTTTCTTCTCCACCATCATCATTTTTTTTTTTCAGTTTCAGACATATTAGCTTCCATAATTTTCATCTCAACAGATAATAAATCTAACTTATTATGGAGAACTTCAAAATTTTTCTTTACAATGTCCTGAAATTCAGAAAAGTTCATCTCAGTCCGATTAAAAATACCTTCTCCTTCATTGTTCTCAAGTCCATATTCATCTTTTTTTGGTTCTTCTCCATCATTGTGAATATCTCTTTCCTCTTCCTCATTACTTTTTTATGACTCTCCAAAATCATCAAACTGTCTATTCTCCAAGCTTTCATTGTGAAAATCTCACTCTTCCTCAACCGCCTCATTTTTTCCCTTCTCCAAAACAAAAAGGTTCCTCCTCAATACACACACACACCATTCAGAATGCACGTCTGATGTCCAGTTTTTCATTTTTCGCTAAACCAGAATTTACTCTGTGAACATAAAAGCACACACACACATAATGCACGTCTAATATCCAATTTTTCAGTCTGATGTCCAGTTTTTCATTTTTCGCTAAACCAAAATTTACTATGTGAGCATAAAAAAGCACACACACACATCCTTCATGTTCAAAAACATTGAGAGTCAGGTCCTTCTATTCAGAATGCACGTCTGATGTCCAATTTTTCATTTTTCGCTAAACCAGAATTTACTCTGTGAGCATAAAAGTTGTTTGGACCAGTAATTAATGGAATACACTCGTATGTCCACACCAATAGGGCATATAGGAATCCAACAAGTCCCGCAACCGAAGCCTCTGGATTTTTTGTTGAATTCTTAACCGACTTGATTGTTATTTCATACATATGACAGACGCCCCAAGGAAAATTTTCAAACTGGTCCACATCGTCTAATAGCATTATATGGTCAATTTCTACCCTTATTCCCTTTTGTTTTCCAATCAGAAGATTAGTTAAAAAGTAGAGGTTAGCAAGCTTGATCATATCTTACTTTTTTACCCTACCCTCCATAAAAAGTTTTTGTACTATGGATATTTTTATAGGTTGTTCATTCCCAAAATATGTTTTTAAGAAACCTATCTGAAAGTTTCACAATATCCATTGTAGGGACCTCACCACAGTTTAGACCAGTTATTAACTCAAATTCTCTAATCCCAAACTTAACCACCATGCCTTTGAAGTTGAACCAAAGTTTTGCTTTTGTTGGGCTACATTGTCTCATAATTAAGTGATATAGAAGTTGGCTTTTGAATCTGATAACATGTAAGTCTAGAGACCATCCAAAACAAATATCCCTAAATCTCCTAAGTTTTTTTTTTCTTTTTTTCTTTTTTTTAATATTTGTTTGATTTGGCTTAGCACATCTAAGCTTTGATGAATAAGGATTACTTCAAAGTCACTATCATATCCATACATTTACAAAAATTCATACAAATCAATAATATAATCATACCTAGTGTTGTGAAACTTGTTCTTGTTGGGAGAAAAATGTGGAATACAATCATATAATATTATGACGACAATCAATAATATTATAATTATCTCATTCCACAGGTTAAGCCAAACAAGATAATAATAATAGTCACGAAAAATAATAAAAAGATAGGGAAAAAGAAAACGACACCGAAAAATTATACTGGTTCTCACCCCATGCTCGGGACTACGTCCAGTCTTCTGCAACTGCAGGTTCTACTAGAAATTTGGGAGATTATAGGACGCCTTCAAAAACGCCACAAACAACCCTCAATAGCCCAACAATAACTATTGACTTCCAAGTATCACAACCTGATAGCTTGGGATAAATAATGAAATAAACATTTTCAACCCAACAAAAGATAATAAAGCTTATTCTCTCAAAAAGCACTCACTGTCGCTTGTGAAATAAAGAAAAGAACTCACAATGCAAGATCACTCTTCCTCTCTAGTCAAAAAATTACAGCCGCAACATGCACATACATATATAAATATATATAAGGTTTTTATCTCTACACATCCCAACAATTTCCCACTTAGAGACAAAACAACGAACTCATCTTCCACTGTAACAAAACTCTAATCATCTTGGCAAACTCCAAGGATCTACTCCCACTACAATTGTTATCTCTGATCTTCTTGGTAAACTCCAAGGCTTAAAATACCTGAAAAAAACAACAAAACTCACAAAAATAGGCAACTATCAAAATATAACTGTGGCTCATTTGTGCTTGCCCCGAGGTATGGGCTAGCTACGTGGACCTGTCTACCAGACGAAAAAGACAGACACTTATTCCCACTTCAGCTGAGTGGTGACGCTTGTCATCTTCTTCCAACCCGAGCAACTGTTCCCGAAGAAGATACACTCTGAAAATGTCTTGAATCCTCTATTCAAACCTGCTACCAAGCTAGAGACCTAACTTTTGACCTTAGCAACTGCTCTGACCTTTCACTTCAATGTCTCAACTCACCTTAGCGACTCTTCAATTCATTCACCATCAACTTTCTTTTGGACTTCCCAATTGTTTCTGAATTGAAGGATCTTGATCGGACTGATCGAAATTGGCTATCATTATTGCTGGCTCCACTATACCTCTATGACTATCATCTGCAGCTTTAACCGGCATCCACTGTCTCTTTGATCCTTTGGCAACATTCAACTGACATTTGTACACTGTAGATTTCTTATGACCAACTACCCTACCTAGAATCCTAATATGAGTTTACAGTGGCGACTGCCAAACTCACACATGTAACCATCATCCGTCAACTTGTCACTAGAAATGAGATTCATCTTGATATTAGGCACGAAGCTAACATCTCACCGTACTAATTTATATCCACATTCTGTCTTCAGACTAACATCTTTAATCTCACTAGTCTTGGAGGTTCTACCATTCCCCATGCTAGGTCATGATGTCCTCTTGTGAATGATGTGAACAAATTCCTATCTGAAGCTATATGTACAGAAACTGCATTGTCTAACTCTTAACACAAACTAAGACAACATCCTGCCCTGCATTTACCTCTTGTTTTCTTTTCTGGTCCTTATTTAATTTCCTACACTGACTCTTGAAGTGACCTTTCATATGGCCGTAAAAACATTCTACCTCATTTCTATTTTTCCACTTTTTCCTACTGCTACTCGGTTCATTTTCTTCATCAACATTATCTTTACCCTTAGTCATAACCAAAGTTGACCCTACCGTAGACTCTTTATTACTACTCTGCTAAGGAATTTCCCCAGCTATGGCGAAATCGCAAACTTCTGAAAAATTTTAAAATATTATTTCCAGTTGAATTAGACATTGTTGTCTTCATCGTTTCCCAACTACCAAGTACAGACGTTAACAACTGAATAGCATTCATCTCATCAGTAAACTCTATTTTAACAGATTAATCAAAGTAGTAACCTCATTAATATAAGAACTCACAGAAGCATCCTCAAACATTTGCATGTTGAAAAAACTTCTTAACTAGGTAAACCTTAATATTTGCCGAGTGTTTTTCATAAGCGCTCTTCCATCAATTTAACAGCAGTTACCTCATGGACCACTGGACTTACCACATCCATTGACGAACACATCCTTATGCTTGCTTGCCTCTTCATCCAAAACTTTCCAACCTTCGTCCGTCATCCCCTTCGGTCTCTCTTTCAATGTCTTATGCACTTTCTTGCAAGTTAAATAATCTGACTTGCATCTTCCAATATCCAAAATTTTTCTCATCGAACTTCATGACTCCGTCAAAATTTTGCTCTACAAATCTCATGACTCCTTAACCAAATGCTCTGATACCACTTGTTGGGAGAAAAAATATGGAATACAATAATATAATATTATGACGACAATCAATAATATTGTAGCTATCTCCCCTTCCACAGTTTAAGCCAAACAAACCAATAATAATAGTCATGAAAAATAATAAAAAGATGGGGAAAAGAAAACGACACTGAAAAATTATATTGGTCTGCCCCAAGCTCGGGACTACGTTTAGTCTTCTACAATGATAGATTTTACTAGAATGATGATAGATTACATGAAGTCTTCAATAACGCCACAAACTAACCCTCAATAACCCAACAATAGCTATTGACTTCCAAGTATCACAACCCGATAGCTTGGAATAAACAACGAAATAAACACCTCCAACCCAACACAAGAGAATAAAGTTTATTCTCTCAAAAAACACTAACTCATGTTAGGAAATTGTTGGGATATATGGAGACAAACCAAATCGCCCTTGCCAAACTTGGAGTACACGAAATTTGAAAGGAGAATGGGCCAAGGCCCATTTATATTAGGTTTTTTTACAGCTTATATATATGGTTGCAGCAAAATGCAAAGAGAGTGACATGCGGCTGAAGATTTTCTTCCTTTCTTGAGTGTGCGACAGTGAGTGTTAAAGAGAAAATAAGATTTATTCTCTCGTGTTGGGTTGAGGGTGTTTATTTTATTGTTTATCCCAAGTTATCGAGTTGTGATACTTGGAAGTCAACAGCTATTGTTGGACTATTGAGGGTTAGTTTGTGACGTTATTGAAGACTTCCTGTAATCTCTCATCATTCTAGTAGAACCTGCTATTGTAGAACACTAGACGTAATCCCAAGCTTGGGACGAACCAGTATAATTTCCGGTGTCGTTTTATTTTCCCTATCTCTTTTATTATTTTCGTGACTATTATTATTGACTTGTTTGGTTTAACCAATGGAAGGGGAGATAACTATAATATTATTGATTGTCATCATAATATTATATTATTGTTTGTTATTCCGCATTTTTCTCCCAACAAGTGCCATCAGAGCTTTTGGTTCAAAAGTCATGGGTTTTGTAGAACCAAGAAACTTCGATGGAGTCATGAAGTTCGATGGGAAAAATTTTGGGTATTGGAAGATGCAGGTCAAGGATTATCTAACTTGCAAGAAAATACACAAGGCATTGAATGAAAGACCGAAAGGGATGACGGACGAAGATTGGGAAGCTTTGGATGAAGATGCAGTTGCAAGCATAAGGACGTGTTTGTCAATGGACGTGGCAAGTCTAGTGGCTAATGAGACAACTACAGTTAAATTGATGGAAGCGCTTACAAACAAGTATGAAAAACTCTCTACAAATAATAAGGTCTACCTAGTTGAGAAGTTATTCAACATGCAAATCTCTGAGGATGCTTCTGTAAACTCTTATATTAATGAGGTTACTACTTTGATTAATCAGTTAAAATCTGTTAAGATAGAGTTTACTGATGAGGGAACTGATATTCAGTTGTTAACGTCTTTACCTGATAGTTGGGAAACGATGAAGACAGTAGTGTCTAATTCGACTGAAAATAATACTTTCAAATTTTCAGAAGTTTGTGATTTAGCCATAGCTGAGAAAATTCATAAGCAGAGTAGTAATAAAGAGTATATAGTAGGGTCAATTTTGGTTATGACTAAGGGTAAAGATAAGGTTGATGAAGAAAATGAACCGAGTAGCAGTAGGAAAAAGTGAAAAAATAGGAATGAGGTAGAATGTTTTTAATGTCATACAAAAGGTCACTTCAAGAGTCATTATAGGAAATTCAAAGAGGATTAAAAAAGAAAACAAGAGGCAAATCTAGTGTATGATGTCGTCTTAGATTGTGTTGAGGGTGACACAAAGTATAATAACCGATCATCAGATTGGATATTAGATAATGCAACTTCTGTACACATAGCTTCATATAGAAGTTTGTTCACATCATTCACAGGAGAACATCATGGCCTAGTGAAGATGGGAATGGTAGAACCTCCAAGACTAGTGAGATTCGAGATGTTAGTCTTAAGACAAAATGTGGAGATAAATTCGTACTGCGAGATGTCAGGTTCGTACCAAATATCAAAATAAATCTCATTTCTACAAGCAAGTTGGCAGATGATGGTTACATGTGTGAGTTTGGCAGTCGCCAGTGTAAACTCAAATTAGGATCCCAGGTCGTGGCAGTTACTCATAGGAAATCTACACTGTACAAATGTCAGTTGGATGTTGCTAAAGGATCAAAGAGATAGTGGATGTCGGTTAAAGCTACAGATGATAGTTGTAGAGGTATAGTGAAACCAGCAACAATGATAGCCAATTTCGATCAGTCCGATCAAAATCCTTCAGTTCAGAAACAATTGGAAAGTCCTGAGAGAAAGTTGATGACTATTGTGAATCCCCAGTTGTCAGACGCTCGAATGAATAGAAGAAGTCACTAAGGCGAGTTGAGGCATCGAAGTGGAAGGCTAGAACAGTTGCTAAGGTCAGGTCTCTAGCTTGGTAGCAAGTTTGAATAGAGGATTCAAGCCATTTTCAGAGTGTATCTTCCTCAGGAACAGTTATTCGAGTTGGAAGAAGATGACAAGTGTCACCACTTAGTTGAAGTGGGAATATGTGTCTGTCTTTTTTATTTGGAAGACAAATCCACGTAACTACCCCATACCTCAGGGCAAGCACATAGAAACCGATGCCCAAAGAGATACATGAAATCTAGTGAGGGACCACACTTGCAGCAGTATAAATGAGCCGCTCAAATCCTTTGCCTTCATAATTGAACCCTTGCATAAATTTATGTACAATTAGGCAAGAAATCCTATCTCCCAACTATACGTAGTTGTTTTTTTTTTTAGTAAAGACCAGCTTTCATTAAGAAAAAATGAAAGAATACAAGGGCGTGCAAAAAACAACCCACAAAAGAGAACCCAACTAAAGGAATGGGCTCCAATCAAGGATAATAACACCTAACGAATAGCTACAAAAGGTCTTAGAAACCGAAGCCCAAAGAGAAACCTGAAATCTAATGAGGGCCCACACATTAGATGGGGACCTCTCCACCCCTCTAAAAATCCTATTGTTTCTATACGTAGTTGTATCATCAAAGTCTTTTAGCAAGGAGAGATACATGAGGTGCAATCTGTTGTTGAACTTATCTAGGAATATCATATCTCTGATGAGTGATAGAATGTATGCTCGCATAACATTAGAGGTCTTCTTCATTAGCGTCCTCTCAAAGATGAGAAAATAATTAAATTGTGTTACTATCCATGGTAGGCTAATGCCACCTCCCTCCAAAGTATCATTATTCGTCGTAACTCTCAGTAGGTTACAACAAATATTAAGTCAGTTCTAGTTGAGCAACCCATCAATGATCTACCATCGATAGGTAACCTCAATTGTATTGCGACATCAAGTAGTGTAACGGTACACTCCCTATGTGGTGGGTGAAATGTGTGCATCTATCGTCGCCAACACTCCACCATCACAATTATCAAATGTCAATTTAACTGAATAAATTTAATGCATGATATGCTATAAAATCTAGATGCACGTGGATATAGCTCAATCCGAAAGTTTGGTTGTGAATACCTCTTAAGAGCAGCCTCACAACGCCTACAATGTATAAAATTAAAGTGGCATTCTCCCTGACTTTTTTTTTTTTTTGTATCTGTGAGTATCCAAGTCAGCTTACACGCACCTCAACCAATTTCACAGGACAATCGTCTAACCATATTACATTTGGCTGTCAAGGAAACTCGTAGGATATCAAATCCTAGGTAGGTGGTCATCATGGATTGAACACATTCCCTCTAAGTCCTTTATTTTTTCTATGGCCTTTATTGACCACTAGGACCAACTCATGATGGTTTCTCCCCAACTAATTTAGATCGATGACTAAAATAAAGGTGTAGAACCAATGGATCATATGAAGTTGTAGTAATATCATTCTCCATTTAACAAGGTATAAATAAATTAAAATTAAATGATAGCAACCCAAATAGGAGAAGAGGAAAATTTTGTACGCAATAAATATGTTGGATCCTACATATTAGATGTTATGGTTGATTGACCACAAATGTAGCCAAGTGCATAAACAATGTACTAAAAGGAGCCAAGAAGTTGTCTATAACCACATTGATTCAGGCCACATTCTACCACATTGTCGACCAAGGGCGAATCTATTAAGGGGCCAAGAGGGACACGGGCCCCTCAACTAATCGAGTTTTCTTTTTTGGTAAACAATGGAAATTGATATTTAATTTTTTTTTTTTGATATTTAATAATTAGTATTAAATTAACAACTTCAATATCAACGCCCCCCCCCCCCCCCACCCTCGCTTCGTTGGTTGTCAGCGTGCCTTTCCATTTAGCACGTCTTGAGTTTGGTCCGTTGTACCCAATGTTATGGTTTTTCATTAATTTTATTATTTAATTATAATTGTTTTAATTTATCATTTTTTCCAAATTTTAATTTTGTTTTTTAATTTAATAGTTTTCTTTAGTAAAGTATTTTTTTTCTTTAATTTTAACTATAATTATGTTGATATTTAATAGTTTTCGGTAGTAAACTAGTTTTTTTTTTAATTAAATAAAAATTATAATTCAATTAATGAGGAAGCTTCATTTTACACTTAAAAATAAATAATAAATATTTCAAATTTAATTCCATTTCTGATACATTTATATAAATAATGTTAGTATATTTACTATTAAACAAACTAATATCAAACTAATTTTTTTTATATAGTTTGATATTTAATATTACTTAATTTAAATAGGTTTAATTACAAGTTTAATGAACTTTCAGATTTGTGTCCAATTTGTTCTCTAGACTTTAAATAAATGTCTTAATCTCTAAATTCTCAATTTCCGTCATTGAAGTTTTAAAATGTATTCTTGAAATTTCAATTTTGTATACAATAAGCCTTTGACATATTCAATTTTTTAAAAAATTACTTGATGTATTAGATATAAAATTGGAATTTATGTCTAATTGGACCTTAAACTTTAAATTTTGCATTTAGTAGATCCATTAATTTTAAAAAATGTTGAATAGGTCAAGAACTTATACACAGTAAAAATTCAAGGACGTAATAGACACAATTGAAATTTTAAGAACATACTAGTCCCTTTTTAAAGTTTAGGAGCCTATTAGACACAAAATTGAAAGATAAGGACCTATTAAATACTTTTGAAAGTTCAAAACTAAATTTGTAATTCAAACTTTTTTTTTAGTTCGTAATTTATACATTTGAATATTGGGTATAAAAACAAGTACATTATGCATCAAGACATTTAAGACTATAGTTAAAAAATAGATTTGTGCCCCTAACATAAAATTTTGAATCTGCCACCGCTGCCAACTACTTCCCCACAAGACAACTTGAAATACAAAAGGGTGTTGATGCCAAGACCCACTTCACATGGTAACATATTGCTATAAAACTGTAGTGTTCATTTTGGAATGATATATGGGACCTAATAATAACTTATACATAATTGTTAGGTATGCCATTTGGAAGCACGGGCCAATGGATCAATCGTCGATGTATTTAATCACATCTTCAATTGAGGCTAAAAAGCTTACAAACTACTCTCTATATTCCTTCTCCCTTTTTATTTGCTCCTAAACAAAAGAAAAATAAAAAGAACGGCAACTCTCAATTTGCTAAATTTTTAGATATTTTCATGAAACTTAACATAAATCTTCCTGTTGCAGAGGCATTGGAGCAAATGTCTAATTATATCAGATTCATGAAGGAATGACTCTCAAAGAAGAAGAAAGAAAAGAGAATGGAGATGGGATACCTCAAAGAGACATATACTGCTAGAATCCGACAGAGGATACCTAATAAATTGACAGATCCAAGGAGTTTTTGCAGAGGCATTTGATTCTGCCTCCATCAATAGATACTACAATTTGCCTAACTTCAACTAAGACAAATATAATCAAATATGTGAGTGAGCGAGTGGATATTATACAAATCATTTAAGAATTATGTCAGCCTAGTGCGGTATGGACCTCACGAGAGGTCATTAAGTTAAAGACCTCCAACCTTAGCGTTACTAACGGGGTGTGACACAGTTTCACCTGTGCAACACTCCAACTTGTCTCTCATCTTAGTGATGTCACCAAAGAGAGTCATCTAGTTATACGCCATTGCCACAAGCCGATCAGTGGACTTGGGTAGGGTTATCTATCACTCCATGCGCCACATTCGTTGAAGCAACACCACAAGAGACCTTGGACACTCCTTGATTACAGCTTTATGTCGCAATGCAAGGGTGTTGTGGAACCCCAATGAGGAGTTGGCCCACCCGAAGGCAATCATGGACAAGAATTTCATCAATGGACTGTGTGGTTGGGATCGAAGGTCCAGGCATATCCTGAGGAGCAACATCTACCACCTCCCCTAAGCTTCTTCATCCGAACCCACCACATTTATCACTCGAGACCACCGACGCTCTGAGGAACGATTCAATCATCTCTATTAGTGTGTGCAAACTTAGTACGAGGGCATTGGACATGTCTTTCCTCCTCCCATGGCACCCTATGCATCTTCTGATGAGGATTGATACACCATTTATGTTTTTAGGACAATTGTTTTCTATTTTCCCCTTTGTTTATTTTATTTGTTTTCTTATTCTTTTCTTTACATGGAGGACAATGTAAATTCTAAAGTTTGGAGGTGAATCTTTTATGTAATTTAATTATATTTGATCTCATTTTTATTCTAAACATTATCTGTGATTTGGAAGTTGATTTGGATTTTGAGATACATTCTGAATTATATTTGAGATGACTGAATTTGTTGGACAGGTCTGTTTTTAGTTGAGTTATGCATGTTTGGAAATGATGGGTTAAAATCACTTTTGTCATATTTAAAATCACTCCAAAACATGTCTTTAATAATTCAAAATCAATTTTGATGATATGGAAGTCAGATTAAAAAGCGTAAAATCAAACATCAAATTGATTTTGAATGATTAAGAACATGTTTCGGAATGATTTCAAATATGACAAAATGATTTTAGTCATTTTTTAAATCACTCCTGAACATACATCAAAATTTACAACATACCTATCCAAATCCTTCCCCTTAAAATAAAAATTGACTGACATAAAATTTACTGACCAGAAAGAAACAGATGATTCTGTACCAAGATTTGTACAATTCTCCTCCATGCAAACTGCAAAGTTGGCATTTCTGTCTCTAGATTTTGTATCTTTTAATATTTTTTATAAAAAAAATTATATTGTTTTTTAGGTTCCAAATGAAACTTGTTCCCCATGCAAAGCTCCTACTCACCATCTCACATGTACGTGTCACCATTTTGCCAATCCCACCACCGTTTATAATCACCATCCAATGTCTCTCTCTTCCTCCACCATTGTTCTCTTTTCCTTTCACCAAAGCAATGGCTGATCGTCCACAACCACACCAGATCCAAGTCCACCCCCAACGCCGCTACGACGACGTCAAGGGACGAGGAGGCCCTTCAGCCTCCACAATCCTCGCCGTCGTGACCCTCGTCCCTCTCGGTGGCTCGCTGCTTGGACTCGCCGGTTTGACGCTGGCGGTCACACTGTTCGGCCTGGCGGTTTCCACTCCGGTATTCATCATCTTCAGCCCCATTCTTGTGCCAGCAATCTTAACCATTGGTCTGGCTGTCCTTGCCTTCTTGACCTCTGGGGCATTTGGACTGACGGCTCTCTCTTCACTAACATGGGCTTTCAACTACCTACGCCGGGCAACCGGGTTCATGCCGGATCAGATTGACCAAGCTAAGAGGCGCATGCAGGATATGGCTGGCTATGTGGGGCAGAAGACGAAGGACTTGGGACAGGAGATCCAAAGCAGGTCCCAGGAACAAGGGAGGAGGACGTGAATGGAGGAAGACAAGGGAAATGGATGAGTTATGTTTGAGTCCTGTAGCCATGTCAATGTCGGAATTGTTGGTCTTGAGTGTTTCTTTGAGCATTCCTAGGATAGTTCACTTTTGAGCTACTTCTAGAATGCTAGCTTTGGTTTGCATTTCTACTAGTTCCAGTGTAATGCTTGCTTCTCTATCTGTTCTTACACGTGCATTGGTCGTTAAACCTCTTTTCTCTCTCCCCTCCCTCTCTCTCTCTCCTCTCAAACACAAGTTCCCAAATCAAATCAAGAGAGACAATTCTATTTAAACTTAAAAAACAATTCAAATACATAAACTATAGCTGATCTACGTAAACTAAGATTTGTCAGAGTGAGTTTGATTGTTTAATAATCCAAAGTAGAGAATGCGTGTCATTATGGCTTTCATTGAGATATATGTTCAGCTTGAGAATGAGCTTCGAATTCCATACCCGAATCGCCTGTAGGCTTGGAAGTGTTGGGAATCCAAAAAGTGAGAACAGTGGAGGCGGCAACGAACATGACCCTGCGAGGAGCCCATTTCAAGCACGAGGCAACGCCTATGTGACTGTTCCAGCTTGCAATCTACAATTACAATTGATGAAGTTCAGAATCATTATTTAACAATTTAAACTATGGAAGTCAGAGGACTAAACAGGCACCTCAGTTCGCTTGTTAATGTTCCACGCATGCAAGGTTCCATCTCCTGAGCCTTCAACACAAATATAAATCTATTTAGCTTTCTTCTTTTTAGAGAAGAAACAAAATATATCTACTTAGCTTTCAATTCGGATAATGTGGAAGAAAACATGAGAAAAAGAAGTGGGATCCGGATTTGTAATGGACTGAAACCGGAAAATAGCTGCTATGTAAACAAAGCTTTTGAATTACGTTTTACTAGATTTGCTTAAGCCAATAGCATTTGTGAGCGAAGTGGGGGATGATTGCAGCCCGGGGTTATCATCAACCAAGTATGAATAGAAATGAAGAAAAGCAATGGCAGAAGAAAAATAATTTTTAGAAGCAAAGGTAAGTTTATCACCTGATACGACGTATTGACCATCTGGGGTAAAGGTAGCCTCTATGGTTGTGTTGGGAGATGGTTCCAAGCTGAACCCACATTGCTGTACGAGGGAGATACAAAGTCGATTAATAGGCAGTGAAGAACATAAAGATGTTTCTTATTAATCAGTGAAGAACATAAAGATGTTTCTTTTACCTCTATAAATTAGCTAGATAGAAATTCAAAATTGCAAGCATGCACACTAACCTTCTCTCCTCCGTATGCATCAAGAACATAGATATTGTTATTTGTAGTTGTCAAGAGCATAGATTTGCCATCGTTGCTAAATTTGATATCAAAGACCTCGGCCATATCTCCACCAACTAAGAAGGTATCGAAGGGTCCCTGTATTTGGATGGTTGATTAACTCATGCTAAAAATGTCACTATCAAGAAATAAGGTAATGTTTCTCCTGTATGAACCTTGTCGTAGGAACGTGAATCAAACAACTTGATAGCACCTCCTTCCATTGCCACAGCAAACACAAGGCCTTGTTGGTCATACGCAACGGTAGGCCTGCCACGTAAACGAAGTATTCCCTGAAAACTATGAAAGTAAGCACAATCATATTCGTGAGAATGATGAAACTGCAATCAAAATGCCATTGATAATTTTAATTTTGGGTCTTCAAATTGTTAAGACACAATACAGCCCATTCACTCACAACGTGCACTCGTCCATTTCTTCCATTTACGTTCATTAGAATAATGTATGGGTGTAAAATATAAAATTCCTGAGAGTTATTGAATCCAATGTTCTAGCAGCACTGGATATCAAGTATCTCTCCGTTATACTTGCCCAATCGATGCTAGAGAGATATCATGACGAGGCAAAATGCAAATATTATACTCATGTCCATTGAGAACACTCCATTAAATTTCAACCTCGTTCTATAAAATCGTGTCCTATCCGATGCACCAAGAAATCTCACCTTTCATAAGCCTATTTTTTTTTTCACCTACAAATCTCACCTTTCATAAGCCTAACTCAAACCAACCATCCAGTTTCAATCTTGTTGGGTTTGGAAGCTAGAAAGCAATGATTAATTTTCTTCCAGATCTCCCTGCAATAGATGTAGTGTTTCTTCTAGATCTCTCCTTTATACGCATATACGGAAGGGCAGATATCCAGAGAAGATTAAGTTCGTTTTATGGCAGCATAGCTAATGTTGTATGCCCATGATGTTCTACAAAGAAGATCCCCATGGATCTCAATTTCTCCAAATTGGTGCCTCCTTTGCAAAAAAGATGACGAAACACTATATCTATTCATTTTTTGTCCTTATTATGCCGTTATGCGGTATCTTTTTGGAAGATTTTATTGGCTGCTTTTAAATGGTCCATTGCATTTCTGAGAGATCCACGTTCATTACTTGAAGTTCTTTTGATTAGTCACCCATTCAAGAAGGAAAGGGAGGTCTTATGGCTTAACTTTATTAGGATCTTCTCATGGTCCATATGAAATTAAAGGAATCATCGTACATTTCACTTACCATAAACAGATATCCTGTTCCAGTAAACTAAAAAGCCAAACCAAACAGTCAGCTTCAGTGTTCCTAAAGTTGAGCAAGTCAAGTTTGATTCTACCCATGTTCTATTCCTAGTCCTTTTTTCAATTGGAAGATCAGTGTTAGAGTCAGTACAGTAGAGCTTTATATTCCACCAAAGAGGTTTGAGGATTGAATTGTCCAGGATAGACAAAAGATTCAGCCCATACAATAACTAAAAACCATTCGACCAAACCTACAGTTAGCTCATTTTCTTATGTTCACTTCACGTGCATTCTTATACCTTCATGTAATACTTTTTAAGGTTTTGGGCCTCGTGTGGCTGTTTAGGATTTGTATATATTTATGCTTCTTCATTCTAGGACATGAGAAAGGAGTTCTGCCTTTAAAGAAAACTCTTTCGAATGAAAGCTAAGTGTAAATACAAAAGATTCTGAAACCAACCTGGCAAGCATTTACACGAAGATCCCATATCCTGACACTATGGTCGAGAGAACCTGACATGAAGCTGTCATTGATTGGAGACATGCAGAGCGAAACAACCCTGCAAATCAAGAAGGAAAAATGGAAGTAGTCAGACAAAGTACGCCAGTGGTAAATAGAACGAAGGATAGACATTTTTTTATAATTTATAAATGCAATTTTGAAAATAGTCGATAAGGCATTGAGATGCTCTCGAGTCTTGGGGAAAGCAGAGTAAAGAATTTCAAACAATTCTATGGCACACTGCCACAGATTGTGAATATGGACATGTAACTGAAGCGAATCATTTTAAACATCCACCTGAATAAATCACATGGAATCTAAGAAGTCTTGGGTAAGGTAAAGGCTGAAGGCTCAAAGTTGGACAATTCTTTAAAGACTTGGCACATTAATTTCTTAAATAATTAGCCATTCGATTTTACCTCTCTTTGTGTCCTTTGAAGTAGCGAAGACATCGATTGTCATACATTGATAGGTATCGTAATGACTCTGAACAGAGAAACAGAATAAACACAGTTACTATTCAAAGTCAGGAAGTATCACAAAAATTTCAAACACCCACAGAAATTTACCTACCTCCAGTAGTATCTAGATTGTATCTTGAGGAGCATATAACAGAACTTGGGTGGTGAGTAAAGCATATGCGATCAGCACCATGCTTTTTATGAAATGTGGTTTTGAGTAACCTGAAAACTTTAACCAGTTGGATTAACTAAATCCCGTCAACCAGATTAGTTTCTCTCATCCAGTGAATTAAACGAGAGAATTGAAAGAATGGAGAATTCTCAAATGTCACAAGGTTAACAGCAAAGTCATCGATTCAATATATAAACAATTGGAATGCTAAAGCAAAGCTATAGCCTTACGGTTCTAATAACGTAAAGCCTGCAAAAATCTAACCTAGCATTTCCAATATCGTAAAGTCGCACGGAATCATCCTCGCTCGCCGTCACCAGCAAATCTTCCTTACGATGAAAATCAAGTGAATTTATCTTTCCAACCTGTAACCAGACAATACGAACTTTTAGAAGAAAAAAAAAATCCCACAAAATCCTAAACAGTAATTCTCCCCATCTAGACTTTCTTTTTCAGTAGGAACACTTCGCATGCACTCTGATAGACTAGGAACTACAGTTCCAATGCCGCGAAAGTGAGTTTTTGCAAACATATGTTGAAGTACATTGGCAGAAGCTTCAGATAACCAAATTTCAATCGGAAAAAGGGAGCGGAAAAAACAGGAAAGTAAGATGATCGAGTGGATCAGAAAAAAGGGGAAGGAAAGCTCACGAAGTCAGAGAAAACAGCTCCGATTGACATGCTGCGGACGGTGCCATCGTCGAGCTCGGTAAGCGCCATCTCAACGCGGCGGAATGCTGTGGCTTCGTCGATTTGAATTGCCTTCTTCCTAGAGTTCGAAGAGTCCACGGAGGTCCCTTCTCGACTTCGATTCAGGTTCACGTTGGGGTTTTAGCCAAACCCAAACCCTTTCTTTCTGGGGAAAATAATGTTTTAGAAATTCCTTTTATTCCGGGTTTAAATTTATTGATTGATTTATTTATTTATTTATTTATTAGAAAAGAAATTGATTGATTTAAAAATTAAAAAAAATTGATTGATTTATTAAACTTTAAAATTTAAATGGATACAATTATTAGTTATAAATTGATTTTTCTCCCAAATATCTATGTTGATGTTGGTGTCAATATTTCAATTTTTGGTTAGATTGATGTATCAATAAAATATTATGTTGGGGATATTTATATACAAAAATTTATAAAAATTATTGTGATTCTTTTTTTCCCTTTCTAAGATGTGTTTGATGACTATTAGAATTTTAGTTTTTGATATTTGAAAATTAAACTTATGATCACACTACTTGTTTCTTTATTTTGTTACCATATTTTCGAAAACCAAGTCAAGTTTTGAAAACTAGGTTCCTGTGTGATGACCATTTAGGCCCCGTTTGATAACCATTTGGTTTTTGGTTTTTGGTTTTTGAAAATTTGGCTTGTTTTCTTCAAATTTTCCTACCATGGTTTTCATATTTGCCAATGACACATTTGAGTTCCTAGCCAAATTCTAAAAACAAAAACAAGTTTTTGAAAACTACTTTTTTTAGTTTTCAAAATTTGCTTGGTTTTTAAAAACAAGGAAAGAAAAATATTAGCAAAACATAGAAACTTGTAGGTGGAAGTATGATTTATAAGCTTAATTTTCAAAAACCAAAAACCAAAAACCAAATGGTTATCAAACGGACCCTTAGTTTTTGGTTTTTTTATTTTTTTAAATTTAAACTCATAAATACTACTTCCACTTATAAGTTTCTTTGTTATTATCTACCTTATTCTCATGTTTTAACCAAAGTCATGTTTTGAAAACTAAGGAAAATAGTTTTCAAAAACTTTTTTTTTTTGGGGGGGGCGGGGGGATTTGGTTAAAAATTCAAATGTTTCTTTACCAACGATGAAAACCAAGGTAAGGAAACGGGAAGAAAACATGCCTAATTAAAAAAAAAAACAAAAAACAAAAAACAAATGGTTATCAAACGAGACGAAAAAGTAGGTTTCAAAATCTTGTAAGAATTCAAATGTCCCTCACAATGATGAAAAATATTATAAAGAAATCGAGAGAAAACAAATCTAATTTTCAAGTTGTCTTTATATATTTTTAGTATTTTTCATATATGTGATTAATAGCAGATTTCAAAATTGAATCCCAAATAAAAAGGTGGTTCAAATCCAGTTTCATGATATATTTATAAACCATAAAATTAGTTGTAGACCAACTAAATACTAGGTTGAATATCAATTATTCTTAATTAATTTATAAACATGTTTTTTTTGTTGTTATAAATTTTGCATAGTCAATATTTTACAATAATTACATGATTTACAATATATTATGCTATACCTATTTCAATTTTAACAAGATAAAATTAAGTTCAATAAAATAAACCACATTAGGGCTTGTGGACAAGGAAGCAAACAAATGTTTAACACTCTATTTTCATGATCATTTGGTATCTGGTCTTTGTGTTTAAAAAATTATGCTTGTTTTTTTTCACAATTTTCATACAATCGTTTTCATCTTTGTTAAGGACACATTTGAATTCTTATCCAAATTCTAAAAATACAAACAAGTTTTTTAAAACTACGTTTTTTTTTTTTAATTTTTTGACTTGGTTTTTTAAAACTTGGGAAGAAGGTAGATAACAAAACAAAGAAACTTGTGGGTGGAATAATATTTTATAAGCTTAATTTTCAAAAACTAAAAGCCAAATATATATCAAACGGAGCCTAAACTATCTCGTTTTTTAAGACATTCACACAATTGAACCCAAAAAAAAAAAAAAAAAAAAAAAAAACCTAGTTCATTGAAGTGATGACAAAACGAAATAAACTTTATTGAATTAAATGTCATTGTTGAAGGAGAAATTTTGGTCAATCACAAGTTGACACGTCATTATTTAAAACTAATAACAAAATTATAAATAATTAAATTTGGGACCAATTATAAATTGACATGTGTCCCAAATTTAATTTGAAGACAAAGTTGGCTAATTATAAATTTTTAGAGCCAAATGTCCATTTGATCAATTAATTAAAAATAAATTATTTTGATCAAATTAATTAATTTGACTCATTAATTAAAAAAAAATTATTGGATCAAATTTGGGCCTTTTAAATATTTGGGTCATATGGTTTTGGGTCAAATATGAACCAAACCCAAGACTAAATAGTTGAGCCAAAGACCGATAAAGTCCAAGCCTAAGTTGTTAGGCCCAAAAGTCACCAGGGTCCATCTAGCGAGAACTCTATAAATAGAGGGGTTCTCCTCCATTTCAAGGGAGGAGAATTTTGAAGCTCTCAGCCAAAGTCAGAGAATTCAGAGAAACTCCACCAAGACTTCTTGAAGACTGAAGACCCTTCAAGACTATAAGACTTCAACAATCCTTGAAGACCAAAGACTCTTCAAGGCTTCAAGACCCCAAGACTTCTTGAAGACCCTTCAAGACTAGAAGACTTCAGCAATCCTTGAAGACCAAAAACTCTTCAAGACTTCAAGACCCCAAGACTTCTTGAAGACTGAAGACCCTTCAAGACTAGAAGACTTCAACAATCCTTGAAGACCAAAGACTCTTCAAGACTCCAAGACTTCAAAAGCTCAAAGAATCAATTGAAGCTTCAGACTCGAGAACAAGCGCTACAATCCTCGAGTGAAACACAATCACACACAAGAGAGAGAATCAGAGGATTAAAGTTAGAGATTGTACATTCATACGCATATTACATCAATACAAATATATATTTATTCCACGTGTCTCCATCTTCGAAGTTACGTGTGAACAAATTGACACGCTCAGTGGGACAATTTCTACCTCTCATCTCTCTCTCTTATCTCGAAACACAAGTGTAAACATGTCGTTCAAGACTTCTTCAATGGTCACTGTCATGAACAGGTCTTACATGGGTTCTACTGCCCATTGTTGCTCCAATGAACTGAGGTTGCAAGAAGATAAAGCTTCTATCATTGTAGGCGAAGAAACAACATTGCGGGGAGCATATACTAATGACAAGTTTCTTGTTAAGTATAACCCTTTGTTTGAACCTGATTATGACGTAGTGACTGTCATGATGACTGAGACAAGAACTATGGAAGAAAGGATGGTTGAGATGCAAGAGCACATCAACACCTTGGTGAAGGTGATTGAAAAAAGAGATTATCAAATTGAGCACCTAAAGAGTCAGATTGAATCAAGTCAAACCCAAGTCGTAAAAAATCACGACAAGGGAAAGACCATAGTGCAAGATGATCAACCATAATGTTCTGTTTCGATCGCTTCACTATCCATCCAACAACTCCAAGATATGATCACAAACTGTATCAGAGCTCAGTATGGTGGAACTACTCAAGATTCCCTCTTGTATTCCAAACCTTATACTTAGAGGGTTGGTAACTTGAGAATGTCAATCGGGTATCAGCCACCAAAATTTCAATAGTTTGATGGAAAGGGCAATCCTAAACAACATATTGCTCACTTCGTTGAGACATGCGAGAACGTTGGTACTCGAGGGGACCTACTAGTCAAGCAGTTCGTTCGAACACTTAAAGGAAATGCTTTCGACTGGTACACGATTTAGAACATGAGTCAATAGATAGTTTGGAGAAATTCGAAAGAGAGTTTTTGAATCGCTTCTACAGCACCAGACGAACCGTTAACATGTTTGAGCTCACCAACACTAAACAACGAAAAGATGAACTTGTTGTTAACTATATAAATCATTGGAGAGCTATGAGTCTAAATTGCAAAGATCGCATCACTGAACTCTCTTCCGTTGAGATGTGCATTCAAGGCATGCATTGGGAACTTCTCTACATCCTTCAAGGTATAAAGTCTCGCACCTTTGAAGAACTAGCAACTCGTGCCCACGATATGGAGCTAAGTATTGCTAGTCGAGAAAACCAAGACCTTCTACTCCCTCACTTGAAGACAGAAGGAAAGAACGTCGAAGCGACTATAGAAGAATCTATGGTTGTAAACACAATTCTTCTCAAGTCATCTTCAAAAGAAAAACGGCAAGAAAATGGAACATGTCGCTTAACTTTAAAGGAAAGACTGAATAAAATCTATCATTTCCTTGATTTTGACATTCCTAACATGTTGGAGCAACTACTGAAAACACGACTGATAGAACTTCCTAAGTGTAAACGACCAAAATAGATTAAGAAAGTCGATGATCCCAAATATTGCAAGTATCATCAAGTTATCAGTCATCCAGTCGAAAGATGCTTCATCCTAAAGGACTTAATTCTAAAGCTAGCTAAGGAAGGAAAAATTGAGCTCGACCTTGATGAAGTAGCTCAATCAAATCTTGCTACAATCAAAGAAAAAGGTAAGCATCAAAGAAAGAAAGTTCCTAAGAAACTTCAACCCAAGAGAATGAAGGTAAAACCTCAACAACTGGAGATGTTGAATGAAACCTTCTCCAAAACTTTCCACAAAAAGAAAAAAGAAAACTTTGCAACTTCCTACTACATCGACATAGAAGAAGTTGACAACTCTGAGAATGGTGAACAGAGAACTTCTGTCTTCGATCGCATCAAGCCTTCAACTACTCGTCCTTCGGTATTCCAAAGAATGAGTATGGTCACGACTGTTGGGTTTTATGCCCTAAAACTCGTAGATAGTGAATGTAAACAAATTGTATACTTGTTTCAATAAAGTGTTATTGAGTTTCTACGATAAAATGTTATTGTTAAATTTTGCACAATTTGACCCAAATCCAATAAACTAAGATCCAAGGTTGTTTGTATGTAACTTGAACAAGTATGTGGGGACATACAGAGATCGATGTTCAAGTAACAACCTAAAAGGTCTATAGTACAAGGATAAGGCTGGGTACCTTATCCTGGTAACACTATGAGATACGGCCCGCTTTGTATTTGATACAAACGTATTGATCCAAAACGTCCATGTAGCAGACATTCGAGCGGGGGTATCCTATGTAATGAGTATGCGTAAGACCGGACCACGAAATAGTAAACCACTAGATGTAACACCGTTAACTAGTTAGGTTACTGTTTCAATAGGATGACCTAGGTAACTCAGTCTTAATCCTGAGTGTGTCATGAACTCCTTCTCACGAGGGATTGTCCTTTGATTAGTATGGGTGAGAGTGGCCTGCACGCCGACTCAATAAGCCTACCTTCTTGGGGACAAGACCAAGTGGGGGGCTAGGGACATGACAACATAAGATGGAATTCACTCATTCCCGCTTCTAGGAGAAGTAGATGAGTGTTCCCTTAAGTGGTGACTCCGAGTCTTGAACAAAGGGATCCCGCCCTCTTACTGGCCCGAGAGAGACTCTATGTTTATTGGTTGGACCATAAACAGGTTGTTCATTAGAGGAGCATTGGTACTTAAGGAGCCAGAGGTAACATAGGGGTAAAACGATAATTTGACCCAACTGTAGTTACGAACACTCGTGAAGGATTGACTTACCGATATAGGTTTATATCCGTGGACACAGAAATGTTCTACAGTGAGAAGAGTTCAGCTGTGGGTCTTTAGTGGAATGACCCACAGTTAATGAATATTGCTTAACCTGATTAATGAGTTTAATCAGTTAACCTCATATCATTGGAGCTTCTGATCTGTAGGTCCATTAGGTCCCCCTGCTAGCTCGTAAAGAGTAATTAGAAACAATTGTATCTTGAGAGAATTTAAATAGTTCAAATTCATATTGGAAATTAAGTTAATTGTATGAGATACAAATTAATACAATGTATAGTGATGCATTAAAATATAAAGTCTAATTTGAGTTGAACTTTATTAAATTGAGAGATTAATATATTTGAAAGAGTTCAAATATATGTGATATTTAATTAGAAGATGAATTAATTAATCATGAATTAATTAATTATTCAATTTAGTTTAAATTAAATGAGATTTAATTAAACTATTAAACTATAGTCTATGAGGGAATTATTCGAATATGATTCTGATGAGTAATTAATTAAATATGGGTGATATTTAATTATGAAATTAATTAATTATTGGAATTAATTAATTGATTAGTTTAATTGAATTAATTAAATGTGATTTAATTAAGTTAATTAAACTATATATTATGTGAGGAAATTACATTTAAATAAGATTTAAATGTGCATGAGATTAATTAATAAATATGATTAATTAATTGATCTTTATCTAACGGTCAAGATTGTTTCCTAACCTCACATTAGGGTTTCCTCTCTTATAAAAGGAAAGGTTATGAGAACCCTAACCCTAAGGTCTCATTTTAGCCTCCCTCTCATATTCTCCCAACTCAAGAACTCTAGAGAATTTTTCTCTCTAAGAGGTTTTTTTTTTTTTTTTTTTTTTTTTTTTTTTTTTTTTTTTTCATTCAAGATTAGGTAGTCCCACAACTACGTTCCTAATCTCAGAGTTATAGTGGGGAAGCCCTTGTGGTGGTGTCCGTTGAAGAATTCAGAGTCGTCAGACAGAGGTATGTTTTTCACCGCTTAACTTTTTGCCAATGTATTGGTATTTTGTAGAACAAAATTAATTTACGAATGGTCCAATTGCTTCCGCTGTAACGGAATTGGGAATTCCAATTCTTCAACGACAAAAGAAGAAAATTAGTGCTCGATGTCCACCTCTACTCGACCTTCAGCTTTCCAAAGGCTAAGTGTTTCCACATCGAAGAAAAGTCGACCTTCAACATCTGTTTTTTATCGCCCCAAAGTAACAAGCGATCAACCTAAAAGAAAGATGGACAACTTGGAGGTGAAACTTTTCGATGAAGTAAACAGCGACAAGAAACTTCATAGTAGCATCCTGTCACGTATGAAGAGGAAGTTCTCTGTTCTCATAAATATAGAAGGTTCCTTGAAGGTGAAGCCAACTCTCATTATCTTGATCAATTCTATAAATGAAGGATCTGATCAAAACCATAATGAAGATAAGAGCTTTTTGAAAGATTGGAATTCCGTAATTCCGTAAAGCGGAAGCGTGATTGTGACCGATTCGTAATTAATTTTGTTTAATCTAAAATACCAATACATTGGCAATAATATTAGAACTATTCTAAATATATATTAAGGCTAAGCATACAAAAATATTAGATCTAAATCTAATTTATAAAGTAACAAATTACTTACTCTCGTTGACGACTCAGATTAAATTCACCAACTGCTTGTGAATTAATCACGAACTAGTGCGAACACCACCACTATGGCTACACCGGTATGACTCTGAGACTTCTAGAGGCAGGAGACTGGTGGGAGTCTAGAGGAAGCCTTGAGGGGAATTCTCTGAGAGTAGGAGAATGAATGGGATACCTTTCACCCCACCCCAGGGGTCCTATTTATAGGTAAAGGCCAAGACCTTTTTCCTAATAGGAAAAGGAAGAATTTTTCCTAATAGGAAAATGTCTCTAATTTTAATAAATAAATAATTAATTCCATAATTAATTAATTTCCCTAATTAAATATCATATATTTAATCTTAGGGATTTTATTAAAATTAAAATTAATATGAATCCAGTTCATATTAAATTTATTTGAACTATTTCAAATATTTTCTTTCCTAATAGGAAAAGGTCTCTAATTTTAATAAATAATTAATTAATTCCATAATTAATTAATTTACCCAATTAAATATCATATATTTAATCTTAGGGATTTTATTAAAATTAAAATTAATATGAATCCAATTCATATTAAATTTATTTGAACTCTTTCAAATACTTTCTCTCAAGAATTATTTTTTTTTTAAATTAATTCAAAAATTATATTATAAAGTTTCATAAACTTTATATTATAATGCATCAATATACATTATACGATTCCCCAAATAAATTGAACACTTTCAATTTACAATTTATACTTAATTGCCTCAAGTCTCTTTACGAGCTACCAGTGGGACCTAATGGACCTACAGATCAGAAGCTCCAACGATACGAGACTAATTGGCCAAACTCATTGACCAAGTTTAGTCAACATTCGTTAACTGTGGGTCACTCCACTAAAGACCCACAGCTGCACTCTTCTCACTATAGAATATTTCTGTGTCCACGGATATCGACCAAGCAGTAAGTCAATCCTTCACGTGTGTTCGTAACACCAGCTGGATCAAATTACCGTTTTACCCCTGGGTTACCTCTGGTTCCTTAAGTACCACTGATTCCTCTAATGAACAAGTTGTTTAGGGTCCAACCACTAAACAGGAGTTCCTCTACGGCTAGGAGAGGACGGCGCGCCTTTGTTCAAGCCCTAGAATCAGCCCTTAAGGGAACACACATCTACTTACCCCAATAGGGGAAGGAGTGAATTCCATCTTGTACTGTTATGTTCCCAGCCCCCATTCGGTCTTGCCCCTGAAATGGTAGGCTTATTGAGTCAGCGAACTGGCCACTCTCACCCATACAAATCTAAGGACAGTCCCTCCTGAAAGGGGTTCATAACAGACTCAGGATTGAGATTGAGTTACCTAGGTCATCCTATTGAAATAGAAACCTAAACTAGTTAACGGCGTTACATCTAGTGGTTACTATTTCGCGGTCCGGTCTTATGCAAACTCATTGCATAGGATACCCCCACCCGCATGTCTCCTACATGGATGCTTTGGATCATTGCATCTGTATCGAATACAAGGTGGGCCGTATCACATAGTGTCACCAGGATAAAGTACCCAGCCTTATCCCTATACTATAGACCATTTAGGTTGTTACTTGGACACTGATCCCCGTATGTCCCCACATACTAGTCCAAGTTTCATTTAAACAACCTTGGATCTTAGTTTATTGGATTTAGGGTTTATTAATGCAAACTCGATTATTCAATAACAAAATTACTGAATTACTCAAATAACACTTTATTGAGATCGATTAATTTGTTTCATTTACTATCTATGAGTTTTAGGGCATAAAACCCAACAACTCCCACTTGAACTAAAACTCTAGTGGGCAATGTACATCAACAATCAAAATTGAATGAATAATCATTGAAGTAGGAATAGTAGTTTGTATTAATACTGTATAATACATGAAAAGTACAAATACAGATAAATACAATAAACTAGGGCATTCACAATACCCATTACACTTTTCCCACTTGCCCTAGATTATTCTATGTACATATCTCGCAGACCTAGACCCTCTAGATGACCCTCGAACACTTTAGCCGTGAGAGCCTTCGTAAATGGATCAGCAATATTGTGCTCAGAGGCTACCTTCGTGACGATCACGTCCCCTCGTTGCACGATCTCTCTGATGAGATGATATTTGCGTTCTATGTGCTTGCCTCTTTTATGATTGCGAGGTTCTTTAGAATTTGCCACTGCACCACTATTATCACAGTAAAGGGTGATTGGCAAGTTCATATTTGGAACAACTTCCAAATCCATCAAGAACTTCCGTAGCCATACAGCCTCCTTAGCTGCTTCACAAGCAGCGACATATTCGGCCTCCATGGTGGAGTCTGCAATGCATCCTTGCTTGGTGCTACGCCAGACTACAGCTCCCCCATTGAGGGTAAATACTGACCCTGATGTGGATTTCCTGGAATCCATATCAGTCTGAAAGTCAGAGTCTGTATATCCTGTAAGGATCAAATCCTTAGAGCCATACACAAGCTGATAGCCCCTCGTTCTCCGAAGATACTTGAGGATGTTTTTAACTGCAGTCTAGTGGTCTAACCCTGGATTGGACTGGTACCTGCTGACTATCCCAACTGCATGGCAAATGTCAGGCCTAGTACACAACATGGCGTACATAAGACTGCCCACAGCTGAAGCATAAGGGATGTGTCTCATATCCTCAATTTCTTGAGGTGTCTTAGGACACTGTTCCTTAGACAAATGAACTCCATGCCTAAAGGGTAGTAAACCCCTCTTGGAATTCTGCATCTTATATCTAGACAACATCTTGTCTATATATGATGCTTGAGACAGGGCTAACGTTCTGTTCTTACGATTCCTGATAATTTGAATCCCTAGAACATACTGAGCTTCACCCAAATCTTTCATTTGGAACTCAGTCGATAGCCATTTTTTAATGTCAGCTAGATATTCTACATCATTTCCAATGAGAAGAATATCATCTACATACAACACCAGAAAAGCTACTGAACTGTTGATAATCCTTTTGTAAACACAAGGCTCATCAACGTTCTGGTCAAAGCCATAAGATTTGACAGCAGTGTCAAACTTTATATTCCAAGATCTGGAAGCTTGCTTCAACCCATAAATGGATCGTCTAAGCTTGCAAACTTTTTGCTCTTGACCTTGAGCAACGAACCCCTCTGGTTGAGACATAAAGATGTTCTCATCAAGATTACCATTCAGAAAGGCAGTCTTGACGTCCATTTGCCAAATCTCATAATCATAAAAGGTGGCAATGGACAAGAGAATTCTTATCGACTTTAACATGACAACTGGGAAGAAGGTTTCCTCATAGTCCACCCCCTCCTTTTGGGTATAACCCTTTGCCACAAGTCGAGCTTTGAAAGTCTGTACTTTCCCAGCTGCGTCTCGTTTTCTCTTGTAGATCCATTTGCACCCTATGGGTTTAACCCCTTCAGGTAGGTCTACAAGATCCCAGACTTGATTGAAGTACATAGACTCCATCTCTAGGTCCATAGCTTTGACCCACTGGTCATGGTCCACATCATTCATTGCCTGTCTAAAGGTCAATGGATCCTCAACCCCATCATCAGGTATGACAGTTGGAGTTTCTGCTAAACCCAGATAGCGTTCAGGTTGAATAACAACCCTCCCACTACGTCGAGGCATTCTCAACTCTTGAGAAGGATGGGCTTGACCAGATGTACTGGGCTCATCAATAACTCTTGTTGAAGGTCCAGCCTCTGAACTGGGCTCATCAACAACTCTTGTTGAAGGTCCAGCCTCATCAACAACTCTTGTTGATTTATTTGTAGCTTTACCAGAAAGTTCACTTAACACAATTTTACTGCGTGGTATGTGTTCTTTAACGTGGTCTTCTTCCAAGAAAGTAGCATTTGTCGATACAAACACTTTATTTTCTTTTGGATCAAAGAAGTATCCACCTCTTGTTTCTTTTGGGTAGCCTACGAATAGGCATAATTTTGAACGTGAATCCAATTTCTTTGGGTTTGCTACTAACACATGTGCAGGGCAGCCCCAAATTCTGAAATGACGTAAACTAGCTTTACGCCCTTTCCAAAGCTCAAATGGTGTTTCAGAAACACTCTTTGAGGGAACAACATTCAAAATATAAACTGCAGTCTCTACTGCATAACCCCAAAAAGAACTAGGCAACTGAGCATAGCTCATAATAGATCGAACCATGTCTAACAAGGTTCTGTTTCTCCTTTCAGATACACCATTCTGTTGAGGTGTACCTGGTGCTGAGAGTTGGGACGACATTCCATGTTCTATCAAATAGTTTTGAAATTTTAAGTCCAAATACTCTCCACCTCGATCAGATCGAAGTGTTTTAATGGTCTTACCTAACAAGTTCTCAACTTCAGTCCTGTACTCCTTGAACTTTTCAAGGGCTTCAGACTTATGACTTATTAGGTATAAATAACCATACCTTGAATAATCATCTATGAAAGAGATGAAATATTCATACCCTCCTCGAGCTCTTACATTCATTGGACCACAGAGATCCGTATGTACGAGTTCTAAGGGCTCCTTGGCACGATAACCTTTTCCAGTAAAAGGTCGTTTGGTCATCTTACCTTCGAGACATGACTCACATGGAGGTAAAGTACCATCTTCTAACTGGCTTAGAAGTCCGTTCTTAACCAATCTCCTAATCCTATTGAGATTTATGTGGCCAAGTCTCAAGTGCCAAAGATAGGTACTTTGAGAAACTTTTTGCCTTTTTGGTTGAGTCTCAGCTGTTTTAAACATTTCATTGTTCAAAATAGCCCTAGACTCTATTGGTCTTAAGACATACAAATTGTTCTCCATTTTTGCAGAACATATATCGGCACCCCTTTTAGTAATGAAAGTTTCATTCACAGAAAAGGACACTAAATACCCTTGTTCTAGCAAACAAGAAATAGAAATCAAATTTCTTTTTATTCTGGGAACTATATATACGTTATCTAATAACATATAGCGTTCCCTGGAGAAGAACACTTTAATATCTCCCACTGCTTTAGCTGAAATGAGCTCCCCAGTCCCAACTCTGAGAGTCATTTCCCCAGCATCCAACTGTTGCTAGGAGCTCATTCCCTCAAAGGAAGAGCATACGTGATGAGTGGCACCTGAATCTAGGATCCAGGCTGTGCATCATTTTCCACTATACACGTTTCAATGATCAATAAATCAAATTTATTTTCATTGAGATGTGCTAAGCAGTCTATGTCATATTCATCATGAACAATTTCGGATAAATTAGACATATGGGCTTGAGGACCGTCCTCAGTTAAGACCAATTCCACGCATTTAGTGTTTAGGTTCATTTTCTTAGTTGTATTAGAAATACCAGTTTTGTAGTTGGCGTTATTCGAGGCATATAAAGAACGTTTCATTGTTGAGAACAAACAAACTAACTTAATAAGTATTGTTACATTAACCCATTACACAAAATAATATTATTATTTTAATCCAATCAATTTAGCAAAAGTAATGATCAACCCATAGAATAAACATTCATTTTGCAACGATACTTCAGAGGTTTAGAACAACAGCTACCGTAGGGTAGTCAGCTACTCCTCCTCTGAATTGAGACAATCTCAGCTAATCCATATTCCCGGAATAACTCATATTCCAATAGTTCTTAGCTACCGTTTTTTCGGTCAGGAAATTATTAACACCTTAAAAATTTCCCGTAAGTGTGACCCTCCATTTTTCAGATTTCAGAGGTCGGCCCCAACAATGCTACCGTAGGGAAAGTCAAAGTTGGAAATGGACCTAAGAAACCCTATCCATTTCTGGAGTTTGCGTTGTTCCGACTCCCATGATCAAGCCCTCCGTAGGGTGATCGCTCCCAGGGCGACTCGCAGGCAGATCATTGGGATCTCACGGTGCAACCTAATGGAGGAGACCGTAGGATACGTTGACACGTTCCTGGTCCCACTTACTATAAAATACTCACTCATTCACCTTGATATTGATTCATGCAAACACCATCCGTAGGGGGTCACTCCCAGGGTGACTCGAGGCCAAGCATGAACCTCACGTTGTGAACTTTTGAGGACGTGAGAGCAAAACTTGATTTATGAAAATCTTGTTTTGATATATTTCCTCCCACTAAGTATTTTTATAATTATAGGGTTTATTACTTAGGTAAATTTCGGCTAAGTGAATCTATCTAAGTCTATGCCTGTATATAACTTTTATATATATAGGTCTTTTCTCTAATGTCTAGGTGGATTAAACACTTTTAATTACCTAGAGACATTGCATGCTAATATAACTATGGTTAATTCAACTCAAGTTCCGGCTTAGTTCCCAGGTAGCAGGTGTTCCGTAAACCGTCATCTTAAGTACCTTCAGCCTTAGACAGAACTTTACCGGTAGAGTTCCCTTATAACCAATAGTTATGATAAATATTTACTCTAAAGATCTAGGTGAATTAAACTCTTTTAATTGACCTAGTGATATTGCATGCTAACATAACTATGGTTAATTCAACTCAAGTTCTGAGTCAGTTCCCAGGTAGCAGGTGTTCCGTAAACCGTCATCTTAAGTACCTCCAGCCTTAGACAGAACTTTACCGGTAGAGTTCCCTTATAACCAATAGTTATGATAAATCTTTACTCTAAAGATCTAGGTGAATTAAACTCTTTTAATTGACCTAGTGATATTGCATGCTAACATAACTATGGTTAATTCAACTCAAGTTCCGAGTCAGTTCCCAGGTAGCAGGTGTTCCGTAAACCGTCATCTTAAGTACCTCCAGCCTTAGACAGAACTTCATCGGGAGAGTTCCTTTATAACCATAGTAAAGTAAACTCTTTACTCTAAAGATCTAGGTGAATTAAACTCTTTTAATTGACCTAGTGATATTGCATGCTAACATAACTATGGTTAATTCAACTCAAGTTCCGAGTCAGTTCCCAGGTAGCAGGTGTTCCGTAAACCGTTATCTTAAGTACCTCCAGCCTTAGACAGAACTTTACCGGTAGAGTTCCCTTATAACCAATAGTTATGATAAATCTTTACTCTAAAGATCTAGGTGAATTAAACTCTTTTAATTGACCTAGTGATATTGCATGCTAACATAACTATGGTTAATTCAACTCAAGTTCCGAGTCAGTTCCCAGGTAGCAGGTGTTCCGTAAACCGTCATCTTAAGTACCTCCCGCCTTAGACAGAACTTTACCGGTAGAGTTCCCTTATAACCAATAGTTATGATAAATCTTTACTCTAAAGATCTAGGTGAATTAAACTCTTTTAATTGACCTAGTGATATTGCATGCTAACATAACTATGGTTAATTCAACTCAAGTTCCGAGTCAGTTCCCAGGTAGCAGGTGTTCCGTAAACCGTCATCTTAAGTACCTCCAGCCTTAGACAGAACTTCATCGGGAGAGTTCCCTTATAACCATAGTAAAGTAAACTCTTTACTCTAAAGATCTAGGTGAATTAAACTCTTTTAATAAACCTAGTGATATTGCATGCTAACATTTAACTATGATTAATTCAACTCCGGTATTCCGGGTTAGTTCCCAAGTAGGAGGTGTTTCGTAAACCGTCATCTTAAGTACCCCCAGCCTTAGACAGAACTTAACCGGTGGAGTTCCCTTATAATCATAGTAATGTTTTTCCTACTTAGTCAATTAAAACTATTTTTAATTCTAAGTAAGAAAATAATTCTAATCCTATTAGAATTATAATGAGCTTAGGTCTAATTAATTTTAAACATTTTAAAATTAATTCATTTTAACCTAAGGTCCTATGTTTGCATGCAACTCTTTGTTATAGGTTGGCGGTTTCTAATCAATTTTATAACTTATTATAAAATTTTAATGATTAGCCCTATAACATGCTTCTATGGTGTTGGAAAAATAACAATCATATTCTAATTATTCAACACCATATTATTATGACGCCGATAACGATAATATAACAATTATATTAATCTAAAGTGGTGTCATGCTTCATGCAATTTCAATTTCATTTAATTAATATCGATTATATTAATTAAACATCCATGAAATTAAATTACATGAAATTTGAAATTAATATAATATAACTCTTATATTAATCTAATTAATGTCATGCTCAATGCTATTCCATTTTCATTTAATTAATATAACATTTTATATTAAATCATACATGAAAACAAGCATTGATTTATATTTATTATTTTCATTCATAATATAACTAATTATATTAATTCTCATGAAAATAATGTTAAGCATGCATGCTACATTAATAAAATATAACAATTATATTTATCTAATTAATGTCATGCATCATGCTTTTCCAATTTCATATATTTAATATAACAATTATACTAAATAACTCATGAAATTTAAATTCATGCATAATTATCATATATTATAACATTTATAACATAAATATGCATGAAACATGCTTAACCTATGGTGGGAATTTAAGCTATATGACATCCATAAAGCAAATAAATAGCAATTAAATCGGTTAATTTTAGAGAAACAAAATTAGATCTACGATCGGCTCTGATACCAATTGAAGGATTGGAATTCCGTAATTCCGTAAAGCGGAAGCGTGATTGGGACCGATTCGTAATTAATTTTGTTTAATCTAAAATACCAATACATTGGCAATAATATTAGAACTATTCTAAATATATATTAAGGCTAAGCATACAAAAATATTAGATCTAAATCTAATTTATAAAGTAACAAATTACTTACTCTCGTTGACGACTCAGATTAAATTCACCAACTGCTTGTGAATTAATCACGAACTAGTGCGAACACCACCACTATGGCTACACCGGTATGACTCTGAGACTTCTAGAGGCAGGAGACTGGTGGGAGTCTAGAGGAAGCCTTGAGGGGAATTCTCTGAGAGTAGGAGAATGAATGGGATACCTTTCACCCCACCCCAGGGGTCCTATTTATAGGTAAAAGCCAAGACCTTTTTCCTAATAGGAAAAGGAAGAATTTTTCCTAATAGGAAAATGTCTCTAGTCTTAATAAATAAATAATTAATTCCATAATTAATTAATTTCCCAATTAAATATCATATATTTAATCTTAGGGATTTTATTAAAATTAAAATTAATATGAATCCAGTTCATATTAAATTTATTTGAACTCTTTCAAATATTTTCTTTCCTAATAGGAAAAAAGTTTCTAATTTTAATAAATAATTAATTAATTTACCCAATTAAATATCACATATTTAATCTTAGGGATTTTATTAAAATTAAAATTAATATGAATCCAATTCATATTAAATTTATTCGAACTCTTTCAAATATTCTCTCTCAAGAATTAATTTTTGAAATTAATTCAAAAATTATATTATAAAGTTTCATAAACTTTATATTATAATGCATCAATATACATTATACGATTCCCCAAAAAAATTGAACACTTTCAATTTACAATTTATACTTAATTGCCTCAAGTCTGTTTTACGAGTTACCAGTGGGACCTAATGGACCTACAGATCAGAAGCTCCAACGATACGAGACTAATTGGCCAAACTCATTAACCAAGTTAGTCAACATTCGTTAACTGTGGGTCACTCCACTAAAGACCCACAGCTGCACTCTTCTCACTGTAGAATATTTCTGTGTCCACGGATATCGACCAAGCAGTAAGTCAATCCTTCACGTGTGTTCGTAACACCAGCTGGGTCAAATTACCGTTTTACCCCTGGGTTACCTCTGGTTCCTTAAGTACCACTGATTCCTCTAATGAACAAGTTGTTTAGGGTCCAACCACTAAACAAGAGTTCCTCTTGTTAGGATTGAATCCCAAGCGGAAGCGGTTTTTCACCGTTCGTGATTTAATTTCAATTAAAGAAAACCAATACGTTGGGCAATAAAATTCAGAAACAATTTCTAAATAAAAATAACGATTAAGCATGCTGGAAATTTATTTAAGATTAAGAACACTTACATGAACTAGAAGAACAATCAGCACAATGCTCCAATTCGCGTTCTTCTTCCTCCCAATGGACACCACCACCACGGATCACCCACTATCCTCTAGGATCGCTGAGATATGGCTTGTGGGAACCCAAAATTCGGTCTTGGAAGGGAATTTTCAGCAAGGTGCTTGCTGTTTTTGAGCGAAAAACTAGAGAGAAAATTATCTCTGTTTTTCGTGAGAATGAGAGGAATAATGAGAGATCTGGCCAAACCCCTTAGGCAACTACGTAGGATTAGGTTGGGAAGTTATCTTTAACTCCCTAACCAATCCTGTCCATTGATCTAAACCAATTAGATCTGGACCGTTTAATTATTATCAAATAATAATTAATAATTATTGAAATAATAATTAATTATCTAATTAATTATAATTAATTTAATTAAACCAATTTTAATTAAATCAATTATAACATATAGTTCTAATTCAATTAAATCATATTCAATTGAATTAAACAGGCCATTCAATTAATTTAAATTAATTGATTCCACACTAATTAAATATCAAATATTTGATTAATTTTATAATTGAATCATATTCAATTTTATTTCTCTCATTTAACCTATAGTTTTAATGTGCATCAAAATGTACATCAATATAAACTATAGTTTTAATTTGATTAAATCACATTTAACCAAATTAAAATTTAATTAATTAATTCCCCAATTAATTAATTCATGAATTAATCAAATATCACATATTTAATTAAATTCATAATTCTCTCATTAATTAATTTTGAATCATATCCAAAATTAATTTTATTATAAAGTTTAATTCATTAATTAAACTTATACTATAATGTATCTCCATACATTATATTAATTGCATCCAAATACAATTAACTTATATTCCCTTTAATAATCAAGACTATATTATCTCAGAACCTGTTATGAGCTAGCAGGTGGACCTAATGGACCTACAGATCAGAAGCTCCAACGATACGAGATTGATTAGTTAAACTCATTAACCGAGTCAATCAACATTCGTTAACCGTGGGTCACTACACTAAAGACCCACAACTGCACTCTTCTCACTGTAGAATATTTCTGTGTCCACGGATATCGACCAATGCAGTAAGTCAATCCTTCACGTGTGTTCCTAACACCAGCTGGGTCAAATTACCGTTTTACCCTTGGGTTACCTCTGGTTCCTTAAGTACCACTGATCCCTCTAATGAACAATTTGTTTAGGGTCCAACCTCTAAACAAGAGTTCCTCTCGGGACAGGAGAGGACGACGCGCCTTTGTTCAAGCCCCGGAATCAGCCCTTAAGGGAACACACATCTACTTGCCCCAATAGGGGAAGGAGTGAATTCCATCTTGTATTGTCATGTCCCCAGCCCCCCACTCGGTCTTGTCCCCAAGAAGGTAGGCCTATTGAGTCGACGTGCTAGCCACTCTCACCCGTACTAATCAAAGGACAATCCCTCGTGAGAAGGAGTTCATGACACACTCAGGATTAAGATTGAGTTACCTAGGTCATCCTATTGAAACAGTAACCTAACTAGTTAACGGTGTTACATCTAGTGGTTTACTATTTCGTGGTCCGGTCTTATGCAAACTCATTGCATAGGATACCCTCGCTCGCATGTCTCCTACATGGACGCCTCGGATCAATACGTCTGTATCGAATACAAAGCGGGCCGTATCACATAGTGTTACCAGGATCATAAGGTACCCAGCCTTATCCCTGTACTATAGACCTTTTAGGTTGTTACTTGAACATCAATCCTCGTATGTCCCCACATACTAGTTCAAGTTACATATCAACAACCTTGGATCTTAGTTTATTGGATTTGGGTCATATTGTGCAATTCTAGACTTAATATGACAATAACACTTTATTGCATAAACCTCAATAACACTTTATTGATACAAGTGTATAATTCGTTAATCATTCACTATCTACGAGTTTTAGGACATAAAACCCAACACCTCTCAGGCTAGGAGAGGACGACGCGCCTTTGTTCAAGCCCTAGAATCAGCCCTTAAGGGAACACACATCTACTTACCCCAATAGGGGAAGAAGTGAATTCCATCTTGTACTGTTATGTTCCCAACCCCCATTCGGTCTTGCCCCTGAAATGGTAGGCTTATTGAGTCGGCAAACTGGCCACTCTCACCCATACAAATCTAAGGACAGTCCCTCCTAAAAGGGGTTCATAACAGACTCAGGATTGAGATTGAGTTACCAAGGTCATCCTATTGAAATAGAAACCTAAACTAGTTAACGGCGTTACATCTAGTGGTTACTATTTCGCTGTCCGGTCTTATGCAAACTCATTGCATAGGATACCCCCACCCGCATGTCTCCTACATGGATGCTTTGGATCATTGCATCTGTATCGAATACAAGGTGGGCCGTATCACATAGTGTCACCAGGATAAGGTACCCAGCCTTATCCCTATACTATAGACCATTTAGGTTGTTACTTGGACACTGATCCCCGTATGTCCCCACATACTAGTCCAAGTTGTTGGGTTTTATGCCCTAAAACTCGTAGATAGTAAATGAAACAAATTAATCGATCTCAATAAAGTGTTATTTGAGTAATTCAGTAATTTGGTTATTGAATAATCGAGTTTGCATTAATAAACCCTAAATCCAATAAACTAAGATCCAAGGTTGTTTAAATGAAACTTGGACTAGTATGTGGGGACATACGGGGATCAGTGTCCAAGTAACAACCTAAATGGTCTATAGTATAGGGATAAGGCTGGGTACCTTATCCTGGTGACACTATGTGATACGGCCCACCTTGTATTCGATACAGATGCAATGATCCAAAGCATCCATGTAGGAGACATGCGGGTGGGGGGTATCCTATACAATGAGTTTGCATAAGACCGGACCGCGAAATAGTAACCACTAGATGTAACGTCGTTAACTAGTTTAGGTTTCTATTTCAATAGGATGACTTAGGTAACTCAATCTCAATCCTGAGTCTGTTATGAACCCCTTTCAGGAGGGACTGTCCTTAGATTTGTATGGGTGAGAGTGGCCAGTTCGCCGACTCAATAAGCCTACCATTTCAGGGGCAAGACCGAATGGGGGCTGGGAACATAACAGTACAAGATGGAATTCACTCCTTCCCCTATTGGGGTAAGTAGATGTGTGTTCCCTTAAGGGCTGATTCTAGGGCTTGAACAAAGGCGCGCCGTCCTCTCCTAGCCGTAGAGGAACTCCTGTTTAGTGGTTTGACCCTAAACAACTTGTTCATTAGAGGAATCAGTGGTACTTAAGGAACCAGAGGTAACCCAGGGGTAAAACGGTAATTTGACCCAGCTGGTGTTACGAACACACGTGAAGGATTGACTTACTGCTTGGTCGATATCCGTGGACACAGAAATATTCTATAGTGAGAAGAGTGCAGCTGTGGGTCTTTAGTGGAGTGACCCACAGTTAACGAATGTTGACTAAACTTGGTCAATGAGTTTGGCCAATTAATCTCGTATCGTTGGAGCTTCTGATTTGTAGGTCCATTAGGTCCCACTGGTAGCTCGTAAAGAGACTTGAGGCAATTAAGTATAAATTGTAAATTGAAAGTGTTCAATTTATTTGGGGAATCGTATAATGTATATTGATGCATTATAATATAAAGTTTATGAAACTTTATAATATAATTTTTGAATTAATTTAAAAAAAAAATAATTCTTGAGAGAAAGTATTTGAAAGAGTTCAAATAAATTTAATATGAATTGGATTCATATTAATTTTAATTTTAATAAAATCCCTAAGATTAAATATATGATATTTAATTGGGTAAATTAATTAATTATGGAATTAATTAATTATTTATTAAAATTAGAGACCTTTTCCTATTAGGAAAGAAAATATTTGAAAGAGTTCAAATAAATTTAATATGAATTGGATTCATATTAATTTTAATTTTAATAAAATCCCTAAGATTAAATATATGATATTTAATTGGGAAATTAATTAATTATGGAATTAATTAATTATTTATTAAAATTAGAGACTTTTTCATATTAGGAAAAGGTCTCCTTTTTCCTATCTTTGCCTTTACTATATATAGGACCCCTGGGGTGGGGTGAAAGGCATCCCATTCATTCTCCTACTCTCAGAGAATTCTCCCAAAGGCTCCCACAAGTCTCCTGCCTCTAGAAGTCTCAGAGTCATACCGGTGTAGCCATAGTGGTGGTGTTCGCACTAGTTCGTGATTAATTCACAAGCAGTTGGTGAATTTAATCTGAGTCGTCAACGAGAGTAAGTAATTTGTTACTTTATAAATTAGATTTAGATCTAATATTTTTGTATGCTTAGCCTTAATATATATTTAGAATAGTTCTAATATTGTTGCCAATGTATTGGTATTTTAGATTAAACAAAATTAATTACGAATCGGTCCCAATCACGCTTCCGCTTTACCGAATTACGGAATTCCAATCCTTCAATTGGTATCAGAGCCGATCGTAGATCTAATTTTGTTTCTCTAAAATTTGCATTGGCTATTGGTGGGATTGATTAATACATAATGTATGTATGATTTGCATTGAAGTGTTTAGGTTAATTTTATGGCCATAGATTTTACTATTTTTATGTGATTTGATCATGTAAGGGCCCGGTGTTTCGGGTATTTTATGTAAAATCGAGTCCCATGTAAGTCCGGGTCTAGAATAGGTTTTTATGAGATAAAAATCGGAGAAATTGCGACGCTGTCACGATTACAACACGGGCTAGAAATTCGCAACAGGACGGTTCAAGGCTGTTGGGCTGGGACCGATTTGGTCCGGTTCAGCTGGAATTTAGCTCGGTTCGTGGTTTTCATAGTTGGTTCGAAGTGGTTCGGGTCGGTTCGGGGGGTCTAGACCAGTATTTGGAGCTGCAGAAGGATTTTTAGGATAGAATTTAGCTATAATTATTGTAATTTATGCTTTATTTTATCATAGGGGCCAAAATTAACCGATTCAATTGCTATTTATATGCTTTATGGATGTCATATAGCTTAAATTCCCACCATAGGTTAAGCATGTTTCATGCATATTTATGTTATAAATGTTATAATATATGATAATTATGCATGAATTTAAATTTCATGAGTTATTTAGTATAATTGTTATATTAAATATATGAAATTGGAAAAGCATGATGCATGACATTAATTAGATAAATATAATTGTTATATTTTATTAATGTAGCATGCATGCTTAGCATTATTTTAATGAGAATTAATATAATTAGTTATGTTATGAATGAAAATAATAAATATAAATAAATGCTTGTTTTCATGTATGATTTAATATAAAATGTTATATTAATTAAATGAAAATGGAATAGCATTGAGCATGACATTAATTAGATTAATATAAGAGTTATATTATATTAATTTCAAATTTCATGTAATTTAATTTCATGGATGTTTAATTAATATAATCGATATTAATTAAATGAAATTGAAATTGCATGAAGCATGACACCACTTTAGATTAATATAATCGTTATATTATCGTTATCGGCGTCATAATAATATGGTGTTGAATAATTAGAATATGATTGTTATTTTTCCAACACCATAGAAGCATGTTATAGGGCTAATCATTAAAATTTTATAATAAGTTATAAAATTGATTAGAAACCGCAAACCTATAACAAAGAGTTGCATGCAAACATAGGACCTTAGGTTAAAATGAATTAATTTTAAAATGTTTAAAATTAATTAGACCTAAGCTCATTATAATTCTAATAGGATTAGAATTATTTTCTTACTTAGAATTAAAAATAGTTTTAATTGACTAAGTAGGAAAAACATTACTATGATTATAAGGGAACTCCACCGGTTAAGTTCTGTCTAAGGCTGGGGGTACTTAAGGCTGGGGGTATTAGAGGAATCAGTGGTACTTAAGGAACCAGAGGTAACCCAGGGGTAAAACGGTAATTTGACCCAGCTGGTGTTACGAACACACGTGAAGGATTGACTTACTGCTTGGTCGATATCCGTGGACACAGAAATATTCTACAGTGAGAAGAGTGCAGCTGTGGGTCTTTAGTGGAGTGACCCACAGTTAACGAATGTTGACTAACTTGGTTAATGAGTTTGGCCAATTAGTCTCGTATCGTTGGAGCTTCTGATCTGTAGGTCCATTAGGTCCCACTGGTAACTCGTAAAACAGACTTGAGGCAATTAAGTATAAATTGTAAATTGAAAGTGTTCAATTTTTTTGGGGAATCGTATAATGTATATTGATGCATTATAATATAAAGTTTATGAAACTTTATAATATAATTTTTGAATTAATTTCAAAAATTAATTCTTGAGAGAGAATATTTGAAAGAGTTCGAATAAATTTAATATGAATTGGATTCATATTAATTTTAATTTTAATAAAATCCCTAAGATTAAATATGTGATATTTAATTGGGTAAATTAATTAATTATTTATTAAAATTAGAAACTTTTTTCCTATTAGGAAAGAAAATATTTGAAAGAGTTCAAATAAATTTAATATGAACTGGATTCATATTAATTTTAATTTTAATAAAATCCCTAAGATTAAATATATGATATTTAATTGGGAAATTAATTAATTATGGAATTAATTATTTATTTATTAAGACTAGAGACATTTTCCTATTAGGAAAAATTCTTCCTTTTCCTATTAGGAAAAAGGTCTTGGCTTTTACCTATAAATAGGACCCCTGGGGTGGGGTGAAAGGTATCCCATTCATTCTCCTACTCTCAGAGAATTCCCCTCAAGGCTTCCTCTAGACTCCCACCAGTCTCCTGCCTCTAGAAGTCTCAGAGTCATACCGGTGTAGCCATAGTGGTGGTGTTCGCACTAGTTCGTGATTAATTCACAAGCAGTTGGTGAATTTAATCTGAGTCGTCAACGAGAGTAAGTAATTTGTTACTTTATAAATTAGATTTAGATCTAATATTTTTGTATGCTTAGCCTTAATATATATTTAGAATAGTTCTAATATTATTGCCAATGTATTGGTATTTTAGATTAAACAAAATTAATTACGAATCGGTCCCAATCACGCTTCCGCTTTACGGAATTACGGAATTCCAATCCTTCAATTGGTATCAGAGTCGATCGTAGATCTAATTTTGTTTCTCTAAAATTAACCGATTTAATTGCTATTTATTTGCTTTATGGATGTCATATAGCTTAAATTCCCACCATAGGTTAAGCATGTTTCATGCATATTTATGTTATAAATGTTATAATATATGATAATTATGCATGAATTTAAATTTCATGAGTTATTTAGTATAATTGTTATATTAAATATATGAAATTGGAAAAGCATGATGCATGACATTAATTAGATAAATATAATTGTTATATTTTATTAATGTAGCATGCATGCTTAGCATTATTTTCATGAGAATTAATATAATTAGTTATATTATGAATGAAAATAATAAATATAAATCAATGCTTGTTTTCATGTATGATTTAATATAAAATGTTATATTAATTAAATGAAAATGGAATAGCATTGAGCATGACATTAATTAGATTAATATAAGAGTTATATTATATTAATTTCAAATTTCATGTAATTTAATTTCATGGATGTTTAATTAATATAATCGATATTAATTAAATGAAATTGAAATTGCATGAAGCATGACACCACTTTAGATTAATATAATCGTTATATTATCGTTATCGGCGTCATAATAATATGGTGTTGAATAATTAGAATATGATTGTTATTTTTCCAACACCATAGAAGCATGTTATAGGGCTAATCATTAAAATTTTATAATAAGTTATAAAATTGATTAGAAACCGCCAACCTATAACAAAGAGTTGCATGCAAACATAGGACCTTAGGTTAAAATGAATTAATTTTAAAATGTTTAAAATTAATTAGACCTAAGCTCATTATAATTCTAATAGGATTAGAATTATTTTCTTACTTAGAATTAAAAATAGTTTTAATTGACTAAGTAGGAAAAACATTACTATGATTATAAGGGAACTCCACCGGTTAAGTTCTGTCTAAGGCTGAGGGTACTTAAGATGACGGTTTACGAAACACCTCCTACCTGGGAACTAACCCGGAATACCGGAGTTGAATTAATCATAGTTAAATGTTAGCATGCAATATCACTAGGTTTATTAAAAGAGTTTAATTCACCTAGATCTTTAGAGTAAAGAGTTTACTTTACTATGGTTATAAGGGAACTCTCCCGATGAAGTTCTGTCTAAGGCTGGAGGTACTTAAGATGACGGTTTACGGAACACCTGCTACCTGGGAACTGACTCGGAACTTGAGTTGAATTAACCATAGTTATGTTAGCATGCAATATCACTAGGTCAATTAAAAGAGTTTAATTCACCTAGATCTTTAGAGTAAAGATTTATCATAACTATTGGTTATAAGGGAACTCTACCGGTAAAGTTCTGTCTAAGGCGGGAGGTACTTAAGATGACGGTTTACGGAACACCTGCTACCTGGGAACTGACTCGGAACTTGAGTTGAATTAACCATAGTTATGTTAGCATGCAATATCACTAGGTCAATTAAAAGAGTTTAATTCACCTAGATCTTTAGAGTAAAGATTTATCATAACTATTGGTTATAAGGGAACTCTACCGGTAAAGTTCTGTCTAAGGCTGGAGGTACTTAAGATAACGGTTTACGGAACACCTGCTACCTGGGAACTGACTCGGAACTTGAGTTGAATTAACCATAGTTATGTTAGCATGCAATATCACTAGGTCAATTAAAAGAGTTTAATTCACCTAGATCTTTAGAGTAAAGAGTTTACTTTACTATGGTTATAAAGGAACTCTCCCGATGAAGTTCTGTCTAAGGCTGGAGGTACTTAAGATGACGGTTTACGGAACACCTGCTACCTGGGAACTGACTCGGAACTTGAGTTGAATTAACCATAGTTATGTTAGCATGCAATATCACTAGGTCAATTAAAAGAGTTTAATTCACCTAGATCTTTAGAGTAAAGATTTATCATAACTATTGGTTATAAGGGAACTCTACCGGTAAAGTTCTGTCTAAGGCTGGAGGTACTTAAGATGACGGTTTACGGAACACCTGCTACTTGGGAACTGACTCGGAACTTGAGTTGAATTAACCATAGTTATGTTAGCATGCAATATCGCTAGGTCAATTAAAAGAGTTTAATTCACCTAGATCTTTAGAGTAAATATTTATCATAACTATTGGTTATAAGGGAACTCTACCGGTAAAGTTCTGTCTAAGGCTGAAGGTACTTAAGATGACGGTTTACGGAACACCTGCTACCTGGGAACTGAGCCGGAACTTGAGTTGAATTAACCATAGTTATATTAGCATGCAATGTCTCTAGGTAATTAAAAGTGTTTAATCCACCTAGACATTAGAGAAAAGACCTATATATATAAAAGTTATATACAGGCATAGACTTAGATAGATTCACTTAGCCGAAATTTACCTAAGTAATACCCTATAATTATAAAAATACTTAGTGGGAGGAAATATATCAAAACAAGATTTTCATAAATCAAGTTTTGCTCTCACGTCCTCAAAAGTTCACAACGTGAGGTTCATGCTTGGCCTCGAGTCACCCTGGGAGTGACCCCCTACGGATGGTGTTTGCATGAATCAATATCAAGGTGAATGAGGGAGTATTTTATAGTAAGTGGGACCAGGAACGTGTCAACGTATCCTACGGTCTCCTCCATTAGGTTGCACCGTGAGATCCCAATGATCTGCCTGCGAGTCGCCCTGGGAGCGATCACCCTACGGAGGGCTTGATCATGGGAGTCGGAACAACGCAAACTCCAGAAATGGATAGGGTTTCTTAGGTCCATTTCCAACTTTGACTTTCCCTACGGTAGCATTGTTGGGACCGACCTCTGAAATCTGAAAAATGGAGGGTCACACTTACGGGAAATTTTTAAGGTGTTAATAATTTCCTGACCGAAAAAACGGTAGCTAAGAACTATTGGAATATGAGTTATTCCGGGAATATGGATTAGCTGAGATTGTCTCAATTCAGAGGAGGAGTAGCTGACTACCCTACGGTAGCTGTTGTTCTAAACCTCTGAAGTATCGTTGCAAAATGAATGTTTATTCTATGGGTTGATCATTACTTTTGCTAAATTGATTGGATTAAAATAATAATATTATTTTGTGTAATGGGTTAATGTAACAATACTTATTAAGTTAGTTTGTTTGTTCTCAACAATGAAACGTTCTTTATATGCCTCGAATAACGCCAACTACAAAACTGGTATTTCTAATACAACTAAGAAAATGAACCTAAACACTAAATGCGTGGAATTGGTCTTAACTGAGGACGGTCCTCAAGCCCATATGTCTAATTTATCCGAAATTGTTCATGATGAATATGACATAGACTGCTTAGCACATCTCAATGAAAATAAATTTGATTTATTGATCATTGAAACGTGTATAGTGGAAAATGATGCCCAGCCTGGATCCTAGATTCAGGTGCCACTCATCACGTATGCTCTTCCTTTGAGGGAATGAGCTCCTAGCAACAGTTGGATGCTGGGGAAATGACTCTCAGAGTTGGGACTGGGGAGCTCATTTCAGCTAAAGCAGTGGGAGATATTAAAGTGTTCTTCTCCAGGGAACGCTATATGTTATTAGATAACGTATATATAGTTCCCAGAATAAAAAGAAATTTGATTTCTATTTCTTGTTTGCTAGAACAAGGGTATTTAGTGTCCTTTTCTGTGAATGAAGCTTTCATTACTAAAAGGGGTGCCGATATATGTTCTGCAAAAATGGAGAACAATTTGTATGTCTTAAGACCAATAGAGTCTAGGGCTATTTTGAACAATGAAATGTTTAAAACAGCTGAGACTCAACCAAAAAGGCAAAAAGTTTCTCAAAGTACCTATCTTTGGCACTTGAGACTTGGCCACATAAATCTCAATAGGATTGGGAGATTGGTTAAGAACGGACTTCTAAGCCAGTTAGAAGATGGTACTTTACCTCCATGTGAGTCATGTCTCGAAGGTAAGATGACCAAACGACCTTTTACTGGAAAAGGTTATCGTGCCAAGGAGCCCTTAGAACTCGTACATACGGATCTCTGTGGTCCAATGAATGTAAGAGCTCGAGGAGGGTATGAATATTTCATCTCTTTCATAGATGATTATTCAAGGTATGGTTATTTATACCTAATAAGTCATAAGTCTGAAGCCCTTGAAAAGTTCAAGGAGTACAGGACTGAAGTTGAGAACTTGTTAGGTAAGACCATTAAAACACTTCGATCTGATCGAGGTGGAGAGTATTTGGACTTAAAATTCCAAAACTATTTGATAGAACATGGAATGTCGTCCCAACTCTCAGCACCAGGTACACCTCAACAGAATGGTGTATCTGAAAGGAGAAACAGAACCTTGTTAGACATGGTTCGATCTATTATGAGCTATGCTCAGTTGCCTAGTTCTTTTTGGGGTTATGCAGTAGAGACTGCAGTTTATATTTTGAATGTTGTTCCCTCAAAGAGTGTTTCTGAAACACCATTTGAGCTTTGGAAAGGGCGTAAAGCTAGTTTACGTCATTTCAGAATTTGGGGCTGCCCTGCACATGTGTTAGTAGCAAACCCAAAGAAATTGGATTCACGTTCAAAATTATGCCTATTCGTAGGCTACCCAAAAGAAACAAGAGGTGGATACTTCTTTGATCCAAAAGAAAATAAAGTGTTTGTATCGACAAATGCTACTTTCTTGGAAGAAGACCATGTTAAAGAACACATACCACGCAGTAAAATTGTGTTAAGTGAACTTTCTGGTAAAGCTACAAATAAATCAACAAGAGTTGTTGATGAGGCTGGACCTTCAACAAGAGTTGTTGATGAGCCCAGTTCAGAGGCTGGACCTTCAACAAGAGTTATTGATGAGCCCAGTACATCTGGTCAAGCCCATCCTTCTCAAGAGTTGAGAATGCCTCGACGTAGTGGGAGGGTTGTTATTCAACCTGAACGCTATCTGGGTTTAGCAGAAACTCCAACTGTCATACCTGATGATGGGGTTGAGGATCCATTGACCTTTAGACAGGCAATGAATGATGTGGACCATGACCAGTGGGTCAAAGCTATGGACCTAGAGATGGAGTCTATGTACTTCAATCAAGTCTGGGATCTTGTAGACCTACCTGAAGGGGTTAAACCCATAGGGTGCAAATGGATCTACAAGAGAAAACGAGACGCAGCTGGGAAAGTACAGACTTTCAAAGCTCGACTTGTGGCAAAGGGTTATACCCAAAAGGAGGGGGTGGACTATGAGGAAACCTTCTCCCCAGTTGCCATGTTAAAGTCGATAAGAATTCTCTTGTCCATTGCCACCTTTTATGATTATGAGATTTGGCAAATGGACGTCAAGACTGCCTTTCTGAATGGCAATCTTGATGAGAACATCTTTATGTCTCAACCAGAGGGGTTCTTTGCTCAAGGTCAAGAGCAAAAAGTTTGCAAGCTTAGACGATCCATTTATGGGTTGAAGCAAGCTTCCAGATCTTGGAATATAAAGTTTGACACTGCTGTCAAATCTTATGGCTTTGACCAGAACGTTGATGAGCCTTGTGTTTACAAAAGGATTATCAACAGTTCAGTAGCTTTTCTGGTGTTGTATGTAGATGATATTCTTCTCATTGGAAATGATGTAGAATATCTAGCTGGCATTAAAAAATGGCTATCGATTGAGTTCCAAATGAAAGATTTGGGTGAAGCTCAGTATGTTCTAGGGATTCAAATTATCAGGAATCGTAAGAACAGAACGTTAGCCCTGTCTCAAGCATCATATATAGACAAGATGTTGTCTAGATATAAGATGCAGAATTCCAAGAGGGGTTTACTACCCTTTAGGCATGGAGTTCATTTGTCTAAGGAACAGTGTCCTAAGACACCTCAAGAAATTGAGGATATGAGACACATCCCTTATGCTTCAGCTGTGGGCAGTCTTATGTACGCCATGTTGTGTACTAGGCCTGACATTTGCCATGCAGTTGGGATAGTCAGCAGGTACCAGTCCAATCCAGGGTTAGACCACTGGACTGCAGTTAAAAACATCCTCAAGTATCTTCGGAGAACGAGGGGCTATCAGCTTGTGTATGGCTCTAAGGATTTGATCCTTACAGGATACACAGACTCTGACTTTCAGACTGATAAGGATTCCAGGAAATCCACATCAGGGTCAGTATTTACCCTCAACAGGGGAGCTGTAGTCTGGCGTAGCATCAAGCAAGGATGCATTGCAGACTCCACCATGGAGGCCGAATATGTCGCTGCTTGTGAAGCAGCTAAGGAGGCTGTATGGCTACGGAAGTTCTTGATGGATTTGGAAGTTGTTCCAAATATGAACTTGCCAATCACCCTTTACTGTGATAATAGTGGTGCAGTGGCAAATTCTAAAGAACCTCGCAATCATAAAAGAGGCAAGCACATAGAACGCAAATATCATCTCATCAGAGAGATCGTGCAACGAGGGGACGTGATCGTCACGAAGGTAGCCTCTGAGCACAATATTGCTGATCCATTTACGAAGGCTCTCACGGCTAAAGTGTTCGAGGGTCATCTAGAGGGTCTAGGTCTGCGAGATATGTACATAGAATAATCTAGGGCAAGTGGGAGAAGTGTAATGGGTATTGTGAATGCCCTAGTTTATTGTATTTATCTGTATTTGTACTTTTCATGTATTATACAGTATTAATACAAACTACTATTCCTACTTCAATGATTATTCATTCAATTTTGATTGTTGATGTACATTGCCCACTAGAGTTTTAGTTCAAGTGGGAGTTGTTGGGTTTTATGCCCTAAAACTCGTAGATAGTAAATGAAACAAATTAATCGATCTCAATAAAGTGTTATTTGAGTAATTCAGTAATTTGGTTATTGAATAATCGAGTTTGCATTAATAAACCCTAAATCCAATAAACTAAGATCCAAGGTTGTTTAAATGAAACTTGGACTAGTATGTGGGGACATACGGGGATCAGTGTCCAAGTAACAACCTAAATGGTCTATAGTATAGGGATAAGGCTGGGTACTTTATCTTGGTGACACTATGTGATACGGCCCACCTTGTATTCGATACAGATGCAATGATCCAAAGCATCCATGTAGGAGACATGCGGGTGGGGGTATCCTATGCAATGAGTTTGCATAAGACCGGACCGCGAAATAGTAACCACTAGATGTAACGCCGTTAACTAGTTTAGGTTTCTATTTCAATAGGATGACCTAGGTAACTCAATCTCAATCCTGAGTCTGTTATGAACCCCTTTTAGGAGGGACTGTCCTTAGATTTGTATGGGTGAGAGTGGCCAGTTCGCCGACTCAATAAGCCTACCATTTCAGGGGCAAGACCGAATGGGGGCTGGGAACATAACAGTACAAGATGGAATTCACTCCTTCCCCTATTGGGGTAAGTAGATGTGTGTTCCCTTAAGGGCTGATTCTAGGGCTTGAACAAAGGCGCGCCGTCTTCTCCTAGCCGTAGAGGAACTCCTGTTTAGTGGTTGGACCCTAAACAACTTGTTCATTAGAGGAATCAGTGGTACTTAAGGAACCAGAGGTAACCCAGGGGTAAAACGGTAATTTGACCCAGCTGGTATTACGAACACACGTGAAGGATTGACTTACTGCTTGGTCGATATCCGTGGACACAGAAATATTCTAGAGTGAGAAGAGTGCAGCTGTGGGTCTTTAGTGGAGTGACCCACAGTTAACGAATGTTGACTAAACTTGGTCAATGAGTTTGGCCAATTAGTCTCGTATCGTTGGAGCTTCTGATCTGTAGGTCCATTAGGTCCCACTGGTAGCTCGTAAAGAGACTTGAGGCAATTAAGTATAAATTGTAAATTGAAAGTGTTCAATTTATTTGGGGAATCGTATAATGTATATTGATGCATTATAATATAAAGTTTATGAAACTTTATAATATAATTTTTGAATTAATTTAAAAAAAAATAATTCTTGAGAGAAAGTATTTGAAAGAGTTCAAATAAATTTAATATGAATTGGATTCATATTAATTTTAATTTTAATAAAATCCTTAAGATTAAATATATGATATTTAATTGGGTAAATTAATTAATTATGGAATTAATTAATTATTTATTAAAATTAGAGACCTTTTTCTATTAGGAAAGAAAATATTTGAAAGAGTTCAAATAAATTTAATATGAATTGGATTCATATTAATTTTAATTTTAATAAAATCCCTAAGATTAAATATATGATATTTAATTGGGAAATTAATTAATTATGGAATTAATTAATTATTTATTAAAATTAGAGATTTTTTCCTATTAGGAAAAGGTCTCACTTTTCCTATTAGGAAAAAGGTCTTGGCCTTTACTATATATAGGACCCCTGGGGTGGGGTGAAAGGCATCCCATTCATTCTCCTACTCTCAGAGAATTCTCCCAAAGGCTCCCACAAGTCTCCTGCCTCTAGAAGTCTCAGAGTCATACCGGTGTAGCCATAGTGGTGGTGTTCGCACTAGTTCGTGATTAATTCACAAGCAGTTGGTGAATTTAATCTGAGTCGTCAACGAGAGTAAGTAATTTGTTACTTTATAAATTAGATTTAGATCTAATATTTTTGTATTTTTAGCCTTAATATATATTTAGAATAGTTCTAATATTATTGCCAATGTATTGGTATTTTAGATTAAACAAAATTAATTACGAATCGGTCCCAATCACGCTTCCGCTTTACGGAATTACGGAATTCCAATCCTTCACAAGTTTCATTTAAACAACCTTGGATCTTAGTTTATTGGATTTAGGGTTTATTAATGCAAACTCGATTATTCAATAACCAAATTACTGAATTACTCAAATAACACTTTATTGAGATCGATTAATTTGTTTCATTTACTATCTACGAGTTTTAGGGCATAAAACCCAACACTTTTAAAATGTAAATACTCCTTATTGGAAGAGTCTAAACTACATGATACTCATGGCCCGCATGAGTTAAAAAGGTGAACGATCCCCCCAAAAAAAAAAGAATTTTGTACATTGAACTACGTTATGACTTGATCCTTTTCCAGTTGAAGGGTACGTAGGAAACTTAAGAAAACAAACCTTAAGTTCAGTCAAAGTAGCAAAAAAAAACCATTTTGTGTTGCAGATAACGCATTGAACTTTTATTATGACATAAATAAATGAAGCAGAAATGTTTGATACAATGCATTGAAAGAGTTAAAAAAAAAAAAAAAAAAGGAGAAGTCCTACAGGAGACAAGCCTTAAGGTAAATAAAAAAGTTTTGGCTATGAATGGAATTGATCTAACTCTTTATTTAATCTAGAAAACATCAATTGGTCGACAATAAAAAGAAAGGATCTTTACATTTAATCTAGAAAATAAAGGGGGCAATCAAGTCAAGCCATCCACTTGAAGTTCCTCAATTATTCACGTACGTCCTCTAAGTTTTTACGAACTATTGCCAAAGGCTTGGCATCTTCATCAGTCATGACAAAGGCACACTTAATATTGATGATCTCTTCACGAACTTTGGTAACCTCAAGTCTCTATTGCTCCAAAAGTCTTCTCCTCCCTCACAAACCAAGTTGGAAAGCCTCTCATGCTTGACTATCATTGTCTCCAGTTTGGCCTCTAGTTCCTTTATCTCCAAGGATGATTGTGCAAGCTATTGTTCGAGTGTGTCCTTAAAGGCTTCACTTATCTGAAGTTCAAGTTCGAGGCTTCGCTCGTTTCAAGATTCAAGTTGGAGCTTTCCTCACTTCGAGTTGTAACGCCCCGGGTTTCGAAATCAAATCATTTTGAGATTTGCTGAGCGTTATTCTAATTTGAAAAATTAGAATTTTAAGCTTAGCTTTGGGTCGTTGAATTAAATTTTTATAATTTAAGGAAAAATAAATTTTTAATTAAATCTTTAATTCCTAAAGTTTGGAGGTTTAATATTCGATATTTATTTCAAATTTCGAAAGACCCAAACTTGTCTTAATCAGTTTTAATCCCAAATTCGTTAGGGGCTAAGATTGAGTTTAAAATCTGATAGGGTAGTTTGGTAATTTAAGACCCTCTGACTATAATATTTTGCCATTTTTGTAAATTTTTTTGCAGGCGGTTGTATTTGCAAATAGTTTTACCCATTTTGCTATACTAGTTAAAAGACACGTTAGAACATAAATTTTTATTGTGAAATTTAAATGTTGAATGAATATTTTTAATTAATATTTGTAAACTATGAAATTCTAATTTTATTATTTATGTGAATATTTAATGAAACATAATAGTATATTTTTAATTATTTTTTTTTAAAAGTTTGTAATATACTTTAAAACTTGTCAAAAAAAAGGTTTCCCTCAAAATGTTCTTTTTAAAAAATGTCCATTTAAAACATTTTGAAAAAAAAAAAAAACATTTTAAAAGTAAAGAAATTTGAATAAGATAATTTGTTTTTCCAACGATTTTGTAGAATCACTATTTTGAAATTAATTATTTAAAATCTTTTGTTATATATTTTAAAAGCATGTTTTATTATTTATCTATCTTTTTTACATTTCCATCTATTTTACAATTTATTTATAGGGAAAAATACATTTTTGGTCTCTGAGGTTTGGGTTAAGTTACACTTTGGTCCATGAGTTTTAAAACTGAACAAAAGTATCCCCGAGGTTTGGATTTCGTTACACTTTTGGTCCCTTCATCCATTTTTCTGTTAAACCCTAACAGTTTGCTGACGTGACACCATTACTTTTAATTTAAAAAAAAAAAACATTTTTTAAATTTTTTAAATAAAAATATATTAAAATAATAAACATATTATTATTTAAATATTTTTTAATTCTTTCTCTCTCCCTTTCTTTTTCTTCTTCTCTTTCTTCTACTTTCCCTTCTTCTTTATCTCCTTCTTCTTCAACTCCGGTGGCCGGTCGTCGCCGGAAAGTTTTTTTTTTCTCTCTTTTCTTCTCTCTTTTCTTCTTTCTTCTCTACCTTTTCTTTTCTTTCTTCGAACCCTTCCGGCAGCCATTCCTCCGCCTTGAACTCCGAGTTTATGTCGACCCCAATCGGAGGCCAAACCACCCATATGAAATTCCTGCGGCTGCCCTCTAGCGCCTTGCCCAATTGCATCATCTGTGAGGAGGAAATCGTGTTCATCGACCCGAAAGATACGTACAGAACAAAGTTCAACGGCTTCAAGTCAAGCCATTTCAGAATGCCTTCTCTAGTAATTCCTCCGGCTGTATTCCCGATGCGATCTCGAGTCTTTAATCCCAATACAAGTGGGCCAATTGGGCGAACATGAACCCCTGGGAATTTACGCTTGAAATACGACAACCCAATCTGATCAAACTCCTCGACAGTGTTGAAGAACAACCAATCAGAGTCCACCCACGCCGATAAAATTTCCCTCTGGAAAATCGACTATTCCTCCCCGCCGTTGGCCTCTACGATGTTGGCCGGCAACTGGGTCCTATGGAGCACAATCGAGGCTTCTTCTCTCAAATCCGGCAGAGAGAAGTCGTCAGCGTCGGCCTTCCGGTGGGGAAGATTGAGCCAAAGGGAGCAATAGCAAGCCAAGCCAAAACCACCAGCGCCGCTGAATATTGCATGGTAGACACCGAGTTGTTTGGCAACAGTGGCAGTCCAGCCAAGAAAGATGTCGGAGATGATACAGAGTGGAAGGCGGCCATGGCGGTCCGTTGTGAGGTTGCGAATGGCTTCCGTGAAAGAGGATTTGAATCCGAGAGATGCAGAGGCTTGGAAAAGGCATATGACGAGGTGATAGGGAAGGGTATCGGCGTTTTTGGAGCCCGATGGGAGGCCATGGGCGGAGCTTGAGAAAGGGATTTCAAGAAAACGAATGGAAGAATTTGGAGGAAGAGAAGATTAAAGTTTCTTAACGTTCAAAGGAGTGTTCACAAAGTAAATGGCATAGTTACTGTTCTTTGCTCAATCTGAAGTGCTAAAGCTAGAAAAAGTAGATAAGAAAGAAGAAAAGAGAGAATAAAAAAGAGAAGAAAAAAGAGAAAAAAAAAAAGAGAAAGAAAGAAAGAAAAAAAAAACTTTCCAGCGGCGGCCAACCACCGAATTGAAGAAGAAGGGAAAGTAAAAGAAAGAGAAGAAGGAAAAGAAAGGGAGAGAGAAAGAATTAAAAAATATTTAAATAATAATATGTTTATTTAGAAAATTTAAAAATGTTTTTTTAATTAAAATAATGGTGCCACATCAGCAAATTGTTAGGGTTTAACAGAAAAATGAACGGAGGGACCAAAAGTGTAACGAAATCCAAACTCAGGGGTACTTTTGTTCAGTTTTAAAACTCAGGGACCAAAGTGTAACTTAACCCAAACCTCAGGGACCAAAAGTGTATTTTTCCCTTATTTCTATTTTCTACTAATTCACAATTGTAAAAGAAAAATGTGTTTTTGACAATATTTTCTACTAATTCACATTCTATTTTCTACTATACATATATATATATATACATACATATAGAGTGAGAAACTACTTTTATTATAAAAGAATTTCTTTGTAAACAATATCTTTTGTGAGGTCACGTACAATGTCTTGATTAGTGTCTGATCCAACTAATACTTTGGTTGTTTTCATAGAAATTCCTTTGGACAACGCCACGTATGATTGTCCATGTGAGAAAACATGTTGTGGGAGATATATTCCAACACGAGGCACTGTTTGCCCCTGTGCTTTGTTAGTTGTCATTGCAAAACACAATCTCACAGGAAATTGGTTTCTTCTAAACCGGAATGGGTATCCTTCATCATTTGCTGGACTTAGGGGAATTTTAGGTAAGAAAACATGTTTTCTAGCATGTTGTCCCATTATGACCTCTGCATGTATGACATGATCTCCAAACGCACGACAAACCATTCTTGTTCCATTGCACAAACCATTAGATGGGTCTAAATTTCGTAGCAACATAATTGGACAATTCACCTTCAAAGTTAATTTATGTGGAGGTACTCCATTTGGCAATAATGTATTAAAAAATCCTTCTTAATAATAATTGTTTGTATCATGTATTGCTTGATCAAAACTAAAGAATGTCCTGCTTTCTCCTGGAAAAAAGATCTATCAATATTCCATTTAATTGATCGACTTGGTCATTTATTGTTGCAAGAAGACATAGTCATTTGATTGTGCTTGATTTTGTATAGATCGGGGTAAATATTATTGATCAACTCTAGTATTCCATTGTTTCCAAAGTTACGTATCAGTATCTCCTTTGGCAATTGTATGAAGTCATCTTTTATATGCGGTTCATCTCTGTTTCCAACTCTTAATAAGAAGTCTGCAAAAAGTAAATCATTTTTTGCCCTCATATTTGTTTGTAACTGTATCTTATGCATTTCATTCCATGGACATGATCTATTCAAGCTAGCAGCAACCGTTTGTTCTCTTGTAGCTTTGGGAAGCACTGGAAGAACTTGACGAAAATTTCCTCCGAAGACAAATATCTTTCCACCAAATGGTTTTGAAGAATCCATTAAATCTCGAAATGTTCTATCAACAGCCTCAATTGTATGTTTTTTAGCCATTGGTGCTTCATCCCATATTATTAGTTTTGCCATACGAAGCAATTCAGCCCTTGAACTTTGCTTTGATATACTGCACAAAGTTGTTTCATTTGTTTGCAAAGGTATTTTGAATCTTGAATGTGTCGTTCAACCGCCAGACATAATTCCAGCAGCTACACCTGATGTTGCGATTGTTAAAGCTATCATACCTTTTGACCTTACAGTTGCTAGAAGTGCACGATATAAAAAGGTTTTACCTGTTCCACTAGGTCCATCAATGAAAAACATTCCTCCTTCATCATTATTTATTTTTTCCATAATTTTGTCAAATGCAAACTTTTGACGTTCATTCAAGATAAAGGATGATTGAAGGTCTTCTTCTCTTATTTCAATTGATTTCTCTTCTATGATTTCTCTAGATGAATTCATGTCTTCTAAAGAGTTATCCTGTTGTAGCATTGGCATGTCAAAATATTTAATGTTCGTTCCCATAGATTCTAAAAAGAAATTGATATCTTTCAATACCATTTGCAGTTTATCTGACGAAGACATTTGAATGTGCTTGTCAAAATCTTGTGACATGGTTTCATAATAAGTATTCCACAACTTTCTAACTTCAGTAGGCTCACAATAGACCAATAAGGTTGCAAAAAGCCGTCTAAATGTGTATGGCATTTCATAAACTGCAGCTTCATCTAAGCATTCAATGATGATTTGCTTTGATTCAAGCAACCCTCGTTTTAAAGCTGATTCTTTAAATGTAGAATATTCGATTCCTTCAACAGTCATCAAATGTTTAAAAGATTGAGGCCCTCTAACATGATTTAGTAAAAGGCATAGATAATATCGCTCTCCTTCTGATGGATTTGCTCCACTAATTCTTGAAATTACTTCTCCTCTTTTTCGAGGTGACCATTTCTTTATTCTTTTGTCCCATACATAATGCTCAGGAAATTCTTTATAAAGAAGAGTCCTTGAATTTTCATTATTTGTACACATGTCAAAGTATTTCGTCAACATTGTTCTCAATGTATCTTCCATCTTAACAACTTCCTTCAGATTTTGATTGTCCCAATATGAGACATATTGTTGATTTGGTAAATGTAGTTGTAGGTTTGTAACAGGTGGAGATATCTCATTTAATCTAAAATCGTAAACTCTCCACAATGCTTCTTGTGCTGAAACCTATCTTGCATCTTGAAAATTCTGTATTTCGTTGATTATTGTCTCTTCCTCATTGCTGGTTATGGAAACTGCTGCTTTATCATGACCTTTGTAGATATATTTATATAAATACTTGACAGCCTTGATAGCAGAACAAATTTCAACATTTATATGACAATTATATCTTGTAAGGAGATATGGATTATAAGGAGCTACCCATTGATTATTCAAAGTTGCATTCCTAACATTTATCTATGAATTTAAGATTAAAAAAAATTATTTAAATTTTAATTAGATGTAAAAATATAATTTGAATATGGAAAATATCAAGTTTAATCTAAATATGAAATATACTTGTATGCCATTATTTCTCCTTCGATATATTGGATATAAATTTTTTCCTTGTATCGTCTTTGCAGAAAAGGGTATTGGATAGTGAAATCTACATGTTCCATTGATCATACATGAACTTGTGTTGTTAAAGCCTCCACATGGTCCATGTATCATATGTTTGACGATGACATCATGAAGAATAGAAGATTCATTTCTAACACACATATTTATCATATTGATTTGCATTTGTGATTTTGTATCCATTCTTAAAAATTATGAGGATGTGTGCATGTGGCAGGCCCCGCTTCTGAAATTCAATCACATAAACAAATGCTGCCACTTTTCCAAATATTTATTTCTTAAACAATTGGTGTTTGAGATCTTGTAACTTAGCTCTGAAAACTCGTGATGTCAAATCAGGCCTATCTTGAGACTATTGACCTTCTTTAAGGTTGCCTTTTATCTCGTTCCAATCTGGATTACATGTCATTGTGATGAAAAGATATGGTTTTCCAAATCGTTGGACCAAAGCCATTGCATCAAGATATCTTTTTTCGCATATCTCTTGGACCCCCAACAAACAAATCAGGAAGTATAATTCTTTTTCCTACTTTATTAGCTCTCGTTTCTCCAGCATTTACAACATCTACTAATCCTTGATATAGTTCAGACCTAATATGAGATTGTTGTGTCTTAAAGAAGTCTAATCTTGATGTCTCCAACTTTATGTACATATCTACTGCTAATTGTTGCATCAATCGTCCAGCAAGAAGAATGGTCGATGCATTTAAATTCCTGATTTGAAACTTAAAGCAATAGTATTCTCTACATGAAATATTCTCCGATGTTTTTTTTTTTAGCTTTTCTGTTAACAACAAACATTTAGTATTGTTATAAAATATAAAATGAATTACTAATTATTATGAAAAATAATTAAGATATTCATACCTTGACATTCATATTGTAGAACTTGATGGATATGAAACGATCTCACTGCGCAATTATCACTTTCGTGATTTTCAATAGTATTTTTCTTTCTATTAGAATATTGATAGGTATAATTTATTATACACTTAGAATCTCCCAATTTGCTCATCTTAGTTGAATTCCTTGCGAAAAAATGCTTTAAAATGAGTATAATATGTCTATAGGTCCTCACCGGAGCTTTAGAAGCAATTCGGGGCTTAAACGAGCGAAGCCGGAGTGTAAAATGACTATTCTGCCCTTGGAGCCATCCCAGCGTCAAGACTCTGCCATCCAAGCGTCGGGACGCCATTCAAATAAGGAAAATACTTGGGCGTGAAGCTGAAGTAACAGCGTCGCAACGCTGTGTCCTAGCGTCTCTACGCTAGGCAATTTTCCAGATTCGATTTTTTCCTAATTTGGCTGGAAATTTTCCTTGTTTGAAGACCCAATTCAACACCAAATGACCACGAATTGAAGGTCAAAAATCACTATAAATAGAGGGTCTTGGTGTAGGTTTAGAATCATCCCTCAACACACAATTCACTACAACATTGTAGTCCATCTCTCTCCCCCTTTTCCACCATTCTTCTTAGTTTTTAGTCTTTCTTGCTTTTCTTTATGTATTCAATGAAGATTCAAGCTTGCTCTTGCTCCATGAGAGGCTATATTCTTCATTCATGTAACCGAGGTGTCAAAGAGTAAGTTCAAGTTCTTTTAATGAAATTTCTTGTTTAAATTATCAAAGCATGTTTATGTGATTTTAGTTCTTTTTCTATAAGTTTAGATTGTGGTAGGAAAGATTGACAACCTTGATCGCGCCCTCTCTAAATTTACTTGCTAAAATCTAGTAGCAAATAGGTCAACGTTATGTTATTACGCATGTGTCCCTATAACTAAATGATTTAATCAATTGTAATTGTGGTTTGTTGCCCGTTGCATGTGAATTAATTTGGCTAGATCTCATTGCGGTTTAGATTAATTAATTGGTCAATTAATTAGTTTAAACTAGAATCAAACTTAGCGTTTGCATGTTTGTGATAGTTGGATCATGATTCTCGGTTTGTTGTCGGAATATGCCAGACTTAAATTTGTTTTGACTCATTAGTGAAATTAATGATTTAATTGAATTGAACTTACCATGACTAACCTGGTTGCATGATCTTTGAGGTATTGATTTCTTTCCTAAATTTAACTCTCTTTCTTTCCTCTTTTGTTATTTTCCATATTTAGTTTTCTTTCCATAACTATTTTTTCTTTCCAATTACAAAACCCCCCTTTTTGGTTACTTAAAACAAATAAGGAAATTGAGATTTGTTTGCATAGACTCCCTGTGATCGACCCCAACCGCTACTGCTACAAGTTAGCTCTAGAGGTTGAGGATTATAAATTTATTTGCTAAGAGACCACGACAATCTCTTCCATCAAATATTTATTTATGTTTATCTGTTGGTCCTAACCTGGCTCTCCCTTTGGAAACAATAATGGATATTGTAGATAGTCATAACAACTAAAACAATGCTTTATTCGATGTCGATTTCCTTAATGTTCAGTCAACACAATGTCCCTTTCAAAAGGGATGTCTCCATTGTTTCCTTCAATCCATATAGCAGCTACTTGACTAGCCGTTGGTGCATTATATACTCTTTGGTCAACCTTTATATTGCTTGCAATATGAAGATGAATGTCTGTCAAGTTTGGATAGTCTTTTAGGCTTCGGAAGATTTTTTCATACGGATTTTCATCTAGGGTGACTCTTAGTTTTGCAACAATATCTTTATCAATTTGTCCATCTTCAAATATTTCAATTCTATTGTCAATTTCATTCTCAGTGTCATAAAAATATAATTGAAAGTATCTAGGGCGATCTTGAGGAACTAAGGCAGGCAAATCATGGAAAATTTGTCCTTGTGCTCTAGAAGTGTAAACATCATTTCTTGATGATGTTAAAGTTTTGTCCAAATTGACTCCAAAAGATGTGAATGAAAAAAGACTATTGTATGCTCGAATATTTTTTCTAAAGAATACCCCTTCTTGTGATTGAGATGTAAAAAGATGAAGTAACTGGATTAGGGATCTCATTGTCTGCAAGGCGAACCTCTCCATTGTAGCAACAAAAAGTTGGTGTTTCATATTCAAACCTTTTTGCTTTCCAATGTTTGCATGGTGGAACCTCTTTCAATTCATAACATATTGTTTCTCGAGGAAAAAAACATATTCCTATTTTACAATAACACAATTCATCTAATAAATATTTGTATAACTTAAATATGCTATATTACATGATAAAATAAAGGGAAAAATACACTTTTAGTCCCTGAGGTTTGGGTTAGGTTTCATTTTGGTCCCTGAGTTTTCAAACTCAACAATTTAGTCCATGAGGTTTAGTTTTAGTTTCATTTTGGTCCCTCCATCCAATTTTTCGTTAATAATTAATGGAATGCTGACATGGCACTAATTTTTTATTTAAAAAAATTATTTTTGTTTTTTTTTAAAATATAACTATATTAAAATAATAAAAATATTATTATTTTATAATACTTTTATTATTTTTCCCCTCTCTCTCCTCCTCTTCCTTTTTCTTCTTCTTCTTCATCAGCAGCACACCGACCGGCGGCCAGCGACCACCGCTCGTCGGCGGCGACTTTTTTTTTTTTCTCTCCTCCTCTTTTCTCCTTTTCTCGAACTTTTTTTTTTAAAAAAAAAACGTCCTTAATCAAAACTTCAAACCCACAACCTGAAAATTTCCCCACTAAAGCTGAAAAATCGCCCATAGCAGCCGAGATCTGTCCTTAACCACAAAACTTCAAACCCACAACCTGAAAATTACCCCCACTAAAGCTGAAAAATCGCCCACAGCAGCCGAGATCTGTCCTTAACCACAAAACTTCAAACCCACAACCTAAAAATTACCCCAACCCGTCGAAAAAGTCGAGATCTGTTGTTCGTTGCACTAGGTTTTCGGCTGATGTGGGTTTGTCCCTCCCTCTTTTCTTTGCACTGGGGTTTCAGCAGTCGAGGTCGTTGCATTGGGTTTTTCGGCTGATGTGGCTTGCGGCTTGCGATCGAAAAATCTGGGTTTTCTTGCCAGCGTGGAGAAGAGAGCCAAGGGGAGAGAGACGGAAAAAATTGTTCGTGTGGTTGGTTTTTCTCACAGATCTCAGATGCTGTGGGTTTCTCCTGGTTCGGGTTTGTGGCTTGCAGCTTGCAATCGTGAAAACTGGGTTTTTCTCGCCGCGCGTGGAGGAGACAACGAGGGGGAGAGAGACGGAAAAATTGTTCGTGCTGTGGGTTTGTCTCACAGATCTCGGCTGATGTGGGTTTGTCCCTCCCTCTTTTTCTTAAAAAATGGAAGAAAGAAGGAGAAAGGGAGAAGAAAGAAAGAAAAATTGTCTCCGGCGAGCGGCGGTCACCGACCTCCGGCCGCCGACGAGCGGCGGCAATCATAACCTTGGTGGGTGGTTGTAAAGAAGAAGAAGATGACGGTGGTGGTTGAGGAGAAGAAGAAAATAGAGGGAAAAATGAGAGGGAAAATAAAATTAAAAAATATATTTTTTAATTATTTTATTTTTAAAACTTAAAAAATGATTTTTTAATAAAAAAATAGTGTCACGTCAGCAAACCGTTAAGATTTAACGGAAAATTGGATGAAGGGACCAAAATGAAACTAAAACCAAACCTCGGGGACTAAATTGTTGAGTTTGAAAACTCAGGGACCAAAATGAAACCTAACTCAAACGTCAGGGACTAAAAGTGTATTTTTACCTAAAATAAAATATGTATGAAAAATAAATATTCTAACCTTCACTCTGGTAGTGAGATAGGTTTTCTATTAATAAATTGTTCCTTGGATTCATTGTTTTTGGGGGAAGATTAATTCTTTGATGAGATGACGTCTCAATTTTTTTTAATCGGTCTTCGATTGATAACTTTGCATATTTTTTCCTCTTTCTTTCATTTGCTTTCATTTTTTGTAACTCTGCAATTAAAATAACCAATAATCAGTTATCATAGAAGATTGAAATTTATCATTGTTTATTTCTTTAGAATGAAAATTTTATTTAATTTACCCTTGCGTGAAACACTTGTAGAACTAATTGATGCCATTATAACTGCAATAGCTTATAAGTATATCTGCACAAAACATTAAAAGAAGATGATTATTATATAATTTTCTTTTACTGTAATTAAAAATAAATTTGTGATAGAGAAAAAAAAAGTATGCTTATTTGATAGAACTTCATGCATATGTTCTTGCCAAAAAAAAAAAAACATCATCTTCTTCACCAAGCTTATTTTGAGTTTATTTAAACCAAAAAAAAAAAAGAGAAAAAAAAAACTAAGGAAAATAAAGAGCTTAATTTGAGTCTACTTATAAGTTGGGAGAAAGAGAGGAGCTCAACATTGGGAAAGGTGAGCCAAACAGCGAATTGCAGGCTTGGTGTTGGAATGTGGTAATTTGGGATATTCATGAAAGGACAAATTGGTTTTTATCGAAGTTCATCTAGGAAATGCATCGTTCGTTGGATTTAAAATCAATCGACGGCTGTAAAGGTCGATCCTTGTGAAAACTCTGCGGATTGTGCTTTGAAAAGTAAATTTGTTCTATTTTAGTCCTTGAATTTTTAAAATGTCTATTTCAATTACAAATTTCAAATTCCAATTTGAAATAGTTTTTTTTTTCCATCTTACATAGAAAACATTCTAATAGATAATGTAATTATATTTTAAACTAATTATGAAATTTTGAACTCAATACTTTACTAATAAAATATTCTTATGATGGTAATTCTCTGTTTACTTCAGTATGTGATGGCTTCGTTGGTGCTTTAATGTTGCAACTATTAATTTATGTTTCTTGCCATTGGATAAATTGAGATTAATTCTCTGTCTTTTAACTTTAAAGATTAAACACTTGCTAACTTTTGAAAGAAAGTGGTGGTAAAATGCGAAAAGGAAAAGTGCAGACGTAGATACGTAAAAGCGAATCAAGAAGCCGTCAAATTTGAACCTCATGGCAGATTGAACCTCTCCAACTCATCTATTTCGATTTCAGACCTAATTATCAATTCATTGTTCTTTCAAATTATTAATTATAAATTAGTCCACCATCGCCAGAAACCATACTTTCACCAAAGTATAGCAACAAAAATAGTGGATCATAACTGTAGACACCGTATTTGGTCCGACTTGATTTTCAGTAATAATATTTGAAGTTTTCCAATATTAAGTGGTCAATTTGTTTTTATGACATGTCAACAAGAGCATAGCTCAACTGGTATAAAGTTGTATTGACAACCACAGGGTCTGTGGTTCAAACCCCCTTTCCTACATATTATCAAAATTTTATTTTTTATTTTTTATTTTTATTTTTTTTTTATTATTATTTTTTTTTTGTCTTCCCCATTCCTATTCAAGGGGAAGCTTTCATGAAAAAAGGTCCCCCATTACCACCATTTCCCTATTCTAAAGGTTTTTCCATGGCCATTATTTTTTTTCTTTTTTTTTTTTTTCTTTTTCCCACCATTTTCTCATCCATCTTCCCCCCAAATTAGTAACCCTTCAAGTATAAAAAGGGGGGAGATGGAGGATGAAGGGGGGACAAAAAAAAAGGAGAAGAAGTTTAGAGGAAAAGTGAGCTTGAGAGAGTTTAGGCATTTGAGCAAGAGCTTAGTTTAGAGAGTTTTTTAGAAGAATTTCTTTTGAGGGAGAAAGGAGAAGAAGAAGATTTGAGCATAAGTCTAGTTGAGAGAGTTTTTTAGAAAGTGAGCTTAGCTTAGAGAGTGATAGAAAAAGAGAGAAAAAAAAGTGGAAGAGGAAAAGAGGAAAAGAGAGGGGGAGGAAGGAGTATACGGGGAGAGAGAAAAACATTGGGTAAGAAAGAAGGAAAAAAGAAGAAAGAGAAAAGTAAAAAAGGTGGGGTTTTGTTTTTGTATTTCTTTTGGTTTTTTGTTTTGTTTTTATTATTATTATTATTATTATCATTATCATTGTTCATTTCTCTCTCATTTTAGTTCACTTTTGCACTTTGTCAACTTTATTTTTTAAACTTTCTAATTTATTTTTTTTTTCATTCTCCAATTTGCTTTAATCTAATCTTTAATTCTGCTTGGTCAATTTCAATTATTGTTATTGTTTTGATTTTCTTTTGAAAGGGATTATGGGAACTGAGTAATGTGCCTTCGTGGAGTTCAACTCCCGTGTAGGCGTATGAAAATTCTCATTTTCCCTTTTAAAAGAATTTACTCTTTGAATAATTTTCTTCTTTTACATCTTTTTTTTTTTTAAAAAAAATTATTTTTAATAAACATAATCATGTACACCCATGTTTCCTTTAATTAAAAGGGAAATGAGGCATGATTTATATTAAATTGGATATCCAACTCATAATGTTTAATCCTTACTTTATTTCTAAAGTTAAGGTAAAAACGAATGAGACATCTTGTGTTCATTATTGCATTTTGGGTTTTTATTTTCATATTTATCATTTTTTTAAGAAAAATAAAAATGAAGGACTGTTTTTATTCACTTAATTGGACAATTTAAGATACTGTGGTAATCGTTTTTTTAAAACGGGTGTTGTAGGGTGCTAATACCTTCCCTACACTCAAACGACTTCCGAACCTAATTTCTGGTTTTCTAAGACTGGTTTTTTTTTTTTTTTTTTTTTTTAATTTTATTTTAAAGGTGACCAATCACACCCTCGATGATTGGTGGCGACTCCAATTTTCTTCTTAAGAACCCAAGAAAGGATGTCGGCCGCTCCGCGTCGCGATGACGTTGCGACAATAACCACACACACAAAGCAAGATCGAGAGCCATGTTTGCATAAATCAAACCAAACTAAACTTAGGACATGTCACAAATTAAACCCATAAATTAAAATTAAAAATAACCAATATTGAGAGCTAACGATCGAAGCATAGAGGCATTTGAATCATAAAATACTGCAAAACAATGAGAGAAAATATGGAGATCCAAATATTAGAGATATCAAATTACCTTGAAAGAGCACTTGACCTTAAATCGTTGAGAGTCCTAGAGAGAGAAAGAGAGGTTGATTCGCCGAGGAAGAGAGAATGAATGCAGAGTTATAAATAGAATGTTGATGTTGGAGATAGATTGAGCGACCGACTACTGTAATCCCTTAAGTACTACGAAGAGAAGAGGGAGGAGGGACTTTTATTTATCTAATATTTGATATCTCTAATAAGATTCTCCACTCGTACGATTTTAAAATAAAAATTAATAGATCTAGTCAAGAATATTTAATTTTATTAAAAATAATTTTTTCAACACTTATCTAAGTTTGTGTAATTGGATAAATTACAATTTTAAAATAAAAATTAATAGATCTAGTCAAGTTCAAGAATTAAATTTATTTCTCTTATTTCTATATAGGCGACATATTATATATATGTAATTCAAAATAATTTTTTAATATGAATGGAAGATTTTTACACGTATAAAATTGAATAAAAAAAATAATTAAATTTATATAAATTACTAAATTTCATTAACTTGAATTTATTAAAAAAAATTCTTTCAATATTATGATTTATTTTAAAAAGAAGTTTCAATATATATTATGGCCATTGATCATTCAATTTTAATAAGAATATCAGGTAAAAAAAAAGAGTTAAATTCATACTCTTCAATCTCCTATTTGAACAAGATTTTAAGAATGAATTACTATTTTTATCTAGAATAGAAAAAAAAAACGGTTCTTTAATAGGAAATAAAAATAAACATATGTCTAATGTATAAGTATAACTATTGTTCAACTTCTACTAAAAAAAACATATTGTTCAACTTTAAAAAAAATGCAAAAAAAAAAAAAAAAAAAAAAAAACTACTTTTCAACTTTGATCTTTTTGATGGGGTGGCTGGTTCAAATTCCAAATAAGATTCTCCACTGTATGCTTCCATGATTTCTTGTGCAACAAATTGTTTTCTTCCTCTGTCTTTTTCATTCATCTCATCCATCTTTATGAGAAATTTGTAATCTTTATTTTGTGATAAGATAATATTGTTATAAAATATGGATTTTTTTTTTATTTTCTACCTGAAGAATAAGAATAAGAAACATTTAATAATTTAATAATAATTAAAATTTAAATATGTAAATAATTGTCTCAGTGTGAAAATATTAATATCCTTTACCTTGAAAATCTCCTTTGCATATTGAGAAACACCACATTTTGTCAACCTTTCAGCAGCCTCAAATGTTGTAACATTAGCTTCAATCTCGATCTCCATTTGAAACAACTAACTTCAACATGTATTTTCTTGCAATATAAGAGATCTTCATTCATGGATGAAAATACTCTTTTATTACAATATTTGCATCGTTCAAACGATGGATTTTCTTTGTTCAGGACCTGAATAATAGTTGTTTTGAATGAACAGGATGTGTGATCATTTTTATTTAAAATGATCTTCTCCAATGGAACCTCGGGTGCATCAATAATTTTTTTTAAGGAGATATCATTTGTCTAATGTTTTTGTCATTCAATGTTTTTTCAATCCTATAAAAAAAATGAATTATAAAGATAAGAAATTTAAAAATTTCAATAATTTAACTTTAAGTTATTTAATTTACCTTTCTCGTAGTTGATCTCTTTCTGGCAATTGAGGTTCAATGGTAATATGAGTGATGAAGGTGGTAGAAATACTTATTTCTCCTAGGATTAAAATTAGGATTAAAATGCAGTACAAATATAATAAATAATTATTATATATATATATATAAATAATATATTTTGCGTTATTCATTGAATTGGTGATAAATCAATATACCTTCATATAGTGATGTTTTAAGATTTGAAGCAATAATGATTGGATAATCATGGATGTTGTCTTCTAACTCTTGTCCTTCAAATTCAGCAAGATCTCCCCATAATGTCATTTTAATGGTCTGTATTCTACATTATTTTACAAATATATATAAGAATATGAAAAATGTTTATATTATTTTACAAATCTATGTATATATAAGAAAAGGAAAAGTTTTGTTCATGCAAAAATAGTAATTGGGTAAAACATACATACTATTCATTAGGCCAACATGAGCATAGCTCAACTAGCATAAGGCTTGTGCTAATGACCGAAAGGTCTGTGGTTCGAATCCCCCCGATGGAAATTGTTTAAAGAGAAGTATGGAAGTATTGAACAAAAAATGTATGAGGACTATATATAGATAGACTATGTGAACCTAAAATTAAAAAAGAGATTTTTTTCTAAAAAAAAAACAACTAAACGTAGGAATGAAGATTTTTTTTAAAACCAATTCTTAATCTTACCAAAGATGAGATTAAAAAAAAAAAAAAAAAAAACCTAAACGAAGAAGAGATTTGAGATTTTTTTTTTTTTAAAAAAAAACAATTCTTAATCTTATCAAAGATAAGATTTAAAAAAAAAAAAAAAAAAACAAAACCCAAACGTAAGGATGATTTTCTTTTTCTTTTTTTTTTTTCAAGAAAACCTAAAAGTGGGAATGAAGATGAGATTTTTTTTTAACCAATTATTAATCTTACCAAAGATGAGATGAGATTTTTTTTTAAAAAAAAAAAAAAACAAAACATAAACATGGGAATAAAAATGAGATTTTTTTTTAAATACTATATTTTCACTCTCTGGATAGTGTCCTATTTTTATGTGTTTTTTTTTTTTTTTTGGTTTCATTTTGCACTGCATGTTAAAATAGTTGTACAATAGGCCGATACGAATCATCCAACTCATTTCTGTCTTTGTCAAGTAGGTGGAGTTCCAATATTCTCATGATATTTCGACTATGGGGTTCACATCCACCCCTATCCTCAGCTTTTCTGGTATTTTTCAATCGAACTATCCAAGCAAGAGTATAGAGTTATCCCTTGCTACTGAGGTAGCATATGACACTCAGGCTAGAAATTTCACCAACGTCAATGTTGGTATAGCTTTGTCGCTGCAAACCTAATTGCTTCCTTGAACTTTTGAGTTTTTTTTGTTAACTCTCTTATAGGTTTATCATGTGTGATTTTTGCTCCTTTTTGTTGGTACATAAGGGAAATTGTATCTATTCATGACTCAGGTATGACAAGGGTGATACGATGAGCGCATCATACTATCAAATAATGAAGATAATGAAATCTAGTAACACTGTTGTTGTCGGTGCAAAGGTCATCCATAAATTTTCATCTCAAGAGAGGACTATCACAGTTGGCACCCAACATTTTGTTGATGAACAAACCAAACTGAAGTTTCGAATAGATAACTTCTAGAAGGCAATATTTCTTTACCAGTACGAGTGACATCCAGAATCATTTATCACTATATGTGCAGAGATGGACACCAACGATATTAGAAATATCCCCAAGATTGGACTAACTTTGCTCTTCACGCCATGATGAGCTTCTGGTACATTGTTTGTTATATGTTCATGTCACTCGACAGTTATTTTGGTACCTTTTTTTGAAACCGAGGCAGAGATGAAGCTTGTTGAGATTTACTCTTTTGTAGTTTACAACTGATGAGTTTGTTTCTATCCGTTTTTCAGTTGTAAGAGTTTGTTTATTTTGTATTCTCAACATGTCTATATAAGGACTGTCAGGCCCGTCCCAAAAGAGATGGGGCCCTGTGATATTTTTAAAAATGAGGCCTTAAAATATTTTATAACAAAGACAAAGTTGTAAGATATCAAAATTCATTATATTATACAAAGTTGTAATATATATATTTACATACATACATACATGTATATATGTTTATATATGTATGTGTACATCTGTACATGTGTATAAATTCTCTGAAGAAGTGCTTAGTGACTAATCACATGGAATTAGCCTTCTTGCAACACTTAATCCATGACTCAAATCACTCCCTATTTGTTGTCAATTTTTTTGTGCATTTTTTGATGCATGATTTTCCTCTATATATAGAGGATCAGCTGGTGAAAATTAGTGGACTTTTTCAACCTGAAATGCTGCCAAAATTCTCCCAAGACTTCCATATCTCATACTCTCAAGCTTGCATGAACCCATAAGCTTTTCTTTCCAATTCGTATCAATTGAGGATCCCACAATCCGTTCCAAGGCCTGAGGATAGTAGAGAAGATCAAGGATGAAAAAATCAACGATATTAGTCGAAATATCGTCGATATATCTCTGTTTTTGAAGGATCGATAAAAGATATGGGGGGTAAAATCTTTTTTACCCCCTTATCGCCGATATCGACAAATATCGCCGATATTGGCCATATTTATTGAATATCGGCAATATTTATTCTATTTATATTAAATTGGTTACCAAAAATCATAAACATGTGGTTGTTTGAATGACATGGTGCGAGATTATTTGTAATTATACTCAACGTTGTGGGTTAAATTTTTATCCCATTCAGTTTTTATTTTATTTTTTTGCCTTCCATATCTCTCCTCCATTTCACAACCCACCCCACCTCTTTCTCTCACTTTTTTTTCTTTTGAGTTTTTATTTCTATTTAAAATTTACTCACTTTTTATTTTCTTTAGTTCTTATATTTTATGTTTTATATTTTTACATATTAAGTAAATAGAATATACATTTTTTAAAAAATTTCTATGGCATGTTTAACCTATAAAACACACACTTTTTTAATGTAATAATATAATCTTTAATTTATTAATTATATTATAAAAACCATCCCTCTCTTTAAAAAAAAAAAAAAAAAAAACAATATATCTTTTATAATTTTGATTTTTGTATCTTGATAAATTTTTATTGCTTATTTTCTTTTAAAATTTTATATTATTTTTGTATTAAAAGAAAAGAAAGTATTAAAAAAAATCTTTGAAGATAGAATAAATTAGAAAGAATACAATCATTACCAAATCATATATTAATGTTGGTTTAATAGCCAAAACACATCATGTTATTATTGAATTATGAATCATGTATTTGTTGACTAAAATTTAAAATTATTGAAGTTTATACTTATTTTACCGTCTGTAATAGGGTAAAATACCTTTTTGGTCCCTCATGTTTCGATTTAGTTTCTAATAGGTCTCTAGATTTCAAAATCAGACAATCAAGTCCCTACTGTTTTAGAAATAGTTCGATTGAGTCCCTGTGCCGTTAATTACTTAACGAAAGATGACGTGGCACCGTTAAAAAATAATTATTTTTAATTATAGTAATAATAAAAAATTATTTTTTAATTGAAATAATAATAAAAAAAATTATAAAAAAAAACTCACTTCTCTCCCCTCCCCCAATTGGTTCCCCTGCCCCTTTGGCTTCCTCGTCCCCTTCTCCTCCCCCTTTCCCTTTCCCTTCCCGTTGATGACTGCCGACGCCACCACCTTCTTCTTCTTGCCGCCGCCACCACCTCTTTTTTCTTCTTCTTCAAAATCACCGAACCCACCCCCTTCATTTTCTTCTTCTTCTAATGGTTTTCACGAAAAATCCCTCTCTCTCTCTCTTCTAATTTTATCTTCGTCTCCGATTTCTCATTCCTTGGACTCTGAAAGCTCAAACTTCTTGTTGGGAATGACTAATTCAAGTCAAAGGAGAAAAAAAACTACTTGCTAAATTGAGTGTTTCTTAAATTTAAAGGGCACTAAATTTGGCTTTGCTAATTATAGAACCACCAAAAATAAAGTGTTGCTTCTGTATAAATAGGGAGGCTTTTGGTTCTGTTTGGCAGTGAGATCCTTCCTCTTCCCCTTATTGGTATGGGTAATTGTAGTGTCTGTTCCAGCTCCTAACCACGAGTGCACGTGTGTTTTTGGAGTCGCTGTGTTAACCTTCGGGAGCGAACGGTTGAATCTCAGTTGCACCACGGTCGAGTCGGAATTTCGCTTTCAGGGCAGTGGTTTTCCACGTCACAGCTTTATCGGTTTATTTCAATTCACACTTATACATATATATATATATATATATATATATATATATATATATATATATATATATATATATATATATATATATTATTTCCAACAATCTGAAAGCGAAACTAGTGTGAATTGAATTTTTTGAAATGGGCAAGCAGTATATGTTCTTTTCTTAAATTTGATTTATGTAGTGTTTTAATTTATTCACCCATTAACGGTTGTGCAAGTTTTTGTGTGGATTATAGAAATTCAGTTGAAGGGAAGAAGATTATACCTTAATTGATGCGTCACTGCGGCTCAATGTGTCTTTGTTAGCATGGATGGAATCATTCCATTGTGGTTGAGATTTTTCTTTGCTTTTCTAATCTCTCTATTTTCTCTATTTTAGAATTGCTAGTTCTCTGCAGAGGGCTCTTGGAGCTCTTGAAATTAGCGACTGCAAAAGGTCCAATAAGTCGAGAGATGAAGAAAGGCTTCTCCCTGCAATAATTCGAGAGAGGGACAAAGGCACATGGCAAGGATAACTTGATTAGAAGAAAATGCAGCTTGATTAGAAGAAAATGAGGTACTTTGGTATCTTAAATAATTAGCAATTTAAGTGCATGCATCATATTAAATTCCAATGTTTATTGAGTATTTTATTTGGCCATGAATTTTTTATTAAGCTAAATATTATTGTAGTTATTAATTTAGCTTGGCCTATAATATCTCAATTATATATGCTGCACATTAAAAAATGCTTTTGGATGGTTTAAGATCTTCATAGCTACCTGTATGAAATGCGTTGTTGAAACAATGGTGGCTTAAGGTTTTGTAGGTTGTATTTGTATATATTGAAAAAATATATAAAATTATTCTTTATGAATATTTTATTGAGCATGTCTATAATCTTGAAAGGAAAATAAACTTCCCACATGTCTAACAATTTTGATTATCACATTGTATAAATTGTTGCAACATTTTTTCATGATTTATACATGTGATAATGTTTTAAGAGATTAAAGTACATATGTTATACGAAATATCTCAAAATGTGGGGGGAATATTTTTAAAAGTCAATATTGCAACGTAAAGAAACATATGTTTCTATTGATGGGTGTTGATTGAGTTTTTGCATGCCATGTATATGTAAGAACAATTTGATTGACCAATTAGACGAATTAGATTGGTGGAAACTATAGAAATCTTATGAGAGATGGATTGCTGAAATCTTTAAATAGATGTGTATTGCTTGCTCTACCATTCATAGCTTTGAACTAGCATGTCAAGAAGCGAAATGGTTGAAAAACCTATTAGGTGACATTCCATTGTGGGGGTCATTGGGTTGCTATTAGAGTTGCCAAAAATTATGTGTATAATGGCAAGAGAAATATATCAGGGGATGTGAAATTAAACCCTTGGATTGAGAACTATGGTGGAAACCATTATTAAGTGGTCAAACGAAGTCATATGTTGAAGCATTAAATCCATAGCCCTATATTTGGGTGGTCCTAAAAAGGACTTGATGGATGATTTTGATGAAATATGAGTCTAATATGTCTCAGTACTCCATAGCCCTCATTTTGGGTGGTCCATTTATGGACTTGATGGATTGTGTGATGTATTTTGTGAATTCATAGCCCTCATTTTGGGTGGTCCATTTATGGACTTGATGGATGGTGTGATGTATTTTGTAAATCCACAGCCCTTTATTTGGGTGGTCTGTATGGACTTGATGGATATTGTGTAAAGTCTTCATAGCTCAGTTTTGAGTGATTTATCTATGATAGACTTGATGAAGCACTAAATGAGTGTGAAGGTGGACGACGTTCCATGAAAGAATAAGAGATTTTTCTTTCTAGAGCACTCATAAGAACTCAAGGTTTGTGAGTATAATGGTCTATAATAGTGCTTTGAAGAAATTTTATCGCGGAATAGCTACATTAAGGAATTAGTACGTGTCATGGGGGTCTCAACCTAAGCTTTTGGAAGTTCAAGAATTATTTCACTTTCACTAGCTAAGTTGTTGCCTCATTTCACTACGCATTAATTCAAATCGAAAGATATTAATGCTTAAGTACCAAAATTCCTTCCTTTACCCAAAATATATATTAGTCATTCGTGGGGGATTGTTGGGAATGACTAATTCAAGTCAAAGGAGAAAAAAACCTACTTGCTAAATTGAGTGTTTCTTAAATTTAGAGGGCACTAAATTTGGCTTTGCTAATTATAGAACCACAAAAAATAAAGTCTTGCTTCTGTATAAATAGGGAGGCTTTTGGTTCTGTTTGGTAGTGAGATCCTTCCTCTTCCCCTTATTGGTATGGGTAATTGTAGTGTCTGTTCCAGCTCCTAACCACGAGTGCACGTGTGTTTTTGGAGTCGCTGTGTTAACCTTCGGGAGCGAACGGTTGAATCTCGGTTGCACCACGGTCGAGCCAGAATTTCGCTTTTCAGGGCAGTGGTTTTCCACGTCACAACTTTATCGGTTTATTTCAATTCACACTTATACATATATATATATATATATATATATATATATATATTATTTCCAACACTTCTCTGTCATAGTTCGTTTCATCGACTTGTTAGAGAGAGAAAGAAGAGAGAGAGAGAGAAACTCTGAAGCTTTTTTTCTTCTACATTTACATGAGTTGAAGGGTTTTCTCAGGAGTTGCCAGTTAGAGAGAGAGAGTGGCGGATTGAAAGATAATGGGGAGCAATACGCTGGTGGGATTTCAGGACCATCTGAAATTGGCGTGGGAATGCGCTCTCCCCCACCCCACGATACCCCTTCTCTTTCTTTCCATTTCTTTCCCCATTCTTTCCTTTGTCGTCGCCGCCCTTCCCGTCGCCGTTCTGTTTCTATTCAAAATCTTCAATCTTTCGGATCAAATGGATAAAGTTCTATCCGAATCGAACTGCCCAACTTGGCCCTTTTCTTCTTTCTTTATATGTCTCCCTCCTCTCTCTGATTTTTCTTCTCGCTTTTTCCTAGCTTTTATTCAAGAAAAAGAAACCTCCACGTCTTCCTTCTCCCCCATTTCCTCTGTTCCATCGTTTGTTTTTGGTTTCTTCTTGCACTTTTGGTTCAAACTTGAAAGATCACAGGTGGGTTTCTTCCTAAGGGCTTTCGTGTTCTTCCTTGTCGCCAAGTTGATTTTGCTGAAACAGAGATTAATGTAAAGCCCCAAAAGCCAAATCGATTTTGGAAACCTGTAGTGATTTCAGATCAAAATGGCGTTAGAAACTCGAACTCAAAGCCCCAAATGGTCGGACCCTTATTCTGAGATTAATGTAAGCCCTTATTCTGCCTCTTTTCTCTCTTTGTAAAATATTCCCAATTTTAGCAAGAGGCGACGACGACGGGAAGGACGGCGACGACAAGAGGTGACGACGACGGGAGGGCGGCAGCGGCGGCTATCGCCGACGAGAAGGGGAAGGGTGGGGGAGAGAGAAGAGAGAAAGAGAAGAGGAGAGAGAGGGGAAGAGTTCGTGGATGGGGAGAGAGGAGAGAGGGAGGATTTTTTTAACTTTTTTTTATTATTTATTTAATTATTATTATTTTAATTTAAAAGTTAATATTTTAATATTTTTAACGTGTCATGTCAGCACCGTTAAAAAAATTAATGATGGAGGGACTCAATAGAACCATTTTCGAAACAGTAGGGACTTGATTGTTCAATTTTGAAACTTAGGGACCTATTAGAAACTGACCTGAAACATGAGGGACCAAAAAGATATTTTACCCTCTTTAATACTATTTATTATTGTATTAATGCATACATTAGTCTTATAATTATTGATATATGCTTAAAGTAATAGTTTGTTACATAAACAAACTTATTATAAAGTTTCACAAAAGAATTTACAATATTTTTATAAGTTTTCATGATATCCGTGATTTTTTCCAGAATATCCGTCGATATTCAAATATTCGTCGATATATTCGTAAATCTTAATTACCGATATTGCTACCGATATCAATATTTTCATCCTTGGAGAAGATTCGAGTGGTTGTCCAAGAGCCGTTGGTGTGAAGTTCAAAGCCTCAGATTACACGAATTGGGAGCTTCAAGAGGTAGGTGCTACTTACTCTGTTTTTAGCACTTATGAACAACATGTCTTCTAGGATCAAATTGATGAAATTGTGTGCCTAAGATCCAAAATTGCTTCCGCATGTTTGATATTAACTCCACTCCTACACCTACAACTATATATAAAGATCTATAATTTTCTACTTTTGTTTCACACAAACTTGAGGCTTTCTTTCTTCTTAAGGTTATTTTTCTCCTTTAAGCACTATATTCCTCTACAATTATTTATCTCATTTAATGTAATATATATCTCTCTCTTAATTAATCAATCGTCTTATGGATATTAATGTTAGAAAATTTTATGTTATGAAACCCTTCCAATTATCTGTCTCAATTTTTTTTTACAACTTATCTGACTCAATTATTAGAGTTAAAAAAATGTTTTAAAAATTATTACATTCCATTGTTATAAAGGTTAATAATGTAGCAATAGAAGTAGAAAAATAACTTCTCTCCTCAAAATCTAACAAACCCACACATAAATGTTTTTCTAATAAACCCACATGTAATTTGAACATTACACTACATAAAAGAAAGGGTCGGTTGCATATATAATAAAATTGATCAAACAAAAATGGCAGCTCGCACAAAGAATTGCAAAAATGGCAAAATATTATACTCAGAGGGTCTAAATTACTAAATTACCCTTCCTATCACTGATAGAATCTATCAGTGATAAAATTATATCACTGATAGAAACGTATCACTAAATAGTTTTCTATTGTAGAAATCTAACTTTCTATCACATCTCCATCATTTATAGAAATATATCACTTATAGATTTCTATCGGTGATAGAAATCTATCTTTTTATCGGTGATAGAAATCTCCTATCACTCTATCACTAATAGAAATGTTTCTATTAGTGATAGAAACGTATCATTGATAGATTCAACTCACTAATTACCTTATATTCTAATTATCTTTTAATAATAATCAATTAAATTTTAGAGATTTCGGTTCACATCTTTCAGATTCTCTTGCATTTTCTACACCAACAGTACTGATTTAAAGGTTTCTACCAGTGATAGAAATGGTTACAGTACATTATAATAGGATCAACTTGAAAAAAAAAATAAAAATATTATTTGAAAAATATCAAAATATAGGTTTCTACAGTGATAGAAGGTTTTCTGTTAGACCTATCAATGATAGATTTCTTTCAAATCTATAGAAATCTATAACCCCCTGTTTGGAACCCCTAAGGGGGCGTTTGGGCCCCCGAAGTGGCCCGAATTGGGAAGCCCGTTTTTAGAAAAATGGGCAACCCTGCATTTGGGCCCCCGTTTTTCTAAAAACGGGGTTAGAGTTTCCCAAACCCCCTTAATTGGGATTTCGTGGCGCCGTTTTTCATTCTCCTCTCCCCCCGACTTCGCACTTCACTCTCTCGGTTTTCCTTCCACCGTCTCGTCTTCTCTGTGGCGATCACTCTCTATCTCCTCTACGGTTGGTTTGTTCTTCCTTTTACTTACCTCTCTCTCTCTGTTGTACCTTCTATCGGCTACAGTTGGTTGTCCCTTTGTTTTACTTAGCTCTCTCTTTCCGTGTTCTCTGTGGCGATCGTTCTCTCTCTCGTCTACGGTGAGTTCGTTTCGGTTTTGTTCTCATTTTTTCCTTCTTCCCTCGCTCCGATCTGGTTTTCTTAACCTACCCTCTTCGATTGCATGTCTCGTTTTCGGTTTGGGAGGGAAATAGCGAGTTCAGATCTCAGATCTGTCTTCTCCTTGCTCCCTGTTCGCGAATCCGAGGTACCGTCGCTATTTTTTTCTCGTCCCTTCTTTCGGATATTCACGGATCTGACCCTAACATGGTTTCTTCCTTTGTTTTTGTTCAGATCCCACCCCATGCTGCTTCTCCTTGCCGCGGCTGTCGATGTCGATATCCGCTTGGTAGGTGTTTGGAGCCAGGTGAGGGGTGGGAATAGAGGTAAGTTTTCTTCCCCTTCGGTGACCGACCGATGATGTCCACCTACTGCATGCAAGCGTTTTCCCTTTTTCTTTTTTTTTTTGTAAACAATGTGTGTCTACTTATGATGAAATTCCATGTTGGTGTTGATTTCCTGTGTTCTAACGCTTATTGGGTTGGATAATATGTTTGTTTTTGCCTATGCATCTTCGGTTTTTGTATTCTGTAAACCCCCCCCCCCCAACTTTTTTTTTTTTCTGTTGAAGTTGTGTTGAAGCAACATATTCAGTTTTTTTTTTTCTTTCTTTCCTGTGTTGTAACATTTGTTCCTTTGTTTAATTATTCTTTCTTGTTCACTAATTACTTCTGTCCTTTGTTTAACTTTTCTTTCTTTGTTCCTTTGTTTAATTATTCATGTTTTCATTCTAACTACCATTGTCAATACATTTGCTTTGCTTGGTTCCATTTCTTTTTGATACACATGATTTGCTTACTTTTTAAATTCAGCTCTTCATTTTAATTATCTTCACCATTTTTTTTAATCTTCTTTTCGTTATTCGTTGTTATGTTTTTATGGGAAATCAAAGTGCTTGAAAATGTTGCTCCTGAGACCGGTCACTTTTTTTTTTCTTCCTATTTTCGTTATATTTTTTCTTCTTTTTGTGCATTTTTTAGAAATTTGTTACTCTTGGATTGGTTGCTGACTAATCTCTATTTAATTACCAACCATTCCTTCAATGGTCTAGTTACATTTGAACTTGGTAGTTGCCATTCAATTCTGTCAGATTGCATTTAATCCATCTATGAGATTTTTAAATTTAAAAAGGTTGTTGGTGAGCATTTAATTACCTTGTGTAAATGATATCTACTTTTTTATTTCTTCAAAAAAGAAAGTACTATTCATTTAATTACCATATCCAATCACGGTTTTAATGCTCTCAACCACCTTCTTTCCATTCCTCCTCTATTTAAACAACCATACTGCACTATTATTTCTTGAGGAAAGTCTCCACGCCTTTGCAACCACCTACCCTTGGTGAGTCATTTTGCATGTTTTACTTCCTTCTTTTTGTTCTTCCATTTCTGTTTCACTTTTTGTTCACTAATCTACATTATGTCCTCCATCTCACTCACTTCTTTCTGTTCGTATGGATTCTTACGATGAATGGTTAGTACAACAACTTCACCGATCTCCATCCTTCACTGCCGCCTATCACGCCGAACGATCTCATATAACAGTAAGTTATGAATATCTTCCTTTCTTTGAATTTAATTACATGATCTTAAACATGTACTAACACAATTAAGTTGTCTATTATCGTTGTCCCTTTACAGGTTCGAACAAAAAACGACAGTTGTATTTGAGGTTTGTTTACTTGGTTTACATTGTCTTAAAGTTTCATAATTTCTGTACATATTTTACGGACATTTGGGACATTATTATTTTCATGTTTTAAGTTTTCACGTTTTTTTCATGATTATTGTTATCTTTATGTGTGATGTAGTTTGGCCAAGATTTAAAGTAGTTGAAAAAATGGAAAAAGAAAAACGTAATTAAACTAAGAATGGGTTAATAAACTAGGTTAATTTATACATATAAGTAAGACCAAAACTAGGTTAACCATATAGAATTAAAAGGAACTCATAATCAAATGGTCTTTACGTAAACTTTTACTTCAAAAAGTATGAAAATTATATTCGCTTATCAATAATTTATACTTGTTCTATGTTGTCTATATAAAAATAATTTCGGAATTTCACCAAAATTGTATTTAAGAAAACTTATTAATTTTGAATTTCCATTTATGATTTAACAAGATTACAAGATAAATAAAAGGTTAGAAAATAAACAGAAAAATAAAACATTCATCACACAAAGTAGTGCATTCTATTTAACAAATCTAGTTGTAGAATATCATTAAAGTAATTTTTGAAAAACAATCCATCTAGAATATGGAAAAGATAATGAGAAAGGAATATGTCAAACATGCAACAAGTATAATTTATACACTTGAGAGTTGGGGACTCAATTGGTGTACTTGTTTTCAAAAGCAAAACCTAACTCATCCTATTTGTAAAAACTATGATTTTAAAATTTACCAAATATACATCATTTGTTCTTAAATTTACAACCAAATCGAGTTTTTTAACTTTTGATTCAATGGCAAAGTTTTCAAATTTGTTTAAATACTTTTAGCAAATAATGAATGAACTTGGAATTTGGATAAATTCTGTTTGACTGTTTTGATCATGAAATTACTTCTCCAATTGTGAGCTTCGTAACAAAGATAATATAATAATAAACCGTATTTTGAAATGTGAATTTCAGATTAAAAAAATGTAGTTTTAAAAATACCGATTTATGAAAGTTGAGATTTTTAAAAATTACGGTCGTTAACATTACTTCATTCCTACGGAAACTAATTTTGTCAAATTTGAAATGGTACGAAAATAATATCGTATTGAAAATAGTTGGGCAAAGTATGAAATCCGTATTTTCAAAACGATGAAACATACCTTATAAAATATCTTGAGAAGGAAAAAAAAGCAAAAAATTTCTATAGATTGCTGCAATTGGTCAAATTTAGATAAAATTGGTCAAATTGAATAAAATTTGTCAAATTGGTCAAATTGAATAAAATTGGTCAAATTGAATAAAATTTTGGATAAATAAATATAGATTAGTGTTATGAAATATACCATTTTAAATTATCGCTTCCTCAAGGAAATTGATGTATATGTTTGACCAAATGTTTTACCAAATGTTGGCTTAGTTAGAAATTCTTTGAATGCACTTTGTCATGTACATTAAATTGCATAATGCTATGTCTTATGTATTCAGTATTATAATGTTCAATCACGGAAACTGTATACCCTACAGAATAAGACGTTAGACCCTAAAACTCCCAAACATTAAATCAATGATTAGATAAAGACATAAAACTCAAAATTGTAACCCCTAAACCCTAAAACAATGAAACCCTAATCCCTAAAACCTAAACCGTAAACCCTAAACCCTATACTCTATACCATAAACCCTAAACTCTAAACCCTAAAGCCTAAAATGATGAAACCCTAAACCCTAAACAATGAAACCCTTACCCTACCCTACCCTAAACCCTAAACTCTAGACCATAAATCCTAAACTCTAAACCCTAAGCCTAAAAGAATGAAACCCTAAACCATAACGAATGAAACCCTAAACCCTAAACCCTAATCCCTAAACCCCAAACCGTAAACCGTAAACCCTAAACCCTAAACCCTATACTCTATACCATAAACCCTAAACTCTGAAGCCTAAAATAATGAAACACTAAACCCTAAACAATGAAACCCTTACCCTACCCTACCCTAAACCCTAAACTCTAGACCATAAATCCTAAACTCTAAACCCTAAGCCTAAAAGAATGAAACCCTAAACCATAACAAATGAAACCCTAAACCTTAAACCCTAAACCCTTAACCATGAACCCCTAAACCCTAAACCATAAATCCTAAAGCCTAAAACAATGAAAGCCCAAACCCTAAAGAATGAAACCGTTACCCTAAACCCTAAAGAATGGAAACTGTAAGTACATGGAAACGTGAATCATTAACGCATAAGACACGAAACTGTAAACGTATGTTTCCATAACTCGTATAAGTTGAACCCCTTAATGCATGAAATGAAAAAAAGAATGACAACACGTATTCGTTATAGACGATAGGTGAATGCTTGACTTCGTACATTTTGGAATCATAGAATGATGGGGAAGCCGAAATTCTATGTCGTGTTTGTTGGGCGTAACCTAGGAATTTACACTTCCTGGGTTGAATGCCACAAACAAGTAAACCAGTTTAGGGGAGCAGTACACAAGTCGTATGCAACATGTGCAGAAGCAGAGTATGCATTTAGGCATTTCGTAATGGGGACCAGTGGTCGAGCGAACCTCATGGATGAACATGAAGCGTGTCGTAACCGACCCGTAAGGGCAAATGGTCAAAATGTGGGAAAATGTTATTGTCTGAGTAGGATGTTCGTAGGGTTCGTAATTGGAATTATTGTAACGTACATCGTCCTATATTATCTTTAGTACATTAGGGTATACCCATGTAATCATGGGTGATTCTGTAATAGTAAATAAAAGATGGTTTATATGTCGTCTAGGAACAAGTGCATTGCAAATGGATTTCGTAACACCACACGAGCTTGTTTCCATACTGTCCATAATGGCTGACTCCCAACGACAATTATTCAACCTCATTAGCTTCTTCATGACCGACCGTCCTAGGATAGAAAACCAAACTCCCTACATCAGACACCAGATAAGGCAATTAGCCTGCTTCCGGTTGATCCATGAAAGTGACCTATGTTGTCGGGAGAGCACGAGGATGGATAGGAGATGTTTTGCCATCCTATGCAGTATGCTTAGGACGAATTTCGGTTTGGTAGGGACGAAAATCGTAGACGTTGAAGAGATGGTTGCGATGTTCTTACACATCCTTGCTCACGATGTTAAGAATAGAGTCATAAGAAGACAGTTTGCACGGTCAGGAGAGACAGTTTCTCGGCACTTCAACGCAACTCTAAGCGTCGTACTACGGTTGTACGAAGTTCTGCTTAAGAAACCGGTACCGATCACGGGTTCTTGCCAAGATGGGAGGTGGAAATGGTTCGAGGTATGGATACTCAATGTTAACACACATCGTGAAGATGTTACAATCTCTTCCTCAGACTTGTAATGCGATGTCAAAACAGAATTGTTTAGGTGCATTGGACGGTACGTACATAAAGGTCAATGTCAGTGTCGCTGATTGACCCCGTTATAGGACGCGAAAGGGTGACATTGCTACAAATGTGTTGGGCGTTGTCTCACCGAACGGTGAATTCATTTTCGTCATGCCGGGATGGGAAGGTTCGGCTGCTGATTCGCGGGTACTGAGGGATGCAATATCACGCCCAAATGGACTAGGTGTACCGAAGGGTATGAAACCCTCTCACAGACTAAAATTTGGAATACTTACGTCAACCTTCAGTACTTACCTCATTTTATGAACAGGATATTACTACCTTTGTGATGTCGGATATCCGAATGCAGAGGGTTTCTTGGCACCTTACAGAGGAGAGTGGTACCACTTATCTGAGTGGAGAGGGGGAGGTAATGCACCGACTACACCACGAGAGTTCTTCAACATGAAACATTCCTCTGCCCGAAATGTCATTGAGAGAGCCTTCGGTGCTCTGAAAGGACGGTGGGTGATACTTCGTGGGAGGTCATACTACCCTGTTCGGACTCAGTGTCGGATCATAACGGCATGCTACTTACTCCACAACCTCATCACCCGGGAGATGGGTCTAGACATAGGGTTGGAAGAGGGGGATATTGGTGGGTCGGAACACGTTCCTCTTGATGGGGAAAACATTACTATCATTCAAGGATCCCCTGAATGGACTCATAAGCGAGATGACCTGGCGAACAGAATGTTCAATGCGTGGGGGCAATCTCAATGACCCTTTTTTACCTAAGACTTTTTCCTCTTTCGTACTTGAACCAGATGTGGGTTGTTCGAACAGTGAGTTTATTTTTATTTTTATTTTTTTAAATCTGAACCACCTAGTTCGTGTTACTGTACCATGACTATCGAATATTATTAATTCCTGTTATTATTATTACTCTTCTTAACTAACTTGCAAACTCGAATTACATGCTAAATACCTCTTCTCCATTGTCCAACCAAAGCATTACACCCTTGTATGAATTTATAAAAAGACTTACGAACTCTAGTCACGCACTACTATATGCATGTAGGATAATGGCAGGAGCAGACAAACAACCAAAACATATATGGACGAGGGTGGAGGAGGCAAAATTGGTTGAAAGCCTCGTGGAGCTTGTACATGAAGGTGGGTGGCGAGGTGATAATGGAACGTTCAGACCCGGCTACTGATAACTGCCCAAAAGGTAGTTATTTAGGCCTCATTTCTATATTGATTTGTGTGTCTTTTGTGCTTAATAGGGTTGGTTTTAGATATATATTACATGTTTTAACCCATTTGGAAGAATGGAAGCTTTGGAAATCATTTTGTGCAGAATCTGTTGCTGGGCGACTTGAGGGAGCAAATTCTGTGCTGCAGCAAAACTGGGAGCAGAACTGCCACGTCACAGCTCGTTAGCCAACTTCATGAACCGACTTCTGTTGAATTATTTTCGGGATAAAGGAGCAAGGAGAGCCCTACACGTGTCCATGTTGACCTAATTCAAGCCTCCTTTCCTTCTATTAAAGGAAGTAGCCGCCCAAGTCAAGACAATTCCAACTTTCCTTGGAAGCCGAGTAGTATAGAGAGATTGGAGATTACCAAGAACACCATCAGCTGCAAGCTGATTAAGGAGATTATTATTTTCTTTATTATCTTGTGACTATGGACACGCCTACTCAGATTGTAATTCGTGTTTCCATGCTTATTATGAACTAAGTAGCTTTAGGCGTTGGTTAAGGAATATGTAGTTTCCGTGCTTCATCTCTAATAATATATTGATTATTGCAACTTGGTTAATTGTTGTGCTTATTCTTATTTTATGCCCGTCTGGCCAGCCGGTGTGAATACCTCTCTCTAGTTTCAGGGATGATTTAGAGAGTGTGTGGCGATTAATCACACTACGATCATTGTGTATTGGTGAACGCCAGTGACTGAGCTAGGGATAGCCAGTTGCCTAGTGCTTGATCGGTCGTACTTCATTGGGGTTGAAACACATTCCAAAAGATCCGGAGTTCCGGGAGGAATCCGCTAATAATACTGCGAGAGTTTGCATGATCAATAATATTGCTAGAGCATCTTTTAAAACAATTACTAAATCATGACCAGCGCCTGTTTCTAATCTGTCTGCCTATTTGTTTATTCTTTGTTCTGTCATTTATTTTGATTCAGCATTATTCTTATAAAAACCAATCATTTTTACCATCTTTGAAACCATTAAAAAGTTATACAAAATAGATAAAGTGGAAGCTAGTTCAAGCCTTGGATTGATAATACTTATTACTTGCTGCGGACTGTGTATACTTGCACAGAGTTCGAGAGTCCTTTTATACCATATTTTTACTCACTCTAGGAACCCAACAAGTTTTTGGCGCCGTTGCCGGGGACTTGAATAAGTTTTTATCTGATCTGTTTTGTGTGTGTGTTTTAGTGGTTTGGTGCTAGAACTTTTTGATTGTTTCTTTTGTTTTTGCAGGCGTGAGTTTGGTGCATGAGCGATCCGCCTGGGGTAAGGTTCGAGCTTGATCCAGAAATTGAGAGGACATTCAGGATAAGAAGGAGAGAGCAGCGTAGACAGCAGAATCAAATGGCTGACGTACCGCATCTACCGCAAGGTCCTGAAGGTCTAGCGAACCCCCAGCAGAATCGTGTGCTGCAGCAAAACCCGCCGCTGGAGCAAAATGAGCAGCAAAATAATCAGGCTGAGAATCCTATCTTGGTAGCGAACGATAGGACCAGAGCTATTCGAGCTTATGCTTTTCCGATGTTTGATGAGTTGAATCCAGGGATTGCACGCCCTCAAATTCAAGCGGCAAATTTTGAAATGAAACCGGTAATGTTTCAGATGTTACAAACCGTAGGTCAATTCCATGGTTTGTCATCTGAAGACCCTCATTTACATCTTAAGTCTTTTCTAGGAGTTAGTGATTCTTTTGTAATTCAAGGAGTGCCTAGAGATGCTCTTAGATTAACTTTGTTCCCGTATTCTCTTAGGGATGAAGCGAAGGCGTGGTTAAATTCTTTTGCTCCAGGATCAATTAGGACATGGGATGAGTTAGCTGAAAAATTTTTGAGTAAATATTTCCCACCTAATAGAAATGCTAAATTAAGGAGTGAAATAGTAGGGTTTAGGCAACTTGAAGATGAGACTTTTAGTGAGGCTTGGGAGAGGTTTAAGGAGCTTTTGCGAAAGTGTCCCCACCATGGCCTACCACATTGTATTCAAATGGAAACATTTTACAATGGATTGAACGCGGTAACTCAAGGTATGGTTGATTCTTCGGCTGGAGGGGCCCTTTTGGCAAAAACTTTTAACGAAGCCTATGAAATTTTAGAAAGAATATCTACTAATAGTTGTCAGTGGTCGGATGTTAGAGGCACAAATAAAAAGGTTAAGAGTGTATTAGAGGTTGATGGTGTGTCTACCATTAGGGCTGATCTTGCAATGATTGCTAACGCTCTTAAGAATGTGACAGTGATTAGTCATCAGCAGCCGCCAGTTGTGGAGCCTGCTGCAGTGGTGAACCAAGTTGCAGAGGAAGCTTGTGTCTATTGTGGAGAAAACCACAACTACGAGTTTTGCCCCAGCAATCCAGCTTCTGTGTTTTTTGTAGGTAATCAGAGGAACAACCCGTATTCTAACTTTTATAATCTAGGTTGGCGCAACCACCCCAACTTCGCGTTGGGAGGACAAGAGAGTAATGTGCAAGCACAGCAGAAAGTGAACCAGCCGGGATTTGCTAAGACGCAGGTATTGCCCCAGCAAAATAAGCAGGCTTTACCTGAGCAAAATTCGGGGAATTCTCTCGAGGCAATGATGAAAGAATTTATGGCACGTACAGACGCCGCAATTCAAAGTAATCAAGCTTCAATGAGAGCCCTGGAATTGCAAGTGGGTCAGCTAGCTAATAAGCTGAAGGCAAGGCCTCAAGGGAAACTTCCTTCAGATACTGAACACCCTAGAAGGGAAGGTAAGAAGCAGGTAAAGGCAGTGACTCTTAGGAGTGGTAAGCCCCTAGAAGAAAGAAAAGAGCCTAGTAAAACCCAGGATATAGATAATAATTGTGATAGAAATAATGTCGTTGTTGAGAAAGAGTTGGAGTCTGGTCAGGGTGCTGGAGGCAGCACTAAAGATGCTGGAGCATCTGGTTCTGTTCCAGATGTGGAACCACCTTATGTGCCGCCCCCACCTTATGTACCACCTCTACCTTTTCCACAAAGGCAAAGGTCTAAGAATCAGGATGGTCAATTTAAAAAGTTTTTAGAGATTCTTAAGCAATTGCATATAAATATCCCTTTAGTAGAAGCTATAGAGCAAATGCCTAATTATGCTAAATTTCTTAAGGATATTTTAACTAAAAAGAAGAGGTTAGGAGAGTTTGAAACTGTATCTCTCACTGAGGAATGTAGTGCTATTCTTAAGAATGGGCTACCAACCAAGGCTAAGGATCCAGGATCATTTACTATACCTGTGTCTATAGGTGGAAAAGAGTTAGGTAGAGCACTCTGTGATTTAGGTGCAAGCATTAACCTTATGCCTCTTTCGGTCTATCGAAAGCTAGGTATTGGTGAAGCTAGACCTACCACAGTCACACTCCAACTAGCTGATAGGTCTATCACATATCCAGAGGGGAAAATTGAGGATGTCTTAGTAAAAGTAGATAAATTCATATTTCCTGTTGATTTTATTATTTTAGACTATGAGGCTGACAAAGATGTCCCAATTATTCTAGGTCGTCCATTTTTGGCTACTGGTAGGGCGTTAATAGATGTTCAAAAAGGGGAATTAACAATGAGAGTCTGCAATGAGGAAGTAAAATTTAATGTGTTTAAGGCCATGAAGTATCCAGACGAGATGGAAGATTGCTCTTTCATTAGGATTTTGGAGAACACAATTATTGAGACAGCAATTCGGGATTCGGCTAATAAGCATTTGGAAAATCATGGAAAGGTTAGTGTAGAGGATTTAGAAGCTTGTTCTTTAGAGAGAAAAAATGAAAAAGAATTGTTTAGGTGTGAGGATGTTTTTGAGTCTTTAGATTTAGATCAAAGGAAGGCTCCCCCAATTAAGCCATCCCTGATTGAGGCACCCACTTTAGATTTGAAGCCCTTGCCGGATCATCTAAAGTATGTGTATCTTGGGGAAGGTGAGACGTTGCCCATTATTGTTGCATCAGATTTAATGCCGGATCATGAGGAGGCCTTAATAAAATTGCTGCAGCAATACCGCAAGGCTATTGGGTGGACATTGGCTGACATTCAGGGGATTAGCCCATCTTTTTGTATGCACAAAATCACTCTAGAGGAGGGATCCTTTAGGAGTATTGAGCAACAAAGAAGGCTTAACCCTGCAATGAAAGAAGTGGTTAAAAAGGAGGTGATTAAATGGTTGGATGCTGACATCATTTATCCAATTGCAGACAGCAATTGGGTGAGCCCTGTCCAATGTGTTCCTAAGAAAGGAGGTGTCACTGTGGTGAGCAATAAAGACAATGAGTTGATCCCAACTAGGACAGTAACTGGTTGGAGGGTTTGCATGGATTACAGGAGGCTTAATAAAGCCACCCGTAAGGACCACTTCCCTCTGCCGTTTATTGACCAGATGTTGGATAGATTGGCTGGTCAGGCCTACTACTGTTTCTTGGATGGTTATTCTGGGTATAACCAGATTACTATTGCTCCTGAGGATCAGGAAAAAACCACTTTCACCTGCCCGTATGGGACGTTTGCTTTCAGGCGAATGCCTTTTGGCCTTTGCAATGCTCCAGCAACATTTCAGCGGTGTATGTTAGCAATTTTTTCTGATATGATTGAGTCCACTGTTGAGGTCTTTATGGACGATTTTTCAGTTTTTGGAGGGTCTTTTCAGAGTTGTTTAGATAATTTAGGTCAGGTATTAAAAAGATGTGAGGATACCCATCTAGTTCTTAATTGGGAGAAATGCCACTTCATGGTGAAGGAGGGCATAGTGTTAGGTCATAGGATTTCTAAGAATGGTCTAGAAGTTGATAGAGCAAAAGTTGAGGTTATTGAAAGATTAGAGCCACCGAATTCAGTGAAGGGGATTCGGAGTTTTTTAGGACATGCTGGATTTTATAGAAGGTTCATAAAGGATTTTTCCAAAATCAGTAAACCTCTTTGTAACTTATTGTGCACTGATCATGTTTTTGACTTTGATGTAGATTGTAGGAAGGCTTTTGAGACATTGAAGGCTGCTTTAATCTCAGCACCCATTCTTTGTGCACCTAATTGGAATTTACCATTTGAGGTAATGTGCGATGCGAGTGATGCTGCAGTAGGTGCTATGCTGGGGCAAAAGCAGGGCAAATTTATCCATCCTATATATTATGCAAGCAGGATTTTAAATGAGGCACAAGTCAACTACACAACTACTGAGAAGGAGTTGTTAGCTGTTGTGTTTGCCTTTGAGAAATTCCGGCCATATTTGGTTGGATCCAAAGTCACGGTGTTCACGGATCATGCAGCAATAAGGTATTTAATGTCAAAGAAAGATGCAAAGCCTAGACTAATTCGTTGGATTTTATTATTGCAGGAGTTCGACTTGGAGATAAAGGATAAGAAGGGATCAGAGAATGTCATTGCAGATCATTTGTCTCGTCTTGATCCATCATCATCTTTGCTGGAGCAATCTGCCATTTCCGATTCTTTTCCAGATGAACAGCTTTTTGCTGTTCAGGTAAAGGTAGTCAGGGAAGTCCCTTGGTATGCTGATATTGCCAACTTTTTGGTAAAAGGAGTCACTCCTATTGACATGGATTGGAGGCAGAAGAAAAAGTTTAAGCATGATGCAAAATTTTTTTATTGGGATGAGTCATTCATGTATAAGCAATGCTCTGACGGTATTATTCGTAGGTGCGTTTCAGGTGATGAAGCAAAGGAAATCCTGGAGCAATGTCACTCTTCGCCGTATGGAGGCCATTTCAGCGGACAGAGGACAGCTATGAGGATTTTGCATTGCGGATTCTTTTGGCCTACCTTGTTTAAGGATGCCCACTGGTTCTACAAGCAATGTGATGCTTGCCAAAGAAGAGGAAACTTGGGGCCTAGAGATGAAATGCCTCTTACTTACATTTTAGAAGTTGAATTATTCGATGTATGGGGTATCGATTTTATGGGGCCATTTCCCCCTTCTAATGGCAATGTTTTTATCTTATTGGCAGTAGATTACGTGTCCAAGTGGGTGGAGGCCATTGCATGCCATCAGAGTGATGCCAAGACGGTTTCAAGGTTTCTCCAATCGCACATTTTTGCGCGGTTTGGGACACCTAGAGCTCTAATAAGTGATGAGGGTACACATTTTGTTAATAATATCTTAACTAAGCTTTTAGCTAAGTATGGAATCAAGCATAGGATAGCTACCCCCTATCACCCACAGGCTAATGGTCAAGCTGAAATAAGTAATAGGGAAATTAAATCAATTCTAGAAAAAGTAGTCCATCCATCTAGAAAGGATTGGTCTTTTAGGTTGGATGAGGCTCTTTGGGCTTATAGGACAGCCTATAAGACTCCTCTAGGTATGTCTCCCTATCGGTTAGTATATGGGAAAGCTTGTCATTTACCATTAGAGCTGGAGCATAAAACGTTTTGGGCTTTGAAAAAGTTAAATTTTGATCTGAGTCGTGCAGGAGCAATGAGAATGCTGCAGCTTAACGAATTGGAAGAATTTCGCCAATTTTCTTATGAGAATGCGAAAATATATAAAGAAAAAACTAAGTTGTGGCATGACAAGAAAATTAAGCCTAAAGAGTTTGTCAAAGGTCAAAAAGTTTTGCTTTATAATTCTAGATTAAAATTGTTTCCTGGGAAACTAAAGTCCAAATGGTCAGGTCCGTTTGTGGTGATTGAGGTTTTCCCCCATGGAGCAGTGACTTTGCAAGACGAGAAGGATGGGAGAATGTTCAAAGTGAATGGACAGCGTGTCAAACATTATTGGGGAGAGGAGTTCCAGATGAAATATCCTTCCCTAAAGTTGGTTGATGATTGAGAGAGCAAGATGTTTGCGGGAGCATTTTACAAAGCAATATTTTGAGCTCCCAGTGTTTGTTTTAATTTAATTTTTCGCTGATTTATTTTTAATTTCGAGTATTCTAGATTTAGTTCGTTTAATGATTTATTTTCTGTTGTTATTTTTAATTCCGTAGAATTTATTTTAGATTTTATCTATGTCTATTTGAATTTTATTTTGATTTTGTTGGATTTTATTTTCAGATTATTTATTTATTCAGTTGAATTATCTTAGATTCGGGGTTATTAGATTTTAGTTTATATTTGCATTTTAATTAGTGTAGATTTAATAAAGATTTTCCTCTAATTAATTCGGCTTTAAATAAATAAAAAAGGGGGATTAGATTTGATTTGATCGGTTAAATTTAAACTTGAATTTAAAAGATTTGATTTTCCTGCTTTGAAATTCGAATTACGTATCCAGGACTCTTCAGGTTTAGAAAGTTGTTGCGGCAAAGTTATGGCTGAAGCGAATCGTCCGAATAAGAAGGAGGTTTGTTGGAGTAATTATTTTTACCGTTCGATTTTGAATTTTTCTATGGGCAGGTAGATTGCATGGATGCTGCCACGTGTCATGCAGGAATGATCCAACGGTCTGGCTATTTGACAGCGCATAATTATTTACCATGGGCGTTTGAAATTCTAGATTTTACCGTTGGATGGTTTAATTTTACCGGTTGCATGTGATTTAAAGCGGTAATGTAATTAATGGAGCAAGATCTTTCTGTTAGGATTTCTTGAGCTGAAGCCTTATTTATTGGCAACCCACGGTACGTTTCTCTTACTTCATCCTTCTTGCTGCGATCTTTTGCTTTCTTTTTCGTTTTCATTCTCTGTAAATCCCTTGAGTCTTCCATGGCGAAAACGAGAGCTAGAAAAGAGAGGGAGAATGAGGACGAAGAGGTACATGTTACCCCTGTAGCACAGAAAGTGAAAACGAAAAAGAAGAAGACGCCAGAGGAGAAAGAAGCGAAAAGGAGGAGAAAGCAACAGAGGGCTGAGGAACAAGAAAAGGCAACAGAGGTTGCGACTGTTACTGCCACAGTAGAAGAAGAAAGCCCGAAACAACCAGAGGAAAATACCGAGCAGAGGGTCACGGATACAGAGGAAGAACGAACAGAAGAGGTGCAAGAAGATCGGACCGAGGAAGTTCGAGAAGAACTTACAGAGGAAGTTCAAGAACAGAAGGCCGAGGATGTTCAAATGCAACAGGCAGAAGAGGTTCAGGTACCGGATAATGAGCCAGTGCAGGACGCTTAAGTAGAGGTGATCATGCCGGAGGTGCCAAAGCGTCGCCGCGTTAAGAGGAAAGCAGGTCGCGCTAGGGTTGTCCGAACTGATACTCCTTCGCCTCTGACCACGGATTCTGAAAGAGAGATGCAGAGAGAGTAGAGCGTGAAAAGAAGGAAGCTGAGGACAAGGCAAGAGAAGAAGAAGCGAAGAAAGCAGAAGAGGAGATTTTGCTCAAGCGAAGGGCGGAAAAAGGCAAAAGCGTGGCTGAAGCATCGGAAGAACCTGACGAGATTGAGGAATCGAGATTTCCGTACAATCGCTTCGTCAATAACCTTGCTCGGGCAAAGTATGTTGAGATGCTGAGAAGGGATTTCCTGTTTGAACGAGGATTTGGTGATGATCTGCCGGCGGTTCTTAAGGACTGGAATAGTGAACCTCGGCTGGAGTCAATTTTGTGCAAAGCCGGAGCCTGTTAATTCCAACATTGTTCGAGAGTTTTACGCAAATCTTGACGATCAGGAAGAATTTCAGGTTATAGTTCGAGGAATGCCAGTGGACTGGAGCCCAGAAGCCATTAATGATTTGTTCAATCTCCAGGATTTTTCGCATGCGGCCTTTAATGAGATGGTGGTCGCACCATCTAACGACCAACTAAATGCGGCTGTCCGAGAGGTTGGCATTGAGGGGGCCCAGTGGAGATTGTCGAAGACGGAAAAGTGCACATTTCAGGCTGCTTATTTGAAAAGCGAGGCCAATGCATGGATGGGTTTCATCAAGCTGCGCTTAATGCCGACAACTCACGACTCAACGGTATCTCGAGACCGGGTTTTGCTTGCCTTTGCTATTCTTCGTTCCATGAGTATTGATGTGGGTAAGATAATTTCTTCTGAGATTCTGGATTGCTGGAGGAAAAAGGTGGGGAAGTTGTTTTTCCCCAACATTATCACGATGCTATGCCGAAGGGCAGGGGTGCCAGAAGATGAGGATGATGTGCCGTTAATAGACAAGGGGATAATTGACACACCAAATTTGGCTAGGCTTCAGAGGACGCAGGAAGCACGCCAAGGAGGTTTGGTGTGCGGCATCCACCAAATGCAGGAGCAATTACAGCTGCATTCCAGTAGGATGGAATTTGTTGAAAGGCAATTGCAGACTTTCTGGAGCTATGTGAAAAGGAGGGATGCCGCGTTGAGGGTGGCCTTGCAGTCGAATTTTTCCAAGCCATATCCGGCTTTACCCGTATTCCCTGACGACCTACTGAACCCCTGGATCCCACCCCCACCTGTTGAACGAGAGGAAGTTGATGAAGAGCAGGGTCAGGAAGATTGATGGATAAAATGATCTTCAGCGAGCATTTCTTTTGTTCCTATCTTTTTGTTTGCTCGCGCATGTTTGACCCTGTTTACTGTTCTGTTTGCTTGTTTCTTTTTGTTTTGAAAAAAAAAAAGAAAAAGGAAAAATATATCTCTGCTTATGTAATTTCTTTTCATGTTTTTAATGAAATTTCCTAGATGTTTCTGTTCTATGAGCACTGAGTAACTCTGACTTAACTAATTTCTTCTGAATTTTTGAAGCTTGGACTGGCTAAGCTTAATTAGATCAATGTATTCTGATCTCCAGAAACCTTTTGCTTGAGCATTTTCTCTGACCTGGTCGTTGCTGCGGCAAAGAAAATTCTGGAGGTAGTGTTGACTTATGTGATCCGCTTTAAGCTTAGGTCTAGTCCCGCGCTTAGTTTTAAAATTCAGATAGAAAAATTTAAGTTTGGAGGTGTCATTTAAAATTTTAATGATTCATTGGGGACAATGAATAATTCAAGTTTGGGGGACTTTTTGCTACTCCAATTGTTTTGCTCGAGCATTCCTCTCCTTCATTAAATAATTTGTTAGGTTATTGAGTAACCGGGGACATTTGTGATACCCACAGTTTGTCTTCGCGTCAAAAGGTGACCTAGGAAATGTGAAAAATTATTATGAAAATTATTTGCTGAAAAAAGTGATTATTGAAAATTTTGCTGAAAAAATTCATGGAGCAAAAGTTTTGAGGGATGAATGATAGTCCAGCAGTTTTTCTGTCTCCCAGAAATTAGGTGAGCTTCATCATAACATGTTGCCATTCATAGGGGCAAGAGATGGAATTACTAAGGATTTTTTAGCTTTATAAAGAGTATTTAGCCTAATTGGTGATGAGTTTGAGGCATGGGTATACTGCACCATAAAGTGGGTCATCCAGTGCTTAAGAGCTTATGACTGTAGGGCTGCTTTAAGTCTGAAAAACAAGAATTTGAACCCCTTGAAAATGTGTTTTGATATGTCTGAAAATAGAGCTAAGCTGTGGCAAGTTCTTAGAATTGAGTTAAAAATGGTGATTATTTGTCCATGCTGGAAGAATTATTTTGCTGCAGCAGAGCTTGGTTTTGCAGAGTGCTCAGGTAAAGGTTGAAGGTAGTGTTGGATTGTCTGGTTTGATTAAGTTGTGTTTTTGTCTAATGTTTTGAATTCTTGAAGGGAAGGTTGGTTAGTATTGCTCGGGACGCACAATAGTTCAAGTTTGGGGGTGTGATAACTGCCCAAAAGGTAGTTATTTAGGCCTCATTTCTATATTGATTTGTGTGTCTTTTGTGCTTAATAGGGTTGGTTTTAGATATATATTACATGTTTTAACCCATTTGGAAGAATGGAAGCTTTGGAAATCATTTTGTGCAGAATCTGTTGTTGGGCGACTTGAGGGAGCAAATTCTGTGCTGCAGCAAAACTGGGAGCAGAACTGCCACGTCACAGCTCGTTAGCCAACTTCATGAACCGACTTCTGTTGAATTATTTTCGGGATAAAGGAGCAAGGAGAGCCCTACACGTGTCCATGTTGACCTAATTCAAGCCTCCTTTCCTTCTATAAAAGGAAGTAGCCGCCCAAGTCAAGACAATTCCAACTTTCCTTGGAAGCCGAGTAGTATAGAGAGATTGGAGATTACCAAGAACACCATCAGCTGCAAGCTGATTAAGGAGATTATTATTTTCTTTATTATCTTGTGACTATGGACACGCCTACTCAGATTGTAATTCGTGTTTCCATGCTTATTATGAACTAAGTAGCTTTAGGCGTTGGTTAAGGAATATGTAGTTGTCGTGCTTCATCTCTAATAATATATTGATTATTGCAACTTGGTTAATTGTTGTGCTTATTCTTATTTTATGCCCGCCTGGCCAGCCGGTGTGAATACCTCTCTCTAGTTTCAGGGATGATTTAGAGAGTGTGTGGCGATTAATCACACTACGATCATTGTGTATTGGTGAACGCCAGTGACTGAGCTAGGGATAGCCAGTTGCCTAGTGCTTGATCGGTCGTACTTCATTGGGGTTGAAACACATTCCAAAAGATCCGGAGTTCCGGGAGGAATCCGCTAATAATACTGCGAGAGTTTGCATGATCAATAATATTGCTAGAGCATCTTTTAAAACAATTACTAAATCCTGACCAGCGCTTGTTTCTAATCTGTCTGCCTATTTGTTTATTCTTTGTTCTATCATTTATTTTGATTCAGCATTATTTTTATAAAAACCAATCATTTTTACCATCTTTGAAACCATTAAAAAGTTATACAAAATAGATAAAGTGGAAGCTAGTTCAAGCCTTGGATTGATAATACTTATTACTTGCTGCGGACTGTGTATACTTGCACAGAGTTCGAGAGTCCTTTTATACCATATTTTTACTCACTCTAGGAACCCAACAGCTACCTTGCACAACTGAAGCCTATGTTGAAAGGAAAAATCCCGACATGCACGATCGAATCAACATCTACAATTGACTCCAAGGTACGGTCGTTGAAAAGGCAGTACAATGCGATTAACGATATGTTGGGTCCCAGATGCAGTGGATTCGGGTGGAACGAAGAGTATAAGTGCATTGTGGCGGAGAAATAAGTCTTCGATGAGTGGGTGAAGGTACGGTCATTATTCATTAATTGGTTTAATGCCTGTATATTCCAACGTTCCTAATATCCACTGTCGTATATGCAGTCCCACTCAGCTGCAAAGGGTATACTGAACAAGCCATTTCCTCATTACGAGGAATGTTCGGCAAGGATCAGGCTAGTGGATCGGGGTGCGATGTACCAGCAGAACAAGCTGCAGAAAGCCCCCCAGTGGACGCAGAGGGGGATTCCAACTTCCAGGGGACACCGGATTATTATGTTCCCATCCCTCCAGTAGAAAATTTGGCCACGGACGTCGAGTTTGAGGACGTCCCCATAACGCCCACGAGCCGACCGAGCACAGCGGGTTCCTCGCAGGGTCGGAAGAGGAGTAGAGCATCATATGAAGCAGAAACCCTGGAAATAATGAGGTAGGCAGTCAGCATACAGGAGACACAATTCACAAAAATCGCTGACTGGCCAAACACACAAGACACGAGGGAGTTTAAGAGGCGAGAAATAGTTGGGGAGATGCTCATGGCTCAGCCGAAGCTAACAGATCGCGAGAAAGTCTCCCTTATGCGTATCCTCTTCGCCGACACAAAGATGACCAATATGATGTTGTCCGTCCCCCCGACCTTTAGGCTCCAATTCCTCCACGATCTTCTTGAAAAACGCCGCTGATGTCAAAACAGTCTATCCTCCATCATTACTTTTGTCATGTAAATTTTAACGATGTGTACTTTTCCCTAACCCACGATATTTCTTGTTCATTGTCTTTTTGTCAACCCAAATCTAAATTTTTTGTAGAGGGTTGATTGTATACTGACTGATATATATGATAAACAAAGTTTGAATTTTTTGCAGTAACTTTTCCTTTGTCTTGCGATTGTTTAAATGTTGTCCAACGCATTCTTCTTTTCCAATGTCACTAACAATAGTAGAACGTGTCTAAGTCTAATTGTAAGAAAGTAGAATTATAATCAGTGTTATTTAATTTCGAACAAATTATTCATTCATGGTTATGCATTTCTTAACGAGCCTAATATAGATATAATGTGTATAACGATCATTCATATCCATTAGGATCACCGATCAGATGTCATCAAATGTTACGGACAATCTGGTGGACGATGTGTCTGACACAAGCAGCAGTAATGTGGGGCCAGCTGAGAGATCAACAGGATCAATTAGTAGGAGACGAACTTCATATAACAGAGAGATGATGGAGGTCGTGACAGCTGCAATGGATAGCCAAATTACCAGCCTTCAAAAGATCGCATCCTGGCTAGAACAAAAACACGAACGGGAGGCTGCGCGACGGAAGTTGGTGGTCGAGCAGATTCAAGAAATGGAACAGTTTGAAGAAGGAGAGAAAAAACAACTTCTGAATGTCTTGCTCGCTGATATGCAGACAATTGAATTTTTCCTTGCCCTGCCCATGCCTTTCAAAAAAAAAAAACATTGCATGGATGTGCTTGGAAGAAACGAATGACTGACTGTTGCTGCAACCACTATTTCGATCGTGTAATATTTGTTAATGTTCAAGGATGGTTTGACTGCTTTTCGTGGAAACTTCTGCATTCTAGAAAGAAATATTTTGTATGTGTAATGTATACCCGTGAATGAGGACTACTTTTTGCATGTAATATTATAATGACTATGGTTATTTGTCTATTCATCTTTCAAATTCTCATTCACTTACGTCGTTTTCAACGCAATCAACATACATTTTCACTGAATACAAAAAATAATTAGGTAACTTTTTCCAACGTGAGTTTTGACATGTGTCTAAAAAATGAATGTTTCTTGTCATGCCTTATACGCTTTAGCTAGGAAAATCTTATTGATTAAATATAGACTAGTAATATACATAATTAATATAACAATATCTATGTATAGGGCAAATATAGGAAAGGTAACAAGTGTGGAGATAAATTGAAGAATTGAAAATGTTTTTTTTTTCCTTTTTAAAATTTGGATTAATCATCAAAATCGTGACTTCAAATCCCAATTTTACAATTAATGGAAACAACAATTAGATTTCTTAATTTGAGGAGAATTGTCTAACATTGAAAAAAAATAATAATAAATCAGAAACTCGAACTTCCAAACTATGCTTACAACAAAGCTAGGAAATGTAACAAGTGTAGGAAAAAAATTGAACAGTAGAAAATGATTTTTTTGCTTTCTAGAATTTGGATTTTTTTTGTATCAAAATTGTGAGTTAAAATCCCCAATATCTAGAGTTAGTGGAAGGGTAATTTTAAATTATTAATTTTAGAACAATTGTATACCATTGATAAAAAAAGAAATTTAAAAATAAAATCAGAAACTCTGACTTCAGAAATCAGCACCCAAACACAGACTTCCAAAATCAGATTTCAGAAATCAGCACCCCAAACACAGACTTCCAAAACCACCCAGATTTCCAAAATCACCCTATTTCCAAAACCCCTATTTCCAAAACCCTTCCTCCAAACACCTCCTAAATTTGGGATGATTTCAAATCAGTTAGGATTTTAAATCCTTTCACGTGTTTGGATGCACCAGAAAAGTAAGATTTGAAATCAGTTCTGATTTCAAATCTTGTTTTTTTAAAAAAAAAAATTTGTTCCAAATAGCTCGGATTTGGCAGGATTTTAAACTTAAAAAATTTGATTCCAATTTTAACCTTCAACTCTCTTTCTTTTATTCGATAGGCTTCCCATCATTCGATAAGCCATTTGACGCCATTCACTATTCTCTCTCCCACTGTTTCATCACTCTTTCTGGTAATGCTAAAATTCTCCTTCTTCAGTTTAATTCTTCCGATTTCTCTCGCCTTCTTGACGCCATTCACTCTTCTCTCTCTTCCACTGCGGATTCGTAAGTATATCTCTCTCGCTCTACTGTGCTTGCATTGCTTTGATTTGGTTGAATTCCTGTTCTGCATTTGTATATATATATTTTTTAAACTGTGCATTTGTATATATGTGTGCCGATTCATACTGTGTTTTTTTTTTTTAAATAAATTTGTTAGATTGTTGCATTCTAGTAGGAATAACATCGTTTTTCTAAACGCGTTAATGCCTCAGCTTAACGGGGTTGACTCATTTTAATATTCTACAAATCGTGGTAAGTTTTCTCCCTTTCCCCTCTTTTTCAATTATTTTAATATTAGATTTAGTTTGTTTTTTCTTTGAATAATTCTTGGAAAAGCACTGAAAATCACTATCCATTTATCATACCTTTGTGTTTTATTTAGTCACATTGTATCGGTATATTATCGTGTTTATATTAAATTTCGTGAAATTTTTTTTATCTTTTACACTTATTTTACTTTATGGATATTTTAACCTACAAACTCAATTTCATTAACATCACACAATAAATGGTGAAGTTGATGCCTTGAAATTTCAATTGGTGGATAGTGGATAGTTTTTAAATTTAGTTATGAGAATGTACTGAGTTGAATTTGACTGAACAAACATAACAGTAAAAATGATGTGTATTTTACTTGAGTTTTAGTTTTAGTTTTGATGTGTATTTTAGTTTATTTTATTTTAGTATCTTTTGATAATTCATACTGTTTTTTTTTTTTAAATAAATTTGTTTGATTGATCAAATTTTGTAGTTTGATTGCATTTGAAACCCATATCTTCAAATGTTGGTTTGTTATTCTATTTTGATTTATTAATGGATTCTGTTGTAAGTCAAGTCAGTAGTTAGGCTCTGTTTTTAGCCTATTTATATCAGATATGTATTCCCAAAAATTAATTAAATATAGAGCATCTCATTTTAATTAATATATATAGGAAGAAAAAAAAATATGAGAGTAGGATTATTGTAATGTATTTTTATAAAAAAAATGTAACCCAAAGCCGCTAATAATCTAGGTAACTTTCGAAACAGCTTCTTTGAAACAACTTCTTTAACCTCATGGTTGGAACCAAAAACTTGGAAAGACAATTGGAGGAGCAAAACACTAGCCGGAAATCCACATTCTGAAATATAGAACCTTGAAGACCACAAACTTTAGAATCAAGACCAGAACAGCAACACTATTGTATTTATTATTTAATATTTCAGTTGAGAAAGCACATAGATGATATCATGAGAAATTGTGAGCAAAATAGAGGAATTGCAATTGGTGCTATGACAGTTTGTATTGGCTATGTAGTTGCATTATTAGGAATTTATCAAAATATACAATACATTACAAGATTTCCATCGGAGCCTAGATTAGAAAGAGAAGAAGTAAGATATTTATTGATGGGATTCATTGCTAATGAAGAACGGAGTAGAGATATCTTACGAATGGGTCCACTTGCATTTAAAAGACTAGTTTACATACTTAGGAACGGGATACCTTAAAGATAGTCAATATAGTTATGTAGAGGAACAGGTAGCCAAGTTTTTGCATATTTTAGCTCACAATGTGAGAAATAGAACAATTGGATTTTTCTTTCGTCGATCAAGTGAAACAGTGAGTCGACATTTTCATCAAGTTTTAAAGGCAATTATCTTGTTGGAAGAAGAATACTTAGTTCAACCAAACGGGTCTTCAATACCCCTTGAAATTCAAAATAGCACAAGATTCAACCATATTTCAAGGTAAATACTCTAAATCGAATATCTCAATTTTGTTTATAATTAATATTCATATTAACTATAAAAGAATATATATATATATATAGGATTGTGTTGGGGCAATTGATGGTGTGGATACCATATTTGGTCCGGTTCATTTTCTAATTTTTCTTATTATTTTAGTGTTTATGTTTATTTTATTATATAGAATAAGATTGTTGTCATTTTTATTGCTATTTTTGTTATCATTTATTTATTTATTTTGTTTATTTGTTTATTTTTATTATTATTATTATTATTATTATTATTATAACCACTCTTTTCCCTAACGTCTTTTATTCCCTTCCCATTCTCTCTCCATATCTTCATCATCCGTAGTCTTCCCTGCTGATTTGGTCTTGCCCTTTAGTTTCTCCTAACGTTTCCTTACCTATCGACAGATTGGTGGAAGCTCTCTGGCCTATTTAAATCAATTGATTTCCTGTGGATTGAGAAGGGAAGATTGTTGGCTAAATTTATTTTTTTTTCATCATTCATTTTTTTGTGTCCATTTGGTGCAAAGAATTCTTGGCAACCCAAAGTGTTTCAACTACACTACCATTAAAGGTTGAGAATTTATTTTCAATTTTGTTTTGTGATTTTTTAGCATAAGTCAATTCCATTTGTTTGTTTACTGTGAGTTTAGAATAGGTTTGGTTGGTTTGCAGCTTTTTTTGTATTCTGTGGATTGGGATAGATTTGATTAATGGAAATAAGATTTAGAATGGGTTAGGTTGATATGCAGTTCTGTATTTTGTGGAGCATACTGCATTTTTTTTTCTTTTAATCTTGGAATTTTCGCAAGGTTAGAATAATTGATCAATGGGCAATTGTTTGCATTTTGTGGAGTATGCTGTCGTTTTTTTTTTTCTTTTTGTTTTTCTTTCCTTCCATTATTTTGTATTATGCATAAAATTTTGATTTGAATCTGTGTTTACTGGGACCTTGTTGATTTGCAACTTATTATTATCCTGGACCATTTGTTTTGCAGTAAGCTTTAAAAAGATCCAACTATAATTATTTTATTTATTTTGTTTTTTTATATTTATCCATCTTTTTTTATTTTATTAGATTTGATTGCATACAGGATGTATATTTAGTTTGAATATTAAGATATTATGCATAAAATTTTGCTTTGAATCTGTGTTTACTAGACCTTGATTTGCAGCTTATTATTATCCTGGACCATTTGTTTTGCAGAAAGCTTTAAAAAGATCCAACTATAATTATTTTATTTATTTTGTTTTTTTATATTTATCAATCTTTTTTTTTTATTTTATTAGATTTGATTGCATACCAGGATGTATATTTAGTTTGAATATTAAGATTGTGTTTTAAAAATTGTTATAGCAGTATGTTTAAAAAGGTATTGTTTAGTTATGATTGAATTTGCAATTTTTTTTTTTGTAGTTCTGTGAAATCCTGCAGTATGAATATAATTATTATCATTTGAAAATTTAACGATTATATTTGATTTTATCATTAGTTATGCATAACAAATTGTTTTATTTAATTGGTTACTATGAAAGAGTGTTTATTTTTTTAATTAAAACAATTTGGCACTCATTGTTGTTCTTCATAATTTTCATGTTCCTAATAGTATGGATAAACTGATGCTATTTCAATTTCTTATTTTTTTTATTTATTAATTTTTTCCTAAGTTTTGTGTATAGTTTTATAGTCTTTAATCTAATTTAATTTCATGTGTCCTTGCTTTAGAATTTCTAAAGTTTTAAATAACCAATGGTTTTTTCCCAATTTGAAAACTTGAGACTAAGCTTTTATGATTTTTGGAGGTTGAGTAGTGTTTCTTTATGGGTTTTGGTTAAAATTCCATAAATACATGAAATTCCCAATTGAAAATAATTTCAACTCTTTTATAAAAAAGGATTATTAAAGTTTTAAATTTGAGATTGAGTAGTGTTTCATTTTTTGAATTTGCTTGAATAAATTCTTTAAATGCATGAAAATTCTCGGCAATTTTTGAGAAAAAGTAGTGTTCTCTTTATGGACCTTCCAATTCCATAAATACATGAAATTTCTCATTAATTGTGAATTTTCAAATTTGGGGCATTTTTCATAAATTTACCAAAATGGAATTTCATCAACCCATTTTGAGATTGAGTAGTGTTCTCTTTTTAGAATTTATTGTAATAAATTTTTTAAACACATGAAAAGTCTCATCCAAATAAAGTCATTTTGAGGGGAAGTAGTGTTCTCTTTATGGATCTTCCAATTCCATAAATACATGAAATTTCTCATTAATTTTGAATTTTCAAAATTGGGGGGTGTTTTTCATAAATTTCCAAAAATTGATTTTCTTTAATTTATTATGTTTTGCTAAAAACGAGATTGAGTAGTGTTCTCTTTTTGGAATTTATTTGATTAAATTCCTTAAATACATGAAATTTCTCACAATATCCAATGATGGAGATTAGAAAATTAAAATTTTGATTTTCTAATATTCATGAAGTGAGGAAAGTTATTTTGGAAAACCAAAATAAATTTTCAATATTTTTTTAATGGCTTTTGTGCCACTCATAATGGTTGGTTCATATTTTGTCTCTAAAATATGGATTAATAAATATGGGACATTTAAAAATAAAAGAAAATAAATTTTTGTGGACCAATATTTACTTATTTTTAATTTGGATAATAAAAGATAAAATTTGGTAACCATTTTCACGGGTGTTGTGGGGTGCTAATACCTTCCCTACACACAAATGACTCCCGAACTTAAATTTGATTTACACAGGCTAAATTTATTTATTTATTTATTATTATTTTTTTGTTTTGTTAAATTGGGTGACCAATCACACCCTTAATATGATTGGTGGCGACTCCAAAACTCTTTTCCAAGAGACCGTTAAAAGAGGATGTCGACCGCTCCGCGTCGCGATCTCGTTGTGACAGATGGAACACATTTGCGTGTAAAAGTATCAAAAGAAAATGTATCAAGATTTAGAGGAAGAAAAGATTTTCCCACATAAAATGTTTTAGCAGCATGCACCTTTAGTTTAAGGTTCACGTATGTGTTACCTAGATGGGAAGGATCTGCTTCAGATTCTCGAATTCAAGAGAGGATAGTTTACAAATTCCTTCAGGTAGATATAAATATATTTATAATATTACTAATTCTTCCAAGGATATTTAACATAATTAAACAAAAATCATCATGCTAAATATTATTTTGTAATTGTCGTTTATAGGAAAATATTATCTTGTTGATGAGGGGTTTATGTTGCGATCTGGGTTTATTACACCTTATCGTGGGACAAGGTACCATCTAAAGGAGTATTCAACATGTGCACCACAATCTCCTAAAGAGTTATTTAATCACAGACATGCATTTCTAAGAAATGCAATTGAAAGAGCATTTGGAGTACTAAAGAAAGGTTTCCAATTTTTAGCTAGTGGGACCGAACCACATTACAATTTTGGGACACAAACAGAAATAGTCATAGCTTGTTGCATTATTCATAATTTTCTTATGAATTTTGATCCAGATGAGAGATTAATTGCAGAAGTTGATAGTGAAATAGACATTGGTCCTATAGCATCGGTAAATTTACAGAAGATGGACGAAGAGGTGAACAAATTGGAGATTCAATTGCAGCTCACATGTGGGGAGATTATTTGTCAGCTAATTAAATTTTTATATTTTCTTTCATTAATTTAGGGTTTAGGAAATCCATGACATCTATTACTTTTAATATTCAATCATTTTAATTTAATGTTTAGTTGTACATATTTTATTGTAAATCTATGATGTCTTTGCTTCAATATAAATTTTAGTTAATTTAAAACATTTTGTTATTTATAACAAAGTTTAAATATAAATTATAGATTTAATTTTTCAATATTCGTTGATGACAGAGTAATGGAAACTATGAGTGATAAGAAAAGATACATTAGTTGGTCAATTGCGATGGACAAATACTTGCTTGAGATATTGAAAGAGCAGAAAGTGAGAGGCCAAAAGCCAGACAGGAATTTCACTTATGAGGTTTTGATTCAGGTAACTATCACTTTTTTTTTTTACACATACCAATATTGATTTGTTCTTGTAATTTCCAAAAGCTCAACAAGTTCGAGGGAAGCCAATTTACAACTTTGAGGTCTCAAGAGAACTTTTTGAGATCGACAGAGCAACTGGAGTATTTGCAGAGAGTGCAAAAGAGAAGGTACGTCGTTGGCAAAGGGACGAACCATTGAATATTAATGACATTGATGAAATGATGGAACGAAAGGAAATTAATCTAGAAAGTTTTGAGGATGAAGACTCTACGAATAGCCAACCCCAAAAAACATCAACAAATCAAACATCTTCTTCTGTTTCCAAGCGCAACAAGAAGAAGTCAGTTGTAGTTGACTTGATTGGAGAAAAATTAGATATGCTAACAAATTCTATCGTACTTGATAAAGGTATGAACATCCTTAAAATTTAAGTGCATTTCAATTTATATTCAAATATGTGAAAATATTTCAACAACACTATTTTCTTTTTCATTATAGGGAATGATGTAGCTAGAGAGGCAAATGTTATGGCTAGAGAGCATAATCGACGCATTTACAGTGCTAAAGAGGTTTTCCATGAGTTGCTAAATATGGGAATTTCACCTAAGATGACATTCAGGACTTCTAGCTTCCTTTTATCTGATCCTATAGTCACGAAGACATTTTTTGATTGTCCCGTATCTATGCGCAAAGAATGACTACAATGGAAGATCAGAGATAATAATTGATGCAGTTTGTTTCGAGGATTAGTTTGATTTTTTTTTCTTCGTTTGCATAAAGATATTTGTGAATTTTTTTAATTTTCTTATTTACAATAATGAAGACATTTACAAATTTTAACTTAATAAGCTGATTTATTTTTATCAATTGTATGTTTCATGGTTGTATGTGTTTAATATTGTTATTTGACATTAAAATATTTTGCAATTGATTAAATTTATTTCCTGCAAATTTATAAGGGCATAACAGTAAAATGTTATACTTTCTTTTCATTTCTCGTGAGCATCCAAACAAGAGATTTTAATTTTAATGATTTGAAATCAATTTTGTTCCAAACGCAAATAGAAATTTGAAGGAATGCGACTAGCTAGATTGTTAAATATTAAGCGATTGACTGTCTTGTTGGACTCATTGAAGGTGATAAATTCGCTAAACGATTCGGTTCAGGTGGAGACCTCTATTGCGACAACGCTATGGGACATTCAAGAAATTCAAAAGTTCTTTGATTGTGTTACTTTCCAATTTACGAGTCGAAAATTTAATGGCTTTGCTCATAGAATGGCCCGAATGGGTTTATTTTCTTCACCACATTTGTGGTTAAGTGACTATCCTGTGGATGGTTAGTTTAGAGCTCAAGGAGCGATGTTTATTTGTATCTCCTCGAGAATCCTTTTCTGTTTAATGAAAGTTCTCCTTTATCAAGATAAAATAAAAAAAAAAATAGAAATTTGAAATCATTTCCATCTTTTAAAATCCTAGAATTTAAATTCATTTACTGTGAATTCCATGCGCCAAACAAAGCCTAAGTGATAAGGCTGATAGAAACGTATCACGATAGAAAACTATACCGATGAATCCATAAATCCCCCGATGCTGAATCGTCTCTCTGTTTACTGAGTTATGGACTCGTATGCTCCATTGCTGGAGAAACTCCGGCTGCCGCAGCAGTCGCTTCAACGATTCGCCGTCACTTCAATCTTCTCCAAGCTCCGAACTGCTCCGAAGCATCTCAACTCCGATTCCGGCCCTGGCAGTGAAGCCATTTCTCAATGCCTACTCCACTCCTCTCCCGCCGTCGTCGACCAATCAGTTCGAGAGCTCTGCCGCTTGGTCAAGGAATCTCACATCGACGTCTCTCGCGCCCTGATGGAGCTCCAAGCCGCTCTCGAAGGATCCGAATTACGGTTCGTTGACGTGTTCGTCAAGGGACTGGGCTTTCTCGTCCAATTCGGATTCCAGAAGCACAATGGGTCGTGGCAGTTTGGCTCGGCGGAAACTCATCCGTTTGTTAAGGTAAGAGTTGGAGTTGCTCTCTGAAGAGATTGGCTGAAGTTCGTCGTGTGGATTCGATTTTAATCGTAAAATGTTTTTACGATGATGTACCATAGCGTGTATAATTAGGCGTAGCTTATTATGTGTATAAATAGGAGTAGTTTTGTAATTTTCATTTGAATTGTTAATCATTATAGTTCGTTGGTTTAGTTTGATTAGTTAGCTTAATTCCTCTAAGTAGGGGTTTGGGTTTCATTTATTGTATTTGTATACTTTTGAATCATAAAATAATAAAACTCTCCCGTGTGGATTCTTGGAATTTAGACTCCTTTGATGCTTGGATGCATCAGTGCCATTTTGGGTTAGATGAAACCAATGCTTACTTTTGTGGTTTATAAGATACAGAATCATTAAATTTGAAAGTCGATCCTCTGGTTCTGTGTTCTATTTGATGAAATGCATATGTCTTACTCTTATCTCGGTTGAAGAAATTGAATAGCTAGTTCTCAATGGTTAACGTCAATTTTAAAGCAGTGACAATGTGGGGTGTGTGGCAGGTGTTGTCTTGTCGAGTTGATGTTCAAGCCCAGCTCTTGCACCAAATTCCACTATTTATGGTAGAGAACAAGTCACTGGGAATGGAAGCTGTTTGTGAATTCTTAAGCCCATTTGTGAACTATTCAATATTAAGAACACAGATTTCAGACTCATCATCTTCATTATTTGCACGGAACTTGATGTCATCAATTATGGCGGTTTGTTGCTTGTTTCCGCACGACGCAATGCCTATATTTGCTTTGTTAATTCGAAGCCTCAAATATGTCCCACACAAGACTCTAGAAGTAAGTTGGCACGAGGCAGATAATTTCCAATACTGACTCGAGTATGTTTTGGATTATTATATAATTAAACTTGATATTGATCATCTTGAGATTTTCCCACAATGGGCATACAATATACAAATGATTGTACTCGATTTGTACCAGAGGTTCAGTTTTCTTCACAATTTTGTGTAGGATTTCTGGAATTTCATACATCTGGTGGAATTTTTGGTGGACGCTTGTACTGTGGTGTTAAGACTGTTAGTCACCAATGGATCGGTATGCAGCCGTTTCATTCTTCACCACAGTGAGATAATGATTATTTTGTTAGTTTGTTTGTGTTTCTCTTGCTTGCGCAGAAGTTTGGAAGTTTAGTTAAAATGGTTGATAGTTTTGACCATGTCTCGAGTTCAATTAAAATATTTTAAATTTTAATTTCGGTCTTGACTTATCCTTTTTTTCCCCACTTAGCATCTCGTAATGGAGGCTCAACAGCGCAGCATGGAACTGTTAGATACAATGCTCTCCCTGTATGCATGTCTTGACAGGCATGTTTGTGGCTTTGAGCGCATAATTGAACTATCAAGGTACTTGTTGTCCGTACAAAAGGACCTCGGGATGCAATATGTACCTAAGCTATCTTCAGCCTTCCCACCATTATTTACAATCCTCATAAAATCAGAGCTGGAACACGAGCAATTGTTAATATTGAAACTTCTGCTCTTCCTCTTGCAGTGGAAAGCTGAACATGGTATGTTTGCTGTTTAGTTGAACTTGTTCTACTCCTACTTATTATTTATGTTTTCACATTTTCTTCTTTTCTTCTTTTGGCAGAAGAAAATTTCTTTCAACGTTGTCCATTTTATTGCCATATTGTTGAATATATAATGATGCTTGTGGCTTTTCAGAATATGCTAACAGGGCAACAACACTTGTTCCAAGTGAAGAACTTTTATTTGTCTTTCCTGCCATCAGCCTCATGTCATCTCCTTCAAAATCTATTAAAGGAGCAGCAACTGAATTGCTTTCCATATTAGAGAAGTTGTTGGTAACACTATTGGTGACAACAAAGGATGAAGTTGAGGAGAGGGGGTTTCACTTTCCAACGATTACCACACCTGGGTCTATTATTGTTAAGCTTTTGGAAAAGCTATGGTTCCAGGTCAATTTTTGTAATCTGACATCTCTAGTATTTTATTTTATTTTATTTTTGTATCTAACCTGAAATGGTTGCCTAAAACTACAGAGATGGAATTCTTACTTGAAATGGTGATTGGCATTTGATAAGATTCAAACCATTTTATTTCAGGGCCTCTCTTCACTATCCAGTGGGTTCTTTTTGGATTCTGCTCTTTATGGCCAGAGTAATAGCAAAGATGATAATGATTTTCCCAAAAAGTGTTGGACATCTAAATTAAGAGAGTACTCATTATGGATTATTGATAGACGGAAATCCCTCTTGTCCCTCACTCAATTTGAGGAATTATTTGTTACAGGTAATAGAAAACTCCTTTTTTTATGGTTACTCACCATGTCTTAGTAACAGTTTTTATATTTTGGCATCTCTGGATTGATGGGGTGCGTGATTGATATTCCTTTACCATTTGCTCGTGTAGAAATGCCCTTCCTAGTAGGTGCAATCTCTGCCATTATGGTGGTGCATCGTTCCTTGGCGAGTGATGCAGTAGAGTTACTAGCTGCAATTGGAACTTTGGATCCAAAAATTGGATTTCAGTTGTTGCTTTTAGTCCTTTTTTACTGTAATATATTTTCAAGAAAAGAAGTCGAACGCCAGGATATGGTGGTGAGTTTTCTTTTTGCACTCAGGTCTGACTTGTTTTTCAGCATGTGATGCATGTGATATTTTAAGCTTCATTGTATCTTATCGTAAAGTGTAATTTGTTTACGTTTACCATTAAAGAATGTGTTTATATTCATCTGAGTTGATGCTAGTCAGTTAGTCACTATTAGCTTTAATAATTACCTCTGGAGCATAAACCTATAACTATAAAATATGAATATATTTTTGTAGATTAATAATTATTATATAAAATTATGAATTTTCTATTATCTTTGACTCTTTCATCATATAATTAAATGAATATTAGAAAAATAAATTAACAATATCAATACTAACAACAATATAAATCAATGGTTTTTTTTAGTCTATCAATCAATGTAAATCATTTGAATCAAATAAAACAATATTAGAATAGCTTATCCATTTAGTTACAAATACCCATTTATGAGAGAACAGTCAATATTCTGGATGTAGATAATGTTATAAACTTCAGGTGTTTCCATAATATACTTCATTAATTATTTAATATATATGTGTACCTTCATTTTTGTTCTTTCTTTTAAGGGAAACAAAATTTCATTAATATAATGAAATATATATATAAAACGGTAGAAACTTGAAAGCCTCCAACCTGGCTAAGTGAGGTTACAAAAAGCCGTCCACTTAGCATATCTAAAGTTGAGTAATTACGAGATGTTTTTGAGAGTCTACATCAAGTAACAACAGTAAAAATAATATAATCTAATAAAAAAATTTTAAATCTAGATTGACAAAGACACACTGGTTTCTTTCTCCAAGTGTTCCAGATGAAGCTTTTCTTTGTTCTTGAAAGGATGATCGTACAACAGATCTTGTATTTTGGATGTGGTTTTTATGTCAAGAGTCAGGGCTTATTCTAAAGATGAGAGAAGCAAATGTCAGAAAGATGATGTGACAAACTAGCAGTGGAAAAATAGATGGTCTTGAATTTCAGCATCTTTCTTGCAAAGGACACACTTTATCTTACCAGAGAGAACTTACAATTTATGAGGAATAAATATCAATCACACATTTATAGATTAATAATGTAAGTTAATTTTAATTTTATAAATTTATTAGAGTTAAGAGATTCAAAAGTTCCAATTATATGATGTGCAAATTGGTCAAGATTAATTTTGATAAGGTTTCTTGATTGTGTAAATTGAGATTCTTGGACAAGGTCTTTTAGAGGAAAGGTTTTGGGTATAAATGGAGAACTTGGGTGAGGAATTGTAAATGTTTTCATATTAATTAAAGGGAAACCAAGGAGAAAGATCTATGCTACTATGGGACTAAGGCAATAGGATCCTCTCCCCTTGTTTCTTTTGATTTAGTGGTCGATGTTTTGAGTATACTTTCTCCAAGGAGATGGAAAGGGATCTAGTGGAAGGTCTCAAAGGGGGTAGGGACAAGATTTGCTTCAAGCATCCGCTCAAATTTTGAGATCATATTAGGACTTGAAATCAATAGGGATAAGAACTTGGTTAATAGAGTTAATTCAAAACTCATTAGGTGGGTAGATCCAATGGTGTGTAAGGTATTGGGTCGTCCTTCTTCATGTTTGGGCAACCTTTCAGTCACAGCCTAATAATCCTAGCCTTTTAGAACCTTTAATATATAGTAAATTATGTACTTACCAATTAGAAGGAGGAGGTTGCTAGGATGACCCAAGTAGTAGGTTGTTAAGCTAACGACCTTCCTTTCTCTTATTTGGGAGTCACGATTGGTGGTAAGGCCAAAATTACTTCCTTTTGGGATTTGGTTTATGATAAAATTCGTGGTATACTGGTTGTCTGGAGGGGTTTCCCCATTTCTAAAGAGCCACTCTTATCAAAGCGTTTTTTTCGAGCATGCCAGCCTATTTCTTCTCTATTTGTAGAGCTCCGATACAAGTGTGTAAAAATATAGAGGACTTGTTTAGAAACTTTCTTTGGAAAGGGAAGTCATCTAGTGACCTGGGGCAAAGTAACTACCCCTAGAGTGCTAGGAGGCTTGGATATAATTTAAGGGCTAAAAACTTCGCTCTTCTTGCCAAATGGGTTTGGAGATCTGAGAAAGAAAGCGTAGCCTTGTGGCGTTTGGTGGTGAAAAGTAAGTTTGGTGATAGTAGCTTCATAAGGGATCCTTCTGTGTCAAAGACTCAAAAAGGTGGAATAATGTGTATAGTCCTTGGAAGGAGATAGCTAAAACTGCTGGCTTTGTGTGGGAAAACTGCTTCTTCAAGGTGGGTATGGGTGATACGACCCTCTTTTGGGAAGATAGATGGAGGGGTGAGCAACCGATCAAGTGTGCTTTTCCTAGCTTAAACTAACTCTCCATGGGCAAAGGTTGCATCATTAAAGATCTTTGGAAAGACAACACGTGGGATCTTTGCTTTCGAAGGAACCTGTTTAACAAAGAGCTTGAGGAATGGGACAAATTGGCTTATTTAATTAGCAGCTTTAATCCTTCCAGTAGGGAGGATTTTCTAATTTGGAGGTTGGATAAAGCAGTGACGTTTTCTGTCAATAGTGCCATGGTAGAGATTCAATCAAATAGAAGAATTTTGGAGGAAGACCTTAGTACGCAAATCTGGGAAGGTTCCATCCCCCAAAAAGTTAAGTTTTTCTTGTGGTCTACGACTCTCAAAAGTATAAACACCATGGATAGAATTCAGAGGAGGTTCCCTAGACTAGACCTTTACTCCGACTGGTGTGTTTTGTGTGGTAAAAATTAGGAATCTCTCAATCATTTATTCATTCACTGTGAGTTTGCTGCCAAGGTGTGGGATCACTTCAGTAGTATCTTTGGTTGGCAAGGCTGTAAACCGAATTGCATGGAAAGTTGGCTGGTTGAGATATTGGATGGTTGGTTCGTGAGAAACAAGGCAAGTGTGCTATGAAGAATGTGGTTCGAGCTATCCCTTGGCTTCTTTGGAAGGAAAGAAGTTCGAGGACCTTCACAGATAAGAGCTCTTCTTTACTTAATTTTTGTGACCTTGTACAGATCACGGCCTCATCGTGGAGTGCCATTCATAAGATCTTTTGTAATTGCACTATAGACACCATCAATCTAGATTGGAAGGTCTTTTTGTAATCCTTCCTTCGGAAGAGGGGATGCCTTATCCCTGGTCCCTTGGGTTGTTTTGTTGGAGCTCTTTGCTTTTGAATATGTCTATTGGTTTCTTATAAAAAAAAAAGTATACTATCTACACCTTTATGTCTGGCATGGATAATTAGTACTTTGAATATTTGCCTTTTGTTTCAGGCACATCATTTGTTTTTATTATCTAGATATATACGTATACTTCTTTAATGTTAATGCAGCTTAAACTTTTGGCGTTGCTTCCATGCCTTGCTTCTCATAGTGCAATGGTTCCATTCATAGTTGAAGCTATTTCACCAATGCTTCGTAAGGATTCAAAACCGTGAGTGCCTTGAAAGAAAATCATTATGGTTTTGTTTTACTTACATTTATTCGTTCATTTTTTTTGTGGCCGGTTGCCACTTTGCTTCATATACGATCTTTTATAAGATAAACGATTATTGATATATGAAATATACAAAGGTCTTATGGAAAAGGTCTTGACATATCAACTAGGAAAATAATTACAAGGAAAAGAATGTGGATAAAAATTTCCCAATGTTGATCTTCTCGGGGTGTCAGTAGATGTTTCTGTTTTCTCTACCCATTTCTCCCATTGCATGGCATGAAAATCATTCACAACTTTGGCTTACTCCCTCACAACTTCACCACATAGGCAGGAAAAGTTAACCTTTTAGATTTATTGCTATCAGGTGAGGTTGTTGAAAATTGCTTCTTTGAAGTTTTAAGCCAAGTGTTTGTTTATTTGCAATTCTATGTCTTTTAGGTTTCATGTTTAGAACCATTCAAGCTTGATCATCCAAGTAATTTGGTTTTTACTTTCCTTAGTTAATTTTCAAATTCATTTTGGGGTTTTTAAGATTAAGTTTTATGGGTCTTGTTCGTTCCTAGGGTTTTTAGATCCAAACATTAATGTTATGAAATTAAAGTAACTCTAATACCAAATGTTATAAAACTCTTGAAAATCGGATCTAAAAACTTAGGGAACAAGACCTAAAGAACTCAATCTCAAAATCTCAAACTGAAGTGCTTTTATTCATTCTTCATAGGCTTCTTTGTATTCGTATTGGTTCTTGTTATTGTTTTCTTTTGCTTCTTGTGGTGGAGTTTGTATCCTTGAACCCTTTTTCCTTTTCATTAATATCAAAAGTTCATTTCTTGGTAACCTCCACTCTTTTTTAAAGAATTCCACAGAGGCCTAGGAGCTTCATCAATCCTTATATCATTGAGAAGAATTCCTCCATTTTTTTTTTAAATAAGAAACAAAGACAAAACTTTATTTCTCAAAAGAAGCAAGAATAGTCTGGGGGGCTAGAGGACACCTCTCAACTCCCCCACCCCCCCCACCCCACACACACAACTAAATAAAAAGAGCCTCCCAATCGTTTAGAATCATCAGAAGAAGACAATAATTACAAAACAAATGTGTGTGTAAAGAAATCCACCATGAGACAGTATTTTGTATAAAACTACAAAAGATATCAAAGCGCTCTAAAAGCACAAATTCCCACTGCCCTCTTTGCCTCTTAAATTCCAAGCATTTAAACCTTCCAAAAGCTAGTCATCCACTTTTTTAGGGTAAACAAAATGAGACTCCCAGCAACTTGACAACAAAATTCCACGAACGGTGAGCAAAATCACAGTAGAGGAATAAATGGTCAATATTTTTGCCCTAAGCATAATCTACAACCCGAGGGAGAGAGGGTCAACCCCTAAACTTTCTTTGCCGTCTATCATCAGTATTAAGGCTTTTAAAAGCTAGCGATTGGAGGAAGACTTAACCTTTTTATGACACTTGTTCTTCCAAGCTAACTTGATTAAGTTAGAACTAATCTTGTGGATTTGGAAGGCTGATTCACTAGAATATATACCATAGCCCTTTAAAGTCCATAGAATTCGATCAACACTTGCTCCAAGCTACACAGAGCTAAGCTTTCCATAAGAGCTACCCAGTTATGTAACTCTCCGTCGAAGAGAAGAATTCATTTTCCATGAAAAGGGGCCTCAAGCTAATCACTCATAATTCAAGGAACATGGCTCTAAAATGCATTAGATGGAAATCGTCTAAGGTGTCTTTCTTGTGAAAATAGAAGTGAAAAAAGTCATAAATTTAGTCTTTATTTGCATCTGACTCCTCTCTCATATCTTAGGCCCAATTCACCACTGTCATTGATGCAGGTCTACTTTTGAAGAACAAATGTTTCAATAGTGATTTTTGTTTCACACCTTGAAAATACCTTTAAAGGTCAATACACTCTTGAATGAAAGAAGGCTAAGATAAGAAAAGCTCCATACCCGATCAATTAGAGAGAAGCATGGACACTTAAGTTTGGCTAGCGTGTCCGTGTCGGACACGTGTCGGACACTTGGACACTCTGACACTTGTTGGACACGTATCAAACACTTGTTGGACACGTATCAGACACTTGTTAGCACAATTGATATGTGACAAACACTAGTTGTACAAAGTTAATATAGGTCCACATCGAACACTTGTTAAGTATACTAAATAGACACAATACTAAATGACAAAAATAATAAATTTTAAGAGTGAAGTACATTAAATAAACTCATTTTCTTAAGCATACAAATGTTTAAATTTATTGATTTTGAATTTCCTTCTTGTGTAAAAATGATATATATTTTACTAAACGTGTCCGTGTCCTAGATTTTTTAAAAATGGCGTGTCATTGTGTTCGTGTTGTGTTGTATCCGTGCCTTGTGTCTGTATCCGTGCTTCTTATAACCTTTTTCAACACCTTACTTTCCTGTTACAAAGCCTGTCCTGCCCCACAACTTTTCCCAACACTTGTAGATGCCCTCACTCCCATACAAAACGTACACCCACTCTCCACTAACTTTTGTATGGCTATTCCCCTTGCCACCCATCTTAGTGTACGTATTCACAATGAGGGGCCTCAAAGAAATTTTGGCTGAGAAAACCAAACAATTCTGAACTCAAAAGGAGTGGGGCTCTAAAGCAGATATCTAGTATCAAGCAACATTGGAAAATGATCCAAAGTTGTCCAACAATTTTTTTATGCGACTTGCGAGAGTTTTCAGGTTTATAGAAACAAGAATCAAAATAAGAATCCTATCTAATTTGTGGCAAACTACTACCTCTCAAGTTTAACCAAGTCAACAAACTATTTTTCATAGGACGATTATATAGCGCAAAAGTCTAGGTTTTTTCTGATAGGAAATGAAGAAACCATTTCATAGACAATATGATATAGAACAAAAATGGAGATCCTATCTAAAGATAATCACAAAAAACACCTCCAATGATTATGATGCAAGAATCTCAAGAAATCGTTTAACATTAATATTAAAATAGCCCCATTCTCTTATAAAAAAAGCCCTCTAAAAACTTGTTTCTAGGCCACTTCACTACATAAAAGTTCCTCAAAGCACCCCAATAAGGCATGAAGAGACCAACTAGATAAGCTCTTCAACCCCGAAAGGGACCCTAGCAGCTTTAGAAGGTGTGCTGTAAATAGCAAAAAGCCACCAAGAAAAAACCACGTGACAGATGAAAATTGATGACTTAAGAGAAAGAACTTTGAGAAATGGAGTGCATCGACAAGAATCATTATAACCTAACGAGTTAGTTAATAGTCTGACGTGTAAATATTATGAGAGGAAAAGTAGGAGAGGAATAGTCTGATGAGTTACTTAATGAGGGATCGTGCGAAGGAGAGGGGACCACCCCACCCGTCTGTGGGTGTGTAGTCAGTGAATTCAATTATTATAGAGTACTTAGTTGGTAGGAGGGTCTCTTTTTGGTTTTTATGCTTTATTGTGGATTGTAGTTTGAGGGAGAGGAGAGTTTACCGGCCCTCTCAAATTGACTTGGAAGTTTTGTAGAGCCTTAAGGCTGTTTTTCTTCCTCTGAATATCAATATATTGTAAGGAGATACCTTATAGGAGTCCATCGACAAGAATCATTGTAACCTTGATTCATTTCAAATTAGCATCCTTGTTAAATGCCCTTTTAGCAGTAGCCCCAAGTAGGAGTGTGCAAAAACTGAGCCAAACCGACAAACCGAACCGACTAGTTTAGTCTGACTTTTATAAAAAATTCGGTTTTCTCGGTTTAGCTATATAAAAAATCGAGATTTTCGATTCGGTTTGTGGTTCAACCCTTTAAAAAACCGAAGAAACTGAACCAAACTGAATTAACTTTAACAAAAAACAATTATTCCAGCCCACCTTTATATACTTAATAATAATAATACCCGAAGCCCACATCCAAAAACTCAAAGCCCAATTCTACATACAAACCCTAAACGTCAACACCACTTTCTCTCTCTCTCAATCTCTGTCTCCCAATCAGTCGAAAAGACCCATCCATCACCCTCAATCCCTCTCTCTCTCCCTCTACAGTTCCTCTCTCTGTTCTCATCTCTTTCTCTCATCCTTTCTTTCAAGTTTTTGGGCATGGTTCACTCTCATCCTCACTTTCTCCTTCTCCTTTTCATTGTCGTCCTTACCATCGTCGTTGACGTTTCTTTCGCAACCACCTACTACCATCGCCATCGCCGATCTTGTAAGACCAAAAATCTTATTGTTCTTCTCTTTCCCCTTAGATTTCACCGCCTAATTTTGTAGCTTTCATCTCCTTGACGTCAAACTCTCTCTCTCTCTCTCTCTTTCTCTCACTCTAGATCTGTGTATGTGCTTTTTTTGTTTGAGAAGCTTTAGATCTTGTGTTGATGTTGGGCAAAAAGGGGCAAAAAAAAGGGGAAAGCAAAGGTCGGTTAAAAACCGAACCGAACCGGTTAGAACCAAAACCAATTGGTTCGGTTTTTAACCGAAATCGAAGAAAATGTTGGTTCTCTCGGTTTACGAGGCTTCAGAACCGAGATATTCGGTTCGGTATTTGGTTTTGTCCAAAGCCGGACCGAACCGAACCATGACCACCCCTAACCCCAAGGACTCTAATGCTCCAATTGTGGATGAGAATTTAGGATTCTTTTAATCATCATTCATCTGTTACATATTTGGTTTATAAGTGTCTTAGTTTTCATTCTGCAGGAAAGGTTTTTCTTTTTCCCTTCCTCTTTTTTTAGGAAATAGAAACCATTCATTAATACAATGAAATGAGACACAAAAGAAGGTCCCATCGAATAATAATTACAAAAAACACCTCCATTGATTAGTGAGGGTAGTAAGATTGTAATTACAAAAAAGAGGCTCTCAGTAATAGCTAAAAGAGAGGTAAACTCAATAAAATAGCCGATGTTGCGATTTTTGTCCATAAAAATACAAGCATTGTGTCCCAACCAAAGATTCCAAAAGAAAGCACAGACATGACAAAGCCAAAGAATCTTTTTATCGTTTTTGATAGGATGACTTATAAGTAAAAGAGAGAGTAGAGAAAGTATATCATCCGGTCGGGGGAAAACCCACCCAAAAGCTGATTGTAAGAAATTTCAGAAATTTGTTGCAAATGAGTAGCTACGGAAGAGGTGGATCTGAGATTCAGTGTTGTTTAAGCACATCGGGTAGCAGTTGGGAGATATATACAACCAAGGAGCTTTCCTTTAAAGCTTATCAAAAGTGTTGATGCACGAGTGACTAAGCTCTCAAAGGAAAATTTTCATCTTTTTGGGGATATGGGCAGACCAACTAAGCTTATATAAAACGGAATGCTCACTAAGATTCAAGGTTGATAAAGCCTTGGATAAGACTGCAGTGAAAGTTCTGTTATTCTCAAGATCCTATAGGCTATAGTGGATAAAGAAGCCCATTCATCTATCTTGTCATCCGTGAGGTTTCTCCTTGGAAAAAAGCATCCAAGATTGTGATTCGGTGCACCAAAAATCAGCAATAGAAGCATCTTTTTTTGAGCGAAAGATGCTATAGTCAAGGGTAAAGATGTTCAAGGCCAGTATTCCCCAACCATACATCCTTCCAAAAGAAGGTATTTTTTTTCCATCTCCCACCTTATTGGCAGTATGGGCATAGACAGTGGGTTTCAATCTGTCAATGGATTTCCATGGACCTTTGGATGAGTTTAAAGTCTTGGTATCTAGCTTGAGGTCAGAATTTGTGGTTCCATATGTAGAAACAATAACCCGGCACCATAGAGCTTCCTTTTCATGATGAAATCTTGGCCAAAAGAGAGGAACTTTTTTGTTGAATACCCATAAGGCCGAGACCACCTTCCTCCAGTGGTGCGTTGACAATCTCCCATTTTACTTGAAGAAAACCCTTAGTCTCCTTACTACCTCTCCATAGAAAATTTCTAAAGAGCTTTTGATGTAGGACATCTTTGCTTAATTTCTTGGAAGACTTTTATGATTTCTTTAGTTTCTTGAAAGTTTACTTTGTATTCTTGTTTTTACCCAATCGTAACTTTTCTGTTAAGTTGAAAAGTTACCAGCCGTTATTCTCTTTTACCTAAGCTATTAGGGTTTGTTATATTCTAATTAGGCTTATTTTCCAGCTCTCCTACTTGTATATAAAGGAGGGCTGCAGTCTTTTGTAATACAACTTTTAAGATCATCAATAAAAATCTCTCACTTGTTGCATCAGCTTTTCATGCTTTTTGATCACCCTTGTGAGGCCGAGATAGATAATAGATAGGAAGATTAGTCAATGTAGTTAGTATGAGAGTAAGCCTACCTCCTTTAGAGAGATGAGTGCTATGCATGAAGACCCTTTTTTTTTTTTTTTTTTTTTTTTTTTGAGAAATACATAGAGGATAGATATTTCTTAGCGTTCTCAGCGGCTTACTATTTATTTGAAACCTTCTTCTAAACCCTGATTGTTTATTTCATTCTAGAGTTTTATATGCTACAGCAACTCGATTGCTATGTCAAACCTGGGAAATCAATGATCGTGTATTTGGGAGTCTGCAAGTAAGTTGTGTTTATATTCGTGTGAGTGCTTGGGGAGTTGGGGGTGGGGTTGTTTACTGGGCTTTCCTTTTTACCTGAATTGTGTAATAATTGTCCATTGCTTCTTCACCTTACATGTAGAGAGTCCTACTTCCCAAGGGATTTTCTGACTTTGATCATGAGAGAGAGATTTGTCTCAGTCTGGCTGCTTCAATTCGAGATGTTTGCAGAAAAGATGCAGATAGAGGAGTTGACCTTATCTTGTCTGTTTCAGTATGGCTTTCTTGGAAACCATTCTCTCTTTGTTTTTTGTTTCACATCTATTACAGATGGATTTAATATATCCTCTCAATTAACAGGCATGCATTGAAAGCCCTGATCCTATCAATCAAGCTCTTGGAGTTCAAGGCCTTGCACATCTATGTCAAGCTGATGTCATTGGTAAGCCTACTGTCTATAATGTATTTTATTATAATCTACTAATATCTAATTATTCATACTTCAAGAACCAGAGTCTAGACTCAAGTAGTTCATAATAAACTTTCCAGATTTTTACACGGCATGGGATGTCATTGCTGAGTATCCACTGGACTATTCTGCAAATCCAATTCTTGCGTATAGGTTAGTCACTGCTCCCAACGAAGTACCATTGTATTTTATGAAAAGAAAATGAAGAAAGAGTAGTTATACAAACGTGAAGTTATTACTATTTTTATATGACATTGAATTTATTGTGAAATAAGATTGATGGCCCATAGTAGCTCGGTGATTGTTCTCTCGGTGGGTTCTCTCTTCTTCCTTCCCATCTCCGTTGAATCTCCGATGATCTCCGGCGGTTTCCGATATATCTTCTAAGTGGGTTTTGAGTGTCTTGCGAGGGAGAGCAGGGTGTATAGGGTTCTGGAGATCCTTCCAAAGGGGAGGGTAGGGTCTTTTTTGGGTTTTAGTCGGAGGTTTCAAGGAGAAAGAAGTTGAGATTTCCCCAAACCCCATGGAACCGGATGACCTAGCCGATGGAATCTTCATCGATCGCTCCTAAGCCTACGTCCGGTAGTCATTCCGCCTGGTCTGCGATGGCGATTCCAAGAGTGTGCAGACTCAGGATTGAAAACAAAACCTTTTCTTGCTGCTTCGATAGAAATTTTAGAGGGAGAGTGATTAGAATTCAGGAGGTGCACCTTAAGAAAACATATGCTCTGTCAGCAGAAGAAATAGTTATAGTGTGGATCTGCGACTCCATTGATGATCTCCTCAAAGCCCTGAGTACCCATAAATTCTTCCGAAAAGTGGACTGTAACAATGGATTCATTTGGATCCAAAAGATAACGAACAAACGGGGGAGTTTCCTCGAAATCACAAAGGTTAACAACTCTGGTGGCAAACACAACATAGTAGTGCCGGTGGGATCTAAGTTCAATGGTTGGAAAAGTTTTTCAAACCTTCTTAAAGATTTTCTAAACGGTAAAGACGACCCGCAGAAACAGAGCAAGGAGAAGGAAAAGGTAGGGGCAGGAAGAAATAAGGATGGTAAATCGTTTGCAGACATTCTCAAGAGCCCCCCAAACTCTAATCCTCGAGTGGAGACAATGAAAATGACCCAATGCGATCAGCAAAGATCTACAGAGGGAGCTTGGAGAAATACAGCTGAAATTAGAGGATACAAAGAAGAAGTGAGAAGCATTGATTGGGATGAGGTCATAGTGATTACCAAAAGGGACTTTCCCGACGATTGGGGAAGAATCTTGGAAGTTATGCAACATCAGTTGATGAAGACCCTTGTAATTAATCCCTTTCATCCGGATAAGGCCCTTCTTAAATGCCCATCTCGTGAGTTAGCTGCCCTTCTAACAAAAAATAAGGGGTGGGTGAGCTTCGACCCGATTATTCTGAAGGTTGAAAAGTGGGATAAACAGATCCACAATAGAATCACGTGTATTCCAAGCTACGGGGGCTGGATTAAAATCCGAAACCTCCCTCTTCATTTATGGAATTTACAAACATTTAAGGCGATAGGAAACTGTCTTGGTGGCTTTGTCGAATATGATGAGGCCAATTCATTGCTCATTGAATGCGTGGAAGTCAAAATGAAGATTAAGGAGAACTACTGTGGCTTCATTCCCGCGGAGATAAAAGTGGTTGATGGAGAAGATCAATTTAACGTGCAAATCGTGACCTACCAAGAAGGAAATTTGCTGATCGACAGGGTGGCCGGAATCCATGAAAGCTTCTTGTCGGCGGTTGCACACGTCTTCCATAGAGGCCCAAATGATGCCCTCTTTTGCACAGCGGATATTTGGAGAATTGAGAATGGGGTTAATTACCCAGTGGTTATTACTCACCAGACAGTTTAGGAATCTGGATTTTGTGGAAGACAGCTGGAAAAGGCTAGTGAAAATTTTGAATTCTCCCGCCCAAAGAAGAAAGGAAAAATTACTGAAGAAGCTGGCCCCCTTATGCATAAAGATCGTCGGCCCAATTTGAATTCATTTCCTCAGCCTAAGATGATTCGAACGATGGGGTCTGGAAAGAGCAACGGTCCAAGAAGAAAGCCAAAAAAGGGGTCTCCTTTGCTAACGAGGCCCAGGTCTCCTTCTTTAAAAAAGGAACAGTCCATTCCACGGATAAAAGGAAAAGCCCTTTAAAAGAAAAAGATGAGACGGTGAATTGGAACGGTGAGATTGGTATGGAATTAGACTTATCCTTTTCAAGCCCAGCTAGTCGTGGAAGCGAGAATGAGAGGGAAGGCAAGATGAGCAACGACGAGGGAACCGATTATGAATTTCCAGAGGGATATCAACTTTGTTTCTCAAATGAGGCGGAGTCCGATAAGGAAGCTCAGCCGCAAAGTATCGAAGTTACGGTTGCTTCGGGTCAAAATGATGGGAATAGAGAAGGGGGCACTCACGATTCTACACAACGTTCGTCCCCTAGCGATTATTGCCATGATAATTCTACACACTCAATGGCCTCCCCAAAGGCTCTGGCCATTATTGCTCCTCCGATAGTCCAGAGAAATACTCCTGAAGATGCTGCTGGAGACTTCATGATTAACAAGGAGTTGATTCTCACCCTTAGAAGAAATAATTTATGTATTAGACCGATAATGGGCACAAATACTAAGAAGGGCAATTCTACTAAAAAAAGACATAATAGGGAGGTCACTAATCTCCTCAGATCATGGGAAAAGGAAATAGAACCCGTGTTGGAGAATGAAGATGATGTGGAAGGCGATGGTAATAGCGGCAGTAGTGTAGAAAGGGCCGAAGATGTTTCCTTATGAAGATTATTTCCTGGAATGTGCGAGGGCTAGGATTGAGGTCAAAGAGAGCCCTCATAAAAGACCTCTTAAAAGAGTCTAACCCCGATATTGTGATTTTGCAGGAATCCAGGTTTAACGTCACAGATAGAAGGCTTGTTAAATCTATTTGGAGCTCCAGACACATAGCTTGGGCCACCTTAGACGCCATTCATTCTGCTGGGGGCATCCTTATTTTGTGGAAAGAGTCGGGGTTAGAGGTAGTGGAGTCGGTCATCGGGGCTTTTTCTCTCTCCATAAAATGTATCCTCCATGGGCAATCAGTAGGTTGGATAACAGGGGTGTATGGGCCGTGCGGTCATCAGGAGAAAAGGCATTTCCTTCAAGAGTTGTATGATCTTCATGGGCTTTGCCAGGGTGTTTGGTGCTTGGCAGGTGATTTTAACCTGATTAGATGGGCTGATGAAAGGCTGAACGCTAGCAATTCCTTTAGAATTATGAAGAAGTTCAATCGCTTCATCACCTCCGCTGACTTGGTTGATCCTCCTCTGTGTAACGGTAAATTTACTTGGCCTAGAATGGGGAAGAATGTGGTTGCTTCTAGGATTGATAGATTCCTTTTGTCCAAGCAGTGGGTTGATAAATTTTCTGATTTCAAAGTTGAAAGGCTCCACAGACCGACTTCTGACCACTTCCCTATCTTATTGTCTGTTGGGGCAAATAAATGGGGGCCGATGCCGTTTCGATTTGAAAATATTTGGCTAGAGAACTCTGAGTTTAAGGAGAAGATTGAGAGTTGGTGGCAGAACATGAACCCAGTCGGCTGGGCTGGTTTTCGCTTTATGGAAAAGTTGAAAGGGTTGAAAAAACCAAATTAAAAGCTGGAATGCTATAGCTCGTTCTCAGGCTGTGTCTAAGAAAAGGGATATCTTGGCTCAAATTGACCTCATTGATCGCCTTGAAGAGCAGTGTGATATTCAAAGCCATTAGATTAAAGATAAGAAAAGGCTTAAATGCGAGTTGCTAGACTTTGCCCTTAATGAGCAGAGGTGTCTTAACCAAAAATGCAAAATCAAATGGCTAAAAGAGGGGGATGAAAACTTTCTTTTTTCCATAGATGGGTTACGGCTAATAGGAACAGGGCTTTCATCTCGATTCTGGAAAATGACAATGGGGATCTTCTCACGAATGAAATCAAAATTGAGGAGGAAATCCTATCGTTCTTTAATAAGCTTTATGAGAAGGATTTAGGGCCGAAGTTTGTGATAGAAGGGGTGGAATGGACGCCCATTGACTCCCAGAATAGAAGCACTATGGAAATGAATTTCAGTGAGGAGGAAATCCACAAGGCTGTCCGGGAGTTGGGTAGCTTGAAATCCCCGGGTCCGGATGGAATGACGAGCGAGTTTTTTAAAAATTATTGGAACATCTTGAAGTCGGATTTAGTAGAGGTGTTCCAAGAATTTTTTCAAAACGGAATTATAAATAAACAGACCAATGAAACGTATATTTGTTTGATCCCAAAGAAGAAAAAGGCTTCCAAAGTCAAAGATTATAGGCCGATCAGTTTAGTTACATCCCTTTACAAGCTGATAGCGAAAGTTCTTGCTGAGAGATTGAAGAAAGTCCTTCCTCTCACCATTAGTAATTGCCAAGCGGCTTTTGTCCATGGTAGACAGATCCTCGATGCTATTTTAGTGGCGGCTGAAGCTGTAGAAGATAAAAGGTGCAAAAAGGAAAGTGGTGTTCTCTTAAAGCTTGATCTTGAAAAAGCCTATGACATGGTCAACTGGGATTTCCTCGACACTATCCTTCAGTTGAGGGGTTTGGCTATAGATGGAGGAAATGGATTAAAGGCTGTCTCACTAGTTCAAATTTTTCGGTCATGATTAACGGGCGTCCGAGAGGAAAAATTGTGGCTTCTAGAGGGTTGAGACAAGGGGATCCGCTATCCCCCTTTTTGTTTACCATCGTCGGGGTCGCTATTAGTAGATCGGTTCAGTTTTGTCTAGAGAAGAAAATCCTGAATGGCTGGAGAATTGGGAAAGATGGTGTGATAGTATCCTTGTTACAATATGCTGATGATACTTTGGTTTTTAGCCCTAACAATGCTGCAGATATTCAGAAATGGTGGGATATTCTGACCCTTATTCTTAAGGGAGCTGGCTTATGTCTAAATATGTCGAAGACTTCCATCATTGAGGTTAATGCCGATTCTGTGGAAATAGCTTCTTGGGCCAATCAATTCGGCTTCAATGTGGACTCTTTGCCTATTAACTACTTGGGCTTTTCCCTTGGTGGTAAATACCGAAGGAACATCTTCTGGGACCCGTTATTGGAGAGGCTAAACAGAAAGCTCGATAGTTGGAGGAGATTCCCTATCTCCAAAGGGGGTAGAGTCACCCTTGCCCAATCTGTTCTTAATAGTCTCCCTCTTTATCAATTCTCCCTGCTTAAAGCCCCTAAATCCGTTATCAAGTCTATGGAGAAAATCATCAGAGACTTTGTTTGGAGTGGGGGAGGTTATAAACCTGGAGCTAATTTAGTTAAATGGGAGTGGTCAGCGCTGCCGACTATCTACGGTGGTCTGGGGTTGGGTTCCTTGGAGCAAAGGAATATTTCTCTCATGACAAAATGGCTGTGGCGTTTTTCGCAAGAAAGGGATGCTTTGTGGAGGAAAATCATCGTTAGCATCTATGGTATCTCTTCCCTTGGATGGAAATCTGATAGGCTTATTGGTAGAAAAGGCAACAGAGTTTGGGTGGACATCGTTGCTAACTACCCCATTTTTGAGCAGTTCACGGCTTTTACAGTTAATTGTGGGAGTAATATAAGATTTTGGGAAGACAGATGGTGTGATTCTCAGCCCCTTCAAGCTATTTTTCCTGATTTATTAGTGATATCTCGTAAGCAGAATGCCACCATTGCAGATTGTTGGAATGGGGAGCATCAGTCGTGGGATCTGGACTTCAGAAGAAATCTTTTTGATAGAGAAGTCAGTGGCTGGATGGTGTTAGTGGAGAAAATCAGATTAGTTAACCCTGGTGCTGGCCATGATAATATTAAATGGATGCTGGATGCTTCTGGGCAGTACACAACAAAGTCTTTATTCCAAAAAAATTCTAAGGCTTCTACCAAAGTTCCCCCCTCTCTTTGCATTAAAATCTGGAAACATAAGTGCCCTAAGAAAGTTAAAGTTTTTTTGTGGTCCCTCGCTTATCGTAGTCTCAATACTGATGATAGATTGCAAAGGAAATTCAGCCATTGGTCTCTATGCCCTTCAGCCTGTAGATTGTGTCTTAAGTCTGGTGAAACGTCAGATCACTTGTTTATCCATTGTGATTTTGCCTACAAGGTTTGGAGTTTCATAGCTAAGCTTTTGGGCTTGTCCTTTTGCGCCCCGTTGAAGGTGGAGGATTGGTTAAATGAAGGCTTGGCGGCTTGGAATCTTAAGGGGAAAGCCAAGATTATTGCTAGCTGCGCGTTCAGAGGGGTTCTTTGGAGTCTTTGGAAAGAAAGAAATTCCCGAACTTTTGAAGATAAGTCCATTAGAATAGATTGCTTTTGTGATAATGTACAAAATACGGCCTCTTGGTGGATATCTCTTTATAGAAATTCTTTTTGTAATTACAGTCTGCTTATGATTATAAACGATTGGCAGGCTCTTATGAGATAGCTTTTGTTCTTGGGAAGGGGTTTCCTCCACCCCTGGCCCTTAGGCTGTTGTTGCTCTTTTTGTGAATATATATCCTTATCGTTTCTTATAAAAAAAAAAAAAAAAAAAAAACTTATTGTGAAATATATCAATGTGGCCAGAGCCAGACCGCATGGTATAGCAAAAAGCCTGTCCAGTTGAGGACAACATTAGAAGGGGAGTAATTTAAAAGAAAAAAAAAGATACCACACTCTAGAGGTTTTTATACAGAAACAATCATTTCTCATATTTCTAAAACATTCCTTTCCCTACCACACATCTCGAGAAGCCCTAATAACCCTTCTCCCAAGATAATTCCCATTCTGTTAAGGCAGAAACCATCCAAATGGATAAAAAGTAAATCTGATACAAAGGGAAACTCATTTGGGCATCATAATCCTGAATCACAATCTCCACAAAGATGTAGTAAAAGCGTTTTATGTATATTAGTATATATATGAGAAGCATCTTCTCCAAGGTTGTTTGCGTGAAGCATGCTGCACACTACCCTAGCAGAAGGTGTTTATTATTATTTTTTTTTATAAGAAACCGAACTTTCATTAAACAAATGAAAGAATACAAGGGCATACAAAAAACAAGCCCAAGCCAAAGAGGAGACCGAAAAAACTACAAAAACGGACTCCAACCCAAAAGAACGAGACCAAGATCATATTTACAAAAAGGTCTAGTGATCGACGCCCATAAGGAAGAATTAAACCTAACTAACTCCCAAACTTCCTCAACCGATCTCTCCTTATCCCTAAAGATACTATTATTTCTCTCAAGCCAAACACCCTACAACACAACAAAAAAACAAGCTTGCCACAACACACTGCCTCTCTCCCGGAAGGGAGAATGCAAGAGAACCTCCCCCACCAACCCTCGTCCATCTCTGTTACGCGGCCCACTAACACCAAACGACCTTTTCCAACGATCCCAAAGGAAATTAGCAAACTAACACTCCCATAACAAATGATGCAAATCCTCCTCATGGCTTTTGCAAAGAATGCACCATTGTGGAAGCAAAACTAAGGAAGAATGCCTTTGAACACGATCCAAAGTGTTAATCTTCCCAAGTAAGACTTGCCAAGCAAAAAACTTTACCTTTTTAGGAAGTTTAACCTTCCAGAGATTGGAAAATATAGAAGCCTTAGGAGCAGCAAGGGAAGCAGACGGGAAGGACATGGAATGAAAATAGGAATGGCAGGAGAAACCCCTAGACGGGTATGGGAGCCAAACTCTAATATTCCTCGTCCTAGAATGAATAAACTGATCTCGAAGAATACAAAGGAGGGCTGCCACATCTATCGCCTCCCTATTGGAAAGAGCCTAAGAGGGCGATGAAAACCCAGATAAATCGAGGAAACAGGGTTAAGAGGAGGCAACACAAAGGCCACCAAATGCAACCTCTTATCTGACAGACGATAGAGACGAGGGAATAAGATACATAAAGGATTATCGCCCACCCACGTGTTTTCCCAAAAGTAAACATCGGAGCCTTCCCCCACATGGAATCTAACAAACTGAGAGAATGAGGGGAAACAAGAAGAGATAGCTTTCCAGAGGTTTTTGTTGAGACCCCTCGACTCCCTGCTTGAGCCCCACTCAAAAGGGTGAGGGCCATGTCTACTCACAATCACTCTATACCACAAAGAATCAGCTTCTAAAAAGAAGCGCCACAACCATTTAGCCAAAAGAGCCTCGTTGCGTAATCTTAGATTCCCAATACCCAAACCTCCGCACTCCACAACCTTGGACACTGACTCCCACTTAACCAAATGGGAACCTCCTCCCTCCACAACCCCCTCCCACAAGAAGTTCCTCATTAACTTTTCTAGCTTATTACTCACAGAGACTGTGATCCTAAACAAAGACAGGAAAAAACTAGGAATCCCACTTAAAACTGCTTGGATAAGTGTGAGTCTCCCCCCTTTAGAAAAGAAAGCCTTTTTCCAAGTAACCAACCTTCTCTGAAACTTCTCCACTACTTGCTCCCAAAACCCTTGGGTTTTAGGACTCCCAGAGGGAGCCTTAGATAAGTGGAAGGAAATTGGCCAACCTCACATCCCACCAACTCTGCCCAAGTCCCCAACTTGGAGGGACAACAATTTAACTCGAAAATGAAACTCTTCCCCTATTAATCTTAAGGCCTGAAATCGCTTCAAAAAAAGAACAAAAATCTGTTAAGGTTAACAAAAGAACTCTCCCGACCAGAGCAAAAAAAGAGAGTATCGTCAGCAAACTGAAGATGAGACAGGTGAGCCGCATCCTCCCCCACCTTAAAGCCCTCAATCACTCCCTGATTTACTCCAGTCGTCCCAAGTCTACTGAGGACATCCACCACTAAAAGAAAAAGAAAAGGTGATAAAGGATCTCCTTTCCTAATTCCCTTTGTCGCGAAAATCTTACATCTAGGCCTCCCATTAACAAAGATAGAAAAATTCGCAGACCTCACACAATTCCACATCCAAGCTCTTCGTTTAACCCCAAAACCTTTTGCCTCCAAAACTCTATCTAGAAAATTCCGATCCACATGGTCATACGCTTTCTCAAAATCAATATTGAAGATCACCCCTCCTCTTTCCTCTCCTGTATTCCTCAATAGCTTCATTCGTAATAAGAACTTGATCCAAGATTTGCAGACCCTCCTATAAAAAGCTCCTTGAGTATTGGAAATAGTAGAAGGCAGAATTCTCCTCAATCTATTAGCTAGGGTCTTAGCAATAATCTTGTACAAACTAGTCACTAGACTGATGGGCCTAAAGTCTTTCACCTTGTTAGCCTTCTCTTTCTTGGGGATACGACACACACATATTTTATTTTTGGTGTCTTGCACGCAATTTTTTTTATATATTTGTTTATATGAAAAGAGACGTGTATATCGATAAAAAAATGGATTACTTATGCCATTTAAGAACAGAGACCACAAAAAGAGCTAGAAATAGAATGATCATAGGAACCGCTAGTAGAGCTCGACATGAAAACACTTTAGAGGAATCTGGCATCTACACTCTCTGATCATCGAATTCAAGAACAGTTTGCAAGTCTAATTAGTATGTGGGGAGTGGGTTGATTGTGAGACAAGTGGCTTTATGTGTGTGTTGCCTCTTTAACAGTTAGAAGCAGCCTGTCCCAAACTACTAATTCGACTTATGAACCCTTCTGCTAACCTGCTTGTATGTGTGCAATGAAATGGGGACCTACCAGTCTTCAACCACTTTTATTCAATCAAACTATTTTATAACAGAGTCAATGTATTTTCTTTTTGAGTATCTAATGATATGATCTTATTTATAAATCTGACTGATCTTACTGACGATTGTCAAATTTTAAAGGGAAAATATTTTTCTTCAATTTGGTTGACAGTGAAATTATTAAGTGAAAAATAGCTAACTTTAACTTTTAACTACTTGTTTATCTATCATTTTAAGAGGACAACTTGGCCTTTTGGCAGTCTCTGCAATCTTCTCAGGTGGGGTGCGATTGATGCTGAAGTCTATCCAGAAGCCTCAAAAGACATAATAGGAATTCTTTTCGCTGTTGGTACATCAACTTGTCCTAGTCATGATTTGCAGTGGACAAAGGCTAAGGCTTCTGCTTTTGACGCCTTAGCACAATATGAGGTAAAATTTAAGAAGCCTCAAAACCATTTCTCTAGTTGCTAGTGACCTTTTCTTCTTTTATGGAAGAAACAACTGTATTGATGTGTAATGTTTACAGTTGACCAGGGTTGACCGTATGATTAGGCTTGGGTTGGGGATTTCATAAATAATTTCAACTAGCTATGATAAAAAACAAGTATTAGGATTGAGTGCCCAAAATGAGGCAATTAGCCTAAATCCATACTAGACCATTCTCCGTCTCCCTTAGCATCATAGATGATATATATTTTTCTGTTTTCTAAAACCTCCTACCATTTCTTCAAAGCATAATCTCTCGGGAAAATCTTAAGCTCGACCTTGATTAGTGAAGTCATCCACAAAGTTTCTTCCGTAATCTTATTGTGTAGAACCATGGTTGATGCTCTCCAAATCTTTTCACAAAGAACACATTCTAGTTGGATTTCGACATAGAGATGTGATGTTTGAATCACATAATTGGTGTTCTTCCATTGGCCAAGTCCAACCCCTGGATTAGTCTCCTTTTAGTCTCCTTTGTCTTAAACATTGTCTGACATTCATGATATCGAAAAATGTCATATACTTGTTTATATCATTTGTTTTTCATGAGAAATTGCTTTGTGACTGATGTCTTGATTCTTTTTGGGCGCTCTCCTTCCTTTTCGTTTGGTTTCCATCGTATGGGTCTCTTATCTTTGATCGGGGAGTTCAAGCTTCGACTTGGAATGAGGGATATTCATTGCTTGAGCTCTAGTCCTACTGAGGGCTTGTTGTGGAGCTCATTCTTTCGTTGGTTGTTGAATCCTTTTCCATCTAGTGAGTCCATTTTTTCTTATATGTGGAAGGTGGAAATTCCAAAGAAGATCAAATTCTTCATTTGGCAGGTAAGCCATAGAAGAGTTAACACTCTTGATAGGCTTCAAAGAAAGATGCCTTCTCTGGTTGGCCATTTTGTTGCATCCTTTTGTTAGAGGACAAAGGAAGACTGGGATCATATCATGTGAAATTGTGACTTTTTTAAGCCTGTCTAGGTTTTTTCTTTGAGGTGTTTGGTTTTTAGTTTACAAGACAGAGAGACTATAGAGATCATTGAGGAGTTCCTTCTCCATTCGTCATTTCAAGAGAAGGGTAAGTTTTGTGGTAAGCTGGGGTGTGCGTGGTGTTGTAAGGTGTTTGGGGGTGTTGAGAAGGGGTCCTTGTGACATGTGGTCCTTCACTTGGTTCCACATTTCACTTTGGGCATTAGTGACGAAGTTTCTTTGTAATAACTCGTTAAGTCTCATTTTACTTGACTGTAGTCTCTTTCTTTAATGGGACTTCCTTTTGTGGGCTTTTTTCTCAATGAAAGTTTGTTTCTCATTTTAAAAAAAAGAAGTCAATACTTTCTGATAGTGATTCAGCTGGCGATACATTCATTCATTTATTGATTCACCCTTTTGATATACTTTCCTTTGGTTTTGTTATTCATGCTTTCCCAGGTATCCCTACTTGAGAGAAATATTCTAGATTTTAAACAAAGGAGCACGTCAGTTCTTTTTATTGAGACAGATATGAATGTCCTCAGTGCCATAAAAGATCTTTTAGTCAAGATTATAGCTCACGAGCACAGGTTAAAATTTGCATGTATTATAATCTACTTCCTGCTTCAATTGTTGTCGGGAAAAAAGTTGAAATAATTGATAAATCATTCCCAATGTGTTCTAGTAACCGGAGACGATTGGTAAAGGAGAAGAAAGTTGCTGGAAGTAAGATCGAGAAGCTACTAGATGTCTTTCCTCGTCTTGTCTTTTCTTCAGGTATTACATGATTAATGGTGTAGCTATTATGTACAAGTATTTCACGCTAGTCCCCTCATGTGAATCTCCCTTCTGTTCGTTTTTCTTTTAATAAGAAATGAAACTTTTTATTGAAGAAATTGAAAGAGACTAATCTCAAGATATAAATTCTGCAAGGTAGTGAAAGCAAAAGCAATAAGATTACAAAAGAAAAATAAAAGCCATCCCAATTTAAACATATATCCTATAAAGAAAAACCAACAAAAGGCTTGGATAAAGAACACCATGAGGAAGCCTTTAATGTAGCGGACTCAAAACGATCAAGTCAATGAAGATGCTTGCTTTCGAAGATTCTTTGATTCCTTTCCCACCATAATTATAATAGAAGAGCTTTCACCACATTAATCCACAATAAGTTTGGCTTTGGAGCCAAAGGAAAACCAAAGAGCAACAGCAACTGAAGGACATTTTCATTAAGATGTTGGGAGAAAAAATTGTTTCATTATACTTGCTTGACATCAACTGATTATATTTATTTATCAATGAATCTATGCTGCATGAAGTGTAGATGTTGGAAACACATTTTGTTGGCCTACCACTCGTTTACTTCAGTTAATATTTAAATAGTATCACACTAAAATTATAGTAAAAGATTAATGCATAAAAATATATTAAACAAAATTCTGTAAGAAACAAATTTTCATTGCATAATGAACTATGTTAGGCACGCCCCTACAAAGTACTGAAGTTGTAGAACTCTCTCCAAAGTCACACAGAACAAAGAAATGCCATAATTATGAAAATCCTTATGCAAAGCACTCCAAAAGGAAAATCCAAAATTACCATTCTCCAAATGTCCTTGTCCACCACTCTTTCCTCACACAAAATGACTCTTCTAGTTCTTTACAACCAAATGATAGTTTTGAATATTATTTATGTAAAAGTAACTAGTACAACCAAGGAAAGTTGTTCAAGAGCTTCCCATTTCTCCACACTATCATCCACTCTTAGACTAAGCAAAAGATATTTACACAACAGTACACACCAAACTATATACCTTCTTCTAACTCATACTAACCAACTATACTAGCTTAACCGAACACCTACTGCTCCCCACCTCCCTTCCTATGCCTCTTCTTATACACATGCTTAATAGGAGGTCTATCACTACCCAGTCCCCAAAGATTCACCTTGTCCTCAAGGTGAAAATCAGGAAATTGAGTAGCAAGCCAAGTGGCATCTTCCTATGTTGCCTCTGAAACATCAACATCTGCTCGACAAATCAACACTTCAAGCTTAGAATCATCCTTAGGTGATTGCCTCAAACCCAACAACTTCAAAGGCTCCATCTTAAGAACGAAATCCGGAGTCATATTAGGAGGAAATGGTGTAACTGAGAATGTATGCCCAATAGCTTTTCAAAGTCGGGAAATTTGAAACACCAGATGCATACGAGCACTGTCAGGCAAGGCTAAACGATAAGCAGTCGTTCCCACTCGTGCTTCCACTTGAAACGAGCCAACAAATCTAGGTGCAAGTTTAGCATTGAAATGTTTAGCTAGGGTATCTTGTCTATAGGGTCGTAACTTCAAGTAAGCCCAATCTCCAATAGACAGTTCCACATTCCTTCACTTACGATTAGCTATAGAGACCATATACTGTTGAGCATATAGGAGGCGTTCTTTAATCACCTGCAACATTTCATGACGCTCTTTAAGTTGTTTGTCCACCTCAGAAACTGGTGATCCATCAACAAGATAAGGAAGGATAGACGGCGATGATCAACCATAAACAACAAGACCGGGCTATCAACTGGGAAACTTATCTGGAACCACCGTGACCTTATTCAGCGCATGATGGACAACACATAAACACCAACTCCCATCCTTCTTAACCAACAAGACTGGGCTAGATAAAGCGCTTGAACTTGGTTGAATAATCCCAACAGAAAGCATTTATTCCACAAATTTTTCAATCTCATCTTTCTGAAGTTAAGAATAGTGATATGGTCGAACGTTTACCGGAGCTGTTATAGGAAGTAACTCAATAGCATGGTCCAAGTCACGACTTGGAGGAAGACCACGCAGTGGTTGGAAGACAAAAGAATGCTTTTCCAAAATCGAGCGAATCATATGAGGTACATCATCCCAGAGTTCACTTTGCATTCCTAGATCTTGTGTCAAGACGTTCAATTCCACAAGAAGTCCTTGTTTCTCCAATTTCGGAGACTTAATCAATGACTTTAGAGTATCCTGGGATCGACCCAAAAAGGGATTGTCGTGAAGAACAACAGTGGAATCACCCAACAAAAAACTCAATTTTTAGGATTGGTGATTGATTGTTACATCTCCTAGAGTTGCTAGCCACTAAACACCCAAGATCAAATCCGCAGTTCCCAAATTAATAGGAAGAAAATCTTGGACAATAGTAATCGTCCCAAAGACAACACCACACCTCTAGAAATCTCTGTTCCTCTTACTGACGAACTAGTACCAAGCACCACACCATAACCATCAATTTCGCTCAACGAAAAATTCAACTCCTGAACAATGCAATTACTTGAAGACTTGGACCAGCATTGATGAACCATACTCTCTTTAGACCACGATTTAGAGTCTTCTCTATTAGACGGTCTAATTGGCTCCAAAACATTCTGCAAACCCCCCACTCATGGCTCTCTTTAGCATTGATGAAATATTTATCTTGAACCAACTTAGTTACTAACACCTACTCAAATTCATGGAAAAATTGTTAAATGTAGATCTTAAAAAAATTGGTAAACTTGTAAAGCAATAGTTATTGAATCATATTCGAAAGAATTGATAAAATTAAATGGAAATATGACATGCAACAATTGCACTAGAAAATTAGCAGAAGTAAATAAGATGCTTAAGGTTGCATGCTATGATTTTCCTTTTTTTCCTCAGGAAGGTGGGGGTTGTATTCAATTGAATTTGAAATTTTGGTCAATTAGATTAGGCATTCCATATGGTGAGTTGTACCTCTTTCTGTGCTTATTTGTGTAAAATTGCTAAATTCCTTAAATTTGTTCTCAGGGAACAGTAGTGTTAGGGAACTGCCTGCTGCTGCACTGCTATGTCTTCCTTTTTCTTCTAGAAAAGGGAATGATCCAGCAAGAGTAAGGAAGTTGTAATTGGTAACCATCATTTTGGAAAGTTTTTTCTTTCCCTTAACAAGACAGTTGTTCATTCAGAGAACACAAGATGAACATGCCAGTTATGAGAATGTGATGTGTGAACTTGCTGAATCTCTTCAACTTTCAAGAAACATTGTCATGGCTGTCTTAGCCTTGGAATCATGGAAGGCATTTATGGAACGCTGGTTAAAGTCTGAAATTTTATCCTTTGATGTTAGAGATACTGCAGTTATCTCAGAGAAAACTTGTAAAGCTGCTAATGAAATTTTGAAGGTTCCGTTGTCTTTACCTTCCTATGTTATACCTCTTACTTTCATGTCAGTTATCTAAAATACTTTGAAAAATGTTGAAATTTTGATAGTAAATTTGTGATTCCTGTCATTCAGAGTATAATACATGCTGCAGAAGAAGCTTTGCCAAGATCTGCTGAAAATATGGCACTAGCTATTGGTGCACTTTGTATGGTAATATTTTACTTCAGCAACCTTTTTCTTTCTCAATTTGATTCTCAAGCATTTACAGTCAAAATGTCATTGACTTTTTCTAAAGTTCCTTGAATATCCATGTTATCAGTCTCTGGTATTCATTACAAAGTATGATAATTATTAATTTGGAGTATAGATTTGTATGGAAATGCTATTATCACTGGGATGTTAAGGTCAAGAGGTCTACCCCTTGCCATGGCTTTCAGGAGCAAAATTGATTTCTTGATGGTCTTTATGCAATTTTAGATTTGTGAGCTTATCTCAGCAGCCTTATTAGTGTCATTGAGGATGATCTAGTAAATATAGCTTGTGAAAATATGAGTTTATTTTTCCTCCATGTTTTTAGGATAAGAAACAAATACTTAATGACATGAAATATTACAAATGTCACTGTGGCTTTTTCCCCTCTGTTATCAGGTTTTGCCTCAATCTGCTCATGCTGTGAAGTCAACTGCTTCCAAGTTTCTGTTAAATTGGTTGTTCCAGCATGAGCATGAGCATCGTCAATGGCCATCTGCAATATCCCTTGGAATAATCTCTAGATGCCTACATGTCACTGATCATAAATTGAAATTCCGGAACATCTCTGGACTTCTTGCGGTATGCAGATCCTCGTTCAGTGCTTGATGTGGAGTGCTTTGTCAAACTAAATGACTATTTTTTTCTGGATGGCATTATGCAAATGAAGGAGTTGCAAAGTTGATTATGATTACTGTTAATTTTCTATCTTCTTGCCTTTGAATAACATGAAATCTCCTTTTCAGGTTTTAAGTGTTAGCAAAAGCACCCTTGTTAAAGGAGCTTGTGGAGTTGGGTTGGGCTATTCTAGCCATGATCTTCTTTCCGGGGTTGAAATTGGTGATAAATCTAACTTCAGTAAAGATAAGCAGACAACCAAGATAGAGGAAGTAGAGTTTCTAGGGACAATAGTTAGGGCTTTATCTTTGACGATATGTCAGCTCACTGGATCTTCTAGAGATATGTTGGAAGATCTCTCTGCGTCGTTTCCAGTGCACTCTTTTGATATCAGTGTAGACGCCCAGCTGTTGCATGAGAATGGTGACTCAGAAGAAGATGTCTGGGGTGTTGCTGGACTAATCCTAGGTCTGGCTAACGCCATCGTTGCCATGTACAAAGCTGGGGCGTATAATGCTGTCCTGAAGATTAAAAGCTTGATTTCCTCGTGGATGCCTCATGGAAATTCTGTACTTCAATACTCTGGTTCATTCGATGAAGATTCTATAAGAATTCTCTCTGTTGGATCCTGTCTTGCACTACCAACCGTTATGATGTTTTGTCATAGATTGGAATTGATGAATGGCGATGAACTGGATGATTTAATAAGTGCCTATAAGGAGATTATTTCTGAACTGTTATCTGTTAAAAAATCTAGTACAACTCATCAGAATTTGTTGATGGCATCATGCATTGGAGCAGGGAACCTCCTTGCCGGCATATTAAATGAGGGGGTGCATTCTATTGAAGTTGGATGTGTCCAAGACTTGCTGGAGTTATTTAGAAGATGTTATTCTAATCCATACAGTCCTTTGATCCATTTTGGTGGAATGCTTGGAGTAGTAAATGCGATGGGAGTGGGTGTTGGAAGTTTGTTCAATGTGCATTCTACAATATCATCGGTTCAAACTGAACATGACCTAAAGGTAACATTTCCTACTGTTATGCTTTTTTTTTTTCACTTTTAAATTGGTTCCTTATAAAATGCATTTCCTTGACAGGAGTCTTCTCATCTTATGGGTCCACTACTTTCGAGTCGTGTTTGTGAGCCGCTGTTGACATCGGTGATGCAAGAGATGTATCTTGTTGCACAGAACTCTGATGACAAGAAATTGCAGCAATATGCTGCATGGGCAGTTTCATTCCTTAGACATAATATTTGGTCAAAGGAATTTTCAAACCTTCAGAACTTAAATGAGACAGATGTAACTAGTTCAAGATCTTTACCTCAAAATTTCCCAGTGGATGGTGTAGTAATGCGTCTATGCAATTGGCTAATGCAGCTGAATCTTTCAGGGGTATGTTTCTTTTTATTTTCTCTTTAGCTTCGGTTTGAGTCTATGAATTATATATACATGCATGTGTGTATTGTGCATCATCTCACATGTCTTTCAATTTATGAAAAACCATACTTTCGTAAAGAAAATGAAAGGAAATACAAGCGGGCAATTAAAAGAAAAGCAGCCCAAACTAAAAGGATAATGTTAAATCACCACTAAATCCAAAAGCATAAGCGGATGGATTATGATAAATTTAAGGGAAAAAATCAATGTATACCCCTAAAGTTTGGAAATTGTTTAAATTAAAACCTCCAACTAATAATTATATCAATTTAAACTTTAAATTTTCATAAATAAATCAATTTAGGCCCTCTATTAGAGATTTATAGCTATTTTCACCTGATTCCATTTAAAATAACCTCAAAATCACCTAAATAAAATTATTCTCCTCCCATAATCCTACCAAAATAGCAAGAAAAATCATCACGTAATTCTTTCTAAATGAGTAGAAAAAAATAGAGGAAGACGAAAAGATGAAAAATTGGTCATATTAATGAAAAACTGCTACTATCTATCTGATTTTAACATTGCTCTCTAATTTACGTTAATCTTTGCATTTAAAAAAGTGGTGTAGCCGAATATTATCTTTAATTAGAATGAATCAATGATGCTTTATTGATAAGCTCTTGCCTTTAAATAGGCAAGGAGACTAACTAAAAGTAGTTACAAAGCATGTGCTAGTCACATGAGTAATAAAATAGAAAGGAACTAAATGATTACATGAAATAGGCTACACCAAACATCCCCACCCACAAAAATAACTCGACCTCGAGTTAGGTAATAAACGGCCAAAAAGATGCAACATTTCTTCCCGAGAAATAGTACGGTAGACCTGTTGGCGAGCAACAAACTTCTATCTTTTAGAACTCTCAATTCTTCCATCTAGCTTATACCAATCTTGAAGAATACTTGCTGCCAATTATGCAACACATTAACAGGGGTGACTATAAGTTCTGTTCGTAAACCCAAGTCCACATTTCTCATGGCAGTGTAGAAGAATGCTATAACCTGAAAAGTTTTACCAAGACCCATTGTGTGAGCAAGAATGCATCCAAGACTTTTATCACCAGACTTCACTTTCCTTATTGATTGAATGATATTTTCCCACAGAAATCTTATTCCAGAAATCGAATAGTCCCATGAATCTTTCCCTTGTGCTCTCTCCTTAAATCTTGAAATTATGTCCCATTCCAAGAAAGTTTCAATCTCCATCTTCCCACTATATAAGGGATTATTGTTGAATTCTTGGAGCATTGCTCGACGTTCTTGATGGATTCTTGGAGGAAAATCTACTTCTTGGACCATTCTTGGAGGAAAATCTACTTCTTGGACCATTCTTGGAGGCAAATCTACTTCTTGGAACATTCTTTGTTCCATTCCTAGCTTTTCTTGCCACTGTCTTGTTTTGAAATCAGCTCCTAGCTTTTCTTGTTTTGAATTCAGCTCCTTTGTTTCATTCCTAGTTTGCATCATCGGGTTTGTTGATTGTTGATCCGGTTTAATTCCCAACTTCTCACAGATTATTTCTAAGGTTTTCTTGATCTCACCCACATCATTCTTCAAGATTTTCACATCTCGTTCAACCGACAGCAAGCGTACGGTTGTTGCTCGTGGTGAGAGGACGGTGGTAGGCTCCGCCTCTTTTCCAACCGAAGATGAATCTCCTCCCACGTTGGTCGAGACTCTCTTGGTCGTCATAGTGGAAGCGTCCCAAAAATCGTGCGCTCTGATACCAAATATGGTGTAGCCGAATATTATCTTTAATTAGAATGAATCAATGATGCTTTATTGATAAGCTCTTGCCTTTAAATAGGCAAGGAGACTAACTAAAAGTAGTTACAAAGCATGTGCTAGTCACATGAGTAATAAAATAGAAAGTAACTAAATGATTACATGAAATAGGCTACACCAAAAAGTCTATACACATGTGAAAGTTATGCATTAACAGTTCTAAAACAAAATTCTAACAGAGGGTCTAAATTGATTTGCTTGTGGAAGTTTAGGGTTTTAATTAATGCAATTTTTAGAGGGACCGAGAGACATTTTTGTGAGGTTTGGGCTAATATTAGGTTGCATGTCTCTTTATGGGCCTCAGTTGCCGAGGCTTTTTGTAATTACCCTCTAGGTCTTATTTTGATTGATTGGAAACCCTTCATTTAGTTGGGTTCCTTTTTTGGGCTTTGTTCTTTTGGATGTCCTTGTATTCGTTCATTTTTTTCTCAATGAAAGCTCGGTTCTCTATAAAAAAAAATTAATGCAATTATTAGTTTGGAGTTTTAAGTGATACAACTCGTGAAGCTTAGGGTAATAAATTGATTTTTTTCCCTAAATTTAATTATATCAATTCTTTAACACTCCCCCTCACTTGTAGGCTTGAAATTTTGTAGGTCCAAAAAGTGGAAATCAATATTAATTGGAGAGAAAATGTCATTATAAGAGTTTGAAACTAGACCTCTTGCTCTGATACTATGTTAAATCACTCCCGAACCCAAAAGCTCAAATGGATGGGTTATGGTTTTATCATATTTTAACAAATAATTACAAAAATCTTTAGTTACAGACACCTAAAGGCGGTGTTGAACCTCATTGAAGACCAGAACTTCCTCTCAAGACATCTCCTAACCCTAAAATTCCTCCTATTTTTCTCAAGCCAAATCTACTAAAAAATAGCTAAGAAGGCAGTCATTCAAAAGATACAGTACAAGTAGGATTATTCCTTCCGCTTCTCATGAATTTCATTAAAACTGAAGTACAAGATCTATTAAGTTGCATAAAAAAGAAAGGTTCATCCTCAGACTGAATATAATTGCCTTTTGACAAAAATGAATGTTGCATCAATGAACTGTGAGTTGAGTGTCAATATTGTCTTCTTTGTTCTCACGAAACCTCTTTTGATAACATACACAATTCTTACAAGCACTTTGTTGAACTGTAGCGATCTCTCTTTCTAGGGTCTTGTTGGCTACATGCACAATTTATTTTGTTGAGAAGTTTAATCTGAAAAAATCTAATACCGCAAAAGTTCAGACAGGTTCAGCTACACATATTGACACTTTAGTAACCACATTACGGTGCCTCTCTCAAGCTCCCAGATTGCCGTCCTTGGACTGGGGAGCAATAATCAGGCGCTGCATGAGGTATGAGGATCAAGTTGCTGAGTTTCTGCCACCAAGTTCTGCTCTTAGAAAGGGCATTCTGAGGGAGGAATGCTTGAAGTTCTCATTAGCGCATGCAAACCAATTCGACCAACTGCTTATTTTTCTTGATGAGCTCTCCGACATCTCCAGGTTCAGGACACTTGTGCTGAATCTGCAGTCATGTCTGCTTATTCATCTCGCAGGTCTCATGAAAGTATTCTCCAATTCGAGGGTCAAAAAACTTTTCGATGACATGAAAAACTACTTGTCTTCTTCTTACTCTAACCAACTCCAGTACAATTATGAAAAACATTTACTAAGCATCTCGTGCTGGAAGGGTCTCTACCAATGTCTTGAAGAGGCTTCTCTCGATTCTTTAGATTGCATATCTCATATTGAAAACTTCATGGAGGTTCTTTTTACCATGTTACCTACATCGTCCTCCAGTACCAACACAGAAGTAGATGATGAACACTCTGCAAAAGAGTGGTCCGAGGCAATAAGATGCCTAGGCAAGGCGAGGCAGACCTGGTTGCTGAACTTCCTTCAGGTATATGACTCCATCTCTTCATATTTTATAGGGATATTTTATTTGATTCTAATTTTAATTCTTCCTTTATTTGGATTAGATTTGGTTCTATTTTAATATCTTTCCTTCCCTGTTTTTTCCCTTGTAATATATCTTGTAATTTTGGAGATTAGAATAGAATTCAATTTTCTCTCAAAACTACATTTATCATGCTCATTGGAGGGTAATATTCAAGTTTATATGACCACTAGTTTTCTGTGCTGGTAAAACTTTTTCAGAACAGCATTTTGTTAGTTGCTTCTTAAGATCAAATAAAGTGGACTTTCTTGTCTATTTGGAGCCGTGAGTTTTCAATTGTGCATTTAATCTCGTGTTTCTGACTTGTGAAGTGCCATGTGCAGATTTCAACAGAAGTTCTCGTATCAAAAGATAAGAAGTTTTTTGAAGGTATTAAGAAGATGAAAGCCAAAGCCAAGCTAACAAGGAATGGTTCTCTCCCACTGAGCGAGCTAGGAAAAATGAAAACCCTGATGCTGAATTTGAAATCGCAAGGTTCTTCTTTGAACAAACTTTCGGAACAAAGTTCTATAACTTGTATTAAGTATATCAAATGGAGGGACGATTTTATGTTCCAGAATGCTCAAAACAGAAAGCTCGCAAGTTTTCTTAACACAGAATAGGACTCGCAGTCTTATGTCCATTAACTCATCCGTTCAAGGCATTTGATACTCATTTCATTGCTATTGACTGACTTGAACCTTTAATTTTCAGATGTGTGGGATGTTCTAGTTGAGGTTGTAGCAGCTCTTCAACTTGCAGAGGGAAATGTCAAGAGACAATGGCTGGTTGATGCAGTGGAAATTAGCTGCGTGTCGGTGCATCCTTCCACGGTAGGCAATGACTCATTCCTTTGATGAAACATCATTCATGGACAATAAAATGTTGTTTTTAGTGCTATCTGATTTTGTTTACCTCAGACCACACCTATTTTATAATCAATCTATCTATTGTTTTTGAGTTTATCATCACTTTCTTTACAGAAACATTGATCAAAACATCCCAAAGTACAGTTATTGCATGTCTAAATTATTTTGCGCTGCTAAAACCTCTTGCTGTTTTCTCCTGCAGGCACTGCAGTTTCTTGGTTTACTATCAGGCAGCTTTTGCAAATACATGCCTCTACTGATTTTAGACCCTCATGCTGTGCTGAACGATCTACCGGTAACACTGAATTCTCTTCTAGCCATATCTAGCTGGGGTTTCATTGCTGAGCCCATCACTTCCCGTCTCTTTGCCTCGACTGAACGCATCTATCAATCGGTCACCCGCATTCCAAATGTGGATAATATACATAGCTCCCAACCTATTGATGATAGTGAAATTGATACAGCTATTTCTCTATTACATGCGATGCATAATACCTGCGTTTCTTTGAAGGATTTCTTGCCATTGGAGGAGCAGCTTAGGCTTGCAAACATGAATATCAACACTTAGCGAAGAGGTTTTATTTGGAATTGACCACCAAATGTAGATTTAACAAAATAGTGTAATCGAATGCTAATTTTAGATCGGAGAATTTAGGTGTACAAAATGAATATGGTTTGTGCTTAATCTTTCATTGCTGTATTCATTACCATTGGTAACATCAATTCTTTGTCTAACCAAAATTATAAATTGAAAAAAAAAAGGGGTTTGGAGTCGAGTTTACATCATTTAACTTTATTAATCTTAAATGGAATATTTTGGCCAACAACTCTAAGAACATTAAGTCCAGTCTTGATGGAAAATTTTAGAATTTTGTGACATGCTTGAATTATGTTGTCAAGAGATGAATTATAGAAATGTATATTTATAAACCTTATTTGCATTGCGAATCTAAATCTAATAGAGGGAAAAAAAAAGGAATATAATAAAAACGAACTTGTTAAACGTGATAAAAAATAATAATGATAATAATTACGAAACACAAACCTAACGCAATTAGGGTTGGCTGTTAAGGATGGGAAGAATATGGGATTGCTATTGTAATATTTACAAATACAAAAGTAATTAAACTATTATGAGAAATGAGTTGATCCAAATTTATTCTTTTACCCTAATAACGAACCTAAAAAATAATATTTGATTCAATCAACTATTTCAATCAATTATCCTTAGTTGCAGTCTGGAATCAGACTCCTTTTCTTTTATACATGAATGCAGTAAGAGGGGGTTGAAAATGGAAAACAAATTTTCACATTTACTAAACCAGTTTTCCTGAACTAAATAATAAAAAGAAAAAAACTCCATTAATTTTACATTTTAACTCGGCATGAAAAATGCTCCCAAAAAAACGCCTCCTAAACCATGAAAATGTTTCAATCATGTCTCTCTTTCTATCACTGGTGAAACTTTACCTGTTTCCAACGGCTCAACACTGTCGTCTTGTGTTGAATTCTCGGATTCTCGGTCTCCTGGGGTTTCCTTAAAAACGATGCTTTCTGGTTCACTTTCAGGCTCCATGTCTGCATCTCGAGATGCCTCCGAAGAAGCACCATCGGGGTCTTTGCCACTAGTCAGCCACACGAATTTCAAGTCTTGACCTTGCCAGCATTTTCCATCTTCAAATGCCCTTTCAGCTGAATGACGGGTTAAAAATGTGACATTAGCTGAGCAGTTGTCGGATGCATTTGAGATGTGGTCGCCATCTTCCGAAACAAGTTCGACAGTACAAAAATCACCCAATGATGAGAAATGTTCCTTTATCACATCCTCCTACAATAAATGACAACATGAAATTAGAATTAGGGAAGAAGATGCATCAAATGCAAAAGTTCAACCAAAAAATCAAGACTAACACAAAGATGGCAGATAAAAAGGCTTCAACCAAAAAATTCTTATCGGAGTTGATGCATCAAACATCTTAAAGCTCTAAAAACATTTCTAACCAGCTCCTTCAAAAACTTTCTTGTTTCTCTCCAAACAAATTTCCGAAGAAGAGGTAGCCTTGATTGCGTTATTGAACAATGAAAGACCGCCAGCAACTCAAACTCACCAAGGAAAACAAAAACAAAAAAGGAAGATTCCCAATAATCCTGCCATGGTACCAACGCCTCCAACGTGGACCTTTACCTTTTTCAGACTTGAGCTTCCAAATTACATGACCACTCTAATGGAGGTTTCTGAACCCAAATATCTTCCTAAAATTCAGTTGAGAATTTTTCTCATTTTGAAATCCAATTTATCAAACTCAGATCCCAAAGAATAAAATAGAACAGGCTGTATTTTACACATTTTAGGAATTTCCTTTGAAGTACGTATCTAGTTAAAATATAGTATATACACACCACACACACACATAAATACAACAGTCTCCTTGAACTAATATATAGCGTAAGCAAGCGACCCACAAAAAGCTCCTCATCAAACTTGCTGGACATGATCTTAAATGCCGTAGAGCATCCCTCTACTTAGGAAACTCCCATAAAAACTACTCTACTTAGGAAACTGCCATAAATTCATCACCAAGATAACAAATTTAATTCCTTTTCCTAAAGTTATCAGTGCCAAGCCTGCACACCTCCAAGGGAAGAAATCTCAATTAACATGATAATTGCCCTTCTAAATCCATTCAACCCCCCAAAAGCAATTTGTGATTATCTATTCGAGCACCTTCCTAAAATCTTTAGGCTTCTTAAAAATTGAGAGGTAATGGAAAGTATTTATTTCTTATATACATATAACTAGTCCTTTTACCATTTCCATATGCAACAAGCTGCTAATTACATCCAACGGTTTAAACTGATAAAAAGTTGTAACCAATGGCCTTTCAATCCTTGTCATGCTCGAGAGAAGCATTTATTGTAGCATTGAAGACTGCATCTTCCAAGCGTGCATTCTCTAACAACTGAGCATTGAAGACTTCATCGAACTCCTTATCAAGCACGAAAGTAGAATTTACTTCTACTAACTTCACATCTGGTTTAGTCCCTTCAACCGTTCAACTTCATCCTAAAGAACCTCATTGACTTCTTTAACAGAATCAACTCCATCAACTTCAGGCAAAGCAAAAGCCAACCCACAGCCATCTTCTAAATTCTTGAAACCTTTTAAACGCTCTTCACGTGAGGGATAAGCAGGAAAGGTCCTTCAAGCAAATAATAACCCAAGATCCCAATTACACTACCCCTACTACACGACATTCCGCACCAAATCAATGTTATACCCAGCTCCACCCTCCCAAGCTTGCCTTATTCAGACAAGTCCAACAGCCAAACAAGAGTACAACATACTTCAAGAACATATCCAAGAACTCGTTGAGAAAGGCCACATTCAAGTTTCAAAAAGTGTTTGGAAACTTGCCGTGTTGAATTTCCTTTATTTAAAGATTTAATTTTTTACATTAAGCATTGGATTCAGGAACTTCTTGATGGAGCCGAAGAAGTGAATAACCTCAAAATATATTCAATATCCCAAACTAAAGGCTTAAAAGCCTTTAAATAGGCCATACAAGATGCGGTTAGCCTAACAAACTAACTAACCAAGAAGCACATGGCAAGCACATGGCTAAAAAGAATAAGACTAACAACTAAGCCAATAATCGGCTACATCAACTTTCCCCTCCCTAAAAAAGAACTCGACCACGAGTTATGTAGCTAAAAGAAACTCATCCGGAGGATTGTACGGAAAGATATCAGCTATGTTGAAAGTAGAACTGATGTTGTAAGTGTCTGGGAGTTGCACGCGGTAGGCATTATCCCCGTATTTTTCCAAAATAGGAAGTGGGCCAATCTTCTTTTCCTTAAGCTTGCTGTAAGTTCCAGCTGGAAATCTGTTTTTGCGTAAGTGGACCATCACTAAGTCCCCAACAGCAAATTCCTTGTATCTTCGTTTGTTGTCTGCGGCAGCCTTGTACTTTATTGTTTGTTCTTCGATGTGTTTGTGCACTTGCTGATGTAGATCTCGAATCCTAGTTGCCATCTCTTCTGCTTCAAGGCTAAGATCAACAGAAGAAGGAATTAGTGTTAGATCAATAGTTAGGCGTGGGAGTTTAGTGTAAACAAGCTCAAATGGTGACTTCCCTGTTGTCCGGTTCTTCATATGATTGTAGGCAAATTCAGCTTGTGCTAGAGTCAAATCCCATTGTCTCGGTTTGTCGCCACTTAGACATCTGATAAGGTTTCCAAGAGTTCTATTTGTTACTTCCGTTTGGCCGTCTGTTTGCGGATGGCTAGTAGTACTATATTTGAGAGTAGTATCAAATTTTTTCCACAAGGTTTTCCAGAAATGGCTCAAAAACTTGACATCCCTGTCGGAAACTATGGATTTTGGGATTCCATGCAGGCGGACAACCTCTCTAAAAAATAGGTTTGCAATGTAAATTGCGTCAGAAGTTTTTTTACAAGCAAGAAAATGTGCCATCTTGCTATAACGATCTACTACCACCAAGACCGAATCAAAACCCCGTTGGGTTCGAGGGAGGCCGAGTATAAAATCCATGGATAAGTCTTCCCAAATGTTGTTAGGGATAGGTAAAGGTAAATATAAACCTGTGTTTTGGCTTGTTCCTTTACAAGTTTGGCATGTAAAACATCGTGAGACATAGTTTTGAACATCTTTTTTAAGTTGCGGCCAGTAATATCGTTCTTCTAGCATATGTAGAGTTTTATCTCGGCCTAAATGTCCAGCCAATCCTCCCGCGTGTGCTTCTCGGAGTAAGGCTTCTCGTAAGGATGAGAAGGGTATACACAGAAGGTTCCCTTTAAAAAGGAATCCGTCGACCAAGTGGAAATCTCCAGTTGGTTTATGTTCAGTGCAATTTTTCCAGATGGAGCCAAAATCTTTGTCACTGTGGTAGTCTTCCGGTAGGCTATTGAATGCTATAATTTCGCCCGTGAGGACTGTCAATAGTTTTGCTTTTCGACTTAGGGCATCTGCCACTTTGTTAGTAGAACCCGAGGTATGCTTAATGACAAAATCAAAGCGTTGTAAAAAGGATAACCATCTAGCATGCATTCTACTAATAGACTTTTGAGTTTGTAGAAATTTAAGGGAGAAGTGGTCAGTGAACAAAATAAATTCTTTGCTTAATAGATAATGCTCCCATTGTTTAAGTGCCCTAATCAAAGCATATAATTCTTGCTCATATGTGGACCACCTTTGTCTTGAGGGGCTTAGTTTTTCACTAAAGAACTCAATAGGGTGGTTATTTTGGGATAGGACTGCACCAACACCAATGCCGGAGGCATCCACTGCTACTTCAAAAGGTAGGTCAAAGTTTGGAAGTGCGAGCACCGGGCTAGTGATAATTTTTTCCTTTATGGTTTGGAAGCTTTCAGTTTGTGATTGTTCCCAAAAAAATTGTCCTTTCTTTAGACAGTTTGTTAAAGGGGCAACTATAGTGCTAAAATTTTTGATGAATTTCCTATAGAATGAAGCTAGACCAAGGAAGCTTTGGATCTCTTTAATTGTTTTAGGTTCGGTCCACTCATTGATAGCCTTAATCTTAATAGGGTCCATCTTTATCCTATTGTGTCCAATAATATATCCTAAAAAGGAAATCTGTTCTGTGGCAAATAAGCATTTTTTTAAATTAATGACTAAGGCATTCTGTTTTAGAGCAGCAAAAATTGTTTGAATATGATTGATATGATCTTGAATCCCTTGGCTATAGATAAGAATGTCATCAAAATAAACGACTGCAAATTTATTAATGAAAGGATGAAGTACCTGGTTCATGAGCCTCATAAATGTGCTTGGAGCATTGGAGAGGCCGAATGGCATGACCAACCACTCAAACAATCCTTCATTCGTCTTAAATGCAGTCTTCCATTCATCCCCTGGCCGAATCCGTATTTGGTGATATCCACTCTTGAGATCTATCTTTGAAAATATGGTTGCCCCGCTTAATTGGTCAAGGAGATCATTGATTCTGGGGATTGGAAATCTGTATTTCACTGTGATCTTGTTTATTGCTCGACTGTCAACACACATGCGCCAAGATCCGTCTTTTTTTGGTGTTAGAAGAGCGGGTACTGCACAGGGACTGAGGCTTGGTTGTATGTGACCTTTTTCCAGCAATTCTTGCACTTGTTCATGCAATATTTTGTATTCGTTAGGACTCATTCGGTAGTGTGGTAAGTTGGGCAAGGTTGCGCCTGGGAGGAATTCGATGGTGTGCTGGATGTCACGCAATGGGGGTAGTTCGGTTGGAGTGTCAATGATTTCCTTAAAATCTTGTAAAAGATTTTGAACTTCACTTGGAATAGCAATGTTAGGATCAAGATTATCGAAATATTTAATCACTAAACCTATGATAGGAAATTGTTTTTCTTGACAAAATTTTTTCCCAGAAGATATAGAGAAGAGTTGACCTTTTTTATTGGTGGTTGTACCTACTTGTTTGGAAGGATTGATAGGTAGAAGCACGATTTTCTTCCCCATCCATGTAAATTCGTAGGTGTTGTCTCTTCCTTTGTGGATTGCCTGCATATCATACTGCCATGGTCGACCCAATAAGATGTGACATGCGTCCATATCAAGAACATCGCAAACTATTTGATCCTTATAGCTTGCTCCGATTGATAATGGGATTGTACATGTATGTGTAACCGAAGCCTCCCCTCCTTTCTTTATCCAAGTGACCTTATATGGGGCTGGATGTGGAGTCAAAGGTAAGTTTAGAGTAGAAACTAACTTACTTGCAACCACATTCTCGGTACTGCCACTGTCGATGATGACATTGCAGATTTTCCCATTTATAGTGCAGCGGGTCTTGAATAAAGCATGTCTTTGATAACTTTGGTCGATCTTTGGGGCCAAAAGTAGTCGTTGAATGACCAAAGATAAGGCATCCCCTTCATCTGGCTCAAGATAATCTATGTCTTCATCACGATCTGTTTCGTCACTTTCCACTTGATAATCAACATTGTCCGCAATCGCTAAGGTCTTTCTTTGTGGGCATTCATTTGATAAATGTCCAGTTTGGTTACAGCGGAAGCATTTTCCCAAAGTAGGTCTTGAGTAATTGTTGGTGTTCCTCTTAGGAACCAAATCCTTACTTGTTCCAGCGTCTATTTGCTTGCCTTTTGCCCCGGCCGATGTGGTTGGGGATGCGGTCTTGTCAACTGTGGTGTTTCTTGGATTGGAAGTTGATGATTCTAAGGCATTCCTTCGTGTGTATTGTCTTTTAAACCTGTTGGTAATTTGCTCTTCAGCCGTAGCAGCAGCCGTAATAGCTTCGTTCAAGAAAGCTATAGGTTGGAAAGAAATTCTTTCTTGGATATCTAAGCGTAGACCACCTTTGAATCTTGCAACCAAACATTGCTGATTTTCTCCAAGATTCGTACGAGCCCCCAATCTATGGAACTCTTCGGTATACTCCATTACCGTGCGTGTCCCTTGGCGGCAATTTTGGTATTGGGTGTATAAAATCTGTTCAAAATTGGCGGGGAGAAATCGATCCTTCATCAACCGCTTCATTCTTTCCCATTTTCGAATTGGTCTTTTCCCAAATCTTTGGCGGTTAATCTCTAGTTGATCCCACCATGCTTGTGCTCTGCCTTTCAACTTGAGGGCTACCAATTTTACTTTCTTGGTTTCCGGTGTATTCATGTAATCAAAAAAATTCTCTACATGTCGTATCCATTCCAAGAAAGACTCAATTTCCATTTTACCATTATAGGTTGGGATGTCTATCTTCATTTTGAAATCGTTTTCTTGCTTAGGATAAAACATTCTTGCATCATCTCTTCCTTCCGGAGGGCCATAAATTGGAAACTCTGGGTGACCATATGGATGGTAAGAAATTCCTGCATCTTCTTTTCTTTCCAAATGACCATACCTTGGATGTTGTTGATAAGGAATTCTTGGTTCTTTGTCATCCTCACTTGAAGATTCTGACCATTCTTGATACCTTCGGAATAATGGATTTTCCTTAAGTTCTTGGTATCTTTTATGTGCCAACTCCCATTCTTGGTATTTTGTTGGAGCTGCCACCCGATCTTGGGCTGCCTTTTGTTCATCAAAACACCTTTCTTGCTGGAATTTGGTTTTGCCTTCATGCTGGCCTGCCATCTTACTGCTTTCCCTTTGCCGAGTTTGAGTTTCTTTTCCCCTAATCACTTGTACTTCCGGATTTATTGTTAATTGTTCGGTCTGCAAGCCAATCTTTTCCCATATTAGCTTCAGAATTTTCTTGATCTCACGCACGTCGTCTTCAACTGACAGCAAGCGTGCAGTTGTCTCTTGTGGTGAGAGGACGGGGGTAGATTCCGCCTCTTTATCAACCAAAGATGGGTCTCCACTTACATTAGTCGAGACTTTCTTGGTTGTCATGGTAAAATGCGTCCCGAGAATCGAGCGCTCTGATACCAATTTGATGGAGCCGAAGAAGTGAATAACCTCAAAATATATTCAATATCCCAAACTAAAGGCTTAAAAGCCTTTAAATAGGCCATACAAGATGCGGTTAGCCTAACAAACTAACTAACCAAGAAGCACATGGCAAGCACATGGCTAAAAAGAATAAGACTAACAACTAAGCCAATAATCGGCTACATCACTTCTAATAAAGCCGTTGTTGCCCTTAGCCAAAAGTTTAACCTTTTAACTCAGCTCCACACCTCTAAACACTTGTCGGAGAGGAAGTTTGGTCCCTTGTTAGGTTCCATACCTCCCTTTGGATGTCAATGTGTGAGGACTTTTGTAATTATCTGTTAGGTTCAATCTAGCTTGATCGAAGCCTTTTTCTTTAGCTTGACTCCTTTTGGAGATCAAATCTTTTTTTCTGTATGCCCCTTGTATTTTTCATTTTTCTCAATTAAAGCTCGGTTCTTATTTTAAAAAAAATTAAATAAATAAAATTAACATTTTTTAGAAAAAAAAAAAATCAGTATGCTTGGGGAAGAAGTCACAACCTTCAATCACTGGGCCACCAGCTATGAGAACAACCCAGACTTCCACACGATTTAGCTTAAGTGTTCACAACATGTTCATTTGGGTGATTTTTGTTTGGCAAATGGTTTCTTGTTTAAAGGAAATATGTTATGCATTCCTCACACTTCACTTGAGAAGGTACTTACTAAAGAATTATATGGTGGAGGATTAGCTAGTCATTTTGGTAGAGATAAGACTTTAGAAATCATGTCTTGTAAGATTTCTAATGAACAAAGTCAGAATACAAGACTTCACCAACCATGGCTGATCCCTCGAAGTATTTGAGAAGACCTCCCATGGACTTCATCTTGGGTCTCCTTTGAATGCAACGAGATTATAAATTGGTAAGGGTTGTGGTTGATAGATTAAGTAAGATGCCTCATTTCTTAGCTTGCAAAAAGATGTTTGATGCTGTATGTATTGCTGATTTATTTTTTCTAGTAGTACAATTGCATGGTATACCTAAGACAATAGTTTCTGATCATTAGGTAAAATTCCTAAGCCATTTCTGGAACTCTGGAAAAAGTTTGATATAGATCTCAAATTTAATTCTACAAGACGCCCCCAAACTGATGGGCCAATGGAGGTCACTAATAGAACACTTGGCAATCCCATCAGATGTTTAAGTGGCGATAGGCCTAGGCAATGGGACCTAAGTCTTGCACAAGTGTAGTTCGTGTACAATCACATGTGAAATTGTTCAACAAAGTAGTCACAGTTTAAGATTGATTACACAAAACTTCCTCACTTGACCGTAGAATCTTCCCTCTTCTCTTGATTAGAACTAGGAGATCGAGGCTTTACTCAATTGCACAGGTTCAAGATCATTTGGAGCAATCTAACTCTAAGTTAGCCTTGGCTGACAAACATAGGCAGGAGAAGAATTTTATTCTGTTTTATAAGAAACAAGAGGAAATTATATTCCACAAAAGCAACAAGAACAGCCTAAGGGCGAAGGTAAAGGACCCCCCCCCCCCCCCAACCAACAAAAAAACACATCATACGGGCCTTCCAGTCATTGATAAATGATAATCATCAAAAGGTTGTAATTAAAAATAAAAAATTGTGTAAAGAAATCCACAAAGACGCGGTATTTTGTACAAGATTACAAAAAGAATTAAAACATAATGACTTATCTTCAAAAGCTCTAGCATTCCTTTCTTTCCACAAGTGCCATAGAAGAGCTCTACAAGCAGAACTCCCTGTCACCTAAGCTTTCCCTTTCAAGCTCCAAGCGTTTAACCCTTCCACAAGCCGATCATCCACTTTCTTAGGTATGTGGAAAGATATCCCTAACAAACCTGCCAAGTAGTTCCATGAGCGGGTGGCAAAATCACAGTGAAGAAACATGTGATCTAAAGTCTCTTCCTTGTTCAAGCAAAGCTTACATCTCGAAGGCCAGAGGGACCAATTTTTTAACTTCTTTGGAGTCCTTCACCGGTGTTTAGGCTTCTATATGCCAGACCAAAGGAAGACTTTAACTGTCTTTGGGCTTTTATGCTTCCAAATCCAATTAGTCAAGGTTGTGTCAACCTTGCTTGTTTTAGTAGGGAGAGATTTAAAGCCTGATTTGCTAGAGTACATTCCAGATCCCTTCAGGGCCATTGAATTCGATCCATTTCATCACCCAGCTACATTTTTTTTTTTTTTTTTTGATAAGAAACATCAAAGGAGAATATATTGATCACAAAAAATAACCAAGAAACAGCCTAAAGGCCGGGGTGGAGATCACCCCTCCCAAAACTATCTCAAAAGGGCTTGCCAATCTCTAATAACCATAAGCAAGCTATAATTACAAAAGAACTTTTTGTGTAAAGTAATCCACCAAGAGGCTGTATTTTGTACAGTATTACAAAAAGAATCAAATGAAGAAGATTATCTCCAAAGGTTCTAGCATTCCTTTCTTTCCACAAAAGCCAAATAGTAGCTCTAAACGCACAACCCCCAATCACCTTGGCCTTCTTTCTCAAATTCCAAGCTTGCAGCCCTTCTTCAAGCCAACCATCCACTCTCTTCGGAATACAAAACGACAAGCCCAGCAAACCGGCAACAAAGTTCCAACTCCTATAGGCGAAATCGCAATGCCGAAGAAGATGATCAATATCTTCACTCTCTTTTAAGCACAGTCTACATACTGAGGGGGAGAGAACCCAATTTTGAAGCTTTCTTTGAACTCTATCATTAGTGTTCAAGCTTCTGTAAGCCACGGTCCAGAGGAAGATTTTGACTTTCTTAGGGGACTTATGCTTCCAGATTTTGTCCACAATAGACATATTAATTTTGGGAGATTTTCCAACTGAAATTTGGAACATAGATTTGGTAGTGAAAGTGCCCGTACCCTCCAACTTCCAAGTAATTCTTTCCAGATCATTACACAACCGAAGATTATCTAGCTTGCCCAATAGAGCCACCCAACTACTCAGCTCACGATCAAATAGCCCTCTACGAAGGCCTATGTTCCATGTTTGGTTATTGTTATCCCAACAATCTTCCACTGAAGCAAATTTCTTATGAGATATCTCATAGATATCGGGGAAAGTAACATGAAGAGGCTGCACATCACACCAAGCATCTTCCCAGAACCTAATTCTTCTCCCACAACAAACCTGAAATTTGGTAAATCTCTCAAAGCTATCATAGTTCTTCCGCATATTGGGCCACAATCTTCTACCTTTTTTCTTATTGAGAGCCATAGTTCTCCATCCGAAACTATCAACCCCGTAAATGCTACCAATGACCCTCCTCCATAGGCCTTCTTTCTCATGGGCAAATCTCCATAACCATTTAGTTAGAAGGGCATTGTTTCGCTGGCTTAAAGCCCCCACTCCGATACCCCCATGGGATATGGGCAAGGCAGTCCAATCCCATTTGACGAGATTACAAGCGGGTTTGTACTTACCACCATTCCAAATAAAGTCCCTCGTAATCTTCTCTAACTTCTTAATCACCAAAACCGGGGCTTTTAACAGGGAGAAATAGTATATGGGGAGGCTGTTAAGGACAGATTGTGCCAAAGTAACCCTTCCCCCTTTAGAAAGCAACAAATTCTTCCACCCCTCTAGTTTAGCTTCATATTTATCAACAATAGGATCCCAAAAAGTCCTTGTATGATGGTTTCCCCCCAACGTGAAACCGAGATATTTAATAGGGAAAGACTCCACCCTGCACCCAAATTTGTTGGCCCACCACTCCATATCCTCTGACTCTGATTGCGTATTGATCCCGATAATCGAAGTTTTGGCAAGGTTCAAAGACAACCCCGAACCTTCCATGAATAGCATCAAAATATCCCACCAATTCGTCAGCACAGAATCATCATAAACACTAAAGATAATGGTGTCATCAGCATATTGCAAGATGGAAACCTCTGTTTTATCCCTCCCCACAAGCATCCCTTTAAGGATTTTCTTCTCTAAGCAGTAATGGGCCGTCCGACTAAGAGCATCACCTACAATAGTAAATAAGAAAGGAGAAAGGGGGTCCCCTTGTCTAAGCCCTCTAGAAGCATATATCTTACCCCTCGGTTTACCATTCATCATAATTGAGAAGTTAGTGTTCACCAAGCAACCTTTTATCCATCTCCTCCAAGCTATCCCGAAGCCCTTAAGCTCAAGGATGGCATCAAGGAATTCCCAGCTCACCTTGTCATAAGCTTTCTCAAGGTCAAGTTTGAGAAGAACACCTTTCTCATTCTTGCATCTATAATCCTCCACAACTTCGGCAGCCACCAGAATCGGGTCAAGAATTTGCCTCCCTTGCACAAAAGCTGCCTGACAGTCACTGATAGTTTTGGGGAGGATTTCCTTCAATCTCTCAGCAAGGACCTTAGCCACCACTTTGTAAAGAGAGGTCACTAAGCTGATGGGTCTGAAATCACTGATTTTGGAGGCACCTCTCTTCTTCGGAATCAAACAAATGTAGGTTTCATTAGTCTTTTTATTTATGATTCCGTTTTTTTTTTTTTTTTTTTTTTGATAAGAAACATCAAGAGATAGATTTCATTAAGCTGACAAAAAATATTACAGCAAAAGGGCCAGGGGATAAGGAAGCCCCTGCCCTAACTCTATCTCAAAAGGGCCTTCCGGTCATTGATAATCATCACTAAGCTATAATTACAAAAAATCTTGTTGAGAGAAATCCACCAAGAGGCCGTATTTTGTACAAAAATACAAAAAGAATCGAAACTAGAAGACTTGTCTTCAAACGATCTTGAATTTCTTTCCTTCCAAATACCCCATATAGTGGCTCTGAAAGCACAGTTGGCCACCACTCTAGCTTTCTTAGGCAGATTCCAAGCATTGAGGCCTTCTTCTAACCACTCATCCACCGTTTTAGGCAAACAAAAAGAGATACCCAACTGTGTAGCAATGAAGTTCCAAGCTTTTCCAGCAAAATCACAGTGGATAAACAAATGGTCTATATCTTCCCTCTCTTTTAAACACATTCTGCATCCTGAAGGAGAAAGAGCCCAGTGATGAAACTTCTTTTGAACTTTCTCATCCGTATTTATGTTACGAAAAGCTACCGACCATAAGAAAACCTTCACTTTTTTGGGGCTGTTATGTTTCCATATAAGGTTGATCAGATTGTGATTAATCTTGGCCTTACTTTTGACAGCATTGTGGAAAAAGGATTTGGTAGTGTATTTACCGCTCTTATCAAGCTGCCACCATATATTGTCCGGGGTGGAATTCGGCTGAGCATTTCTGATTTTTTCCACCAAAAGCATCCAGCTATCTAACTCCCTGTCGAACAAACCTCTACGAAGATCTAGGTTCCAAGTTTGATTAATGTGATCCCAACATTCAAAGATAGATGAGACTTTTTTCCCGGAAAGCGTATAGAGGTCAGGAAATGATGCTTGGAGAGTATCATTGTCACACCATTTGTCTTCCCAAAATCTTATGCTTTTCCCACAATTGAGGGAGAACCTCACAGATTGGTTAAAGTGTTTAGCAATTTCAGACCAGGGGCTGCTACTATTTTTAACAAAATTGTTACCAGATTTCCATCCAAGAGAATCCTCACCATGAACGCTAACAATCACTTTTCTCCACAAAGACTCTTTTTCCTGTGCAGTGTTTTCAAAGCGCAAGACGCACTTTAAGGCAACAAGTTTCATAATCACCTCAAGGCGAGAGGCGACAAAAAAGCGTCGCCTAAGTGAAGCAAGGCGCATTTAATAAAATAATAAATAAATAGATAATATGTATAAAGTATGGGTAAAACCATTTTCTGAGTAACTTAAATAATTGAAGAAATAAAGATATAAGCCTTCAAATATATGATAAAAGATTGAATAATCACATTCCTAAACGGAAATTTAATAAATATAGCATAGTAACTGAAATAAACAAAAACTACTTTAAATATAGCACTAACAGGAAGTAGAATTAGTAATACTGCCATCTGGCAATTTTACTACCAGATGGCAATTTTACTAGCAAGCATGCATGTGAGTGCTACTGACTTGCTTGCTATACACACCATTCTTCTTTAGTGTTGCTGCATGAAAATGTTAAAGAAGGAGAAGACATGCAGCGGTTGAAGCTAAGAAGACAGGTTCTTCGATTTTCCTTTTTTTTTCCTTTCAAGTTGAAAGCTTCAACTTTGATGCTTCTTTGGTTCTTCGATTTTCCTTTTTTTTTTCCTTTTAACTTTGATTCTTCTTCACCTTTAGTTTTATTTCTTCAATCATGGGGTCGCCTTGAAAACACTGTTCCTGTGTAAATCTCCAAAGCCATTTGGTAATTAAGGCTGCATTTCTATGGTCTAGAGCTCCCACACCAAGCCCTCCTTTCATAACCGAAAAGGCAGTCCATTCCCATTTTACAAGATTACTTCCCGGCTTGTACATACCTCCATTCCAGAAAAAGTCCCTACTTATCTTCTCCATGGCCTTAGTCACTGATTTGGGGGCTTTTAAGAGGGAAAAAAAATATTGAGGGATGCTATTAAGAACCGCTTGAATTAAGGTCATCCTCCCTCCCTTGGAAATGGGGAATTTTCTCCAATTATCAAGCTTCAATCTGAATTTGTCAATCAAAGGCTCCCAGAAGGCTTTTCTTTTATACTTACCACCAAGAGGAAACCCCAGATAATTAATAGGGAGGAATTCCTCACTGCAGCCAGCGATATTAGCCCATTTCTTCACCTGATCTCCTTGGGAATTAATCCCTATCATAGTCGTTTTAGCCATATTGATGGATAGGCCCAAACCTGCAAGGATGGTTTTCAACATGTCCCACCATTGAATAATGTCTTGCTCATTGTAGGGGCAAAAAACCAGAGTATCGTCCGCATATTGCAAAATAGAAACCTGCAAGGATGGCTTTTCTTTTATTTATGATTCCGTTTTTAAAAAACTCCTGGAACACCTCTACTAGATCCGACTTCAAGATGTTCCAAAATTTTTAAAAAAACTCACCCGTCATACCATCGGGACCCAGGGACTTCATGGGGCCCAAACTCGTTATAGCTCTAAAAATCTCCTCTTTGAAAGGTTCTTCCAGATAAGCACAACTCTGCTCGTCTAATGGATCCCAATTCAGACCATCTAAAACAAACCGGGGGCTTTCATCTCTTTCATCTCTAGAGTATAATTGGGCTTTCATCACCCAACTACATCACACTAAACTTTTCCACTAGGGCCACCCAACCGTGTAGTTCTCTATCAAAAAGGCCTTTGATTATCATTATCCCAACAATCAGCAATGGTGGCTTCTTTCTGGTTGGAGATGGCGTATATATCAGGGGAATTAATCTTCAAAGGAACATTGTCAATCCAGGTATCTTCGAATCTTTCCATAATCGAATATGGTTTCCCCGACCTGCTTTAAATCTAGCAAACCGAGCAGAAAAGGGGTAGTTCTTCGCTATGTCCACCCATGGTCTGTTCCTTTTCTTCTTCTGAAGATCTTTGGTCCTCCACCCAAACGGGGAAACCCCATAAATGTTGCATTTCCATAGAGAATTTTCCTCCTGAGTAAACCTCCATAACCACATGGTGAGTAAGGATGTGTTTCGATGATGAAGGGATCCTACTTCCAAGCCACCAATGGAAGTAGGTAAAGTCGTCCAATCCCATCTAAATAGATTACAACCTGGTTTACAGACACCACTACTCCAAATAAAGTCTTTGATTAATTTCTCCCTAGTATTGATGACCGTCTTTGGAGCCCTCAACAATTTAAAGTAATAAAAAGGCATACTGTTAAGGACGGATTGAGTCAAAGTCACTCTCCCTCCTTTAGACAAGAGTAGATGTCTCCATGCATCCAATTTGGCCCTTAACTAATCAATTAATGGGTCCCAATAGGATCTTTTGCAATGTTGGCCCCCTAAAGGAAAGCCCAAATAGTTAATAGGTAGAGATTCAGATTAACAATGAAGTTCAACCGCCCATAAATTAACTTCCTCCTTACTTATATTAACCCCTATCAACGAAGTTTTAGGATAGCTGTAGAGAAAGCCCACCCCTTGTAAGAACAACTTCGGGATATCCCACCAGTTTTTTAAAATAGAGCAATCATCTGGGCAAACGATGATTTTTTTTGATAAAAGACCATGCTTTCATTGAGAAAAAATGAAAGAATACAAGGGCATACAAAAAACAAGCCCGAGAAAGAGGAATCCCTTTAAATGAAGGGACTCCAATCCAAAATGATGAGACCTAAGGAATAATTACAAAATAAACGCGTCACCGACGCCCAAAGAGAAACATTATATTTAACAAGGGACCAAACCTCAATAGGATCCCTCTCTAACCCTCTAAAAGTTCTATTGTTTCTCTCACCCCACAACCCCCAAATAATAGCACAAATCCCAGCTTGCCACAAAAACTTTCCTTGCTCCCTAAAGGGAGGATGGGGAAGGAACTCATCGATCGTCTCTCTGAGGCCTCTGTGTCTGGCAAACTGCAACCCGAACGAGCCAAAGAACTCATCCCACACTGTCCTAGCAAAAGCGCAGTTCCATAACATATGATCGAGGTCTTCCTCCGCCATCCGACAAAGAATGCAACAAAAAGGCCCAAATAAATTAGGAATCTTTCTGGACAGCCGATCAAGAGTATTAACTCTTCCATGGATCACCTGCCAAATAAAAAATTGCACCTTCTTTGGAACTTTCACCTTCCACAATAAAGAGAAAATGGACGGCTGAGAGGAAACAGGGTCCAAAAGGCATCGGAAGAAGGATCGACAAGAAAACCCGAGGGAAGGGTCGGGACTCCAGACTCGAAAGTCTTTCCTAGTGGTACTAAAAGCGATTTCCCCAATCAAAGAAAGGAGAGTCACGAGGTCCGTTGTTTCACGATCAGACAACGGACGCACAAAGCCAAAGCAATGAGAAAGAGAGCTCCCTGAAGGAATCAGAACCTCGGCCACGGAATGATTTTTCATAGAGGAAAGATGATAGAGCCGAGGAAAGGTAACGCAAAGGGGTCTATCCCCCACCCATCTGTCCTCCCAAAAATAAGTTTCCTCCCCATTCCCTACCGAGCAATGAATAAAAGAGGCCAAAGAAGGGAGCTCACGCGAAATTTCTCTCCAAGGGTTTCTGGAAGTGCCTTTGATCCCCCCCGTTACCCATTCAGAAGGGTGGGGCCCGTGTTTACTAACAATAATCCTATGCCAAAGGGTGTTGGAATCAGAATAGAACCTCCAAAGCCATTTTGCCAGTAAAGCCTTGTTACGTATCCTCAAGTTACCTATCTCTACCCCCCCTGCCTTAAGGATTGCCCCACAAGATCCCAGCGCAACAGATGCGTACTCTTGCCCTCATCCACCCCTTCCCATAAAAAGTCCCTCATCAACTTCTCAATAACTTTACAAACCGAACAAGGGGCTCTAAAGAGGGAAAAGAAGTAAATAGGGATACCACTTAAAACAGAACGAATAAGGGTCAGCCTACCTCCTTTGGAAAAGAAACTTTTCTTCCAACTTGCAAGTCTTTTCCTCACCTTATCCACAACAGGGTCCCAGAACGAGACCAACCTCGAGTTGTGACCCAACGGCAAACCTAAGTAAGAAGAAGGAAACGAACTCATTTCACAACCAACAATCTCTGCCCATCTCCTTGCCTTACTATCATCGCAATTCAGACCCAGGATTTGGCACTTGCCCCGATTTATTTTCAAACCTGACATGGATTCAAAGAAGGCTAATATATGGTTCAAAATTAAAAAGGATTCCTCTTTTCCGGAACAAATGAAGATCGTGTCATCTACAAACTGAAGATGGGATAGGGGAATCCTATTCTGACCCACTTCGAAGCCTTCGATGATTTTACCCTCCACCCCTCTAAAAATAATTCTACTGAGAGAATCCACAATCAGGAGAAAAAGAAAAGGGGAGAGGGGATCTCCTTGACGAAGGCCGTGGGTAGCCCGAATCCTCCCCTTGGGCCTGCCATTAACAAGGATTGAATAGGTCACAGATCTCATACAACTCCAAATCCAAGATCTCCATTTGTAACCAAACCCTTTCTTCTCCAGAATCTTATCCAAAAAATTCCAATCCACGTGATCGTACGCCTTCTCAAAATCAGTCTTAAAAACCACTCCCTCCCGACCACTTCCTCGATAATCCTCAATAGCCTTGATCCAGAATTTGTCTACCTTCGATAAAAGCCCCCTGGGCCTCCGTAATTGTTGAGGGAAGAACTTTTTTCAACCTCTTAGTGAGCACCTCAGCAATGATCTTATAAACGCTTGTAATCAGGCTAATAGGTCGAAAATCCTTAACCCTATTAGCTCTCTCTTTCTTGGGAATAAGGCACACGTAGGTCTCATTTAAGGAACTGTCCAAGATGCCACGTTCATAGAATTCTTTAAACACTCGTTCCAAGTCCCCCTTAATCTCTTTCCAATTGTCTTGAAAAAAGGCCATGGAAAAGCCATCCGGGCCTGGGGATTTATCTCTATCACAATCGAAGACCGCTTTCTTGATTTCCTCCAACGAGAAAGGGGAGTCTAAGTCATTTTTCTCCCTATCTGAGATCGGGCACCAATCAATTCCTTCGACAAAGGGTTTGGGGGTCACCTGAGGGGCATAAAGATTGGAAAAGAAAGATACAATTTCATCCTCGATCTCTTTTTCCCCATGAATTTGAATTCCCATACTATTTTCCAACGGGCCAATCATGTTTTTACTTCTTCTGCCGTTAGCCATTCTATGAAAAAAGGCCGAATTACAATCGCCATCCTTGGCCCATTTGACTTTGGCCTTTTGCCTCCAACTAATCGTCTCTTTCTCAACCAACTGAGCGAACTCAGACTTGAGGGAAATACGTTCCTCCTTGAGGGTATCATCCAAGGGCCCATTCTCTTCTTGGGAATCAATCTCATTGATCCTGCTCACCACTTCCTGTTTCTTCACCTTAATATCACCGAAGACCTCTTTGTTCCACAACTTAAGAGTTCCCCTAAGGGCTCTTAATTTACCCATAAACCTATACCCTTCCCACTTCCCAGGAGCCTCCACATTCCACCACGAAGGGAAGGAAGATTTGAAGGACGGATGATCCAACCACATATTCTCAAAACGAAAAGGGCAAGGGCCCCATTTCTGAGGTCCCGACGTAAGGATTAGGGGCCAATGATCAGAAGTAACTCGAGGACCTAAGGATTGTCTGACACCATGGAAGGTATCCATCCAACCCTTAGAGCAGAGAGCTCTATCGATCCTACTGCGCGCCCTACTATTAGCCCAGGTGAATCTCCCATTAGAAAGAGGGGGGTCAAAAAAGCTGCAGTCCTCAATCCACTCATTAAAAGACTTTATCGACTTCGAAGCTCTCCCTCCCGAAGCCTTTTCTGAAGGGGAACGAACAACATTAAAGTCACCCAAAATGCACCAATGATGCCCACATAACCCATACAAGGCCCCAAGCTCATTCCAAAACTCCTGCCTACCTTTGGGCCTGGGCGGGCCATACGTACCTGTGACCCAACCTAAGTCCTTGTCCTTCCATTTAATCTTGATAGAAACAGAGAAGACACCTAGCATCACCTCCAAACAGTTAACAGAATTACCATCCCACATAACAAGCACCCCTCCTGACGCTCCCACCGACTCAATGCCTGTCCACTCCACCTTTCTGATCCCCCAAATGCTACGAATAAACTCCCGATTGTACTTATAACGCTTAGTCTCCTGAAGAACCACAATATCCGGATTTTCCTGAGAGATAATCTCTTTAACCAAACGACGCTTATCCCTCCCCCCTAGACCTCTAACATTCCAAGAGAGCATCTTCATTTAGAACTCGATGATTCCCCAACCTCCCTAGAGGCCTTTCTCCTATCGTAATTCACAGATGATTCCAATTTTCTTAACTCTCTATCCACTCTTTTAGAGTCTCCTCCCTTTTTACTATAGGTTTTGCCTTTCTCCTCATCCACCGAGCCATTCTTGGGGTCTTGGTTAATGGGAACCTCTTTTATACCAACAGAAGCCAAGGCAGCCCATCCCGGTTGCCAGAATCCGATATTCCTTTCTTGGGCTGGGAATCCTTCAAAGTTCGAAGGACTATAGATAGGTAAAGGAATGCTACTAACAAGGCCATTTGGGAAAGGATGGAAGTTCCCCCCAATTCCATCACCCGAGTCACAAGTTAATGAAGCAAAGGTCGGAATTCCTTCTCCCACTGAATAGATGGTCGGTTGAGTCAAGGCACTTCCAGAGGCTTGGTAAGAATTTAGAAAGATAGGTTGCACAAAATTATGGTTGAGGCCCACCAACTCCCCCCTCCCCTCCCCCGAAGGATAAGCAAAGGAATAAGGATGTTGATAGGCTAACCCCCCCGCACACATCCGCCCATCCCTCACAGAAGAATTAGAAGGTGAAAGAACCAAAGGAGGGGAGCGTACCTGGGCAGGGATATTGTCCGAGTTTACCTTGATCAACTGTTGAGGCGGATCCCCCGTAGCCGAGCCATCTTGAGACACTCTTACCGGAGTAGCTCGAGAATCCCTCTCCGTGGGAATATCAAGAGCCGTAGAAATATTCTGCTGACAATCCTTCTGAGGATGGTTGAGTTGCTGGACCAATTCATTCTCCTCCGAAAAAATCACGTTCAAGTTCATAATTTCCACATCTTTGGCTGCCGGAGTCGATAGGAAGGATTCATCTTCCGAATAACTAACCACTGAGGGGTCGGAGCCATTATCCTCGTCGGCCCTCATATCCTCCGCATGATTAAGTTCAACCTCCCAATCTAAATCGATGTCGTTGTCGGCCTTGGCAACTGAAGAAATAGCCTCCAAAAATTGTTCAGTTTCGGGCCCATTAACTAGCTCAGTCGGCCCATTGCTATCTCCCTTGCACTCGCTTATAAGATTTCCTTTTCCGTAAAGGGTTGGGTCCATTAGATTATTAGTCACATTTTGCCCTGAAAGCCCACCAGCCTCAAGCCCAATTTCAGCTTCCTTTTTACCATTCTTCACGTGATTTTTCGTACCCTGAACCTGCTGACCTGCGACTTCTGCTGCATCTGGCACTTGAAGTACGATTTTTCCAGATCTTCTTGAGCACGCCACCCTCTCATCGGAGCTCTCGACGGACATCCCTTTTCCGACCACAAATCTCACTGGAAAAAATGTGTTTCCATGGTTTAGATAACACGAAGAAGGTATAAGGCCGTTGTCGTTCCCTTTAACTCTAAAGCACACTTCGTCTGTCCAGCAAGCTTCACCCAGAATTTCTTCTTCCTCTGTCAATCCCCCACACATATCAGCTAATAAAGAAATCATTTGAATGGATCTCAAAAATGGTGGGACATCTAAAACCGTGACCCATCCTCCCTCGAATATTTGGCATTTTCTTTCTGCAATTATCTTGAAATCCCACGCGTGAATGGAGAATCTGTCGTCTTGCTTCAGCGAACCAGCCCTAACCAGAACTTCAGCATCCTTCGCAGTTCCGCACAGTCCCACTGCCAAATTAACACAGAAGGGTTTTAGAGATAGACCAACCTTTGCTAAGCTCAAGCACAAGTCCCTGATTCCGGCCCAATCCGAACCAACAAACATCCGTTCAACGATCACTGCTGTCGAACAATCAAAGGCAAAATCGACTTCTTCTGAGGGGTTCTCCTTCTCCTCTTTTTCTGTCTCCTTCTTCGCTCTTTCTGGCTCCAAGCCTTCTTTCACGGCCTCGACAAAGGTCCTAGATTTAATGACCCTACCCTCGGTTTCAGTCGCAATCCTTTCCTGCTTTCGATTCAAAACCGGAACCACGGGAGGGAGAAGGCTCGTCATAGCAGCTTCCAAGGCACCCCACCCCTTCAACTTAGTGCCTTCTGGGATGAAAATCGAAGTTTTCCTCCCTCGGTTAGGTTCAATAGATAATAAACCAAATCTTCCTTTTATGTTCTTCAGGACCTGAAAGAAGATAATTGCTGCATTCAACCTTCTCCTTCTCCAAAAGCCAAGAGGGTTCTTCGACTTCGCTATCGCCATAAGGCAATCCCTAACCCACGCAAAAGTTCCCAAATCTAATTCCATTCGACTCACTTTCGCTCCTCTTCTCTCTTCTAGCACCGCTTTCCTCCCATCCTCCTTCTTTCGAAGGTGAAACACCTTCCAATCGATGTTCACCTTCTTTGAATGATCCATACTCAGTTACATTTTAGTTGGGAGGGAGGATTATAGTTTGTCTTTTTTGATTTCAAATTGGAAAGCATTCTTGTAATTCACCCTTTATCTGGGCAAACGATGATTGTGTCATCGGCATATTGAAGGAGAAGAATTTTAATGTGGGTGACCTTGTCATGATTCATCTTTGCAAGATTACCATCAAAGACGACATTTAGGTCTCATTTTGCTTGATTAGAGATCCCTCTTTTTAGTTTGCCTCCTTTTTGTGAGGGGTTTTTTTTTTTGTATGCTTGTGTATTCTTGCATTTTTTTTCTCAATGAAAGCTTAGTTTTTCATAAAAAAAAAAATAGCTAAAAGTATCAATAATCATGATGAAAAGAAAGGGAGATAACGGATCCCCCTGTTGAAGGCTCCATGCAGCTAAAATTTTACCTCAATGGATCCCTTGTCGAAGACATTCTTCGACAATCAAAATTACATCGAGGAAGAACAAATGTATTATCAACATATTGAAGTGCGTAACTCTCCATAGTTTAAAGCCTCTAAGAACTCCTCTCACAACGATAGTGGATTATACAATTACCGATCTCCTAAAATGGTGAAAATGAATGAAAGGGGATCTCCTTGTTTAAGGGCCCTTTTTGCACCGATCTTTCCCCTTCACCTACCACTAATGAAAATTGAGAAGTTAATTGTCAAGATACACCCCACATTTACACCATTTGTGTCCAAAACCTTTGAGTTCAAGTATTGCATCAAGATAAGACCAATCTTGACCAATTGACTTTATCATAGACCTCCTCCAAATCCAGCTTTAATTAAATTTTTTAAAAAAAATGGTGTGAAGCTTTGGTGTTTGTTTTTTGATGCTGGACAAAGGTTCTAAGGAGAATACGGCACAAATTCAAAATGGTGTGAAGCTGAAAAATAAAGTGAGATAGTCATGGGTCAATATGACAAAAGCAAAGCTTTGGAGTATTTGGTTTGAAAAGACAGAGAATCTGGGAAGAAAAAGTGGAGATAAGTATGAAAGATGTGCTCTACACTTTCCTTCCAAAGATTCTTTGCATTGGAGGGGACTTCAATATAGATGTTTTTTTGAGAGGAGAAACTGATTTCATTGATAAATGAAACAAAGGGAGATAAAAACTCCCAAAATACAGAAAGATTACAAAAAAGATTTCCAGTTGAATAATAAAGATGAGTAGAGGGACTATAGTCACTAAAAGGATGCTTATATTTGCATCAATAAGAAGCATGGAACAAAATCAAATTCATAAAAGCATAAAAGTTAGAGAAATATTCCTGAAAATTCTATCATTGCACTCACATCAAAGATACTAAACTAAACGAAAGCGCAGTTGATGGCCTACCAAAGAATCATCTTGGCAACAAGGGAAGCTCCAAAGTTCTTAGCATCAGTAGAAAAGTGGTGGTCTTCTCTTAATGAAGAGGGTGGCCCGATTGTGTTTTCATGAAGAAACTAAAAGGGCTTAAAGACTTCATTACTAGATGGAATGAGGAGAAAACTTTGGGAATACAGATGATGCTAAAAGAAACCTAAGAAGAGATAGACAACACTAGTGAGCTAGTAGAGCTAAAGGGGAACGGCCGCCTCAGACCAAATTGTAATCAAAATGGTTTTGAAGACAAAATTAGTAGAGGTGATTCAGCAACATCAAAGAAGGTACAATCAATGGCTTAAGGATGAGGAGGAAAACCCTAAGTTGTCTCCATAGATGGGCTTCCGACAAAAAAAAGTAAGAATTTTATTTCTTCCTTGGAAGGCCGAAAGGGGAGGATCCTTATTACTGAAGTAGCCAACTCCATATCCTTATTCGGAGTTGGCTATTTCTCTGACTCATACGCAACTCCAAAAGGAAATCGATTAACTTGATAATAGCAATTAGGTCTCTATGGATGATGATTAGAGTAGAAAATCAAGAGGCTTCGCTTGAAGAAGAAGAGATTCCTTAGGTAATTAAAGAGCTCAGACGTTTAAGTCCTCTGATTCAAGTGGGATGACAAATATATAAATTTTGAGGAATAGTAGAATTTTTAGGGTGGTGGAGAGATTCGTGAGGGAGCTTTAGGAGATGATTAGGTTAAACTCGTCTTTGTGGGTGTCTATGACTAGACCCTTTTGTGACTATCAACTAGATTTTATTCTTTTAGGTAAGGACTTGTTTATGTAGTTTTGGTGGGTGTTTTTGGCCGGCTTGTTTTTGGTATGTCCTTGTGTATTCTTTCATTTTTATTTTTCTCACCAAAAGAATTGGAGAATTTTCCATGATAAGCCACTTTCATGGTTTGATTGTTTTTATTCAACTCACCTTAAGGCGTCTTCTTGGTGTCATCTTTCCAAATATTTTTCTACTTCTTTTCTGCCGAAATTATATCTTAACTGGAATGCTTTTATATTCTCATAGTAACTTTTTTTTTATTTATTTTTTCTTTTCTCCCTTGTGGGTTTTGTATTTTTTAGTATTAATCTCTATTCATTAAGTTTCGTTTCAGGTAAAAAAAATGTGTATAAAAAAAAGGATGACAAATGAATCTTTGATAGAAGGTTGAAACATCTTGAAATTTATCATAGTAAGGGTGAAGATTAACATTTGTCTTATACCAAATAAGGAATGAACCTCAAAAGTTTGAAATTATAGACCACACTTCCTTGTATAAATCATTGCCAAAGTCCTCTCAAAAAGAATGAAGAAGGTGTTGTCAAGTATTATGCCTGATGCTTTTACAACTTTTAGGGAAGGTCAAAGTGGATTGGCCTACCTTGATAGGATACCATCTTAAAACACAAAGGCTTTAGCCAAAGATTAAGAAAATGGATTTGGGGTGTCTTTTTACTGCTCATTTCTCCTTTTTTTCCCCTTTTTTTAATCAATGGAAGACCAAGGGCTTGTTTGCGCGAAGGGGAATCAGCCAAGGGATCATCTTTTTGCTTTTCTCCCCACCCTAATAAGAGACTCCCTTAGTAGATTAGTTCATTATTGATGAAAAGCCATACTTATATTGAGAGCAAATGAAAGAATACAAAGGGAATAAAAAAACCCTCAAGAGGAGTCCAATTAGCCTAAAACGGGACTCCAATCAAACAAAATTAGACATAAAAGGGTAATAAGAAAAAGTATTTTTTTAAATGAGAAATCGAGCTTTCATGGGGTAAAAATAAAAGAATACACACATGTACAAAAAAGAAACCCACAAAAAGGGAGTCAAACTACAATAAGGGGCTCTAATCAAGTAAAATAAGACCCAACAAATAACAAGGGATCCAAAGACAGGCATGAATCTAACAAAGAACCACACCTTGCCCCGAGGGCTCTTATTGTTGCAAAAAGAGAATTCTCAAGGGCTTTTTGGTGGGGGATGGAGAAATTGAAATTACTCACCAACAATATGCTGATAATACCCTCCTTATTTGTCCTGAAAATAGAGGTATGTTGAGAAATTGGTGGTTTATTCTTAACCTCTTTCTTGCTAATTGCTAGAGCAGGGCTCTCACTAAACTTATCAAAAGCGGCCTTGATTGGTATTAATATCAGCAAAACAGAATGCCTAGCTAATGGGATGTAAGGACGAAGATCTTCCATTTCCTTACCTTGGTTCTTTTCTTGGAGGTGGTAACCAAAATAAGGCAGAATTTTGAGATCCGATTGTAGGCAAATTTAAAGCCAAGATGGACAAATGGAAAATTCTCCTTCTTTCCAAAGGAGGAAGGTTAACTCTTGCACAATTGGTCCCAATAGCTTTCTTATATCTTACATTTTGAATTTGGAGGCGCCATGCAAAGTGATTAACACCATGGAGAAGCCTGTGAGGGATTTTGTTGGGAGTGGAGGCCCCTACCAAAATGTAGTAATCTAATCAATTGGAGTACTACTTCTCTTCCCATCCATCATGGAGGCCTTGGAATAGGAGCTTTTAAATATAGAAATAAAGCTCTTCCCATCAAATGGCTCTGGAGATTTGCTGCCAAAAAACCAAAGGCTCTATGGAGGAGAACAATGGCAGCCATTTATGGGGTGTACGATTTGGGATGGCTACCTAAAAAGGCAAAAGGGAGCTCTAAAGGAAGACCGTGGATAGATATCGACAAGAATAGGGAAGGGTGCACTCATTTTGCTATGTTCAAAGTTGTCAACGGCCAAGAATTCATTTTGGGGAAGACCATCCTCTTTCTTGGTTTTTCATGTTCCTTGCATGGAGAGAAGTTCAGTTTAGCTTGTAAGCATGTCTTGCTTATTCTTTAAGTTCCTCAAAGTTGAATTCTTTGGTTTTTTGGCTGTTTAGTTGATTAGGCATTTGTTATTCAAGGTTTTTGAGTATGGAGTTTTGGAGTGAGATTTCTTATCTTTTTTATTTTTAGTTGGGCTTTGAGTGAATATTGTATTTTCTTCTCTCCTTTTTTGTAATTTGTAATTTCATACATCAATGAAATTGTTTCTTTTTTTTTTCTTTTTTTTTTAAAAAAAAAAAAAGACAGAAAGGTTGTTGGTTGAGCTGTGATTATTTTATTTTTGGAAGTTTTTTAAACTTCCATTATAACTATTCATTTCTTCAATGAACAATTATGTTTCCTTGTCAAAAATATATCAGTATATATACCTGTAAATGACAGATGCCTTAACTCCTTGCTATTTTTGCGTATCCTTCCCTTTTCAATATGAAATGTTAAATGTCCCCCTTTTTTCCCCAGATCTTGATAAGATCCAGTGAGTTAATGAAAATCACAGGTTAAACTAACTAGCTAATACTTAATAGAATGAGCTGGTGGACCACTCAAAAGCCTACACTTGTAAGTTGTAAATCACTGTTCTCCATTTTTCTTTTCCAACCATCATGGAAATGTCTCCTTTGCACCACAATCATAATATCCCATAATATTTCCAAGAAAATCCTAGATGATTACATATCTGAACTTGTTTGAAATTCAGAGTACTGATAGGATCCTCAATTACCACTAAAGCAAAAGTGTTAGCCAGGGTAAAGCAAAACTTTCTCTTTTTTTTTTTTTTTTTATTTTCTGCTAAGAGAACCGCTCTCAATAGGAAGAATGAAAGAAGAAAATTGTCACTTCTATGGGAAAAAGGACCAAGTTCCAGGGCGGGTAAGAGCTTCATGAAAACTATCAAACAATTTTAAAAAATGAAATATGAAAAACTATGTGATTGCATATACGCACACATAAGGGTTCTTTTTGTAAGAAATAAGGGTTCTTACTTATCTCTGAAATCCTTATTAACTACACTTATCATCAACTCCAACCTAACCCTCCATTTGGGATCAAGAAAGTTTCAACATATATATGAAAATAAACAAACAAAAACAAAAAAAAAAAACAAACAAACAAACAAAAATATATATGAAAACCAAACTTCCATAAAGATAAATGAAAGAAGAAAAATAAGGGCTATAACAAAATGTAACTGAAATTACAAAAAGGAGACTCCAATTATAAGAATACATAAATAATGTATGCTACTGAGTACCGAAGAACGCACCATAAGATTTGAACCACATTTATGGAGATGTCACTTTGCAGAAAAGACTTGGGCTAATTTTTCAAACTCCTTTGGTGTTGGTTTGGTTCCAAATAGGGTATGTTAATTCAAATCCTAGGAGACACTTTTGCACCTACCATTCAGTGGCAGAGGGAACGCTTTGTGGCAAGCCCCTTTCTGGATTTAGTTGTATATATATTTGGAAGTTTTTAAGGGCGTTGAAGGTTCCTGGGAAGAGGGGAGGGATTTCGCCTATTTCTTCTATTTCTTCCCAAATCCCAATCAAATACGTATCTTCCAAGAACTCTAGAGATTTTGCGTTAAAGAGGTTGCAAGTTCATTACTACACGAACTGATGAAAAAATTTGATCACCTTAGGCCATAAAATTAAAAGAGCCCACGCAAGCTTCACACAATTTTTCCATTGAAGTACAACTAACAGCCTCCAATTGGAGATTGGTAACCTTAGAACCCGTAACAAAGCCCTATTAGCGAAATGGCTTTGGCAATTTCCCTTCGAGTCTTCCTCCTTGTGGTGACAATAGTATGGTCCTCATCCTCCTGAGTAATTATTGGGTGAGGTTAGAGGCACGTTTAGAAACCCACGAAAAGATGTTGTCATGGAGCTCCTTTCTTTTTCTAGTCTTGTGCATTGCATCATGTGGTAGGGGATGGGAACAATATGTACTTTTGAGAGGATAGATGTGTGGGGATAGACCTCTCTATCTTACCTTTCCTCGTCTCTTTCATTTGTCTTCTATAAAAAATCATTCCGTGGCAAATGTTTTGTTTCATTCAGGGAGCTCCCCTCATCTTTGTCTGATAGGAAAACAATAGATGTTACAGCTCTTCTTTCCGTGATTGACGAGTTTCAATTTAGGTTGGGGAGGAAAGATAATCGTTGAATCCTCATAATTGAATCCTCCTCCCCCATAGTGAGTCTATTTTCTCTCTTTTGTGGAAGGTGAAAGTTCCGAAAAAGGTTAGGTTTTTTATTTAGAGTTAACACCGACCGGCTCTTGAGAAGGAATTCTCCTCTGATTGGCACTTTTTGTTGCATCCTTTGCCGGAAGGCGGAGGAAGATTTGGATCATATTCTTTGGAGCTGTGATTTTGCCCGCTCTATTTGGGACCTTTTCTTTGACTCGTTTGGGCGGCAGAGGATTAGCCATCTAGAGTTGAGGGTGATGATTGAAGAGTTCCTCCTCAATCTGACATTCCATGACAAAGGAAGATTTTTGTGGCAAGCTGACATGTGTGTGCTCTTATAGAATTTGTGGGGGAGAAATAATAGGGTTTTCAGGGGAGATAGTTAGAAGCTCAGGCAATGTTTGGTCCTTAACGAGGTTCCATGTATCCCTTTGGACTTCGGTCACGAAATTATTTTGTAATTATCCATTAGGTCTTATCTTATTGGAGTCCCTTCCATTTTAATTGGATTTCCTTCGTGGGCTTCTTTTTTGTATGCCATTGAATTCTTTCATTTTTTTTTCTCAATGAGAGCGGGCTTTTCAATCAAAATAAATAAATAAATAACGACTTACAATAAATAAATAAACAAGACTGTTTTCTTTTTTCCCACCAAGACCCACTAAACTAAGATTCAGCCAGGGAAAAAAAATTAAACGAGACCATTTATGGATAGTCCTCAACTGAACATCAATCACATTCCTCTCTCTTTTTTTTGTTGGGACAGTCCTTTGCCTCAACTCATGGTCTCACCTTTCAGAACATCCTTAAAGGGCAAAGCAATTTAGTAATACTATCGTCCTCTGATCAAATATAAAGATAAAAGTAGATACCTCACATTGTCAAACTACTCAACAACATTCCAAAAACAATATAATCTAATGAGTCTATAGCACCATCATCTAAGAGAGTCCAGAAATTTGCAAATTAAACTATCGTGAATGGTCTTGATATAGAGGGATGGTAAGACATACATTGGCAAATTCGGCTGGAAAAGGAGGAACAATTCTAAATCCAGTAGAAAGGCTGCCCAATTTCTCTCTATCAGTGTCAAAAGGTGCTTCGGGTGCCAATGGATGAATAGGCTCAAACTTTGAGGATTCCTGTAGTACAGTAGATGTAGTTGGCTCAGGACAAGGGCAATCCACATGCTCTCCATTCACCTCAGTATGTGGTGATACCAAAGTGAAACTAGAATCGCTGGCCTTTGGAGTAACAAGTTTACTAGCGTCAGCTTCTGTTCCCACTTTAAGTCGCTTTGCAGAGAACCCAGTGACTACCTCAGCTTTGTTTCCTGTGGCCTGTATGGAGAACAAAATCAAAAAATAAAACAAATGTTAGATTGACTTGCAGTAGTATTGCACTTCTACAACAAGGTGTCTATACATGGAGATTAAAGTCAAGAGTTGAGGGGTAATTAAATAGAGATGACATGATATGAACCACTAAATACTATTTTCTTGGTGTGGATTTTCTTTCTCAACCTTTATTTATTTTATCCCCTTATTCCTCCAACAGTAGAAGCAATGTCTTAATAAAAATAGTCTTTTGATCAACCATGTATGGTACAGAAATTTATAAATAAGGGCTGAAAGTTTACCTGTTTTTCAAGTTTATCTAACTGGCGCCTAAAGTTATTCCTCTTCATGTCTAGCATTTCTTGCTTCTTCCGGAGTTCCTCCTTTAACTGTTCCAGATTCTCTAATTTCTTTTGCAAAGGAGAAGAAACCTTGGGACTATTGAAAGCATGAGAGTGATCTGGGGCAGCTAAAGAAGATTCCAATGGATGGGAAATACTACCCTTTGAAGTGGAAACCTGGACACTGTTCTTTCCTTTTACAGCAAGAGAAGGAAGTGAAGCAGCTGCAACATGACGTGGAGGTACATGAATACCATTATTACTGCTTACACCATCATCAGGAATGCTGTCACGATTAGCCCACCAAAGTTTGATGAAACGATTTCCCATAACAGCATCAGGTGACTTAAGAGCAGCTTCTGCCTCTTCCCTTTTTGAGAACTGGACAAAAGCACGTTGACTATTTGCTGGAATATAGATGTCAATGACCTCACCATATTTTTTAAAATGAGAAAGAAGTGTCTCTGTTTTGTTGCTCTGCTGTGGAATCCCATTGACAAACAGAGTACGCATTGCTTTCTGCGATGGTTTCCGCATAGTACGCATGGCATCACTCTGTGCCTTGAGAGATAAATCTCCTGCTTTATTGTGAGCATCATCCTGAGCCATGTGCTTTTGTTGATGGGAATTTCCTTGAACACTATTCAGTGCCTCATCGTGTTCCTTCATTTCATTTTCTAGACAACCAGAGGAACCGACAACTGGATCAAGTTTCCCTTTCACATCTTGTCTATTTCTCGACCCAACTCTACCCCAGACAGACGAACTAGTAACCTGTGAACCACTAGTTGCAGTAATTCTATTATTGCATCCATTATCAGCAACATCACATTTCCTAACCTGATTCCTATCAGAAGGATCGTCTCCCATCAACGATTCAACTTCATCAATCTTTGATGAATGCATGCCTGGGAGTGCATTTGGTTTCTCAGGACAATTGTTGTTCCATAGAGGTTGATCAGGATCGTACAAGTCAGCTTCAGCTGCACTACCAGAACCTGAATATACACCATGAAAGGCCAATGAATCATCTCCTACACCAGGCTTGCAATTTTTTCCAAGCAATCCTTTGCCACTCATTACTGTTGTGGAAGATGTGCTGACTGCAGGCAGAGATCCAGTAGTTTTCCCCACTAGGTGTGCATTTGGAAGCGACAGAGGAAGGTTAAATTGAGAAAGACTCTGCAAAAGAAAGACCATACAGTTCATTAGAACTAGATATACAGTTATTAGTAATGCATGCAAAAGCATAGAGAAATTTGTTTTCAGGTAAAACATAAGCCAACCAAAAAGCTGTATTGATTGGTAAGATTATTGCTTATACACGATATACAATAAGGTTCTACCAAATAAAAAATGTAAATGGAAAGGAAAATATATTGTTCTTTTAAATTTTTATCTGCTACTGCTATCAAGCAATTTATAGACATAACTTAGTATTTGGTTAGTTTTAGCAAAGTTCCTTATGTAAGGAACTAAACCACTTCCCTTAGAAAAATTTATAGCAAATGAAATTATTTATGGAACTCCCAATTTTAAGGGGAAACAAATAATTAATGGGACACTTAAGTTTATGGAAAAAAATTATGCAAGTTATTTATTTATTTATTTTGCTAAAAACAAAAACCATAAATTGATGAAAATGCCATACAAAAGAGGGGAGATGAGGATTCCCCTAAGGCCCAAAGAGTTACAAGTGCTTTATATATAAAAATAATGATGATGATACTAATTAACAGAATTAACAATAACCAACCTGAGCATAGCTCAACTGGTTAAGTCATATATCCTTGACCAAAAGGTTAGAGGTTCAAATCCCAACTCTCACATGAACTAAAGAAAATTAACAGAATGATTTTTTTTTTTTTTTTATAGGAAACAAAACCATTTCATTGATGTATGAAATAGATACAAAAGCCTATCGCATTACAATATAGATCTCCACTGAGAAATGAGGGTAGATAAAGGATAATTACAAAATGGGGAGATTTGACTACTCCAATACATAGCTAAAAAAGATGTGGATTCAATAAAGGCCTGAATATTCTGGTGCCTAGAGGGTAAAATTAACAGAATGATCAACATAGTGAACAAAAAGAATAATGAAATGAAGAGGGTAATGGTCAATTCCTCTCCTTCTTGAAGACAAAAAAAAAGGAAAAAGGAAAAAGGAAAAGAAAACTCGAATGGGTAGTTGTTTTCAAACTACACATGCAGGCACACACTAGATTTTCATGAAGAAATGACAACTTGGATTTCTAAAGCAATTATACAAATACAATCATGCCTATAAGTTTCATCATGTACTTTAATTGCATATCTTTTTTTAAAGTTATACAAAGAAGAGAGTAAACAGAAACACAAGTTTCCAAAAATTAGTCCTGAAAACAATTCATACACATATTTTTCTTTAAAAAAAACTACACATCAAGACAAGCCCTACATTTGTGTGTGTGTGTGGGGGGGGGGGGTTCCCAAGGTAGAGTTGGATTAAGAATTTTATCGTTACAAGATCATTTCAACGAAGCAAACTTAGAATCTAAGAACACCAAAATTGATGTTTCCAATAATTGGCAGTAAAATGGAGAGATAAAGCCAGAACTCCTCAAGTTATGCGCTATACAATTTAAGACAAAAATGAAAAGTATATAATCAAGGTGTTAAAAAATGTCCTTATAGTAAACTGGGTGATAAATATACCTGAACATCTTCAACGACGATGCGGTTAATACCATGCTCCATTGGACACATGTCTCCTCTAAGACAAAATCCACGTTCCTCAAAATCTCTACATCTCTGGCGAGGCATGCCTATGTTCAGAGGAGGGTTGATTGGAGGCCTAAGTGTTCCCTGCAAACCAATGGGGTGAATCGTTTCTAGCCCACTATTTGGAATTCCTGGTATTAATCCAAATGCATTCCATGGTGCAGTTTGAGCTGTAGAAACACTTGGCAAACCCCTACCAGCAAATAGACTAGGAGGAAAAGACCCATGGTGAACAATTTGGGAAGCAATATCAACAGGACTAAACCTTGAATCAAACTGGTTCCAAATGCCAGACTCCCTTCCTCTTCCTCTACCAGAACTTAGGTCACCAGAAAATGTCTGGTTTGCCCTAATCCTTTGATTGAAATCCCCAGCCATTCGAGGACCTGGCACCGCACCCAAGCGTCTTTTATCAAATTTCCCAGGGATGTCTTTCTCAAGAGTGGGAGTATTGAAGGATTTCCAAGTTTCATTTGCTTGAGAATCATTGTCCCTAAAATTACGTCCATTTTCGAAAGGTTTACTACGCTTTCCATATGGCCTCAAAACATGTTCTCGTGTATCTCTTTCCAATGACTGAGAGCGTGTCTCCCGCCTCCGATGCTTATGGTTGCGATCATCATCTTCGTCATCACTAATATCCTTTTCCTCCGGATCACTAACATAATCAGAGGAAGAAATGCCAGGCTTAGGATATGAAACTTTCAGTTCCATTTGACTCCCAGCAATAACCAGAATGATCCCTTATTGCTTAGAAGTACCTAGTGTCTTGTATCCAGGACTCGAATCACTATATTGAGTTATTGTAACCTAATGGAAGAAAGAAAGAGAGAAAATCAATTAGCCTCGAACGACGAGAATAAAAAACAGACCTACAGACTAAAAAACATCGCACCAAACACAAAAGGAACCAATTCCACCGCATTCATTAATCATCTATTCCCTAATGAAATACAAACCACACTAGTTAACAGGTGAATATCGTACTTCAAATTATGCAGCATTGAATTGGTCCAATAAATCCCAATAATCCATCACTTCAATGACGAACTAATTAAACCAGAGCCACAACAACTCAAAATTCTCCAGGTGCGCAACAGAACGAAGTCGCAGAAACTAGGAGGGAAAGGAACAAACACAAAGCAGTAAAGAAACAACAAACGAATAGGTTACCGAATATTCTGGGAGGAATTGATCAAGAAAGCGCCTGGAAATGCTTGAATTAGTCAGAGCAAGGAAACTCGGCTCTGGAATTAGCGGAGAGCAAAGCAAGAAGAGAAAACGAAGGGCATTTGAAGAGGAACAGAGGCGACGGAATAGACAAGATCGTTGTACCAAAAAAACCGCCGGCGTTTAGCGATTCAACGGCGGTCCGGCGAGAGAGCGTGAGGGTTTCTCTGCAACCCTGAGTTCGTATATGGCCCCTTCGGAGTTGTGAACAGCAAACAGGATTCTAGACCGAGAGGAAGAGAGAGAGAGAGAGAGGAGACGACGATTGTACCATACCAAATAGAATTTGACAAAATTACAGAAGGAGGATTTGAGATTTGGAAATTATGTTTTTCTCCCACGGTGTTTTGTTAATTGTGTGTTTGCCCCATTTTGGCGCCTGTGTTTTTTGTAGTTAAATGGGCCGGGAATATGGGCCGTTGGGAGATTGAGAAACGGCCCAGAAAATGAGGAATGTGGGCTTGTTGGTCGTGAGAAATTTTGTGTTTGGTTTAACTTTTCAAGTGTATAATTTTGAAAAAAATCATTTTGAAAAAATTTATAGTGTTTGGCAACCACTAAAAATGACTTATTAAAAAATGAGATTGATAAATAAACCATTTTGAGAGAAACACTTGAAACCAACTTTTTTAAAAATAGTGTTTAGTATACAATAACTTGTGTATAAAAACATTTGTGAGAAAATGCAACCAAACATATGGGTGTTTAAATTCTAAACAATTTTTATACAAAATGTTTTTAAAAAAATGTATTCTTGAAAAACATTTAAATTAAAATGTATTCTAAACGGACCCTAAATCGTTTTACACACCTATATTTCATTAATATCCAAAACGTATAGATTTTTCATTTGTGTCCAATCGTCGCAGACTTAGAGTATGTTTGTTTTAATTTTTCAAGTGTTTAATTTTGAAAAAAATTATAGTGTTTGGCAACCACTAAAAATGATTTATTAAAAGATGAGATTGAGAAATAAACCATTTTGAAAGAACACACTCGAAAACAAATTTTTTAAAAAGAGTTTTGAAGTATATATAACTTGTGTATAAATGTAACCAAGCATATGAGTGTTTAAATTCTAAGCAATTTTTATAAAAAAAAAATGTTTAAAAGAAAATGCATTCTTGAAAAACACTTAAACTAAAATGTATTCCATACGGATCTTTAATAACGAAAATAGGAATCCAATTACCATTAAGCCCTTTCTTGCACACTGCAGGGAAAGAAATAAAATAAAGAAATTATTTTCAATTAGGAAAAATTGTTTGCATTCAATTTACAAAATTCTTTCCAATTGTATGTGCTTCTCACTTTCCTTCCTAGTGCAATTCCAGATTTCATCCCACCTTTTTAGGGTGTGTTTGGTTTAACTTTTCAAGTGTTTAATTTTGAAAATAAATCATTTTGAAAAAATTTATAGTGTTTGGCAACCACTAAAGATGACTTATTAGAAAATGATATTGATAAATAAACCATTTTGTGAGAAACACTTGAAACCAACTTTAAAAAAAAAAATCTTTAAGTAAACAATAACTTGTGTATAAAAACATTTGTGAAGAAATGCAACCAAACATATGAGTGTTAAAATTATAAATAATTTTTATACAAAATGTTTTTTATAAAATGCATTATTGAAAAACATTTAAATTAAATGTATTCCAAACGGACCCTTAATTTACTTCATTTCCATACATACTATTTATAGTTGCAAACAAAAACTTAAGTGGGTTTTTATTTTTAACTTTTAATGCTTATGATTGTATTTTTTTTATTCACACTTCTCATCCTCCCTTTTCAAGTATTTTATCATTTTTTTAATTACAATTAAATTTGTTTTTTATTTTGTATGTGTTTGTATCTATATAATTTTCTTATTTTATTTTCTAGCTTTGATATCACACCTAAGATTTATATTTCAAATACTCAGCTATAAATATTAGTTAGAGAATTCTCCCATTTAAGTGGTATACTAACTATATAAATATTTCAGGTAGTTCAAACTGAAATGCTTTTGATGAACATAAGGAATTAGAAATAGAAACTACTGAATATGAGGTATATGATATATATTCTACGTACATATGTGTATTAAAAAAATCTTAATATGATCTTTTAAAAATATATTGGATAACATTTTTTATGAATAGACTTGTGAATATGGGATGGTTATCTATATACTAGGATATTTGAGATATATAGAAGTATATACTAGCGACAATTGTATACAAATATCATACATGGTATATATTAATTATCATGTACAATAGCCAACAAGAGCATGACTCAATTGACATAAAGCTTGTATTCCGACCAAAAGGTCGAAGGTTCAATCCCCCACTCCACATGTTGTCAAAAAAAAAAAATTATCATGTACAATAAAATTAAAACATAAAAACTATAGCATTTTGTATGAAAAATATGTACCATGAAATAAAATAAAAGGAGAAACAAAAATTGATAAACGAAAAATGGCAAGGAATTGAAAAACTATATATATATGCTAAACCTTGAAAAAAAACAAAAATATAATATACAATTTAAAAAAAAAAAATCATGACATGACATGCTTATGAGGTATATTGTCTCTCAATCTTCTTATAATGCTTTATATTTATTTATTTATTTATATAATCTTAAAATGAAAACCATTATAAGAAGATTGAGAGAAAATGAGCATGCATGATTTTTTTTTTTAAACTGTATATTATATTTTTGTTTTTTTTTTCAAGGTTTAGCATATATATATATATATATATAAACCATTTCGTTTTTTGGTTTTGGTTTTTGAAAATTGTGCTTATTTTCTTTCAATCTTCTTACAATGATTTTTATTTTTGCTACGGAGGCATTTGAGTTTTTAGCCAAATTCCAAAACACAAAAACAAGTTTTTGAAAACTACTTTTTTTTTTCAAAATTTGACTTAGTATTTGAAAACATGGAAAATGGTGTAGATAACAAACAAAGAAACTTGTGGGTAAAAATAGTGTTTATCAGCTTAATTTTCAAAAACCAAAATAAAAAAATGATCGAAAACCTAATATGAAACTTGTGGGTAAAAATGATTATCAAATGGGGTCTTTTATACTTTCAATTTTGTAACAATTTAATCCTTGAACTTTAATATGTAACAATTTAGCTTTTATACTTTAAAATCTATGTAGTCCCTGATGTGAAAACCTTGATCGAAATTAAGTGTCAATTTTTATTATGTAACAATTTAATATTTGGTTTATAAACATATGTTACGACAATAATCGATAATTCAACAAACAAGAATAGAGAAGCAAAAAGAAACACCACAGATTTACGTAGTTCATTAGTGGTGTGTTAGCTACATCTACGAACAGAGGAAGAGAAAATTTCTTATTAGTGAGGAATACAAATATTACAAATACAGAGATCATGGCAGATTAGGATAAAAGGGGTATATATGGCGTCCCTCTTAAGCACCCCTCTTAGTACCGAGATCCTTGTACTTGGTCATTCGGAGCACCAGATAACAAATTCAAGACATATCAACAACATACATAGTCCTGATCAAGTTACCAATCTATATATATGAAAGAAATTTTATTAAATTTTAATAATATTTTTCACAACAGAAACTAAATCGTTACAAATTTTAAAGTTCAGGAATTAAATTGTTGCATATTAAATTTTTAGGATTAAATTATTACAAAATTGAAAGTACGAGAACTAAATCGTTACAAGCTAAAGTTCAAAGATTTTTTTTTTTTTTTTTTGAGAAAATCAGGGACTAAATTGTTACTTTCATGAAAGTTTAAGGACCAAACGTACTTTTTTTTTTAACCAAATGGATATAAACATCTACAAACCTATATAGATTTCATATTTAAAAAATGTCCAATTTTTACAAATATTACGCCAAGATGTTAGGTAGGAATTAAATGCAATTCAACAGATAATATAATATTGCCTAAATACTCTTTTCAATAATATATATATATGACCTAAATACTCTAATAATTTTATACCATTTAGAACAGATTTACAAAAGAAAATAAATAGTATTTTTTTTTTATCAACAACATTTGGGGTGGGGAATTCGAATCTCTGATCTCTTGGTCAATGATACATGTCAATTACCGCTAAGCTAAAGCTCGCTTTGACAGAAAATAAATAGTATTTGCACATCAAAGAAATAACATTTTAATAGCATTTTATGGTTTAAAATCATGGTTTAAAATCAAATATGGAATTTTCATGATGGTCACCTACATAAGATTTATTATCCTACGAGTTTTCTTGGCAACCAAATGTAGTAGGGTCAAGCGGTTGTCCCGTGAGATTAGTTGAGGTGCACGTAAGCTGGTCCGGATACTCACGGATATTAAAAAAAACAAATATGGAAATTATTTAATATAATCTAAGGTTTGTATTTTAAAATGAAATTGAAACTCCTTTTTAGGAAAATGATATTCGAACTATTGTAAATATATTCCTTATAAAAAAAATAATAAATTGTACCCACAGTTGCACTCTTCTCAGTGAAGATATATATATATTTTTGTGTCCACGGATATAGACCAATAACAGCAAGTTAGTACTTCACGAGTGTTCGTAACATCAGTTGGGTACCGTTTTACCCCTGGGTTACATCTACATTCTTAAGTACCAGTGCTCCTCTAATGAACAACTTGTTTATAGTCCAACCACTAAACAGAAACCCCTCTCGTGCCATTGAGAGGGTAGGGCTCTTTGTTCAAGACTTGGAGACACCACTTAAAGAAACATTCATCTACTTCTCGTAAAGCTGGGAAGGAGTGAATTACATCTTATGTGCTTATGTTCTTAGCTCTCCACTCGGTCTTGTCCCCAAAATGGTAGGCTTATTGAGTCGGCATACTGACCACTCTCACGCATACAAATCAAAGGACAATCTTTCGTGAACAGAAGCCCATAACCCACTCAAGAATTGAGACTAAGTTGCCTAGGTCATCCTAGTGAAATAGAAACCTGACTAGTCAACGGTGTTACAGCTAGCGATTACTATTTCGTGGTCCGGTCTTATGCAAACTCATTGCAAAGTGGGTCGTATCCATAGTGTCACCAAGATAAGTTACTCAGCCTTATCCCGACCCTTTAGGTTGTATCTTGAACACTGATCCCCGTATGTCCCCACATACAGTTCAAGAGTCATACAACAACCTAGGATGTTAGTTTATTGGATTAGTGTTATATAGGCAAGATAAATGCAATATAAACTGAAGGAGTGAAAAACACTCGAGCAGAAGCGATTACGGATTTTAGGCACTGATTTACATTAATTTATCTAATAAAAGCATGCTGAAATTTGAACCGAAAACAGAGCACGATGAACATACCTCTTAGAAGCTTGAATCCAAGAGCTCCTTCGGTTGTTTCTCCACACGAACGACTCGTGGACTACCGCTAGAGTCTTCCCCGCTATTCTCTGACCTTAGAACGGGCTTATGGGAACCGAATCGTGAGAATACATGCACTCTAAAGCCTCACAAAACAGCCAGCAAAACCATGATTCAAGGGATTGGTGTCATTTAAGGATGCAAACACCAAAAATTGAATTTTCAAAATAAATTCAATTTTGAATTTCCATAAATCAATTTTGAGATATTCATAATAACCAAATTGATTTATATATATAATTAAACACTTTTAATTAATTATTTATTATATTAATTTTAATTTTAATTTAATATCTTATATTAAATTAAATCATGAATCTCAAAAAACAATTTGTTAAAATGTGAATCTGTATTCAAATTTAAACCATAATATGTATCCTATACACATCTGTAATATTTAAATCATAATTAAATATTGTCAACTCTCCCTATAATATAGTTTAATTTGTAATTTAAACTATAACTCGTCAAGTATATCGCATATGATTAACGTCAACTCCCTAAACCGAATTTGAACAATTCAAATTCTTTCATCACACTTGTTCTAAGGTTTGACCCGTATAAGCTAGCAGAGGGACCTCATGGACCTACAGATCATGGACTCCAACGATACGAGATTAACCGGTTAAACTCTTTTAACCTAGTTAACCAACTTTCGTTAACTAACGGGACACTCCACTATAGTCCGTAGTTGCACTCCTCTCACTGTAGATATATTTTTGTCTACCCGATATAACCATGATTAGTAAGTTAACCCTTCACAGTTGTTCATAACTAAAGATGGGTCAAATGTCCATTTTACCCTTAAAGTTACTTCTTGTTCCTTAAGTCCCCACTGAGTCCCTAATGAACAATGAAGGATTTGGAATTCCCTAATTCCGTAAAGCGGAAGCGTAATTGGGACCGATTCGTAGTTAATATTGTTTCCACCAAAATACCAATACATTGGCAAAATTTAGAAAACTATTTTAAATCAATTATTAAGGCTAAGCATACAACCTTAGAACTAATTCTAAAGGGGAGAAGCAAACATACCGTCGTTGTCGTCTTTGAAATATCAAGAACGTCTTTCTTGCTTTTGGACCAAGCGTCAACAATTGGGACACCACCATTTGATCTTCCCCGCTATAACTCTGAGATTAGAAACATAGTTGTGGGACTACCTAATCTTGAATGGGAAAAACTCTAGAGAGAAAATTCTCCCTAGAGTTCTTGAGTTGAGAGAATATGAGAAGGAGGCTAGAGAGGATGCAAGAGTGCATTCTTGTGGCTTTATGTTGTCGTCCCTGAACCCTAGGTTTAGTGTTCTATTTATAGGAGAAAGGTCATGAATAAAATATTCATTTAAAATCAATTATTTCCATAACTGATTTAATCTTTTCCATAATTAATCAATTCCATAATTAATTAATCTTTTCCATAAATGATTGATCACTTCCATAAGTGATTAAATCATTTCCATAAGTGATTAAATACTTCCATAAGTGATTAATCATTTCCATAATTGATTAATTTCCAATTAATTAATTCTTTAATTAATTAATCACCAATTAAATATCATATATTTAATTTCAAACCTTCTATTAGTTAATTAATTAATTACCCAATTAAATATCATATATTTAATTTCAAGTCTTCAATTAATTAATTCTATAATATGAATCAAATTCATATTAAAATTTGAACTCCTTCAAATTCTCTTATATCCTATAAATTTAATAAATCAAATTCATATTAATATTTGAACTTCTTCAAATATTTATTTCTCTCATAATAATATAAAGTTTAATTTCAAATTAGACTTTACATTTTAATGTATCACTATACATTATATTAATTTGTATCTCATACAATTAACTTAATTCTCAATATGAATTTGAACTATTCAAATTCTCTCAAGATATAATCGTTCCTAATTACTTTTTACGAGCTAGCAGGGGGACCTAATGGACCTACAGATCAGAAGCTCCAATGATATGAGGTTAACTGATTAAACTCATTAATCAGGTTAACCAATATTCATTAACTGTGGGTCATTCCACTAAAGACCCACAGCTGAACTCTTCTCACTGTAGAACATTTCTGTGTCCACGGATATAGACCTATACCGGTAAGTCAATCCTTCACGAGTGTTCGTAATCACAGCAGGGTCAAATTATCGTTTTACCCCTGTGTTACATCTGTCTCCTTAAGTACCAATGCTCCTCTAATGAACAACCTATTTATGGTTCAACCAATAAACATAAAGTCCCTTTCGGGCCAGTCAGAGGGCGGGATCCCTTTGTTTAAGTCCCGGAGTCACCACTTAAGGGAACATTCATCTACTTCTCCTATAAGTGGGAAGGAGTGAATTCCTTCTTGTGTTTTCATGTCCCCAGTCTCCCACTCGGTCTTGTCCCCAAAAAGGAAGGCATATTGAGTCGGCGTATTGGTCACTCTCACCCATGCTAATCAAAGGACAATCCCTCATGAGAAGGAGTTCATGACACACTTAGGATTAAGATTGAGTTACCTAGGTCATCCTATTGAAACAGTAACCTAACTAGTTAACAGTGTTACAACTAATGGTTGACTATTTCGTGGTCCGGTCTTATGCAAACTCATTGCATAGGATACCCCCGCTTGCATGTCTACTACATGGACGCTTTGGATTGATACGTCTGTATCAAATACAAAGCGGGTCGTATCTCATAGCGTTACCAGGATAAGGTACCCAACCTTATCCTTGTACTATAGACCGTTTAGGTTGTTACTTGAACATCGATCCCCGTATGTCCCCACATACTAGTTTAAGTTACGTACAAACAACCTTGGATCTTAGTTTATTGGATTTGGGTCAAATTGTGCAATATTTAACAATAACACTTTATTGTAGAAACTCTATAACACTTTATTGAAACAAGTATACAATTTGTTTACATTCACTATCTACGAGTTATAGGGCATAAAACCCAACAAACAATTGGTTTGTGGTCCGACCACTAAACCTAATACCTCTCTAGCCAATGAGAGGGCGGTGCCCCTTTGTTCACGTCCCGGAGTCAGCACTTAAGGGAACAACCTCTCTACTATCCCTCAAGTCGAGTAGGAGTAAATTCCATCTTGCAGAACTATGTCTCTAGCTATCTACCTGATCTTATCCCCAAAATGGCAGGCTTATTGAGTCGACGATGTTGGGCCACTCTCACCCATGCAAATCAAAGGATAATCCCGAATAAACAAGAGTTCATAGTTAGCTCAAGATTAAGATCGAGTTACCTAGTTCATCGCTTGAAATAGTCAGTTTCACAGTAAACAGCGTTATAAAGTGAAAGTGACTTATTTCGCGGTTCGGTCTTATGCAAACTCATTTGCATAGGACGCTCCCACTCGCATGTCTCTACATGAACGATTCAGGATCACATCGTTTGTACTAAATACAAAGTGAGCTGCATCACATAGTATTCCTAGGATAGGATAAGGTACCCAGTCTTATCCCTATACTATAGACCGTTTAGGCTATTACTTGAACTTGATCCACTTTTATGTCACTACATAAAGTTCAAGTGTTCATATCATAGCCAAGGATTCTAGTTTATTGGATTTGGGTTAATTAATGCATAATTAAAACAACCATTCAACAATCAACTTATTGAATAATCTCAATAACGCTATATTGATCATAATTAACTTTGTTACATTTACTATCCACGAGTTTTATGACATAAATCCCAACATAAACAACAACTCTTTATTGAAATATACATCAATAACATTTTATTAATGACTAGTCAAATGTTACTGTTCACACGTAATTTCGAAGATGGAGACACGTGGAATAAATATATATTTGTATTGATGTAATATGCGTGTGAGTGTACAATTTCTAACTTTAATCCTCTGATTCTCTCTCTTGTGTGTGAATGTGTTTCACTCGAGGACTGTAGCGCCTATTCTCGAGTCTGACGCTTCAATTGATTCTTGGAGCTTTTGAAGTCTTGGAGTCTTGAGGAGTCTTTGGTCTTCAAGGATTGTTGAAGTCTTCTCGTCTTGAATGGTCTTCAGTCTTCAAGAAGTCTTGGGGTCTTGAAGAGTCTTTGATCTTCAAGGATTGCTGAAGTGTTCTAGTCTTGAAGGGTCTTCAGTTTTCAAGAAGTCTTGGGGTCTTGAAGTCTTGAAGAGTCTTTGATCTTCAAGGATTGCTGAAGTCTTCTAGTCTTGAAGGGTCTTCAGTCTTCAAGAAGTCTTGGGGTCTTGAAGTCTTGAAGCCTTGGAGTCTTGAAGAGCCTTTGGTCTTCAAGGAGTGTTGAAGTCTTGAAAAGTTTTTGGTCTTCAAGAGTGTTCAACACCTATGAACTTATGGATTTCAGGGAGTCTTCAGTCTTTAGCCTTGGAGGAGTCTCTCTGAATTCTCTGGTTCTGGTTGAGAGCTTTAAAATTATGAACTCTTGTCTTTGTGAGAATCTAGAATTTCTGAACCCTTGAAATGGAGGAGAACCCCTCTATTTATAAAGTTCTCCATGGATGGGCCCTGTTGACTTTTGGACCTAACAACTTGGACTTGGACTTTATTGGTCTTGGGTTCAACTATTTGGTCTTGGGTTTGGTTTATATTTGACCCAAAAACCATATGACCCAAATATTAAAATACCCAAATTTGATCAAATTAATTTTTTAATTAATTGATCAAATTGACATTTGGCCTTAAAATTTTATAATTGGTCAACTTTGTCTTCAAATTAAATTTGGGACACATGTCCATTTATAATTGGTCCCAAATTTAATTATTTGTAATTTCGTCATTAATCTTAAATAATGACGTGACAATTTGTGATTGACCAAAATTTCTCCTTCAACAGTTACATTTACTATCTACACAAGTTTTGGGGCATAAAACCCAACAGCTTCAACATAATTCTATCAACTCACTTCTTCAGTTATTTTGTTACTCTTGCACTGTATTGCCAAAATAATGCTCCAACAATTTTTTTTTTATCACAAAGTAGTTAAAATGAGCACCTCAATCCATAAAATATACTCAAGAAGCATAAAAACATTCATGAGGATTTAATAAGTTGTCAAAAGTATTTCCCACTCATTATGCATCAAATTACAACCAATCACTAAAAATAATAAAATTTAAGCTTAGATAATTAGCTAATAACTCTTATTTCTAAGTGTTGATGGTCAAATTTGGACAGGCAGAACTCACCTGACCTTCACGTGCCACCAACGGTAAATTTGTTTGAGAAGGGGGAAGACGTGGCCTGCAAGACAAGGAAACCTGCACACCGGTGTGGTGCTTGCCACACCGCCTCCGATGCTTAAGTCAGCAAGCAGAACGATGGGAAGCAAGAGAGCTAGAGTAAGAGGAGAGTTCAGGGATTAGAGTTTGGATCCCTTCTTCAGTGACGAAGAGGGGTTTAAATACATGTTCCTGATCTAGGATTTTTAGGCATTCGGAGGTGATTCAGGCTGAACCGAGTGAAACTGAGGCAGCCGGGGGCAACAGGGATCGAACGGAGGCGGAAGAGCTCGTGGGGTCGGGCCAAGGCCAGATCCCTTCGGCCTTGGCCCGACCCTTTGGCCTGTTTTTCCTCTGGGTTCCGTTTCTTGGCTGTCTCCTTGGGCTAGTATCGTGTTGTCCTCATCAGCTCCTTGCATATCGGAGTGGTCCAAAATTACCTATAACATTAAGCCCCCACTCTTGAATTGGGATTCAGGTGTGACTTATTGCTATAGGTCGAACTCCTTAAGCCTGATTTAAGAGTAGTGATCTGTGCCATGTTCTGACTTATGTGTGGATTTATTATTACCCTGCAAGATATAATAGACATAGACACAACAAGAGCTCTCTGAATAGGAATTAGGTAAGAGAGAAAATAAGAGAAGTGAGGGGTTGAAGAAATAACCCGACCTCAGCCTCGGCCTTGGGATGAGGTCGAGGCTAGCGTCTAGAGCTAATCCAAACTTCTATGCTTTTTTTCTTTCATTTTGGATGTTGTTCAATCCATCTTTCTATTTTGAAGCCCTCTCTGTAAGTGCTTCTCTGGCTTAGCCATTTATGTGGCACATGTGGTAAGACCATAGGGTCGGCCTCAGCCACCTTTCATATTATTGAAGTTTTTGAGTTCCTGCATTGACATGTTAATTTCTACAAAAGAAAAATGAGGGAAGAGGCTAGGGTCGACCTCGGCCTCAAGCCCCTGTTAGCCAAAAACTTAGCTCCCTGCATTCATATGTTAGTCCTTGTAGAAAAAGTAATGAGAGAATAGGCTAGAACATGTAATTTTTAATTAAACATGCTAAGCCAGTGTGCTTTTTGTTTAATAGGAAGTGCATATCCCCTGTTACTTGCTTTTTGTTTAATAGGGAGTGCATATCCCTTGTGTAGCCCTTTACTCAAGCAAAATTTTATTGAAACATAAAATAGAATTGAATAAAAAGAAGAATACCTTAAAATTTTAGGGTCGGCCTCAGCCTGGTCGGCCAGGTGAGCTTGGTGGTCCGGGCCCGCATATGCCCAAATTCGAATGAGGCGAAATAGACTCGGTAGTCCAGGCTCACATAGTCTCAAGTCTGGATGAGGCGAGGTAGACTCGGTAGTCCAGGCTTGCGTAATGTGATGGGCTCAAGCTAGATGAGGCGAGGTAGACTCGATAGCCCAGACTCGCATGATCTCGAATCTAGATGAGGAGAGGTAGACCTGGGGGCCCAGGCTCGCATGTAGGCGTGGGCACTGACCAATTGTTGATGGTCAAATTTGGATAGGCAGAACTCATCTGACCTTCACGTGCCACCAACGGTAAATTTGTTTGAGAATGGGGAAGACGTGACCTGCAAGACAAGGAAACCTACACACTGGTATGGTGTTTGCCACACCGCCTCCGATGCTTAAGTCAGCAAGCAGAACGATGGGAAGCAAGAGAGCTAGAGTAAGAGGAGAGTTCAGGGATTAGAGTTTGGATCCCTTCTTCAGTGACGAAGATGAGTTTAAATACATGTTCATGCTCTAGGGTTTTTAGGCATTCGGAGGCGATTCAGGCTGAACCGAGTGGAACCGAGACAGCCGGGGGCACCAGGGACCGAACGGAGGCGGAAGAGCTCGGCCTCGACCTAGGCCGAGGCCGAGCAGGGGGTTGGGCCAAGGCCCGACCCTTTGGCCTGTTTTTCCTCTGGGTTCCGTTTCCTGGTTGTCTCCTTGGGCTAGTATCGTGTTGTCCTCATTAGCTCCTTGCATATCGGAGTGGTCCAAAATTGCCTATAACACTAATAGTTATCAGTTGTATCCACTCATGCATATACACAATCTAAATTGGATCAATATCATCTTGGAATGTCGTATTTATCAACCATCAAGGAATTACCTGCCTTACACCTTTTCCAAGTCTGGCCAATGGCTTCCTTGATCTCCTCCTCAACAACGAAGTAGCAAGTAGAAGAAATAAATGCGTTTTTTCCACTCGTAAGAATAATAAAATAGAAGATAAGCTCTAAGCCATTGAGACAAAGAAATGTATCAAGAAATCATAATTAAGGTGACTTAACTCTCTCGAACCATAGAATGGACAAAAAAACATGAATTTTCAAAACCTTAAAGACAAAAAATGTCAAGTTTGAAAACTTAAAATCCTCAATCAAACTTCAAATACCAATAGTGTACTTTTCCTAAAACGATTATATAATAGATTAATTCAAGGTTGATTCAATGAGCAAAATCTATGGGTTTAAGAGGCCATGGAGCCTAACCATTAGAGATTGGATTATCGTAGTCTAGACAACCCAAACATGTATTAAGCTCATTATGTTTAGTCTAAGCTTGAGTCCTCATTCTTTATTAAATCGACTCAGCTTAATGATGAAGTTTGAGTAGTATTGTTGAAAGCATTATGGGGGTGTTTGGGCCCCTTTTTTGGAAGTAGGGGTTTTGGAAAACACCTCATTTATGAAAGTTGGTGTTTGGACTCTCATTTTTAGAAACTCCTATTTCCCAAACCCCCCTTTCTCTTTCCATTTCCCAATATCACTCCCCCTTTCTCTCTCCATTTTCCAAGATCACTCCTTTTTCTTTTTTCTTTTTTCTTTTTTTTTTTGAAAAAGCCTATTTCCCAAACCCCCACTAACCCTTATTATTTTTATTATTTTATTTTATTATTAATTATTTAATTATTAAGTTTATTATTATTTTAATTTAAAAAATATTATTTTATTATTTTTAACTGCCACGTCAGCACCGTTCCTTCTCACATTTGGCACACTAACTATTCTTTAATATAATATTATTTCCATGATTTAATATTTGTTTGCTTTCTTTGTTATTACTTCCTTAGTTGAATACTAAAGTTTTGTTGTTTAAAAATATTTTCCAACCATTTTAGTTAATTTCAAATGATTGAAGTCATAAGGTAGGATATTCAACCTTCAAAATCAATTTTCCAATGCGTTTTCAAATAGGAGGCAATTAAATAAAAACGAACTCGATTTCCCAACAGTGAGGTAATAAGAAAAATAAAAAGTAAAGTCACATATTATATTCAATTGTGCCAAAAGTTTAGTTTTATTTTTTTAAAAAAAAAAAACACAATAGACCAAACGTTGAGTCAATTACAACGTAATCAATTTTCAAGTTAAATAAAGAAAACTAAAAAAAAAATGTTTTCTATAGTTGAGTTAATATAAGATTCAAATGCGTGTATTTAATTTTTAAACATTGGGCTTAATTTGAAAGTTTATATATATATATAAAAACCTATTGAACTTAGAGTTAATTAAAAAAAAAAAAAGAATTTAATCAATTTTAAGTTAAGATAATTATGTGTCAATTGACAAACTTAACCATGATCAATTTGCAAATTAATATATGTAAAACTTATTGTTTTTTTTTTTTTGTAATGCAACAAAGTTTTTGACCATGCAGTGTCAAACCTTCAAAATTAATTTTCCAATCAATTTGGTTTATTTTTCGACCGTGAGTTTTGACAATATCTATGTTCAGAACAAATACAGGAAATGTAACAAGTGTGGAAAAAAAAATTGAAGAATGGAAAATGATTTTTTTTTTTTTTTGAAACTTTGGATTTTTTATCAAAATTGTGACTTAAAATCCCAAATTTACAATTAATGGAAAGAACATTTTAATTTATTAATTTTAGAAGAATTGTATAACATTGAAAAAAAAAACTAGGAAATGTAACAAGTGTAGGAAAAAATTGAACAGTAGAAAATGATTTTTTCTTCTTTAGAATTTGGATTTTTTTTTATCAAAATTGTGAGTTAAAATCTCAAATCTAGAGTTAGTGGAAAGATAATTTTAAATTATTAATTTTAGAACAATTGTATACCATTGATAAAAAAAAAATTAAAAAAGAAATCAGAAACTCAGACTTCAGAAATCAGCACCCCAAACACAACTTCCAAAATCAGATTTCAGAAATCAGCACCCCAAACACAGATTTCCAAAACCCCCATATTTTCCAAATCATCCTATTTCCAAAACCCCTATTTCCAAAAACCTTCCCCCAAACACCCCCTATATGGTTCATAAACACATTTCCACATTTTATTTTAGAGTTTTGATTGTTTCCCATTTTTACCCTTCAAAGCATGTTTAAGTAAGGGTATCTTAGTCTTTTTATTTAGGGGTGTGATGTTTTGGCATCAAATTAGGATTTCATTTCTAGCCACTACAATTAGAGAATTGAGGCATAAAATTAGACATTTAAACTCTAAGATTTCCATGTAATGTAACTTTGAGTTTTGAATAAAATTGGAGTGTTTTCTACATTTTAAGAGTCATGAGTCTCACCACTTTGCAATGTTTGACTTAGAGTTGCATGCTATGAATATTTATATAAGTCTGATCAATCTACTCTTAGAATATTTAACTTTGAGCAAGGAGAGTTAGCTCTCCTTACCTTGTGGTCGATCAATAAGTAACCTTCTCTAACTCTCCTTTAAAGCTGTGTTAAATTGATTTTTGGAAGTTGTAGTAATACGAGGATAAGGGTTCACATAATCCAAAGGTTCTTAATTCTAAATCAATAAAGTTTTTATACAAAATAATGTGACCAAATCTACCTAAACCTATTGGTATTGAGGTTGATTAGAATCAGTCATCTATTAATTAGTACTGTTTCCATTTTTTTAATCTCTATTATCGTTATTGTTCCTTTATTTAGGTGGATAATTGTTATTCTCATGCTTTCTTTCAATTATTTTGAATAACGATTAACACTTTAGGCATCCATCCATTAAATTTAACTAGATTTTTTCTAAACAAGTCTCATAAAATTATAAGATCAACTTTTAGTGATTTGCTACAATTAGAACAATAACTATTTAATTAATCTATATATTGATCGACGTCAACCATGAGTATTTACATACTACTCTTTTTTTTTTTCTTCTTTTTTTTATATATATTTTTAATTTTCTTAGTTATTATTTTTATCTAAATAATGCTAGATTTCTAATTGTCATAAAAAACACCTTGATGTATTTATTGAATGAAAATTTCTAGTTTTAAAAGTTATGAAAATAACATTTACACAACATGAGATTGATAAATAATAAAAAGTAGTTCTTATTTGAAAATCCACTCACTTACTCTCCAAATTACATGCATTTTCTTTTTGGAGAGAAATACATTAATAATAATAACAACAACAACATCAATCAAACTCTACATAAATTAAAATAAGTACTCGATAGTCGAAATGCCAGAAGAATCGGGCCATGGCACTTGAACCGCCACCATCTGGTCTTGGTACTTGAATCCAACATCCTCACCGTCGATCCGACAAGCCCTTGGTTTCTCTGATGCAAACACTCGCATCTCACCGGTACCTTTGACACCAATCTCAACAGAGCTCAGGTCATCATCATAGTCCACAGATTGGATGGCACCACCAATGTTGAGCATGTTGACAAGCCCAATCGGGGCGAATTGGACTGAAGTTTCGATGAGTGTGGTGACTGGCGAGACAAAGACAAGTTCAAAGTCGAAGGGGTCGAGGGCGATATCAATATTTTGGGAGGGCTTGGCGAGGATGAGCTTCTTAGCTTGGTAGAGATAGAGCGCAAAGGTTTTCACACCTTCAATAGAAATAGGGTTTTCCCCACTATTCCACTCAATGTCTTTTGCATTGGTTTTGGAGGTCACTCGTTTTGAGTACTGAGAGAAGCATTGGTTGCGTCGTGTCTCACGACACCATCCTCCTCCTTGACAGTTGAATGCACCGATCACACCAGTGAACTATGGGAAAAAAAAAACAATATATCTTGAAATATTTTTAAAACTAAGAAAATATGGCACATTAAACGATCTTGTTGATTAAAGTCTAATAATTTCCTAAAGTTTGGCAAGATGCCTCGATTTAAAAAAAAAAAAATTGTTTACCTTGTTGAGGTTCCATATCTTGAGCATAGTCTCTCCATCATGCAATGGATCTTCAAAGAGACAGTCTCGAGTTGGAAGGGCGTAGTACTCACTTCGAAGGATCGAGCCATCAGGAAGCACCAATTTTTTTAGGAGCTCAAAGTTGTGCTTTCCGACAAAATCACTGACATAGATCGGGCCACCGGAGATAGCTCGAGAGGCGGCGTGGAAAGCCGCACAAGGGTGGGTGGATTGGAACATATCCCAGTCAGGGTGGATGAAGTTGCCCATCCACAGGCTGTTGTAGGCGCAATGCACCATGTGGCATCCTTGCAGCCAAAACGTACCGTTTGGATCACCAGAGGGGTCGGTGCACCAAAAGTCATCACCTATCAAGCAACACGTGGCACTCATTAGTTGGATGCACAGAGTAACACGTCATCAGCAATGAGATAATCCAGGTGGGCCCGTTGGGAAAATAAATGAAATTCCATTAGTTCAAAAAAATACGTTTTATTAGTTGAGATTTTGGTGACGTGTACTGCCAGGTGCTCAACTTCCAAATTCATTGCATGACCTTGACCAGATAAGGGGTCTGTGGGCCCCGCGTGACCATAATTAAAATTGTGGATAATTTAAATTATTAATAAAACAACATTCAAATTTAACTTAAAAATTGGCAATTTTAAGTAAAATTAATTGTCAAATTTCAAAGTAAAATTTTGAAAATTTTCTTTCAATAAAATATAATCGAATTGATAAAAGTATGTACTACAAATATTTAAAGAATAGAGATCTCGTACCAACACGACCAAGAGAGATAGCTTCAGTGCCGAGGAACATGAAGTCGTTACAATGTTCCATACTTGCAATGACTCCATTTCCTTTGAAATGTTTATTTATCGATTTCGTCATTGCTTTGTAGTATGCCTTTGCCAAATCCACTCTCCCTCCATAGTCCTCACACAACATCTCCAACAACTGCCAATTCAAAATTCCAATAAGATTTTCAATGAAATACAAAATACCTCTGGTTAAAAGAAAAAAAAAACGACTCAAATCAAGTTATTTTGTAAAAGGGAAGAAAAAAACATCTTCAAATATCTATTATTTTGTCACCTAATGGATCAACTCACCTACGTCAATAAGTTACTATAGTACTTTAAGTCAAACTATCCTTAGTAATTTTTCTTTAAAACTAAACAACAAATTATATTAAACATTTTGAAAACTCCAAAACCCAAAATAAAATAAACCATAATATTCAAAACTTCATAGACTAAACTCCTAAAATACCGAAAAAATAACGAATTTCTACTAACTTTAATTTCTAATATATTTTATGTTTTTATCGTCAGAGAAAATTTTAGCTAGATTCACCTTTCTATTACGTTACATAAAAAAGAAAGTCAACCACAGAACTCCCACCAACTAGTGTATAGAACTAAGTACTTTTCAAAACAATTTCAAACGTTCAAATTCCAAACACGAGCTTTAAACATAAGGCTAAATTATAAAAAAAATACCCCTGAACTATGGAGTTTGTTTAAAAAATGTCCCTGAACTTAACAAAAAATAAAAAAATACGCTTATTGAAAAACGTTCTTCTTTTTTCCTCATCTCACCGTAAATTCTAACAGTTTCCATTAAAAAATTAACGACAAGGGTATTTTTGAATCATTTTTCAAAGTTGAGGAATATTTTTGAAACTTTTCAAAGTTCGGACATTTTTTAAACAAACCGCATAGTTTAGGGGTATTTTTTATAATTTAGCCTAAACATAATAATCGATACTTACGTGAATAACGTCGATCTTAACGCCATCAATTCCGACCTTCTCCAAATGAGCATGAAGTCCCTCATACATCTCCTCTGCCTTCTCCGGCGGGACCATCCCAACCTTATGATTAACAATCTTATCGACCGCCAAATCCTCCATCGTCTTCTGCAGCCCCGGCGACAGCACCGGCTGGATCACGCTCGCCTCCGGCAACCCCGGCACGTTCGGCCGGAGCCCGCCCCAATACCCACACAGAGCGTGCCACACGTACACATACTCCACCGTCTTGTACTCCCCTTTCAGCTCGTCGATGAAGGCCTTCATCCCTTTCTGGCTGGCTCCGGCGCCGGAGCGCTTCGGGTTGACGTAGTCGCGGAATTTGTAATTCTCTTGGAATTTTAGAAGGCGGCAGGGCATCTGCTCGCCGGCGACGGTTTGGTTCATTCCTTCTTTGGTGATGGGATCGGCGTCGTGGCCGATGGACTGCCAGCCGTCGTCGATGAGGACTAAGCCGGGCGGACAGCCGCCGTCGACGAGATGCTTTACGCCTTCTATTACGCCCTGTGGGTGAACCGTTAGGTAGAATGCGTCCCACGTGCACCAACCGAATTTGTCCACGATGCCTAGTAACAATATCAAAGAAAAAGTATATTAGATTTAGAACAAAACTTGCCTGCACACCGGTATCTCGCTACATATCCCATTAAAATCTTGACAAGTAAGAAAGAGGAAGGGAGAAAATGAGAATTTTTTGTTATCTCTCTTAGTTGTCAACGTTTTAATGGTGGTATGCAGGGAGATCCCTAATACAGACAAGTTTTTTCCTTAGATTTATAGTAACCAATTAATTATTTTTGTTTCACATGTGTGTTTTTTTTTTCTTTTGGAAAATAAAAGGAAAGGATATATTTTATTTTTGCATTGAAAATTTAGTATTGAGTAGGGAGAATTTCTTTTTTGGAGTAATTTTAGTGGTTAAATTTTGGTTGAATTTAATTGATAATATACAAATATACTCTATATTTTATTTTCAAGTGATATTATCATTTTGTTTTTTTAGTACTATATGAGAGTGGAGGATTCGAACCACAGGCCTATTGACCATCAATATAGGTAAGTTGAACTATGTCATTCATGTTAGCTCATTAGTCTGACCTCTTAGTCCATCTTAGATTTTAAAAAATATATTTTGTCCTTTTTCTTTTTCTAAAAGTGTGTGTTTATGAAATTAGATATATATGATAAAGACGTTAAAGGTGCAAATCTCTAATCCACTCTAAAGGTCTATTTGAAATAATTTTCTAAGTATCTAAAAGCATTTTTTTTTTACTTAAAAACGCTTTTTAAAACACATTCCAAACAGGTACTCATCCCTAAAGAAAATATGAAAAAAAGCTTTTGAGTTTAGTAGTAGTTTAGTAAAATATACCTGGCGGAGTCTTCTCCTCCAACAAGCGGAAAGTTCCGAGGTGGGTCCTGACAATCTTCATCGCCTCCTTCACCAGTGCAAACGGATCATCCCCGGCATGAAGATACAGCACGCTCCGGAACGACGAGTCCACCACCTTCGACGAGCCGCTCTCGACACAGACGTCGACAAAGTCGTCGTCCCCGGGCTGAATCGACGACCGGAACGGCCCCTCGACAAGAGGAAGAAGGAGAACATACGGCCGGCCGGAATCCGACTTCTCAAGGATCACAATCTGAGTCTCGGACTCAAGGTCGCCACCATTCCGGCCAACCCAATGGGTGGTCCACCACACCTTGAACCTGAAAATACTCATGAACCGAATGTCCTTCAGCTTACCAATGGAAACGACATGTCGGTCGTCAGGTTCCGACGCGTCGAATCCCACAAAGCAGCCAACCGAAACCGGCGACTTGTCGATCGAAGTGTACGGAGAGGGAGAAGCAACGATATTCTCCGGCACATCGGACAGAAACAAATGGCCATTAACGGTGAAATCCGACCCGTCGATCGAGAATGGAGACGACATGTCGTTCAAGCCGTCGAACGAAACGACGTCGTTGGAACCGCCATTTCTCAAGCTCGGAGCCATTTGAGAGAAGAAAAGAAGAAACAAACAACCCAAGAACTAAAGAGGGTTAGTTTTTTCTTGAGGTTGCTGTGAAGAATAAGGGGGATCAAGGGGATTTTATAGAGATGGGGGGGAAAATTAGGGGGAAAAGAGAAAAGAATATGGGGTGTTTTTTTAAATTGTAGATTCTTGAGGATCGAAAAGTAAAAAACTTTTGCTTGATTCTCTTTGAAAAAGCTTTGGAGAAAAGTTGCAGGTTAACAATGGCGGAAGGGGAAGGGGAAGAGTTGGGGATTTATAGATATGGAGACCTGCGAAAATGGAAGGTTCGTTGGAAGGTGGGTATTTTTTTTTCTTTTTTCTTTTTTAAAAAGGCAATTTAATGTAATTTTAAATGTTTTTATTTGAAAGTGTATTTAATTTAATTAATTAAGTTATCCATGTTGGACACATGGACTGTCAAAAGGTTTGTTGGGTATCTCTCCAAGTTTCCAACTTGTTTGGAAATTATTTTTAAAATAAAAAGTGTGTTTGAATATTTTTTTTTAAAGAGTCACTTTTTTTTTTTTTTTTTTTTTTTTTTTTTGTCGTCTTATAGATTTTCATTAATTTTTAAAATAAAAAGTGTGTTTGAAAATTTTAAATTTTTACTTTACATTCACCTTTTTCAATTCAACAAATATAGTACTTTAAAAAATGTAATAACTTTTTAATGGTTAAAAATCATTTCTGTCCTAACAATCTGGTCCTCTAAACTTTGATCCGTAACGCCAAAGTGAGCATAGCTTAGCAGTAAATTGGCATGTACTCTCGACCAAAAGGTCGAAGGTTCTAAACCCTCCACTCCAAATGTTGTTGAATTAAAAAAAAATAATAAAAAAAAAAAAAAAACTTTGATCCGTAACAATTTAGTTTTGTACTTTCAATTTCATAACAATTTAGTCATTGAAGTTAGACTATTTTTTAAAACTATTTTTTTTTTTTTATAGTTTTCAAAACTGAACTTGGTTTTTGAAAACAATGGAATGAGTTAGATAACAAAACAAAGAAACTTGAAGTTAGAAGTAGTGTTTTTAAACTTAATTTTCAAAAATAAAAAACCAAAAACCAAATGGTTATCAAATGGGACCTTAAGGACCCGTTTGGTAACGTTCTCGTTTCTTGTTTCTTGTTTCCAATTTTATTAAGAAATCTAAGCATTTAATAACTATGTATATTTCTTGTTCTCATTTTTTAGAAACACTCCCAAAATTTGTATAGAACTTTTGGGAACAACTAAAACTAGTTTCTCCTTTTTTGTTCTTGTTTCCAATTTTTTCCAAACATAAATAAGAACATAGGTTTATTATTATTGAATGTATAGGTGTTAGGGTCATGAAATTCTATTTTTCTTTATTAAAAATGAAGAAACGGAAACAAGAAACGAGAACGTTACCAAACGGGCCCTAAATTTTTACATTCACTTTTTTTTAGTTCAACAAACATAGGTAGGTGATAGACTTCCAACTTTAAAGAATGTAATAACTTTTTTTACTGTTAAAAATCATTTTTTGTCCTTGAGCTTTCATGAAAGTGTTTATAACAATTCAGTCTTTTTTCTAAAAAAAAAAAAAAAAAAAAAAAAAAGATAACAATTTAGTCATTGTACTTTCAATTTTATAACAGTTTAGTTCTTGAACTTTAATAAGTAACAATTTAGTTCTTGTACTTTCAAATTTGTAACAATTTACTTTCTGTACTTTCAAATTTGTAACAATTTAATCATTGTCGCAAAAAAATTCATCAAAATTAAATGTCGATTTTTATTATTTAATGATTAAACTTTGTAGGCTTATAAACATATTGGTCCTAAATTAGTTCATTAATCTATCTATGTAAGAAATTTCTTTAAATATTTACATTAATTTTCACGATCGTTACAAATTTGAAAGTACAGAGATTAACGGTTACTTATTAAAGTTTAGGGACTAAATTACTACAAAATTGAAAGTACAAGGACTAAATCGTTACAAAATTGAAAGTATAGGGACTAAATTGTTGTAGATCAAAATTTAGAAAACTAAGGGCCCGTTTGATAACCATTTCGTTTTCTGTTTTCTGTTTTTGTTTTTCATTTTTAAAAAACAGGGGTGTTTGATAACCATTTCTGTTTTCTGTTTTATGTTTTTTAAAAACGTTTTTGAAATTATAAGTAAATTTCAAAAACCAAAAAAAATAGTTTTTAAAAATTGATTTATGTTTTTCAAAAACTCATTTTTCTTCTAATGCTTACTTTTCTCCTCTTTTACCTCTCTCCCCAACAAATTTCTTTCTCTATTTTTTCTCTCTCTAAAATTTATTTTTCTCTCTCTAAAATTTTCTCTCTCAAAACTTTTTTTTTTCTCTATAACTTGTCTATTTCTAAAAACTTGTCAATTCATTTTCTCTCCTCAATAAACATGTTCTAATTTTTCTTTTGAAAAAAAAAAGTCGCCAAAATTTTCTATCGCTACAACTTTTCTTTATTTTTCTTATTTATCGTTAGTTCTTTTGCATATCTTTTACTCTTAACTTTACTATCCCTCTAAAAAAAATTTTATTTAATTTTTTTAATCTAAAATTTATCGCGTTTACTCTAACTTGTTTTCTATTTTTTCTCTAACTAATATCTTTTCTCAAGTTTAACTAATATTCTTTCTCTAAACATTTTTTTTTCATCTCTCTAAATTTTCTATGTTTAACTTTTCTCTCGTCTTTTCAAAAAAAAAAAAAATCTCTTGAAAACATTTATATTTGTGGCTCTAAATTTTTGTTTAAACGTCTTTACACATTTTTCTCTCTCTAAAATATCTTTTCATCTTTCTAATTTTTAAAAAACTGAAAACAAAAAACAGTTATCAAACATATGTGGTTTTTGTTTTTAAAAAACAGGAAACCAAAAACAGAAAAACCAAAAACTAAAAACTGAAATGGTTATCAAACGGGCCCTAAATTGTTACTTTCATGAAAGTGCATACCAAAAGTGATTTTAAAAAATTCTCAATTCTTACATTTGACATGAGGGAGACTTTTTTTTTTTTTTTAATCTTTTTCAAATTTCAATTTTATCTAATCAAACCTACGTTTTCTTCACATTCAACTATTTCACTACAAAGTAAATCAAATCTCTTAAAACTCAATTTCATTCCAAATTTGGCTCTAGTAGCATCTTTCTTTAAAGTTTTCCTCCTTTCTTTTTTTTTTTTTTTTTGAAATAATAAAGTTTTCCATTTATTTCATACAAGATCTTTATTCGTAATTTATTGAATATGCATGAGAACAAAACCCTACCCTATGTTATTTTTACAAAAATATATAAATATTAACATATTTAAAAGCACATTGTTTTTAAAAATTAATTACAAATTCACCCCATGTAGTTAGTCTATTTTGCAAAGCATACCCTCGTGTCTCAAAATAAGTTTGAAACATAGCCCTATAAATAATGTTATTATTATACAACGACTCTCTCCATATTTTTCTTTGGACATAAATCCCTTTATAGATTTGTTTTGCACCTGTCAAATTAGTGAAATAGTTATCTTTACTTGCTCATCGTTTTTTTTACTTTGATTACAAAAAGAAAATCACATCAGGTGTCCGTCCATTTTTCATAAATAACATTTGTTAGACTCGCTCATCATCTTTTCTTTTATATTGCGAGACTTTTTTTGCATTTTTTTTAGTACAACAAAGGTGAGATATGAAGATTTGAACCTCTAACTTCAAAATAAGGGATTACATGTTAATTATCGCTAACTTATACTCACTTTGACGGTTTTGTTTGCATTTCTTATAGATACCATTCTATTACTTTTTCATGTTATTTTAGTGGAAAAAGGGCTAGGAGAGTTGAATGTAGATGGAGAGATGCTTGTGATGGGAAGAGAATAATTTTTCCCAAACTTTTTTTTGCCACATCACCAAAAAAAAAAAATAAACCCACCACATCAACATTAACTAAAATCAATTTAAAAATATCTCATCAAATTGACTAACAAAAAATTTACCTACTAAAATGGAGCGTCGTGACAATATTATAGGATTTTAAATCCAAATGAAATTGTTATCCAAACTTCATAGACCAAGTTAATTATCCCAAAATCCTACAACAAGGTGTTTCGCTCACAAGTAAAGTTTGTGTAACTCTTTTTTTACCTATTAGAAAAATGCAATACGAAGTAATCAGAAATTGATTTAGCTCGTGCTAGTTGAATTACTTGACAAGCAGTAAAAATTTAGACTATATAAATTCAAGCTTATAAAATCCATACTTTATACTATAGACTTCCATATTTCATAATCTATAAATCATATAATGTGATATGATTTTTTTTATGACTTATTTGTTTAATTATATCATTCAAACACACAAAGTTATATAAAACTAACCTTCAAATAAAAATAAAAATAAATCCAAACATCTCCAAATTTTTATGATTTGGATGGATTCTCACATTTGGCATCCAAATTCCCAGAGAATCAAGGCAAATACATGAAGGGGACATAGGCATTAATTATCATTATTGCCTTATTGAGGACCAATTTTCCAAAGCTTTCTAGGCCTTTCCTTAATTAAACTTCAAATATTTTGGCATTAATTGTCCAAAATTTAACTCTCTCTTTATTCTTTTTTTTTTTTTAAATTAAAAAAAAATACATCATTCCCCTTCTAGTTGACAAGAATTTTATATCTTTATGAATATTCAATCATTTTCTTAAAGAATAAATAATTCCTTTTGTAGCTTATGGATGGAATTTCTCTAGAGGGAATTTTTCTAAAAAGCAATTTTGCTTTTTAATGGAATTTTATTTCATTTTCTAACGTTAAAAGAAAATAATAATTATTTTATTTTCTTGCAATGTAGTCCCACATAATGATAAGGAAATAAAAAGGTCTACTTGTTTAGTTGCTCCTTTTTAAAATTTTTACTTAATTAGTGATATGTTGCAAAAAGAAAAAAAAAACCGAAAAATAAAATTTTATTTTGAGAGCTAATCTAAACCATTTAGGGGGTGTTTGGGGCACTGAATAGGTTATAATAACCCCTTTATTATAACCTATTCAGTGTTTGGGGCATCAACAAAAATAAATGGCTAGGTGGGTTATTTTTACCCTCGATTATTTTATCCATTCTTTACAGTAACTATAATTCAACCCACCCGATTATTCTATCCATTTTCTACAGTAACTCTCTCCTCTCTTCTTCCATGCGACTCCTTGACTTTTCCGACGACCGCCGGCCGCCGTCGGCCGGCGAAGTTTCCGGCGGCCGCCGACGATTTTTCTGGCGATCGCCGACGACTTTTCCGGCCACCGATTTTTTTTTCTTTTTTTTTCATATTTCTTCTCATTTTCATTTTGAAAAATATAAAAAATGAAAATAAAGAAAAAAAAACATCAAATGTTGCCGGAAAATTCGTTGACAACATCGAAGGTTAACCAACTTAAAAAAAAAAAAAAAGAACATTCAAACGAAATTGTATTTACCACACTGAAGTTTATTTCAAATGATTTTTTTGATAAAAAAAACTAATATGATTTTTGAACTAAACATTTACAATTTTTATTTTGGCAATACTAAAAGTTAACTAATATGATTTTTCTATACCAAATCCTAAACTTTTTTGTTTTGAAAAAAAAAAAAAAACATAACCCTAAATCAAAGTGAATCGTATATGATAAAAGAAAACAGTCAGTTTGAACCTTTGATTCAGAACCCCATGTTAAAACAGATTAGTACTCCAAACAAAGACTATTTTATCCCAGACTAAACTAATCTGCATCCCAAACACAGATTATTTTATCCCAGACTAAAATAATCTGCACCCCAAACACAGATTATTTTATCCCAGACTATAATAATCTGCACCCCAAACACAGATTATTATAACCCCCAGACTATTATAATCTCCAGATTATTATAACCACCAGATATTATAACCAATTCAGTGGCCCAAACAGCCCCTTAAAGTCATTAACAAAAAGGTGACATTTTTTTTTTCTTTTTATACATTTTTGGCTTGAATGTTCCAAATCTTCTCATGAGTTTTCTTTTAATATTTTAATTTATTGCATAGACTCTGATAAAGGTTCTTCACTCTCAACTCATAGTCTCTCCTTCTCTTCTCAAAAAAGAAAAAAAGGGTATTTTTTTTTTTTTTTTCTGATGATGGTGGTGTTGACGACCGGCACCGACTGGGTGTCAGCGACAGTGAAGGTAGGCTGGAATTAGGTTTTGGAGGAAGAAGAGGGAAGTAGAGGGAAAAGATGGAAAGAAAAATAAAAGAAAAAGAAAAAGAATTAAAAAAAACATATTTTAATATTATTTTATTTTAAAAAATGTTAAAAACGATTTTTTTAATAAAAAAAATAGTGTCACATCAACAATCCGTTAGTAATTAACGAAAAATTGGACTGAGGGATCAAAATGAAATGAAATTCAAACCTCACAAACCAAAATGTCGAGTTAAAAAAAAAAAAAAAAAAGAATGATTGATGTAGAATATACTGTAGAACCGATTTAGTTTCGCTTTTTAGGTTTTCTTGTTTCAAGTGATTTGTTACTTTTATTCTCTCTTCTAAAAAGGGATGTGCTTTTCTTAGTTACCAAATATTTTCCCTTCTTCTTCCTTTTTCTGTTTTTTTTTTCTTTCCTCTTTTCCATTTAATTATAAAAAGAGTAAAATTAACCTTGGGTTACAAGTGAAGAATGTAATAAAGTAAAAATTGAAAAAAAAAAAACAATGATTAAATTTTGCATGAGACATAAAGTAGAAAATTTAGCAAATTTATGTCTAAAGTATATACTTAAATGAATATATTATGAAAAAAGTGGTTTGTCCTAATATTTTTTGTTTTATAAGGACAAATAATTATTTTTTATTTTTCCTTTTCGTTTGATATCATTAGATGAGTCATTCTACATAAACTCTTTTTTGCTGGAACAAATATGAGAATGTGAGGATTTTAACTTCTAACCTCAAGATAAGAAGTATATGTCAATTACTGTCAAGTTATACTCATGTTGGATGTCTTAAATTTAGCTTAACCTCTTATTATTTAGTCTTGAAGTTTCGTATTTATGAAAGTTTAATGAGTAGACCAAAGATAACTAATTAATGTAAACAATTAATTATTGAAAGTGACAAATATAATTTATCTCTTTTCTTGTTTTCTTTTTAGTTCAAAATTAATTTATCTCGGTGGAGGCTTTAAACTCGTTTATGTATCCAACATATATATATGTTTATGGTCAAATTTGGTGGGGGGAAACTCACCTGACCTTCACGTGCCACCAACAGTAAATTTGTTTGAGATGGGAAAGACGTGGCTTGCAAGACCAGGGAACCTGGACACCGGTGTGGTGCTTGCCACACCGCCTCTGATGCTTAAGTCAGCAAGGAGAAATATAGGAAGCGAGAGAGCAAGAGTGAGAGGAGAGTTCAGAGAATAGTTTCGGGATCCCTTCTTCCATGGCGAAGAAGGGATTATATACCTCTTCCTACCTTAGGGTTTCTAGGCGTTCGGAGGCAATCCATGGTTGAACCAAGTCAAACCGGGCTGACCCACGACGTCAGGGACCGAGCGAAGGGGGAAAGGAATTGGCCCGCGAGAGTGGGCTGAGGCTCGGCCTAGGCCGAGGCCGAGCATGGGTTGGGCCTGGCCCAATCCTCTCGGCCTTGGCCCAACCTCCTAGCCCGTTTTCCCTCTAGGATCTGTTTCTTGGTCAGGCCTTCAGATTCGTGTTGTGTTGTCCAACATAATTTTTTTAGTTCAATATGAAGGTGGAAGAATTTGAACCTTCAACCTTTAAGGGAGTAAATAATACATTTGACAAATTAATTGATCTATGCTGCTAAATTGGGCATAACTTGGACATTAATTGACATGTATCTTTCGCTAAAAGGTCAAAGGTTCGAATCTCCAACCCCAAATAATGTTGTTGAATTAAAAAATAAAATAAATAATAATTGATCTATGCTCGTGAGTATAACTAGCTAGCATAAATTTGTGGTATTTAATATGATCGATTTCATCAATATAAAATAGACAATTTTCTTTATTTTCATATAAAGTAAAAACCAACATGAGCATAGTTCAATTGACATAAAGTTTGTACTAGCGGTTCAAATCTTTCCACCTCCACATGTTAGTAAAAAAAAATTGTCACAAGAAAGACTCGTGTGCTTCGATAAAAATATTGACTTAACTTTAAAAAGAAATTGGCATTTTTAAATGAACTCATAAAAATTATTGTGAGTAAAAATCAGACTTTTTGTAATGGTAGAATCACGACAACCTTGTAATACTTTCAACATTGAAAAAGGTTCCTTGGTTTATAAGCAAAGACAAGTTTTAAGGTCCATAATCATTTTGTTTTTTTATTTTTAGTTTTTGAAAATTAAGTTTGTAATCACTATTTCTACGTACAAATTTAAGCATGTTGGCTATCAGATTTAATTTATAAGCACTATAAATTAAAAAAATTCGAGTTTAATAACAAAAATTAAACTGTATTTTAAAATAAATTAACCTGAATCCACTTGGTAGAGAAGGCCAAAAATTTTAAATATATATATATAAAAAATAAAAAAGGCAATATTCTTTTATTCAAAGCTTATGGGCTTTTTGCGGGCCTCAAGATACTGCGGGCCCTTCTTAGCTTGACGACTCTGCCCTAATAAAATGTTTTCTTTTTCACTTTTTTTTTTTTTTTTCTTTTTCTTTTTCTTTTTCACAATTTCAAACAAAAATTAATATACTGTGTGGGACCCATCTCGCATAAGACAACTGCCACGTGGAGCGCTTTTTGGTCCATCCTCCACCGACCTCATACTTTTCTTTTTTCATTTTTTTTAAAATAAACGACGAGGTTGCCACGTGGCATTCTTCTTCGGTAAGTAAACAACCGTGGAGTCGAAACGTCATCGTTTCTTCCTCAAAAGATATGAATTTTTATTTCTCTTATTTGATTAATATTATGACGTCACCTTCGGAAATGTGAGTGGCTGGGAAAAAAGAAAGTAAAAGGAAAAGAAATATTAAAAAAGAGGGGGAGGTGGAAACTGTTTCGAGCGGTTCTGATATAACTACTCCCGGGAGGTTCAACTACCAGACGGACCAATGAAAAATCTCCACGTGTGCAACAGTTGTTAGTTTCATGCGAGCTGGCACGTGTTGTATACACGTGGGAGTTGCTGAGAGGTTTGGTTTGCTCTTCGTGTGTGTCGCACGTGCTTCAACGGAATATGCCGACACCGACCTTTGACACTTGTTTCTTTCTCGTCTTAATTACCGGTGAGTGGTACGAAATCTATATATAATATTTATATAATTATATGTTCTTTTTAAAATAATTATTATATAATTATTAAATGTTGTTATATCTTTTTCTTGACCAAATAAATAAATTAATAATATTCTTTAATGCTTTTAAAAAAAAAATAATAATAGTTTCAAACTTTCAAGATTTGATTTTTTTATTTATAAGTTTTATTTTACTTTTAATTTTTTTTGGAAAAGTAAAATATGTGAATATATTCGAAAAGTTCAAAAAGAAAATATTATTCATTTGAAAAATATATCAGAAGTCATCCACCTAAGAAAATGAATGACAAAAACATAGTTCAACTGACATAATCACATAAAGTATATGTTTATGATTAAAAGGTCTCATGAATTTGAATCTTCCAATCTCAGATGGTGGAATTAAACAAAAAAAAAAAAAAAAACAATTGAAATGAGATTAAAATTGGAGTGCAAGCCAATTTTTTTTTTTTATATATATAAAAATAACGTGGATTTATTCTTCTAATAACTTTGAAAATGAAGTTATTGTCATAATTAGTTTTAAATTATAATATTAATAAAAAAATTCCAGCGATAGGGTATATATTTTAAATATCTTTTAGGTTTAAAATCATTTTAGATGATGACATAAAAGTAAAGATAAAAATTATTGTTTTTAAAAAGCTCAGAGACAATTAAAATAGATATCTGAAAGTTGTCATTAAAGTGATTCTTATGTGTTGGACCAAAAGGTTGGATTCCAAATCCAGACCCATGGGTTACCTAATCCAAACTTCAACTCAAACTTATTTCAAACCAATATTTTCTCTTTCTCTCGTAAAGTTGGTGAGGTCGATCATTTCTCATTTTATTTTCCTCGTAATTTTGATGAGTTCTACCATTTCTTTCTTTATTTCTCCTCATAATTTTGATGGTCCATCATTTCTCTCTCCATTTTCTTGTAATTTTTTCTTCATTTATCTATATTTAATTAACAATAGTACAATATATATAAAAGTTTATGATTTTAAGACAAGGAAAATATATTTTAGACCATGGTTAAAATATCATTTTGACCACTATATTGTAGACCCCTAAATTTGTCCGAAATTTTATTTAATTTAAATCTATCCATTTTTCGAAAATGAGAAAAAAAAAGAGAGAATATTCTAGATCTTTAATTTAGCCAATTCAAATATTTTTTTATTAGGTCAAATATTTTATTTTGATTAATTAATTTGCCAAATCAAATATTAGGTTTATTTGGCAAGGTTAATTAAAGAAAATATTTTATTTCCTTGGGTGATTGATTGTCAAATAATATCTTGTAAATTTGGAAGGTGGAATTGGTGTATTTATTGAATTCCCTTTTCATTTTTTTATTTTATTGGATTTTAATTTTATTTGATCACCTTCCTAATATGTGGTGGTTGGAATTGGCTATAAATAGGGAGTCCTCCCATTCTTGCATAGGACGATTTTTTGGAGCCTTGGAATACCCTCTCTACACGTTTTTTTTAGCCCGGGAAAGACAACCTACACGTTTTTTTTTGTGGCTAAAAATAGACTCCCAAATCTCTCTCTTCTCAAACCCTAGATACAATTTTCTCCCCTCCCCTCCCCTTTCACGTTTTTCTCCCAATAAAAAAGGGATCCTAACCACATTTTTGTATCTCATTCTCTCTCACTCTCCCATATTTTTCTCCCTTTAACAAGAAAACAAACATCGACATTGTAGTCTTCTCTTTCAACCAAGAGGTCTCTTCTCACTTTTAGGCATGCATTCCTCTCGTTCTTCGTCTTAGGTATTTATTTATTTATTTCTTTTCGATTTTTTTTTCTTCCTAAATCAAATTTTATTTTCGATGTTTTATTTCCTCTTTAAATTTGCATCTAGCATGATATCTTAGAATATTGACTAGTTGTTATGCATAAACTTTTTATATATCACATTTCTCTTTGGTATGTTTTACTTTATCTTCATCACATCATATTTTGTTATCCTTTTATTATTTAGAATTTTGTGTAAAAAATATGTTATGGAGTCTACTTTTTCTAATTAACAATCTTTAATAATTGTGAATATATTTTTTTATTATTATTTCTCCTTGTTACATGTTAGTTTAACTGCAAAATTTAAAATTTATTTGTAAAATATAGTTTATTGCTAATTTTATTTACCATTCAATATTGCATTCTTATGTTTTGAATTCGGTCAATATCATTGATTCTTGTATCATTACTTTTCTAAAACCATGCTTCTTTTGTTATTTGTGTCCAAAAAAAGAAAATCTCCAACGACGGAATCTCAATTTTTGGAATGCCAATGTTGAGTTTTTCTTGAGGTAAGAAGTCAATGTCTTGGAATGCCGAGATTTGATTTCAATATGTTTCTTTTAAAGCAATTAAACTTTATTTCTTGTATATTATAGTTTTTATCCCTTTTTAGATATTTTCTCTCAATTATATGTTTTTTTTTTTATTTCTCTAAGTTAGGATATTTAGTCCATAATTCCCTATAAAGTTCTTTCCCTTAATTAAATAGTTTTTAAAGAAAAAGTCTTCCATCGATGGAATCTTGAATTTTCGGGATGCCGATATTTGAGTTTCTTGAGGGAAAAAATAAAATCTCGGGATGCCGGGATTTGACTTTAATGTTTCCTTCCTTATAAAGCATAAATAAAAATTCTTCATATTTTTCCTTTAAAACTTCTTTTTTTAAAGAGACATATTTCATAAAAGGCATTTTCTTTAAAAGGAATGTATTAAAAGCTTTTGTAAAATTGTTTCATAAACTTTATTTTCAAAATAATAAATCAATGCAAAATTCATTTTCCATAAAAGGCCACTTCTTTAAAATTAAAATTAATTAAGAGTTTTCCTTAAGAAAAAAAATATTTATTTACTCACACAATTTTCAAAATTAATAAACCAAAACGTTTTAAAAAAACAAACTTTCCTATGACAGGAATTAGGAAATCAAGATATTGACTTTCCTAATATTCTTGAGGTGTTGATGAATTTATTTTGGGATGCCAAATTAAATTCAAACAAATTATGAATGGCTTTATGCCACCCACAATTATTGCTCATTATTTATTTATGGAATAATGAAAATTAAAATGTGGGACATTTAAAAATCAACAAAAAAAAATCTTCTTTAGTATTTACCATAGCCAATTTCCTTAAATAACACAAGAAAAATAAAATTTCGTTCTTCGAACGAGTGTTGTGGGGTGCTAATACCTTCCCCATACACAAAAAACCCCCGAACCTTAAATCTTTTATTTGCAGACCATTTTAGCATATTGTTGGGTGCCCAGTCACACCCTCTAAATCAAGACTGGTGGCGACTCCATTTTCCTCCTCTTGGGAACAAAGTCGGCCGCTCCGCGTCGCAAACCCGTAGCGACATATATATATATATATTTTGTTTTGTTTCGTTTTAATCCCTATATTTTCAAATGTCCAATTTTAGTAATTGTACTTCACATTTTTTTACCCTACGATGTGTTTATTGTTAATTTTTCTTAAAATAAAAATTAGTTTCTATTAGCCTTCCTTTTGTAAATTTTAGAAAAATGTTCACATTGTGTTTTTTCTTGTGCGAAAATTATTATTATTTAATCAATTTCGATAAAATTTAACTTTAAACTTATGGTAAGGATAAAATTTAAGCTTCAATGAAAGTACAGGAACAAAAATTAGACAACAAAATGGTATTTTAACCTTTAGACGACTTACTCATATAAATATTTTTAAAACAACATTTAATTATAAATTAACATATCAAAATTAAAATATATATGCTTCTCAAGCTGAATCGATTTTCTCTATACTCCAACTTATTTCAATTTGAACATGGTTGGAACAATTTCATAATACAAAATAGGATAAAATATAGCAAAGTAGATAAATCCCAGTAAACAAAATCATAAAAATTAGAGATTAAAAAATAGTTAAAAAAAGAAGGAACAAGAAAACAACCAATCCAAACCCAACCAAACACGACTTCAGAACCTTGTCCAACCCAACCTTGCTTCCCAAACACAAGCTTCAACAATCCCAAGATTCACAATTCTAGTAAGAAAAAATGGGAAAAATACACTTTTAGTCCCTGAGGTTTGAGTTAAGTTTCATTTTGGTCCCTGAGGTTCCAAATTCAACAATTTAGTCCCTGAAGTTTGAGATAAGTAGCAATTTGGTCCCTGTCATCCATTTTTCTGTTAAATCTAACGGATTGCTGACGTGGCACTATTATTTTAATTAAAAAAATTAATTTTTTATTTTTTAAATTAAAAATATATTAAAATAAAAAAAAATATATTTTTTTATTATTTTTTTAAATTCTTTCTCTCCCTCCCTCTTCTCCTCCTTCTTCTCCATCCTTCTCCTTCCTTCTTCTTCCTCTCCCACCTTCTTCTCATCCATGGCCGTCGGCCCCCTCCTCCCCGTTTCCGGCGCCGGAACGGGAACGGGGAGGAGGGAGCTCCTCCTCCCTCCCCCGTTTCAGATCCGAAAGAGGACATCATCTCGGGGCAGGATTCAGGATTGGAGAATCGAGCAATCGCCTTGGAAGAGAGGCCATTGAGGGTGCCGCAGAGGGCACAGGTCCAGGCCCAATGCTCGAGGTCACAGTAGGAATTGAAGTAGGCCCAGCAATGCTCACAGCAGGGAAGAAGATGGGCGTCGAATCTGTAGGCAGGAGGGCGGCCATTCTCGTCCTTGGAAGCGAAGGGGGTGACAAAAACTCGGGCAATTGAAATTTATGGGCCCATTTGATTGTTGATTTGTAAAAATGGACCCATTTTTAAAATCTCTTATTTGGGGACCCTTAGGCTGATTTTTGTGATGTCATCAACCATGCAAAATGTCTATTCTAATCCTATGAAAACTTTTATATCCATTAATTTTAAACCAACAAAAATTTAAAATTTCAACAAATTATACTCAAATTTACCCAATTTCTTTTTTAAAAAACAATTAACTAATTTTTTTAACTACAAAAATGTCCATCCATATACAATATATTCTTAATTTATTTTTTTTCAAATTTGTTAAAAAAAATTGAATTTTAAGTATAATAAAAAAACTTTTAATTATTCATAACATTAAAAAAAAAAAGAAAACAACAACTGCCGCTTAATTAAATTATAATTTTTATAAAAAAATGCTCCATGCATTCCCGGCCGAATTTTGGCCGGGAATGCATGAATCCCGGCCGAAATTCATTATTTTCGGCCGGGATTCATCAATTTTGGCCGGATTTGTATGATTTCCGGCCAAAATTCGATTGGGAATGTATGAATCCCGGCCATTTTCGATTGGAATTTACTAAATTCGGACGGATTCATTAATTTTGGTCGAATTTAGTCCGTGGTTACATGATTATTTTTCAAAATTCGATCGGGATTCCTTAAATTCAATCAAATTTTGTCATATTGCACGAATTTTATCCCAATTTCGATTGGGATTTTTAAGAACATAACTTGGACAATCGAATTAATTAAGAATTAAGTATTGAAATTTGTGCCATTTGGCAAGATAAAGAAGATAACTTGGACAATCGGATTCTGTCGAACGTGAGACAGAGAAGAAGAGAAAGCGTGGGAGGGGTGAGAATGAAGATGAGTTTGAAATGAAAAGGGCAACAAAGTCTTTTTGCAGGCCCAAGGGTCCCCAAATAAGAGATTTTAAAAATGGGTCCATTTTTACAAATCAAGAATCAAATGGGCTCATAAGTTCCAATTGGGAAACGAGAGACTGTAGCTCTAACAGCCATAGCCTCCGAGTTTTTAGCTCTCTCTGTTGAAAACGAGAGCCCAGTAAGACGAAATGCCGCCGATCGTCTGAAACGGGGGAGGGAACGGGGAGGAGGGAGCTCCTCCTCCCTCCTTTTCTTTCTTTTTTTTTTTTTGAAAAGAAAAAAAATTGAAAAAAGGAGAAGAAGATGAGAGGAGAAAGAAAGAAAAAACAGGAAAAAAAAAATTGTCACCGCCGATGAGCGGTGGTCGCGTGGCCACCGACCATGGATGAGAAGAAGGTGGGAGAGGAAGAAGAAGGAAGCAGAACCTCAGGGACTAAAAATGTATTTTTCCCAAAAAAAAAATTGATCGTATTTACAATCCTAAGGTTTTTAATTCCTAACCAACGCTCCAAACTCACCCTTAAAGTTTTATTTTGAAAGTTTAATAACCAACTTCATACCTTTATTTTATTTAATTTTTTTTTTTTTACAATATGTGGGAGTGGAGGGATTTGAACCACATATCTCGCGGTTATCCATACAACTTTATGTCAGCTGAGCTATGCTTTTGTTGACTATTTAATCTTATTTATTGCCTACTTTATTTCTAATATTTTGAATAAAATAAACACATTGCCAAAAGAAAAGGGAAAGAAATTAAATCTTGAATCAACTTGAGGTTTCTAGATCTTGTACTTGGAATAGAATTATCTCCTAATAAAATATTTTCCATTGTGAAATTAATTGCAACGGAGTCAACAGGTCATCTGCCGCCGTGTTTGGAAACAAGACGACACGTGTCGTAATCTTGTTAAGCCACTAGTCGAAGGCCTATTTATTAAAATAAGATTATCCTTTTTGTCCCTAATCTAATCCAGCGTAAAGTACGTGGCGTCAAGTTCCACGTGTCACCATTATATTAAAATCGCGTTTTACAATTAATTGGACCCACAAATCCGCACCGGATTCAAAACGACCGCTAAAACTCCTTTTCCTCAGTCGAAACGACGACCGGTCAGATCAACCACATTGGTCGGTGGTTTTTGATTAAATCCTTCGTTTACCACAGTGGGATTGGTTTATGAGTTTTTAAAACAGATATTTTTAGGAAAAATATACTTTTAATCTTGAGGTTTGGATTAGGTTTTATTTTGGTCTCTGAATTTCCAAACTCAACAATTTAGTCTATGAGGTTTGATTTTATTTTCATGTTAGTTTCTCTATCCATTTTTTCATTAAAAACTAACGGTTTATTGACGTGACACCTATTTTTTTATTAAAAAATTATTTTTAAATTTTAAAACTAAAATAATAATAAAATAATTAATATATATATGCTTCACTCATTGGATTATACCCATAACATTATTATTATAATTATTATTATTTTGTGAATGGTTGAATTGACTGAATTGTTATATGATAATATTAATGGAAATGATGATCATTTTTTGTGATATCCTTTTTGTTGTGTAATAAATATTTTAATAATTTTAAACTCTTGATTTCACTATTGAGGGGAAAAAATCTTTATTAATTAAATTTGGAAAATTTGCATTAAAAGAACTGAGAAAAAAATCTGAAGAAAAAATTACTAAAATTACATCAGACTTCAGAACTTCAGGCTTCACAGCTCTGTTCTCCAAAACAGACTTCCTAACTCTCTAGACTTAACAACTCTCCATTTCAAACACAGATTTCACAACTCCCCAGACTTCATAACTCTATACTTTAGAACAAGACCGTTGCCCCAAACACCTCCTAAAAATTTTTAAAGAAGAATTACAAATTTGACAAAGTTGACAAAGTTGACTGGGAATAGAAGTGTTACCGTTTTATTTGTTTATAGATTAATTTTTTTTTCACAACTATTTATAGATTAAATTACAAATTTATGTGAGTATATTTGACCTTTAAATTTTTAAAATTATACATTTTCCTTTGAACTGCTAATTTTTTAAATTTTACCAATCTACTACACACAAAATTAAAATTTTATTTGAAGGGAAATATACTCTCTCAGAATTGTGTGGATAGATATTAGCAAGAGCAAATTTAGTCAATTTTTTTAATCTATTAATTTAGTCTTTAATGTTTGTTTTATTTTGTTTTAAATTTTAATTTTTTTTAGCAAGAGCAAATTTAGAATTTCTTTTTATCTATTAATATAGTCTTTAATGTTTGTTTGCTTGTTTTTTTAAAAATTTATTTTTTTAATGTAAATTGATGAATGTGAGGTTTTTATTTATTTATTTATTTTTTTATGATACTGACCTTTTAAGAGTCAATTTTCGATACCAACAATTTTTTTTTTTGAATAAGTTACTATTACTCACAAAATGAGTGAACTTCTCATCTTAATGACTTGATCAGGAAAAAAATATACATGAAACAATAATGAAATTGAAACTTTTATAAGATGATGGGTTGAATTGAAAATAATATCTCAAGTATGAAATAAATTATATGTTTCAACTTTTTAAACTTTTTAGATCGAGTGGAGTTGGAGTGAAGCGAAATGGTGGGTCATGTTGCATATAAGGGACCAAGCGAATAAAGGAGATAATGTATGAGATAGGGCTAGGCAGTCTAATGGCGGGTGGTCTCTGGAAAATGCACCATTGGAATACCCAAAGACGAATCAAAGAGTCAGGACCGTCCTTTGACATGTGTGGGTTGTGACCTATACAGGGCCGCGAAATTTAAGGGCCCCAAAATGAAAAGGGATAACTACACATATAATTAACCTTTATTAGACACCCATTTACTAATAGTGTCTTTAAGAACCATTTTTTACAAACATGGTTTTTCAACATTCCTAAATCCATTTACATGATTACCCTGGATGGACAACAGTTAAACATATAAAGAATTAAATAAAACAAAAAAGGAAATAAAAGGAATTTGAAATCCCTTCCTCAAATCATGCCCATCCCTTCCTCAAATCGTGCCCATTTACTGAAAAATTTAGGATTTCTTCACTAGTTTCTTTTGTTGTTGCGACGTGGGTTTTTGCCATAAGAGAACTTAAAATACGCCATATATATTTTGCAAGTAAGTTCTTCAATGTCGGTCTTTGCTTCTTATAAACTATTTGCATGAAGATTTTGAGGGGTCGATTGACATATTAAAAGCAATTTCTTGATTTTGTTTACTTGATTAGGAGACATTAGCAAGATCGGTGTGAAAATGCAGTAGGGTTTAATGTTTTTTTTTTTTTTTTTTTTTTTTTTTTTTTTTTTTTTTTGTGGGTTTTGTTACCGAGAAGAACTCAAATTTGATATTTATTTAAAAGAAACAGCTTCCAATTTTTTGTGGGTTCTGTTTAATCGAACATAAGGAAAATTTTTTCTATTTTTCTAAAACTAGGCTTAGAAGTGTAAAATTGTGAGAATGTACACACTCTGTTGCCGTTGTTGTTGGTGTGGTTTTGTTGATATATATAATATATATCAACTATTTATTAGAATTTATTGCATATTTGGGGAAGTCTGAAAAATATATATACTATGTTTTTTGGAATAAATTGAAAATATGTGTTGGGTCTGTTAATTTTGGGCGGTTGATTGTGAGGAAAAATAGAAGATATTCTTTTTTTGTTTTGTTTGCATCTTTAGGTATTTTAACATATAATTGATGCTTGATTGGTATGTTTACCTCATAAATGGGTGTTTGAGACATAGAATATATACTTCGGTTGGTAAGCTGGTTCTTGGATATATATATCATGTTTGGGATGACTGATTAAATACCCTGTTTGAATATATATATATATATATATATACATTGTTTGGGGTGACTGATTAAATATATATACCATGAATTTATTTTCCATGTTCTTAGAATCAAAATATGGTGAAGTAAAAGAAATTGTGAACATGGAAAGGCGAAGGAGTCAACGACTTTTAGTATCTTCCAGTAAGAACCCTAATAAAAAGACAATTGAAATGGAAGTATTGACGATTGATTCTGTTGATAATAAGGGTGTTTTATATCTTCCCATTATTTGATTGTAATTGTGGGTTGAATACCACTTTGGGTCATTGTCCTACTCAGTTTGTTTTATATCTTTGAGTTGGGCTTTTCCTCTTGTAATGGGCCTTATTTTCACATCAGGTTATTGGGGTGAGTCTTTGCTTTGCTGCTTGTATTTATAGCAGCTCATTTGTAGGGTTTTCTTAGACCTCTCTCACGGCTCTTCGTCTTCCCCTTGCCTCTCGATACCCTCTGTCCGATTATCAGCTTGCTCTGTAAATCTGTAGTGCATGCATAAAGATGAATAAGGAAATCTCTGATTCAAAGTGGATGTAGGCTAGTCCGAACCACTATAATCACGGTGTTGCTCTTCCTTTTCTTCTCTATTCTTTATGTTGCTTTTGTTTCGATTTACTTGATGCATTTGGGTATTTTGTTCAAGATTTGTACTATTTGCGGTTTGGGATTTTACAAATTGGTATCAGAGCTTCGGTTTTGAGTGGGATTGGTTTCTCGATTTGTGTCTCACGATTCTGTTATTTTTTTTTCTCCTCAGATTGCTTTCGGGTTGCGTTTGTGTTTTTCTCTGTGGTCATTTTCGCATGGCTTCCAGATTTGAGTTAGACAAATTTGATGGTAAGGGGGATTTCGGCCTTTGGAAGAAAAAAATGAAGGCGTTGTTGGTTCAACAAAAGGTTGCGAGAGCCCTTAATGATCCAAGTAAGTTACCCACTACTATGACTGAGGATGAAAAACGTGAGATGTTTGAAATTGCTTACAGTACTATTATTCTGTATTTGGCTGATAACGTGTTGCGAAGGGTCAGTAGCATTGATAATGTGTCTGAATTATGGACTGCTCTTGATAATCTATACATGTTTAAGACTCTTAGTAATAAGATTTACCTTAAAGAAAGACTGTTTGGGTATAAAATGGACTCGTCTAAGAACTTAGAGGAAAATCTTGATGAGTTTAATAAGATATGTATGGATCTAATAAATTCAGGAGAAAAGTTGGATAGTGAGAACCAAGCTGTTATACTCCTTAATTCGTTGCCTGAAAAATATAAGGAGGTTAAAAGTGCTATTAAATATGGTAGGGATGCCTTAACCATTGATATTGTTCTTAGTTCGTTAAGATCAAGAGAGCTTGAAATAAGAACTGAAAGAAAAGAATCTGAAGCACTTTTTACTAAAGGAAAACAGTCCAAGGGTCAAAGTTCTAAGCAATCTAAGAACACTTCTAAATCTAATCCCAAGAGTAATTCTAAAGATAAGATGACTTGTAACTACTGCCGTAAAGAAGGTCACACTAAGTATGAATGTCCAATACTTAGAAAGAAAGGGAAACTACCTATTAGGAAAGAGAATAAAGTGTCTGCAAATGTGTTAGAAGGGTATGAATCTGCTGAGGTATTAATGGTTAGTAATGAATCATATTTGAATGATGATTGGATTATGGATTCTGGATGTACTTTTCATATGACGCCAAATAGACATTATTTCTCTGATTTTGATGCTTTGAATGGGGGTAAAGTCATTATGGGGAATGACCAGAGGTGTGAAATTAAAGGAATTGGTTCCGTTAAATTTGAAATGCTTGATGGTACTGCTATTATTTTGTCTTCTGTTCGGTATGTGCCTGGTTTGAAAAGAAATTTGATATCCTTGGGTACTTTAGATAAAGCTGGTCTCACTTATAAATCAGAAAATGGCAATTTGTTGGTAACTAGAGAATCATCTGTTAAACTGAAAGGTGTTTTGAAAAATGGTTTGTATGTTCTTGAGGGATATGCTGTTGTTGGGAATGCTAATGTGGTGTCAAATGATAATGATAAATCATCAAAGCTTTGGCATAAAAGAATGGCACATATCAGTAATAAAGGTCTTGATTGTTTGTTTAGACAAGGTCTAATTGGCAAAAGTAAGCCTGCTGAAATTACATTTTGTGAGCATTGCATATTAGGTAAATCCACTAGATTGAGCTTTAAGAAAGGAACTCATAAAACTTCATCCAAATTAGAATTGGTGCATTCTGATTTATGGGGTCCATCTAGAGTTAAAACTCATGGAGGTGCTCAATATTATCTCTTGTTTGTTGATGATTATTCAAGAAAATTGTGGATATACCTGCTTAAGTCTAAGGATGAAACTTTTGCAAAATTTGTGGAATGGAAAACTTATGTTGAAAACCAATCTGGAAATAAAATTAAGACCTTAAGAACTGATAATGGGTTGGAGTTTTTACATGAAAACTTCAATGATTTGTGTAAAAAGTCTGGTATACTTAGACATTTGACTGTGCCAGGAACCCCTCAACAAAATGGGCTTGCAGAACGGTATAATAGAACTATTTTAGATAAGGTTAGATGCATGCTTTCCAATTCAAGCTTACCTAAAGCTTTTTGGGGGGAAGCAGTTACTACAGCCATATACCTTATCAACCGTAGCCCATCTACAACTTTAAACTTTAAAACTCCTCAAGAAATATGGGTAGGAAAACCACCTAAACTTGACCATTTGAGAACCTTTGGTTGTGCAGCCTATGCACATTTAAAACAAGGAAAGCTTAAACCTAGAGCTAAAAAATGTATATTCATTGGTTATCCCCATGGGGTTAAAGATTATAAGCTTTGGTCCTTAGAAAAAGGAGATAGAAAATGTTTTGTGAGTCGTGATGTTACTTTTAATGAAGATTTAATGTCATGGAATAACACAAAAGAAGCTACTGAATATGAGCCTCAAAAACTTGAGATTGAACTTGTTAACCCGAATTCTGAAGATTTAAGGCAAAATCCAGCTACTTCATCTGAAATTATTGAAGATATGCCTCAAAATTTTGAAGAAAATCAGATTGATAATGCTGAACCAGCTTTAGAGGGTGAAACCTCTTCACCCGCTTTGAACCAAAACCCATCTCAACTTGCAAATTACCAACTTTCTAGAGATAGGGCTAAGAGGGTGATTAAACCACCCGTTAGATTTGATGAGGCTGATTATGTTGGATTTGCTTTGAATTGTTTTGATGATGTGAATCATTCTGAACCAAACACATATAAACAAGCTATTAATTGTGTTGATGCTGAAAAATGGAAAGAAGCTATGAATAGAGAAATGGATTCTCTTCATCGTAATTGTACATGGAAACTTGTTAATAAACCTTTTAATCAGAAAGTGATTGACTGCAAATGGTTGTTCAAAATTAAACCGGGTATTAAGGGTTTTAATGAACCTAGATACAAAGCTAGGCTTGTAGCTAAAGGTTTCACACAAGAGGAGGGGATTGATTATAATGAAGTATTCTCTCCAGTTGTTAGACATGTGTTGCCTTGTAAGGTGGGGTTAAAATATTCAATGAAATTCCAAACAATGCACGTGCAAGTATACACGGCCAGCAGCAAGTGATAAGTATATTAATATCGTCTCCACAGGGATTAGAACAAGAAAATTCCTATGCTTAAACTTAATTTCTAGCAAATTCAAAATGGTAACCGATTAAATTTTAGTAATGTCTACACTTAGGTGCTTTGATAAAATAAATTGCAGAAATAAACATAAACAAGGCAAGGTGCAAAATGCTAAAGAAACGAGACTTGCAACAAGGTTAAGAAAATAGGCTCGGATTAGGAACTATTTGTATTTCTCTAAACATCAAACGCTGGAGCAAGAACTTTGCTCCTTCAATCCACACAGCAGTTTCTCACGGAATCTTCCCAGATCTCCTAAAATAGCAGATTAACTCCCATTAACCCACTTCATTTTAAACATGTTGTATTATGTGCATTAGGTGAAGTGTTATCCCTAACTCCTTCACTTAGCTAGCTACTAACCCTAACAAGGAGCTAATGTGATTTTGAGTATTCAGCCACCCTTGTTTTTCCCAAAACTAAAGATGACAGTGCAAAGAAATGGTTGGCCGGACGAAATCTTTGCTTAAGCATTAAACACCCTCAAAACCAGATTAAGAAAGCTAAGGAGCTCAGCTCCAATGTTTAGATTAATACAAAAGTATCCTAATCCTCACCTTAAGGTGATTAGTTCATGTTACAAGCTGAAAACAAAATAAAACAACCAGAAAAAGCCATAAGAAACTTAAACACAGCTACTCAAAGTTCAAGAGAAGAAGAAAGAAAAATAAAGGAAGAAGTCGCCGGAAATGGAAAGGTTGCAGCAGATGCTCCTTCCAAATGTCAGCTTCCCCTTCTTCTATGGAATCTCCTTCTCTTCCCTTTCTCGATTTCTCCACTGCTGTCTGTATGTATCTCCTTCTCTTTTTTTGTTTCTTCTCCTTTTTATATCCTTCACAAATGTGGTTGCCCTAAAAAAATATTCCTCTCTTCATTGAATTCAGGGCTACATCAGCTTCTTTTCAGCAAGATGGCAGACTCCCATTGGATGAAAGAGCTGATTGTAATAAAAAGTGCCAGCTCATTTAATGAACCGATTTTTCTCTCGTGTGAATCACGTGTGAACTTTGCTCCAGAATTGATCCAGCAATTCCATCTCCAGCTCCTCAATCACTTTAACTGCTACACATGATGCCTTTAGTCTGCTACCAAAATGACTTTATGGATCTGCAATATAAGTACACAAATTTTAATGCATTTCACTTTCAAAACAGTAGAAAAATATTAACTATTTCCTCAAAGATGATTCAGACCAAAGCATGAGGTTTATAGAGGGAAAATATCAAAATATGCTAGCCAATTACTCCCATATTAAAGAATCCAAGCTAAAAAGATAAGGTAAATAACTCTTATACTAAGAGTTATCAACATGCTTCTATTAGTGTCCTTTTGTCTATGGTTGTCAAATACAACTTAGAACTTGAACAAATGGATGTTACTACTGCTTTCTTGTATGGAACCTTGGATGAAAATATCTATATGAAACAGCCTCCCGGTTATGAGGAACTTGATAAAAAAGATATGGTTTGTCATTTGCAAAAGTCCATATATGGCTTAAAACAGTCTTCAAGGCAATGGAATAAATGCTTTGATTTGTTTATCACTTCTGTTGGTTTTAAAAGAAATCCTTATAATCCATGTGTTTATAAAAAGCTTGTTGGCAAAGATGTGTTTGTGTTGCTTCTGTTGTATGTGGATGACATACTTATTGCATCTAATTCTGTTTTGGAAGTAAAGAAAATTAAGTCTCAATTGGGTAGTCAATTTGAAATGAAGGAACTAGGAGTTGCTAAGAAAATATTGGGTATGGAATTGGTTAGAGACCGAATTCAACATACTTTGTTTATATCTCAGTTTGATTACTTGAGCAAAATTGTGAAGAAATTTAATATGGAGAATGCTAAACCGGTCAAAACTCCATTGGCTCAACACTTTAAACTTTCTGCAGCTCAATGTCCTGTTGAATTGAATGACATTAATGAAATGAGATTGTTTCCATATGCTAATTTAGTTGGTAGCCTTATGCATAGCATGGTTACTTGTCGTCCTGACTTAGCATATTCTATGAGCATGGTAAGCCGATATATGAGCAACCCGGGCAAAGCCCATTGGGAAGCATCTAAATGGATCTTAAGATATGTTAAAGGCACTTTATCTAAGGGTCTGTTATATTCTAGAGATTCTGAATTTGATGATGATATTATTTGTGGGTTTGTGGATTCTGATTATGCTGCCGATCTTGATAAACGACGATCTCTAACGGGGTATGTTTTCTTGCTCTTTGGCAATATTGTGAGTTGGAAATGTACTTTGCAGAGTGTTGTTGCTCTATCTTCTACCGAGGCTGAGTATATTGCCTTGGCTGAAGCTGTGAAAGAATCGGTATGGTTAAAAGGCTTGGTTTCTGAAATGTGTTGTCCTTGTTCTGTTAAATTACATTGTGATAATCAGAGTGCTCTTGCATTGGCTAAAAATCCAGCTTTTCATGACCGCTCTAAGCACATTGACGTGCGTTTTCACTATGTTAGAGATGTTGTGCAAAACAAGGAAGTTTGTTTAACCAAGATTGATTTTATCCATAATCCTGCTGATTTATTAACCAAGGTGCTTGCTTCTGATAGGTTCGAGTACTTGGTGACGTTGCTCAAACTTGGAGTCGGCTAACATGCTCGCCCAATTGAAACTGAATAATGAATCAGGGATTTTCTTCTTCAATTTATGATGATGGCTCAGATATGCAACAAGAGGGTGATTGTTGATAATAAGGGTGTTTTATATCTTCCCATTATTTGATTGTAATTGTGGGCTGAATACCACTTTGGGTCATTGTCCTACTCAGTTTGTTTTATATCTTTGAGTTGGGCTTTTCCTCTTGTAATGGGCCTTATTTTCACATCAGGTTATTGGGGTGAGTCTTTGCTTTGCTGCTTGTATTTATAGCAGCTCATTTGTAGGGTTTTCTTAGACCTCTCTCACGGCTCTTCGTCTTCCCCTTGCCTCTCGATACCCTCTGTCCGATTATCAGCTTGCTCTGTAAATCTGTAGTGCATGCATAAAGATGAATAAGGAAATCTCTAATTCAAAGTGGATGTAGGCTAGTCCGAACCACTATAATCACGGTGTTGCTCTTCCTTTTCTTCTCTATTCTTTATGTTGCTTTTGTTTCGATTTACTTGATGCATTTGGGTATTTTGTTCGAGATTTGTACTATTTGCGGTTTGGGATTTTACAGATTCAGAGATATATATTATATACCGTTTTTTTATTTAATTCATAAAGATATTCGAACTATCTATACTATTTAATTTTCAGGAAGGAAGCTTGAATGCTAGAGTTGGTACCTAAAAAGTAAAAATATAAGGTAACTTCACTAAATACCAGACCGATAAATATTGGGTATTTACAAAATGTACTCTTTTAAACCGTGTGTAATGGAATACGTTATAATATAAAACTCTATAATTTAATCGAAAATGTGGTGTTAAAACTTAAAAATATTGCAATCTAAAGATAACAAACTGAAAAATAATAGAAAATAGAAATATACCCATCTACTATAAATTGACCACGACAAACTATTAAGATGAAAAGAAAATGGAGGAGAAACCACGACAACTTGAAGTTGAGGGACGAAAAAGCTCGATAAACAGAAAAGTGACCCTGACAAAATGAAAAGAAAATGTAATTGTGAAACAAAACCTTACTGTGCCGATTTTTGCAACATTAATTTTTAGGGAAAATCTAATTTTGAAACAAAGCAATTTAATGGATAAGGAAATCTATGAATAAAAAAATCTAAAATAATAAATTGAAAATTTGATTTTTTAAGAATGCATAACAATATCCATGACAGCATAAAATTTTCTTAACTTTTAGGGAAATGATTTTTATAACAATATGCACGACTCAACCTAAAATTTTCCTAATTTTGAGGGAAATCATTTCCTTGACATGATTCTAGGAAATACACGACATATTTATTATATTCAATAATTTATATAATCTAATATATTATTATATTTCATTCATTAATTGAAATGGTATTTTGGTAACAAAATTATCTCAATTAATGTGTAAAAACCTACCAATAACAATTTTGATCATTAAGAAAATTTGCGAAATTTGGTGATCAATTTGACCCATCCGTTATAATTTCTGAAATGAAAAGGTTGCTTAACCCAAAAAATGGTTGGTGTGCATGCTCGAGAACAAACAAAAGTTGACCAAACTTTTCTCTCTTCATCAACTTCTCACCTCTTCATTTCTCTCTCCTATTCAACCAAGCAAAACTATTCCAATTTCCTCCTTTTGTTAATATCCGGGCAAATTAGACATCAAACCTTTTAATTTTCTTCCTTATCATCTTAGAAATTCAATTTTAATCATTGATAGCGATTGAAAATGATATTTTGGAGAAAATTGAATATAAAGAGTTGATTAACAATTTTGCTTCAAAGAAAGTTTGGAGCATGACACTTTTTAAATAAAATATCACATTGCTTAGTGACGTTTTCTTAGTTTCGTATATTTTGTTTTTATTTTTTTTAAGAAACAATTGTCTAATACGATGAATTTTGATATTTTTACAAGTCTTTGTTATAAAATATTTTAGGACCTCATTTTGAAAAATACCATAGGACCCATCTCATTTGGAACGGGCCTGTCCGTGCTTGAGACTTGAGAGAGAAAAGAAAACGATCATAGATTTGGCATGTCTGTGTTTATGTTACTCTTTTTTTAGGGTTTTTTTTTTTAGGTTTTCGTTTTTTTTTTTGTGTTATGTGGCTCTCCTTTCGAGATATGGAATTTGAATTTTGAATTTGTGTTTTCTAGGTTGACAGAAATGACTTCCAAGGAAGGCCGGGATGATTTGCGGGTTCTCAGTAAATTAAATTTGATGTTGCCCAACCCGAAGTTGGTGGAAGAAACCATCAAACTATTTGAAGACGATCTTGCTGCTGATAAAGAAAAATGGGATGCCCAAAGGAGCCTTGGCAAACAAATCTGGGAAGAGAAAATGTTGGCCACAAAAGATGAAATCGAAGCTGGAATTGTTGCGGAGGAGGCCAATATTAATAAATTCGAAAAATTCATTGAAGGTGCCAAGTTATTCCTGATGTTGGCCCCTAGTCGAACAGAGAAAGAAAAAGGAAAAGGAAGTCAAGTTCGTGGTTGTGCCAAAGGCAAAAGAAAGAAAAGAAAAAAATAAAAATTGAATTTTGATATTTTGCAATTTTTTCTTCATTATAAAATATTTTAGGGTCTCATTTTAAAAAGTATCATAGGGTCATCTCATTTTAGACCAAAGAGTTATATTGAGTTGCGGTGAAGTCACCGTTGTAGCTCAAGAGGATTAATTGACTATTGGTCTAACTTTAGTTAAAGTCGTCGTTTTTTGTGTCTCTTTTGAGAAAACCTTTGTCAGATTAAATTATAATTTGGTTCTTAAGTTTTATGATTGTTTATGTTTAGTCAGTGTAAATTTGGTTCTTAAGTTTGATCTAATTGAATTCGTACTAGATCTTCTATTAGTGTAATGCTTGTGTCATCAAATTTCAAACTATGTAAGTTTGCAATATAATAATCATAATTATGAATGTTCTTCTAAAAAAAAAATAAAAAATCATAATTATGAATGTATTAAAACTTAAAATGTTTTGATGAGAGATTCTTAAAATGAGAGAATGGGTTTGAGATCTATTAAATTTGAGAAATTATTTGTTATTGTGGGTTTCTTTGAACCATAAAATCCTTGGTTGTTTTGACAATGAATGTGCTATAAATTCCCCTCAATTAATATTGATTGTGTTGGCTGTCTTGATGAGATTGTGGTTGGACTTGTACCCTAGTTTTTGGCATGAAAGGAACTTCATACTCCTAACCAAAATAGTGAATAAGGATTTGAAAATTTGTTTTTCTTCTTTTCCTTCTTTTTTCTCCCTTTCCTTCCTTTTAATTTCTTCTATTGGTGAGCATTCAAACAAACTTTGGTGAGCATCTAAACAAACTTTCAAGTATCAAACTATATAGTTTGAACTCATTCTTTAAAAAAAAAAAAAAAAAGTCAATTCTTTTCATATTATCTAACCGATCATCCAGGATGAATGTCGTCTCTTTTCGCCATTGCAATAGGTCTGCAAACTCGGTTGCCCATTGCATTGCAATTTTGGGTTGTAATTTTGTTTTTGATGTATCTCACGATAATCTCCCTTTGCAAGAAAAACGAGAAAAAGGGTAACGCTTTTGGGCTCCTAATTTCCGCCTTTGGTTCCACCCCGACTCTTTAGGAGGGTAGAAAGGGTGGTTACTTATTATCTTATTAATGTATTCCTTTTCACACCAAAAAAAAAAAAAAAAAGATCTAACCGATCATTAAAAATTTCAAATTCATACAATCTTATCTTAACTTTTTATGCATGTTCAAGTTACTGACAACGTGCGCGTAAACTTTTGTTTACCTTATAATCTTTATACATTTGAAGGAAGGACAAATGTTTACCTTATAATCTTTATAACATTTGGGTATGAATACATTAAAATATATTCTCTTTTGGATTTGCATTGTTGAGTTTTAACTTTTGAAGTCAAGTTGATCTTGTGCTGTTGGAAAAAAAAAAACCAATCTCTTTCTTTGATGGATTGATGATACAACTTTGAATCGAGTTTTAAAGAATTTCATTAAATAGAAAATTTTAGGAGCTACTCATGGCAGCTCATTGGTTGGACTATCAAGATTCTTCTTTTCGTTTTTACAATAAATGTGGGGTGAAAATTTGAACCTCTGATTTAAAGGGAAGGAGTAAATATGTAGCTTATAGCGGAAAAAAATGGTGGCTTTCTATAGTCTAGAAAGTGAGTGCAAAGTTCAATTTGAATTTAATTCAGCAAAATCTCCACTTCTTGAAGGTAAATTAGAAGAAGAACCTGAATCTGTTGATGTGCAAGAAGAAACTTCAAGTTTGGAAACTGCATGAGATACCAAGCTACTAATTCTGCAAGACCTTCTTGAGGGTCCACAGGGATTCAGAAATGGAGGCTGTTCTGGGATTGCAACCTTCCTTTCTCCTTCACTCGTTAGCAGTTTCACTATTGTCGCCATTGACGGTCTCAGAGAAGCTAGAGCTTGTGTGCATAAAAGGCCTATTTGCAGAACATCCATGGCTTCTTTTGCAGGGTAATCCTTGTTCAGGCATGTGTCAATGGCTTCAGTTAATCTCTCTGATTTGTACAGATCCCAAACCTGTGGCAAAAAATGGAAAATAAGTCTCACCTGTTGCATCATGTTTCTGTTTCTTGATTTTCGGTTCCTGTTTTGTCTTTTTTTTCAAAAATATGAAATAGTTACCAGACACGATTCTAGAAAACTTGAAAGAAATAAGAAACGAGAATATTATCAACCTCAGCTCATTTGTGCAGCAATGTAGTAAGTGTTAATAGCTAATCTCGTTTCCTCTTTCTCCTTATGTGATTAGTTGTTGATCAGATTAATTCATTTTAAGTTTTTAGAGTTGATGAAGTTTACAAAGATTCCACTGTCATGCATGAATCTTACTGTTTGGAGGAGTGGGGTAGAGTTCTCTGTGAAGGAACTGTTTCTTCTACCGCAAACGATTTCGAGTATCAACACTCCAAAGCTATAAACATCTGCTTTTTCTGTAAGTTGTCCTCGAACGAGATATTCAGGTGCCATGTAACCTCTGTCCCAACAGACATTGAAATTTAGGAGTTTCAAACAAAGTTATTACAGATTCTGAAAAAGTTATTTAGTAGAATTCTCTTACAGTGTCCCGGCAATTCCCGTGCTAAGATGAGTCTGATCAGTAGCAAAATGCCGAGCGAGGCCAAAATCTGCAATCTTTGGATTGAAATTCTCATCCAGTAGAACATTGCTACTCTTTATGTCTCTATGGACTATTCTTATTTTACAACCTTCGTGAAGATGTGCAAGCCCCTCAGCTGTTCCCACAATAATGTTGAAACGCTGCTTCCAATTTAGAATCTGAACGTTGTTCTTATCTGCATAGAAGTGAAGGAAGATTATGAGAACTTAAAAGAAAGAAGTACCCAAAAGACGGTTAAATAGTGCGAAAAATTACCGAAAATGAAGTGATCGAGGCTCCGGTTCGGAACATACTCGTAGACCAGCAGACTTTCAGGTCCTTCAATGCTGCAACCTAAAAGGGCAACAAGGTTCTTGTGTTGGATTCCCCGGATCAAATTCACCTCATTGAAGAACTCATCAACCCATTGCCTAGTATGGAAAACCAATCTCTTCACAGCAACAATCTGCCCACTTGGAAGAGTCCCTTTATATACAGAACCAGCACCACCTTGGCCTATCTTACTTGATGGGTTGAAGTAATTAGTTGCCTTTTCAAGCGTTTCATACTTGAAATTCAAATCGGAATCCTTAAAGGAAATTGGTATAAGGGACTGTTTTTTCTTCTCTGTAAGATAAGAAGAATGAAATGGAAAAAAAAAAATGAGGAATAAACAGTATTACAAGATTCACAGCTAAACTTGGTAATGGTTCCTTTGTTTAAATCTTGACAATTTAGCTGAGCTTACCTTTTTTGAACTTTGATATTCTTGCATAGCATGCAAAAGCAGCAGAACAGGAAATGATCAAGGCGGCAGCTGAAGCTAAGGCAATGGCAACTGCAGCTCTTCTTCCCGAAAATCCTGAAGCAAAGCATGAATATGAGATAGGAAATAGAAATAAAAAGGAAACGGAAAACCTTGAGAAAATTCTAATGGCTGTTATCATGGTTCAAAAATGCAGAACACAAGAAAATCAGAAGTAAGATTCTCCACTTCCATCGAAGGAATTTGAGAGTAAAGAAGAAGCTGTGAGCTTTTCTAGTCTTATTTTTTTCTTTGATGTGCTTTGATCTCAGGCCGAGAGATCAATCCCCTGTTTCTTTTTGTAGTACACAACTTGAAAAAGAGAGAGAGTAAAGACGTTGTTAACAGAGAAAGAACCCTTTGGAATTTAAAACTATTTGGCACCTTCCATCCCATAATCACTTTTTCCAAAGAGTCGAAAACTATGCTACAAATAAAAGAAAAACTCTCTCTCTCTGTTTCTCTGTTTCTCTACGATCCACAAACAGAGTTTATAGAGTAATATGCGCAAACATTTGCAGTTCAAGTTGGAAAAACACCAAACACAAAACAACAAACAGTCATTCAACAAAAGAAATGATCAAATGCAAAAGTATAACAGTTAAAGAAACAGGGGTTTTCGCCATTTTTACCATCATGATCCCGTTCTTCTTCCTTATCATTATAGAACTTCACAGTCGAATACCTCAAATAACACCCAGCATTCAAAGCCCTCCCTTCTCTACTCGGCGAGCAGCTCCTAATACTCCTCTTCGCCTTCTCCAAGCAAGCCCTGCACCCCTCAGGCTCCACACTCCCCCAACACTGCGCCAAACCAAACAACCCATTCACTTCCCCAATCCCAAATCCGCCCTTCGCCATGGCCGTCCTCGTCACAGCTTCAACAACAACCCTAACATTCTTCTCAAACCCTAACCTCTCCGATTCACCGATTTCCCCCAATTCCGAGGTGCAATTCACAGAATCCCTAACCGAATCGGTGGATTCTTTGTAGAAGCTGTAATTGTCGTAGCGGAGGAAGCATCCGTCGAGGAAGATCCGGGCGGCGACGGCGGGGAGGCACCGCGGCAAGGAGGTGCGGCTGGCGGCGTAGCAGAGAAGGCAATCGGTGTGAGAGAGATCGTTGAAGCATTGCGATAGGGCGAACATTGGGGGAGTGGAATTGACGAAGTGGGTGGTCCAACTGCGAGTTATGAGAAGCTCGGATATGGCTTCCATTTCTTCGATGAAGGTCGGGATGAATCTGGAGTTGGGCGGAGGCTTGGAGGTTCCGCAGAAGATTCCGGATTCTGAGATTCGGGGATCTGAGAGAGAAACGGAGAAGAAGAGGAAGAAGAAGAAGAAGAAGGGAACTCCGTGGATTGGAATTTGGTTAGAGAAATGGATGAAAATGGAAGCCATAGTTTTACTGAAGCTGAAAAAATCTCTCCCTCTGTACTCTGTAGTGTTTGCCGCCATGGTTGGAGCTTCTTCAAACTTAATATTTAAATTTTAAGATTTTTTTTAAAATAATTAATTATAAATAGACAATGTGAATTCTTCAGTGAATGTCAGTATCTCTCTTTCTTTCCTATTTTGTTGGAGCTCTCATTCCAAGGAAGCACTACTTCTTTCTAATAATAATAATTTATAGGTTAAATTATTAAAAATATCTCCGAACTATAGAGCTGGTTTCACGTTACACATCTCAAACTTTCAAAGTTTCATTTTAGCATTTGAAGTTTGTTTCAAAATGCCATTTGAAGATGTTAAATTCAAGGATGAAAAATAACGTGTTTGTATATGTATTGTTGTTTATGTGAATAGATTTGACACATACGTGGGAAAAAAAACAATAAAAACATATCCAAACACATCATTTTTCGTCCATAAATTTAAAGAAAAATGTCTCTAAGGGTTGTTTTGAAACAAAGTTCAAACTTCTTGGGTTAAAATGAAACTTTTGAAAGTTCAAGGATATATAATTGAAACCAACCTCATAGCTCAGGGATGTTTTTAATAATTTAACCTAATTTGTAGGACAGTACTTAGATATGCAATGGTAGTATCTCCTTAGACATCACCATTAAAATTTCGACAATTAAAAATATATAAAAAAAAATCCTTCCTGTTTGAGCCATCGCTTACTCGATTGCCACCTGTCCTAGCATCAATTGCATGACGCTAATCTCATCCACATTTGTTGATGATGTTAGATGAAATGAGGAATCCAAATGGAGATCTCCATCTTTTTGTGTTTGTAGGTACTAGGCGAAGGTATAGGTATTATAAGTGGTAAAGAGGTCTTACTGCCACGAGTCACTTAGATTAAGTCATTCGTCGCTTCGGTTCGTCTCTTTCCACATGTAAAACCCATTTATTTGTTTTGGACTTTTGTAATTTTGAAGCCTATTTGTGTGTTCGTTTATAAACTCAAACTATAGACTTTATTTTGAATTCATATTTCATCCTCGATTGAACTAAGCAATTTTGTTTTGTTTTGTTTTTGTTTTTTTAAACTAAGTTGATCCATCCAAAGATTGTATGCTCTAATAATAATGGATATTCGTAAATTAAGTTGGAGAAAATTTATACTGCTCGTGGTACATATTTCTGTTACCTATGAATCTTCCTTTATAAATAATAATTTTTAATGCTATTGGACCCTGGCCACTATTTTAAAATAATGTTAATGTGTCTAACAATGAATGAGAGTAGTATTTATACTACTTTAGCACTTCCCTCTCTTTCAGTTTAATGACTGTGATTTATAATGTAAAAATATATGTCTTAGTCCCTAATGTTTGAGGGTTTTTTTTTTTAAAAAAAAAATTTAATCCTATTGTTTAAATGGTTTCAATTTAGTTACTTATGTATTGACTTTTTTCAATTTAATCCATCGTACTGGGTGAATGTAAAGAGAAGAAAACCAAAAAAAAAAAAAAAAAAAAAATGGAGCATACATTAGAAAATTTTCTTTTAAAAAACTTTTTTTTTCTTTCCTTAAAATTTCATCAATTCACTAAATATTATGTCACGTAAATTTATCTAAATCAATTTTAAGATTAACCAACAGTACAATAAAATCAGTTTATGAAATTCATTTTTTGCTCAACTGCCCATTTAAGATCTTGATTCAAATGACAACAAAAAGAGGTCCCATTTTCCCCTTTTCTTATTTATTTTTTGAAAGAGAGCTCTTATTTAAAGGTATATAACCATATAAAGTCAAATGGGACCAAAAACTTTGGTAATTGGTAGGTAGCAAGCTATTGATTATTATACAATTATCATTTCGCCACAACGCATCGTTTTAAGTAGAGGTCCTCCTAAATTAATGTCTTCATCTACTCACAATGTGTCCACATGTCTTTATCAACATTAATTAGGTTTCTTGTGATCTCACGAAATTAGATTTTATGCCTTTAAGATTTGATTTGTTTGAATAAACATATAACTATATTTAATATTCCGATCAATCCAAGCATAGCTCAATGGACAAGACATCGATTGACATCTAAGAGATTGATAGTTCAATCACCTATCTTTGTAATTGTTGAACTAAAAAAGAAAATACATTTTATAAATAATACAAATTCAAATTGTATCAATTATATCAAACCATATTATAATTCTTTTGTTTTTATCAATTATTAAAGATATTTTGATGATAAGAGTAGATACGGTAGTTGGCAAAAGATTTTGGCAATAGTGAAGGAAAAAATACTATATTTAAGACATGGCTAAAAAGTACTTTTGCGATGACGAAAAATACTTTTTACTTATAGTAATTTTTGAAGAAGTCTAGAAAAGTGTGTGACAAAGTACTTGTCGAGTACTTTTAGCCAAAGTGAGTTAGAGAAACACTCGTTAAGTACTTTTTATATTCAAGTATAGAACCAAACATCAAAGTGATTTGTCATTAAGCACTTTTTACTAAAGTACTTAAATCAAACAAAACTAGAAGACGTCCATAGAAATAATAGTAGACTAAGTGAAAGTCACACCTCTAGCTTAAGTAACACGAACATTACTTCAAATCCAATATCCCAAACACTCAAACATTCCTCTACAAAGTTCATCGATGAAACACGATCGATTAGCAAAATTAAGTTGCAAAGCATAGTTGATGGACAACTCGTGAATATGTTATGAGGCATCGAAGAGGTCAGATGAGTGAGAAGACGATTAGTGATGGGACATTATTTCTCAGATGGTTGAGAAAAATTGAGTTGGAACACATGTGATTCAATAATACAAATAGTTCCAAAATTGTGCATTTTCCTTGATGCAATTAGCAATTATATGGTGTCTTTGTTTTGGTAATGAAAGTCTAAAATCTTTTTGGTGTTTGCTTCATAAATTCAATTGGGTCACTCTCATATACACCTAAAATTAGCTGTTATTCACATGAGAGAGAGATGATTGTGAATCACAATTCCCAACTTAATTGAATTTATAACATACATATAATTTTCTTTTTTTATTTTGTTTTTGTTTCTTTTTTTAGACTACATATAATTAATTTTTAGATATTAACAATTTGTTTCAACTTTCAACATACCTCCTTTTATGGGCAATGTGATAAAAAATTCTACAAGATAGAAGGTCAAACTTCTGTTTAAAATATGTAAAGAGAAAGTAAGGATGTTCATTGGATTAACTTTGCAAGTGATTATGAAGACTCAAAAATGTTTTTTTTTTTTAAAAAAAAATAGTGTTCGACAACAAAAACAACACATTTGCAATGCTAATCATTTTCTCAATAATTAGTTTAAAGGTGATTAAAAAAAAAAAGTGATTCTTGATTAATCACTTAAAAAACATCATCATGTACAAACATTCCAAAATTCACATGAAAAAAAATCTAAAGAATGTTAAAATTACATAATTACCCGAAAATTAGTTTTCCCGATCTTGTCCTCTCTTCTTTAGGATAATTATTTACCATTTGTAGAATCAATTTGTGTAGCTAAGGCCTCGTTTGATAATCATTTGGTTTTTGAAAATTAAGCTTATAAATCCTACTCCCACCTACAAATTTCTTTGTTTTGCTAATACATTTCTTTCCTTGTTTTTAAAAACCAAGCAAATTTTGAAAACTAAAAAAAGTAGTTTTCAAAAACTTGTTTTTGTTTTTAGAATTTGGCTAAGAATTCAAATGTGTCATTGGCAAATATTAAAACCATGGTAGGAAAATTGGTAGAAAACAAGCATAATTTTCAAAAACCAAAAACAAAAAACCAAATGGTTATCAAACGGGGCCTAAACATTTCCAAAGTTGTAATTAAAATTACTTTTAAAAAAATGTAACCAAACAAACATGTATTTAAAGTGGTTTTCAATAGTTTTGAGGTCTTTAATAACTTTTTAATTGTATCATGAAAGTTTTAAAAAGTGATCGTAATTAATGAAAAACATTTTTCACCATTCCAAAAGTCATACATGACTAGCTAAAAGTACCTACAGGAGTAATATTTAAGAGTAAAACACTATTTTAATTAGCACTTTTGAGAGAACGGCTAATTGAGTGATTCCTCTTGAAATGCATTTAGAGTGATTTTAAGTGTTTGTAAATTTTTAAAAATAACTTTTTAAAAAGTATACAACCAAACAAAATGAAATTTTTTTAGAAGATATTTTAATTGACTAAAAAAACATTTTCCATCCTTTCAAAAGTTTTACTGATTTGCTAAAAAAGATACTTTTCGGAGTAATATTTAGGAACATATCACTTTTTCTATCAGTACTTTTAAGAGAGGTAGTAATGAAAATTTTTAGAGTACTTTTGGATGTTCTCGTCATTTTCAAAACGATATTTTACTATATAGTCAAACACTTCCAAACCTTTTAAAGAGGGATTTTCCTTTGCTAAAATATTACATTCTCTATGGTTCCAAAAGTTAGTGAACTTGCTAGAAGTACTTTTCAACATTTAAAAAATGATATCAAATTCACTCTAAATTTGTTATCCAAATGGGAACCCACCAAGAAAAGTGGGCTAAGATTGCAAAAGTCAAAAAGAGAGAGAGAGAGAGGTGTCAGCTGTTTAAAAGTGAAACATCATTGGAACAGCAGAAAAGTCAAAGTTAGCCAAATCAAATTCAAACTCTAGATTTTTTTTTTTCTTTCTTTCTTTGCTTTTCTTTCATTTTGTTTTATGGGTTAAATTATAGAAAATATCCTTAAACTTTATTATAATATAAGTTTCAATAATATACATAGATTTTCAAAATTTTCATTTTTACTCTTAAACTTTATATTTATTTCAAACAACTTCTTTTATCAACTTTTCTACTAAAGTGAGGACAAAAAATGACTGGTAAAATAGTGGTTCATGCGGCATAGGTGCAAGTTTCAATTATGTCTATGAACTTTATGGTAGGTTTTAATTATGTCCTAATTGTTGTAAAATTTGTATTTTAACCCTTAATCTTTTAAATTGTTTCAAAACAACCTCATTTTCCTGTTAAAATGAGGATGAAAATATAATGTGATGATTATTTGAAAGATAAAGGTTATATGTAGGCATGCATTTGGTTGTGAGCTGTAAAAAAAGTTAAAGGGTTTTAACTGATTAAAGTCTTGATTAGTGGGAGAAGCATATTTAGGAGTTAGAGTTTTGGTTGCAACGCAAGGAGAGACCACATATAGCGAGAAAAGTCATACATTGGTTAAAATCAACAACCTCTTTATGAGAAATCAAACAATAGAAAGGTTAAATGAGAGAGTAGTCAGAAAAGAAAGCTTCACGAGAGGAATATGTTTATGAGACAAAAATTGTAGAAGAGTGGAGTCAATTAAAAACGTTGGCATGTGAAGATAGGAGAACAACAAAGAAAAATATTGACAGATGAAGGAACACAATTTTCATCCTCAAAAAGAAACAAATGTCGTCGCTAGGTTTGATTGTTTTGAATTTCTTTATTTGTCTCTCCCTCTTTTCCATTCATGTCTTAACATTAATTTTCATTAATTGATTGTTAGATAAAGGCTCCAAATTTTGTTCATCCTTTGTGGTCTATGATAACAATGTTGGGAAGTTATGTCCTAAAGCCTAATAATTAATGTTTTTTATTAGTTAATTATCATTAATTTAAAAATTATTTTGTAATTTTTAATCGAAATTTATATTATCCATTATATGAAAAATTCGAGGTTATTAGTGTAATCCTGAACAATATCTGGTTGACATATAAAAGATGATCATGCTCAAGAAATAGCCTAAAGAGTCTATAGTATATAGATAAGGTTGGGTGTATTATTCTTGTAACACTATTGATACGGTCCACTTTGTAATAGTTATAAATGATTTGATCTAAATTGTTCATGTAGAGACATGTGAATGAGGTTATCATATACAATAAGTTTGTATAAGACTAAACCATGAAATATTTAATCTTTCTTTATATATCCGTTAATTAAGAAGATTAATATTTCACAAGATTATATCATATATCACTCGATCTTAATCCAGAATGAATTATGAACTCCTGCTTGTGAAGGCTCGTCCTTTGATTTAAATGAGTGAGAATGACTTTTGTAGCCAATTCAATAAGCCTACCACTTTGGGGACTTGACCAAATAGGGAGCTTGGAACATAAGTTTTACAAGATGAAATTTTCTCATTCCTATATAAGGAAATTAGATGAGTAGTTCTCTTAAGTACTGATTTCAAGACTTGAACAATGAGGTCCTACCCTGGCTTGAGAGGAACTTAGTTTATGATTGAATCATTAATAGATTTTTCATTAGAGATTAATGATACTTAAGGTATGAGATGTAATTACATGGGTAAAACAGATTTTTGACCCAATTGTAATTATGAACAAATCGTGAAGAATTGACTTGCATGTAATTGTTATATTCATGGATACAACTTGTCCTACAGTGAATAGGAGTGCATAATAGTGACCTAGAGTTAATGAATGATAATTTTATAGAGTTTAATTAATTAAGTTAGTATTATTGGAGCTTCAAAGTATAAAAATATAATATATTTAGTATATTAAAAGTGGGAAAATATTAAAAAGATTAATGTATTAGATTCATTAAATGAAAACACATATATGAAATTTGAATGAGATTTAAATAGATAAAGATATGTTTTTTTTTAAGGCTTAAGTGAGATTCAAATAAATTGAAATATATATATATATATATATATATATATATATATATATATATATTATTTTTTCCAGTCCTGGGTCTCGATAAATAGGACTCTTGAGTTGAGCCAAAACATATAATCCTACCAAGAAAGAAACTCTCAAATTTTTCCTCATAATTTCCAATCTTTCAAGAGGCTCCTACAAGCATTGGTTCTGTTCAAGTCATAGCAATGAAGTTCGTGTGGAAAAGTCTCAAAGAATTGCCACATATTCTTTGAGGTATTCATATGCTTAATCTTATAATATTTACTTTAATTCTAAATAATTCAAAGTCGTTCTCAAATTGAGTTCTAAATTGTTTAGGTCCCGTTTGATAACCATTTCAATTTTTGGTTTTTTGTTTTTTAAAAACAAAATCCATATATGTTGGATAATTGTTTTTTGTTTTCTGTTTTTAAAAAACAGAAAACCAAACTTGTTTGATAACTTTTTTTGGTTTTCAGTTTTTAAAAAATTAGAAACATAAAGAGATATTTTAAAGATAGAAAATGTGTGGAGACCTTGGAACAAAAATTTAGAGACATGAATATGAATGTTTTTTTAAAGAAAAGTTAAACATAGTAAATTTAGAGACATGGAAGAGAATATTTAGAGGGAGAGTATTAGCTAGATTCCCTAAAAAATATTAGTTAGAGACAAAAAGTAAAAAGTTAGAGTAGAAGAGATAAATTTTAGAGAGAAAATTAAATAAAAGAAAACTTTTAGAGAGATAGTATGGTTAAGAGTAAAAGATATATTAAAGAAATAATGATAAATTAGAAAAATAAAGAAATGTTGTAGTGAGACAAAATTTAGGGTATTTTTTTTTCAAAAGAAAAGTTAGGGATATGTTTATTATGGAGAGAAAAGTTATGGAGAAATTTTTAGAAACAGATAAGTTGTAGAGAAAAAAAAGTTTTGAGAGAGAAAAATTTAGGGAAAAGAAAAATATTTGATTTTTAGAGAGAGAAAAAATTAGGGAAAAGAAAAATATTTGATTTTTAGAGAGAGAAATTAGAGAGATGTTAGAGGAGAAATAAAAATGAAAGTTAAATAAAGTTAAATATTTTATAGAGAAAAAAAAGCTAGGTAAAGATGATTTTTTTTTAGAAAGAGAGAGACATAAAAATTTATTTTATAGAGAGAAATTTAGAGACAAAAATAGAAAAATGAACTTGTTGGCAAAAGATATGTAAAAGAGGGGGAAAATGAGTGTTAGAAGAAAATTTTGAGTTTTTGAAAAACATAAATTTGTTTTTAAAAACTACTTTTTTTTTCTTCTAAATTTGCTTATAATTTCAAAAACGTTTTTAAAAAACCGAAAACAAGAAACCGAAATAGTTATCGAACAACCTTGTTTTTTAAAAATGAGAAACAAAAACAGAAAACGAAATGGTTATCAAATAGTCCCTTAAAAATTATAGTTTCCAGGATGAAGTGTTCATTCCTATCAAACACCATTTGTAAGTTATATCTCGAGTTTACTCATTGTTAGTTTCAATGATTAATTAGCCTTTTTCATCGTGGATTAAATGTTGTTGTATCTGAAACTTACACTAAAGAAAGGTGGTAGATTATATCTTAAGTGCATATGATAGAAGTAGTTCTAAGATTAAAAGATTTAGAACCGCTTTTAGAAGTCGTTAAAAGAAGTAGACGTAATGTCTTGCATGTTAGACTAGATAGGGATATTGGTTTCTTCAAATTAGCAAGAAATAGGAGAGACGGTTACAATTTATGACTTCTTGACTTATGGAATAATTGTGTGTTTGTCTTGACATTTAAATTAATTGATTTATAAATCGAATTGGTAAAATCAACTCTTTAGGACACTTTTTTTTAATAGATTTTCTCATTCGCAATACTTTGTTATTAATTTTAACTTTAATGTCGCACTTTATTTCATCTCTAAATAAAATTGAAAGTATTACTATTCATCCAAACGAGACCCATCTGCCCAACACACACAGATTAGTCCCCAAGTCACCTTGATCCTTCTAGAAGCTATTTTGTTTTTATTTAATTAAGATCTTATAGGAGAATTATTAGGAAGATCTTAATTACTTTCTCTCCAAGTTATTAAATTCTTTTTGAATTAATTAATTAAAATCTTATTGGAAAGGTGGTTAGGATATCTTAAGATCTGTTTGGTAGACAATCCGGATATTTTCAATGTATCCAGATTTTGAATTCGAAACTTTATTTTAAATGCAGAAATTTGTATAAACTCAATTCATTATGAAATTATGAATTGAAAATTTGTATAATATAATGTATTATAAATTATATGATATTGTAAAATAATAATTATACAAAATTTATAACATATACCATGTTTATAAATTAATTAATAATAGTTTATATTCAACCTAATATATTTAGTTAATAACTACAAATAGTTTATGGTTTATAAATATATTATCAAACACATTTTGAACAATTCTTTAAATTGAAATCCAATTTCTGAGTCTGCTACCAAACACATATCTGAAAACATAAAATAAACTTTGTTTTCATTGAATCTCTTGTTTTCAAATTTATGTTTTCAGATCACCAACCAAAAAGACCATTGCTTATTTAATTATTTTTATTTAAGATTCAGTCATTTGAATTTAGGAGATATAACAAGATTGTATCTATACAATCCCAAGGAGAACTCTCATTCAAACACCATTGAATCAAGTGATAGTTTCTTTTTCTAGAATTGTAAAACATACAAACTTGGTTAGTCACCAAACTTGTGGAGTGTGTCAGCCTTCAGACAGGAACGAATTGACCTTAAGGTAATTTTTTTTTTTTTTGTTTGAGTACATCAACATTTGGGGGTGGAGGGATTCGAACCTTTGACCTCATGGTCGAGGGTACATGTCAATTACGGTTGAGCTGAGCTCACTATGGCACCTTAAGGTAATTGGGACATGTATTTGAGAGGCCTATATATCCAAAGGGCTACCTATGTCAAGGTTCATAGTGTTGTCGTATCATTTACTCAAATCTCCAAATTTATTTCCTTGCCTCCAAATTATTATAACGTCATTTAGAATGTGATTAATGTTGTTTGAACCATATCATATTTCCATCCCAAAATTCTCTTTTAAATTTTTATCAACTTGCTTATCTTAGTGCCAAGTCATGTAAACATACCACCAATCACATCTAACATAAGAGATGTAATTGAAAAATGTTATAACATAGGCAAACTTTCAAATTTTTTAAATCCAAAGGCTAAATACACAAATCATCCTAAACTAAATTTATAATTTAACTTTAAGGAAATTCGACCTTTAGGATATATACAAATACATGGTCAGATAATAGAAACGATGGCCAAAGTTTTAGAGAGCAATGCTTTTAAAGAAAAGACATACTTTCCTAACATTTATCTCAAAATTAACTTATACGCAAACAATAGTAAAATGAAAGAGCAAACCAAAAATGTGAAGGGTACCAAAGATCTAGTTTCAAATACTGACTAAAAGATGCATAAAGATAGTTTCGAAGTTCAAACCGACTTTTACGTACCAAAGAATGAGAACCTTTGCCGTTCACAGCCCCGCTCGAACATCAGTTCTATCTCTCTATGCTTGAAACAAACCTCTGTTCCTGCCAATGTCAAAGCACAGAATAGCTATTGCCAAAGATTGTAACATCTAATGAGAGGCTCTCAAAATCCTCAACCGAACTGATTCACTTCTTATTTCCCAGTGACATTTTGCAAGTTAAAATCTGATGTGTGATGTCGAACTAACTACTCATTGTCAACCAACGACATTACGGGTATCCCCTTGCTCGAAAAGCTCGAACACTGAACATGCAACTCATCCCCAACCTCGAAATTGCTCCTGTTGTCTCCCTGAATATTTTACAAAGAAAATAGTAGAAAACTCATCATCTTTTTAGGCTAAAACAATGCAACTTTTCATCACTAGAAACAGAAGTAATCCACAATATAAAGCCTCGAAAAGAAGAAAAAGATTATGTACCTCGAATCGATACATCCCACGAAGTCCTTCACCCAAATCAAGTACTAAACCACGGGCTCGAATCTGATAAATTTTTGCTTTGACTTTCATTCCAAGTTTCAGATTTCTTGCAGTTATGGGGCTTCCAACTTCAACTTCTTTGTTATTTACACCATTCAGAGGGAAGGGTTTTGACTGGCGTTCTGATCTAGAAGTGGCGTTTGGTTTCCGAGTATCCTTAAATTTCAGGTTCATACCAGCAGATTTTTTTTCCTCTTCATCACAATCTTCAGCACTTCGAATAAGAATTGACGGAACTGACGAAGTAGGATTTACCTCACTACTTAAGCTTGTGTCCACTGGAGAAGTATTGGAGGCAGAATTAAGAGTTTCGGGCCGCGTCGTAGGTACTTCTCCGACTGGAGGAACTGATTCCAAAGAAGGAACAGAATTTCCATTCTGACCTTCAGCCTTTTGTCCGGGCAAAGTTGCTTTCAGGGACAATTTGATGTTACCACGAACATCTTGACCTATGCACATCAAGGAAATCCTCTGACCAACAGATACAACATCTGAAACTCGGGAGACCTGTTCATAAGAAATGCAAACCTTTTTTTAGAAAAAAAATAAGTACACTTGTAAATTCAAAATAAATGTCAATCACAGTTCCACCAACAACGAGATTCTCCAAACTAAGGTTGCGCGAATGGCTTCCTTCGACTCCCAAAAAAAGCAATTACTACAAATTTTTTTTAAAAAAAAAAAAAGAAAAAAGAACTGTACCCAGACCAGTCAACAGTCTACACACGCATCAGTTCATTTCACTAGATAACTGTTTGACTCTATAACATTTGGCAAACTTGTACAATTGTAATATCATACTACAATATGGATTACTACTCTTAGTTTTTTTTTTTTTTTTTGAAACACTCCTAGGTTAAATATTAGAGCAATGAATACTTGCAAATAAATTGAAAATAGAAGCACGTGATTTAGATTATTTTCTTGAAAAAAGGCCATGCATCCAAAATGAATATATTTATTTGAACTCATTTCATGTAAAGAGTGCATACTGGGTCATGTGACAACTCTGAGATGTGGAGAAGGCCTTGCTGCCCACCATTAAACTCAACAAATGCACCATACTCTTTCACTGAAGTTACAACACCTTTATAAATCCCTCCAATTTCAATCTCACGGCCAAGTGTGAAATCAACCTGTAAAACAGTAAGGCTACCTCAGTCAGCCTGTAAAAGAGATGCATCACAAAAATTTGCTCGATTCAGGCAGAGTAAATTTCCTATACTTTATACTTTTACTAGAAGTGTAAAATGAAGTATAAATAATTTCCTTAACATAACATAATATAAACATAGTAATACTGCCGCATCATTTAACAAAAAATTTACAGTCAAGCAGTGGCCACTGAAACAAGGGCAAGGGAAGGCAAACCTTTTCTTGTACTTTTTCCATCACAGCTTGATTTTTTGCCAGTATGGTAAGAGTTCCATCACCTACTGATATGCGTGCACCTGAACAATAATTAAGTATACATGTCAAGAAAACCATGCTGAAGAAAAAACGACCATAATTCAATATTCAAGGAGCATCCAAGCTGAAGTAACAAACGATTTATCCGGATAGTTCAAGCGGCACTTGTATAGTATCCAGACATAAAATTTACTGGGTAAACCCAGAAGTTCAGTCATAGTCTCATAGACCAGGATGGTACAGACGGAAGCTTAACATCACATAAGTCACTAACAACACAAATGAAAGATGTACTACAACGAAAGACAGTGCATCTATGCTTGATGCAACAACAATCACATTGATCAAATATAACTATTGGACTTAGCCTTAGTTTGCACTAGCAGGGAAAATAAAAAAGATTCAACCTCTAGAATCCCAAAGAGATGCAATATTGATCTAATTTGACTACATGGGAAAGAACCTTAAAATCATAAATACTGAATAACGTCATCTGAGATTATGAAACTAGATGCAATAAACTAAATAAATAAATAAAATCAGAAGTCCTCAACTTCAAAGTATACCTGTTTCCTCTTCAATTTTTTTCTTTAAAGCACCAAGAGGTCCAATTAGGCGACGCAGAGCATCATTAGTGTACTTTAAGGTAGCTGCAATAAGTCACATTGACCAAGCGCATTTAATTCACATGATATAAAATAGTCAATGAACAAAATACTTCAATAATAATTCCCACCTAATCGAGGAGAGTTTTTATCATCCTTAATACGTGGTGCATTAATCTCACGCTCCATGTGCTCAAGTATTTGCAAACGACCTTTACGTGCATGCTCTAGGGACTCGCATATTATGTCCAATGGAATTCCAGCAGGTTTTATGTCCAACTGAATTGCTGTAATTCCTTTTCGTGTGCCAGCTATTTTGAAGTCCATATCCCCCAGATGATCTTCAAGTCCCTACAAGTCCACATGCAACAAACTCACGAATCAGATCAGCAGATGCCAAAAAGTATAAAGGCATGTGGAAATTCTCCTAGGTCTCAAAATGCTTTCCTTTGTTAATGTACTGGTTAGCCCTCCTAGAAGCTTCATGGAAGAAAAGGTTGTGGACTTTGGTTCAAATAATTTTAACGTTCAAGGCAAAAATTAGTTACAAACAATCAACCAACCTCATTGGTAGTCAGAGCAACAAGAAAAGTAGATTTCATTTATTTATATTAGAGAAAAGTAGTATTACAACCTAATATCCACGAATCAAATCCAAACAAACCATATATATTCGTGCAGTGTCCTTCAAAGAAATCCTACCCAATTAGAGCTAATTACAAAGGCAGTATTATTTCCAAACTTGCTTTCTAAAAGATACCCACAAAGAGACGTATAATTTAGCTAACTCAAATACTTCCCTGCAATCTTTCTTGCCATTAAAATTGTTTGTTCCTTTCCCACCAAATACACCAAAGAATTGATTTCAGTGGAAATGCAAAGCTTCTCTGGTGATAGGATGACCACAAAGCATACATCTTCCAATGCATATTGAAAGCTCCAAGACATACAAAAAAATTAGTAGAAGAGAATACCACAGCTCCTTACCATAAGTGCAAGGACAACGAAAAAATAAGGCCCAACCTGTTTCCTTACAATTTCTTTACTATGGATTTCACATTTTTGAAAAAAAAACATTTGAATTCTTAGCCAAATTTCAAAAATAAAAACAAGTTTTTAAAAACTACTTTTATTAGCTTTCAAATTTTGGCTTGGATTTGGAAAATATTTTTTTAAAAAATGGATAACAAAACAAACAAATTTATAGGTGGAAGTAGTGTTTATAAGCTTAACTTTCAAAAGCCAAAAACTAAAAACCAAATGTTTATCAAATGGGGCCTAAATGATCCAAATCCCAACAGGCTCCAAGCAAAGACACTCCATGGATTTAAAGCTATCAACCAACGACCATCTCTTTAACAATCTATTCTTCCTTCTAAACTCTCAAAACATTATCTATAGCAACTCTCAGCTAATAAACAACTACTTACCAGCTAGTTATGTCTAATTGCTAATAAACAGCTGGCAGTAACAAATTTTGCAGACAGACACCTTGTCCCTCCTCCTCATGTATGTATCCCGTATCAGAGATCTAGAAGGACACATTAATTTTCAAATAGAAAAGGAATGAAACCAAAATTTGACCTTGACCCAGAGACCTATAATCAGGGAGGTCAAAAGAAAACCTTACCAGTATATCAGTCAAGATACGGTAATCTTTAATTGCACCAGTTGATGGTTCAATTTCACTAACAAGGCCCACTGAAACACCGGCCACGTGTTCATTTAATGGAATACCAGCATCCATCAATGCCATGCTACCTGCAAAAAATAAGGTTCTATTAATCACAGAATAATCATGATATATTCATCTTTTTTGGATAAGAATCATGATATATTCATCCAAAAAAAAAACTTGAAATCATAATATATCATCTCAAATTAATATAACTATGGAAGATTTGTTATGACAGAATGAGGACTATATATTTGGACACAGTAATCCAAGTTTGCCAAATACATTCAACCGGAAAGCAGAATTTCATTAACTTGAGTAGCCTCTTAAATGAAAGAGTCTGATTATTGAATCAGAAATTGAGGGTGTACCATCAAATCTATTACAAGTTGTGACTACAACAAATCATACAGATAATATTTTTATTTCAACCAAAGAATGTTAAAGCTCTACACAACAATTTAAATGCAAAACCTTCAAATTATGCAAGAGCAAGTACCTCCACAAACAGTTGCCATTGATGTTGAACCGTCTGAGGCCATGACTTCTGAGGTTACACGGACAGTATATGGAAATTCATTTTCAGGAGGTAACACAGCAAGCAAAGCTTTCTCAGCAAGAGTTCCTACCAAAAGAAAGACATTTTTTAATTGAATAAAGAATTTCATAAAGTAATTCTAAAGTATTAAATGCTTTAGATGATAGGCTGCATCGCAACTTCCCATATTGCCTCTCCTCACCCCACATATGCAATGAAAACCTCTCTACAGCTGATCATGTTATAGGTAACCAAAAATTACGGGCAAATAAATATTAAATTTGAATTAAGAGCCCAAAATTTCATAAGTTTTGCTCCTTATCACCTTTACCAACCTAAAAACGAAAGCAAGAGTAAATGAAGGTTTGATTCTTTCTCGGAAAAACCTCAAATTTTGCTCCTTATCACTGGATGACCAATCTAAGGGATTTTAACTGACAATGCTGAAGTTGACCACTATCTTATGTGAAAGAGAACCTTTATTTCCTGACGTGAAGCCCCATAGCCAAATGGAAACTAACACTTTATTCCTTATGACCAAGTTGTCATACCTAACTCCACACTTTTAGTTTAAAAATATTGAATAACACAAAGAAAAAGATAAATCATTTACCATGGCCAACTTCACGTCTATTTAAACCACCTCGTTTACCCACTTCATTTATTGAAAATGGGGGGAAGCTATAGTGAAGCATAAAACGTTTTGTTGGTGGACCAACAAGGGACTCCAAGCGCTGAGCATCTCCTGGTGCTCCAAGCGTTACAGTACATAAAACCTGTACAAGAGTTAAAAGGAATATTTTTTGAGAATTAGAAGTTAAAAATAACATGTAACAAAGTTTTCTGATACTTGATTGTTGATGGTAAAATGGCCAATAATAACTACCAAAAAAACTACTAAAAACATGTCTGAGCTGACCTGTGTATCTCCTCGAGAAAAAATTGATGACCCATGAAGTATAGGCAAATAACTTGATTCGCAAAACAAAGGCCGAACTTCATCAAGACGTCTACCATCAACTCTAAGTCCTTCTGCAATGATCCTTCTGCGGACAACCTAATATTTCATAAACTTAACAATTTAATAATCTTCTTATAGAGAAAACAGATGCATATATTAAAAACTTATATGACCGAAATAAAAAAACCATGTTAAAACCCAGGTCTCCATCCAGTTATGTTTATCCCAAATCAAAATCATGACAATGATGTAGTACAGAGACCCTAGAGAAAGCTACACATTTCTGGAAATAGTGATACAGACAGATAGATAAATTACATGGACTTCAGTGAATTGTCAACTTTGAAAAATAAGGAGACAGTAAGCTTCAAATCAACATTTTAAATATGATAATACGATGTCAAAATTGTATAATAATTACAAATTTTATTTTATTGAAGAAGAAATGAGAAGAAAAAATAATGTACTATTAACTATAAAGAAACTACAAGAGTTTACTCACGTACTACGACTCAAAGTCCAATTTTGCATACTAAGATAAAGAGAAATATCTATGTTTATAATTGTATTGTGAGTGTCTATACGCATACCTTTTTCCTCACGTAGTCTACTGCTTTCGGCAAAACCTTCAGGCCTTCTTCATCACATTCTTCTTCAAATACTTTCTTTACATCTTGTGTGATCTTATCCAAGGCCTCTCCACGTTCAAACTAAATATAAAACAAACTTAAAACTGTATAGTTATTGATCATAAAAATATTTAATGGGATAAAGGCGATAACTTTCTTTACAAAGAAACATGAAAGACACACAGAGGAAGAAGGTCAGCAGGAGTTCAAGTCAATAATTCAAACATTCATCTGGCAAATAAATAGTGAATACCTTGCCATAAGAGGGGTCGGTGAAAACAGATTCAATAGGTGCTTCGGCTAACTTAGTAACTTTCTCCATTGTACTATCTGACACCATGGACAACTTGTATTCCTTCTTCAGTTTCCCAGCTTTGGCAGCCAGTCTGATTTGAGGTTCAAGAAACTTAACTGCCTAAAATATCAAAATCGGTGATGTTAGTAGCAATCAGTTACAAAAAGTCTAACTGAATTAATTTAAATTCCCATCACTTACTTCAGGATGTGCCAACCTCAATCCAGCTTCAAGATCTTTTTCTGAGATTTCACGTGCTTGGACATCAATCATCAAAGTTTTCTCCCTCGAACAGGCATATACTAAGTTGAGATCGCTCAAGTTAAGCTGCATTATGTCCAAAGCTAATACACTCATAAATAGAACTCTAACTATGAGATCTTTATGTTGGCAAACACATAACAGCTAACTATTTAGTCATTCACATAGTTTTTGACAGAAACTGCACTGAACTAATGTTTTCTAAAACACGAGGTGCATTGAATCACAATAGCACTCTCAAACTGTTTATATGAAGCACAACAATTGGAATATACTAATAAAAGCTTTATATATGCAAGAACATAGGATGATGAATAATGAGATTATTAAAAATTAAAGAAATGTGAACTTCTTTAAATAAATTGTTTAAAGATATAGGACTTTAGGCAATTTATTTTAAAATTTTCTTTTCAATAACTTTGAAATTATAAAAATAAAAAATAAAAATAAGAAGAAGAAGAATTTTTTGGCTCAGTGGGCCGCGTGTCCGTGGGGAACTTGGGGGAATGAAGGGCCTAGAAGCACCTTCTAGAAACACTGAACTGAAACCACATGCTAAGACCACATAAAATTATGATCTTACATATTATATCATAAAATATATTGTTCAAACCAATAAAGGGTCCATTGTAAACAAAAAGTTGTATTTATTATCGCAATGGTGGCAGCGGAATGGAAGGGTTCCATTGGAGAGAGTCAATACAAGATTATTGTTAAAGTGAGAATTCACAAAATTAAAAAGGAACCTACATAAGAATCCATAAGCCAATTAATACTATTATACTGAAGTAAATTTCAAAGTCGTGGAGAAGCAAAATTTAATACTTAGTTTCACGATGGAAAGTGGTGGAAGAAAAACAGAATCAGAAGTAAGACTTCGCTATTTAAAAAAATAAATCCAATTCAGTATACACGCGAGTTCAGAGAAAAGATGACAAACAGACAACCAAAAAAACACAAACGCACACATCTTTGTTTGTATGCATGTATGAAATATAAAGAGGGCACAGGGCACAGTCAAGAACCACTGTAATTACCTCATCCATTGTCGGATTGACAACAAACTGCCCATTAATTCTTCCTATACGTATCACTCCAATGGGGCCACCCCAGGGAATATCTGATAACATAAGAGCAGCGGATGTTGCATTAGCTGCCATAACATCTGGATCTTGTTTACCATCGGAAGAAAGAACGCTGGCCATTACCTTTGATTAGGGAATATGCATGAAAGTCATCAAGACAAGATGGGTCACAGAAGAGGCATGCCAAAGTATTGTGACAAATATGATCTCACGTGATAATTAACCAAAGTGCTGTCATCGACATATGAACCTAAACTCAAAATACATACCTGGACCTCATGGTAAAATCCAGCAGGAAATAATGGCCTAATGGGACGATCAATAATGCGGCCACATAAAAGTTCACGCTCTTTAGGAGCCCCCTCCCTCCTCATGAATGTATTTGGAATAACACCTTGTGCAAATTGCTTCTCTTGATAATCCACCTTTACAGATGAAAAAAACCTCAAAACGTTCATCTATTACACATTCTAGCAAATGGTATAGGAATAACATGTGGCGAAACCAAACACCCAATAACGCATATTAAATGCATGGAATATCTTTAAAAGGGAAATATGGCCAAGAAACAGATTGTACAATTCTTTCAAATGGACTCCAGCACCAGTAGTACAGCAATTGTTCATTTCCTCAAAGCGAACCAGTGCCACAAATATTATTAGCCATTGGAAATGATACTCCAGAGCCCACCAAAAGGAACCCCTCTAGAGGAAGGGGCGTCAATCAATAATGATAGTGTCTAGAGCATAATTACACAAACTATATGGATCCTTAATTCCCAACCCCTTCAGATTACGAGGAACAAGAAATCGAAGAAGCCAAACGGAAATGTAATGCTCCCAATACAACATTCTACTCGTGCTCGTGAGGATCGTTTCGTGCACATAGACTAAAATGGATCATCTCTGTTTCTCATCCGCCCATCACTCGAGAAAGGCTCAACATTTTCTTCAAATAAAGCAAGCAATTCGAATAAAGAAATCTCAGCAAACATTTCGACACAAAACTAAAGAACAAACATACCGTGAGAGGCAAAAAATCACGGACAGCGTCCCCCTTAGCGGAGGCCACAGTGGACAAAACCTTGGTCTCTTCGATGCCCAAAACCGCCGCGCCATTAGCGAACCGAGCGATCTTTCCAGTTTCCAACGTGATCAAGCGCGACCCAATCTCGAATTCTTCCATGAAAGTTTCAAGAACCTTGGTCCGGGCCACGGTTGTATCGGGATCAAGCTGCTGCTGGGACTGAGAGGCGAAGCCCATGCGGCCGCAGCAAATGGTACGGAAGCCGAGGCTCCTCCAAGTTAGGAAGTGGGGAATGGTAGAAAAAAGTGGATTCGCTTTGGAAGCCATGGACGCCATGGCAACTCAGAACTGTGAGCTCAGATAGAGAGTTCTGAGGGTTTAGGGTTTAAGAGTTTTGGCGCGAGGCAGGGTCAGTGAGTTATAGTGCCAAACATGACTGTAGAACAATCTCCACTCGGTTGAAATGTGAGAGAGAAATTACGAAATTTAAAAAGTTTCACATATGTCTCCAAATTTTTTATTTTGTTTATAATAAGTCTCTAAATTTTAAAGGGTGGGTTAACTACTAGACCAAATTGGAATCGAAATTTCACAAATGTCTAATTTAAAAAAAAAAACCGACTTTGTCCTAAGTCAAGCTAAAATAGAGTTACATCCATTCCATTATATTATATTTAAATACATAAAATAAACCTAGTTAATTAAAAAAAAAACAAATCCATATATTTTTCTAAAAAAATATATATATAATCATTAACTACCCTAAAAAAAACCTATTCACCTTCTCTCTCCCAAATAACTCCTCAATTCTCTCAAGATTTTTCAATCAAACCAATCATTCAAATCGCCAAAATCAAGCCAACAAGAGTTTAGCTCAACTGGCATAATCTTGTACTGATAACCACAAGGCACTCATGTCGTCGATGTTGTGTTCCGTTGTCTCATCCTCAAAGCGTCGTTTTAAGCTTCCACCATCGACATTGTGTTCTCACCGTCCCATTTTCCTGAGCATCGTTGGTTGGCATTGGTCGTCGATGCTTCCACTAGTTCACGTCTCATCCTCCTCAAATCACGATTCATTCATCAGTCGTTGGTGTGGATGCTTCATCTCTTCTTCTTTTTTTTTTTTTTTTTGTGGTTCTTCTGTAATTCTTATTTAGGCAGTCCATCGATTGCACTGTCTTGATTGGAGTTCATTGACGAAAGATATATTTGGATTTGTTATATGATTTATAAACAATATACAATTAATTTGTTTTCCTCACGGTTATTGTGTCATTGTTTACTTAGTTGAGGGTTTATAAAAATCAAACAGAGGGTTATTTTTTACTTATATGTTATTGTTTTCTTAGTTGTGTCATTGAGTTTATATAATAAATAATTTGGTTCATATATAATCATCATATATGTGTGTTTTTGTGATATTGTAAATTTAGTTGCGTTATTTGGTTATTGTTCTCTTAGTTCGAGGTTTATATAATATATCATATGGTTTGAGGATTGAATTTGTTATTTTAATTCCTCAAAAAAAAAAAAAAATTTGTTATTTTAATTACACAAATTATTGGGAGATTATATTTTATACAAATGTTATATTTGAATATGTATGACTTTCATGTCTTATTAATAATCTCATAAACTTCTAAAACACCTTTAGACAAAATGTTGTACAACCAAAGTATATCATTGTCTTCCACAATCTTCATGTCGTTATTCATGAACTTCGATGATCCTAAGGAAGCGCACAAATCAGGGGAATCAAAAATTATTTGGGTTTCCTAACTTTTGGATTACAGCTTCAATCAAATTAAGGAACGATAATCAATATAGTTATCTCATTCCAACAACTGTCATACACACCATCCGCATGTGAATGAGGTTATTATCTATAAAAAAAATATATGTGACAAATATTTAATAAGGTTTATATATTATACATCTAAGCATATATTTATAGATAAAGTATATTGTATGAATTATATTTATAATTTTGAAAATTCACTTATGAACTTTATAAACCTTGTCGTATATATACTATATAAAGAGGTTTATATAATATAATTCTAATTATATATTTATGGTACAATAATATACAACCCGATATATATTTATCGACATTTTACTTATCAACTGAATGTACAATAATGAATATATATTATATAATGGGTTTTGTATATTGATTAATGCATGGTATATATTTATCATTTGAAGAAATATTACAATCTACAATTAATAAGTTATTAGATGTAAATAAGGATTAATGTGAACAAGTAGATAAAATTAAAAAATCTTATGTCATTAGATATTAATAACAAAATTGAAAGAAAAAAAAGTGCAAACCATATATTTGTATTGCTATTCATATTGTTTTACAAAATAAAACAAAAAAAATGGAAGAAAAATGATAAACACTGAAAATACCCAGTTATTCATACTCATGATCAAATTATAAAAAATAAAAAATAAAAAAAAGGACAAAAGTAACATACTCGCTTGACAGCACCAATTGGAATAAAATTTTTGTTGATTTTTTTTTTTTTTTTTTTTTTTTTTACGATTGGCAACAAAAATTGAGAGATGAGGTTCTTCATGACGACAATGGGTTGAATTTTCAATTTGACGACAATTGGTTGAATTTTTTTGTGAAATGTATTTAGGGTTAGGGTTGAGTATTGGTAAATTAATTATTTATTAATTTGCCTTAATGATAGTTTTTACTATGAAAATAATCAAAACAAATCAATTTTTAATCTGCAGAATTTTGAAGGGCAAAATAAGAAAGATTTAGTCGGAAAATCTTGAACCAAGACAAAGTCAAAAAAAATTTCATAACTGGACATTTGTGAAATATTGATTCCAAAACAGTCTAATCCCCATAATTAATTTATGTTAAAGGATATTCAATATGTCTTTAAACTTTCATTTTTGTGTCCAATAGATTCTCCAACTTTTAATTTTTTGTCTAATAAGCTACGTATTAAACATTTTTTAAAATTTACAATCCTACTAGATACAAAATTGAAAGTTTAGAGTTTCAATAGACATAAAATTCAATGATATATATATATATATAGTAGATTGATTAATTTTTAAAAGTATCAAATATATCATAGACCTATTGAACACAAAATTGAAAGTTTAGGAACCTATTAGACATTTTTAAAGTTCAATGACCTATTAGAAACAAAAATGAAAGTTCATGGACTTATTAGAAACTTTTTTAAAGTTTAGGGACCTAATTGATACAACATGTTCAAAGACTAAACTTGTAATAAAATTTATTTCTAATTTATATATTTATGGTTAACCATAAAAATATACAAATTTTGAATATAAATTTAATCTTTTCGTTATTAGAAGTAATCACATTATGATGGTCTCATTCAATAATTTTAGCCGAATGTTGAAAAATATGACCAGTAGATTTATACCTCTAAGAGAGAAGTTATAAAATGTGTTTTGATCTTTATTGAAAAGTTATTAGGGAGCATACAAAGATTGGATTTGCGTCCAATAGTTGTGTTGAAGGAGAAATTTCGGCCAATCACAAATTGCCACGTCATTAATTTGAATTAATGATGAAATAAATTTGGGACCAATTACAAATTTACATGTGTCCCTAAATTAAATTAATAGACATTAAAATTCGGCAAATCAAACAATGCCACTTGTCTATTATTGATCCATCAGATGACATAAGTCGAGTCCAATCAAATTATGCCACGTGGCAATTGGACCCGAGACTAATGTAACCCGAGATCATTGAAGAAATTGGGTTAAATTAAAATAATCCAACTTTATTAAAAATGGTTTGGATTAAAGCCCAAATACAGCCTAAGCCCAAAGATTGGGCCCAAGCCCAAGCCCATATGAGGTCCATCAAACTCTATAAATAGAGGAGACCACCATTCATTTTGGGAATTCAAAAGGAGAAGTTGGAAGCTCTTAGCCAGAGTCAGAGAATTCAGAGAAACTCCACCAAGGCTTCTTGAAGACTGAAGACCCTTCAATACTAGAAGACTTCAACAATCCTTGACGACCAAAACTCTTCAAGACTTCAAGACCCCAAGACTTCTCGAAGACTGAAGACCCTTCAAGACTAGAAGACTTCAACAATCCTTGAAGACCAAAGACTCTTTAAGACTTCAAGACCCTAAAACTTCTCGAAGACTGAAGACCCTTCAAGACTAGAAGACTTCAACAATTCTTGAAGACCAAAGACTCTTCAAGACTTCAAGACTAGAAGACTTCAACAATCCTTGAAGACTAAAGACTCTTCAAGATTTCAAGACTTCAAGACTTCAAGACTCCAAGACTTGTTGTAGACCAAAGACTCTTCAAGACTTCAAGACTTCAAGACCCCAAGACTTCTTGAAAACCAAAGACTCTTCAAGACTCCAAGACTTCAAAAGCTCCAAGAATCAATTGAAGCTTCAGACTCGAGAACAAGCGCTACAGCCCTCGAGTGAAACACATTCACACACAAGAGAGAGAATCAGAGGATTAAAGTTAGAGATTGTACACTCACACGCATATAATATCAATACAATATATTGTTTATTCCACGTGTCTCCATCTCTGAAGTTACGTGTGAACAAGTTGTTTAGGGATAGACATGCTCAAAATTTTCTCGACAAATTCTTGAAGGAAGCTAGCTATAAAATCTAACTAGTAGGTGTATTTTAAACGGTTAGATGTATGAGAAAAAAATTAAAGAATATATTTTATTAGGAAACATGTAGATTTCGAACCTACATCTACCGATTATTAAGGACAAGGGCAACTACATTTTATAAAAGTTTCTTTGAAAACTTTGAAGGGGCGACTCTTTAGTTTGTTTGACACTTGTCCACCCTCCGACATTTTAATATTTTCTTCTAGAAGATAACATTATAAATATATGGATGAGATTTGAATATATATAACTCATACGAAATATCACTAATGTCTTAACTAGTTAATGGATACTTAAATTGATCAAACATTTGAATATTTGTTAGACGCATGTTGGCTACTTGTTTTTTTTTTTTTTTTTTTTTGAAACTGAATACTTCATTACGAGAAAAGAGAGTTAGTTACAACCACTTCTTCCTCAATTAAAGAGGATAACAGGGAATTAAAATTCCTACAAAAAAATGCTTCTTCCAACGCGGAAGGAATACCAAAAAAATGCATGTTAGCTACTTGTTAAACATGATATAAATGTGTAAGATACAATTGGAATAAATTGAATGTGGGAACAAGACTTGAATCTACAACTTTTATTAGGGGTGAGCAAGTAAAGTCAAAAAACCTAGCCGGCCGACCGAACCGACGTCGGTCGGTCGGTTTTCTTTTAAATTCGGTCAGGGTCGGTTTTACGTAGAGTAAAATCGACCTGTCAGTCGGTCGACTCGCCCAAACAGGCGAGAACCGACCAAACCGACCGAATTTAAAAAAATAAAAATAAAAAGTAACTGTACCTCGTGGCTCTGTGTCTGCTGCTACATCAGCCATCAACCATCATATCACATCCTTGGGAAGACAATCATGTCTCTTCCCAAGGATACATTTAATGTTTTTAAAAAATATATTTTATTTTTTATTTTTTTAATCCCTCACCTCTCTTCTCTCATTTTCCTTCCCTCTCTTTACATCTTGCCTTTTTTTTTTCTTTCTATCTTGTATCTTCTTCCGTTCTCTCTGGTTTTATTTTCCCTTTGCTTTTCTCCCTATTTTGTTCTTCTTCTTTCATTTATTTTTCTTTTTCTTCTTGGTTTTGATTTCTTCATTTTTTTTTCTTTCATCTCCGTATATTTTTGTTCTTCTTCTTTCTGTTTTTTTTATCTTCTTCTTCATTTATTTTGTATTTTTTTCTTTTCTCTTTTTTCCCTTTTTTTATCTTCTTCTTCCTATACTTTCTTGAAACTTTCTTTCCCGTTTTTCCTTTCTTATTCTTTCCTTTTTTTCTTTATTTTTCTCTTTTTCTTCTTCACCTTACTTGGAATCTTGAAACCGATCATATCCGACCGACCGCTGGTGTGGTTGGTCGGTCGGCGTCACCAACCACGTCCAAACCGACGAAAACCGACCGTCGGAAACCGACATGTCGATTTTCGACGTCGATTTTGGCCAAAAACCGACCCCGACCGACCGCTGCTCACCCCTAACTTTTATGAGTATTAGATATGTCTTAACTATTCAATGATGTAACATAAACATTAAGATGTTATGTCATTTTAATGTTGATATAGATATTTGGTTTAAAATACCATTTTGGTCATTCAATCCCTATACTTTCAAAGTTTCAAATGTCTAAATTTAATCATTGTACTTTCTATAAATCTTAAAACTAGTCGTTATCATCGGTTTAAATTTTACTTTGAAACAAAATAATTGCAAGTCTCTATTGGCTTTCCTTGTACAAATTTTGAGAAGATATTTACATGGTGTCTTTTCTCATATGGAAATTATTATTATTATTTGATAAAAATTAATTTCAAATTAATAATGACTAATTATAAGATTTATTAAAACTATACAGACAAAATTTTAACATTTAAAAGTATAAGAACTAGTCAAAGTGAGCATAGTTTATGTTGTCAAAAAAAAAAAAAAGTGAGCATAGCTCATTTGTAATTGACATGTACCTTAGGTCAGAAATTTGAATCTCTCCATCTCCAATTGTTGAACTCAAAAAAAAAAAAAAAAAAAAAAAAAAAAAAAAAAAAAAAAAAAAAGACTAAAATATAATGAGTCTCAAAGTATAGGGCCAAAATGACATTTTAACATCTTGAATATTCATTTTTTATGCTAGAATAGAAAACAGTGGGTGTGTTTGCTTGGTGATCTGAAAATAAAAATTTAAAAACAAATGATTTAATTAAAACAAAACTATATTTCATGTTTTCATATGTGTTTGGCAGTAGATTTAGAAATTGAATCTCAATTTAAACAAATGTTCAAAATATGTTTGATAATTTATTTATAAACCATAAACTAGTTGTAGTTATCAACTAAATATTAGGTTGAATATAAACTATTATTATTTAATTTATAAACATGTTATATGTTATAAATTTTGTACAATTATTATTTTACAATATCATATAATTTATAATACATTACATTATACATGTTTTAATTTAACAAAAATTAATTGAGTTTATAACACGAAATACTATATTTATTAAAGCTTTTTTTTTTTTATCTTTTTAAATTTAATTATCTTTTTTAAAATTTCAAATTCAAAATCTGGATACATTGAAAACATTAAAAAGAAAAATGTTTTTAGAATTTCCATTATTTTGATCACAGAATCCAAGTTTTGTGTCAGCTGAGTTATGTATTTTATGTTTTAAACTTTGCAGAAAAAACTATTATAGTTCCTGAAAAATGTATTAGTTTTTGCCGTTAAATTTTTAATAAAATTATGGGAAAAATATACTTTTGGTCCCTGAGGTTTGGGTTAAGTTACACTTTGGTCCCTCAGTTTTCAAACTCAACAAAAATACCCCTGAGGTTTGAGATAAGGAGCACTTTGGTCCCTGCCGTCCATTTTTCGGTTAAATATTAACGGTTGCTGACGTGGCACTATTATTTTAATAAAAAAATTATTTTTAAATTTTTTTAAATAAATAAATATTAAAATATTAAAATATTATTATTTTTTAAATTATTTCTCCTTCTCTCTCTTACCTTCTTCTTCTCCATCTTCTTCTTCTTCATATCTCCAGTGGCCCGCGCCCACCGCTCGCCGCCGGGACTGGTTTTTTTTTTCCTCCCCTTCTTTTATTTTTCTTCTTCCTCCCTTCTTTTCATTGTTTTAAAATTAAAAAAAAAAAGAAGAAAGAAAATGAAGGGGGAAAACCCCCTTCGATTCCGACACCGGAGAGGGAGGAGGGAGGTCCCCGTTCCAGATCTGGAACGAAGAGGGAGGAGGGTCCTCCTCCTATGTCTTCGGCGTTGGGGTCGTTTTCTGTTTTTATTTATTTATTTATTTTAAAATAGTGAAAAAAGGGAGGAAGAAGAAAAAGAAAAGGAGGGGAGGAAGCCAAAGCGAGCATAGCTCAGTGGTAATTGACATGTACCCTCGACCATGAGGTGATATATTTCTTGTTTAATTACTTACCCAACATTTAACTACAAGTATATATCCTGATTAGGTGTTGAATTTCCATGCAAATTTAGATTTTTTTTTTGAAACTTATACAAATTTAGATTATTTGTTGAATAATCAACGAACAATTAATGATGGGACTCGCAAAGTCTATTCTTTGAGCACCAAAATGAGATAAGTATAGAAGTTCATATACTAGAAGACGATTTATGACTCATATTTACAATATTTTATTTTGATTATTTTTTTATTATTATTATTTTTATTGACAACATGTAGAAGTGGGAGATTCAAACCACATACCTTTTGGTCATTAATACAAGTTTTAGGTCAGTTGAACTATGCTCATATTGAAACTTTGATCAAGTTATTAGTTGAACTAAACAATCATTTAAATCACTAGTTTTACACCACGTGCAATGCACGTGTAAATTTTCTTAATTAAAATTATTTTAGAATAATGTTGAATTTTTAAAAAGTATAATTAATGTATAAAATAAAGAAGGAAATTTGTTCTATGTTATTGAATAATCTTTTTTTAATAGGTCACATGTTAATTTGTTCATACAATAATTAATTGAATTAAATTGTGTTTTTTTTTTTTTTTGTTAGATTTTGTTTTTCTATTGTCTCTTTTTGTTAATAGTGATAGTTATATTGGTTAAATTGATAAACATAGAATAATATTTTTATAAAATTATAACATACATTTTGTAATAGAGATTAATTTATCGGTAAAAGTTAAATTAAGCAAATGGTAGGAAAAGTTTGTCAAACGATCCTTTGATTTTACCAAGACCTTTGTTGTTGTTGCAGAGATCCCTCTTGAAAGTGCCACATATAGTTGCCCATGCGAGAAAACATGTTGAGGAAGATAAATTCCTACATTAGGGATTGTTTGTCCTTGAGCCTTATTAATAGTCATGGCAAAGCATAGTCGAATTGGGAATTGTTTCCTTGTCCAAGTTTTTTTTTCCCTTTGATTGTATAGACCGATCAATTGTTCTTCTTCTTTCTTCTTGAGAAAGTGTGGCATATGTTTTCCTTTTTCTATCACCATCCATATTGTCCTAGTATCAAAATATATACAAATTAATAAACTACTCTGTAAAATGCATTTTCATAGAAAGTTTCAAATACATATATAATACTTTCAAGAATGTTCTCCTAAAATTATTTTTTTCGGTATTTATTAATTAGCAAATCAGATTAATATGCTGTGATTTTTTTTTTTTTTATATATGAATAATCAAACCATCGAATTTTCAGGATGGTAACTGACGTCTTATCTACTAAGCATATTTTGTTGGCGTATTTTTAAAATTATCAATGCCAATTAATAATAACATGAGGTTTCATGTGATTGATGAATTACATATCTCAAACACATTATATATTAATGTAAGGGATTTTTTTTGTTACGACTCAGTAGACCTTATAATATAATTTGTAATTCATGATTATTTTCATGATTTGTCCTTTTTAATTTTTTTTTTTATTATATCATCTTTAATTGTATATTGTCATAACTAAAGCATTAAGCAAATTTTGTGCTAAAAATTTTGTTACTATTTATAGAAATAATGTAATTTTTCAAAGTCATAAATATAAAAAAATCAAAGTTTTTGTTATAGGAACTCAAAAAAGAAAAACATTCTTTTAAATGGTATTAGAAATGTAAAGGTAAATATACTTTTTATATAGATAATGTATCATACTTAGAAAACAAAGAAATAGTGTATATGGGTAATTTAGCAATGAGAGATAGTTACCAAAATATAAAGAGTAAATTCTTTTTTGATCTTTTCATTTTTCCAACAGGTTAAACAATTTTTTTTTTCATATTGACTTGACAAAGTTTTAAAATGACATTGTTGTAAAAAATAAAAGTTTTAAAATTTAATTCAATAGATTTTTTTAAAAAAAAATTAAAATTTAATTTAAAATGGTTTAGTTTATAAGTGTTTTTTTTTTTTTATTAATGTGATGGTTTATATTTATGGGCATGAAATTAAATTAGATTGTTTTCACAATTAGGTAACCAATACCCTTTCTGATGTAGATTTTTCTTCAATGTTTTTTTGTTTTTTTTTTTTTGTTTTTTTTTTTTTTGTTTTTTTTTTTTTGCCTTCTATATTTATTTAAATTGAAAATTGAAATCAATACAAAATGACATTTCTTAATTTTTTTTGTTTAAAATTAAAACAAAAATTCAATATGTAGATTTTATTTTACTCTTAATTTTTTAATTTTGTGAATTACATAATTATTAGTCAGTCTATTAACACAAAGGATATTTGATTTTTGAAAACTTAATTTTTTTTTAATAATAATTGATTATAATGACCGTGGGATCTTATGCTTACTTGGTTATACTATGGAGGTTTTGTTTTACTCAGATTTTTAAAATTTTATTTGAATTACATAGTTATTTTACCTCTCATTAACGTGAAATGTTTAGTTTTTAAAGAGGCTACATTTTAAAATTAAAAAAAAATTGTCTATATTTGGGACCTTTAAAATTTGAAATCACATTCCCAAATTTTTTGGTTGAAAATTTTAAACACAAATTTGAACCGGTATATTATAATTATTTCATGATACAAATGAAACCTATTTTTAAGGGTTCAGTTTGGTAAGCCTACGTTTTTTTAATGGGATTGTCTATATTTAGGATTGGAATTAATTTGCATTGTTTCTATAATTAACCATCAAAATATTAGGAGTAGAATTTTTCACTATCTTTATATTTTTTCCTTCTTTGTTTTAGATTCGAAAATTTATACCCATAAACAAGGGTTTTCTATGCCCTTGCAAAAGCATGGGTTTTCTTTTTTCCCATCTCTTCTTTTTTATTTTTATATGCAATTTTATTTTGAATATAGTTAATTAATTAACTAATGGATACTAAATTAAAAATAATATAATAAATTATTTAATTAGGTTAAATAATAATTTGTCAAGAATTTTATTTTTTTTTAAACAAATACTTTTTTCTAGGACTTTTAAACAAATACTTAGTCCAAGTTTATTAAAGGGATGTAATTACATATTTACTAAAATTATAATTAATTAGTCAATATTATCGAAAATATATTTAATTATTGAATTAAAATCATTTAAATGAATTTAGTATAAAAATTCATTTTTCAATAATTATAATTAATTACTTATCGATTATTTATAATCAATTAATTACTTTTTTAAATTTCCTTATAATAAATAAATAATCATATTATTATTAAATATTTATCTAATTAATTTTTATGGATACAGTATATTAAATTATTGTAGTTAAAGATATTTATTAAAAAATTAATTAAATAATTTTTTTTTGAAAAGAAAAATAAAATTAATTAAATAATTTTAGTTTGTTGAATTAACATAGTTTATCCCATTAAAATCATTTCATGATTATTATTTCATTAATTTTTATTAATAGTTTGAATTAATTTTGATTATTTTATTGATTAATTTATTAAAATTACATAAAGTTTACCTGATTAATTCTAAAAAATAAATACAGACATAATTTGTTCTCATAAAATCCTGATGACATTCCCATGCACAACCAAACACAGTTATCTTTGATTCCCAGACTTCTTATTCCAAGGCATTCTATTCTCAGGCATCCTATTCCCAGGCATCTAAAACTAAACCTTAAACCAAACGGCCCCTAAAGGGTTTAGTTTTTTAAAAAGAACCTTTAAAAAAAAATTGTGATTCTTTATATTTAGGGCATTTGAAAGTTTAAATTTAAATGAAGTATTTCTTAATTGTTTAAATGACATATTTCTTAATTGTTTGGTTGGAAATTTGAAAAAAGAATTTTAATCAAGAGATTTTTTTTTTCTTAGAATGAGATCATATCTCACTTAAGTTTAGTTTTAGAAAGTTTTTTTTTATTTATTATTTATTATTTTTTTATTTTTTAAATGTGTGATTGTCGATATTAACGCCTTTAGAAATGTAATTATTTCTATAAACAACCGTTACTTAATTTCTTTAATATATTATTGTAAAAAACAACTTTTATATATTTTTTGAGAATTTATAATTTGTTATTTTACTTAGTTTAGATTATGTAAATATATATATAAATATTGATGTTTATTTTTGGAAACATAATAATTTGACAACGATTATGTAAATATTGATGTTTATTTTTGGAAACATAATAATTTTACAATGATGGTAGTTAATTTATTTATTTATTTATTTATTTTTTGCACACACAAGGTAACGTGTCTTTTTTTGGAAAATCCTTCTCACCCCTTATTTTTGGAAACAATTTTGTGGGTACAGACCATCTATAATTATAATTCATCCTCATTTTATCCTTTATTTTCGATCCCTTCATCATCCCTTTCGTTTTCCTCTCGATCCCCTCATCTTTTCTTTGGCTTTCTCTCCTCCTTTTCTCTTTTGTCTATCTCTCAATCTTGGCTCTCCATTTATTCTTCAAATTATTTGGTGGATGGTATGTTTGGCTTACAATTTTAACGGTCTCCATGTTCATTATTTGATTGTACACATTAATTCTGTTGATTTATATTCTATGTGTTTAATGATATTTTAAATATTTGATTTGAAGGATAATAATGATACATTTGAATGGGATAACTGCCACAAATATTGGCATATTTTGAAGGTTGACCGATGTATGCCCTATTCCGTAAGTTTGTTTTGTTTTTTAACTGTCTCTATGTTCATTCTTTGATTGTACTCATTAATTCTTTTGATTTATATTCTTTGTGTTTAATGATATTTTAAATGTTTGATTTGAAGGAAAATAATGATACATTTGAATTGGTTAACTGCCACAAATATTGGCATATTTTGAAGGCCGATCATGTATGCCCTATTCCGTAAGTTTGTTTTGTTTTTTTTTTTTTTAATATCTAAATAACATTTTATTTTGGCAATGGTAGTATTTAGAACTTAGTATATGGACTACTGGCTTGTTGTATTGTTGTAAACATCTTTATTTGATGAATGAAATTTATAAACTGGATTCTTGATACAACTTTTTAACTTTGTATTTTTTTTTTTTTTGTTCATTTTTTATGCATTAAATAATCATTCCAGATTTTACCATATTTAATAGCTAAATCAAAACAATAATTTATTTTTCTGCATGTTTTTTCTTTTAACCTAAATAAAAACTTTAATCAGTATTTAAATAACATCTTTTAAATACCTATTTTAAATATAAATACCCTATTTTATTTCTTGTATTGTGTTATGTGTTTTTTTGTTTGCTTTAAGGCATGACTATTCCACCGACAATTTTTATTAAATAAAAAACCAAAAATATAAACAGAAAAATAGGAATTTTAAAATAGAATAATACATTTAATTTTATTGGGAGAACTTACCTATTCCTTGAAGTGTGAATAAGAATCCCTTCTTTTATGTTCCAATAATCCTCATTTGCCTATTTTAAATAAATAGAGAATATAATTATACTTAATAGAAATAGAATATTACATAACCTTAGTATTTTGGAATACCTGCCAATATGAGGAAATTAATACCAAAAATTTTTTTGTTAATGTTTCGTCGAGAATCCATTATCATTCTCCATTAGTTGTAAAAAAAAATGAATGAACGATCTGAAACATATACTAATTTTTTATGATAGAGATAGAGACAATAAAAAAGAAATGTGCAGAAAAATTAAAATAGAAGCAATCCATTGTTTAAGAAGAGGGAAAAAAAAAGGGGAAAAAAAGACTTGAAATCCACTCAGTTTAAAACTGGAAGAATACTATTTTTGGGACTTGGAGCTTGAATTCTACCGTTAATGGAAACACTTTGATCATATTTTTGTCTTCAAGATTAAAAAAAAGAGAGATATAAAGTTTGGCATACCTGGAAATGTAGGAAACAATCAAAAATCAATCTTGGAAGTAATTTAGAATCAAAGTGGAATGTTTTTTTATCTCTTTGTGTATTATGAAGGACTTGAAAAAGTAGTATAGAAATTTCACATGCTCTATTTATATTTTGGCCCTAACTATTTGGTGGGTCAATAATTTGAATTTAATGTCTTGAAACCATTTTTTTTTTCTAACCAATACACTGATTGAGAGTGATGAAATATTTTATTTTATTTTATAATTAAAAGTGGAAATAAATATGGAAGTTATAAATTTAATGCATTGTAATGATTTATGTTTTAAGTGTAAAATAGAAGTTACAATTACAATTTGAATTATAACTTCATGGAACATGAAATACAACATTTATTTCTTTATATTTATTTTTATATCTTGAGTTTCATTTGCCTTCAATCTTTTGATTCTTGAATTCTGAATTTGTTTTGTTTTCATGAGCAATTAGCTTAATTATCTCTCAATATTCTGCTGATGTAGTTGATTTCAAATTTCATAGAACTAATTCTTTTTACTTTACTTTATAAGCATTTCTAAAATTGTGAATATGTTTTTTGTTGTTGTTTTGATTTGGATTGTCATGCTTACACCAAGGGAATGTCATATGCACTTTCAATGTTTGATTATTTGTTCTTTTTCTCTGTGCTTCATTTCTTTTTTTCTTTTTTTTTTCTTTGGTTTAGTTTAAACATATTAATTTATGTTTTAAGTTTTTTTTTTTTTTTTTTTGACAACAATTTATGTTTTAAGTTAATATGGAAGTTAAAAACATAATGTTTTTTCCTTAGACATAAACATGATGATTTATGTTGTAAGTTCAATAATGCAATGATGGTAAATTCAATTGCAACTTATATCTAACTAAAATCAGAACTATGTTTTTTTTTTCTTTTATAAAATATATTATTAATTCTCATATACTATTTTTCATTGTGACCTTTTGTAAAATTGTCTATATTCCAATAGTATTATTATTTTTTTATGATTTTTTTTATATATCATATTCTTCATTCTTCTTAAAAAAAAAGTTATATTCTTCGTTTTATTTTCGTTTTGTTTGTTTTATAGGTTTTCATATATGATTACTAAAAAAACAAATAGTTTCCCAATTTTCATTTTGTTTATTAGTCTCTTTTTAAATACAAATTTGAATGTCTTAGTACATATGCTCAAATAATTTTTATTCATATTCATCATTTTTTCCGTTATTTCGTTCAATGTTTTTCATTCTATTCATGTAGAAGTGTAAAATGATTTTAATTGTTCAATGGTTTGTTTATTTTTCCAAATTGTATGTATATAATTTTCTTATAAATGAAACATAATATATTATTAAAGAGGTTTAACAAACAATTGAGAGTAATATGCATTTCAACCTTACTTAATTTTCATTAAATGAACCATGAATTAAATCTTACAATATCTCAGAACAATGAGATTAATGTTAAACACCTAAGAACAATATGAGAATTGAAAACACATAAAGTAAGCTTCTTGAGAACAAAAACATTTAATTCATTTCTGTTACTTTTGCTCGTTTTTTGTTCTCTTCTGTTTCAATCGCTCTCTTTTCTTCACCTTCTGTGTGTCTTTTGCTAGCCATCGAAATGACACTGCAAATTTCTTGAACAACTATTTGTTTACGTGCACGATCACTCTCTCCTGTTTTGTCCATTCTGACTAAGAAGTAATATTTCTTATCTTCTGCTACCACCAAATTCTGAAAATATTTACTTTTTTCTTTTTTCTTATCCTGCAAAAAAAAAATAGTAAATTTAGTTTTTTTATTTTTACAAAAAATGTAAGTTAAATTTTAACATATACCTTGAGATCATTGTAATATTCGGTTGCATTGCATCCAACTATGTAATCAGCAGCATAAAAAAGAGTTATGTAGCTTTCCTCTTCACCATCAGATACAAGCATTCTCAACACATATTTTCTTGTAAATGTAGAATTTTCATTCTCACATTTTGTACAATATGCAGTTGGCATGTAGTCTATAGGAAATAATCTTTCATTGCATGAATTGCATTTTTCAAACCATGGATTATCTTTGTTGTGTATCTTTATTATTCTTCCAATGAAAGAACAATATAGGTCACTTACTTTTCCTTTGATAATGTCATCCATGTTGACCTCTTTTGCTTCTATCATCTTTTTGGATGGATATAAAATATCATTCAACTTTTGGTCTTTTATAAGAGTTTGCATCCTAAGAAAACATTGATACACAAAATTATAGATTAAATATAAAAGCATATTTAAACTAAAAACAATTTTTATTCTATGTATTGAAGAAAATTGTAAATGTAATTTTAAAAATGAAATAATTTTTTTTCGTAAAACTTGCCTACACTTCAATGGTTCTGCTCTCTCAAGGGGAGGATTTATGTCAATAACGCTAATGATCGTAGATGATATGGCTATCTCACCTGTAATGTTGTAATTTAATTTTAAGTTAATATATTTATTAAGTATAATAGTTTATGGTTTTTAGAACACAAAAAAATATACCATCAAATTCAGTAGGCTTTACATTGGTGATTACAATAACACTTTGTGCTTGCCCATTTTCCTCCAGATATTGTCCTTCATTTTCAGCTAAATCGTCCCATAATGTCAATTTCATTGTATTAAACCTGTATACAGTAGGAGGGAAAAATATTAAGTTCATAATATAAAATTAAATGGAATGTGTTCTAAAAAAATAGAAACATACTTATTGTCCATAAGTAGAACTTCCCTTTTTCTTGGAAAAATTGCCATCATGTAGTTTTCTTAAAATTATGGGCTTTATCTGTATCACTCCACCTATGACATCTAGAAACAAATTTTACACAATATATTATTTAAATTTAGTAAAATTTAAAAAAATATAAAAATAAAAAACGCATAACCAAAATTGTAGATACCTATAGGGGGAGTATTCGTTTCGCTGTTACCGATCAACAATGATTCAAAGCTGCAAAAATTTTCCTTTTTCAAATTAAATCTTTCTCCCTCAACCTCTTTCACGTCACTGTTTTTGGATAATGAAATCTCAAATTTTGGATGAATGCTCATGTATCTGACGTCAATTGGTTTGATGATACCATCATGGATCACATATGTTTTTCCCTTTTGAAAAATATCTCCAAATTTTTCAATTAGGTCATTGAACAAAGTAATCTGAATACTTTCTCCCTGCATTGATAAATATGAAAACATTAAATCTACATAAATAGGATAACGAATTTAATTTAGAGGGGAAAACTTGAATTGTACCTCTTTATCAATTACTATTAATTTTAGAACCTTGAGTGGATCTCCTTTTTTGGTCTTGAATTTCTGGATGCAAAATTTTCTAACGACACTGACTTTAGTGGTCCATCCTCTTTGAAAAGGCTTGAGCTCACTAATAACCATATCCATCTCTGCCATCTAAGTATCATAGAAAGAATTAAACTAAATATTAAATTAAATATTAAATAGCACAAAAAGTAATCTTAAATCTGACTTTAAATGGAAATAACCAAAAGATTCAAAACATACCTGGAATAAAAATTGGACAAAATCACCAAGGCTCAGATATGGAATTTAGAAGTAGCAATATAGGGATCTCACAATGAAATTGTGTCTTTTTATACTTTGTTTGTTTTGTAACATTTGGAATTTAAAGAGTCAATGATTAATATTGAAACAATTAATTAAGGAAATAATTTGTAGGTTTTAACGTGTGAATGAAATATGTAATAATTAGTTTTAATGTAATTTAAGAACCACAAAGAAGTTTAATGGAATCAAATAGTTTAATGGAATCAAATAACAAAGGTAAATCTGAAAGATAAACGGTAAGAGTTTAAATACATTAAATGAAATTTGAGTTTAAATACATTAAATGAAATTTGGTTAAAACGTGGAGGTCTTTACAGGGATAAAACGTGAAGGTTTTTTTGGTAATTATTCTGAATTTTGTGGGGTATAACAGTCCAAAAAACGTGGAGGTCTTTATAGGGTTAAAAAGTGGAGGTCTTTTTGGTAATTATTCAAAATTTAGAGGGGTATAACAGTCCAAAAAAGTTTTTCATGGATTCTCCCTTTTTAATATATTATAGATTATTAAGAGGACTAATGGTACATGTATAAACAAAACCTATTATTTTTGTTAAAATTAGTTGGTGACTTAATAGAAATTGAATAGATGATAGAAATTGCAAAATTTAACTAATCTACCGTCCAATTGAATGAAATTGAAAGTTAGAGTGAAAATTGATACATCATTACAAGTTTAGGAATAAAAACTCAAAAGCGATTCCGTGAAGATAAATTATCTATTAAGAGACTCACATAATTTATAGTTAATCAAAATGAGATTTTTTTTCTTCTTTTGTAGTTCAATAACATCTAGAAGTGGGAGAATGGGAGAATTTGAATCTCTGATCCCTTAATCGACAGTATGTCTTAACAAGTTAAATTATGCAAGTTGACATCAAAATGGAATTCTTAATATCAAAGATAAACGCTCTATTTAATACCAAGTTTACTTGATGCTCATAAACAAATTATGATGCAAGAGGGACAATTCTTTCATAAAATTATCCTTTAGAAGTTTATCTCAACCTAAAATGTAATAGGGAGAATGTACATAAAATGGACTATTTAAGAGATGATTTACTATAAATTTAGAATTATTTTCAAGTCAACTATGTTATAAGATTTTTTTTCCCACAATAAAAAAAAATCCAAACCCCTCGCTCTAACAAATCATACTTGCCTCTAATCGAGTTAGTAAAGTTCAGGAAACTTGGATTTGGTAGACCTTAAACTACAAAAACATCAATATATTCAACAATAGTTTTAAGTTTATAATTTCAATGTAGAGCATCAGTATATCTCATAAACCTAAATTTATGTAGCTCATGAGTTAAACAAAATCGTAGTCTAAGCGCCAAAGTGAGCATAGCTCAACAGTAATTAGCATGTACTCTCGACCAAGAGAAACTCCCCACCCCCCAAATGTCGTTGAACTAAAAAAAATCGTAATCTAAGCCAAATTGGACACAACTCAACTAGTTAAAGCATATACCATCAATCACGAGGTTAGAGTTTCAAATCCGAACTCAAAAACAAAATCGTAGCCTAAGAAAGTAGCTCCACATAAACAAAACAAAACCCAGTTTCACAACTTCAAACAACGCGAATCCAATCCGTGTACTTAAAAGATTCAATAATAATAAAAAAACAAACAAAAAAAAAAGTCATGTCATTCATGATTGTGACATTGTAGGTATGATTAAACCTATGGAACTGTTACATTTACATCATTTGGTAATACCATCCACATGGATTCCACCCTTTCCTTTTGCTATCTCTCCTATTTCTTTGCATTTTATGGTCAGAATATTTGCTATTTCAACATCAAGCTTCCTACTTTTGTAGGGAAGGGGTAAACAAAAAGAAAAGAAAAAAGCAATCAACATTAGAACTAACCATGATTTCAGAATTCGTCAGTCTTGCTAGCACTGGTATGACTGAGGGAACCACTTCGATATTAGTTCATGTTTCAGTTTTATAATCAGCATGAAAATACCGTAGCTTGGAATATGCATCAATCCCATCAATAGGTACCTGATATTCATCAAAGAAGAAAAAAAGGGTTCAGAATCAATCTTATCCAGATCCAAGTATAAAAGAGAAAGCTATTTTCGTCGACATAAGCATAGCTCAAATGGTGAAGGCATTACTCACGGGACTGTGTAGTAGGGTCGAATCCTCCAAATTATTTAATAGAAATCTAATATAAACACGTTTTTATGTTCATTTATCTGATGAGCAGATCTTTGTAGGGGACTATGTTAGTTTGAAGTTACATCTAGTAGTGTAGGTGTTAGGTTTCAAAATGGGTATGATTTTTTTTTTTTTTTGGTTGAATGATTAATGAAAAATTTACGACGGACTAGAATGGCCTTTTAAGTAGAGTTTAGGAACCAAAGCTTAAACTTTGAAAGTTAAAAGACTAAAATACAACAAAATAGGTACAAAATAGGTAAGAAAGTTTATAAACCAAAATATGAATGTTGGAGTTTATTGCCAGCATAGAAAGTTATCAATTGCTTTATTTTAATTGTTAACTTTATGTTTTTGCCACCTGTTTATTCTCTCTGCATATTAGACCTTCTGAGTCAGCAAGAACTATGTGTTGAATAAGCTGACTAAGGTGCCTCGTTTTTTAGCTCACCTGTTTGGGAATTTCAGTGTGAGAAAAGGGCTCAATAACTAATTTCTGTTATGAGTCCCTGAGCATTTTGCATTGCTGGTGGGGCCCTGAGTATCGTCTGGCAGAGAGAGGTTTGTTTTTGGAGGGCTTTTTATTCTTCCTCCTTCTTAGATTGAGTATCAGAGAGAGTGTGTGAGAATTTGGTCTTCTTCCATGGTTTTTCGAAGCTGCTGAAGAGAGAGCATTCGTCTTCCAGGGTGTGAAGTGGCAGAGGCTCTTGTTTCTTGGCTGGGTATGCTTTGTAGCAGCTGGTTTGTGAAGAAGAGATAAGTGAATTGTGTTTATATTCACTGTATGAGGTTGTATCCTCTGTATTTTGTTGATTAAGAACATTGGTTGATTAGTGAAGTGCCTAAAGTGGATGTAGATCCTGATTTTGGGATTGAACCACTATAAAATCTGTGTCTACTGCTCTCTCTTCACTTTCTTATGTGTTTATGTTTGTTCTTTGAGTTGAGCTGCTGTATTATTGGTTTAGTTTAGTTCATAATCGAGATATACTTGCTGCGATTGTGTGTTCTGTGGGGGAAAATTACTACAGTTTGGTATCAGAGCTAGATTATTTCTGTTTTTTTCTTGATATTGATTTTAGATTACTGCTTTATATCTGAATCAATGGCTGCAAAATTTGAGGTTGAGAGGTTTGATGGTAGAGGGGATTTCTCATTGTGGAAAAAGAAAATGAGGGCTCTCCTAGTTCAACAGAAGGTCTCTAAAGCCTTAGATGTCAAACCAGAATTTCCTACCTCAATGAGTGAAGAAGAAAAAACAGAAATGAAGGAAATAGCCTTTAGCACCATAATCCTTTATCTTGCCGATAATGTGTTAAGGCAAGTGCATGATGCTAAGACAGCTTTAGAGTTATGGACAAAGCTAGACATGATTTACCTCACGAAATCACTCACAAACAAGCTGTATATAAAAGAAAAGTTCTTTGGATTTAAAATGGATGCTTCCAAAGACCTTGAACAAAATCTCGATGAATTTAATAAAGCTGTTCTTGACCTTAGTAATATCGGGGAGGAGATGAGTGATGAAAACAAGGCCATAATACTCCTTAATTCTCTTCCGGAATCCTATAATGAGATAAGGAATGCCATTAAATATGGGAGGGATAGCCTTACTCTAGATGTGGTTCGTAGTGCCTTAAGGTCAAGAGAGCTTGAGATGAAAAAGAACAAAGGGAAAGAAAGTGAGGCTTTAGTAGCACGAGGAAGAACAGAGAAAAAATCAACTAGAAGCAACAGCCGTGGGAGATCTAAATCTCAAGGAAAAACAAAAAGGTGTTATCACTGCCATAAGGAAGGTCACCTAAGGAGAAATTGTTATGAACTTAAAAACAAAAGAAAGAATGGGGCTAAAAAGGATGAGGATGATCATGCAGCAGATGTAACCGAAAACTTTGAAACAGCCGAGGTTCTAACAGTTTCTGATGGAAATTTTAACACCGAATGGATCCTTGATTCAGGGTGTTCTTTTCATATGACACCCAACAAACATTGGTTCCAAAAATATGAAGAAATTGAAGGAGGAAAGGTACTCCTGGGGAATCATCAAGAATGTTGTGTGAAAGGGATAGGTTCAATACAACTAAAAATGTTTGATGGTCAAATCCGAGAAATTTCTTCGGTTAGATATGTACCTGATCTTAAACAAAATCTCTTGTCTTTAGGAGTATTTGATAAATCAGGATACATATGTAAAATGGAGAATGGAACCATGAAAATTATAAAAGGAGCCATGATAAAAGCAAAAGGTAAACTGGAAAATGGTTTATATGTGCTTGAAGGTAACACTGTTGTTGGTACTTCTGCTATAAGCTCTTTGAAAGATCAGCAAGCAGCTAAATTGTGGCACCTCAGATTAGGCCATGTCAGTGAGGCTGGTTTAAAAGAGCTGAGTAAACAAGGCTTGTTAGGCAAGACTCAAATTGGCACAATGGATCTTTGTGAACACTGTGTTTATGGAAAAGCAACTAGGGTCAGTTTTGGGAAAGGTAAACATTATTCCAAAAGGATCCTTGAATATGTCCATGCTGATTTGTGGGGACCTGAAAAACAGCCAACAATGGGAGGTGCAAGATACTTTCTGTCCTTAGTAGATGATTTTTCAAGAATGGTATGGACATTTCTTTTAAAATCTAAAGATGAAACCTTCCAAAAGTTTGTTGAATGGAAAACCTTTGTAGAGAAACAAACTGATAAGAAACTAAAAACATTAAGGACAGATAATGGGCTTGAATTCTTGAGTAATGAGTTCAAACATTACTGTAATAAAGAGGGAATTCAGAGACATTTGACTGTTAAAGGAACACCTCAACAAAATGGCCTAGCTGAAAGGATGAATCGTACCTTGCTTGAAAGAATAAGGTGTTTAATGTCAAATGCAAATTTACCAAAGAAATTCTGGGGAGAAGCCTTGATGACAGCCACTTATTTGGTGAATAGGAGTCCTTCTTCAGCAATTGAGTTCAAAACACCCATAGAAAAGTGGACTGGACACATACCTGATTTGAGTAACCTTAGAGTATTCGGGTGTACTGCTTATGCTCACTCCAAAGAAGGCAAACTAGATAATCGAGCAAAGAAATGTTTATTTCTTGGATATCCCACGGGTGTCAAAGGGTATCGGTTATGGTGCCTTGAAAAAGGTGAAGAGAAGTGTATCATAAGCAGGGATGTCACTTTTGATGAATCAAAAATGGCTTTACAGAATGTATCATCTGAAGATAATTCCTCTTCTCCCGAAGTACAAAAGGTGAGTGTGGAAATAGATGTGAATCAATCTACAACCACTGATAATGAAGCAACTGCTGGAGTAACAAATCAGGGACAGGAAAGACAGTCAACTGAAGGGTCAGGTTCAGAAACTCAAGATGAAAACTTGCAGAATTACAACCTTGCTCGAGATAGGCAGAGGAGACAAATAAAGGTACCAGCTCGCTATGCTAATGTAGATGCAGTCAATTATGCTTTACAAGCAGAATTTCAAAGTGCTGGAAATGAACCACTCACTTACACTGAAGCTGTAAATTCAGCTGATAACAAGCACTGGACAGCAGCTATGAAAGAAGAGATGGATTCTCTTCTTAAAAATGAGACATGGGAGCTGGTGGAGAGACCTTTGAATCAGAAATTAGTTGGGTGTAAGTGGATATTTAAGATTAAACAAAGTCCAGACTCCTCGATACCCTTGACATACAAAGCAAGGTTAGTAGCAAAAGGGTTTACACAGAAACAAGGGGTAGATTATGATGAAATATTTTCACCAGTTGTGAGGCATTCATCAATCAGAGTCCTCTTGTCTCTTGTAACAGCATATGATATGGATTTGGAGCAACTTGATGTGAAAACAGCCTTCCTCCATGGAGACTTGTCAGAAACGATATATATGCACCAGCCAACCGGTTTCATAGACAAAGGTAATGAGAAGAAGGTCTGTCTTCTTAAAAAGTCCCTATATGGGTTAAAGCAAGCTCCAAGGCAATGGTATATTAAATTTGACTCTTTTATGCTGTCATGTGAATTTATTAGAAGCCAACTAGACCATTGTGTTTATTATAAACATTTCAAACATAAGCCATCCATATACTTGTTGTTACATGTTGATGACATGCTTTTGGCTTCACAAGACAGGGCTGCAATTGAAGATCTGAAGCTTAAACTCAAGAGCAAGTTTGATATGAAGGAACTTGGAGAAGCTCGACGGATTTTGGGAATAGACATTCTGAGAAATAGACAGCAAGGTACCTTAAAACTTACTCAACATGATTACACACTGAAAATGTTGAAAAGATTTGGAATGTCTAACTGTAAAACCGTGAATGTTCCTATAGCAAATCACTTTAAGCTGTCCAATCTTCAATCACCTCAGACAACAGATGAAAAGCATCAAATGAGTATTATACCCTATGCAAATGTTGTAGGTAGTTTAATGTACCTCATGGTTTGTACTCGTCCTGACCTTGCACATGCTTTAAGTGTAGTGAGTAGGTACATGTCAAACCCAGGCAAAGATCATTGGCTTGCAGTCAAATGGGTAATGAGGTATGTTAAAACTACTGCATCTTATGGTCTGTTATATAAGAATATATCTTCACAGAAATGTAAGATAGTTGGGTATGTAGATGCTGACTATGCCACAGACCGAGACAGAAGAAGATCAGTTACTGGTTTGGTTTTTACTCTGTTTGGGAATACAATCAGTTGGAAGTCTTCATTGCAGTCTGTGGTAGCTTTATCAACGACCGAATCAGAGTATATGGCAGTAACAGAAGCGTTTAAAGAGGCTTTGTGGCTTCATGAGTTATGTGAGGAACTTGGTGAGGATCTTCAAGATCAGGTATTAGTCTTCTGTGATAGTCAATCAGCGGTTTTCTTGTCGAAAAACCAGACTTACCATGAAAGAACTAAGCACATAGATGTGCGATTTCATTTCATAAGGGATATTATTGCTGATGGAAAAATTAAGTTGGAGAAAATTGCTTCAACTGAAAATGCAGCAGATGGGTTGACTAAAACACTGCCAGTTAACAAGTTTGAGAGTTGTCTTAAAACTCTCAACATAGGTCCTATGTAATTACATTTGGCCTGAGGTACTTCACTGTGTACTAATGAACTAATGTTTGTTTTTCAGGATGCTGTCAAGGTGGAGAATTGTTGGAGTTTATTGCCAGCATAGAAAGTTATCAATTGCTTTATTTTAATTGTTAACTTTATGTTTTTGCCACCTGTTTATTCTCTCTGCATATTAGACCTTCTGAGTCAGCAAGAACTATGTGTTGAATAAGCTGACTAAGGTGCCTCGTTTTTTAGCTCACCTGTTTGGGAATTTCAGTGTGAGAAAAGGGCTCGATAACTAATTTCTGTTATGAGTCCCTGAGCATTTTGCATTGCTGGTGGGGCCCTGAGTATCGTCTGGCAGAGAGAGGTTTTTTTTTGGAGGGCTTTTTATTCTTCCTCCTTCTTAGATTGAGTATCAGAGAGAGTGTGTGAGAATTTGGTCTTCTTCCATGGTTTTTCGAAGCTGCTGAAGAGAGAGCATTCGTCTTCCAGGGTGTGAAGTGGCAGAGGCTCTTGTTTCTTGGCTGGGTATGCTTTGTAGCAGCTGGTTTGTGAAGAAGAGATAAGTGAATTGTGTTTATATTCACTGTATGAGGTTGTATCCTCTGTATTTTGTTGATTAAGAACATTGGTTGATTAGTGAAGTGCCTAAAGTGGATGTAGATCCTGATTTTGGGATTGAACCACTATAAAATCTGTGTCTACTGCTCTCTCTTCACTTTCTTATGTGTTTATGTTTGTTCTTTGAGTTGAGCTGCTGTATTATTGGTTTAGTTTAGTTCATAATCGAGATATACTTGCTGCGATTGTGTGTTCTGTGGGGGAAAATTACTACAATGAATTAAACCGAGAACATGTAAAGATAGCCTTTTTTTTAACGAATTTATACAATGTAAATGCATATGAAAATATACTAATATTAGTCACTTGTCTGATAATCGGAGCATAATTTCTAGACTGGGATGGAGTTACAGATCAAGATAGATAATTAAGTTAAATGAAAGCTCATGTCAAATAATGTTCAACTGAAATAAAAATCTTCATACCATAGTGGAGAATAAGGAGCTGACAGATCAAGAAATGGATATGGCCACCTGCAGAAAAAGCCAACACTTGCTATTCTCTTGGTGAATTAATAGGTAAGAGTTGGAAAGTAGAAAAAGGGAAAGCGTAAGTTACCCAATTGGAACAAATGCATGGACGATCCACTGAGAAATGACATAAATACCCGTCCATAAAAAGAAAAATGAAATTCGATACGTCGGAAGCGTCTGCAGAGGATCGACATTAAACAGCTTGTTAAAAGAAGGGTACAAGGGAGAAAGAAAAACAGTGATATATAAGAGGAAAGATTAAATTACAATTTCGGTCCTTGAACTTTCTGTTTTATGTCAAATAGCTCCCTAAACTTTAAAAAGTATCTAATAAGTCCCTGAATTTTTAATTTGGGGTTTGGTAGGTTCCTCAACTTTAAAAAATGTCTAATAAGTCCGAAACCTAAGTTTTTGATTTTCTATCTAATAAGTCTATAAGTTTCCAATTTTGTATCTAATAGATCCTTGACCTATGTGAAATTCTTTTAAATTCATGAAACTAGTAGCCACAAAATTGAAAGTTTAATGTCCTATTAGATACAAAATTCAATTTTATGTATAATAACTTCATTATTTTTAAAAAATATTGAATATGTTAGGGACCTACTAGACACAAAACTGAAAGTTTAGGGACCTATTTGATATTTTCAAACTTCATGGAACTATTTGAAGACTAAACTTGTAATTTAATTGGGGGAGAAAACATTACCAAGCTATTAAGAGCAGTTTCACCGACAAGTAAAACCAAATTCAGCGTGTGCATATTGATCGTCATCTGACATTATGGAGATAACTGACTGAGATGGAGCAAACCTTAGGCAACAGAGAATAGAAATGGTCATATGTGAACAACTAAAATTCAACAAATGATCTCAAGTGATTATAACTATACTAATTATAACTATATCTGAGCTATCATTTGATGCATCTAGTCTCCAATGGATATCAAGTGATTATAGAACGGGGAAAAATCTCATTAACACAGCAAAATTCAACAATTTCTCAGAGTTCTGCATTTTAGGTCCACCTGCATCCAAGCAAACAACATAATAAAGGCCAGACGTTTTGCTTGAAACCACGATACTTACAAAGCTGAAATTGTAATCTTTGATGGTAAGAAATGGAAATATGACAAACCAATAAGTGCAATCAGTGAGTATAACTGCCCCTGCATTTATCTGTTTGGAGGAAACAAAAGAACAAAGTCAACAAAATTGATTCAAACAAATTAAAGAATTTATCTTTTATGAGTTCAACTGAAGATTAACCTGGAATAAAACTTCAAAAATATAAATCCAGATGGTGGCAGCCGTTGAAGAAAAGCTTTGATCCTTAGAATATGAAACTATATTTCCCCCAATTAAATTTGAGGGCTTCCCACTAAGAAGAGGGACATGTTGCCCTTCCTCCATACGATTCTCATAAAGACGAGAATTTGAACCTTCACTTCTTGTTTTGTTACACAGAAAAACTCCATATATGGAAACCACTGACCCACACTGAAAAAATAAATACAGATCATGTGAAAAAACTCAACTAAGTTAAAGAGCATGTGCTATTCAATGCTCCGTAAATTAAGAAAAGAGAGGAAAAAGTACCAGAAAATATATTGTAATTAAAGTAAATGTCCATCTGTCCAGCAATGAATACAACAAGACCCAAGTCAGAAGATTATTGAGGGAAAAAAGTTCACAACAGTACGAAAGCTGCTTGCAAATTGCACTGAACATAATCTTTAAGAATACTATACATGGATCTAAATATCTACTCTTTGAAACCATTGTCTGAATCGATAAGAAATTGAAGTAGGAGGTGGTACAATCAAAAAATTGAAAAGCATGTCCAGATTCACTTCTCAAAAGAGGGTAAGAGTTCAATAAAGAGATGTAATCGAGTTGATTCAACATCATTAAGTCGAGGAAAAAAATTTACAGCGTTCCTATGAATGAAATACTTGCAAAATTTCAGAGAATCAGAGTTCAGTTTAATCAATACAGAAAGTAACTGAACCCCCTTTTCCATTCACCTTCTTATGAAAATTTTTCCATCCTTGGTGTTGAATCCATAATTTAAATTCCTGATCTTGACTGAAAAGAAATGAAATTCATTAAGCCTGCTTCCTGTCCCCGAGGTACAACTTAAATGATTTTATTTTTGGTGAGAAACCGAGCTTTCATTAAGAAGAATGAAAATATTAAAAGGGCATACAAAAAACAAGCCTACAAAAAGGAGTTAAATGCAAGATGGTGACTTGAACACCTCATCTAGAGATGAAACACTGTTAGGGTTGATTTATCCTGCTCAGTTAAGATAGCCAAACAATAATCACGGTAACAAGAGAATGCTTACTGGGTATAATAATAAAACATGGTAGCCCCATTAACCAAAGACTTCACAATTAGCGAAGCCAACATCAAACCGAACGCAAAAACTCGAAAAACCAACAACCAAAATGGATGAATCTGTCTGAGACATGGTCTCCAAGCTTCACAACTCCGAAGTTTGTTTTTATCTTGCTGAGTTTCTTGTCTGCTTTGTCCTAATCTATCTTTAATTTCATATGTCCATATCATCCATAGTGCCAAGGAAAAAGAAGCAAGTACCCAAATTGCACAGAACAATACCCTCCAGCTTAGCCAGTAACTGAGGGTCGTTGCATCAGCAGTAGCTTCGAACAGCATCCTGAGAGAGAATATCATGAAGTTACTTCCAAATTTCGTTGATCATCCTCTAATTCCTAACACAGCTTGCTAATTCTTTGTGTTTATCAAATTCTATTCCGGATAACAATCGATCTAAACATTATAATTTCAAACAAATAACTGATTACAGAGTCCTTATTCATTAAAAAAAGAAAGGACCCTCAGGGGTGTTACATAAAGACATGCCAGGTTTAAACTCTCCAATCACAGCACAGGTTAGTAAAAGTAAATGCCATATCGTGAAGATCTTCAAATAATTACATTCCTTAATGGGCAAATTTTCAAATATTACTACGTTATTAAATTCAAATCCATGCCAAGCTACTCGTACTGAACAAAGGAGCCTAATTTCACAACATTGAGCGTAATTTCAATTCACAAAATTCCACGACAAATGATCATCAAGATAACTTCGAATTCCCATTTTGAACGCGTTTTTCAGCAACCAAACCGACTGAATGCAATCAAACTAAAAATAGGCCACTTACAGAGACAGAAAATGGGAAAAAATGAATGATTCTGGAAGAGGAAAAAGGATTTGAAGACGGGTCCAGCTCGAGCCTTCGTTTTCGTTGATGGCGACGACAGATCTAGGCTTGAAAAGAGGAAAATGTCAAAATCAAAGGAGAATGTTTAGGGACCCGCTTCAGCTCCGCCTTAAATGTTCGCCACATCTCCTGAGACGGCGTCTCTGGAGCTTCTCTGTCGGTGTTGACAATTTCTCAGCCTCAAATTTCTTTGGCAAAAAGTTTCTTAAAAATCATTTTTGGTCCCTAAATTTTCATGAAAGTAACAATTTAGTTCCTGAACTTTCATTCGTAATTGTACTCTCAATTTTGTAACGATTTAGTCCTTGTACTTTCAATTTTGTAACAATTTAGTCCCTAAACATTAATGAGTAACAATTTAGTCCCTGTACTTTTAAATTTGTAACAATTTAGTTCTTATTGTGAAAAATTAATGTAAAGATTTAATGAAAATTCTTACCTAGATAGATTAATAAACTAATTTGGGACCCAATATGTTAATAAGCTACAAGGTTTAATCATTAAATAATAAAAATCGACATTTAATTTGATGATTTTTTTTTGCGACAAGGATTAAATTGTTACAAACTTGAAAGTATAGTGACTAAATTGTTACAAATTTAAAAGCATAGGGACTAAATTGTTACTTATTAAAGTTTAGGGACTAAATTGTTACAAAATTGAAAGTACATGGACTAAATCGTTACAAATCAAAGTTTAGGGACCAAATTGTTACTTTCATGAAAGTTTAGGGACCAAAAGTGATTTTTAACCAAAAAGTTTTATTTCATGTTAGTTTTAGGAACTTTCTCGATGGTATAAATAAGTTCTCTAAACTTGAAAAATGGTCGCCTCTGAACTTTCTATTGTTTTTAACAGGTTCTTGAGCTTTAAAAATGTGTCTTTAACTTTTAATTCTGTGTCTAATAGGTCCGTGACATATTCAAGATTTTTAAAAATTAATTCATCTACTATATATATAAAATTGAATTTTATGTCTATTGAAACTCTAAACTTCAAATTTTGTATATGGTAGGTTTGTGAATTTTTTAAAAAAATGTCAAATAGGTCAGGACTTATTAGACACATAATTAAAAGTTGAGAGACTTGTTGAACACAATAATGAAAGTTTAAGGACCTATTTGATACTTTTTAAAGTTTAGGGACCTATTAGAAACAAAATTAAATGTTTCGGGACCTATTTGAAACTTTTTAAAGTTTAAGAACTAAATTGACACAACCTTGAAAGTTAAGGGACCAAATATGTAATTTAACCTAAATTTTAAAATTGTTTCAAAATAATCATTATATTAGTATCTTCTAAAACGAAATAAAAATATGAGTCAAAGTGAGTCTAGCTCAACGGTAATTGGCATGTACCCTATGAAAAGTCCAAAACTAGAGTTGATAAGAAACGTGAGTTTGTGGAAGCTAGGAGAACAATAAAAAAAAATGATTTAACCTATGAAGAAAGATGGTTTTTATCCCCAAGTGTAAGAAATTTACTGAGATATAATGGTTCCTAGATTTGATGGTCTTGTGTTTCTTTGTTTATTTTTGCTCTTCATTCATGTTCTAATCTTAATTGTCATCCATTAAAAACGGTGGGATAGAGGCCTCAAATTTCATTCGTCCTCCGTGGTCTATCTACTTCCTCAAATTTGTTCCCTCCTCCCCAATTTAAAGGATGTCATTTTGGATGTGACTAACATTCTTTAACTTCTATTTATTTATTTATATTATTATTATAATTCACAATTGCATCATATTTCCATCTCCATTTTAACAAGAAATTAACGCTATAAAACAAGTTCAAAGGTTAAGGGATTAATAAGAAAAGTTTTAATAAAAATTAAAATTAGAGAAAAGGAGGACTGGCAATTTGAACTTTGATGAATAGAAGAATACGTCTCTTGAAAAAACATAAGCCTTTGTTGCTTGGTGGATTGTGTCTCTTCAAGAGACGCAGTTGGTTAAGATTACATTTGGACGTTGGGATTTGATGATGTGGTGTGGCGTAGACGACACCATGGCAAAGGATCGGATGACCCTCGCCAACACCAAGAAACATTGTCTGATGGATGAATAGTCCAAATGCTACACCCACGCAAAATATATATCCAACCTAAACAACCCACGAAGAACCATTACGAATAAGAAGAAGCCATAAAAGCTTCACGACAGTCGCTACATTCCAAGAGGGAATGTGTTGAGAACTCCCAAACTCCCCTCCTCAAAACAAAAGAAGACAAATCTCTGATCAAGCAACATTTACACTACTAACACTTTGATGCTCCCCCTTCTAAAGATAAGACCAAAACCTACACTCCTAATGATTGGCTAACAAACGCAAGCACAAGTATACACTATCCCAATGAGTATATATAAAATAGAAGAATTCCAACTATCGAGCCCAAGGAGATGGTTGGTAACAAATTTCAATGATAAACAAATGAAAATAAAGTTTGGGACGAAGGTAACCCATTTAAAATAATTTAGAATGGTGTGATATTGAAATAAAAAGAAATCAGGCCCATTTATGGCACAACGTTATTTTGACAATACCACTTATATATGTGTGGTTTGCAGCAAGTCTGTCCAGGAAAACTAAACAATCTAAGCCACCTGCAATGAAAGATCACAATACCCAATACACTGAAACCGTAAACTTGCCCTAAAAAAGTGGGCTTTTTACAAAAATGACCCCTTCAAGTTTTCTGTTTGAAATTTTAACCCCCTATAAGAAAAAAGTTTTTTTTTGACCCCCTTGATGATGAATATGATGTAAGCATGCATAGTAATTTACTTTTATACCCTCAATTCATTAAAACCCACTAAAATTAATTATTTCACCAATTTTTCACCCACTTTCACCAACTTCCTATATCATAATTACCATCCATTACTCTTAACCATCCATTAAACCCATTTTTGAAAAAAAACACATCCTACAATCACCCAACCCCTCATCTTCTCTCTTGAATCCACAACAAGGTGTTCACTAGAGTGCATTTGATCCATAGCAAGTGTTCATTTTTTAACCAAGGTACGTTGCTTGTCATTATTCTATCTTTTTTGTTTCAAAAAATCCAATAGAATGTGGTTGAAATTATTTTTTTCGTCAAAACTGTGTCGAACCCGGTCCAATCTCGGCCGGATAGCTTGAAAATCCCGGCCGAACCATTAATTTTCTCGGCCGGGATTCACGCATATTGAAGACCGACCGAACCGGTATTTTCCCGACCGAACCACGTTTTCCAGACCGAGCCGTCACCGGGATTGGACCGAGATGAGGGTTATTTTTTGTGTTTTTTTGTTTGTTATTATTTTTTTCTTAATGTTTATGAATTTCCCGTGGTTGCATACATTTATTTATATATTATTTTGTATTTGTGCAGATGCCTCGTGTTTGGGTATGTTTTGGTGGTGTGTGGAAGGAGAGTGAAAAGGAGTACGATGGTGGAGAGGTGAGGGCCTTAGACGTGGATGTGGGAATTTCTTATAACGAGTTCTTAGGTTAGGTGTATGAAATAAGTAGTATAATTCCGAATGATAACGACATTGTTTTGAGGTGTCTGCTTCAACTGAGGTCTAAATCTCCTGCTTTTGTGATTAGGAACGATGTAGATTTGCATAGTTTTTTGACTTGGGAGTTAGTGTCTGCAAGTCCCCTTTATGTATCCACTGTGCCGAAACCATCCTCACTGTCCAGTAACCAAGGGTTTCGTCCATATCCCATTTCATATACTGTACCAAATACCCCATATATGGGAGTGCAGTACTTTTCATATATGGATCCAAATCATCAATCATACCATTACACGTCTGTCCCACCATATATTCCACATTACACGAGTCAAGAAATACCATCCCGAGCCACGCCCTTTCCACACAATGAAGATCATCACAATCCCTCGACCTCCACATCCTTCCCATACAAAGAAGAGCAAGAGCAAGAGCAACACATCCCCTCCGTTTCCACACACATGCCATTTACACCCATTTATAATGAGCCAATGTCACTGAGTCCAATACGTGACAACGAGGGGGCATATAACCTTGGGGATGATGTTGACTACGTTACCCCGCAGAATGATTTCCATGACTGGGGAGAGTATGGAGACGATGTTATCCCGGACAGTGATTTTCAGGATTGGGGAGATTACGGAGAACAGGAGTCGGGGACATATACAGATGGAGCACATGAGAGTGGCGAGGAAGATCTGTACGAAGTTGATGTAACTGTCCAGGAGATGGAGAACATCGGGGTTCATCAGGAGGTACTTGGAACTGCACAAAATGTCGATACTCCTGCTATGTCGGTTAATATGACACCTGGCCCTTCTACGACAACTCGTGCATCTAATTCAGCAGTAATGCCGGGTTAGTACTCTAATTACAAGGATATAGAAGTGGGAGAGATATTCTTGTCTAAGAAGGACTTGCAGATGAGACTGTCTGTTTTAGGAATGAGAGAGAACTTTGAATTTAGGGTTAAGAAGTCTAACAAGAAAATATTCAAGGTTCGGTGTGTTGTTGAGGAATGTAAATGGAGGGTCCGAGCTACGGTCCTGAAAGGCTCCAATGTCCTTACAGTTACCAAGTATTCTAACATTCACATGTGCAAACACTTGATGCTAACCCACAAACATAGTCAGGCCAAAAGTTGGGTTGTTGGCAATATTGTGAAGACAACATTTTTGGAGGTTGGTCGTTCCTACAGACCAAAGGACATCATAAGTGATATCCGGCAAAAGTTCGGGGTGAATCTGAGTTATGACAAGGCATGGAGGGCTAGAGAACATGCCTTGGTCCTTGCCAGAGGCTCGCCTGAAGAGTCCTACAGACAGTTACCACGGTTTGGAGAAGCGTTGAAAATTGAAAATCCTGGTTCATTTTTCGACTTGGAAGTGGAAGAGGGTGGTTACTTCAAGCACGTGTTCATGGCAATTGGGTCCACGATTAGAGGGTTCTTGAACTCTATTCGTCCGATTTTGGTTGTAGATGGGACCCACATGAGGGGAAAGTTCAGTGGAAAGCTCCTAACTGCAGTAGGCATCGATGGAAACAACCAAATATACCCAGTAGGGTTTGGCATTGGGAGGGGGGAAACCGATGAATCGTGGACCTACTTTTTCCGGCAAATTGAGCGTGCTATTGGTCAACTTAATCCCCTAGTGATTGTATCTGACAGACACAAGAGCATATCGAAGGCAGTACAGACTGTGTTTCCTGATGCAGCCCACGTTTACTGTATCCACCATCTACAAGAAAACTTGAAAACAAAGTTCAAGGATCACGGCTTTATTCCACTATACCTTAAAGCAGCGAAGGCATATCGTGATACAAAATTTCAGGAATTTTGGAGCCAAATTCCAATACGTGTCCAAAAATACTTGGAAGAAGTCGGACTTGAACATTGGTCACGTGTTTATCAGTGTGGGATGAGGTACAATCAAATGACCACGAACATTGCGGAAAGTTTTAACTCCCTCTTGAAAGATGCGAGAGAGTTACCAATCACGGGCCTTCTTGATCACATTAGGGGATGGTTGCAAGCCACCTACTACGACCGTCGTACTGATGCAGCGAAATGGGATGCACCAATATCAAAATATGGTGAACAAATTGTTCTAGCAGCGGAGAAGAAAGCGAGAAGGCACGTGGTTAGGCCAATTGAAAGGTACGAATTCCAAGTCGACGATGGACACTTGGGTGGTCGCGTCAACATCCACACGAGAACGTGTACTTGTCGTGAATTTGACTGCTTCCAACTTCCGTGCTCCCATGCAATCGCAGCCTGCATATACCGGAATGTGCCGTACTTGGATCTCTGTTCTCCATGCTACCGTGTTGAAGCAGTCCTAGCTGCTTACGCGGAACCCGTCTATCCGCTAGGTCACGTGTCGGAGTGGAAAACATCCGAAAATTTTGTGGATTTCGAAGTCTTGCCGTCGAAGAGGGTTCCAAGAGTTGGTCGACGACAAACCTTGAGGATACCATCCACGGGAGAGGTTAGACAAGTTCACAAATGTACTCGCTGTGGAGGAAGAGGTCATAACAGGAAAACATGCCGTCAACCACTCAACACCGCATAGTTTTCAGTTTTTTTTTTTTTTTTATCATGAAATTTGATCTCATGTACCTATCAATGTATCGAATGAGTTTTCATCCATTCTTATATTATATACAGATGTAGGTTGGTATTTTCTACGTGCAGGAAGATTATGCAGGTACTATTAGGGAAGGTCTGTTTTACGTAAGTCCCACGGTTTTTTTTCTCGGTCATATCCCGGCCGAACCCCCACACCGGGAATCCCCAACGAGACGACGTAGCCGCTAACGTGGACCAATCTGATTTCAATATGTTTCCCGGCCCGGACACGGCCGGGTCAACCAACCGGGACCCTCGAACGGGCTCTTATTAAGTGTTCTTATTTTTCTCGGTCGAGGCTCGGCCGGGCCGGAACGGGGAAAACACACGGTGGCAATCTTTTGACCTCGCTCGAGGATCCCGGTCCAGATCCAGCCGGGCCGAAACGGGGAAAAAACACGGTGGCAATCTTTTGACCTCGCTCGAGGATCTCGGTCCAGATCCCGGCCGGGCTGGAACGGAGAAAAAACACAGTGGCAATCAAGGCCTCGCTCGAGGATCCCGGTCCCGATCCCGACCGGGCGCGCACCGGAAAAAAGGCAGTGGCTATTCTTGTATTTCTATTCGACCCGTTCGAGTTCTCGGTCTAGTTTCTCGGCCGGGATGTAGCCGGGAAAAAAAACAGTATACATTTTTTGAACTACGATTTTTGTTTACCGCAACCGTTCGAGTGTCTCGGTCTAGGCACCCGGTCGAGATATTACCGGGAAAAAAAACAGGATAGTCTTTAATAACTACGAATTTTGTTTACTTTAATGTAATTTTCCACGTTCAATTTTTCATAAAGTTTTTATTAACCATTTTTTCGGTATATGATTCGTTATATGATTACACTAGAGTGTGGTTCCTTAAGTTTGCATGGAATTGCATGGGATTGCATGGGTTTGCATGGGACATGAAAAATTGAAGATATGAACTATTTCATTTTAGATGAAATCAATATTTACAAATGACTAAAAAAGTGGCATATTGGCCCACAATTGTACAGCATATTGCCTTCGAAATTCAGGCATCATATCTTGAGTAAGGGTGTCGAATGACGACCCTGTTACATCGTACTCTAAAAATTTACATACAAACACCCCACAGTCACCACTATCACGCTGCTGCGGCCTTGATTTTTCCAGACGGAGAGGCCATCTTCTGACAGGGAGTTCCTCCCTTGAATCCATAGCCCCGATCTTCCAAAGTACACTGGGCACGACGTGGCAAAGGACCTTGAACTCCTGCTCGACCACCTCTTCCTTGTTCAATGCTCTGAGCGAATCTGACACAACCACCTCACCGACCTCCAAATCAATGCACACCAAAACCCAATGGAGACCACCGAGATTATAAGGCAAGTACACAGCATCAATAGTGGTCCATGGGATGTTGTGGTCTGAATGCTCACCCCTCGCGTACCTTAAGACGTTTGATGCCTTGGTCCATTCGTATGTCAAGTCCCGGGGGTGTACGCCGCTGCTTAGCTCTTTGTACGGCCCGTCTTCATTTCTCAAAAAATTCTAAACATAAAAAAAAACATATCAAACACTATGACATGAGCAAATTAATTAACAACTTAGACTGATACACACCGAAACAAATAGATCCGCAGTTGTGAACTTTCTACGGCACAGTTGTGGTCGTTGTTCGAACTTCTTTTGAACAAACATGAAGATCGAATCGATAACCTACATACAGTTACGGTGTTAGTAATCTATATCATACAAATATTGTTTCATTATGACATAGTTTTAGATCATACCTCATCGGTCATCCATTTGGATGGAGTTAGAAGGTCTACGAACCACGACTTGTCTCTAACAGCATATTCGGTCCTTCGGACACGATCTTTTGGGTCCTCACTGTCTAGCCATGTCTTGAATTGCATAGACAAATCTTCAGGGATCTCCGGGATAGGATTGTACGTCAGGACCTTTCGCCTCTTCCCGTCTTCCCTTGTGTCTTTCCATGGAGTTCTCAACTTCCATGCAGTCTTCCTCTTCCGAGTCCCCCGTCGTTCAATGGGCTCGTTTTGTTGTGAAGTAGACTGGACACCCTGTAAAATAACATAGAAGTGTTAAATACACTAAGTACGAATTTTATTAAAAAACTACACTAAGAATAAATACCAAAATCCATACCAGGGCAGCTTGATCCTCGGTGACTTGTAGTTCCTTGCCAACTACAAGTTCAGCACTATCAGTGTGTTCCTGTGAATTAAAAAATAATAGAAGTCAATTATAAAATTATAAAAACATAGAATACGAACATTATACACACTACACTTACCCGATCTTTACCATTGTCCCCCTCATCTATAACAATGATTCCCTTCTCCACCACTTGAACTGGAGCACCACCACCACCAGTGGTCCGTTCCATTACTGGAGATTTTTGTTGTGTGTCACTCTGGACAACTGAACCAGTAGCCACATTCAAGGGGGTGTCTGCTCCTTTCGCGCTAGGTCCAGGTCCTGTACCATCGTCTGGACCTTCATCTCGCGCGGGATCCAGATACTTGCATGCGTCAACGAACTTTCCCTGTATGAAACACAACACATATTAACCTAGTATGTATACAATACAATACAATATAAGGTGAAGAAGTGCACAATTCATACCTTAGACAATCGACGCATGAACTTCTTTATTGCCTTCAGGTCTCTTTCTATTCCCTTCATATTTCCATTTAACTCCTTGACAGCATTTTCAATGCCCTCAACACGGCTATCAAGGAGTCTACACTTCTGGCAAGTTCGGTCGGGAGCCTCAGAACTAGTCCCAACATCCTCCGTTCTATCATGAGTCTCAACATCTGCATCGTCAACATTCATACCAGGAAGTTCTGGAGCTGGAGGAGGAGGTGGGGCATGGGGTGGCTCCATCACACGGTTCATAAATTGAACCTCTTCCTCTGTGGCCACAAGTTCCAATGTGACCCTTGCCTACACAGAACAATAAACTACAATACTGAAAACCCTAAAACTCATGAGTACCTACAGAGATAAAAAAAAAAATAATAATGCTTAAACATACCGTGTCTGATGCAAAAACTTCTTTACTGAGCACGACCAAAGTGGGCGAGTGGGAACATGACCATCTAAGAATCCGTGGGATGGCATTGTCTCTGACGCGGTTAGCAACACGTCCAGTTAATGATGAAACAGTCTCATACGTCCATACCTATATGAATAATTAAAATATAGCGTTAGTAACAATATAAACATTAAAATGAAACCCTAACAATGAAGATAGTTTGCTAACCTGAAATGCGTATGGGAAGCCGTAAAGACTGTACGTCTCTTGTTTACCATCCGACCTCTCCTTGTAAGACGCCGCTTTACCAGACAAAGCTTTCTTCAATGACTTAATGGTCTTATCAAATATGATTTTGCTCCAATCTTCATTGCAAAATCTCTCCCACTCATCAATTATACCTAGCAGGCTTGTATCCATTTGTTGTTTCCTCTCTCTCCCCATCATCGCAAGCTCGATGAAATAAAACAACGCTATCTTAACTGCGTCCTCATCACTCTCAAATCGAAGGTTGGGGAATAATCTATCTAACTCAAATCCTTTCATTGTCGTGCTATCATCCAAGTACAATCTTCTAAGCCTAGTACTATTGATATTGCTCCTAATGTGTCTAGTACTATGCTTAATCCCAGTTATGATATTGAATTCACGCTGTCCAAATGAAACTTTGTTCCCTAGAATATCAAAACTAATCACGTTTGCCCTATCCTCATTTACTTCTCTCAAAAGAAAGTAATGGATTAATTGGCCATTAAACATTAAAGACAAATCCAATAGATGACCAAAACAAGTCTGTCTAAACATTGCCAACTGGGCATCAGTTAATTTCTTCTTAATAGCTGTGATTGTTTTTCCTAAATGAGAACAACATGTTAATGCAGCTGGAAAATGGTCAGCAAGTGGAATTTTTGGAACCATTGCCATGATGATTAAACCTATAAAAAAAAACAAAGTACAATTGAATGGGAAAAAAAACCAAACAATTTTTATAATTAAAACAAGAAAATTAAAAAAAAAAAAAGTCCCCGGTCTATCCCCGGCCTGGTAGCCCGGCCGGGATCGGGCACAAGCAAAACTGACATTACATGAATCCCGGCCGGGATGCTTAAAAAAACAAAACAATTTTTTATAATTAAAACAAGAAAATTAAAAAAAAAAAAATCCCCGGTCTATCCCCGGCCTGGTGGCCCGGCCGGGATCGGGCCCAAGCAAAATTCATATTACATGCATCCCGGCCGGGATGCTTCGTCTGCGCACAGAAAACCCAGCAGCTCTAGCACGAATCCGACGCCGTTTTTCAACCCAAACTACTCAGAACTCGCCGAAAAGTGTGTGTATGGACTTAAATCATGTTAAACTTCAACAAATTTCAACAGAAAGACCTCCAATCTACTTTATGCTTCAAAACCCTAGAAAACTCAAAAAAAAAAAAAAAAGGAAAAACGTACCTTCGACAAGCACGAACTGATTATTGATGGTTTCGGAAGCAAACGCGGGCACGAAGTTGAACAAAGTTTGAACGGAGAGAAGATAGGAATATAGCCGTTGAGAGAAAAACCAAACGCCGTTTGAAAAGAGGGGGAAAGAAGTTTTGTAAAAACTTTCAAGGGTCAGGGGTAAATCCGTAATTTCACGTTCAATCTGAAATTAAAAAAGGTTAGAAAAAACATTATTTTCAAAAGGGGTCAAAATTAGAAACCAATAAGTGAAAGGGGTCATTTTTTACAAATTCCTCTAAAAAAGTCTACTGCACCTGTCGAAATATTAGAATGAGAGGATAAATGTTAACCAGAAATTACAAGTTACATTGATTGAAAACATGATAAGAATTAGGTTTTAACGCATAATTTTGATTGAAAAGTAGGAAAAGGGCTAGTGATATTATTGTTTGAAAAAAACTTGCATTAAAGGGTCCATTTGGAATACATTTTAATTTAAATGTTTTTCAATAATGCATTTTTTAAAAAATGCTAAATTATATTAAAAAAAAATACCCCTAAACTATGAGGTTTGTTTAAAAAATGTTCCTGAACTTTGAAAAGTTTCAAAAATACCCTTAAACTTTGAAAAATGTTTCAAAAATACTCTTGCCATTAATTTTTGGATGGAAACCGTTAAAGTTTCAATTTAAAAAATTCCCTTGAATTTTTTTAAAAAAATAAATTAAAAAGTACCGTTATTGAAAAATGCTTCTTTTTTTTTCCTCATCTCACCGTAAATTCTAACAATTTCCATCAAAAAATTAATGGTAAGGGTATTTTTGAAACATTTTTCAAAGTTTCAGAGGCATTTTTGAAACAAACCCCATAGTTCAGGGGTATTTTTCATAATTTAGCCTTTAAAAAACATTTTGTATAAAAATTGTTAAGAATTTAAACACTTTGGTTGCATTTCATCATAGGTGATTTTATACACAAGTTTTTGTATACTTAAAGACTCTTTAAAAAAAAAAAGTTGGTTTCAAGTGTTTCTCTCAAAATGGTTTATTTATCAATCTCATTTTCTAATAAGTCATTTTTAATGGTTGCCAAACACTAGAAATTTTTTCAAAATGATTTTTTTTTTCCAAAATTAAACACTTGAAAAGTTAAACCAAACACACCCAAAATCTTGACAACTAGGAGAGATTAAAAAAAAAAAAAGAAAATCTCATTTTATACATTTCTCTTTCTCAGTTGTTAAAATTTTAATGAGGTGTGTAGAGAAATCCCTACATACCCGTATGCAACCAAGTTTTATTCTTATTGTTTTATAAAATAAATAAATACTGGTTGAACATACAACCAAGTCAAAGAAGCCCTTAATTAATAGACATTTTTTTTATTAATATTGCATTTTTTAAAATTTATTATTAAAATATAGTTATTTTGAAACTTATTATTAAAATATTGTTGTTTTAAATTTTCAGGTATAGGTCTCTTCAAGAAACGACCTACAACCACGTGTCCAAGAGACGACATGCAGATGTGACACTAATTTAAAAAAAAAATAAATTCGTGGAGCTCGTCTCTTCAAGACACAACCTCCACGTCAATTTGTTAAAAAAGATAGACTAGTAGAGTGGTTTAATTCTTGCCCTTCTATTTACCTCTTCTAGGGTTTGATCCCAAGTTGGTGCATTTTATTTGTATTATTATTTTCTTTTTTCTTTCCATCAGTTTTCTTTTCCCTTTTTCCCTTTTTTCACTTCTCTTTAAAAAAAAAATAAATAATATAAGTAAATACCAATAATTTACTTTAATATATCTTGGTGTAGATTATTTGTATTTATTTTTTTCTCCTTTTAGTTGTTGCTTTTTAAAAAATTAAAAAATATATAATTAAAAAAACCATCAGTTTTTTTCCCTTTTTCTTTTTTTCATTTTACTTTTAAAAAAATTGAAATTAATATAGGTAAATACTAACCATTTAATTTAATGTATAAATCACACATTTTATTTTGAATTATATTATTGTTATAAACAACTTTTTTGATCTAATAAACATATTTTCATTTTTTTCACTTTTCTTTACAAAAATGAAATTAATATAGGTAAATACCACCAATTTAATTTAATGTATAAAGTACATAGTTTCCTTAGCACATTATTTTTTGAATTATTTAACAATTATTTTTTTAGTAAGTTCAATTATAATGTAAATACTAAAAGATATTTTAGCACAAAAGAAAGAAAAATACTCATGTTTTTATTTTAAAAAAATAAAAAATTTAAAAGTAAAACGAAAACAAACAATATTTTATCCAAAAATGTGTCTACTAAATTAAAGAGTTGTTTATATCAATATTATAATTCAAAATAAAAATAAATATAAAGCAATTATGTACTTTATACACTAAATTAAATTTCTGGTATTTACCTATATTAATTTCAATTTTTTTTTTAGAAAAGTGAAAAATAGAAGAAGAAAAAAAAACGAAAAATATGTATGGTAGATTCAAAAGTTGTTTATAAAAATAATATAATTCAAAATAAAATATGGAGTTTATAAATTAAATTAAATTGTTGGTATTTTTTTAAATAAAATTGTTGGTATTTTTTTAAATAAAATTGTTGGTATTTAGTTATATTAATTTTAAATTTTTTTTAAAGAGAAGTGAAAAAAGGGAAAAAGGGAAAAAATATGATGGAAAGAAAAAAAAAATATATTAAAGTAAATTATTGGTATTTACTTATATTAATTTTATTTTTTTTAAAGAGAAGTGAAAAAAAAAGGGAAAAAAAATCTGATGGAAAGAAAAAAGAAGTAAACTGCGCCAAATTGGGATCAAAACCTGGAATAAGTAAATAGAAAGGGCAAGATTAAACCACTCATCCAGTCTATCTTTTTGAACAAATTGATGTGGAGGTCGTGTCTTGAAGAGACGACCTACACGATTTTTTTTTTTTTGTTAAATTAGTGTCACATCTGCATGTCGTCTCTCTAGGTCGTCTCTATACTTAAATATTTAAAACAACAATTTTCTCAAAAAAAATTAAAACAACAATATTTTAATAATAGGTTTCAAAATAACTATATTTTAATAATAAGTTTTAAAAAATACAATATTAATAAAAAATGTCCCTTAATTAATACCCTAAACTATTTTTGGGATAACATGCATTTTCTTTGTAAAAGAAGCCCTCAATTTAAATTTTGGACCAACATTACCTTAATGCATAAATATAGGGGAAATCCTTAGAAATGACCAAAAATTACATGGTAGTTTTGAAAAATGACCAAACCGGATTTTTTAATGAAAAATGGCTAAACCGTTTTTTTAACCTATTTTCGTGAGGATCGTCTTTCCAATTATACCCTTGAGTCAAGTTTCATGTTCACACCCTATTTGTAGGAAGCCACTATCTGATTTAATTTTTTTTTTAAAAAAAAAACAAAACAGTTTATCCCATAAATCAAGGAATTACAGTATCTATCTTCTCCCTCCTATCTCCCAAAATTCAAATTCAGATTTTATCTTTATTAGTACTAAAAGATTACATAGAAATTAGGTTTTCATTTTTAATTTTCAATTAGATTCTTATATTTTAATTATCTAATTAGCATCTTCATCGTTTTTCCCAACTTTGTGCCATCCATCGATTTTTTTGCTCTGTCGTTCATATCGCCATTGAAAGGGTTATTGATCTACATCATAGGTATGTGTTAAATACTGTATTTTGTATTTATCTATCATTATTTTCCTCTTTGTATCCTATTTTCCAACACAAAGTATTTTTTATTTTTTTTCAAAGTCTTTACTGGTTTCCAAACGAAAGATTTTGGAGGGAGGAGGAAGAAACATTTGGAGGAAGAAGAATTTGGAGGAAGGTGCCCAAAAGAAAATCGGAGGTTTCTCAAGAATTTCGTTTGTAATGGTTCAAAGAAGATGAGAATGGGAAAGACTGTACAAAACGAAGAAAATGGGAAGAATCTCAAGGGTTTCAGATTTTTTTTTTTTTAAAAACAAGGCGAATACTAAATCCCAATTTTCAAATTAAGTTGGAGGGAAAGGAGGGAAATAGTGAGTAATGATTTTTTCTCGTTTTTTAGATGATTTGATGTTTAGCATAGTAAATTATTAGTTTACGCTGTATTTGCATAATTTGTTTATGTATTTGCATAATTTTTCTTTTTATAAACTTGAATGTTTTTTATTGTTCCAGTAACCATTTGTGAGTAATGATTTCTTCCTGTTTTTCAATATTGAAATTATTTGCAAGTTTACTAAATACACTTTGAAGTTAGGTTATTGAATACCCAAATAGACAATATTTGGTGATGGTTTGGAAAAGAAAATAGGGTTTTGTGTCTAAATGAATTTAGTAATTTAAATACACACATGTTAACCGATTCAATCATTTTCATGCACTCCCTATCTTTAAGGTAAGAGTTAACAATATATATATATTTTTAATTCTACAACTATCTCCCTTGATTCGTTCTAATTAGTTGATTTTTGTTATCTTATTTGTTATGTTTGTTATTGATTTTCAACGGGTCCTTAATTTAAGGGTAAACCCTAGATTCTCCTAAATTTATGTTGTATTTGTATTTATAATTCACTGCATTTACGTTGTATTTGAATTGATCAGTTCAGAGACATTTTTGTCTGATTCGTTGTAAAAAAACCTACTAAAAATAGCAATTGGCCATTTTTCAAATGGAAAAATCATAAGGCCATTTTTCAAAATGCCCAATTAAAAATAGTCATTTATCTAGTTGCCCCTAAATATAGTTGCACAATTAGAATTTTTTGCAATTGTTAGGTAGGTCTGAATTTTTGCCCAATTCACTAGAAATGTTTTAGAGTGTGTTTGGTTTAACTTTTCAAGTGTTTAATTTTGAAAAAATTTCTAGTGTTTGGCAACCACTAAAAATGACTTATTAGAAAATGAGATTGATAAATAAACCATTTTGAGATAAACACTTGAAACCAACTTTTTAAAAAAGACTTGTTAAGTAAACAATAACTTGTGTATAAAAACATTTGTGAGAAAATGAAACCAAACATATAAATGTTTTTTAAAAAAATGCATTCTTGAAAAACATTTAAAGTAAAATGTATTCCAAACGGACCGTTAGTAGCAGAATTAGAATTTTTTGTAATTATACCTATATATTTCACCTGAACCAATCAACTGTCAAAGATTAATTGATTTAAATGAATACTAACTTAAATTTAAAATTTACTTTTAATAATATTGGAAAAAAAAAAAAAGCAAATTATTTAGATTGACAACATCTTCTAACATATTTCTTACATCATCTCTTCAATACCATCAAAATAGAACATTGAAGCTAAAAGCTTTAACTTTGTTGAAAATATGAATAAAAGTATTCAATAAATTTTGAAAGAACTACAATTCTTCGTGTAATATGTATTTTGTATATGATATTGTTGGATATTTTTACAAATAAATGAGAAAGAAAGTTTAAATTCAATTTTATGGATTGAAACATCAAATTGAATTTGATGTTTCAATTACAAATTTAACATATGAAAGTTAAATTTGGTGTGATGTTTCAATTTTATTTATTTTTGTTCTTTGGAGTTACTAAATTGCTAGCCTATAAATAACAACTTGTTTCTTCATTTGAATCATCTCATTCCATTTGGAGCATTCTTCTTTCTTTATTTGTTTCTTTTGATCTTGAGTCAAGTTGAGAGCAAGTATCCAAGAGTTCTGCTAGATCCGAGTAGTTCGAGGTTGCTATTCTACCGGAGTTAGTCGTTGTATCCTGCTGAGACAATTGTTGTAGTCTGCTAGCAACCTGTGCATAGCGAATAATTGTCTTCAGGACAACACTTTGAAGCGTGCCTCGACTACCAACTATCACATTCTTCTGTTTTACAGGTTCTATTCACTTGATGTGAATGTTGTTGTCAATCAGATCATCTACGAACATCAGAGCAGTTCTGATCTTCTGATATGGTTTAATTATGATGTACAATGTTTGTAGATATATTTACTTTGTATTTGTTTGTAGCCAGTTGCTTTGTAATCTGTTTGCTAGTGTGCAACAGTTTTTATATACAGCATATTCCCAACAAATATGACACAATCTTATACAAAAGGAAATGTTTCAATCAAGAACACGTTTTTTTTTTTTTTTTGACAAAATAAAATTTCATTAACAACCAAACTGATTACAAAGCAACGCAATAACGTCCTCATAAATAATAGATGCTAAAAATGGCGGGATTTCAAGGAGCCAAAAAATCTTTCACCTTCCAGTATGGAAAGAAACCCCTAAACAAAATCAAAAGACACCGAATTGCGATTCAGGCCAGCAGTCTCACGAGCGATGGAGTTCGTCGCACCGTTCTGGATCAAGAACACGATTTTATATGAAGAAATGTGATTATTTGAATTGTTGTAAATCTATAAATGGCTTCTTAAAATTTCACTTTTTACAAGTAAGTTCTTTCTCAAATTTTTTAATTTGTTGCCTAATGGGGAGTACCTATCTTCACTACGATGATTCTTTTACTATCTAAACACCATAGAAGGAATAAGTTCACCTTAAGCAAACAACATTTTTCTTGGTTTGAATGAATCAATTTCATTGTTTTTCCATAACTATCTTGTTTATTTAGTGCATGTTTCATAAACATTTTTTTACTAATTCAAAATTAATTTTGATATATGAAAATCATGTTTTTTTTTTTTTTTTTTAAAATCATGTTTAAAGTAATAAAATCAAACATAAAATTGATTTTTAATAATTAAAGGTATATTTCAGAGTGATTTTGAAATGACAAGAGTGATTTTAGTCATTTCAAAATCACTTCCAAACATGCACTTATACAACAAACTATTCTTCTCAATTAAAGGGAAAAAAACAATTAAAACCCTTGTATGTGAGAAATTTTTAGGTGCTTGCTAGTGCTCTCTGATAGCGAGCATATCAAGCTATTTTTTCCTATCCATTTTAGTTAGTCTTTGAGAATAAAATGGTCAAAATTATGCATTTTAATGTTTTATTTGTAGGAATGAATTATTGGAGCTAAATCGAGAAAATGGAGTTAATCGGGTGTTCGGGACACAAAAAGAAGCCAAAGAAACGGACATGAATCGAATTTATAGAAGCTTAAAGATGAGACAAGTCCGAGAGCTAGCGTCGAGACGCCCTTCTGTTTTTTGAGGTGGCAAGGACAGCGTCGCGACGCTACCGACAATTTTCCTATATATACAATCTTTTGTGCTACGGATTAGGGGAGTCTATTTGGTTAGATTTTAGCCCTAATTTTGACTAGAGACATTCTGTGGGAGCTGAAGCAAGGCCAAGGAGTGGGAACCAAGCTTGAAGACGAGGAGATCGTGATGGAGGCGTATCGGTTTCAACGGATTCAAGAGTTTTCCCTTTCTTTCCCTTACCTCTTGTTGTTTTTATGGTTTTTCTTTCAAGTTTTATTTGTAGTTTTTTTACTATGAGTAGCTAGCTTGATTGTCTTAGGAATTGATGTAGCCCTTTGGGCATTGATGGATTATTTCTTGGTTATGTATTGTTTTGAATTCATTTATGCATATTCTACTCTTAATGCTTTTGATTCATTGACCATTAATTGAATGATGTTTTCTCTAAGTTTTGCTCGAGAGAGGGGATTTAGTTTAGATCGTATTGTGCATAACTAAGATAATCTTGAGATGAGGAGATGAGAGATAGTCTTAGAAAGAGACTTAAGTGTTGTGATCATTTGAAGAAAAACAGAGACAGATTGCCTACCTTGTTTCAATGGAGAAATTGGTTGGATTAGCTTCTTGTTTTTCTTCACCAATGAGTCACGAACCACCAAAGGATCTTCCTTGCTATCCTCAAGCCTTTGGAACGGATTGTGGGATCCTCAAGTGATGGAATTTTAGAGAAGAAGCTTGAAAAACAAGCTTATGAAGGTGGGTGGTGTGAGTATGGATTTTGGCAGAATTTCAGCACCTTTTTAGCTCTTTTCTTTCAGCCTTCTTCTTCAATTATATAGAGGGATTAAGCATGAAGAAAAGGCCCAGGGAGTGACACCAATTCAGCTCCAAATTAGTGGAGTATTGAGTGGCTTAAGAGAGGGTAGGGGTGAGCAGCGGTCGGTCGGGGTCGATTTTTGGCCAAAACCGACGCCGAAAACCGACCATTCGGTTTTGGTCGGTCGGTGGTCATCGGTTTTTGATGGGTTCGAGACGTCGACCGACCGACTACACCAACGGTCGGTCGGATTTGGTCGGTTTTGTGACTCCGGCGAACTCGAGAACAAAAAAATTTGTGGTTTTGTGACTCCGGTGAATGAGAGAACGAAAAAAGTAAAATAAAATGGAGAAGAAGGGAGAAAGAAATTTCCGGCAAACTGCGAAGCAAAGGATCAGAGAGAAAGATAAGAGCATAGGAGAAAGAGAGAAAGGAGAAGAACGGAGAAAAAAAAAAAAGATCTTCGTGGCACTGATTGTGGGTTCCGATGAAACAAAATCCGGCGACGAGATTCCGTTCCGACAAATAAATAATCCGGCAAGGCAAGGAACCTAATGAGAGAAAGAGTGAGAAGAGAGAAGTTGAAGAGAGAAGAAAGGAAGATGAAAAGTAATAAGAGAAGTTGAAGAGAGAAGAAAGGAAGATGAAAAGTAATCAGAAGGGAAGAAAGATTAAAATACAATAAAATAAAAAAAAAGTAATTTTTTAAATTTTAAAATAGGTAATGATTACCTACAATAGGTAATCATTACCTACAAAGTCTTTTCACACCTCCATCTCCACATCACTCCATCAGACATCACGTCGGATTTCATTAATCAATTTTACTTTTTTTTTTTTTTTTTAAAAATGTAGGAGCAGATTCGATCGGGGTGGTCGGTTTTGCATTATGCAAAACCGACCCCGACCGAGGCTATCATAAAACCGACCGACCGACGTCGGTTTGGTCGGTTTCGGTCGGTCGGCTCGGTTTTTCGGCTTATTGTGCTCACCCATAAGAGAGGGGAGTACATGAGTTTAGTCACCATGCACTCCACCTCCAAAAAATCAAATTTCATTTTGATTTTAATTAATTCAAGATTATCTTGAATTAATCCACTAACTAATTTAATTTAATTCATCTTAAATTTGAAAAATCATTTTCAATTTCTTAATTTTAAATTAATTCAAAATTAATTTAAAAAATAATTATTAATTAAATAATTAATTATTAATTTAATATCTTAATATTAAATTAATATTTCGCCACTTTACCCGAACATTTCCGAAATGTTATTTTCCCTATCATGAATCTCTATTCATGTTCTCAGTATTTAAATATTAAAATCCACACACACTTGATTTTCACAAAACCCGACGTACCGTCAACACCTATCACCTCTATTCATTTTTCTCAACATGAACTTAAAGTAATCCATATTTTATCCACCATATTGTTCCAAAGGTTAGTCTCGAGCTAGTAAGGGGACCTAATGGACCTACAGATCATGGGCTCCAACGGTACGAGGTTAAACTAGTCAAACTCTTTTAAGCTAGTTAACCAACATCCATTAACTACCGGGACACTCCACTATAGCCTAGTAGTTGAACTCCCCTCACTGTAGATATATTTCCGTCCACTCATATAACCATGATTAGTAAGTCAATCCTTCACAGGTCGTTCGTTACTATAGACAACTCAAATATCCGTTTTACCCCTATAGTACATCTTAGGTCCTTAAGTCCACTGGTTCTCTATTGAACAATTTGTTTATGGTCCAACCATAAAACAAGATCCCTCTCGTTCCAATGAGAGGGTGGGGCCCCTTGTTCAAGCCTCGAACTCAGCACTTAAGAGAACAACCTTTCTACTATCCCTGTGTCGGGTAAGAGTGAATTCCGTTTTGCTTTACTATGTCCCCAGCCATCCATCTAATGTTATCCCCAAAATGGTAGGAATGTTGAATGATACTTTTATGACCACTCTCACCCATGCAGATCAAAGGATAACCTTAAACGAATAGGAGTTCGTAGTAAGCTCAGGATTAAGATCGAGTTATCTAGGTCATCGCATGAAATAATCAGTCTTAACAGTAAACGACGTTATAAAGTAAGAGTGACTTATTTCTCGCTCCAGTCTTGTGTAAACATCTTTTACACAGGATGCCCCTACTCACATGTCATTACACGAACGAATCAGGATCACGTCGTTTGCTTTATTTTAGCAAAGCAGGTCGCATCCATAGTGTTACCAGACCAAGGTACCCAACCTTATTCATTTACTATAGACCATTGAGGTTATATATTTGAACTTGATCCCTGTCCATATTCATGATATAGTTCGAGTATCTCATGTTATAACCATGAATGTTTCTATTGGATTAAGATATTAATAAACATTTCTCACTGATCTTTATTTATAAAGGATAACAAAACTTGAGTTCTAGGACATAAACCCCAACATTAAGGCCTTGCATGTTAATAAACTTAGATAGGGATATTGGGTTTATTAGATGTATGAGAATAGCGTTTAATCTAGATTTATGAATCTTTGCATGTTCACATAGTCTAGCGTTTAATCCAACTCCAATAGGTGAAATCAATTCCCTAAGAGTCTTTCCATTTGAGTCTCCACCTTTATTTTATGTTTTTTGTTTTTAGATTTATCTTTTGCATTAAATTTCTCTCCCTAAATAAAATTGAACAAAAGTATTCACGGTACTTAGTTTAAGTTAAAAACCAATTCAAAGGACGACACTCGTTTTACACGAATTACTTGACCCGTACACTTGCGGCCTGTAGTTTTGCACCGTCGGATGTAAGAGAGAAATAGCAAAAGTACTTTGATTTTGTGTCCAACATTTATTAGGAGCAGACAAATTTTAAGGTTTACATCATTTTAAAAATGGCATCGAGAACACCTAATAATTTTCCGTTGTATGGGAGGGTTTTGAAATTGTGAGTGGACTAATTTTGAATGAATTTCAACCATTCATTTCTAACGCAACAGCACAGAAACAATTGAAATCAACCATCAACCATCCTCATTGAGATGGGTTGAACTCAAGTTAATTCGTGTGGAATAAATTAAGTAAAAGTTGGGTTGAGTTGAATTATCAATTACTGTTAAAAGAAGAAGGTTCAATGGGAAAAAAGTTTTACCACATATTTCCTAGATGTACTCTAGTTTATTTGAAGACGGTTATTTGCACGACTATACGTCATTATACGTCATTTTGAAATTTGAGATTTATCTTTATTTTGATCTCGAACCTTGAATTGTCAATTTTGTGTGCAATATAGGTCTATATATTTAAAAATTGCCCAATAGATCGTAAAATTTTGCATTCAGTAGATTCCTGAATTTTCAATTAATCTACCATTTTGTATTGAATATGTCAATAAAATTCATGAACCTATCACACACAAAATTAAAAGTTTAAATCCCTACAAGACAAAATTCAAGGACCTATTAAACTTGGATTTATGAGACAATTAAAAATTAAATGACCTCAAGACACAAACCTCAAAATTTCAAGACTAAACTCATAATTTAACCTAATGTTACTGAACTTATAATTTAACCTTCACGCATGAAACCTAATAAGAAACAAGGTCAATACATCTGATCACTGAATTGGATACACTCTCTCTCTAATAAGATTAAATTTTCATATTATGAGTTTTGGATTAATTTGGTCAACCATGCACAATCTCTCCAATAGTGATATCTTGGTAGTCTTTTTTTTTAAAAAAAAAATGATATCTTGGTAATTTCTAGCCAACAATTTTGTTTCTCATAGATCCCTAAAAATTCACAAGCCTACTAAGACAAAATTGAAAGTTTAGAATCTCAATAGACAAAATTCAATTTTATATATAATAGATTGGTTACTTTTTAAAAACATCAAATATATATTCAAAGTTAAAAGACTTAATAGACATTTTCAAGTTTAGAGAACTATTAGAAACAAAATTGAAAGTTCAAGACCTATTAGAAACCTTTAAAGTTAAAAGAACCTAGTTTATGGACTAAACTTGTAATAAAACCTAAAAGAAATTAGTCTTTTTTCCATGTTCAACAACAGTCAACCTCAGAAGTACAAGGGCTACATAGACACCACTCATTAATCAAAATATTCTAGACTAAACTGAAAACTTAACCAAACCTAACCTAACCTAAGATTAACCCAGTTCAAGAAAACCTGCTATAGAAAGACAGGAAAGTATTGAACTAAAATAAAAATTGACTCAAACAACTCCATTCTTTAAGCCTAACAAGTGACACCAAAATTGTTTAAAGAGAGCACTGATTTTACTCCCCAACATGTACATCTCATTGAGACATCCATCAGTACATTTACAATTGAAGTCCTTCTATTACAGTCCACAACATGTTTGTATTCAAATTCAAAACAACCTTCCCCCCCAAAAATAAAGCCTGTTTCATCAAATATCAGAGGATTCAGGCCCACTACCCTTGTAAAACAAAACCAATAGAAGAAACATTTCAATTAGAGCTCTAACTTCAGGCACCCTTGTAATAACATCACCCTTTCTTTTGCACCAAAAGATGGAGGCTAACAACTTAAGACACAGCATAAAATATTTGGGTCTTTTAAGTTTCCACAATAACCAGAATATGCACCAAAAGGTTATTAACTAACTAACCTCCATTGACTGACCTTTTCCCTTCAAGAAGAAATGCCTTGGGGAAGATATTATTATCAGTAAGCTGCTCCCTTACGCATGTTCTCATTCATCTTGTGGGATCATGCCTTCCTCCTCGTCTTCTCGAGGATGTGAGGAGCGAGAACTCTTTTCGTATCCTCCATTGTCCGTTCTATCACCGGGTGATTTTCTCAAATCCTTCTCTCCAAAGTTTCCTTTCTCCATCATCACTTTATGAAAACTCGAACCTGGAGAACGTTCTCGTTCTCGTTCTCGCACTGCAGGAGCCCGGTTAAAACGGTTAGGACTTCGGCTCCGGCTTCGGCTCCGACTCCGGCCTTGGTTCCAGCTTCCAGAACCATTCTTACTAGCATTTTCAATTCCCCGAGGTGGAACGTTCTGATTGAGCGATGGTGGAGATGACCTGCCACTACGCTCCATCATTGCTTTGTGAAAACTCCGTACTGGAGATCGATCACGTGCTGGTGCAGACCTGTCAGGGCTCCAACTGGGAGGGCTGTGTTCACGGTTCCAACTTTTAGTTCGGTCACCTCCCACACCCCTTGGAGGACTCCGACTGCGACCACGATTGTATCCAAAATCATACCTGTCAATAACGGAAAATAAAATCATTAAAACACACCCATGCCTTCTCCTTAGACTAGCTCCATATTATTGGACCTGTCAGTTAATGCATCATCTACCCCAAAAATGTTCAAATCTCCCACCACATTTGTACTAAAAAAAATATTAAAAATAATTGCATACCTCTCACGTGATTCGAAGTCATATCCACGACCACCACCTCGTTCTGGCTTGGCTGAAGAAAAGGAAGACAATCCCCGTCCACCCCTTCCACCAGAACTTGAATCATTGCGTCCACCACGACCCCCATCACGACCATCAGAGCCAGAACCCCAACGTCTAAACTTGGCCATTCCATAACTTCGAGAAGCCATATCACGAAGCTCCGGTGGGACTCGCTGGTTAGCTCCCTCCAAAATTTTAATCAGATCTGAAGCATACTTGGCATCCTGCTCACCGAAGAATGTGTATGCAATACCAGTAGCACCTGCTCTTCCAGTTCGACCAATCCTATGGACATAATCCTCCACTCCGGACGGGAAATCATAGTTGATAACAACCCTATAAATCAAGTAGGTATTATAACTCAGCTTGATAATATGCTGCACCGAAGCAGTTCTGATAGATTACAGAAAGCTGGATATCAATTTTTTTCCATTTCTCACTTACCCCCTCCACCCCACCCAAAATTTAAACCAACGAGTAAATACAGCCACGTGAACTCTCAATTCTAATTCATTTAGCAATCATCCTTTGATTCTTATTGCTGTTTCTTTCGGGACCGTTTAATCATATGAATCTCTCCTTATATTTTGTTCTGTATGGAAGTTGATTTTATCTCAAAAAAAATCTTTGAAAATGAACTAAAAACAGCGGCGCAAACCTGATGTCTTTAATATCTAATCCCCGAGCTGCAACATCAGTAGCTACAAGCACGGGAGTCCTCCCACTGCGAAATTGACCAAGAACATGATCTCTCTCACCCTGGGATTTGTCTCCGTGAATAGCAGCAGCTCCAAACTGGCGTGTAAGATTGCGAGCAAGTTGATCACACATTTTCTTTGTAGAACAAAAAATTATTACTTTTGATCCTGGTTCTTGAGATCTCAATATCTGCTCCAATCGTCTATGCTTCTCCAGTGGCGCTAACGCTTCAATATGCTGCAATGCAGATCAACAAAATATAAATTTCAAAATTCTCAAATTTCAACCAAATTCAAGTACAAACACCCACAAATTAAAAAATTCATATAAACAAACTAATAATAAAGTAGACCGATTGAAAGCTGTTCCCAAATATTGAAAACAGGTCCAGTTAAGTTCATACCTGAGTGATGGCTTTGTTGGCAACAAGCTCATCAACATTGCCAATATTGACTTGAATAGGATTGACAAGTAGATCTGATGCAATTTTTCGAACTTCTTTTGGCCAAGTAGCCGTGTACATCAAAGTCTGCCGGCGAGCAGGTACCTCCTTCACAATCTTTCTAATCTGGGGTTCAAATCCCATATCCAGCATCCGATCAGCCTCATCTAGTACAAGATAAGATACCTGATGTAGACTGATTCTCCTCATCTCAAGAATATCATTCAAACGACCAGGAGTTGCAACCACAATATCTACTCCACGGTCTATATCCCTCAATTGTGGACCCTTTGGTGCTCCTCCATATAGACACTTCAAATCACAAATAAGAGAATGTGAGTAACTTGCACTCAAAAAGACAGATTGAATATTAATCCAATTTCAGCATGCTAAGGAGCGCACAAATTAAAGGATGTAGTTACAAAGTGATCAGGGAGAAAAATGAAAAAGAAGCTAAAGATAAACAAGATCATGCGGTGCTTCTAAAATCAGGACCACAGGAAATGCAACAAATAAATTACACCATGTTCAAATTCAAAAGTGTCCTCCAAATATTTAAGATTTTATTGCTTATGTCATTTAAGAGATCACTTTTTTTTCGAGCAAACTGTTAATTAAAGCCAAGGCTTCACTGCATAACAATATGTGAGATACAAAGCTCCAATCGAACTGAATAACTAATAATAACAAATAAAACCCATATTAGAACAAACATACCGCACAAGAGATTCTGGATGACTTCCCGAATTTCACAGCTTCATCTTGAATCTGCGTTGCCAGCTCCCTTGTTGGCGACAACACCAAAACAGTAGGACCTAGCTTAGGATCATTTCGAATGCGCTTGAGATGAATAAAACCTGGTATTAAGTACCCAAGAGTTTTCCCTGAGCCAGTTTTAGCAATAGCTACAATATCTCTACTTTGAAGAGCAATTGGCCATGACTGCGCCTGAATTGGAGTTGGAGCAGAGAACCCTGCATTATGTACCTGGAAAAGTCACCCCTATTAAGGTGAGGAGGCTTCAAAATATCTGGTTGGTTTTCATTTTTCGATTTTTAGAAGAATACGCTAACTCCAGAAGAAGCATCATCCCCCATATGCATGCGGCCAATGCTTGCTGATTGCAAGCTGCAGAAGGAGGAGGCCTCTTCTTTCGTACAAACTTAGTGGAAGACTGAATCATCACCAACGGCAGTCCCGGCTGCAAATATGGGTGATTCGGAAAGCCCTTCCCAGAAATTGGTCCACCATAAAAGGGCACTCCAAATTAAAGCCCCCAAACAAGGAGGGCACCACAGCGTACGACATTAGCTCCTCCCAGGAGCAAATATCGCACCTGCGACAAAAAAGTACAGGTGACAAAAAGAATTAACATGACCCCAGCAACCACTTAACTTTGAGCAGAAACATTTGTTTTATATAGCTGAGCATTCCTATTGAATTGTAAGCTATGGCTACTCTACAAAGATTTGAATCAACAAAGGCAAAGAACAAAGTGGAAAATAATACCTCCCTAAGAATCTCAGGTGGGAAACCAGTGGCTTCAAATGACGTAAATGGTGGCGGCACATTATCTCCCTGGGAAAAGAATTAACAGAAATGTCAATTCTACTCAAAGAACTAATATATTTTAACATCAAGAAATTTTCATTCAGATAATAGGTGTAAATTTCAAGAGGATAACTGATCGAGATAATAAAAAAATAAATAAATAATAACCTAATCAGCTCTAAGAAAAGATAAAAATAAATTTCAGTGGCTAAATTTCAATGACTTAGAAATTAGCACTCACCGAAAAAGTTATTTCATGCCGCTGACGATAAGACTCAGTAGATAAACCACTTCCTGCATCTGATGGTCTATGTCCTTTCAACAGTGTTCCTCCATGTCCAGTACTAGGTGTTCCATTTGAGATATCATGTGAATGAAAGGTTTCACCCCTTGCTACCTGATGCAAAATTGGGTCAAATTAAACAAATGATTGAGTATATGTTATTACATATCCACATCTTATAGGTTTGGCCAAAATGCCTGAAGTTGTTTTATGTTATCAGAAAATGACATCCAAAATCATTCCAAGAAATGAGTTCAACAGAACTTTTGAATTCTTCGATAAAAACTTTAGCTTATTTTTTAGACAAAAATATTCAACCATACAAAATATTACAAGGACACTGGGATGCAAGTTGGTATAAGAAAACAGAAGTAAAACCAAAAAGAGATGATCTCTCTCATTTTTAAAGCAAAAACAAAAACTTGAACAAAAGCACACAAGCCTAATTTCCCAAAGAAATTTCATTTGATGCCAAGAGAAGGAAGCCTAAGGAAAAAATGGAAAAACATTTAATGAAAAAGAGTTCAAACTAGTGATTAGAAGTTTGAGCAGCAGAAGAATCATGGAAGAAGTAGATACTAACAAATTAAAAGCTTAACATTTCTGGTAAGGTTGATACAGTGTAGAACTTGTGTTTTTCTTTTCAGTAAAATAGAAAAAGAAAACCACTACTTGTGTTGTGAACTTGACTCTACCTCGTGTTTGGGTGCCCCATGGGCACTTCTTCCGTACTTATCATTATTTTCATTGAAATCATTAGTATAAGATTGGCCTGAGGATGGCTTTTGGATTTGAACTGAAGAACTTATGGACACAATTGACGAATTCAGAGGAGCAGCAGCCACAGGTCTCTCGTATTGGGTGACATTAGTTTCTGGGTTCCAAAAGTAAAGATACCCTGTTTTTCCATCAACTAAACCTCTCCATGGTTTGGGGAGGGTCGGATCCTCTGGTGCATACCGTGGCCCAACAGAAACAGCAGTTGCAGTAGCAGCCATAACAAGGGAACAGAAAATATAACTCAAAGACTGAAAAACAAAAAACAAAGAACAAGATAAGAAGACCATGAAAACCTCTTATAAACAGCTACGAAACATTATGATCCTTCATAATCATGCACATCAATAACACCAAACCACGATTGCACAAAAAATAGCTTGCAGAGTGGAGAACAGTTGTGTAAAATTACAAGACAAGAATTATCCCCAACTGGCCACTGTCACCAATAAGCACAAGGTCTTCAGAAGATAGAACCATCAAGTTTGCAAAATTAACCAGTATCTTTCAAAATAGTTCAACAAACACCGGATCTATGCTCTCTCGATTGCAATTTAAAACAGATAAACATAAACATAAACATTGGTTTAGAAAAAATAATCTTTAAGAGGCTCAACCAACCAAAAATCTCAATCCTTAATCCAAACTAATGCACGAAAGTAAACAATAAGAACCAAAAAGATACAAAATCAACCTGTATCGAAGCCTCCACCAAGCGCTAAAACGGGTTGAGGCCTTGAAAAGAGAAATCCAATCCCACGAAAACCTACAGCATATGCCGAACTCTAGAAGAAACGAAGCCGAAAATGAACGCAAAACGGATACAAAACCTAAAATTCTCCAGAACCCATTACCAGTGAACAACAAAACAGCACATGCAACATGAATTCATCCCTTCAACCAAATTTTCTAAACAAATAAACAGCCTAAACATCAAAACCCAGAAAAATCGCAACCCTAAACCAACAAAGCAGCACCAAAAATGAAACGAAAACCGCTAGATCTGCGAACCCAGAGAGGAAATTCGGGAAAATAGGATCGTTACCTGAGAAAAATGAGGCCGCGTGAATGAAAACGAATCGAAAATTGAAGAGATAAGCGATGCGTTATCTCTCTACCACGCTTCCGGAGGCAAAGAAGCGTAGAGAGAGATGGTGGAGCGAAAAATGGGGGAATCGATTGTTATTTATAGAAACTGGACGTTTGGCTGCGGAGCCACCGCGTTCACCCTAACCATGGTTAAGCTAATCCCAACCCTGGTTACCTCATATACATTTTATGTTTTTTTTTTTTTTTTTTATTGTTAAATTACAAATTTAGGGTCCGTTAGAATACCTTTTAGTCTAAGGGTGTGTTTGGTTTAACTTTTCAAGTGTTTAATTTTGCAAAAAAATCATTTTGAAAAAAATTCTAATGTTTGCCAACCACTAAAAATGACTTATTAGAAAATGAGATTGAGAAATAAACTTTTTTGAGAGAAACACTTGAAACCAACTTTTCTAAAAAGAGTCAGTATACAATAACTTGTGTACAAAAACACTTGTGAAGAGATGTAACCAAACATATAAGTGTTTAAATTCTAAACAATTTCTATACAAAATGTTTTTTAAAAAATGCATTCTTGAAAAACATTTAAATTAAAATGTATTCCAAACGGACCCTAAATGTTTATCAATAATGCATTTTCTTTTAAACACTTTGTATAAAAATGATTAAGGGGGTGTTTGGGGCACTGAATAGGTTATAATAACCCCCTTTATTATAACTTATTCAATGTTTGGGGCACCAACAAAAATAAATGGTGATGTGGGTTATTTTTACCCCAATTATTTTATCCATTCTCTACAGTAATCATCATTCAACCCACCCGATTATTCTATCCATTTTCTACAGTAACTCTCTCATCTCTTCTTCCATGCGACTCCTTGACTTTTCCGACGACCGCCGGCTGCCGTCGACCGACGAAGTTTCCGGCGACTTTTCCAACGACTGTCGACGACTTTTCCGGCCACCGATTTTTTTTTTCTTTTTTTCATATTTCTTCTCATTTTCATTTTGAAAAATATAAAAAATAAAAATAAAGAAACAAACATCGAAGGTTGCCGGAAAAGTAGTTGACAACATCGAAGGTTAACCAACTTAAAAAAAAAAAAAAAGAACATTCAAACGAAATTGTATTTACCACACTCAAGTTTATTTCAAATGATTTTATTGATAAAAAAAAAAACTAATATGATTTTTGAACTAAACATTTACAATTTTTATTTTGGCAATACTAAAAGTTAACTGATATGATTTTTCTATACCAAATCCTAAACTTTTTTGTTTTGTAAAAAAAAAAAAAAACATAACCCTAAATCAAAGTGAATTGTATATCATTAAAAATAAAAAAAAAATAAAAAAAAAAACTAGAAAAAGAAAACAGTCAGTTTGAACCTTTGATTCAGAATCCCATGTTAAAACAGATCAACACTCCAAACACAAACTATTTTATCCCAGACTAAAATAATCTGCATCACAAACACATATTATTTTATCCCAGACTAAACTAATCTGCACCCCAAACACAGATTATTTTATCCCAGACTATAATAATCTGCACCCTCAAACACAGATTATTATAACCCCCAGACTATTATAATTCCCAGATTATTATAACCACCAGATATTATAACCAATTCAGCGCCCCTGTTTGGGCCCCCGAATGGGTTATAATAGCATGGGCTATTATATCCCACACGCTGTTTGGGAGCCCAATTATTTTAAACGCCGAGAATGGGAAAGGAAAACGGCGTTTACCAACAGTGTTCATTATTCATCTTCCTTGGTTTTCCTTACACGATACGCACAATAAATCTCTCTCTCCCTCTTTCTTTCTCTCAGCAAGCTCTCCCCCTGTGCGATCTAGGGTTTTTGCCGCCGATTCCCCCTAACCACCGTCTTCTCCGTCACCCTCTTGTTCTATCAAGTCGATCTCTTTGTCTCTCTTGTCTATCGACTTATTCTTCTCTCAGCCGTAACGATTTCCCTTCTTCCATCGTGTGGTTCGTTTCGATTCACCAGATCTGAAACGATCTTTCACGATCCCCTCGCCGCTCCGAATTGGGTTCCCGCTCTTGTCGCATTCCTTCGTCTATTTGATGTTGCATGTTGCCTTCCATTCTTTGGACTTTGGATTTGCGTGGTAGGAGACGACTGGAGTCCATTCGAGCCTGGTGGGGGGGTTCTTCGAGGTTTGTTTTCTATCCTTAATGGCCGGCCGATGATGAATGCCTTCGTGCTCTGTGTCTGATCTAATTTTTTTTTTCATTCGTGGTCTCTTTGGTATCTGATTTAAGAATGTATTCTATGTTTGTTTTTTTTTCCCCACAATTGTTGTCTGATTCAGTCTTTTCTGTGTTGTTCGAGATTTTGTTCTTCCATTTTTTTTTTTCCATTCTCACTTTCTCTGGTATCTGATTTAATATTATGTTACATGGTTTGTTTTTCCTATTTTTTGTTCATAACCCTTGTCTGAAACCTTATATGTGCTGTTCGAGAATGTGTTCTTCTGTTTTCTCTCCTTTTTTTTTTCATTCTCGCTCTTTTTGTTATCTGATTAAATGATGTGTTCGAAGGTTTGATTTATCCTTTTTTTTTTCTGTAATCACTGTCTGATTCAACATTGTCTATGTTGTTAGAGAATGTGTTCTTACTTTTCTGTGTCATTGGAGTCGATGATAGGTTATATTTCTTTTATTTTTTGCATAATGGTTCTCTGATTCATGAGCAATAAAATTAGATCTTCTTGTTGCTTATGTATGTTCACCATGACTTTGTGATACAAATGTCCTCTTTTGCACATCTAAGTCGAAGTCCCTGCCCTCCCTGTCTGCATACAACTGTTCTGTTTTCTTTTCCTCTTGTCCATATTTTTTCTCTGATTCACAGTCTGTGATGTTCGAGAATGTGTTCTTACTTTTCTGTTCATTGTAGTCGATGATAGGTTATATTTCTTTTCTTTTTTGCATAATGGTTCTCTGATTCATGAGCAATAAAATTAGATCTTCTTGCTGCTTATGTATGTTGACCATGATTTTGTGATACAAATGTCCTCTTTTGCACATCTAAGTGGAAGTCCCTGCCCTCCCTGTCTGCATACAATTGTTCTATTTTATTTTCCTCTTCTCCATATTTTTCTCTGATTCACAGTCATACTTGTGATCTCTGTTTCTGTGTTCAAACATTCTACATGAAATTCAATACACATGAATGAATTTCAAATACCTGAGGCCGGCCACCTTTTCCACTCTATGCATTAACATAATATTTTCCCCATCTGCACTTCATAAATGCGTTTGTTGAGTTGACATTGGCTTATTGGTAATAAATGTATATCTAATACACTGTTGAGTTGACATTTGATTTTTAAAAAATGATGATTGCTTAACACAAATTCATGGTTTATTCAATGGGGATTTGACATTATTCAACACCCCTTTACCCACTATTGGAATGTTGGTTGGGTGCAATAAGTGCACAAACCAACATTGAAACCTACACTAGCATTCTTCTTTCTATATATATACATGTGCCATACTTTGTTCTTCAGGCAGCCCCATCTCATTCTTCTCTTCCTCTATTTACAATTGGGTTAGTCTCCTCTCTCTACCTCCATTTTTCTCAACTACTTCATACACAGTCTTTTGCTTAATACTAATGAACTATTCTCTTGCAATAGGGGTGGACTCCTTCGTGGAAGGAAACTTGTTTTCTTCACATACTCTATTTCCACATCTCCTCCTAGTAAGGTTAGTCTCGTTGTTCTTTTTGTATTGGGTAGTTGATAACAAGGTTGTAATATTCATCGTTTATTGTTTTTAGGTTTTGGAAAACATATATTCATCGACCTTACTTTGAGGTTCGTTTTATTAAAGATCGAATGTTGCTTATGTAATTAATTTATTTTACACAATTTCTTTGTTCATGTATATTCATAATTTATTTTACACAACTTTTTTTGTTAGTGTATATTGATTGTATGTGAATTTTTATTCGTATTCTATGTAGGACATTGTATATTAAACTTGTTGAACGTGTGCGAAATCATAACATGAGATGGTGTTTTTATTATATTTGGACATCGTTTTTAATGTTTGTTTCATGGATGTTTTTTTTTTTTTTTTTTTTGTTTAGAAGATTGTTTCAAAAAGACTTCATTCTGAACATTGCTTGAAAACTATGTAAATTTTAAAAACATAATATTTTTTAGAAAATAAAATTGGTTAAAAATAAAATTTGTTATAGAACAAACAATACGTTAAAAATAGAATATGTTTTAGGAAAAACAATTCGTTAAAAATAGAATCTGTTTTAGAAAATACACTCGGTTAAAATTAGAATCATATAAAAAACAATTCGTTAAAAAAAGAATCTGTCTTAGAAATAAAATTTAAACCGAATAAGTTTTAGAAAAAACAAAGCTTGTTAAAAATAAAATCTATTTAAAAAAAAACAATTTCTTAAAAAACAGACTATTTTAGGAAAAACAATTAGTTAGGAAGAGAATCTATTTTAAGAAAAACAATTTGTTAAAAAGAGAATTCGTTTTAGAAAAAACAAATCTTTAAAAATATAATGTTTTATAAAAAATAGTTTGTGCAAAATAGTAAGTAAATACATTGTTAGAATTTGAGATGTCTTTGATAAAAATGAAAACCATAGTAAGTAAATAAAGAAAAAAAATCAGATGGTTATCCAATTTGACCTTATTTTTTCATTGTTAAAAAAAAATTCATAAATGTTGAACACAATTTAAAAATGATTTTATTTACGGTTTTAAAATGGGTTACAAAATTAAGAATGTATGAACATGATCTGCAGGAAAAAAAAATTGTTATGGTTTTCGCCTTAAAATATTTATTATCAACCTACACGAATTATATTTCATTGCAATGATTTCAATATACTAATCCTTTCTTAATTTTTATTTTATGAGTAAAATAGTCCATTCGAACGTAATTTAACCGGTTAAAGTATTATACTATCCAAAAAAGAAAAAAAAAAAAACAAATTCACACCCTATGATATTGAACTTAAAAAAAAATCAAACATAAGTTTGGGAGGAGTTTTTTTTTTTTCCCTCACTTTTGTGTTATTTAAAGAGGAATAGAACCAAACAAAAAATAAAAGGTGTTAATAAAAGTGTGTCAATTAAAAAAACTCACTTCCACAATCAGTTTCTTGAAACGCATGTTTTGTGTTATTTCGATATATTTTATCTCTAAAATCAAAAGTTTGAAACAAAAAAAGGTCTCAATTTTCCTTAACAAATTAATATCCTTTTAAGCCGCATTTGAATCTTGATTTATTTAATTAAACAATACCTTCGTCCATGATGATTTTTTTTCTCCTATGTAGAACTCCTAGTGTAATTATGGATCCTAATGAACTAGATCCCGATGAACTAGTGGCCATATTGACAGCCTTCACCGCAGCTCAAACTACAATTCTCCTACTATTAGATTTATATATGAACGACCATAGGAGAATAGAACACCAATCACCCTACATCCGACACCACATTAGGCAACTAGCATTCTTCAGGCTTATACACGAGTCTGACTTACGTTGTCGGGAGAGTACAAGGATGGACAGAAGATGTTTTGCCATACTTTGCACCTTATTAAAAACAGTTGCCGGTTTATCCAGTACGGAGGTCGTAGATGTAGAAGAGATGGTTGCCATGTTCTCGCACATTGTAGCCCACGACGTTAAGAACCGAGTAGTTCGTACGCAGTTCGCTAGGTCTGGTGAGACAATTTCTAGGCATTTCAACACCGTCCTTCATGCGGTGTTACGATTGCATGATGTTCTCTTAAAAAAACCTGAGCCAGTCACAGCCTCTTGTACGGATCCAAGGTGGAAATGGTTTCAGGTATAGATAATTAATCATCCAACTTTAGTTAAGCCTAGACTCACTTCTTAGGGTTAGAACCGTGAACCAAATTTGCCTCTATTATGTGGACGCAGAATTGCCTCGGTGCGTTAGATGGAACATACATCAAGGTGAATGTTGCTGTTGTCGATCGCCCGAGGTATAGAACAAGGAAAGGTGAAATTGCAACGAACGTGCTTGCTGTCTGTGATACAAAAGGAGACTTCACATTCGTCTTACCAGGGTGGGAAGGGTCTGCCGCTGATTCCCGGGTTCTTAGAGATGCAATATCAAGACCAAACAGACTCACAGTTCCGAAGGGTAAATAATCAGATCTTTTTTCCTTTCACCGTAGAACCCTTAGGAAGGTGTATTGAGCCAATATCACATTCCACAGGCTATTATTATCTGTGCGATGCTGGGTACCCTAACGCAGAGGGTTTCCTGGCACCGTATAGAGGGGAACGTTACCACCTCTCTGAATGGCGTGGTGCGGGGAATGCACCAACTACTCCAAAAGAATTCTTTAACATGAAGCATTCATCTGCGAGGAACGTGATTGAGAGGGCATTTGGTTTGTTGAAAGGAAGGTGGGCTATCCTCCGAGGGAAATCCTACTATCCAGTTCGAATTCAAGGGCGGACCATCGCAGCATGCTGCTTACTTCACAATCTTATTAATAGAGAGATGGGTGACCGTGAAATTCCTGATGAGATGGATGAGGTGGATTCTGCTTCTATTACAACTGATGGTGAGAATATCAATTTCATTGAGACTTCCGACGAATGGAGCCGGTGGAGGGATGAGTTGGCAACACAGATGTTTTCGAATTGGGAGTTACGTAATAGCTAATGGATTCATGTTGCTTTATAGAATTTAGGAATTGCTTCTTCTAGTTCAAGTATTATTCGCTGGTTGTATTAACTGTTTAGTTTCTAATTGTTAATGTACTCGTGTATCTTAGTTAATGAGATTTTCATTCATGGTCTTCGTGTACATGATTTTTATTACGTTATAGTTTAGTTTAACATTTTCACACTATGCGTATTCACATAACAGAATGGCCAGTTCGTCAAGAGCTCCAAAACACATTTGGACAAAGAACGAGGACGCGAAGCTAGTGGAGTCCCTCGTGTCCTTAGTTCATGCAGGCGGTTGGAGGTCCGATAATGGGACATTCAAAGCTGGGTATTTGGGGCAGTTGGAGAATTTGATGAGGGAGAAACTGCCTGGACAGGACGTTCCCGCACAGAGCAGCATCGACTTTAGGGTTCGCACCTTAAAGAAACAATACCAAGCAATTGCGGAGATGTTGGGCCCTGGATGTAGCGGCTTTGGCTGGAATGATGAATTTAAATGCATCGAGGCAGAGAAGGAAACATTTGACTTGTGGGTCAAGGTAAGAACGTGTCATTGTGTTAACTTCTCATATTTTATGACTTCCTAACATAAACTTTTGGGTTAATGCAGGGGCATCCTATCGCAAAAGGCATGCGTAACAAGCCTTTCCCGCATTTTGAAGACTTGGCATATGTCTTTGGGAAGGATCGAGCCACGGGAAAGGTGTCGGAGGTGATGGGCGAGATGGGATCGAACATGCCAGATGATGAGGTAGACCTCAGTGCAACCCCAGAGAACGACACCCACATCCCGCCGTTCACCATGCCTACTGCGAACATGTCAGAGGATAAACCTCGGGGTACGCCAGGCAGTCAAAGTTGCCCAACTGGAAGGTCGTCACGTGGGAGCAAGAGGAAGAGGTCTGGGTCTGACACGCACATAGCAGAAATTGTCACCTCCTTTACAGAGCAACTGAAGTCAATTGCAGAGTGGCCGGAAAAAAAACGTTCCACAGAGGTTGACTTCCGAGATAAAATTGTCACCCACTTGATGGAGGTACCGGAATTGGATAACCAAAAGAGGGTCAAGCTCATGGATATCCTTTTCAATAACATGAAAGCAACAGAGAGCTTCTTCTCCATTCCGGCTGCTCTTAAGTTGGAGTACTGTGAACTCCTCCTGCACAAACACGGCTGACCCATCACTCTTCAACCAATGATGCTGATTCACAATTACCTTTGTTTTCAAGAATTTTCTACTTGTCTTTTGTACTTATATATTTGGTGGAAACAATGTTTTTGTGCCACAATCATGGCGGCCCATAGAAGACAACACTAACTCCCAAATATAATTTTTTGTGCAATTCTAGGGAGTTAAATACTATGTTGTCTTTGTACGTATATAAATATAAAGTTCTATTACATAATTACTTTTGATCATGGAGTATATGAATGTTTACATTCACCATACTATTTTTTTCATTCCAAATTATACTAGTCGTATAGAAGTTTACCATGATAATAATAATTAAAAAAAAAATACTACTCAATTTTTTATTTTATTTCATTTCTAGTTTATTCGATTCTTTTGATAATGAAGAATACAGAAATGGTGGAAATACAGAAATGAAACAAATATGGGTTTTCTATATGAAATCATAAAATTACTTATTTTGTGAAAAAACCATGACTCTGAAACAAAGAAAATCAACCTTTATCTTAAGTTATTATTGTTTCCCTTTAAGTTAAGCACATAATTTAACCCTATACCTATAACTTTATTATTATTTTTTATTTTTTACAGCTAAACTCAAACATTTTTGTTATTAATATTTGCAAAATATGGTATTTGGCGTACAAAGTTGCATGAGGAAAATAAACAAAAAATTCAGGAAAAAAAAATTAGCTTGAACCTTTGATTCAGAACCTAATGTTAAACATATCAACATTGCAAACACAGACTATTTTCCAATACTAAAATAATCTGCATCCCAAACACAGACTATTTTATCCCATATTATAATAATCTGCATCCCAAACACAGACTATTTTATCCCAGACTATAATAATCTGCACCCCAAACACAGACTATTTTATCCCAGATTATAATAATCTGCACCCCAAACACAGACTATTATAACCCCCAGACTAGGGGTGAGCAACATCAACCGAAAAACCGAGCCGACCGACCGAAACCGGCCGAACCGACGTCGGTCGGTCGGTTTTTGTTGAAAATCGGTCGGGGTCGGTTTTTCTAAGAAAAACCGACCAGTCGGTCGGTCGGAGAGTCCAATAATGGACAAAACCGACCGAACCGACTGAAAATTAATTGTTTAAAAAAAAAAAAAAGGAAATATGGTCTTTAAACCAAGAAACCAGCCGTTGGTTTTTTAAAACCACTGCTGGTTTCGAGGTAATGATTACCTATATTTATAGGTAATCATTACCTATCTTTTTTTAAATTTTTTTTATTATTTAATTTTGTACTTCATTACTCTTTCTCCTATCTTTTCACCGATTTCACCTATCTTCTCACCTCATCTTCTTTCTCTCCTCTCTCTTTCTCTCTTCTTCTCCATTATTTTGTTTCCATTTCTTCTTCTTCTTCTTCTTTTTTTTTTGTTTGTTGAAACAGAACCTCTCCAAGCTCGAAGTCGAAGGAAGCTTGCTGTTACGACTTGGACTTATGAGTTATCGACCATCTTCTCAACAGAACCGCACCACGAACCTTTTTTTTTTCTTCATTTCTTCTCATTTTCTCTTTCTCTTCGATTTTCTTCGCCGGAGTTCCCATAACCGAACCATTTTTTCTCTTCTCCATACGAACTCCAGTAACCGACCGAAACCGACCGATATTTTCATATGGTCGGTCGGTCGGTTTTTGTAATAGCTCCCAAAACCGAGACCACCGACCGATTAGAACCGATATGTCGGTGGTCGGCGTCGGTTTTTGCTCAAAACCGATGCCGACCGACCGATGCTCACCCTTACCCCAGACTATTATAATCCCCCAGCTATTATAACCCCCCAGCTATTATAACCAACTCAGCGCCCCAAACAGCCCCTAAGTGTTTTTCTTCACAATTTGGTTTGCTCTATACCCAAAGTGTTTCTACTATGGTCAAATTACTATAAAGACCTATAACATTATGTGCAATTCAATTAAGGTCAAATTTGTAGTAAAAATAGAATATTTTTGTGCAATTCAATTTTAAAGTACATATATCTCGAAATTCAAATACATAATCATTAAAAAAAAACAATTTGGTCTTTAGCAACAAGACATAAAATAATAATATTTTTTTGTTAGACAATATAATATCAATGAAACATAAGAAGTTGTGCAATTCGATCACGTTCTTCATTCATCTCCATTTCATGAATTGAACCCCATGCTCGTCACTAGCGTCTTCATGATTTTGTTCATCATTTGAAGGCAACAACATCTCATCGTCATCATAAGACTTGAACTCAAAATCTGTCTTCGAATGAACTCTTATAAAGTTATGGAGAGCCATTGAAGCAACAACAATTCTTACTTGTTTGTCAAACGGAAAACTATGCATTTGTCGAACAATTCTTAGTGGTTTCACCGTTGAAATTGTGTCTAATAAGTCCATTGTTGAATAGGTCTCTAAACTTTCAAATTTGTATCTAGTGATTTTTTTAGTTTTTATCTAATAGATACAAATTGGAAGTTTATGATCTAAATAGGCATAAATTTTAATTTTTTACCTAATAGATAGATTAATTGTAAAAAATCTCAAATTTGTGAGGGATGTATTAGACATTTTTAAAGTCCAGAAACCTAAGATACAAAATTTAAAGTTCAATAACCTATTAGACATTTTTGAAAGTTCATAGACCTAATTGATACAATTCCGAAAGTTCAGGGACCAATATTTTAATAAAACCTTAAATAAAATATGAATTTGATGTAATAAACCTCACTTCGTTGCTTTGCATCTCCTCATCCTCACATGTTGTAAAAAAAAAATGTTAGATTAAAGGTATAACTTTTTCACCCGTTGCTTTGCATTTGCAAAGTCATGTAAAAAAAATACAAGTATTGTTTTTCTTTTATGTCAAATAGATTAAAAGCTTCTCTCAATCTTATTGGCATTTTGCTTTTGTGTTAACTTATTTTTATATCTATAGAAAATCATGCTAAGTGTCACAATCGCGGTCTTTCGGTTCTTGCAAAACGATTGTGCAGCACTTACTCTCGCCTACAAGCAAGTTAGTCATTCTTAGAAAATGGAATTAGAGAAAATGTTTTGAAAAACAGTTGAAAACATTTTGAGAGAATATATGTTGGAGACTACCAAGGAAACAAAAGGGGCAACCATAAGCTTGATAGAAAACAACTCCGGGTAGGAATGATTGACAACTAGTCGTACCCCTAGAGTATATTATAAAGCATTTTGCCTTTGGCGGGCACGTACATCAAAATATCTGAGGAGTCATACACTACAAAAATGTAGGAAAAATGAACAAGCAATAAAAGAGAAATACATGGAAATGAAAGCATAGGGAAAAGGGTTATCAAGAGCATGCGGCCATACATGTCTTGGACAAACATGACTGTTCACACGTAACTTCGAAGATGGAGACACGTGGAATAAACTTTGATTTGTATTAATGTTGTATGCGTGTGAGTATACAATCTCTAGTACATAATCCTCTGATTCTCTCTCTTGTGTGTGAATGCGTTTCACTCGAGGGCTGGAACGCTTGATCTCGAGTCTGAAGCTTCAATGGTTTCTTGGAGCTTGAAGTCCTCTAAGTTTGAAAGAGTCTTCAGTCTTCAAGAAGTGTTCAGTGCTTGGAAACTTGTAGATTTCAGAGAGTCTTCAGTCTTCCGTTTTGGGGGAATTTCTCTGAATTCTCTAAGTCTGGTTGAGAGCTCCAAAAATCTGAACCCCTGAAATGGAGGAGAACCCCTCTATTTATAGAGTTCTCGCTGGCTGGGCCCTGGTGACTTTCGGGCCTAACAACTTGAGCTTGGGCTTTATTGGTCTTGGGCTCATCCATTTAGTCTTGGGTTTGGTTCATATTTGACCCAAAACTATATGACCCAGACATTTAAAAGACCGAAATTTGATCCAATTAATTATTTTGTTAATTAATTGGTCAAATTAATTAATTTGATCAAAATAATTTATTTTCTAATTAATTGATCAAATCGAAATTTGGCTCTTTAAATTTATAATTGGCCAACTTTGTCTGCAAATTAAATTTGGGACACATGTCACTTTATAATTGGTCCCAAATTTAATTATTCGTAATTTTGTCATTAATTTTAGATAATGACGTGGCAATTTGTGATTGGACAAAATTTCTCCTCCAACAAATGCCCCCTTTTCGAGATTTAGGCACAAGTTATGTGGGAGTGAATCTCGAAAAAGATATTTTGGAATAAAAATGCAAGGTATTTGTTCTTGACTTTGACTCCATTTGGTGTGTCAATTAAATCAAAATATGAATTTTGGTCAAAATTTTGATTTTTTTTTTTATTTGACACACTTTTATTGGCAATTAATCAAAATTCGAAGTTTGGTCAAAATTTTGATTTTTCTTATTTGGCAGCAAACTTTGATTTGAAGTTTGGGCAAAATTTGGTTTATACCCAAATTTTGATTTGAGGTAAAATTCTATCCAAATTTAACTTGCATTTGGAATAGAATTATGTTATTCTCAATTTTGAAATGGAATAATCAAATTTTGGATTTTTTTTTTACCCAGATTTTGAATTTTACCTCATGGGTAAAATTTGTGTTTACTCAAATTTAAATTCAACCTAGAGATTTCAGGTTGATTATGAGTTAGAATGATCTCAATTTGAAATCAAGAAATCTCAAATTCAAATTTGATATGGGAGAATAAAATTTATGATTTTCTTGGTCAACATTCTTGCTATATATACGTGGACAGTTTTCACCATTTTTTAGATTTTGGAATTGCACATTCTTCATCCATGGGTTGCTTGTCAGGGGGATTTTGAAAAGAAAATTATGTGCAAATTAAACAATCTTCCATGAAGGTATGCAATGGTCCTTGGCAGTGATTTTATGAACTTGATTTTTTGGTGAGGAAATCTTTTGGAAGATGTGTGGGCTTTAATTTTTCTTAAACCTTGAGTCCCACATTTTTGTTGGGTTTTGGCAAAATATTAGAAGGGAGTTTGTCCCACATCGGAAAGGTTCAAGAAAGTGATGAGCTCCAAGTACTATAAGAGGAGCCTATGACTTTGGTTTCAAAGCATCCCATTTCAGAATCACTTTAAGCTTGTATACTCCAGTAGCCAGGGAGCATTCAAGAAAGGATTCAAGTAGGAAACTTTCTTCTCTTTTTTTTTCTTTTTTTTTTTTGAAATTTCGTTTTTTTTTTCTCATTTTTTTCTCATTTTCGTTTTTTTTTATTTTTTTTATTTTTTTTATTTTTTGAACTCACAACACCTTGCCTATATTTCAATTACAAGCACAGTGCCTTCATCCACCATCCAAAAGGTAAGTATGTAGGTAAGTGATTTTTTTTTAAGGCATACATATCCTTGTTGTCTTCAATTTGCAGGTATAATGTCTTTCAACATTAGTCCAAGGACATATGACGTCTTTGGACTTTATTGCTACCACGCTCTCCGGCCCAAGAACACATAATGTCATTCCCACTTGGGCTCCTTTACCGCTGCCACATCTTTCAGCATGAGTACAAAGACATGTTCCTTGTACTTTTGCCGCCGCCACGTCTTTCAGCATGAGTACAAGGACATGTTCCTTGGACTTGTGCCGCCGCCATGCCCTTCAACACGAGTACAGGGACATGTTCCTTGGACTTGTGTCGCCGTCACGCCTTTCAGCACGAGTTCAGGGACATGTTCCTTGGACTTGTGTCGTCGCCACGCCTTTCAGCACGAGTGTAGGGACATGTTCCTTGGACTTGTGTCGCCGTCACACCTTTCAGCACGAGTGCAGGGACATGTTCCTTGGACTTGTGTCGCCGCCACGCCTTTCAGCACGAGTGCAGGGACATGTTCCTTGGACTTGTGTCGCCGCCACGCCTTTCAGCACGAGTGCAGGGACATGTTCCTTGGACTTGTGTCGCCGCCACGCCTTTCAGCACGAGTGCAGGGACATGTTCCTTGGACTCGTGTCGCCGCCACGCCTTTCAGCACGAGTGCAGGGACATGTTCCTTGGACTCGTGCCGCCGCCACGCCTTTCAGCACGAGTACACGGACATGACGTGCTCCTTGGACTTTTGCCGCGGCCACGTCTTTCAGCATGAGTACAAGGACATGACGTGCTCCTTGGACTTTTGCCGCCGCCACGTCTTTCAGCATGAGTACAAGGACATGACGTGCTCCTTGGACTTTTGCCGCCGCCACGTCTTTCAACATGAGTACAAGGACATGACGTGCTCCTTGGACTTTTGCCGCCGCCACGCCTTTCAGCGTGAGTACAAGGACATGACGTGCTCCTTGGACTTTTGCCGCTGTCACGTTTTTCAGCATGAGTACAAAGACATATGACGTTTTTTGACTCTTGTTGTTACGACGTTCTCGACCCAAGGGCATATGATGTCATTCCCACTTGGGCTCCTTTACTGCTGCAACGTTTACATCAAAGCAGAACCTTCGAATTTGGAGAAAGATAAGCAAAGCAGCGTAGCACGAGAACTTTCGAACGTGGAGAAGGAAGCAGTGTAGCGTCAGAACCTTCGAACTTGGAGAGAGACTGGACTGGCAGCGTAGCAGTACAGCGAAGAACCTTCGAATTTGGTGAAGGAAGCAGCGTAGCGTAAGAACCTTCGAACTTGGAGAAGGAAGCAGCACAACAGCGCAATGTGGGAACCTTCAAACTTAAAGAAGGAAGCAGTGCAACGTCAGAACCTTCGAACTTGGTGAAGGAAGCAGCGCAGCGTGTGAACCTTCGAACTTGGAGAAGGAAACAGCGCAGCGTGAGAGCCTTCGAATTTGGTGAAGGAACAGCGCAACGTGTGAATCTTCGAACTTGGTGAAGAAGCAGCGCAACGTGTGAACCTTCGAACTTGAAGAGAAGGAACTGCAACGAAGCGCATGAGAATCTTCGAACTTGGAGAAGGAACAGCGAAACAGCGCAGCGTGAGAACCTTTGAACTTGGTGAAGGAAGCAGCGCAACGTGAGAACCTTCGAACTTGGAGAAGAAAGCAGCACAACAGCGCAATGTGGGAGCCTTCAAACTTAAAGAAGGAAGTAGCACAACAGTGCAACCTAGCGTAGCATGAGAACCTTCGAACTTAGAGAAGGAAGCAGCGCAGCGTGAGAACCTTCGAATTTGGTGAAGGAACAGCGCAACGTGTGAACCTTCGAACTTGGTGAAGAAGCAGCGCAACGTGTGAACCTTCGAACTTGAAGAGAAGGGACTGCAACGAAGCGCATGAGAATCTTCGAACTTGGAGAGAAGGAACTGCAGCGAAGTGCGTGAACCTTCGAACTTTGGGAGAAGGAACTGCAACGCAGCGCGTGAGAAACTTTGAACTTGAGAGAAAAGGGAACAATGCAGCAACGCACAACATAAGATCCTTCGCACTTGGAGGAGGAAGAATGTAGCAGTCGTACAACTGAGAACCTTCGAACTTGGAGAAGGAACAACGCAGCAGTGTACAACGAAGAACCTTCGAACTTGGAGAAGGAACAACGCAATAGCGTACAGTGTAAGGACCCTCGAAATTGGGGAGAAGGAACTGCAGCGAAGCGCGTGAGAACCTTCGAACTTGGGGAGAGGGAACTGCAGCGAAGCAGCGTGAGAACCTTCAAACTTGAGAGAAGGAACTGCAACGAAGTGCGTCAACCTTCAAACTTGGAGAGAAGGAACTGCAGCGAAGTGCGTGAGAACCTTCGAACTTGAGAGAATGAACTGCAACGAAACGCGTGAGAACCTTCGAAATTGAAAAGAAGGAACTGCAACGAAGCGTGTGAGAACCTTCGAAATTGAAAAGAAGGAACTGCAACGAAGCGCGTGAGAACCTTCGAACTTGAAGAAGCGGGAACAACGAACTTAGGGTGAGTGAAACACCGAACTTGAGGCTAGCGAGACGTTGAATTTGGAGGAATGAAATCTTCTTTTATTCGTCCAACTCGTAGCTTCATATTTATAACGGTGTACAACTTCAATTTGTTGTATTGCCTCCAGTACTAAAGAATTTCTTCAATTTGTATTGTCATGCACCCTTTTTTTTGTTTTTAGAGACTGAACTTAAAGTTTTCTTTAAGCTGCCTACGTACCCTTATGGAATAGGGATCAAGTCATAACGTAGTTCAAGATTTTTTTGCACTCATCTTTTAAGCTCGTGTGGGCTAGGAGCATCATGCAGTTTAGGCTATTGCGATAAGGAGCTTTTACATTTTAAAAGCTCTTATCTTCATCATGGTCTTTATCAGATCCTTGACTTGTAGGATTGGTCAAGATAATGAGATTTGGTTTCACCTTCAAGGAACCTTCTGTAATTATGAGAACAGATAACTTCCTCTTCATACGTGACGGGTTGCTACTTTGAAGCTTCTTGTCGCTGTTTACTTCATCGAAAAGTTTCACCTCCAAGTTATCCATCTTTCTTTTAGGTTGATCGCTTGTTACTTTGAGGCGATCAAAAACAGATGTCGAAGGTTGACTTTTCTTCGATGTGGAGACACTTAGCCTTTGGAAAGCTGAAGGTCGAGCGGAGGTGGACACCGAACATTGATTTTCTTCTTCTGTCGCTGCCATACTCATTCTTTGGAATACTGAAGGACGAGTAGTTAGAGGCTTGATGCGATCGAAGACAGAGGTCCTTTGTTCACCCTTCTCAGAATTGTCAACTTCTTCTACGTCGATGCAGTAGGAAGTCGCAAAGTTCTCTTTTTGTGGAAATTTTTGGAGAAGGATTTATTCAACATCACCAGTTGTTGAGGTTGAGAAAACTTTTTACTTCTCTTCCTCTTGGGTTGAAGTTTCTTGGGATCCTTCTTTCTTTGATGTTTGCTCTTTTCTTTGATTGTAGCAAGATTTGATTGAGCTACTTCATCAAGGTCGAGCTCAATTTTTCCTTCCATAGCTAGCTTTAGAATTAAGTCCTTTAGGACGAAACATCTTTCCACTGGATGACCAATAACTCGATGATACTTGCAGTACTTGGGATCATCGACTTTCTCCATCTCTTCTGGTCGTTTACACTTAGGAAGCTCTATCAGTTGCGCTTCCAGTAGTTGTTCCAACATATCAGGGATGTCGGCATCAGGGAAAGGATAGATTTTCTTCTGTCTTTCGTTTAAAGTTAAGTGATGCGTTCTATTTGTTTGTCGCTTTTCTTTTGAAGACGACTTGGGAAGGGTTGTGTTTACAACCATTGATTCTTCTACAGTCTCTTCGTCGTTCCTTCCTTCTTTCCTCATGTTAGGGAGTAGAAGGTCTTGGTTTTCTCGACTAGCAATACTTAGCTCCATATCGTGGGCGCGAGTTGCTAGTTCTTCAAAGGTGCGAGGCTTTATACCTTTAAGGATGTAGAGGAGTTCCCAATGCATGCCTTGAATGCACATCTCAACGGAAGAGAGTTCAGTGAGGCGATCTTTGCAATCTAGACTCATGGCTCTCCAACGATTTATATAGTTAACAACAAGCTCACCCTTTCGTTGTTTAGTGTTGGTGAGCTCGAACATGCTAACGGTTCGTCTAGTGCTGTAGAAGCGATTCAAAAACTCTCTTTCGAGTTCCTCCCAACTGTCTATTGACTCAGGTTCTAGATCAGTGTACCAGTCAAAAGCATTTCCTTTAAGTGTTCGAACAAACTGCTTGACTAGTAGGTCCCTTCGAGTACCAGCGTTCTCGCATGTCTCAACGAAGTGGACAATATGTTGTTTAGGATTGCCCTTTCCATCAAACTGCTGAAATTTTGGTGGCCGATACCCGATTGACATTCTCAAGTTATCAATCCTCTTAGTATAAGGTTTGGAATACAAGAGGGAATCTTGAGTAGGTCCACCGTACTGAGCTCTGATACAGTTTGTGATCATATCTTGGAGCTGTTGGATGGATAGTGAAGCGACCGAAGCAGAACACTATGGCTGATCATCTTGCACTGTAGTCTTTCCTTTGTCACGATTTTTTATGACTTGGGTTTGACTTGATTCGGCGATATGTTGATTCTCAATCTGGCTCTTTAGTTGAGCGATTTGAGAATCTTTTTCTTCAATCGCCTTCATCAAGGTGTTGATGTGTTCCTGCATCTCAGCCATTCTTTCTTCCATAGTTCTTGTCTCAGTCATCATGACAGTCACTACGTCAGAATTAGGTTCAAACAAAGGGTTATACTTAATAAGAAACTTGTCATTAGTATATGCCCCCTGCAAGGTTGTTTCTTGGCCTGCAACGATAGAAGTTTTATCTTCTTGTAATGTCAATTCATTGAAGCAACAATGAGCAGTAGAACTCATGTAAGACTTGTTCATGACAACAACCATTGAAGAAGTCTTGAACGACATGTTTACACTTGTGTTTTGAGATAAGAGAGAGAGATGAAAGGTAGAGATAGTCCCACTGGGCGTGCCAATTTGTTCACACGTAACTTCGAAGATGGAGACACGTGGAATAAACTTTGATTTGTATTAATGTTGTATGCGTGTGAGTATACAATCTCTAGTACATAATCCTCTGATTCTCTCTCTTGTGTGTGAATGCGTTTCACTCGAGGGCTGGAACGCTTGATCTCGAGTATGAAGCTTCAATGGTTTCTTGGAGCTTGAAGTCCTCTAAGTTTGAAAGAGTCTTCAGTCTTCAAGAAGTGTTCAGTGCTTGGAAACTTGTAGATTTCAGAGAGTCTTCAGTCTTCCGTTTTGGGGGAATTTCTCTGAATTCTCTAAGTCTGGTTGAGAGCTCCAAAAATCTGAACCCCTGAAATGGAGGAGAACCCCTCTATTTATAGAGTTCTCGCTGGCTGGGCCCTGATGACTTTCGGGCCTAACAACTTGAGCTTGGGCTTTATTGGTCTTGGGCTCATCCATTTAGACTTGGGTTTGGTTCATATTTGACCCAAAACCATATGACCCAGACATTTAAAAGACCGAAATTTGATCCAATTAATTATTTTGTTAATTAATTTGATCAAAATAATTTATTTTCTAATTAATTGATCAAATCGAAATTTGGCTCTTTAAATTTATAATTGGTCAACTTTGTCTTCAAATTAAATTTGGGACACATGTCACTTTATAATTGGTCCCAAATTTAATTATTCGTAATTTTGTCATTAATTTTAGATAATGACGTGGCAATTTGTGATTGGACAAAATTTCTCCTTCAACAATGACCGTAACACTAAGCATAGAATAGTATTTTTTTTTTCTTTTTACCAAATTGATTCAAGGTTTTTTTTTTTTTAAAAAAAAATCCGTTTAGGCTACAATTTAGAATTATAATATTTTATTTAATTTTCATTTTTAATTTCAATCATAACTGGATTCACATTGCAGATGTTCAAATAAAAAAAATATGTTTTTCCAACCAATTATATTTCATGATCGTATTTTGTTTTATTGTCAAATTGTGATAAAATGTAAAATATACTGATATTTAAATATTCATCATTGCATCTAATTAATAATTGTGTCTAAACAATTGAATTTGGTTACAATTTAATATTTTTGTGATTGGGTCGAAGAAATAGATAAAAGAAGAATTCAAAATCACAATTTTTGAAGGAAATTCAAATTTTACAAAATATTCTATTATAGAAATATTTAAGTGGAGACATAATTTAAAGACAATCCAAATCAAGAATTACGGTCCTCTCCAAAAAAAAAAAAAAAAAAAAGAATTAGGAATTTACAAATAATAAAATAGGAAAAATGCATGTTTCCTAATTGATTTAGGCTTCTAGATAATTATTTTTGAAATAATAGGATTCTCAATTAGGCTTAGTTTGGGGTTGCTGTAGCTTTTAAAATAATTGCTATTAGCTGTGCTGTTAAGAAAATCAGCTTCCATAAGAAGTAAATTAGTGTTTGGTAAATTTCAGATTTAAAATGGAAAGTCAAGTTATAGTGTTTGGTAAATTAATATTAAATTGTTGTGAAATAGATATAATGACCAAAATAGACATATTTCAATTTAGCATGAGATTGCATTAATATTTACATTGAAAAATTTCCTAAGATAATTAGGTAAATTTATATCATTTATTTTATAAATTATTTTTTGTTTACTTTAAGTAAATTGAAAAAAAAAATATCAATTATAGAAAAAAAAATGTGTTAAACAAAATCTAATTTTAGTTTAAATACAAAAAAAGGTAATAAAAATAAATTAGAAGCAACCAATTAAATTTAAACCTAAAATATGGAAGGATAAAAAAAAGAATTTTAAATATTGGTTAGTTACACCAAATTTTTCTAAAATCTAAATCTTAAAGCTACTCTCAACAGCTTTTGCAAACCAACGTGATTCAAAAATTGATTTTCTCTAGATTATTAAAGAATCAGTTTAACCAAACACAAAAAACGGTTAAAATTGATCTACAATCACTTTTTACGTCTTCAAAATCAACCCCAAACGAGGCCTTAGTTTGGTACTGATTTTGGAGGCCATCAAAGTGATTACAAAATAATTTTAACCGTTTTTAGTGTTTGGTAAATCTGATTATAAATTAACTTATATAAAAGTACTATTTGAATTACATTAATTTGCAAAAGTCATTAATAGCTTAGGTCTGTTTGATAACAGCCATTTCGTTTTTTGTTTTTGGTTTTTGAAAATTATGCTTGTTTTCTCCTAAATTCCCTACCACGACTTTCATCCTTGTTAAAGATCCATTTGAATTAAGTTTTTGAAAACTATTTTTTTCTTTCAAAATTGGACTTGGTTTTTGAAAACAAGGAAGAAGATTGATACTAAAATAAAAAAACTTATAAGTGAAAGTAGTTGTGTATAAACTTAATTATCAAAAACCAAAAAGCCAAAACGAAATGGTTATGGGTCTTATTGATTTAGCTTCCATGAAAATCTGGTGAATTCTCTAACTAACTATTTATCCCTCTCATACTTCCACGTTGTTGAGACATGATTCACTGCTTCAATTATCTTATTTCAATATGATTGAATTTGATTTTTTCGAACTTTTTTTTTTATTTAGATTGAAATAACGTTTTTTTTCTTCTTTTTTTTTTTTTTTATCAAAATATATAAATATCCAACACAATGTTATAATTTAAATCATATGAAATTTAAATTAATTTTCTTATAAGAAATTTGAAATTATATAACCACCTAACATTATGCAATTATTGAAATATTATTAATATTTTGATTATTATTATATGTAAGTTGTAAGTATTATTTTACCAAACACCTAAACCTATTTTTTCTTCTTTAAAGTTAAAACTTATCACACTAATTTACTTCGTACTACAGCTGATTTTCTTTAAAAGCTACAACAATCGCAAACCAAGCCTTAGTCAAGGATTATTCCTTTATTAATTATAGATAATTCATTCTCAAAAATAAGATATAAAAACCATCTTTATAAATAAAGAAGAGACATTCTTCATTCCATTCCACATTTCATTCTCTAATCTTCATTCTCTCCGTGGCTTGCTAGATTTTATTTTCTAGAGATTAGTTGATGTTTTTGTTATTTGAAGATTGTGAGATCTAAATGCATATTATTTGTTTTTTTTTTCTCCTACTTTCATATTTTATGTGTAGATCCCTAATTGTTCAAATATTATAATACTTAGCGATAAAGTGTAGGTGTTCATATAACAAATCCGGAAGCAATTTTAGGATCGGAGGCACTTAACTACATCAATTTTAGAAAATGAAAACATGTTGTCTTTTAAACTAAAACAGAGAGCGGAATTGTAACCAACCTTTTGGAGACCAATTGAGCAAGTCCTTTTGTTTCTTTGGATCACGAACGGTGTGTGGACCACCTCTAGTGTCTTCCCCGCTATCCTCGGGCCTTAGAACGACTTGTGGGAGTCTATGGTGATAGGAATTGGAAGGGATATGCTTGAAGGTTCAAGCTCTAGAGAGTATTGAGAGAGTGAGTTTGAGTAGAAATTTTGGCAGCATAACATTACTAAAAAAACCCATACTTCTCCATCTTCTAATCCCCTACTTATAAAAGATTTTCATGCATCTTAGATTCACCAATGCAAGACACATGGAGAGGAGAATGGCCTTAGTGGATTCTAGGTGGTCTATGGAGATTACATGCAAAGATGCATGTGTGAGGTGTTATATTCCACTTTCTTCATCTATGCAAGAGTGGATTTAGTTGTGTAATTCCACTATCTCCATCCATGCAAGAGTGAAATTCTACTCTTGGATTTAATTTAAAATGCAATTATGAATTGCCTTTCAAATTATCAATTAATTGAACAATTTCAATTAATCATATGACATTAATCAAATTAATTCATATCACCTAATTCAATCCACTAATCTTGAATTTCCATAAATTCAAGATTGAAATCTCTATCTCAATTTTAATCAAAAAACAATTCATAATCATTTTTCAATTAAAACAATAATTAATTAAACAATTTAATCAATTATGTAATATTAATTAAATATCATATATCAAATTAATACTATGCACATAATATGAATCCCTATTCATATATATTGTATTTAAATCATATTTAAATACTTTACTCTCTCAATTAATAGTGTAATCCATAATCAAACTATTGTGTTGATAATATTGTATATAATCGACACTAATTCCCTAAACCGAATTTTGAACGATTCAAACTTTCCTATCACTATGTTCTAAGGTATATCTGTATGAGCTAGCAGGGGACCTAATTGACCTACAGATCATGGGCTCCAACGATCCGAGGTTAACCAACTAATCTCATTAACCTAGCTAACCAACATTCGTTAACTACCGGGACACTCTACTATAGCCCAGTAGCTGCACTTCCCTCACTGTAGATATATTTTTGTCCACCTGATATAACCATGATTAGTAAGTTGATCCTTCACAGGTTGTTCGTAACTATAGCTGGGTCAAATGTCCGTTTTACCCCTATAGTACTTCTTGTTCCTTAAGTCTCACTGATCCTCTAATGAACAATTGGTTTGTGGTCCAACCAACAAATCGAGTCCCTCTCGGGCCAATGAGAGGGCGGGATCCCTTTGTTCAAGCCCCAGAGTCAGCACTTAAGGGAACAACCTCTCTATTATCCCTAATTCGGGTAGGAGTGAATTTCTTCTTGCAGGACTATGTCCCCAGCTATCTACCCTTTCATATCCCTGAAATGGGAGGCTTATTGAGTCGGCGATGCTGAGCCACTCTCACCCATGCAGATCTAAGGATAAGCCCGAATAAACAGGAGTTCATAATTTGCTCAGGATTAAGATCGAGTTACCTAGGTCATCACATGAAATAGTCAGTCTCGTCAGTAAACGACGTTATAAAGCGAGAATGACTTATTTCTCGGTACTGGTCTTATGCAAACTCATTGCATAGGACACCCCCACTCGCATGTCTCTACATGGATGATTTAGGATCACATCGTCTGTACTATCTACAAAGTGGGTCGCGTCTCATAGTGTCACCAGGATAAGGTACCCAGCCATATCCCTATACTATAGACCGTTTTGGCTATTACTCGAGTCTGATCCACTTTTATGTCTCTACATGAAGCTCAAGTGTTCATCCTATAGCCAAGGATCTTAGTTTATTGGATTTGGGTTATCTAATGTGCAATTTACTTATTCAGTAACGACTTTACTGAATGAATCTCGATAACGACTTTATCAAACAAGTATATAATTCGTTTTAACATTCACTATCTACGAGTTTTAGGACACCAATCCCAACACAAAGTAGTATAATTGATTACCACTAGATTTTTTATTATGTCTGCGAGTATATAATTCAATCTAAATTAATCGAATGTTCCATATTTTCTCAGTTAGAATTGGTTCTCTCTCTCAATCTGAGTGTATGATTGAGAGTGATGGTTAAAATCACTCTGAAACATTTTTTTAATAATTCAAAATTAATTTTAATGATATGAAAATCACATTTAAAGTGTAAAATCAAACATAAAATTGATTTTGAATAATTAAAAGTATGTTTCGAAGTGATTTTAAAAAGTAATTTTAGTCATTTCAAAACCACTTCCAAACATAGATAGATTACATTCTAAGAGCTTCTCAAAGGTTGTCTATTGACAATAGAAAGTAGTTAATATGATGTTGCTTGATTATCGAAAATCTTTAAATCAATGATCAATCTCTGCGAAAACTATATCTTTAACTGAATTTTCATCTCATTGATCAATATCTTTTTATTTTTACTTCATTAGATAAAAAAATCCTTCATTTTATATTTTTTAGGAAATCATTATTTGTTGGATTGACACCCATCAAATTTTTGGTGCCATTGGTAGAGATTTGTGTCAATTAATTTATTTATTGTTATTTTTATTGGATTTATATCTTTAGAAACCTAGTTTACATCATGACTACTATCTCATCAATTTAGATTCATACAAAACACAACTCCAAGATGGGTAAATGAGGCAAGTAGATATTCTCTTGAAAATGAAATAGCTAACGACTTTCCTTGTTAAACAGGAGATTGCAAGGAATATTAAAAAATCATTTCCCATAAATGGAGAATCTCCATCATAGAAAAAAAAAGGTTTAAATAGTATTTTGGTTTATTTACTTTGAGAGATAGTTCATTTTAGTATAAGTACGGGTGTTATGTAGAGGGTCCTAGCCGTTGCTCTCTTCGTGAGAGAGAAAACGCTATGGACATGGAGGGCAACCGTCGGGTTTGCACAAGGAAGCTAGGAGAACCAGAGGAAATGACCATGGAGGGCAACCATATGGTTTGCACAGAGGAGCATGGAGACCAAAATGAAAGCAGAACGAAGGAAAATGAGCTGAGTCTGGTGGAAATCGAAGATGCAGAGGACCCTCAGACTGTGATGAGACAGATGGAAAGGTTAAAGATTGAAGAAGAGAAAAGAGTCGTTGAGATCGAAGGTGACGACTTAGAGGAAACTGATAGAGATTTTGAAAACTCAATAGCCTGCAAGATCCTCACGTAAAAAACAATCAATGGAGATGTCTTCTCTGTTATTATGCCAAGAATATGGGGTATAGAGGGTGCTGTTAGAGTGGAAAAAGCTAGACCAAATGTCTTTCTATGCAAGTTCAGAAGTGTCGCAACGTCATCGCGACGCGAAGCGGCCGATATTCTTTCCTAAGGATCTCTTTCGAGGTTAAAGGTTTGGAGTCGCCATCAATCATCTTGGGGTGTGATTGGTCATCCATTTTAAAGTAAAACCGGTCTTAGAAACCAAAATTAGGTTCGGTGGTCAGTTGTGTGTAGGGAAGGTGTTAGCACCCTACAACACCCGTTTGAAAACATTTTATTTATTACTCAAATTCATTAATCAAAGGTCCACATCTTAACAAAAATAAACAAATAAAAATTTTAAAAAAAACAATTGAATAAGAAATTAATTTTTGAGTAAATTGAAGTTAATTTCAAAACAAAACCTTAGGCTAATTTCAATTAGGCTAAAAGTTTAATAATCAATGTTCTTTTTCCTCTTGTCATTTTGCCTAAAAAACCAATTTGAAATTGATTTAGAAAATGAAGGGAAATTTCCTTTGAAAACTCCAAATTAAATTCAATTTAACATTAGTTTAAGCATACAAATCAAAATCCAATATGAAAATCATATAAACCTTCCCAATTAAAATCCAATTTAAGATTTGCATAGGCAACGTTAAATTAAAAGATAATTTGAAATAGATAATTGCAATTCATGAAAGGAAAGAAAAAGAACAATAAACCGAAATTAACTTAAGATTTTGAATTTAAATCTAACATGAATTTCAAAGTTCAAGCCAATTAATTAGGATGAGAATTTTAATTGGAAATCGCAAAACCACAATGAAGGAAAAGAGTAAAAGGGGGGAAAAAACATAAAAGAAAGAATGAAAGGAAAAACAAATACATGCATATACACATAAGAATGCTTTTTTTTGAGAAATCAAAATGAATTGATACAAAAATGTCTTGTGTTTTAATTATTTTTAGTAGAAATGTAAAAAAATAATAAATAATAAATAAATAAATAAAATGAATAAATCATGGTTTAAAAGGAGGAGAAAGACAAAAGTTAATCATTAAATAAATGGATTTAAAGTGGTGGGGCCCACCCCTTTTAATGCTTTCTTTTCACCTTCTTAAAGAGATGGGGCCACCCTTTTAATGCTTTCTTTTCACCTTCTTAAAGAGATGGGGCCCACCTCTTTTAATGCTTTCTTTTCTCCTTCCTCTCCCACAATTTGCATCCATCTCCCTTCTTTTTCTCTTTTTTTTTTTTTTTTTTGCTTTACAGATATATGGGCGGCGGTATCTACCTTCGACGGCGGTGGAAGATGTCGGTGGCGGCAGCAATGGCGGCACGGTGGCGGCGGCAGTGGCGGTAGCGACGGAAGCTTTGGGTTTTTGAAAATCCTTCCCCAAACTCTACTTTTTCCTTTCAAATACTTTCTCTCTCTACAATTTCCTTTCTCTCTCTAAGCTCTTTCACTCTTCTCCTCGTGTTTCTCTGTGTCTTTGTTGTTCTCCCCTTCCATCCTCCATAAGCTCTCATTATATAGTAGAGCTTGGAGGAAGGGGTTGAGAGAAAGGGGGGGAAGTTGGAGAGAGTGGGGGAGTGAGTTGAGAAAGAGGGGGAAAGAATGGGAAGTTGGGAGAAGGAGGGGGGAATGGAGAAGAAGGGGGAAATAATGGGAAGTTGGGAGAAGGAGGGGGGATTGGAGAACGTGGGAAGAAGAAAGAAAAAATAAAATAAAATAAAAAATAAAAAAAGAAAAAGAAAAATAATAATAATAATAATAAAAATAAAAATAATAAAAATAATAAATAAATAAATAAAAATAAACAAAAAAGAAAAATAAAGAAAAAAATTAAATAAAACAAAAAAATAAAATAAAATGAAAATGAAAATAAATCATGAAAACAAAAAAAAAAAACAAAATTTTGATAATATGCGGGGAGAGGGATTCAAACCAAAGACTTTGTGATCATTGATACAACTTTATGCCGGTTGAGCTATGCTCTTGTTGGCATACCAAAAACAAATTGACTACCAAATATTGAAAAACTTCAAACATTATTACTAAAAATCAAGCCGGACCAAATACGGTGTCTACAAGAAGAACAAGAGAAAAAATCAGAATCTCAAGAGGATGGCCATGGAGCTACGACGATGCCATAATTATTTTTGACTAACCAAAAGCAAACAACAATGTCGAAGATCTAGATTTCAAGTCAGTGTTTTTTTGGATTCATTTTCATAAATTACCTCGTGTTTGTTTTTGCAGGAAGTATGCCATAGCTTTGGGGAATTCTATTGGAGAGTTTGAAGCGGTTGAGTCAGACGAAAATGATAAAATGGAGGGAGAATCGCTAAGAGTAAAGGTGAAAATAAATGTTAACGAATCGCTCAAAAGGGGAACGAATGTAAAAATTGGCTCAATGGCGGGGAAAACTTGGATTTCGGTATCCTACGAAAAGCTTCCCTGTAACGCCCGTAATTTGAGATAATTTTTTTTTAAATTCCTAATTTGGAATTAATTTGGAATTTAGAGGGAAATTTTCAAAAGAATAAAGATTTGAAAATCAGTGGAAAAATAGGATTTATCTAGATCTTTTTGTTTCCTTAAAGGAAAAGGATGAAAGGAGGGCGTTTTTGTAAATAATTTGAAGCTTAAGCCAAGCCCTAGCCTCTTTTAAAAGGTTATACACGAAGCCCTAGGTAAGCCTTATCCCCACCTTTTTTCCTTCTTCTTCTTCACGTGAATGAGCCACATAGCAAGCCATCTCCTTCAAGATTTCAGCCGCACAACAGATTTCAGCCAACCCTTCTTCTCCGGTGATCGGCGTCTCCTCCAGCAGTCCTCTCCACGGCGGCGCGCGACGATACGGTAGCAGGTGCAGCGGGTTCGTTCAACAGCAGCAATGGTCGGCGCCTCTTCGTGGATCTCTGCCGTCGGCGAGCAGCGGTTTGGTGCGAGCTCCAGCTGGTCGCGACGGTAGATCGTCTCAACTCCGGCAAGGCGCGTGCTTTCCGGTGTTTTTCACGGCAGATCGACGGTGGTTGGGTTGCAGCAACTGTTCGGCACGGCTGTGTGGCTGTCATCGGGCAGGACGACGTTTCAGCAGTGGGTATTTTTCGGCCAAGATTCAAGCACGAACAGTAGCAGTTTTAGGTGTTTGGAGTAATTTTCCAGCTTCTTCAATCTTGGGTAAGTTGTTCTAAGATTTTAATTGGTTGATTTTAGCGTTTAATTAGTTACCATTGAAGTTTACTCTTTGATTAAAGGGTCCCCGAGTTATTGGAGTCGAAATTATCAAAATTGGAGCAAAATTTGAACCCAACCAGCAAACGTTATTCCAATTTGAGGCCTTGGAGTTAAAGGAATTGATTTAGTGCTGTTTTAGAACATTTATAAGCCAAGGTAAGTGAACTTACTATTGAACCTTTTAATTGGGTGCGCGTGTTTGATTTTCCGAAATTCTCGTGCTTTATGATTTGTTTGATTATATTTTCGTTTATGAAAATTATTGAAAGCATGAAATTTATTATCATTGCTTTTGATCATTAATATTGAAATAATTCAGTTGGTGGTCTCTTGAAATTCCATTAAAGGAATTAGTTTAAATTATTTATGAGTTTTATAAGTGTACATGAAATTGATGTACATTCAGAGATAGGACTTAGAGACATGAAATTGATGTATCTAAGTCGAGGTTCGTGAAATTGACGACCTCAAAGTTTTGTGAAATTGACGGCTTCCATAGAGGACACATGAAATTGATGTGTCTAGGATATGCATGAAATTGATGTATATCCTTAGTAAGTTTAAAAATAAAGTTTAGAGCCACCAAAATTATATTTATTGTTGATTTTACAAATATTTTTAAAGCGTGACCCAACCTCAATAGTAGGGTCACTTACTGAGTATTTAAAATACTCATTCTTTTCAAAAATATTTTTTTCAGGTAAAGGCAAAGGCAGATAAAAGGCGATTGATGAGAATCCGATAGACAGCCATAAGAGGACTTGAGTTCATATTTTATTTTCTTCCGCGTTAAGAACACTGTTTTACTTTATTTGAATTGTAAATTTGTTTTAAGAAAATTTCTAGAGGTCTTGTACATTTATGTTATAGAAATTATTTAAGCTTATTTAAAACCTTTGAAATTAGGGATCCCGAATAAAAGTTTTGTTTTAAAGTTTTTGTTTAAATTAGTGTTTCTGTTTCAAATTATTTTTATTTAAAAAGGCCTCCAAAGCATGCATTGTCGTAAAGGTCCTGAAAAGACTTATTAAGAAGTCGGGTCGTTACATTCCTGACTTTTGCTACTGTTGTGGAAGACTCGGCCATGTTGTGCAAGATTGCAACCTTGAAGGGGTGAACTCCAGCTCTAAAAGAATATACGGAGTGTCTCTAAGGGAAATTAACGGAAGTAAGGGCTTCTAAAAAAATTGGTGAAATGGAACAAAAGAATCAGGACAAAGTGGAAGAGGGAGAGGAAGGTTCGGCAGAGCGTGGAAAGGAGGCTTTAACAAATCCTGGAGATCCGTCGAACAAGAAGTTGAGGAAAAGAGTGTTGAAAACCAGCCTTTCGCAAAGATAAAAGAAAACAGGCCGAACACAAGGAGAAGCAACGGCCAGAGAAGGAACCAGACAACAATGGATGATTGGAACAGGGAGGAATGGGAGAAAGAACTAGCGGATAAACGACAAGCAAGAAGAACAGTGACAGGCCAGCTGACACATCAGGGACAAAAAGAAGTCAGGTGGCAGAAGAACAATCAGAAAATAAGGAAAAAGCTTGCGAAAAAGAACCGTTGGAAGCAAAAGTCAAAAGAGAAAGCAGAAAAGACAACATGGGCCCAATAAAAGTTGTTGGACAGGAAGACCCACAACAAAAGGAAGAAAGATTGGACTTTCAGATAAAAGATCAAGGGTGGAAAAAGTGCTCTGAAGTTACCCACAAAAATGAAACAAAAATAACAGATAATCAAGCGAGAATGAAAAATAAGACAAAGGCTGGAAAAGGGAAAACAAGTCCAAAGAAAGCGAAATCTGGAGTTAGCACAAAATGGAAAAGGATGGCAAGAGATGGGGATAAACAAAGAATGGAATTTCAGCTAAACAAGGAAGATATTGGGGAAAAAAGAAAGGCAGAAGAAGAATTAGAGGAAGATTCAGTAAAAAGAAACAAAGTCAACCACGCAAATTACTTCAACTTGATTGGAGGGATATCAGCGGAGGCTGGAAACCATCCCCATCGGACGCCATGATTGTGCTAAGCTGGAATGTTCGAGGTTTGGGGAATCCTCGAACATTCCGAGCACTTCGTCACGAAGTGAAAAGTCCAAACCTCAAATTATATTCCTCTTAGAAACAAAGATGAGAAAGGACAATGTGGATATAGTGAGAAAGTTGATAAGCTTTGAATATGAATTTGCGATTCCTAGTAAAGGCAATAGTGAGGGGCTGATGTTGCTTTGGAAGGATGAGGTGGATGTTTCGATAAACTCCTTCTCTGACGACCATATTGATGCCACGGTTAAGGCTAAAGAAGGATGGTGGAGGTTCACGGGATTCTATGGGAATCCGATGACAAACAAAAGGATTGATTCGTGGAAGCTCTTGGAGAGATTGAGAAGTTTAGCAAATATCCCTTGGCTCGTTGGGGGAGTTTTTAATGAGATCCTTTTGGCGGATGAAAAGATGGGAGGGGTCGAGAGAGCTCAAAGTCAGATGGATAAGTTTAGAGAGGTTATTAATGTGTGTCAACTCCAAGACTTGGGTTGTGTTGAAGGCTCTTTCACTTGGGATAGGAAATCAAAGTTAGGGGGGATGATTGTCGAGCGACTGGATAGGTTCTTTGCCACAAGTAAGCTGCTGGAGTTGTTTCGAAATATTGAAGTCAGATTATTGCCTAAGCATAGCTCCGATCACAACCCTATCCTAGCTTCTTTAAGTGTCAGTTATTCGGGAAAGAAAAAGAAAAACAGGTTAATCAGATTTGAAGAAGCTTGGGCGGATTTTGAGGAATGCAAGGACATTGTTTGCAGCCACTGGAGCAAAAATTTTGAGAAGGGTCCATCAAATTTAAACAAAACGATTGTCTCATGCCTGGATAAGCTAAACAGATAGAACATAGAGAGACTCAAAGGCTCCCTTCAAGCTGTTATATCCAGGAAAAAAGAAGAGATTAAACATCTCCAAGTTGATCCTAGCAATATTATTCAGTGCAGAACAAGGGAAGTTGAGAAAAAGCTTGAAGGGCTCTTGGAGGAAGAAGAAAAATATTGGAAGGCGTGCTTCAGGGAAGATTGGCTTAAATGGGGGGACCGCAACACCAAATGGTTCCACTCAAAAGCTAGCCATAGGAGGAAAATAAACAAGATATCGGGCATTTGTGATAAGAATGGAAGATGGGTTGAGGAGGAAGAAAAGATAGGGGAAATAGCCACTGATTACTTCACTAATCTTTTCCAATCTTCAAGCCCAAATCAAGAAGCAATTGAAAAGATCCTGCAAGGTATGGATAGGAGAATTTCCCAAGCTCAAAGTGAGTTCCTAGATAGACCTTTCCCTAGGGCCAAGATCGACTTTGCTCTTAAAGGTATGAACCCCAGTAAATCCCCTGGGCCGGACGGTTCCCACACTCGATTTTTCTAAAAGTATTGGGAAATCATAGGTAATGATGTGTCGAGTACCTGTCTAGATGTTCTAAACAAGGGTTTAAGTTTAAATTCGATGAACAATACTTATATTTCTATGATCCCAAAAAAGTAGAAGCAAAGAAAAATGGAGGAGTTGAGACCAATCAACTTATGCAATGTATCTTACAAAATCATTGCAAAAACTCTAGCTAACAGGTTGAAAAGAGTCTTGAGTGATATTATTTCCCCTACTCAAACAGTGTTCGTCCCTGGAAGACTCATTTCAGATAACGTGGTGGTTGGGTTCGAATGTATTCACGCTATCAAGAGCAGAAAAAAAGGCAAGGAAGGTTGGGTGGCGCTCAAATTAGACATGAGTAAGGCTTACGACAGGGTGGAATGGCGGTTCCTCGGGCAAGCTATGGCCAAAATGGGCTTATCGCCTAAGTGGATAAGTAACATTATGGAATGTGTGAAATCAGTTAGCTATTCGGTCCTTCTAAATGGAGTTCCCCGGGAGGTCTTCAAGCCAAGAAGAGGGATTAGACAAGGAGATCCCTTATCGTCATACCTCTTCCTCATGTGCAGCGAAGGCCTCTCAGCTCTCATCAAAAGGGAGGAGTCTCTAAACCTTATCTCTAGTATTCATCTAAATAATCACTGCCCTCCTATAACTCACCTCTTTTTTGCAGACGACAACCTTATCTTCTTCAAAGCCTCCACCGTAGAAGGCCAAGCAATGAAGGAAGTGCTTAAAACCTATGAAGATGCTACAAGTCAGAAGACAAATTTTGATAAATCTGTGTGTGTATTTAGAAAAAATATTGATAACGAGAAGGCAAAGAATATCAGCGAGCTGATGGGAATTCAAATTTCAGACTCTATAGGCCAATACCTTGGGATGCCTGCTCAAACGGAAAGAAGCAAAAATGGAATGTTCAAGAAGCTTAGAGAGAGAGTTTGGAAAGTATTACAATGATGGAAAGGTAACCTCTTTTCTCTGGGAGGAAATGAGATTCTTATAAAGTCCATTGCCCAAGCAATACCAATCTATACCATGAGCTTCTTCAAGCTTCCTAAAAACATCTGTGAGGATATTAATAGATGTTGTGCCCACTTCTAGTGGGGGTCTTCAGACAATTTTAGAATAGCTCATTGGCTTAGTTGGAAGAAGATGTGCTTGAGTAAGAGCAAGGGGGTATGGGCTTTAGGGATTTGCAACTATTCAACAAGGCTATGCTTGCAAAGTTGAGCTGGAGAATTATAAAATCTCCTGATAGCTTAATGGCTAAAACTCTCAAAGGAAGATACTTTCAGGATGGCAACTTCCTCAGAGCTAAAGTGGGAAACAACCCTTCACTTACTTGGAGAAGCATCCTCTAGGGGCGCTTTTTATTCGAAAAAGGCATGCGATAGAAAGTTGGGAACGAAAGTAGGATCATTATTGATGAAGACCCATGGATGTCGAGTCACTATTCAAAAGTGTCTTTGAATGTGGCTGATCACTTTAAAGGTAGAAGGCTTAAAGAGTTGCTAAAAGATAAAGGGGAAGCTGAATGTGTCCTAAATATCCCTAGGAGATGTGTCACAGAGGCTGATGAGATCATCTGGAATGTTTACGGTCAAAAGTGTGTACCATCTAGCTTCAAACCTAGAAAGCATGGATCTCCCCTATTGCTCGGACGAGACAAAGTCAAAATCTCTATGGAACTCGATCTGGAATCTTAATTGTTATCCAAGGGCTAAGATAATTGTGTGGAAAGTAATCAAAGATATCGTTGCTACTCATGTTAATATCATTAAAAGAGGAGTGGAGACTAATCCTATGTGCGTTTTTTGCAGGACAAAAGCTAAAACAACAAGCCATGCCTTTTGGTCGTGCCGGTTTTCTGAGAGTGTTTGGAAGCATTTTTCCCCGACTTACTTTGGTTTTTCAATTATTGCAGAGAGGATTGGAAACCACAGGATTTTTGGGATGGGATGACCCAACACCTCAGTAATCAAGATCTAACAAGAGCAACTATAATTCTATGGTGCATTTGGAAGGAACGACATGAGTGCAATCACAGTGGGTAGAGACTAGATGTAGGAAAAATCGGGAATGTGATTAGTCTTCACATAGAGGAGACGAAAGGATCAAGAGATGCGACCTGAACCCTGCTTAGAGGGAGAGCCACTCGAGTCACGAGAGATGGAGACCTCCGGAGGAAAATCGCTGGAAACTTAATGTCGATGCCTCTTGGTGTGCGAAATCGAACCTTGGCGGCGTGGGGTGGATCCCTTGTGACTCCAATGGATCTCTAATTGAAGCGGGATGCAAAAGAATTAACCACAAATGGGCGATCAAAATCCTTGAGGCAAAGGCCATCCTAGAAGGTATTGAAGCTTACCTGAGGAAGTCAGATGCGAGGGAGATCTGCTTCAAGCCCCCGCTGGTGGTAGAATCAGACTCAGCTACAGTGATTAAGGCGCTTAATCGAGAGGCGGAAGATCAATCGGAATTGGCTTTGTTCACAAAGGTCATTATTGATCTTGCCCCCTTTGCAAATGTTGCTAGCTTCTCGAAATGTAAAAGAGCCGAAAACTTCTGGGGCTCATAATCTTGCTCGTTTGGGAGTTAAGGTTGGGGATTTTTATGGGTCTAGGCGCACCTTGTTCCCAGAGGCAAACGTTTCTTTTTTTTTTTTAGGGAGGATGATCTCCCCCGCTGGTTGTATTCGTGTGTAGAAGATGAGTTAGCTGGACTACTCTTTTAATTCCTCTTTAATAATATTGCTATTTTCAACAAAAAAAAAAAGAGTCTAAGTACGGGTCATTTTAGCTATCAAATAAGTTGAATCGAGTTTTCTGAGTCTAGGGGTTCTTTTTCGTGTTTCTTCGTGGTGCATTTTCAATGTGGCCTTCGTTGGACGTTTTCAGTCGATTTCTTTATGGCCTTTGTTGAGGATTACTCTTTGGATTACTCTTTTCTTTCACTGGACATTGTCATAGGCAGAATGTAGTGAACTAATGTTCGAAACAATTGAAAACGCAACCACATAAATGACGAATAGAAACACACAACAAAGGCCACAAAGACGTTGATTGAAAACACCCAACGAAAAGCCACAAAGAAATTGGTTGAAAATGTTCCACAAGGGCCACAATGAAACCAATTGAAAATGTCCAGTGAAGCCATGAAGAAAATGATTGAAAATGAACCATGAAGAAACACAAGAAGAGAAGGGAAAAAAAAAGGCTCGGCCCGACTTATTGGCAGCTAAAATGTCCACATGGTGCTTACTCATTTCATAAAGGATATGTTGTCAATCTATTAGTTTTTTTATACCATTTTTAAAAGTACAATAAATAATCTCTAAAAGTATAAAGATCAAAATAATATTTAAATCAATAGAATAATATCATAAATATAGAATGAAAAAGTTCAACCTAGGGTGAATTTATAAGAAAAATGATGTAGAAAATCTAAAGGATAAGTACATGATTAGCCTTTAAATGGACCCTATATTATGTTTTTGTTCAAACCTACCATTTTTTACGCAAATAGTCTAAGAGCCTAGAGTTTTTACATATAGGGTTGTTATTCAATTACATTTATGCCCTCTTTCATATTTTTTGTATTTAAAATACAACAAAAATCATAAAAGAAAAATCATATTTTATTCTTTCCTATTAAAAAAATTCAACCCATAATTAATTCACTCTCCAATTTTGGAAGGATCCCTAAAATCACTCACCCTCTTTAAAAAAAAAAATCCCTAAAACTACTCCCCATCTCTCACATGGCTCACGGTCTCTCCCTTTTTCTCTCGGCTTTCCTCTCCCTCTTCATCTCCGATCTCCTCTTCTTTTCTTTGTCGCTTGTCGTCGACGACCAACAACCTTCGGAGGTGCCACCGTCATCATAAACTCGAACCAACACTTGCACATCAATGGACGCTGCAAGCTCGTCAACCGCCTTCCTCCTATCGCTATCACATCGTGGATATCGCCAGATTTCGCAATCGTCGTTGTTGTTCAAGCTAGCTACGTCCCAAACAATCGATTGTCGATGCCGCTGCATGGAGGGAGCTCAATGAGAAGTTTCATGGTTGTCGGAGAAGAGAGTTTTTGAAGAATAGTAAAGTTTTTTTTTATATATATAGTTTTATATTTGTTTCATACCATGGTTTTATATATATATATAGTTGTATATTTGTTTCATATCATGTATATATTTCTAGTAGTATATTTAATAATATGAGGGATATTGTATATAACTTTTTTTTGGAAAAGATATATATCTGTGTATATATTTATGCAAATAAGTAGTGATGAACAAATATATAGAATATATATTTGCAAATAACGGAATATACCGGGTGTATTTGATGAAATCCAAAATAGGGGAAGATTTTTTATTATTATTATTTAAAACAGTAGAGTTTTTATGCTTGTATATTGATTTTTCCAATATTAATGTAGGAGGTATATTTTCTTTAAAAAAAATATATAGGGGTATATATATTAGCAAGTAACTGAATATAACAAGTGTATATTTAATACTATAGTTATGAAAAAAAAACTTAGGTATATGTGGCTACAATAATGATTAAAAAAAAATAAAAACTTAGTACATATTATATATAAACTGGTATATATGAATATAAATGTTTTTCCGCAAAATAAAAAAAAATATGGAAAAAAAGTATATGATACAAAATCAATGCTAAGATTGTGAGACATATAAGAAAAACGTATTGTGTGTGTGTATATATATATATATACACACACACATACATACATGATATATATAAAGTATATATGAATTATATAAAGTATATATGAAATTATAAACGAATATCGACGCTTTTTTTTTTTTGTAAAATGAAAAAATCTTGAAAAAAAATCGTTTAGACCAAACCAGAGCACGAAAATGGAAGGAAAATCTGCTGGATTCATTATGACATGAAAGAAAATCGGTACAATAATATTTTCCTAAAATTAAGGAATTTGTTTAGATAATATTTTATATAATAATTTATCCTACAATTTTAATTGAAGAGAAATTATGACAAAAATGGTATAATGGTAGGCTGGAAATCTAATCTTGAAAATATGCATCTCAAAGAGCCCATCCACCAAAATTTCTCAAAATCGAATAAAGCAAAAGCTAATACTTTTCATAAAATTTGACATTCATAAAAATATACTTTAAAAAATAGCCAACTTGTCACAATTTCTGAAAAGTTTAAAAGTAGATTGATTTTTAGAATATTACACTACATGTATAGAATTGAAATGACCTCTGAATGTTTTTGTGGTCAAATTTGGTCAGGTGAGTATTTGTGGTCAAATTTGGTCAGATGAAACTCACCTGACCTTCACGTGCCACCAACGGTAAATTTGTAGATGAGGGGGAAGACGTGGCCTGCAAAAAAGTAAACATGCACACCAGTGTGGTGCTAGCCACATCGCCTCCGATGCTTAAGTCAGAAAACGGAAGAGGAGAGCAAGAGAGTAACGGTCCCCTTCTTCAGTGGCAAAGAGGGGTATAAATACCTGCTCATACTCCTAGGGTTTTTAGGGATTCAGAGGCGTTTCGGGACGAACCAGGCGAAACTGGGGCGGCCAGAGGCTCTTGGCCGAGGCCGACCATGAGCCTCGACCTCGGCCTTGGGCCGAGGCCGAGCATAGGGTCGGGCCAAGAGCCCGACCCCTTTGGTCATGGCTCGTCTCACTTGCCGGTTTCGCCTCTTAGGTCCATCTCCCAGCCCGATTTTTCCCCGGTTGTCCTCGTTAGCTCCTTGTACATCGGGGTGGTCCAAAATTACCTATAACATTAAGCCCCCACTCTTGAATTGGGATTCAGGTGCGACTTAGTGCTATCGGTTGAGCTCCTTAAGCCCGATTTAAGAGTATAACTCTCGTTCCATTCTAACTTATGTATAGATTCCTTGCTATCCTGCAAGATAGGACAAACTGGACAAAGTAGAAACTTCCTGAATAGGGGTTAGGTGAAATGAAAATGAGAAAGGTGAGAGATTACGAAAATGGTCGGAGGACCCGTGTGGTTGGCCCAGCCTCAACCTCGACCTCGGGATGAGGCTGAGCATTTTTCGAATTTTGCTTAGGGGGCGTTGCCCCCGAACCCCCTCCGGGCGCTTCGCCCCTGGACCCCGACTAGCTGACCGGTCAGCGAGACCCCCGTACTTGGTCATTCAGAGTGCATCATTCTAGATCCAGGGCTTATCCACAAGTAAAAATAGGAAAAGAGAGTTAATCTCTGCAAAAGACAAATGAGGGAAGAGACTAGGGTCGGCCTCGGCCTCAAGTCCCTGTTAGCCTAAAACAGGGCCTCGGCCTCAAGCCCCTGTTAGCCTAAAACTTAGCTCCCTGCATCCATTAGTTAGTCCTTATAGGAAACTAATGAGACAATAGGCCAAAGCATGTGATCATTGGTTAGACATGCCAAGCTAGTGTGCTTTTTGTTTAATAGGGAGTGCATATCCCCTAGGTAGCCCCCAATCTCAAGTAAGACTTCACTAAATCATAAAACATAGTTGAGTAAAGAAGAGGATACCTTTAAAGTTTATGCTCGACCTTGGCAAGAGGTGCTCAATTTCTATCTCAGCCAGGTAAGCTAGACTCAGGTGCGGTAGACTTCGGTGGTCCAGGCTCATGCAACCTCAAGTCTGGATGAGGTGAGGTAGACTCGGTAGTCTAGGCACGTCCGATGTGAAGACGCTCAAGCCAGATGAGGTGAGGTAGACTCGTTGGTCTAGGCTCACATAGTCTCAATCTGGATGAGGCGAGGTAGACTTGGTAGTCCAGGCTCGCCTGATATGAAGATGCTCAAGCCGGATGAGGTGAGGTAGACTCGTTGGTCCAGGCTCACATAATCTCAATCTGGATGAGGCGAGGTAGACTCGGTAGTCCAGGCTCACCTGATGTGAAGGTGCTCAAGCCAGATGAGGTGAGGTAGACTCGGTGGTCCAGGCTCACGTAATCTCAATCTGGATGAGGCGAGGTAGACTTGGTAGTCCAGACTCGCCTGATGTGAAGGTGCTCAAGCCAGATGAGGTGAGGTAGACTTGTTGGTCTAGGCTCACATAGTCTCAATCTGGATGAGGCGAGGTAGACTCGGTAGTCCAGACTCGCCTGATGTGAAGGTGCTCAAGCCAGATGAGGTGAGGTAGACTCGTTGGTCCAGGCTCACATAGTCTCAATCTGGATGAGACGAGGTAGACTCGGTAGTCCAGGCTCGCCTGATATGAAGATGCTCAAGCCAGATGAGGTGAGGTAGACTCGGTGGTCCAGGCTCATGTAATCTCGAGTCTGGATGAGACGAGGTAGACTCAGTAGTCCAGGTTCGCCTGACGTGAAGGTGCTTGAGTCGGTTGCCTTGTGCACACTTCTGAATACTGAACTTTAATGGAGAAATTGTGGGGCTTTGATATTAATTAAACTTTTACATTTGAATGAAAGTAAATAGGGAAAAATACTCAACCTATTCCTACAAACTAGAAGCAGAAACATAACAATCAATGTTTAATTATACGATGAAATGCAAAAAACAAGTAGCCCTAAAACTCCATAAGTTCATATTCAGAGTTGGTGGAAGCGTGCTCTGCTCGACCTCAGTCTATCCTCTGGTCGGCCTCGGCCTGGTCGGTCTCGGGCCTCTGTGGCTTAACTGCTTTCAGCGCAGTCCAGTAACATTCTCGTGATTCCTTTTGCTCTCCTTTGACAACTCCCACACGATTCGGAGTTGGAAACTTCAGCAACTGATGGTAAGTTGAAGCTATGGCCTTCATTTCATGCAAGGTTGGCCTTCCTAGGATTGCATTGTAGGCTGACATACAATCCACAACTAAGAAGTTTATCATCTTTGTCACTGCATTCTGTCCATCCCCAAAGGTCATAGGAAGTTCTATGCTACCTTCTGGGGTCACTCTCTCTCCTCCAAATCCTACAAGTGGGGTAAGGCTTGGCTTTAAGAGTTCCCTCTCTAACTGCATTGATTTAAAGACTGTTAGAGAAAGGACATCAGCCGAGCTTCCTCCATCAATTAGGATCCGATGGATTTTCACATTGGCTACAATTAGAGTGACCACAAGGGCATCATTATGTGGCTGATGAATGCTCGCTGCCTCAGCCTCAGTGAACTCCAAAGGGGGGTGTGCCTTTGCTAGATGGACAGAATACATACCTCGATATTCTGGTTCGAACCTTGCTTCCCTGGCAATAGCTTTTTTCTTCCTGCTTGAACCTCCTCCAGCTGGTCCTCCAAAGATGGTTTTGATCTCTCATAGGGGTTCTTCTTTGTCTCGGCCATCTTTGGTCGGCCTCGGCCTTGGGCTCGCCGAGAACTCCTTCAGATACCTATTCTGGATCAATGCTTCGATTTCATCCTACAACTGAATACAATTCCTGGTTGAATGTCCATGGTCCCGGTGGAAAAGGCAATACTGGCTCTTGTCTCTTTTATCGGGACTCGACTTCATCCTCCCCGGGAATTTCAGGAGTCCCGTATTTCGGATCTCCATCAATACTTGCTCCTGTGGAACAGCTATTGGTGTATATTTCTCGAACTTACCAAAGGGATGTGCTCGGTCTGGTCGGCCTCGGCCATAGTCTGGTCGGCCTCGGCCTCCCTCGTCGGTCCGCTGCTTTTTGTCCTTCCTACTGTTGTGGTCAGATGAAGAAGACCTCTTGTGTTCACGTTCTGACTTCTTTGACTTGAGCAACTCCTCTGCGCTCATGTATTTTTGTTCCCTGGAGACAAACTCTGCATAATTTCGAGGTTAGCTCTTACCTATTGAATTGAGCAGTCTCTCGTCTTCCAGTCCGGCTGTTATGGCTACTAGGGCTGCTCCCTCGCTGTACCCCTCAACCTGTAGTGCTTCGTCATTAAAACGTGTTATATAATCACGCAAGCTCTCACCTGGCTGTTGTTTGACTATTAAGAGGTTGATGTGAGGCTTGCGCTGTTCTCTGGCTCCCATGAACTGTGCAAGGAATGCTCGGGCTAATTCCTTGAAAGAGCTGATGGATCTCCTCTTCAACCTTTCAAACCAATGCTTGGCCGATCCTGTTAGAGTGAAAAAGAATGCGCGACACCTGATTGCGTCTGAGACATCGTAGAAGTCCATCCAGTTCTTGTAGGCGTTTAGATGTTGCATGGGGTCTTTTTTGCCATCATACGGATTGAATGTAGGTACCTTGAACTTCTGGGGCACCTCGGCTTTCATGACTTCTTCTGTGAAGGGTGGGTCGACTTGGTCGATTAGTTCTTCCATGTCTTACCCTCCTGAGTCATTCAACTTATGCAGGTCTCCCTGTGGATTTCCAAGCTCCTTTAGTGCGTTCAGAAGTTCAGTCTTCCAAGGGAGGCTGTCCTTCTTGGCCTCGGCCTCGGCCAACCTAGCCTCGGCCTCAGCAGCCCTGGCTTCAGCTTCGGCAGCTCTGGCCTCGAATTCGGCAGTTTTGGCACTTCTGCGCTTCTCCTCGATCAGATTCCTCAGGTCTGTCTTAGTATAACCATAGCTTGGGGTAGAAACTGTGTAGTCACGTCTCTTAAGTGTGTTTGACTCTGGGCTCCTCAAAATTGTACGATCAGTAGGCTTGAGCCCCCTGATCTTGCTGGTCATGTTGTACGTCTTCTTTCCCTTCGATCTCGTCTCCGATTCTGCAGTGTGCTCCATGGGCTCCTTCCCCTTCCTTGGATCCCTAACCAACCTCTCATCAGGGGTTTTAGTGCTAGGACCAGGTTTATCCAAGATACGAAGTATCCTAGACAAATTATGATCCATCGCACTTACTTTGTTTTCGAAAGCAGCAAATTGTAGATCAACTTGCTTCTCTCGGGATGAGGGCAGTGGAGACCGAAGACGAGAAGATTCGGTCTGAGGCCGATCTCGGCCTTCTTCCCGTGACCTCCGCTGGTGGCGGTCACCATCCGAATTTTCTATGTTTATGTCTTGATTTATCTTCTCCATCCTCTTACTCATGGAATGATCGATATGCAGATTTGACAAGCTTTCTTCCCCACAGACGGCACCAACTGTTGATGGTCAAATTTGGTCAGATGAAACTCACCTGACCTTCACGTGCCACCAACGGTAAATTTGTAGATGAGGGGGAAGACGTGGCCTGCAAAAGAGTAAACCTGCACACCGGTGTGGTGCTAGCCACACCGCCTCCGATGCTTAAGTCAGAAAAGGGAAGAGGAGAGCAAGAGAGTAAGAGGAGAGAGTCGAGAGTTCGGGTCCCCTTCTTCAGTGGCGAAGAGGGGTATAAATACCTGCTCATACTCCTAAGGTTTTTAGGGATTCGGAGGCGTTTCGGGACGAACCAGGCGAAACCGGGGCGGCCAGAGGCGGTAGGGACCAAACGGAGCCGGACGGGCTCGGCCTCGGCCCATGGCCGAGGCCGAGCAAGGGGTCGGGCCAAGAGCCCCACCCCTTTGGTCTTGGCCCGTCTCACTTGCCGGTTTCGCCTCTTGGGTCCATCTCCCAGCCCGATTTTTCTCCGGTTGTCCTCGTTAGCTCCTTGTACATCGGGGTGGTCCAAAATTGCCTATAACAGTTTTAACTACCAAGTTAGACTGAGTTTGCATTAAAATTGAGATGATTTTGAACATCATTCATGATTCAAACACTTTTAGATGATTTTAGAACTACAACTAGAGAAATATCTTATCATAAACAAAAACTAAATTCTAAAGCCTTATTAATTAATATTAAATAAATAAAATCCCAAAGAAGTGGATTAGCTCTTCCTAAGGGGTCATTTGGCCCACTGTGTTGGTTATAATAGTGGGAGCTATTATAACCCACCCAGTGTTTGGGGCATCAACAAAAATAGGGGGTGAAGTGGGTTATTTTTCCCCTCCGTGTTGCTACAGTAACCACTATTCAACCCACCACAATTATTCTATCCACTCTCTACAGTAACTCTCTTCTCTCTTCTTCCATGTGACTCATCGACTTTTCTACCAACGACCGGTCGACGACTTTTCCGACGACCACCGACAACTTTTCCGCCGACCACCGTCGACTTTCCAGCGATCACCGATGACTTTTCCAGCGACCTCTTTTTTTTTAATCTTTCTTCTCATTTTCATTTCGAAAAATATAAAAAACGAAAAATAAAGAACAAAAAAAGAAAATAGGAAGACGAAATGAAAAAGGAAAAAAGAGAGGAAAAAATTTTCGGTTGTCGAAAAATTTGTTGGTGGTCGTCGGAAAAGTCGGAAAATTTCTAGGGAGTTAGATACTAGGTTGTCTTTGTACATATATAAATATGGAGTTTTTTTTTTTTTTTTTTTTGAGGAGATATAAATATGGAGTTTTATTACATAATTACTTTTGATAATGAAGTATATGAATGTTTACCTTCATCGTACCATATTTTTCATTCCAAATTATACTTATCGTATTTAAGTTTACCGTGATAATAATAATTTTAAAAAAATACAACTCAAGTTTTTATTTTATGTGATTTCTATTTTATTTGATTCTTTTGATAATGAAGGTAAAATGAGTTTTGAATAAACAGAAATGAAACAAATATGGTTTTTCTATATGAAATCATAAAATGACTTATTTTGTGAAAAAAATCATGCATGACTCTAAAATAAAAAAAAATCAACCCTTACTTTAGGTTATTTTTGTTTCCTTTTAAGTTAAACACATAATTTAACCCTTGTACCTAGAACTTTATTTTTTTTTACAACTAAACCCATATTTTTTTTATTAATATTTGAAGTACAAAGTTGTATGAGGAAAATAAACAAAAAAAAAAAGTTGTATGAGGAAAATAAACAAAAAAAAAAGTCAGAAAAAAAAAAAACAGTCAACTTGAACATTTGATTTAGGGTCCGTTTGGAATACATTCTAATTTAAATGTTTTTCAAGAATGCATTTTTTAAAAAACATTTTGTCTAAAAATTGTTTAGAATTTAAACACTCATGTGTTTGGTTGCATTTTCTCACAAATGTTTATATACACAAGTTATTGTTTATTTAAGAAGTCTTTTTTTAAAAGTTGGTTTCAAGTGTTTCTCTCCAAATAGTTTATTTATCAATCTCATTTTCTAATAAGTCATTTTTAGTGGTTGTCAAACACTAGAAATTTTTTCAAAATAATTTATTTTCAAAATTAAACACTTGAAAAGTTAAACCAAACACACCCTTAGAATCCCATGTTAAACATATCAATATTCCAAACATAGACTATTTTAACCCAGACTAAAATAATCTGCATCCCAAACACAGACTATTTTAACCCAGACTAAAATAATCTGCATCCCAAACACAGACTATTTTATCCCAGACTATAATAATCTGCACCCCACAAACTATTATAATCCCCATACTATTATAACCCCCAACTATTATAACCAACTCAGTGCCCCAAACAGCCCCTAAATGGAAAATATAAACTCCATATTTGCTGCTTAGGCAGTTTTCTTGATTCATCTCATGATTGAAACATAGTGTACAACAGAGATTGAACAACACAAGCCTCAAAGGGCCAAATAATGATAGGATTAAAGCCTCATCTTCCAACGGTTAATTATTTACTGAAACTAACAGGGTTACTTTGTTCTATAAAATAGCATGTTTTTGACTGCAGAAAGATGGGGCTGGCTTGCTTTACAATCAAATCATTCAGTTTTGGTGGCTATACACTTGACCAAGTCTAAGATTCTAAAGTAGTCATAAAACAAGATGGACTCTTTGCCCTCGAGTCCGTCTCGAGTGTACCTATTGCTACCTGTAAGGTTATTACAAGGGCTACCGCCGACTACGAGATCAAAACCTCCAAATAAGTTCATAAAATATTGTAACCTATCTGCATCTAGCTCTTGCACATCAGCAAGATCAATCAAAGTCCCTTTCTGGTTCGTTTGCTCCCACCAACTTCGCACGATATTTCGGTTCACTTCCGAAATATCGACAGAGACGACATTTTTAAGAGGGATACCCAGGCGATGAAGTGCCACTTCAGCACCTCCAATACCAGAAAAGAGAGACAGAAGATTGATTCCTCCCGGGAACATGTCCTTCAAGACTGAAAGATGGTATGCCACGGTGTCAACCTGAAACAACAAGATGTAGGCAAATATGTAGTAAGATATCACGACCAAAAAATCCTAACCCAAAGAAGGCTGATACAATGTTGCTGCCAGCTTTATACTGGTAGATATAGCCATGTAGGAGAGAGAAACTAAAATCAAGATCCCGTTTGATAACCATTTGGTTTTTGAAGGTTATGCTTGTTTTCTCCCAATTTCCTTACCGTGGTATGTTTGTTAAGAACACATTTGAATTTTTAACTAAATTCCAAAAAAAAAAACAAGTTTTTGAAAACTAAGGCTCCGTTTGATAACCGTTTGGTTTTTAGTTTTTTGTTTTTGAAAATTAAGTTTATAAACACTACTTCTACCGGTAAGTTTCTTTTTTTTTTCCATGTTTTCAAAAACCAAGTCAAGTTTTGAAAAAAAATTAGTTTTCAAAAACTTGTGTTTTGTTTTGGAATTTGACTAAGATTTCAAATGTTTGATTAACAAAGATGAAAACTATTGTTAGTAAATCGGGAGAAAACAAGCATAATTTTCAAAAACTAAATGACTATCAAACGGGACCTAATTTTCTAGTTTTCAAAACTTGACTTTGTTTTTTAAAACATAGGAAGGTGGATAACAAAACAAAAAAAAACTGATGGGTGTAGGTAGTGTTTATAAGTTTAAATTTTCAAAAACCAAAACAAAAAATCAAATGGTTATCAAACGGGACCTAAAATTTTACTATATATCAAAAGATTTAAAAGGTGGCAGACATATTGAATAATTTTCCCTAACCCACATGGAAGACTCGATAGTGAAATCCTTGTTGTCTTCCATAATTACTAGCGTAGTAGCCTTGGCTAGACGTGCCTCCTGAAACAAGTGGGACGGAAGTGGGCTACAAAAGTGGCCTCTGATACCCAATTACCAAAAATAATGATGACAATGCAGTTCAAGCAACGAGCAATCATATTCAAAAGGAAATTCAGAGTGATCTAAGATGATAAGACAAAGAAGACAGAAGAGATCGGTACCTGGAATGAATTGCCAAGAGACTTGTATCTGTCTGTCCTACTGATTCCACCTCCTCTAGTATGGTTCTTGGGGAATCCCAGAAGCATTTCTACTTCATCAGGCTCGAGTGGGGCGACCTTATTTTTTCCAACCCAAACCAAATTCCATTTTCGACATTGATCTAAGACAAACTTTTGCACCGATAATGGTGGATCACGTTCACCATCATAATCTTCAAGAGCTTTTCGAATTCTGTCAGTAAGTCGAGCACTTCCAATGCAAGTTTGTAAACAATTTAATTGCGTTCTAGTATCCCATGAAGGCCACCACTTCCTTGTTAAAGGAAATGCTTCATGTATAGTGTGGGGAGGCAGAGGAAGAAGAGGATATCTGTTATGTATTGGGAGATTGTGGACATAGCCTCTTTTTCTTGCAGCAGCACAGAAATATTTGGAATCAACAAATTCCGGTTCAACATCATATAAGAAGCGGGAAATCGTATTCCATACTCCTTTCGGAGCAAGTGCCACATTTTCGTAGTAAAAGTAGGGAGGTCCCATGGCTGCCTCTGGAAGTTTTCTGTGAACTGTAGGACATAGTTCATTGGGAACCCCAAACCCAATCATTGGATTTGGCAAACGAATTGTCTCGTCATCGTCATCAAAGCACTTAGGTTTTTTCTTCTTCCATGCCTCATAATCATAATGCCTTCTCTTTTTGAGCTTACTACAGCCATTGAGATTCTTTGGCTTTGGCTGTTCAAATAATCAAAAGCAAAAATATGTTCGATTGAATGAAATTATCAACGTGATAAGGTCCCCAAAAACGTTAGCAGAGAAATTTAAGCAGTTCATTTAACACCTGCAGTGCTTTAAAATCAAGAATTTGATAAGACAGAAAAGTTACCCTATCCGGAAGATCCCCAAGAAGAACATCTGCAGCCTTTGAAATTTGAGCAGCAGATATAAAATCCGTCAGCTCTGCAATTGAGGAATGCACTCCTGCAATGTCGAATAAGGCACCGTCTTTTTGAGTGACCCAAAATCAGCAGATAAGTATTACGAATCCAACTAAAAAACTTAACAAATAAATTATTGAAGTGACAATTAATGATGGTAACAATAAAGCCCTCAAGAGAGCCCATACACCACCCTCTCTCCAACATTATACTGGCAAACATCCATCCCAAAACAACAAAGGAGAGGAGAAAGGGGCTCTTAGTAACTTCAAGCAAGAACTTTACATCACAATTTCCATCAATAAATATGGAGAAAACAGTATCCAAGACACAACTACAATTCCATGCAGCCCACTTCTAACAAACCTTTACTCTAAGCACGGCAATGAGGAAATCCTAATCCACCTTATCACAAGCTTTTCTAGGGTCCATCTTTACCCATCAAACCTCCTTTATTTCTTCATCTACCATCATCGGCCAAACCACCTCCACGTTTTCTTTCACGAAAACAGATCGAACAGTTTCAAGAAAACCAACCTCTTTAAAAGGAGTCGCTCTACCTTGATCACTTTAGACATATGCAGCTTGAAATAACTCCAATGAGAAGAAAAAAAGGAGACGTTAAGAAACCCTCTTAGCCCAACCCGTCACCATTTTTTGTTTTGGGAGTGGGGGTAGGCTGATTTGTGGGGGTTTCTTCTCTCGATGATTCCTATGGATACCATAAAAGAAGGGGACTCTTTTTTGTGCTACTCTGAACTTCATTAGCTACAAGGATAGAATCTTGTCTTCTTCCAACAGAAGCAAATTGATCACTAGTTAAAAAAAAGTGCACTTGAGCCTTTCAGGAAAAACCTTGGAAATGACTTTCCATAATCTATATCTAAGATATAAATTATAAGGTTTTTTGTTATTATAATTCAATGGAAAAAGGAACGAAGGGCTATCATCACCCTCCAAAAGCCACTTCCATTCAAACCGTTTATGGACCTTTCCTCTTTAATAATGGCCTCAGTCTATTAAATTTTCAAAATCATCCTATGGTATGGTGACTCGTGTCTCTAAGATCCTCTATATTCCAAGTTTTGATGCACTATTATTCAATTTTAACAAAAATTGGAACAGCAGCTAGGCCATCCCACCACCACCACCAAACTTCAAAGAAAGACACAAAAGAAGAATGTTTCAACTATGCATTCTCAAACTTGAAAGGCAGAGGGCCCCACTTAAAGGAGACTGTTTCCAATGCTATATAGAAATGATGTAATGTGTTTCCTCGCCTTCCTCAAAACTCTAGACATGTGAGAGTTTCCCATCCATTCGATGCTTGATTGAAATCTACCAATCAAGGTACAAAACAAAGCTTCCATGAGGATCTCACCAATCATCATGGATAAATTGTCTAGTAACAACCATGTTTTCTCCGACCAAATCTTAAAACAACATGTCCCTAACAATAACACAAAGCTTGAAGAAGAAATAATCTTCTTATCCCATAGTAATCATTCAAGAATCAAGATTACATCTGGGAAGAATCTCATAAACAAAGCTTTGATAGAAGAATGCAAATAATTTTAGAACAATTCAGAGAAGTCAAGCTTAGATATTGTAGATTTACTACAAGGAGGTACAAACCACATCTCTCTATTGCTGCATAAGCTTCGTCTTCGGAGTAACCCATGTCCAACAAGAACATCATTTTGTTGTCAACATCGGATACAGGTTTTGCAGTCCCCTACATGATTGACCAAACTATCATGAAACACTGAGTTGCAAGGAGGAATAAGCATTGACTCAAAAAGTTTTGACAACGTTATAGCACATGTTCACAAAATAACTAAAAAGCAAACTGCTCCATGAAACCAAAGAAAATCAAACAACCTCGTTTTCAGAATCACTGTCTATATCAGTAAAATCATCCAGAAAACTTCCTTCATAATCCGAAAAGGAGTCATCAGTATCAACATGCTGCTGCTTTGGAGGAGAGTTTTCAAGAGCCTGCAGAAGAAAAAGAAATGAATTCTTTGATGGGAAAGAAAAAGAAATGAATTCAAGATATATAAATACAAAAGAGAAGGTGGCAGATGCTGGACAGTGATAGAAGTACAAGAAAAGGGGACCATAATGACTTCTAGTTCTAGTCAAAGATCTTCAAGTATCTTATGAAACAACAGGTCGAGATCTCGACAATCTCCTGGACATTTGGAATCTAGTTCATTAGGCCAGGAAATATGAATTGTCACATGTAAGAGAGAGAGATTTAGAATACTGATAAAGACAAAAAGTTCACAAGTTTTTATTCCATGATACGCATGTGAGACAGTCACTTACATTGACTGCAATATCTTGATGGGGGAAAAAAGCATATCATATAAGACAAAACAATTACAAGAAACTAACTTTGACAACCTAGCATGTCATCATCAGAGATACTCACCGACAATGTGAGGAGGGTCTCAAGTATCGAATCAGTATTTTCCTCTCCTGGATAGTCCATCAAAACAGAGTTATGCAGGTGCTTTGGAAGTTTCAAGATTGAAACAACAATTTCTAAACTTTTCTCCTCAATGAACAAAAATCATGTTTCTTTTCTTCTTATTATTTTTTTCTAATACAAATTATCAAATAAACGAAAAAGAAGTTACCATTTTCCTCGATAGCTTTGGCAACCATTTTTGCAGAAAATCCCATTCCTATAAAATGATCAACTATCTTAGAGTTGGAAGGACCTGCAGATGAGCTTGCCTTCGTGAGGAAGAAATAAACTAGAGTTAGTTATGCAACAAAATCCTATACAACCGTCTAAGCTTTGATATTGTCAAAAGAATACTATCTAAAGTCTTTTAGCAACCTAAACGGCTTAGAAATTGAACCAAATGACATATTAGCTTGATTATTATTTATTATACAAAATGTAATAGGGTCAAGCAGTTGTCCCATGAGATTAGTCGAGGTGCGTGTAAACGAGCCTAGACACTCATGGAGATAAATATATATATTCATTACACAAAAGATAACACATGCCATATTTCTTAGTTCAGCATCATCAAAAACTATGTATATTACCCTCATCAATAACAACTTCACCAACAAGGAAATTTAAGTAAACTACCAACAATCAATCATGGAAAGACACGCACAAACTTCACTGTAAATGTAGACACGACATACCATATTTGCCTCTACACCAGGGAATGTCAAACTCGCATGAGAGGCTAAAGGTATATTCTCAATTTCAAGTTCATCTTCAGTATCCCAGTCAATGTTATCAACTTCAACACCAAAATCATCATCAGCCTACACAAAATAACGTACAAGTAAACCAAACAGCAAAAATTAATGGAAGAAAAAAAAGCTAATTGCTTGAATATAATAATATATAAAATATAATAAATAGCAACAAACATTAGTTAGTGCTCTTCAGAAATCAACATAAAATTAAGAGCAGCTTTTTTAAAAGTAAAAAGAAATAAATATAACTGCATACATATATTCATACAAGCCATGTCTCCCACATACTGTTTTGAGTATGTAATACATCTAAACTTTTTCAACGAAACCAAGAAAACGTACCATCCTTATATTCTGGGGGAAATGATTTGCTGGTAGATGGGGCCTTCAAGCTGCAGACAAATACAACAAAGTATTGAGAGGCGGGAGCTACATGTATCAAACAAGATGTTTGGGAGTATACTAGAAAAATAGTTCGTTTTTTGGAACAAGAATATTGTGAAAGATACAAGTCCACTCACATGAAGAGGGGGAAAAATCCTATTTTTGTTCAACCAAATACATCACATAATAAAAGCCAACCAATAACAACACCATACCCTAATAGCACAAGCTCAAAGCCACAAAAGGTGGTTCAAATCTTCAAGAGGCACTCCTATCAAAAACAAAAACAAAAAAAGCTTCAAGAAGCAGACTGGCACATAATACATCAATTGTGGACAAGGATAAAAATACGCAATCTCTAAATAAAACCAAAAGTGGCTGGAGTTTTTCCTCCCCTTTTGTACATTTCATTCATCAATGAATTTAATAGCAGTTCCCTCAAAAAAAAAAAAAAAATGAGTTCATCAACATTTGAGGGTGGGGAGATTCGAACCTCTGACCTCTTGGTCGAGGGTACATGCCAATTACCACTAAACTATGCTCATTTTGGCAGTTTCCTCCTCAAAAAAACAAATAAAGTTGGAAGATGAAACCACCCACACTTGCAAAGACTTATAGGATATAACATAAAAAGTCTCAGTAGACCACACACGATGGTTGTTATTATGCCAGGAATAAAATACGACCCAAGAATTACATAAAAAGAAGCTAACTCATCAATCTCACATATAAATGTAGACATGGGAATGTAGGCCTACCTAGATGTATTACCTGAAACTGAAAGCAAATCTTCAAGAAGCAACTTATTATCAAAAACAGTAAAACAGTAAAAGTTGGACTCCTTTTTGTGGACTTGTTTTTTGTATGCCTGTGTATTCTTTCATTTAGAAAAATGAAAGTTGGTTTTTTCATCAAAAAAAAAAAAAAAAAAAACAGTAAAAGTTGCAGTAAGCTCCTTATAGTTATTCTTTCCATGCTAGAGCAAAAAGTCATTTGGTTGAGAGCTTAATAAATTTAATCTATTTTCCTCATTAGACCACATAATATCATGCGCATATAGCACTTACACATTATTTAAAATTAAAAAACAACCCTTCAACACAATTAATTTAATCAACATCATAGTTTTCAGTTTTAGTTTTAAATCGTCATTGTAATTTTCACATTCAAAAGCTAGTTATCAAGCCAACCATCAGATAAAATTGACAAAATCTATCCGAACCAAATCGACCGACCATTATTTTCCAGTATTCATTGGGAAATATGAAAGAATACAAAACGGCAATTTTTTTTTTTTTTAAAGAAGAAGAAGAAGAAGAAAAAACAGCCCAAGAAGAGAAGTCAAACTAAAAAAAAGGGGCTCCCAAGGCCAATCTAACAAAAACAAGAGCCAAAGCATAATTACAAATAAAAAAATTTGGACATTGACACCCAAAGAGATACATGAAACTTAACAAGAGACCAAACCTCCCCCAAGAACTCTTTATTATTATTATTATTATTTTCAAAAGAGACTGAATTTCATCGATGAATGAAATGAAAGAGGGAGTTTAAAAGGTGCATTACAAGAAAGCTCTCCAATTTTAAAGAAGAGAGAAAAGGCTATAATTGGTAAAAGGTTGTTTACATTTATACCAATAGCATGAAAAAGAATCAAATCCATGAAATTATCAAAACTTTAGTGCTTGTCATGGAAAGTTCACTCATTTCTCTCCAACCAAAGAGTCAAAAAGAAAACCCTATTAATTGCAAGCTAAAGAGTTCTCCTATAACCTTGAAGAGGACGTCCTACAAAAGTAGAAGCCAATAGTTTATGAATTCTGTCCGGCATGACCATATTCCAACCAAAAGCTTGTAACATAAAAGTCCAATACCGATTGGAAAAAGAACAAGTACCAAAAAGATGCCATTCAGTTTCCATATTTCAAAACCACAACATACCAAGAGGGGTAAAGTGAGAAGTAACAAACCAACTAAACCATGTTCTTTGTTTGATTCAAGAAAATGAGATAGCAGCAAGCATAAGAGTTTCCAACCCATCAGCTTTGTTATAGTGTTTAGAATGTTTTACATAGAAGTCCTAGCGATTAATTAAAGCAATTGTTCCTTATAACAGTTTCTTCAAGTCATAATGCCTCCATAAGAGGCAAACAAAGCATTAATCTAATCATGGTGAGGAGATGAGTGTGGTAGAGGACTATAGAAAATGGAAAACAAAAGTTGGGTCAAGGACTTTTTAGACCCAAGCTAGTTAGGTCTTGTTTGATAACCATTTGGTTTTTTATTTTTGGTTTTCGAAAATTAAGTTTATAAACACTACTTCCACCTCTAAGTTTCTTTGTTTTGTTATTTACCTTCTTTCCATGTTTTCAAAAACAAAGTCAAGTTTTGAAAACTAAAAAAAAATAGTAGTTTTCAAAAATTTGTTTTTGTTTTCAGAATTTGGCTAAGAATTTTTTTTAGATATGTGTTCTTAACAAAGATGAAAATCATGGTAAGGAAATTGGAATAAAACAAGCATAATTTTCAAAAACTAAAAACTAAAAATCAAATGGTTATCAATCGGGACCTTAGTTGCAAATTTATCCAACCCCAATGACCATATTTAGATAATGAATCCAATCCAACCCAACCATAGAATATTTAACTTGGGTAGATTCTCGTTGTTTAGATCATAAATTCACAATATTGTTGTTTAGATCATAAATTCACAATATTGTAAAATAAATAGTGAAAAACTTAGTTTTTTTTTAATCTGTGAGAGTACGGGCCAACTAGCGTGCACCACAACTAATCTCTCAGGACAACTGCCTAACCCTACAACATTTGGTTGCCAGTAAGATATTAAATCCTAGGTAGGTGGCCATCATGGACATGAAAATCTTAGTTTTTTAAACATCAAAGATAGAAAGGAGTTATGTTAGAGCAAAAAATAATCGTATTTTAAATATCTATAAACATCTATTTACTTATTGTCAAACATTAAATTAAGATTAGTAGCTCAACAAGCTTTACTTTATGAAAATGTGTACTCCAAGAACTTTAGGGAGTAAAACATCTCAAAAGTAATTAAAAAATAAAATAGATATGTTCATACATGAGTTATTATAAGTAAAAGTATATTTTTTTTTAATTAACAATAAGTTCTGTTTAACTCGGTTCAACCCAAATCAATTTTAAGAAATCTAAACCCATAAAGGTCCAATTTACATGAAAAAAAATTGATATAAATCATTTTAATTAAGTTATTTATGTAAAAAATAAAAAACCTTCTTCATCTCCCCCTTTTGTTACTTTCTTTCCCTAATCTCCCCCAAGAAAGATTCTTCATCTTCCCTACACCAGCCCCAACAAAGCAAATGTCTAATTTCCGATAGAAACGATGAAAATAACACCAAACAAATCGAGTACGAGCCTCATTTCAAAAGCACCACACGAAGACTACGAAATCTCACATGCAAATTGAATCCAAGCCTCGTTCGCACTTTCTACAAGCAATCAAAACACACAGACTACAAGACCGTCAAAAGGCACAAAGCGGAACAAAATGAAAATCAAACGGCTAGATCTAGAGAATTAGGAAACGAACATTAGAGAAAACCGAATCGTACCTGAGAAAAATGAGCTTCTTTAGAAGAAATGAAACACAGAAAATGCTGTGCTAGCAATGCGAAATCTCTCTACCACGCTTCCGAAAGTGAAGAAGCGCAGAGAGACGGCCGCCGGAGAGAATCAGAGGAACATTTATAGAGCCGCCGATCAAAGGAGAGGAAATTTTGGGGTCTTCCGCCGTAGAATCTCGGAATTGGCCTACTTCAGTTTCACTTTCTAACCATGGTACACACTCATGACCAACAAGTTTGGTTGAGTTATGTTAGGGTTCGTTTGATAATTATTTTATTTTGTTTTTTAAAATTTATATTCATTGTGTAATGAAGTGATTCATGGGTGGGGTCCAGTTGGTCTGGTCTTGTTAGGACAATTTCTATACGGAAAATTGTGAGGAATAGCTAGAAAAAAATACGGTGTTATTGTAATATCTCCATTATGTACTCGTATTCACAATCAATCCTCACCATCCATAAATATATTTCTTTTTTTTTTAAAATATCGTCAATATTCTCTCACAGTATTTAATTCACCTTCTAGACTTTTTTTTTTTTTTTTTTTTTTTTTGACAATACCTGGGGGAAGGGGTTCGAACCATAGACCATGTGGTTATCCGTACAACTTTATACCAGTTGAGCTAAGCTCTTGTTGGCAATTCACCTTCTAGACTTGTTTATATTATTTTGTGAATTTCTCCATTTTCAAACGTTTCATCTAAATCTTAGATATCACTCTCCTTTAATTATTGTATTTTTTTTTATTAAATAATAAAATCAATTAAGCTAAGGGGAGATGAAATGGAACTGAAGATTGAAGGAAATCGAACGAATATGAGGATTTCAAACAAAATGGGTTGTTTGGGAAAATGAAGAGTTTCAGACGGTGTGGGTTGCCTAAAAAGATGGAGGGTTTTTTATTGATTCACCAAACGGTGACATATAATTATGTAGGATTGAAATTCCTGCAGAAACCTATATTAAACCGTCTCGTTTTTTAATTAGGTCTCTAGAATACCATTACATTGGCAAAGAAATAATTACAAAACATTTCTAAATTATTTCTACAAGATTAAGCATGCTTATTAATTGTTGTAAAAGTCTACTGAAAAGGGATAGAAGTTACATACTTTCGTTGTAGACTCAGGAATTACAACAAAGATACTCCCCATACGTTAAGGTCACGATCACAGCAACTTGGGACCAAAGAACAGGACACCACCAGTGAGATTTGTTAGCTTTACGAGCTTCAATCATACCATATGTTTTGATGATAACACATCTTTAATTTATTAACACTTTCAGTGTTTCAAAATGTTCATCTTGCAGAGCTTGGAAAGACGATTCCAACGCAATTTGAATTGCTCAAATCCTCAAACGAGAAAGTTACAAGCAAAAGAAATTGGAAAAAAAAAAAGCTTACATGGCAGTGACGTAACGCTTACGTGGCATCTGATGTGGCAGCTGACGTGGACCTCATTTTGAATGGTTGGCTGAATCAATTTCTTTCATTTTACTCCTAATTTCAAATCATCATTTTAGTTCCAATTTCTTAAATTTCATCATTTTACACCTCGTCTTCAAATTCAATCTCATCCAAATCTCATTTCCTTCGAATCCTCGTTCTAATTTCAAATTCCCTTAACTTCAATATATTCTCAATCTCATTCTTAAATTCACATCCTTTCCTTTTTTATAAAATTAAATCTTCACCATTCATTTCAAAATAAATCCAATGGCCAAAATTTCACCTCCTCACTTATAAATTTGAGCAAATTTTCTCTTTTCATACACACACTCAATTGATCAAAAGAGGTTTACTCAATCCAAGGATGGGTAGAGGTTTACTCAATCCAATGGCTAGCCTTCAAGTCTTTTACTCTCCTTCTCCAAAATTCTTCCATATTCTTATCCCGGCTTATTGCAAATTTTTTGAAGAATTTTTTAGTGAGAATTTTGAGTGCTCATACTTGTATATTTTGCCTTCGAAGAGGTTTATTTTTGTTGTGAGATTATTTCCTTTTTCAATTGGGAAATTGTAATAAGGTGTGGGTGCACCTTGGAAATTGAGTGAGTGGTTTAATCCCTAACTCGAAAAAGAATTTGTAGTGGTTTGATCCTGAACCCGGTTAAAAGGATTATAGTGGTTTGATCTTGAACCTGTTTAAAAAGATCGGTATAAGTTGAGTTCTGAACCTGTAAAAGGATCGAGGTTTACTCTTGAACCTAGAAAATGAGTCGGTTTGGTTCTCACCCGTAAGAGAGTCGTTGCAGTAAAATACCCAAGAAGGAGTCTTGGGGAGTGGAGTAGGGATTTTCGAAATACTATAACTTTTCCGATGTTATCTCTTTCTCTCTACTCTTTTAATTTCTGCTCTTTGATTTCTTATCTGAGTCGATTGCATACCTAGGAAAATTATTTTAATATTTCTAGCATATTTTATAGTGTTTATTAAATTAAGTTTGTTTAATTTAGCAAAAAGAAAAAGTTTAAAATTTTATTAAACAACCCTATTCACCCCCTCTAGTGTTGCCATACAATCCTACAAGATTGCCTCCATATATCTCTGTCTATTTGAGGTATTGGTTGTGAGACCAATTATTCTTGAAATTGGGAATGGTGAAATTTCAAGAGAGTTCTTGAGAGAATATACCTAGGGAGAGTTTCTTGATATGTGTAGCAAAAATGCAGATGAAGATCACTCTTCAATAACTCCTTGAGTGTGAACTTTAGGTAGACAGAGAGAGACCAAATGTGGAATGAATCCATGATATCCTGATGGGAGTTAATTCTTTTATTTAATTTAGAGTAATTGCAGTGGGTGGCAAATTAATTATATATAATAGCAAATTCAACACAAGGTTAAAAGAATTGCAAATATGGCAAAAAAATTAGAATATTTTCATTTTACCCTTCTCTTTCTCTCCCTTTCCATTTACGATTTTTTTTTTTTTTTTTTTGCATATTTTGAAATCTGTTACGATTTTTTTTTTTTTTTTTTTTTTGCATTTTTGTCATTTATGAGTTGTTACGATTTCTTGTTTTTTTTTTAATGATTGTTTCCTCTTCTTTTTATTTATATATATATGTATATTTGATAATATGTAGGGAGGGGGATTCGAACCACAAACCTTGTGGTTATCAGTACAACTTTATGCCAATTGAGCTAAGCTCTTGTTGGCCTTCTTTTTAATTCAAGAATGCCAAGAATACAAAAATAGCAATTTGGGTGAGTGTTTGTATAAGTATATCAAAGTATATCATTGATATACTCCGGTTAATCGTAGTCTATCACTGACTATCACTGGTCGAAGTCTATCAGGGCTATAATTGATAGATAATGAAATACAAAGCATACAAGAATAACAATTTTATGGTGGTGGTCACAGAGCTTGTGTGCTAGGCTTTAAAAATTATATTGTTGATTGAGAGTCGCTTGTTCGTAATGGTTATTTTTGGATTTTACGTTCTAATTACCACAAGAGACTTAAATTTTTTGTTCAATTTATGATTATAGTATAATAATTTTGGATGAGTTTCTAATTACCGAGATGATTGCAATGCAAAGTACTTTACTGATAGATTTCAATTAAATTGATTTCTATCAGTAACAATCATTGGTAGACTTCGATTAATTGATAATTAACTGATTTCTATCCGAGATAGAAACTGATAGACTTCAATTAACTGATTTCTATCCTCGATAGAAAATGATAGATTTGAATTAAACTAATTTCCATCAGTGATACAAGTCAATAGACTTTAATTAAATTGATTTCTGATAGAAACTGATAAACTTCAATTAAATTGGTTTCTATCAGTGATAGAAACTAATAGTCTTGAATGAAATTGATTTCTATTAGTGACAGAAACTGATAACCTTGAATTAAACGATTTTCTATTAGTGCATTATCACTGATAGACTTAAATTAAACTGATGGATAGAAACTGATAGCCTTGAATTAAATTGTTTTCTATCAGCAACTATCACTGATAGACTTGAATTAAACACGATAAAAACTTATAGATTATGATCATCAAAGTCTATCAGTGATACACACTGATAGACTTCGTTTAATCAAAGTCTATCAGTGATACACACTGATAGACTTTGATTAATCAAAGTCTATCAGTGTCTATCACTAATAGACTCCGATTAATTGAAACTTATCATCAAAGTCTATCAGTATTTATCATTGATAGACTCCGATTAATCGAAGTCTATCAGTGACTATCAATAATAGGGACTGATAGACTATTGGAGATACTAAGGGTATTTTCGTAATTTAACGTATTTTTTGCTATTTCCGCAAATAATTTTATTTTTTTTGCTATTTTTTCCATTCTTTTGTCGGTTTTTGCTATATGTGCAAAGCCCCCTTTAATTTAATTACTATTAAATTAAACATAACTAATTTAGTTAATTAATTAAATCTGATTTAATTAATCTATCAATTTAAATCATATTTAAATGAACATCTCTCACATAACCTATAGTTTTAATGTACATCTAATGCACATTAAATTTAATTTATTGTTTTAATATGAATCCAATTTATATTAAATTAATATTTGAACTCCTTCAAATATTTAATTCTCTCATAAATTAATTTTGAATCATATCCAAAATTAAATTTATATTATAAAGTTTAATTAAAATATAAACTGTATATCATAATGCATCACCATACATTATATTAATTCTCTTATTGAATTTGAACATTTCAAATTCTATTCAATACTAAATTACCTCAATACCCTTTACGAGCTAGGAATGAAACCTAATGGACCTACAGATCAAAAGCTCCAATAATACGAGACTAATTGGCTAAACTCATTAACCATATTAATCAACACTAAAGCCCACAACTGCACTTTTCTCACTGTAGATATATTTTTGTGTCAACGGATATAGACCAATAACAACAAGTTAGTCCTTCACGAGTGTTCGTAACATTAGCTAAGTCAAATTACCATTTTACCTCTGGGTTACCTCAATGTCCTTAAGTACCAGTGTTCTTCTAATGAACAACCTGTTTAAGGTCTAACCAGTAAACAGAAACCCCTCTCGGGCTAATGAGAGGGTAGGACTCTTTGTTCAAGTCCCGGAAACACCACTGAAGGGAACACTCATCTACTTATCCTAAAGTTGGGAAGAAGTGAATTTCATCTTGTGTTATTATGTTCCTAGCTCCTCACTCGATCTTGTCCCCAAAATGGTAGGCTTATTGAGTCGGCGAACTGGCCACTCTCACCCCATACAAATCAAAAGACAATCCCTCGTGATCAAGAGTTCCTAATACACTCAGGATTAAGACTAAGTTGCCAATATAGGTCATCATATTGAAATAGAAACCTGAATAGTCAACAAAGTTACATCTACTGGTTATTATTTCATGGTCCGGTCTTATGCAAACTCATTGCATAGGATATCCCCACTCGCATTTCACCTACACGAACGCGTTGGATCATTGTGTTTTATCAAATACAAAGTGGGTCGTATCCATAGTGTCACCAGGATAAGGTACCCAACCTTATCCCTATATTATAGACCCTTTAGGTTGTTTCTTGAACATTGATTCCGGTATGTCCCCACATACAGTTCAAGACACATAACACAGTCTAGGATTTTAGTTTATTAGATTTAAGGTTATTAAAGTAAGACAATATTCAACAACCTTTATTGAAAAACCTCGATAACACTTTATTGATAATAATCAAATTGTTTACATTTACTATCTACGAGTTTTAGAGCATAAAACCCATCAAATTATACTTTCAATTTGACATTGTTTTCATTAGTGAATGCAATTGGTGACTTAACTAGTGTTTTTTAAATCTTTCAATATTATTCATTTTACACAGACAAGTTAGGGCTACTCTTTTTTTTTTCATCAATGAATGCTAATGCTTTTTAAACCTTTCAATGTTGTTTATCTTACATTGGCAGGTTAAGGTTACTCATTTTCATGTTCAATAGACGGATGTATATATTTCAATATACTGATAATATATGAATCAACCAATATACTTATTAGAAGCTAGGACATCGTTTTTATTAGTATGTTCATTTGTAATTATCATTATTGATCTCATAAATTGTTTTCATAAGTCTATATATATATATATATATGCACATTTTAGTTGTTCAACAAGCGGTGTATATATTCTAATATACTCATATTTAAACCTACCATCATGAAATCACAGGTCTAATTACAATTACATACGCACAATATAAGTTATCCAGGACATCATTTTTATTAATGTGTTCATATGTAATTACCATTATTGATCTCATAAATTGTTTTCATAAGTATACATGCACATTTTTTAATAGTTGAATCTACAATACTATTATACTAGCAAATTAATTGAGATTTAGGGCTCCGTTTAAATCTTGACTTTACAATTAATCTACAACTATTATACTAGCAATGTTGATGATCTGGGACTACAAGTATATCTCTCAACTATTAATTGAGAATGCCTCATTTTTTTCTCTCTCCCTCATGGTGTGTTATGTGTTGTGCAAGTGTGCGGAATGCCCATTTCATCTTTTTGGTCATTGTTTTCCTTTGCATCTCAATATTGGTCCATAATAGTGGAAGCTGTTTGGGTTTATGGTTCTGCCTTGAACTATTTTTATCTTCTTGCTTCAGCTTCTGTGGGTCATCTCTTTCATGGTAAAAGGAAAACTTTATGGCTTGCCATCAATCGAGTTTTCTTTTGGTATCTTTGGTGTTAAAGTAACGACAAAAATTTCAAGGATGTCTCTTTAAACTCTGTTGCTTTTTGGGATTTGATTTTTTTTTTTAGTACAACAACATTTAGGGTGGGAGGATTCAAACCTCTGACCTCTTGGTCGAGGGTACATGTCAATTACCACTGAGCTATGCTCGCTTTGACTTTGGGATTTGATTTTATTCAATGCTTTATATTGGTGTTGTAGGATTGTATGGCAACACTAGAGGGGGGTGAATAGAGTTGCTTAATAAAATTTAAAACTTTTTGCTAAATTAAAAGGAATTGATTTAAACTAAATAAATTTAATAAGCACTATAAAGCATAAAGTATGCTAAGAAATATTTGACAATTTTCCTAGGCATACAATCAACTTATAAAAATGAAATAGCGGAAATTAAAAGAGTAGAGAGAAAGAGATAACACCGGGAAATTTTATAGTGGTTCGGAAATTCCTACTCCACTCCCCAAGACTCCTTCTTGGGTATTTTACTGCAACGGCTCTCTTACAGGTGAGAACCAAACCGACTCTTTTTCCAGGTTCAAGAGTAAACCTCTACCGATCCTTTTACAGGTTCAGGACCCAACCTATACCGATCTTTTTAAACGGGTTCAAGATCAAACCACTAGGATCCTTTTTAACCGGGTTCAGGATCAAACCACTACAAATCCTTTTTCGGGTTCAGGATCAAACCACTCACTCAATTCCCAAGGTGCACCCACACCTTATTACAAGTTCCCAATGATAAAAGAAGAAAAGAAGCTCACAAAATAAAATACCTCTTGAAGGCTAATTACACAAGGTTGAGCACTCGCAATAATAAAACCTCACAAAATAACAATAGGCCAATTTAGGAGCAAGGGAGGAATTTTGACAAGAATGGAGATTAAGGAGACTTGAGAGTTTAAGACTTTGATGTCTTTTAGTGTGTGTTGGAGGAGAAGAAAATGGCTCAATTTATAGATGGAGGAATTGAATTTTGGCCATTGGATTAATTTCAAAATGGATGGTGAAGATTTAATTTTATAAAAAAGGAAATGATTTGAATTTTAAAATGAGATTGAGAATATATTAAGAGATTTTGAAATTAAGAATGAAATTTGAAAGATTGAAATTGGGAGATTTGAGAATAAAATGGGGATTTGGAAGGTTATGAAATTTGGAAAGAATTCAAATTTGAATGAGGTGTAATTTATGAATTTTGGAGAAATTTGGATGAAGGAAAATAAAAAAATGAAGCTAACAAATTTTTCAAAAATAGTTGAAATGCTCTCCAAGATGAGTAGAATTTTTCAGAATTTTTTCACTTTTTTTTCGGAATTTTTTTCGAGCCTTAAATAGACCAAAAATGGCTAAACTAGCCGTTGGCTGCCACGTGTCACTCTCTGATTGGCTGCAATAAAAGAAAATCAAAATTAATAATAAAATAATATTATATTCAAGAGTTGACCATTTGACTTTCTTTATTATTAAAGAAATTCGACTGCCACGTGTCACAACATCATTGGACCACGCATTGACACGTAATTTGCCACGTCACCGCCACGTCAGCAAAATGGACCGTTTTGGTTTGCCACGTCATCAATTGTCACCGTTTGTGTGCCACATCGGATGCCACGTCATCATGGTGCCACGTGTCATTGCCACGTAGGATTTTCTCTTCCAATCTTCTTTTGCTTATAACTTTCTCGTTTGAACTCCGATTCGAGCGATTCAAGATGCGTTGGAATCGTCTTTCCGAGCTCTACATTATGAACACTTTAAAACACTAAAATCATTAGTAAATTAAAGTTTGTTATCATCAAAACATATATTATGATTGAAGCTCGTAAAGCTAACAGGTGTAAATGCAAACACCCTTTTAGTGACTTTAGTCTATCTTCCTTGCTTTCCAATTGGAACTCTTTCTTGTAATGATCTTTTTTTTTTTTGGGAAAAATACACTTTTAGTCCTTGAAGTTTGGGTTAGGTTTCATTTTGGTCCCTGAGTTTTCAAACTCAACAATTTAGCCCCTGAGGTTTGGTTTTAGTTTCATTTTAGTCTCTCCATCCATTTTTCCTTTAAAAACTAACCGTTCGCTGACGTGACACTATTTTTTTATTAAAAAAAATTATTTTTTAATTTTTAAAAATATAAATATATTAAAATAATACAATATTATTATTTTAATTTTAATTTATTTCTCTCTCCCCCTTCTTCTTCATCAACACCAGTTGCCGCTCGCCGGTGGCCGCTGGCGAATTTTTTTCCCTCTTCTCTTCTTCTTTTCTCATTTTCTTTCTCTTTCTTTACATTTTTTTTTTTAATAAAAAAGAGGGAGAGGGAGGAGTCCTCCTCCCTTTTCGGCGCCAATGACGGGAGGTCCCTCCCTCTCTTTTTTATTTTTTAAAAAAAGAAAATGTAAAGAAAGGGAAAAAAAAAAAGAGAAAAGAGAAGAGAAGAGAGAGAAAAAATGTCGCCCGCGACCGGCGGCAACAGTGACCTTGGTGGTGGTGGTGATGGTGGTTGAGAAGAAGAATAAAAAGAAAAGAGAGGGAAAACTGGGAGGGAAATGAAAATTAAAACATATATATATAAATTATTTTATTATTATTTTATTTTTAAATTTTTTTAAAAATATTTTTTAATAAAAAATAAGTGTCACATCAGCAAACCGGTAAGAGTTAACAGAAAAGTGGATGGAGGGACCAAAATGAACCAAAATCCAAATCTCAGGGACTAAATTGTCGAGTTTGAAAACTCATGGACCAAAATGAAATCTAACCCAAACTTCATGGACCAAAAGTGTATTTTTCCTTTTTGTTTTTTTTTTTTTTATAGAAAATTGTAATGATCCTATTTGGGAGTTTATTCTCCCTTTATTTCATTTATCAATGAAATCTATGTATCTTCTAAAAAAATTGAAATTATTGTCACATATTACCATTAATTATTGTCACGTTGGATATCCTTATTAATTAAGGAGGATATGAATGTAACCCACCCTATTTAATCTCCTTTAACGCATTGTTTATTTTCAAAAGAAAAAGAAAATAGTAAAAATATGAACTCTTTTATGTATTTATTTACTTATTTTCATACTTTGAACAAAACAACCATTTTTTTTAAACTTATTCGTATAACGGAAGACGTATATATAATGTGATAGTTAGTTGTAAAAATAGATATTACACGTGAATATACATGACGATAAGCCATAAGAAAAAAAAAATCACCGTTTTTTAGTCACATTCGAAATAATGTCTATTAGTGATGTGAAAACATATTTAGGTGTTAAAGTTGAACACATCCTGAGAAATGTCATGCACCGACAAAAATTAACAACCTCCTTAATTGTGAAAACCAAACATGGGAAAAGTCGAAAGAGAGCGTCATCAAAAGAGAAAGTTTCTCAAGATAAAGATGTTTATGAGAGTTATAGAATAGTGGTGAAAGGGAAAAGTGTGGGTCCATGGAAGCTATAAGAGGGAAGAGAAGAAACAGAAAAGAGGGATAGAAAGGGAGGGGAAGAGAAAATTAAAATAAATAAAAAATAACTTAAACCAAAATTAATATAAAAATAATAAAAGTTATCACATCATTTAAAAAGTGTCACCCCAACCATGCTATGTGTTAGTCAATCTTAAAAGACCATTTAAAAATCATTTTCTAAATTTCAAAGATCAAAAGTGTCCATTTTGAAAAAAGCACCTGATCCGAACATAAGGATAAGTGTATTTTGTCAAAAGTTAAAACTTTTTAAAATTTATTTAAAGTCCAAAATATACATATTTCAAATGGGCTAGATTATAATTTAATATAATGGAAAAAAATATACTTTTGGTCCCTGAGATTTGAATTGAGTTTCATTTTGGTTCCTGAGTTTTCAAACTCGACAATTTAACCCCTAAGGTTTGAATTTCATTTCATTTTAGTTCCTCCATCCATTTTTCCGTTAGATTTTAATAGAATGTTGACGTGTCGCCTATTTTTTTTAATTTAAAAATATATTTTAAAAATTTTTAAAATAAAATAATATAAACTAATTCAAAAATATTGTTATTTTTATTCTTTCTCTCTCTTATTCCTCTTCATCACCACCATCCACCGAACCGTCGTCGTCGCCGTCGCCAAACCACCACCACTACCGCCACATTTTGCTTGCTTTTTTTTCCTCTCATTTTTCTTCTCTTTTCTTCTTCTTCCCTCTCCTCTCCTTTTTCTTCTTCTTCTTACCTCTTCTTCCCTTCCCTTTCTTCTTTCACTTGTTTTATATATATATATATATATATAAAAGGAAGCCCCCTTGAATCCCCAGATCTGGAACGAAATGGTGTCTGTACACTGCTACCTGCTGCCCACTACTATGTTTGCGTGGACGAGTGAGAGAGAGAAAACGATGTCGGGAGGGAGAAAGCAAGCTACCGGCAGCTCGTAGCTATGTTGGATGGTGATCGGAGGCAAAAGGAGAGTGAGTGAGAGAGAGAGGGACAACCAAACTGAAACGAAAAAGAACTGAAACACCCCTTCGTTCTGGTCTGAAACGAGCCCATATCTGGGCTCGTTTCAAATCTGGAAGGAGCCCAGATTTGGGCTCATTCCATATCTTTTCTCCTTCATTTCAATTCTTCATTTTTTTTTAAAAAAATAAAGAACAAAAAGAAAAGAAGGAAGAAGAAAGGAGAAGAAAAAAAAAGTGGTCGTCGGCCGTCGGCAAGCGGCAGTCGATGTCGGCCAGTGGCTGGGTTATGGAAGAATGAGGGTTTGAAGAAGAAGAAAGAGAAAATAAATAATAAAAAATAATATTTTAATTAATTTATTATTATTTTATTTTTAAAAATTTAAAAATAGTGTCATATCAGCAAATGATTAGTTTTTAACGAAAAATTTGATGGATGGACTAAAATGAAACGAAATTCAAATTGTTGAATTTGAAAACTCAGAGAGCAAAATGGAACCTAACCCGGACCTCATGAACTAAAAGTGTATTTTTCCCTAATATAATTAATAAAAGTTAAATGAAATTAATTATTTGATGTAAAAATCAATATATTTAAGAAAAACTTCTATATATTAGATTTATTTGGAACTATTTTGAGAAATACTTTCAATTGTTTAAAAATACAATTTCGATGAGAGTTGCTCAATAAAATTGTTAAACAACTCTTATATATAATACAAACATTGTTTTTAAAAGATAACTCCCAAATAGTTATTAAAAATAAAAAATCCCAAATAGCGAACTTCATTTTCATTGTTTGGCAAATGAAAATATAAATATAAATATGTTTTTGCTAAATATATTAATTTGGTTTGGAAGTATTGTCTCTTTTTCTAATTTCTTCGTACTAAACAAGGTCTCTTCAAGCTAAATAATTGAATCTTGACATGACAAGAAAAAATAAATAAATAATCTACTAACTCTACCTAAATAAAAATTAAAAAAAAAAACCACCAATAAAATACTATAATAAAAAAAAAATGCATCCAACCTTAGCCGAATAAAATTTCTTACCCAATAAAATATTATGATTAAAAATCTCATGTAATTCGAATAAAAAAAAGTCTCGCCCAATGATATGATTAAAAAATGCATCCAATTTTTCTCGAGTAAAAAATCTCATCCAATAAAATATTATCATAAAATCACTTTATATCCCACCGAGAAAAAACAAACACAAAGGAGAAAGAAAGACCTTTTATAAGATTAGTAAACGTTGAAATTTGAAAAACTAAGTTTAATTCAAACCATTGATGAAAGAAAATCATATGTGCAAAATGGATTCATCCCATTATTTTCCCACCCTATTTGAACAGCCTAAGAAAAGAATGATCAGCATTCCAACTTCTTCCTAAAAAGTGACTTTTGAATGTTGTGAGGACACTATGATTATGAAAGTTGACAAGATCTAGCTTTATTGATGGATTTCATCAACAAAAGTTCATCAAACTCGAATAATATCAACATGTCCGGATCGATTAAGCTTATTCGATTTTTTTAGGAAAGAAAGTCGGTTTCTGGGGTTCGTTAGTAAACCTTCAAAGATGAAAGGGTTACCACAGTCGTCGTTTTTCAAGTTCGCTAGATCTTGGAGATCGACCAGATCGTTAGGTGGTTCGGCTATTCCTTTCCACTGAAAACAAGTCATCTACCTGCACGAGTCACCTTCCGCTCAACAAAGCAATATTCTCATTCAGACATAGGCCAGAAGTTGACAAACTTGACACATTTTCAAGAGAGAGATAGGAGTAATAATCCTAGTGAACAGTTACTTCAGTAGCAACATTCAACCCACATCAACAAGCAGCGTTAATCTCACATGAATCTTTTTTTTTTTTGAAATAAAATACATTACAGTTGATGTTCAGACATACAATTACATTTTCAAGAATTTCCATCATACCTGTCTGACGAGGAAAATAACATTTACTTTGTGTTTTGATCTAAAAATCAAGGAAAGGACACTGCTTCCGAGCATGTTCCGGAATGAGTTTAGAGAGGAGCTCCAAAGTTGCACCTTTCAGCTCTGCAGATCTCATGCCAACATACTATATTCAGTAACAAATCCAGCAAATGGTTTATATGCTCTCACTATAGGTTAAAACATTTTTATTATTAAAAAAAAAAGGTTAAAACATTTTTTACAAAATTTTATCTACTTTTTGTTCTGGTAACATTGTGATCCTTATAGTTCTTATCTATATATACACTCCCTTTTATAACTGATTTGTGCACCACATTAGGAAGCTTAAACCAAAACATATGAATAAACATGTAATTTACCTTTGATAACTTTAAGAAGTCTATTAGTTTCATTCACTTGACCATATTTAGACATAACGATTGATTTTCAATGAAATTTTAATGAAAAAAAAAAAAACTGCAGGGCCTAACCTACCATTTCTAAACGTTCAAAGACTAATCATTATACATATTTTGGTAAGAAACCGAACTTCCATTGAACAAATGAAAGAACACAAGGACGTACAAAAAAAAGCCCTAAAAAAGACGGAGTCCGATAATATTACAGAAAGGGACTCTAATCCAAAAGCACCATGCCAAGATCATAATTACAAAATCATTATAAATAAAAGTTTCATTCACTTAAACATTTTTAGATTTTAGATTCTAAGAGGTCTGTTCTTTCTTTTTTCTTTTCTTTTTTTTTTTTTTTTTAACATGAGGATTCTAAGAGGTGTGGTCTGTTGATATCATTCACCTAACATGCGTAAGGTCGATTTTCAATCAAATTTATATTGAAAAATAATTTCTACGAGCACCAAGACTAAATCATTCAAACAAAAGTATGTCTAATATATTGACTAGGAAGAAAGAAGACCTTGGGGTTTGAAGTTGAAGAGAGGAGGCAGGGGGCGCCCATTTGGAAGACGAGTATTGGGATCCCGAAGTTCATCAAAGAAGGGATGGACACAGGCCTCTAACTGTTTCGATTGTAAAATACATATCAGGAGCAGATAATAATATACATTGAGATTAGAATAATGAGTAATGAATATCGTGGAGTCTTATTGCTCGTTTTTAGTTACACAAAGGAATTACCAGTCACTGTCAACTTCCCATGTGAATGAAATCCCCTAATTACACCCAGTTTTAAAGTTAAGACTGCAACACTTATCTAAATTTGTGGTGAAATTTGATGAAATGGAAAGGTTAGGATAAGAATTGATACAACCTAACAAAGTAACAAGTTTGGGGTAAATTTTGAATTTTCCCTTTATTTTTTAGTTCAATCAAGACATGCTTTGGTTGAATGACATGTTTTTAGAGCAATCAAAATTGTCTTTACTGTCAAAATCAATGAACTTGCGATTGGTGGTTCCAAGTGCACGATTAACTCAAATCTCCAAAAGTCACCCAATCATACTTTTAAGGGAAAAAAAAAACACAGAAAATTATTTTGAAATTAGGATTTCAAGAGCACGAAATTTGGAAAAAGTACTTTTAGTGAACAAACAAAACAGAGAAAAATGCTTCTGAGAAATTCACGAAATGGATAGTATGGAAAACCATAAAATTTGTTCTATAAAATCCAAGGTACTACTACGAGATACTAACCAGCCAAAATTTTGTAGCAGACATGATTGAGTTCAGAATGCTACCCCAATTAAATTAACCGAGTTTGCTATACAACTCGCTATGACACTTACTGCATAAAACTAGCTTTGCTTATAGTTTTTTTCTTTCCCTTAAATCTTTTAATCGTGATGATGCATGAGAAGGAGGTAGTGCATGGAGAAAATACTCACAGCAGTGCATCTAAGGTTTGGAGAATACTGGAGGAGTCTTGAGACAAGATCCACTGCTTCCGGGGGCATGCGCTTGTGAAATATCTGCAGGAAAAAAGAAGATTGACAAACTGCAAACTAGTAAGAATAAGCGTTGCATATTGAAATCAAACGTACTTACCTTGTGCCAGGGATGAGCCTTGATTTGTGGGAATTTAAACTCCGTATAATTTGGGTTCATACACTTGATTTCTTCACGGGTAGGAGTTCCAAGTACCTAATCAAGGAGAGGAGTTCAACACAAAGGGAACTTTAGTTCATAAAATAGCAACTTATTCTCTTCAGAAAAAAGTCAGGTAATAAACCTTGATTATCTCAACAAGCTGATCCACGCCACTCTCACCAGGAAAGAGAGGCTACAAAATTTGAGCAAGCCAGTAAGAAGAGAGAGAGAGAGGAGAGACAGGATGAGAGGAAGAGAAAAATTTCTGATCCTTCCCTGCTTTGCATAGAATGAGAAAGAGGAGATTGTTAATTTTGTAGGGAACCTGTCCAAGAAGTAACTCGGCAAGAACGCAGCCTGCAGACCATATATCAATTGCGGTAGTGTATTCAGTGGCCCCAAATATTAGTTCAGGTGCTCGATAATAACGAGAACAAATATATGATATATTTGGCTCGCCTTTCACCTTTTAAAAATGAATGAAAAGGAAGCAATATAAGCATTATGCAAAAATGAGGAATTTCTGTAATGTCAAGAGATAAAACACAAAAAGTAGACCCTACCAGAACTTTTGCACTTCCAAAATCGCATAGCTTGACCTGATGAGTATGGGGATTGACCTGAACAACAATTTTATCAGCAAGGGTTTCCAAATAACTAAAAGAACAAAAAATTTCAAAAATTTTAAAGCAAACCAGTAGATTCTGCGGCTTAATATCCCTATGGCATACTCCTATTCCTCCATGAATGTAGGCTAGAGCTCTACAAATCTGTTGACATACCAAGAGAAACTTCAAATTAGATCCTGTCCACATTTCCTTCATAATTTCAAGATGGATTACTTGGAACAAGTCTGGCCACTATAAATTAGATAAATGGACTTCAGACACGCTCTTACACAAAGTATCGGATAGAGCTGAGTCAGCTGACATTTAATTAACAAACATCAAACTTAGTTCATAGCGTCAAAAGCAGGGCTTAACCTTTTAAAAGAAATTCGAAGATAGTCAGCAAACTGATTATTCATTACTTGAAATACAGGGAACATAATAATAGTTTATAGAGCATGGCAGACACTAAAAAATCCCTCAAGCAATCCCAGCAGTAAGATGAATTATATGGAGGATGGTTACCAGAAATTTCTTCACTTTGCAAATCTTTGAAGAATTTCTCAAGTATTGTTTTATCTCTCCTAGTTCTCTATACATATTGACGTGGTATAATACTATAATTATCCATCTTTAACGGGGCCAAAGTTGCATATTAACCCACTTTCTGTTCTCAGTTCAATACAGCGCAGTTGCTCTTATCCATCATTTGGGCTAGTTGGTACACAAAAAATGAAAGGAAATACATAAGTAATCTGAACCTTAGAAACAGTATAGATAACCACCTGATAGGCATAAAGCTTGACATATATGAGAGGCATCCGCTGATTTGCCTTTGTGTAGTGCTTTATTACCCGGTAAACTGTCTCAGGTACATACTCAAGCACCAGATTAAGATAAAGCTCATCCTTTTCCGTTGTGGAAAAAAAGCAGTGTTTGAGAGAAACAACATTAGGATGATCAAGAAGGCGCATTGTTTGCAACTCACGGTTCTTATATCTCTTATCCTGAAGAACCTTCTTGATAGCAACAGTTTCTCCAGTCTCAAGGCACTTAGCCTGCAAAACAAAGTCATAGAAGCCACAAACTAATACACTTCGACCTCCAAAAGTGTTAATTATTACTAGGAAGAAAATTTTCTTTTTTCTTTGTTTAATTTTTGATGAAAAATATCAGAATTAAAGAAGTTCAGAATTTGCA